>OY997591.1:4618514-5908514 GCA_963921825.1 Erodium maritimum
CGTGAAATCTTAAGATTTTGTTACCTTATGATTATTATTCTTATTTATTATGATTACAAGCTTTTCCTTATTGATAGTATTCAAATTGTTATTTATGCGATCTTGTTAAAGCAGTTTTATTATAAGCTAAAGATAGAGTTGTTACGATTTTTCCTACTGAGCGTAAGCTCACCCTCTAGTGTTTCTTACTGTTTTACAGGCGTACCTGATGTCTAGTGAGTTCGAGGCTCGGGAGCTTCTGGACATCTTGGGTTGATTCTAGATTTGTGTTGGTCTTTTGTATTAAACGCTATTTATCTCACCCTTTACGTTGAGTTGTGACTCATTGGAGATTTTTGAACTTTTTACTTATGATGATTTGAGGAGGTTATTTGATATTTTTAAGTTTTTTTCGATTATGTAACGCTTTCTTGTTATTAATTCCGGTCACGTCTCGAGTCCGGTCAAAACCGGATTTGGGGCGTGATAATTTGGTATCAGAGCCTGGTTTCATTTGAAACGGGTTTCAAATTTTGAACTTGTTTTCAAACCTCGGACCAACGTCAATTAGGTGGGTAGAGTTAGGAGGTCTAAGTCGTGTACTCAGTGACGCAAGTGAAAACACTTGATGCGTAGAGTGGGAACGACACGAGTGTTAATTGTTCAATGGTTGCTTAAGTCAAATCTCCTTGTTATGATGGTTACATTGCTTGATTGGTATCCTTACCCTTGGATTGTAAGATACAGTGATCGGTGAAGCCGAACGGCTGAGATCGGTATTGGGTTAACGAGCAATGGTCTGACCGTTACAATATAGTTATTGAGTAAATTACTATGTGTGTGTTACCGCCGTGGTGGGTTATTTCGTGTTTGAAGAGGTTGAAGGGTTGATCTGTTGAAGAGTTGACTTACTGAAGGGTTGATTTATTGAAGTGTTGACTTCTTGATTTATTGGAGGGTTAAATGTTAAAGTGTGGAATTGTTGGAATGTTGATTTGATTGAGACTCTGAACGCTATTTAAGGAATTAAAACGGAAATGATGATTCCATTGAGTGATATTTTGAGAAAAGAGTAGAACACGAGTATTCTTGCACTCTTTGATTATTGTTGTGTACTCTGCGGAACATGAGAACTCGGTGTGCTAATTGTATTATGTACTTGAGGAGCATGAGAACTCTATCTATTGAATAACCTGTGAAAAACTAGTAGATAAATGTCCCGCTTAAGCGGAGGGTTAGTGGAAAATACGAATAGGTCATGCTAAATTTTCCGTAGAATTGAAATGTTTGTACTATCACGGGTTGACTCAGGGGCGCCACTGTAGTCGAACGCGATGGTTGGATGTCAAGTGGTTACAACGAGAATTCGGGGACGCCTGAATCGGGTTGTAACGACGCGAGATCAACATGGACGTTTTGTTTAACGATAAGAGTTTGAGAAAAGAATGAAAACTTTTGAGAAAGAGTTTAAGACTCTACCTTTTCGAACTTGTTGCTTTGTGTTTTGAGCCCTAGAAATGGGAAAATACCCGACCGAGACGCTTACCGGTCTGGGTATGTTGCAGTATGATTGTGTGATCTGTGCCTCTTGTGGGAGTTGGTTCCTATACTTGGTTGTTGTGTGAGACGCACGAGGTGCGGACTTCTTTGTTTATATATATACTTTATATATACGACTTATTTACTTACCTTGATCCAACTAGGATCCTTCGAGACGCGCGAGAACGCCCCCTTTTGCTTAAATCGTTTCGTTTGTGTTAAACTGAGTTTGAACTGTACGTATAACTGCAGCGATCCTACGTGATGTCTCGTGTTTACGTTCCGAGGGGTACCAGGAGCCGCCCAGCTTTGGGGCAAAGCCAGTCACCAGCCGTTGGACTGGCAGGGGCAGTAGGTGCCCAGGGTGCTACCTCCACGGAGCACCAGAGCTCTGAGGATGGACCGTCAGGGTCACCTCCTAGAGCTACCCCGGTCGCAGAGCCGACTCAGGCGACCCCCTATTGATGAGGTGGTACGCGCAGTACTAGCAGCGCTTCGCGCTCAACAGGAGACCGCAGCACCGGCATCAGAGCCCGTTCCTGCTACCGAGACAGACGCCATCGAGAGGCCAGGTCAGATGGATAGCTACACGGCCCAGGCACTTCGTGATTTCCGTAGATTGGGTACATCGACTTTTTCTGGGAGTGCTGACTCCGAGGCAGCATCTATTTGGTTGGAGAGGAATTACTCGCAACCTTGACACGTCGGGTATTTCTGAGGGACGTCTGAGAGTCTCTTTTTCCACTTTCCAGCTCGAGGGTGAGGCTTATTACTGGTGGCAGTCTGTGCAGACCAGAGTTGGTGAGGATTTTCAGCTTTTCAGTCGACTATTCCTGGAGCAGTACTTCCATCGTTCAGTGCGAGATGACAGACGCCAGTAGTTCCTAGAGCTGCGGCAGAGGGGGATGACAGTATCCGAGTATGCGGCGAGGTTCCTATCCTTGTCCCGCTTCGCACCCGAGATGGTGCAGACTGAGGACAGTCGTTGCAGACGGTTTAAGCGTGGGCTCCTTCCTTCGATTGCAGATCGGATTAATTGCTCTGAGGACTGAGGAGTACTCTACATTGGTAGACCAATCCTTAGTAGTGGAGAGGCATTTTCGAGAGACCGCCAGGGCGCGGGATGTCAGGCCGAGGCCAAGTGGCTTCTTCAGGCCATCCGAGGGACGTGACTTGAGGCGACAGAGGGTTTCTGGGTCTTTCCAGCCACAGTTCCAGCAGAGTGGCATGCGTAAAGGAGCAGCAGTGGCCTCGGTTGGACCTGCCCCTCTGACACAGTTCTGCCCAGTGTGCAGACAGTAGGGGCACCTCGCTCGAGACTTCCCGAGGAGCAGAGGACTCGCAGAGCGACAAGGTGGATCGTCCACAGGGGTTTGATGAGAGACAGCGGGTCGATTAGCGGATTTGTTACCAGTGCGGCCGACAGGGGCACATTTCTCTTACTTGTCCGGATCGGGTTGGAGCTGTACCTCCACCGAGGGCCCCAGCAGGCACAGCCCCGACAGGCACCTCCCGGCCGACCGCGTCAGGCACAACAGCAGAGAGCTCCGCGTCAGGCGGCGAGAACGGTGGCCCCGAGACACCAGGCTAGGCCTCAGCAGCAGGTGGCACTACCACCACTACCCCCAAGATGAGAACCACCGGCACGACAGGGCCGGGTTTATGCAGTCACATATGCTAGAGCTGAGAGACAGTTCGCCGACCATGAGGCTACTCAGGGTACGTGTTTACTTTTTAATTCGTGGGCGTCTTTTTTGTTCGACACTGGTGCATCTCATTCGTTTATTTCTACTTCTTTTTCTCGTTCTTTGGGTTTGAGGGTGTAGTTCCTTAGTAGACCGCTGTGTCTTGAGACCCCAGTTACGGGGGAGGTTGTGTTGGATACTGTTTGCCGTGATTGTGATGTTCGAGTGGCAGACTGCCCCTTCGTGGTGATCTACTCATTCTGGAGATGACCGCCTTCGACGTGATTCTTGGGATGGAATGGCTTGCGAGATATAAGGCGACGATCGATTGCTATCGACGTCAGGTGACGGTGAGGTCAGGCGAGCAAGTTATTACTTGTGTTTTGGGTAGCAAGAGCGGAGTCTTTCTGTCCTCCTTGACTACGGGAGTCGAGACTGAGGTTGTGCAGAGTAGCAGAGACTTACCGAGAGTGGTGTGTGAGTTTCCGGATGTGTTCCCGGAAGACCTCTCAGGTTTGCGCCAGCGCGCGAGTTGGAGTTCCGGATCGACTTGATCCCTGGCACCGCGCCGATTTCGATGACACCTTATCGGTTCGCGCCAGCTGAGTTATTCGAACTGAAGAGACAACTCGAAGAGTTGCAGAAGAAGTGTTTCATCTGTCCTAGTGTTTCTCCGTGGGGAGCACCCGCCCTCTTCGTGAAGAAGAAGGGTGGAGCCTTGAGAATGTGCATCGATTACCGGAAGTTGAACCGGGTTACGCTAGAGAACCGCTATCCGATGCCAAGGATCGACGACCTATTCGATCAACTGAGAGGAGCGACATGCTTTTCCAAGATTGATCTCAGATCAGGCTATTATCAGCTGAGGGTCCGAAAGGAGGATGCGGAGAAGACCGCATTCCGGACATGGTACGGACACTTTGAGTTTCTAGTGATGCCGTTCGGATTGACGAACACGCCAGCAGCCTTCATGGATTTGATGAATGCATCTTCAGACCTTACTTGGACCAGTTTGTCGTAGTTTTTGTTGACGACATCTTGATTTATTCGCCTAGTGAAGAGGCGCATGAGGAGCACTTAAGGATAGTTTCTGACTTTGTTACGTACTCACCAGTTGTACGGGAACCTGGAGAAGTGCCAGTTCTGGCTCGCAGAGGTGAAATTCCTCGGACATGTAGTGTCCCGAGATGGTATCTTAGTCGACCCAGCGAAGGTCGATGCAGTTTCGAAGTGGGCGAGGCCCAAGAATGTGTTTGAGATCCGTAGCTTTCTGGGATTGACAGGGTATTACCTACGCTTTGTTCAGGACTTCTCACGTTTGGCTGCACCTATGACAACATTCACCGGTAAGGGAGCGGAGTTTCCTTTGGACCAGTGAGTGTGAGCATTCTTTCTCCGAGCTAAAGGCTCGTTTGACTACCGCTCCAGTGTTGATTGTTCCGGAGCGAGGAGTAGGTTTATGATGTGTATTGTGACGCCTCAGGCGAGGGACTAGGTTGTGTTTTGATGCAGTCCGGGAAGGTAGTTGCCTACGGCTCAAGACAGTTAAAAGTACATGAGCGCAACTACCCGACCCATGATCTAGAACTGGCATCACTGGTTTTCGCATTGAAGAGCTAGAGGCACTATTTGTACGGTGAGCAGTTCAGAGTGTTCTCAGATCACAAGAGCCTCAGTACATTTTCTCCCAGTGCGATCTGTACATGCGCCAAAGGCGATGGATGAAGTTACTTGAGGAGTACGACTTCGAGCTACTCTATCATCCGGGCCAAGGCGAATGTTGTCGCCGATGCTCTAAGTAGGAAGTCGACTCATTGCGTGGCTAGCATGGCTGTCAAGAATGGAACATGCTAGAGGAGTTGAGCTCTTTCAGACTTGAGCTAGAGGAGGTCACGAGTGACATGGCTTTATGTGCATTAGTGGCTCAGCCCACATTGGTTGCTCGGGTGCTAGAGGCACAGGACGAGGATGCCGAAGCGGCAGGGATTCGTGAGAGACTAGTCGACGGTGATGTTATCGACGGTGGGATTTAGGTACTGACCAGGGTCTTCGCTATAGAGGCAGGTTGTTCGTTCCCCGAGGGTGTAGAGACACGGTGTTGAGAGAGTGTCATCACTCCCATCTTGCCGTGCACCTGGGTGGCACCATGATGTATAGATACATCAAACGACAGTTTTGGTGGAGCGGGATGCGCAGGGCAGTAGCAGATTTTGTTTCGAGGTGTCTCACCTGTCAGCAGGTGAAGGCGGAGCATCAGCGTCCCGCTGGCTTACTATAACCTTTACCGGTCTCCGAGTGGAAGTGGGAGCACGTCACTATGGACTTTGTATGTGGACTACCGAGATCGCCTTAAGGACACGATGCTGGTTGACTGATTGACCAAGTCGGCACATTTTCTAGCTATGCGAATGACCGAAACTGTTAATGTTTTGATCCGGTTATACGTTAAAGAGATTATTCGCCTTCATGGGGTACCGGTGTCAGTTGTATCTGACAGAGATCCTCGCTTCACATCCAGATTCTGGGAGAGCCTACATAAGGCACTGGGAACATAGGTGCTGCTTAGTACAACTTACCATCCACAGAAGGATGGACAGTCAGAGCGCACTATACAGATTTTGGAGGACATGCTTCGAGCTTGTGTGCTAGACTTTCGGGGATAATGGAGGATCACCTACCGTTAGCAGAGTTCGCTTACAATAACAGTTATCAGTCCAGCATCGGGATGGCACCATTTGAGGCTTTGTACGGCAGACCATGTAGGTCGGCGGTGTGTTGGGCTGAGGTAGGAGATCGGAGTTTGCTTGGACCAGATATGGTCAGAGAGACGACCGAAAAGGTCGCGTTGATTAGAGAGCGGTTGAAGACCGCACAGAGTCGTCAGAAGAGCATTGCAGACAGACGCCGCAGGCCGCTTGAGTTTTCGGTCGGAGACCATGTATTTCTGAAGGTGAGCCCGAAGAAGGGTCTTCTAAGGTTCAACTGCGGTGGAGGCAAGCTATCACCGCGATTCATTGGACCAATCGAGATCTTGGATAGAGTTGGAGCCGTAGCTTATCGGTTAGCATTGCCACCGCAGCTTGGGAACGTGCATAACGTTTTCCATGTGTCCCAACTGCGGAAATACACGGCAGAATCCCTCTCATGTTATCGAGTGGGCAGACATCGAGGTAGCAGATGATGTTTCTTATGAGGAGCAGCCCGTCAGGATTGTGGATACGGGGGACAAGGTCTTACGGAAGACCACCATTCCGTTAGTTCGCGTGCAATGGAAGCACCAGGGAGCGGACTGGACCTGGGAGCGAGAGGACGAGATCCGGGACAAGTACCCCCACTTGTTCGATCTTTGAGGTACCTTTGTCTTTAATTTTTAGGACGAAATTATTTTAAGGGGGGTAGATTGTAAGAACCGCTCCGGTCGAACCGGTGACTTCTAAGACAAGTTTGACTTTCGACCGGAAAAGTCAACCGATGACTCAGGAGGTCTCTCGGGGCTTTTCCGGGGCCCAAAAAGCTTAGCCATCATCACGGTTGGCTTAATTGGGCCGTTTCCATTCGTTTACGTATAATATTGGGGAAAGTCAACTGTGGTCAAAATTGGACTTTTTATCGGCTAAGACCTAGTTAATTAAAGAGTTGAAATTTAAATTGGAGACTAATGGGCCCTACTTGGACACATGTCCATAAAGTTTTGGAAGAGAGGAAAGGAGTGGTATTGGACCATTATACCCTTCTAAGGACCTTTAAGGGGGAAAATATCAAAAGAGACTTTTAGTCTTTTTACAACTAGGTCTATTAAAGAAATTGGAGCATCACAATTCTATCACTTTGCTTGTTGTAGTAGAAAATTAGAGGAAAGAGAGAGAGGAGAGCTCCCATGGAGTCTTGAAGAAGAAGCAAAGGGAAAAGAGGCAACTTGGTCCATTTTCTACCTCATTCTTCTCCAAATTCTCTTCTTCTTCTTCTCTTCTTCTAGAGGTAAGGGAACCATCTAAATCTCTTTTCCCTTCATTTCATTTCATGGGTTTTTACTTGATTTTGCTAGAAGTGTTGGGTTTTGATTGGAGTAGTGTTAGATGGTGTTGTTGAGAAGCTTTTATTTGGGTTTTGATGAAAATTCCTTGAGTTTTGTTGATTTTGGAAGTTGGAAATTGTTTGGATTGTTGAGTTTTGATGATTCCTACCATGGGTAGAGGAGCTTTGGAGTTATTTATCTGTTTTGGGAGTTGTTGTTGGCTGAAAATGGAGTTTGGATGATAATTTTCGAGAAAAAGGAGTTGGAGGTTGAAGAAGGGCGAGTCTGCCCAGACCTGCCACAGATCCGTGACGAATTTCGTGACGGGAGATGTCACGGCTCCATGAGGGAGTCCGTGACAGCACACGTCACGGTTCCGTGACGTCATCCGTGACGGTTGTGTCACGGCTCCGTGACGGTTTGTGTCACGGCTCCGTGACCCCTTCCGTGGCAGATCAGTGTTGTGGTCTTTTGGGGGTTTTTCGTCAATTTCGATCTTTGTTTTGAGCTGAGCTTTTGGGATGTTTTTGAGGACTTCTCTTGCTTCTTATTTGGATCTTAATTAGAGTTTATTTGTGTGCCAAGACCTGGTTTCGAGCTCGAGAGACGAAGACCTTTCCGGACTCGTGTAAAGAACGGAGTGGAAGCGAAGCGAAAGTTACAGCAGAGATTTGATTAGAGGAAGACCACAAGGTAGGGGAAATCCTAACTACTCGAGTAATTTCAATATTAGTATGTCTATTAGGTTAATAAAATCGGAAAGGTCCTAGAATTGCATATATGATACGAATAACTAAAATAAGTGTCTTTCAATTACTAATAATCGGAAGTGTCTAGTATGCATGAATAGGTTGAGAATGACTAGTGTAATTCGCTTTCAATACTTGGGAAATTGTTTTACTGGTAGAGAGGCCGTGATGAGCCCTCGGATTAGTTGTTGTGTTAGGTTCACATGCTTGTTTGCCTAGTTTAGGATGAACTAAGAGTCTAATGAAACTAGTTAAATTGTATAATTGAATGCTCGGTTAAAGGTTTACATGATTGATTGATTGAACGTTTATTTGATTGTTGCGTGATTGAATGTGGATTAATTGATTGATTGAACGGATGATCGAGTATGACTGGTTGTACCAAACGGTGCAATCAGGTGATGGATGTACCGATGGTTCGGGACAGGTAAGTATACGGTAAGTGTAGAAGACTTTTGGTTATCTTTGTGTGTTGTGGTGAAAGTGTGCTTGATAAGGATTGTTTGGTGGATAAGTTATGGTGTGTTTCCCTTGTTTATGTTCTTGAGATGTTTGATTGTTCGGTTCGGTACTACAGCAGGGGGGGGGGGGTAATCCGGTGGTGTTGTGGTTGTTGGAGTTGACAGATTCTACATGATAATGGTTGAGTATTGGAGCCTGAGGGCATTGGTTATTGGACCCTACGGGGCATTGATTATTGGAGCCTGAGGGCATTGTTATTGGACCCTACCGGGCATTGATTATTGGAGCCTGAGGGCATTGGTTATTGAAGATGGACCCTACGAGGCAATTGGTTGTGTTACTCAGCGAGAAATGGTTACGATGCTTTCACCCAAGTGTATGCGTCCTACGGGAGCACTACCTTTGTTCCTTATGACACATGGTCATTTGGGGGCATTTCCGGGAATCCCGATGATGAGCGTCCCTTTGGGATGGTTTCCGGTGCCCCGACGCATGTGCCTCCTCTGGACCGAGGGAAAATCTGATATGATATGGGTACTCTGATGGATCGGAATATGGGAACCGATGTGACACTAGAATCTGTCCATGGATCGGAGGCTTGAGAAAGCAAGTGGTTAATGTGATATTAATTGCTCCCATTTTAGTAGTTATGTTTCCTTTATAGTACTTATCGTGAAATCTTTAAGTTATTGTTACCTTATGATTGCGGTATTATTCTTATTTATTATGATTACAGGCTTTTCCTTATTAATAGTATTCAAATTGTTATTTATGCGATCTTGTTAAAGCAGTTTTATTATGAGCTAAAGGTAGAGTTGTTATGATTTTTCCTACTGAGCGTAAGCTCACCCCTCTGGTGTTTCTTACTGTTTTACAGGCGTACCTGATGTCTAGTGAGTTCGAGGCTCGGGAGCTTCGGACATCTTGGGGTTGATTCTAGATTTGTGTTGGTCTTTTGAATTAAACGCTATTTATCTCACCCTTTACGTTGAGCTGTGACTCATTGGAGATTTTTGAACTTTTTACTTATGATGATTTGAGGAGGTTATTTGATATTTTTAAAGTTTTTGTCGATTATGTAACGCTTTCCTATTATTAATTCCGGTCACGTCTCGAGTCCGGTCAAAACTGGATTTGGGGCGTGACAACCGAAACCCTATACCCCTAGAGTCTGAAACCGACAGTCTTCAAACAAAGGCCTGAAGCCAAACAACTCGTCGGAGGCCAACACCTAATGACAACGAGCCTCTAATAACATAATAGAGTAGTAGAGAAGACTCTATGGACAACAGATCAAATGAAATAGTTCATGACTCCACAAGTATAATAGATAATAGGCAGTAACCGTGAAAACCTTACCTAAAGTACGACGGAAGCGAACCTAGGAGACGCGGATGGAAAATAAATTCTGGAAAACTTGCAATTACAGCAACATGTTGGGAATTCTCTCTTAAGCTTTAACGACAACCAAAACCATTCTTAATCCAAACAGACAGATCAGTAAGTACCCAACAAGACCAGCCGTGATCAACACCCCTAAGAGGCTCGAAGAAGATGGAATAGTGAGGTCCTGCATGGTGGAGACAATCCTACCCAAAACCCAGCTCCGAAGAAGTCCATCACCAGACCCGAACGTCTAGTGCAACATAGTGAAAAATCGAAGTCTGGACGAAATCGAAACGCCTCCCACTCCCGTGCTGAGCAGATTGTACCGGAGAGTAAGAGCTTCGGCGAAGCTAACATCTGGAACCATGAATCCGAAAGACCTGAGAATGGCGGTTGCGAATCGAAGGTCTGGAGAACCCGAAACACCTCCCACTCCCGTCCAGTAGCAAGTCAATCGAACGGGAAAAGGCCGGAGGACACACAGGCGTAAGGCCGAAGGACACACAGACAAGTGTCCGAAGAAGAAGCTCAGATCTGCAACCACAAATATGAAGGCCTAGTAGTTGTCGGGGACGAATCGAAGGTCTGGACAACCCGAGACGCCTCCTACTCCCGTCCAAAAGAGGCCAATTGAACGGTTAGTGACCGGAAGCTCTCCAACTGCGACTGAAAAATATAGATCTAAATACAAATGGTCGAAAGCAAGAACGAGGAAAAGAATCGAAGGGTAAGGGGGAGAGGGGAAAAGCGTGAACTGAAGAGGCCACATTCAATGATGACCATAATCGTAGCCGTGGCCATCACCGACAAGGACGGGAAGAGGGGAGGCGGCTGGGTGTAGGAGGCCAAGGTTTTGGCCTTTTGAGACTCTTCTAGAAAGGTACAGTTGGCTTGAAGTTGAAGAAGACAATGTGAGAGGTTTTTTTATTGGTGTGTAATTAACTTAGCTTTGCATCCACAACAATGGAGAAGAAGACTTTCTTAGGTTTGTGAATGGTACAGACTTTCTATTCAGACAATGACATTTTAATGTCCCTCCAGAGATCCGTTTGGTTTGGTTTTTTAATTTGTTGTTGGAGTGAAAACTCAGGAATGCTTGGTAGGTTGGCGGCTGATATTGCCCTTCATAGAGATTTGGAAAACGCTCCAAACGCATCTCATAAAGTATTTAGAATCAATTTTTTTTTATCGTCTTACCTAATTATTTGTTTTTCTTTTTCTTTTGGTAAATGGTGATGATCCATTTTTAACATCAAATTAGGTGCCTATTTTCATTACAATCTAATCCTTATTTTAGCTAAACAATGAAATCCGAGTTATTTCACATGCGATGTTTTTTTATCAATAAAACATATATTAAATAAAACCTCTCACGAGGGGAAAGAGAAGTAAATGAAATCTGAGCGAAGATCATCAAAAGTCCAAGAAATACGCAGCTTTCTTGAAGGGCACAACCGAAACTCAAGAATAACCACCAAGAGAATACAGCCAACAAGAAGAAACAAACCACCAAGAGATACAACACTGGTCCAAAATTAGAAAACACTCCGTTTTACACAGAAAGTCAACAAATACAAAAACGAGGTCTAATACATTTCACATGTGATGTTATAGTCTGAATTTATTCAAGATAATCAAGTAATTCAAAATATTTGATCGAAGGCGTGTTATTGGACTTTCTCCTGATCAAATAAAGAAAGACAAACTAATTATGCTAAAGAATGTGTGATTTTCACTTCTGTGTACCGTTTGAACTACAACATCACTAAACAAAACCTAAAAGGAGTAAATATTTTGTAACAACATCCCTTCAAAAGTCTTAAATCGTCTCTCTCAGATTGTGGACACTACGTTAGTTGCATCCGTTTCCGCCACCTCGATTTTTCAGTCCTGATCTACTTTCAAGACCACGCACTCCGTCACATGAGAGCGACACTCAAAATCCGGCCCCTTTGACCCCTGACCACAATTAAACGTATACACCAGATATTTTTTGATCGATCTTCTTCAAATCTAAATCCACAATCTTTCGTAAGACTTGCCTTCTCAAACAAGTAAATAACTAATGTATAGGATGTGCTTGTAGGAATATCAGAGGTATGATAATATATCTGTTAGGTGAGGGGGGAGGGAATGAGATGGAATTGAATATTCAAGCCTAGTTTTGGGGTCAATGTGCATTTTCATTGATGATGATGTAGCCCAATGAAAGTTCATAAATGCTGAAATAAGTTACGTATACTAAGTAGAGGACTCGCTGTAGCCTTTTCAGTCTCTATCGGATGGCTCAGTTTCGGCAACTTTAAAATCTAAAAATAAATAATTGTTTGGGCCTTTGACACACCGAGCATTTGAGTTACGAGCCCACAATACATTAGCCCAATAGGCTCGTTTAGGTCATCTTATGGGCCAATCCCAATAATATCGTTCATAAAATGACTAGAGCAATGAAGCAACAAAAAGGAGAGCAAGATAATCATAAAAATTTATGGAGAATTTCTTCTGGATAATCTCATACATTTTTATTAGTAAAACGAAAGATCCAAGCAAAGTCGATCCACACCACAACCATGATAAGAAATTTTTTATAGAAAATTAAGAATGTTTTTTTTTTTATAAAAATTAACTGCATATTTGGCCTGCTAATCCATTAATGGGCCCATATTTTTTTTATACAAAAAGTCAAAAAATGCCATTATAAAAGTATAGACCGCAGGGTTTAGATTAACTGTTAGATAATATGATTCCTTACGTGAGTAGGTGATAGTATCACCTATATATACATGATACATAAGTAGTAATAGATGTTTATAGATAGTTACGTAACTACAATAATAACTGATAAATATAGCTGCTAATATTAACAAACATGTATACAAGAATGTTATAAATAATGAAACATGTATAATAAAAGCGTAAAATTATAATTTTAAAACTGATGTCTTGTAACTGTCACATGACTAAATTCGGTTAAAAATGATGAATTTACATGTGAAAAATAATTCATCGTGTAAGCATGCATAGTTCATGGAAAGTTCTTATCGTACCAATCTGAATTTGAATAGGAATGAGAAATGGGTTGGTACAAGGTAGGGATCAAACAGCTACAAAGTGTAGCTGTAGGTCAAGGGCAAGCCCTCAATACAACCTTACAAACAAGAAACTGTCCAACCAGGCACAACCTCAAACCAAAACCCAACAAGTGGAATCAAAACTAAACCAACGGTCTCAGAACCAGATACACATATTAGCAACCTAATACTACACCTACACGAGCCAAGCCCAACCAAACTAAAATAAAGGCCCAACAGGGGCAACCCAAGGAAACAAATAAGGGCCAAGCCCAACCAGTACAAACAAGGCCCAACCAGAGGCAAACATAGAAGCCCAACAAACTAATTTTTTTTAACCTAAACAAGAACCTTCACCCAATCTCGAGCCCCGCGCAATCCAAACCCCGAAGCTGCACCGAATCATCTTCAAACGTCAGCCACCGAACAAAGTCGACCACCACCGGCCGACCGAGAAACCAACACACCAAGTGGGAAGCGATGAAGAAATCCAACACAGCCTCGAAGCTAAACCACAAAAAATGCCAGGTCCGCCCCAAAGTACCACCAAACTAGCCTCTCCAAGCCCAAAGGCACCAGAACGGTACCTCGCCACCGGCCAACACCGGAGCAAAGGGCAGGGACAAAACAACCTCACCCTCCAATCCACCACAAATCCCCACAATCGAACCAAAAATTCTTCAGAACAAGCCCAAGGCTTTAAACACTCCATGTTGGCCAACACCACCCGTGGAGCCCCGTGTACAACAGGACACGGGGAAACGAAGACTAATGGAAGAAAATAGGAAAATGTAACAAACCCAAGGGAGAAGAGTTATGAGTAACCATACCAAAGTAATGGGAACTGTCTATGAGGTAGCCGGCGAGGAGAGGCACCACAAAAACTTCACCGCAATCCATGCAAGCATGACCCGAGCCAAGCCGCGCCGATCTGCAACGAGGAGAGTTGAGAAGCATCGTCCCACGTCCGGCAGAAGCATAGGTCGCTAACAAGATTGTAAGCGCTCAAGCAACCCAAAATCCACCATGCAGCAACTGGAAAACCCTGATCTTCGACAAGAAAGAAGAAGCGGTTCCCACAGAAGTTCCAGTGCCACTGGACAGGAAAAGAAGAAGGAACCAGTAAAGGAAGACAGTGCAGACGAAAACGGGACCGAAACGGCCGTGAATCCACCGACCACCTACAAATCTGGCTCCACTAGACCAGATCTAACCCTTCTCCCCCGATGTCAAACTAGACACCCCACACGGTCATCGCCGGACACTCCAACACCAGAGCAAACAAGGGGAGACGCGGCTAAAATCGGGTCCAACGAAGACCAGATCTGAGGCGGAAGAGGTTCAAAGCAAAGCGAAGCAAAAGGGGCCGAGAAGAGAGAATAGAGGAGAAGGAAGGGAGACAGTGTCCACCCAGACCGGAGCCGAGGTTTCGCCGGTGAAGAGGAGGTGAAAAGGGGAGACGGGTAGGGCTGAAGTAGAAGAAGGTAAGTGAGAAGAGGACTAAACAGATCTGAAAAGCAAAGACCAGATCCGTATAGAGGGAGAGGAGAGGAAGGTGAGGACAACCCCGGCGGCTTCCCAATTGACCAAAATGGCCTGGACAGCCGCCGACGGCTTCTAGGGATACAGAGGAAGAAGACCTGTGCAGAGAGCGTTTAGAGAGAGGAAATTTTAGAGGTTGAGACTTGTGATGTAGTCTCGGTATATGTCCATAGTCGTTTTCGTCTCATACCCAATGCTATTGATTTCCTCTCCCTTTCTCACCTTGAGGAGCCTTTTCTAATACGATATTGTATGTGATATTACATATAGTTTTGTATAGAAAAAGTTCCATATGGTTCTGTGAATGACCATACTGTTGAGGTCTCTAAATAAGCGAAGGCCCGTATTGTTGAAGTCACTAAACTAGACATTTCATGTATTATAACAAGGAATAATTGCAAAAACGTATCTATGAGGTATTCTATTTATTTTTTTTTTGTAAATTTTATCCATCTTCTTTGATAATTACGGAAATATATCCTGAACTTGTCCTTTTGTTATGATTTGTATAAAAATGGCGATTTTACCCTTACATAGTTCATAGGACTTGAAATAATAACGTATAGCGGATGGTTTTGTTACGCATTAGGTCCGATCCCACACTTTAGCTTAGAATTCTGCAATCAATCTAAACGTGAATACATACAAGTCTTAGCAGGGCCGGCCCTGAGAATTTGGAGCCCCAAACGACTCACTTTTTTGAGCCCCTTAATCTCGATTTTTTTTTATACCAAATCCATATAATATTTGTTCTATCACGCTACAAATTTAGATAAATTTACTAACTAACAGTAACACTAGCCAGAGCTAAGATAAAGATACTAATTGTACTTGATAATAGATATACTAAACAGCACTGTCACGCCCCAAATCCGATTTTGACCGGACTCGAGACGTGAACAAAAAAAAGATAATCAAAGTGACAAATAAAATAAATAAGCTTAAAACGATAAACTGCAGTTTCATAAATTTGAATAGAAGAGTCAACCGCTCTTAAATAGAACGTAGAACAGGTCTTTAGTTCAAAACACGGTACGTCACTAGACCTACCAGACGAGAACTCGCCAGCTCCCAAGCTCAACTGTGTCCTGCTAGCACAACCCGCTCAACACCTGAAAAACAACAAAGTAAGGGGGTGAGCATTCGCTCAGTAGAAAAAGTAGTTAAGGTTATAAGCAATCGCTCACCACCACGGGTAACCGTCCAATTAGGGCATACTAGTAAAACACAACTATTAAAAATCAAATTGAACAATTACTCCAAGACAACGCGTGACCTTCACGCATGCACAACCCTTAAAACAACTCACAATGAACCGAACCCACCACTTTCGCAACTAGCTCTTGACACCCATCCTCTAACAATTCTCGACGGACAATACCCACGGCTATCACAACCCATCACATGTGCAAACTCGTACGGCAACACAGGAACAGGAATAACAACACCTTGAGTCACCAAACACTCTCACAAGACCGTAGTCCCACTTAACCCAATGCACAAAGCCAGACAGCACGCACGGCACACATAGTAGACAACGCACAAAGCTAAACAGTACGCATAGCACACACAACAGACAACGCACAAAGTCAAACAACACGCACATCACACACATCAGACCCACCCTAAACATAGTATGATCATTTCCAACGTCTCCGGCTATCACAGCCGTTCCATTTATATCGTACCGGATCACGAAGCCTCGGTCCCGACATCTTCCCGTCACGTAGACTCGGGGTAACATCCCAGACCAGAAATCCCTCAGTCGGATGTCTTCCTGTCACGTATACTCAAGGCCTCACGTACAACGGACCGGCACATACCTCGGTCGTAAGTCCTCTCGTCACAGAGACTCGGGATATCAATCACGCCATCCTTGGCCTCGATGCACTACACCGGAACTATCCCTCGGTGTAAGTACCACTCCGGTTATGCCTTTTTCTTGGAACACACAACAAGGATATAACAAGCAGCACAAAGCCAAAGCTGGTCCGGGTCTATCAACCGGACCATCACAACATAGCACACAACCGGTCTATCACTCACCCGGTCATATCACAACCAAGAGTTCACATTACAACAACCACGACACATTTTCCCACACACAGTCACAATCATGCAACACCGAGTATAATCTTATTTAGACTCTCACACAGCGGTTAAACACACAATATGCATCTCAATCAGCACACAGTCCTAAGGCTCGACATGGCCATTCTACCAGCACGATAATTTCCCAAGTATTGAAAGTAGGTAACACTAGTGAATCACATCCTACATGTTACTAAGACTCGTCCGGTTATTATCTGATATAAACGACTGTTCCAGTTTTATTATTCTTAGCATGCATACTAGTAACTTTCCGCAATAAAACCGGTATCCGCTACTTTCCCTACCTCAACCGAAGAACAACAACTACGTCTCCTACCTGCTGACGTCCTGGCTCGCTACCTCCGGTCTTCTCTTCGATCGAAGCCGGACTCTAAAATTAACACGGAAACTTATAGAATCAAAAACGGTTCCAAAGTTAAATTACAATTTACGGCCAGTCCGATTTAAATTCAACAGTTGCCTTTTAAACTCGAGCGGGCTAAAAGCGGGATTATACGACGAATCGGGTTCAAGTACTCGAGCTCCGAGCACAGAACCCAATGCATGTTTTCCGAGGCACGGTTCCTAATGCACGGATCCCGAGGCATAGGTTCCGAGGCACGAGTTCGAGGAACGATTCCCGAGGTGTCCGATTCAGCGTTCCCGCTTTTAATTCCGTTCTAAGTCCGAATTATCCGTCCAGTTTAATTGTTCCACGGTTCAACGGTGGTTCAACGTCCAAAGTCCGTCAGATCCGTTCAACAGTTCAGAAAATTCAAACCTTTTTATTTAAACTGTTTTTTTATTTAAATTAAATCTGATTTTGAAACCCACGTGATTTAGAATCTGATCAGGTTTAGATTTCTTTTCCTTTATTTCTTTTGATTTTTGTCTCAAACAAACTAGATCTAGAAGCTCGGGAACGAAACAACAAAACAAAAAGAAGAAAGAAGAGGGGCTCGGTTTCAGAAACGGCCGACCATCGGTGGTGACAAAACCGGCCGAGGTCTCACGGTGCGAAGCTCACCGTAGGGGGGAAAAGAGGCGGCGGAGCACGGTGAGTCCCCGTCTCAGATTCGGGCGAGACAGGCGAAGATCTCGACGATTCACAGTGTCTTGGTTCTGCAGAACCCTCCGGTGGTGGTGCGACGCCGACGGTTCTCGTCTCGGCTCCGGGTGTGCACGGCGGCGTCGCGTTTGGCTGAACGGAGAGAAGAGAGAGAGAGAGAGCCGGCGTTGAGAGGAGAGGGAGACGATGGCGGCGCGGGCTGGACAGAGAGGGAGAGAGATGAGGGAGAGATGGGCGGTGGCGGCGGGCGTGGTCGGAAAGTAGAGAGAGACGACTGAAGGGTTCGACGATGGAGAGGAAGAGATCGGGACAAAGGGAGGCTGCGCGAGATGGAAGGGACACAATGAGGTCCGAACCCTAAAATGGGGTTTAAATACCTCGGGCCGGTGGCATTTGGGCCTCAGAAGAAGAGCGGGCCTCACGGCCCAGATAGATGAGGGCGCTGAAAAAAATCTAAGAAAACAAAATTTCTCCTTGAAGTAGAGCTGAAAATTTTTTTTTAATCAAAAAACATAAATATAATACTTATAGTATTGCTTTATTAATTCATTCATTAAAGATTCAATAATACCTTATGGTTTCTTCATCTGACTTCTTTTCTGAGTTTTTTTTACGTGGTTTCTGTTGTTAGAATCTAATTGAAGAAAAATCCAAACCTGAAGAGAGATGTAAAGAGGAAGAGCATTAATACACCTAGGAACCACTGACAAGTAGTGTCACCCAAATCCCCCAAATCCTCCAAATCAAAGTAAACAATCTTGTCACCAAACTTAGTCACCACTACATCAGCCTTAGCACACCATTACCCACAAATTAACACTAACCTACCCAGGTCAAATTCAACCATATTGATCATGAAATTGAAATCTATTTTTAAAAAAACAATTACCTGAATTTGCTGACTCGAAAGTTCTGACAAATGGACTTGAGATGGAGAATGGTCCTTTTAATACTTGTTATTTCTTTGAGAAAGGAAGATGAAACGATTGCTTTGGAAAGAAAAGATAGTCTTGGGAAGAACAAATTTGACTTGGGGAAGATACGATTGTTTTCGGAAAAACAAATTAGGTTGTTGTGTTGTGTGTTTGAATTGTCATATATTTATGGGCTTAATAGATAAACCCAATTCTTTTTTCATAATTGGAGGCCTGTCTGGAATGGTGGCCTTAGGCCTAAGTCCCCAAGTAAACGGACTAGGACTAAAATATACCCTCAAATATTTTTTTATTTTTCTTGAGCCCCAAGCTATGGCATAGGCTGCTTGGCCTCAGGGCCGGCTCTGAGTCTGAGCAATTGAAGGATCGAAAACAAACATCATATGTTCGCAGCGGAATAAAAAGATTCGATCCAAAACGATCTATTTGCATTTGAATCAATGTTATAACAATAAAAGGTTTACTTACTTGATATGTAGAGCAAAACCGATATAGCTCCGAAACTACGAAGCCTCTAGTGTATCCACACCGAGCAACGATCTTTGATGCTTTCAACGATTGAGACGGCTATGGAGAAGAACGATTCTTCTTTTGGTTGTTTGGGAGAGAATATATAAAAAGTGGCTGCAGAGAATATTATGATAATCATCTCTCTTAACCCTAATTATCTATTTATATACTTCTAATTATTGGGTCCAAGACGCAATTGGGCTTGAAACCCGATTGGGCCTAGGGAAAACCCAACAATCTCCCACTTGACCTAGATCCAATCTATCAAGAACTCCAATATTTATTATATTTCTGTGTTAGCAGAAAATATAACAAACATGCCGTCTAGATCATTTCAATAAATTATCTCATAATAAATTAAATGATCTTAAACATCAAACGTCACTCGTAAGTGTGCGACCACATAGGTTCAACGCTAAACCGATAGTAATTAATCTCATTAACTACTAATCGAGGTTGGCGTCTAAAAACACTCCCCGACGGTCGGATAACGTGAATATCAATATCCAATAAAGACGAACCTGGTTTAAGGACGATGAATCATTTTCCTTCCATCTTTCCAACTCCGGATTATCCTAGGGTATGGTTTGTCTGTCAAACCCTAATAGATAACCACTATGTTTCATGTTGATCGTTACTGGTTGTTGAATGACTTTAAGAAACTCCTTTCTTAAATCATTCTTCTGCCTTGGCCAAGGATCTTTTACAACCATAAGATTCACAACAACATAGAGTTCAAACTCATTACCTTGAGTTGATGGATCCCCTCTTGACTCGCCATTGATTATATAGGTACTCAATTATACCCAATGACCTTTCAACTAGCATTTTTACACACTAGGTGTTTGGTATCAAAGTATAACAAGCATTCTATTAACCACTACGGTGATCTCAGGTCAAAGGACAAAACAATATACATTTGCTCCTTAAGAAAATTTCCACATTGACAGTATAGGTAAAACCAACCATTTGGAAATCTCACGTTCGGTCAGTTCAATGATCATATCCACTATATGCATCATCTATATTATAACTTAATGAATAAGATCCATTAATACTCATCCAATGAGTACTTTTATACATATATTGGTCTATCCGGATCACCTTAGTCCTAGTAGGATGATCCTATGACCAAGAACACTTTTAGATCAAACTCTATAATACTTGACTCTCATTATCATAATCCCTATTATGATGACAAGTATATCAGTTTAATCACGGACTTATCATATCACAATATCAATAAATATTCATATATGATAACTATAAAACATTGCATTAATCTCAATTAATCACAATCCATAGTTCAAAAATGTGCTAATAATAATGTTGCGTAAAGATTAGCATTTAATCTAAAGCCAACCATTCATGAACCTCAATCCTATATTCCACTTATGCTTGTCAAACTCCTTTGAACCAAGTGCTTTAGTGAAAGGATCTGCAACGTTCTCTCTTCCTTCCACCTTCAGAATTCGAACGTCTCCACGTTCAACTATTTCTCTAATTAGATGAAACTTCCGAAGAACGTGTTTGGATTTCTGATGTGCTCTCGGCTCTTTGGCTTGTGCAATAGCTCCCGTATTGTCACAAAATAAAGGAACACTTTCCTTTGCTAAAGGAACCACACCAAGCTCAGTAAGAACTTCCTTATCCATACAGCTTCCTTAGCAGCGTCACATGCAGCTATGTATTCTGCTTCGGTTACTGAATCAACTACTGTAGCTTGTTTGGAACTCTTCCAACTCACTACTCCACCATTCAAGGTAAAGACATAACCAGAAGTAGATTTGCTATCATCCTTATCTGATGCAAAACTTGCATCGGTATGGCCTAACAATTTAAGCTCATTATCTCCATATATGAGGAATTGATCTTTAGTTCTTCTCAAGTACTTAAGAATAGTTTTGACAACTTTCCAATGTGCCTCACCCGGATTTCCTTGGTACCTACTTGCTACTCCTAGCGCATAGGCAACATCCGGTCTTGTACATGTCATGGTATACATGATAGCTCCCACTGCGTTAGCGTATGGGATTCTACTCATGCGTTCTCTTTCCTCTAGGGTCTTAGGACTATCCTCCCTAGAAAGAGAAACTCCAGTTCCAATAGGTAAGTAACCCTTTTTGGAATTATCCATGTGATACTTCCTTAAGATAGTATCAATGTACGTAGATTGGGAGATTCCAAGCAACTTCCTTGATCTATCTCTATAGACCTTTATTCCAAGAATATAAGTTGCTTCTCCCATATCTTTCATGGAGAAGTTTTCAGATAGCCAAACCTTTGTTTCTTGCATGGCTGGCACATCATTTCCTATTAGCAATATGTCATCTACATACAACAATAGGAAAATAACTATGCTCCCACTAACCTTTTTGTACACACATGGCTCCTCTTCACAACGCACAAAATCGAACTTTTCGATTGTCGTGTGAAAACGAATGTTCCAACTACGAGAAGCTTGCTTTAATCCATAAATGGATCGTTGTAGCTTACATACTTTACTAGGAGCAGATGACAATGTGAAACCTTCAGGTTGAGTCATATAGACATCCTCCTTGAGCTCACCATTAAGGAAAGCCGTTTTCACATCCATTTGCCAAATCTCATAATTATAGTATGCAGGTATAGCTAGCAAAATCCGAACAGATTTGAGCATTGCAACAGGGGAGAACGTTTCTTCATAATCAATACCTTCCTTTTGATTATAACCCTTAGCAACCAGACGGGCTTTAAAGGTCTCAACCTTACCATCCGCTCCAATCTTTCTCTTAAAAACCCATTTACACCCAATAAGTTTTAAGTCATTAGAGTCATCAACTAAAGTCCACACGTTATTGATCTTCATTGACTCCATTTCGGATTCCATGGCAACAAGCCATTTCTCATGGTCTGGACTAGCCATCGCCTCTTGATAACACTTAGAATCGTCTTCAATAACAAGGTCATCATCAATATGATTATCCTCATTATTGCACACTAATAGATTCATCCTATTTGGTGCACGACGTTCTCTAATTGATCTTCTAGGAGGCTCTTGTACTTCTTGATTCTGTTGTTGCCCTTGTTCCTGAACTGGTTCATTAACCAAATCATTTACCTCAACGTTTGAGGTTGGAACCCTCAGTGGCAACTGTAAGACATCAAGAAAAGGTTCCTCAATATGCATCTCATGCTCTTGAGTCGGTGCTGACTCATTGGTATCTTGTATTTCATCAAGATCTATTTCTACTCCAGTTTTTCCAGCATCAAGGAACTCCATTTCTAAAAAGGTCGCGTTCCTAGCCACAAACACTTTGTGTTCAGAAGGATGGTAGAAATAGTATCCCATAGTCTCCTTGGGATAACCAACAAATCTACATTTGGTAGACTTAGCCTCAAGCTTGTCTGATTGCAGTCGCTTAACATAGGCTGGACAACCCCAAACCCTTAAATGTTTAAGGCTGGCTCTCCGTCCTTTCCATATCTCATACGGTGTTTCAGCAACTGCCTTAGTGGGAACCTTATTTAACAAATATGCAACAACTTCTAAAGCATATCCCCATAGGAAGATAGGAAGATCTGTGAACCCCATCATCGATCGTACCATATCTAATAAGGTACGATTTCGCCTCTCAGAAACACCGTTGTGTTGCGGTGTCCCAGGAGGAGTCCATTGTGATAGGATTCCATCTTGTGATAAATAATCAATAAAATCATCTGTGAGATACTCACCCCCACGGTCAGATCTCAGTGCCTTGATATTCTTACCGGTTTGTTTCTCAACTTCACTTCTAAACCTTTTGAACATTTCAAAAGATTCCGACTTATGTCTCATGAGATATACGAAACCATATCTCGACATATCGTCAGTGAAGGTGATAAAGTAAGAATATCCACCTTTTGCTTGAACTTTCATTGGTCCACATACATCACTATGTATGAGTCCCAAAAGTTCACTGGCTCTTTCTCCAGTTCCATTAAAAGGAGATTTTGTCATTTTTCCAATGAGACAAGATTCACAAGTATCGTATGTTTCATAATCATATAGCCCAAGACTCCCCGTCTTATGCAACTTGTTTATTCTTTTCTCACCGATATAACCAAGCCTACAATGCCAAAGGTAACTTTGATTTACTTGATTATTTCTCTTCCTCTTTTGGCCAGAAATAGTCATAGCAGGACAAGTAACTAATTCAGGTAAGACATAAAGACCATATTGTTTGTAAACATCGACATATAATTCATCACCATGAAATATAGAACAATGATTACCACGAATATCCAAACGAAATCCATGTTCAACCAAATATGAAACAGAAATTATGTTTGAAAGAAACGTAGGAATGTAATAACAATCCTCCAACAATAAAGTCTTTCCAGTAGGCATTACAAGAGTCATAGTCCCTACAGCTAGGGCAGCAACACTTGCTTTATTTCCAACTTGTATGTTGACCTCTCCTTTCTTCAACACCCTATTGATTTTTAGCCCCTGCAACATATTGCAGATGTTAAACCACTTCCGGTATCCAATACCCATTTCGAAGCATCAATAGATGTCAAAGTAATCATGAAAACATTTTTCATTAATGCCTTACCTTGTTTCTTGTCCTTCAGAGTAGCCAAATACTCTTGACAGTTCCTCCTCCAATGTCCTTTCTTCTTGCAGAAGAAACATTCAGCATCCTCTTGACCAGTGCTCAACTTCATTTTGTTGAATTTGTTCAAAACATAATTCTTTGGCCCAAGTGGATTTTTCTTAGATTTTCTCGCATTTTTCCACTTGCCCTTAGAAGAGCTACCGATCAGGTTCACAGATCCCGACACTTTCACCTTCCCAGATGTGATTTGATTCTCAAAATCGATCAACAAATTGAGCAATTCATGAAGATCACAATCCATCTTGTTCATGTTATAATTAACAATGAACGGTGAAAAAGTGTCATCAAGAGATTGCAAGATCAAATCCTGCGATAACTCCTTACCAAGTGTGCAACCTTGCTTCTCAAGCCGTTCTACAAGATCAATCATCTTTAGAACATGGGTGCGAACTGGTTCCTTGGGTTTCAGTTCAGATTTGAACAAGGACTTAGATATCTGATATCTTGCAGTCCTACTTTGAGACCCATACATCTTCTTAAGATGCTCTATGATCTGTGGTGGATTCATAGTCTCATGTTGCCTCTGAAGATCAGGACTCATGGAAGACAAAATGATGCACTGAGTAGTAGTACTTCGATCCTGGTACTTCGAATATGCATCTAATGCAACTACATCAGTCACTCCCTCAGTGGGAGCTTCCATCATGGGATTATCGATCACATCGATAAGTTTTTCATGCATGAGAACAATTCTCAAGTTCCGGTACCAGTCATCAAAATTGTTACCAGACAATTTGTTAGCATCAAGTATGCCACGCAGTGAGATAATAGCCATTTCAGAAAGTTACTGTAAAGGAAAACAACAATAGCACAAACATACATCATTAAGACATACGATTCATCAAAATGATAATACAAACTTTAAAACATGAATGAGCCCCTTGGTTGTCAAGTCGTTTCTCACACATAATTAAAGTTTTTCTTGATTTTATCACATAAAACCACAACAGTCTATATACTACATAGTCACCTGGTTGTCAGGTCGGTCCTATTAGTATATTTGAGTTTATCCATCCTAGTGATATAAAACCAGTTAATATGACACCATCTGGGTAGTCCAGACTATAAGTGTAACATCAAATAATTTTTTTCTTCACTCACGCATCACATGCAATAGACAAAATTACTTCCTCTTGAAAATTAATTAAAGTTATACCCTCTGGGTAGTCCAGACTATAAGTACTAACATTAAATAATTTTCTATGTACCTGCATCGTATGCAAATAAGAGGAATATATATATATATATATATATATATATATATATATATATATATATATATATTTATCTTTGAACTACAAGTCCCATGGTAGTCAGGTCGTACCTTGTAAACAAAAGTAAAATAAAAAATTATTCCGAACTACAAGTCCCCTGGTAGTCAGGTCGTTCCTTGTAAACGAATAACAATTATTTATCTACTTGGATGAAAAAGCCGATGACAAAATATCTCATATTTTATCAATTAAAACTCAATAATTTTAAAAATCAATTTTTTTTCTTTTGTATTAAAACAATTTTAATACATTTTTCAACGTTTGAAACCTCACACAAAAAGTTAACAAAAAATATATTTTTCAACATATGTGTCTCACGTGTAAAAGGCATAAAAAGATGAACTTTAATTCCATAAAGTTTTAAGCTTTACATATATATATACAGACATATGCCCCAACTGTATGAATCAAAAAAGGTTCTTGTAGATAAGAGACAAAACCAATTCAACTCTATTCATACACATACACGTACATCAATAAAATAGTCACGGTATTGACAACAAAATTAACCATGAACAGCTAGCTATACATGTAAACACAATCAACAATCAGTCCAACATATTGATCAAGTGTACACGACATATCACCAACAATATATATATTCAACCAATGAGTAGGTAAGCCAAACACAGTAATATATATTACGGTTGTGTCATACCCGGAGTATCAAAAACAAGTTTAACATATGACTCAAAAGCAGAAACTCATGCTCTGATACCAATTGAAGGATCGAAAACAAACATCATATGTTCGCAGCGGAATAAAAGGATTCGATCCAAAACGATCTATTTGCATTTGAATCAATGTTATAACAATAAAAGGTTTACTTACTTGATATGTAGAGCAAAACCGATATAGCTCCGAAACTACGAAGCCTCTAGTGTATCCACACCGAACAACGATCTTTGATGCCTTCAACGATTGAGACGGCTATGGAGAAGAACGATTATTCTTTTGGTTGTTTGGGAGAAAATATATAAAAAGTGGCTGTAGAGAATATTATGATAATCATCTCTCTTAACCCTAATTGTCAATTTATATACTTCTAATTATTGGGCCTAGGACAAACCCAACAGCAATGACATACAATAAAGAAGTCTTTGCAATTACAAACAAATCTTCCACAATCTTTTATCTTTCACGTCATTTTCTTGTATTAAACCTACAATTCACCAACGATGAATGAAATTAGTGTTCTACTTCCTATCCAAATCCAAATTCAAAGAATACAAGTTCTTTTTTTACATTCAACTTCAACTACACACCACCCAAAAATCATATGACTATATGCTTCAGTAAAATACAGATCAAAAACATATATTGCACCACACTTTTATACGACGCTGCTATGCCATTTCAACCAACCATGACTCATTACCTATTCGGATATTCGCATACCCTACAGTTTATCTGAGTGCATAGTACAAAAGCCATATCAAACCTAAGAGTGAATCATAAAGATTGAACTTCAGAGGTCGTTTCTCGATAAGTAATAATGTAGACGAAGACAACAAATAATTACCTACCCATACTTGCATGCAAAAGTATGATGAACTACCAGGAATAATTCACGTCCTTCCCTTTAACTGATACTTTAGGGACGCGGGATATAATGGGCCACTCTTCTCCTGTTTCCTTTGCCAGACGCTTCTCCAATTCATGACAACTTTCTATATGTAACGTTTTTAGTGGCAAGTCGACAAGGAACTGCGGTAGGGCCTTGAGCTTAGGGCACCCTTGAAGTTCTAAACAAGAAAGAGATGGCATTATAGTAACTTGCTCACCTTGATCGTGATCTCCATCCCTTGCGCTACTTTCCCACTCCTCCAAGTTGATCAACAAGCTAAACGTGAGGTGTTGGAGTTTGGGAAATGCAATAGAAAAATCAACACTAGTCGGTACTGATGATGAAGATGCTGATAAACCCAAGAACTCATCACCCACTTTTACCAAAGAGTTGTCCGCATATATGCTGAGTGATTCTAAAGAAGGAAGTCTACTCAAGGCATGTGGTAAACCCGTACCTCTCACGTCCCAGAGAATGAGTAGTTTCAAATTTGGGAAGAAACAGCTCATCAAAAAATTGTTGAGGAAAGATGGGTTCGTGCTCGTGTAATAGCTTATCTGCATGGTTTCCAAATGTGGAGGTGGTTGCTGTAAGGCTTCGATTATCTCCCCGTCCTCCATAACCCTCTTACTCTCTTGCCACTTTGGGATATCAAAATCAAGCACCAAATTGCGCAAGTGAATCTTGTTCTTGAGTTCAGCTCTCTCTGCTTGGCCCCTTTCTCTCACATTTCCCAATCCTTTTACTTCAAGACTTCCGTGCAGCTGTTTCCACTTTCCAAGAGCTCCAATGTTACAGTACTCTTCATCTTCGTCTTCATCTCTTTCTTCTTCTCCAATGTTACCTACTATGAACAAGTTCAATGTATGGAGATGGCTTCTTAACCTCTCAATTCCTTTGGGAAACACTTTTAATAATGGCGCTTCCATTTCCAGATGCCTGAGCTTAGTCAACTTCCCCATCATTTCCCCCTTTGGTAATTTCTCAAATTTCCAACATGAATGAATCTTCAAGGTCTGCAAGTTATATAGATGGCATACAGAATCTGACAATTCCTTCAAACAATGGTCGCCCGAGATTTCAAGGTACCTTAAATGTATTAGCTTTTCATGTTTGAGCGGAAATCTCACAGAAAGTTCACTTAACTTGAGTGCTCTCACATATGTTAAATGATCAAACCAATCCCAGAAAACATCAGTACCGCCATCGATGAAAACAGTACGTAGACTCCCTCCATTTTTGATAGTTTGCAATGATGTTACATCTGTTCCGTAAGTCATCTCCAGTGTCAGGTGTCTAGGTTTACAAGATGATGATTCAGTCTTCACCAAGTCCTCCACTTCTTCACTCATCTCCAATGTAAGGAACTCATCCTTTGCAAGAAATTGAACGAAATCATGAACCATGTCATGCATTTTACACATTATGATGTTGTTTTCGCTATCCTTTTCAAAATCTTGAAAGAACGAGCGAGATGCTAATTCCTCAAAATACTCACAACCTTTTCTCTCCATATTCTCCTTCATCCCGAGGTAACCTTGCGCCATCCACAATCGAATCAACTGATCTCTACGAATAGTTTCATCCTTTTGAAAGATAGCACAATACAAGAAACATTGCTTTATTTGGTAAGGCAAGTCATGGTAACTAAGCAACAAAGGAGGACACAAGATTTCTCTTACCACTTTTGATTCCCATACTTCACTTTCCAAAATATATCTCCAGTCTTCTACACGATGTTTATGGCGCAACAAACTCCCAATGCTCTTCGCTGCAAGAGGCAATCCATTACACTTCTTTACTATTTGCCGCCCGATTTCTACCAGCCAAGAATTCTCATTGTGTTTCTTTGCGAGTAAGGATATGTCACTGAATAGCGTCCACGAGTCCTCTTCTGATAACTTGTTTATAAGGTGCACGTAAGATGCTTCCATTTGTTGCGCAACATCTGTGCTCCGCGTTGTAACCAAAACTCTGCTTCCATTCGCGCATGATAGGAATGCAGCTTTAAAAGGTTCCCAATTCTTCACATCATTAGTCCACACATCGTCTAGAACAAGGAGGAACTTCTCTCTACTAGCCAACTCGTGAATGCGGTTCAGAAGAACGTTCAATGTGTCAGCTTCGGGGACCATACCTTGGAATCCTTCGACAATAGCTTTAGCAATCTTAACTTTCTCAAAAGGCTCGCAGCACACCCACACAATGTTTCCAAAATGAGTCTTTACAGCCTCATCTGAGCAACATAGTTGAGCCAAAGTTGTCTTCCCGATTCCTCCAGCTCCAACTATAGCTACGACCGAGAGATGATTTCCTTGGTCACTCCCGCAAAATAATTTTGTCAAGATGGTCTCCTTATCAATAGCTCTACCTTTTACCATAGGCAAATCTACATGTGCAACTGTTTGTCTATCATTTACAGTTGCATACGACCGCCCCGATATAAATTGATATCTCTCCTTTTGAGTTGCAATGTTGTCGAGCTTTTCATTTAAATCATTGATGTCAATAGCAATGTCTCGGCGCAAAATAAGTTGATCCACAGAGAGGCAAGGGAAGGAAATGAATGAGCATCCCTGTTGCATAAGACTTCAAATTAATTCACATGTGAGAGTTTTAACATGTACGTTAATCATCGAATATTCTGAATTTTGATAATATGATTGATGAAACTCAGTTATTAAACAAAAACTGTAGGGGAGCACAGATCTTACCATGGATATTCACATAACAAGGAAACTTATACATGGAAACGCCTAATAATCTCCATTTTATATTGAGTCTCACATCGGTTTGTATACTCTTTTTGTCCCGTACTTTATCACTTACGACTCAATCATCCTATTTAGACCTACCACCATATTACGAGCGTCCACATATTATTGTTTTTAATAGATTACCCAGACTTGTTTGCAAGACGTGTTCACATAACCATGCTCTGATATCGTTGTTGGAAAGACAACATCTTATCCAAAAGGAACCCACAACAAGAACGCAGCTCATAATACATGCCGGAAATCACATGTCCCCAAAACCAAGTCAACATGCTTATTATGAACAAAATGAAAGCTTCATAATAAACTCTTCGACTATCTCAAGTGGGACTAATAATGAAAGCTTCATAAACACATACTTATGTCTTGTTTTACTAACTTGAAGCACTCTAATTAAAACATTGAATGAACAAAATATGTTCCACTTTAGTTATAAGGAGAAACTCCAGAAAATGATTAATTTAAGACTTCGTTGTACAAGATATACCCATTGACTTTCTTATCGTCCATTATACATGGTCCGACAAACATAATATCAAAAATCATAATTTTTTGCCCCAAAACACATAATATTATGTGTTTTTAACAGAATATTCCGTGTTTTGGACATAATATTTTGTGTTTTCGGACATAAAATTATGGTTTTTAATAATATGTTTGTCGGACAATATTTTTTGGACGATAAGAAAGTCAATGGGTATATCTTGTACTACAAAATCTAACAATACTCTGTGAAGGTGCCCTCGGCTCTAAAGCCCATAAAGTTTTATCCTTCAATAAAGCCCCAAGGCCCAACTCCTGCCTTGGATCGGGCGGGCCAGAAATAAACCACACAGGCCCAACCCGACGAATCCAATCAAAGTCCAACCTCATCGATGCCCCACTCGATTACAAGCCCACGTTACTAGGCTCGGCTAGTAAAAGTCTAACAATACTCATTTCCTGGAGTTTCCACTGGTTATAACTCTAGCATGTTTTCTAATTTTTTTTTTAAAATTAAGTCATAAATTAAAACAAAGTTATTTGCTATTAAGGTTAAATTTTTGAACATTTCCGAAATATAATGTCCTTATCAACTTATGACATAATGATATGTACTTTTGCAATTAAAATGAAATAAAGACAAAACATAACAAAATCAAATTAAAACAAAACAGATGAATATGTGAACCTTCTTCTTCTTCTCAAGAACAAGAAATGGATCTTTTCCGTGGAGATGGAAGAGAGTGTTCCAACGATCCAGCAAGTCGTCGGCGTCGTAAGCTGCGTCTTTGAGCTTGAGCAACCAAACCCTGACGCTCCGATCTTCCACTTGCCTCTTCTCTGCGTCTTCCAGAACACCTTGTATGGCTTCGAAGTTGCTCTGGAGTTTCGTCAGTTGCTGCTCAACGCCTCTCACGAGCCTCACCTCATGGTCCAGCCGCTCCCGGACGATCGATACCAGTTGCTCGACCACTGCGGAAACAAGCGCATCGGCCATTATAGCTTTTGATGAAGGGAGGAAAGAAAATGAGATGGGTTTGTGTGCTCTAGGTCTTGTTTCTACCAACTCTTCTTTTGATTTTTGTATTTACATAGAGATGGAGAGATTCCACTGTGAATTGGTAAAGGGACCTTCAACATTATTATATTTGTGGACATGGGATCGGAATTATATTTATGAAACAATTCAAATTTTAAATAAATAACCCGTTTCTCCCACAAATCAACTAAACCATGAAAACGGATTAAGCAAGCTAGGGAAAAAAATACTTGAAGGAGATGTTCTCTGCTAGGATTTTACTGTCCCTGGCACAGGTGCGTCGCCGCCTCTCCCGACTTCTGTCCGGTCCCTCTTTTCCGACTTTTGTCCGGCTCCTCTCTCCCCCTCCCCACACTTCGGCTAGTCGATCATGGCCCTTGTAGCAGCAACGCCGGTTAAGAATCTCTATCTCCATGACGAGAGCAAACCCTAAACCTAGGGTTTCTATATCCATGGCATAGGCGCCACGCCGCCGCTTCTCCCGGTCATGGTCTGGTTCCTCTCCGCCAAGGAAGCCGTAATCAGTGTACCCGCCTCCGTGGCCTCCACCGAGGTTTTACCTCTCCCGGCTACTATTCGGTTCCTATCCGTTGTTCTGGCGCGCATCCTCACACGTTGGCCCCATCCCTCCTCATCCTAGGGGCCTTCACTGCTCTCCCGATTACGAAAATCACTTCCGGTTGTTGCTGTCTGCTTCCCATGACCGTGCTCTGGGTTTCTTGCCGGGCAGCGCGGTCCGGTAGTTTCCGTCTGCGTCTTCAACGCAGATCCCGCCACCTCTACACCTGCCAGTGCAGCCGCTATCATTGGATCCACCGCCTTGGCCTCCTCCACGGCTTCCTCCTCGATCTCGGTTCGATTGGCTCTGGTTTATTTTATCGTTTATGTTCTGGTTTGTAGGGTTAATGATCAATGTGCGACGATTCAAAGTTTTTTCCCAAGAAATAAAAAATTCTTCCCACGAGGACGTACATAGGTTCGGGTTTATAACGAAAGAAACGTGTCGCCTTCGGGGGACCCGGCGGCTTACAGGCCCTCCCTTGAGCAATGTTCGTCATCACATCTACCACCGTCAATCTGACGTCCACAAGTTCGGGTTTTCAACAGAAGAAACGTGTCGCCTTCGGGGGACCCAACAGTCTACAGGCCCTACCTTGAGCAGTGTTCGTCAATTGGTTTTAGTTTCTACCTTAGTTAGCCTTAATGGCGCTCCGTTCAACAACGTCCTAGACGTTTACGTAGTTACAAGGCTTATTGTAACTAAAATGGATTAAGCTTTAATGGCGCTCCGTTCAACAACGTCATAGACGTTTACGTAGTTACAAGGGTTATTGTATCAGGGCCCTCAATTATGTACTAACTCTTTTTAAAGGAATGAAAGTTGCACTTACTCAAAAAAATGAAAACGGATTAAGCTTTTAGAACAATCACAATAAGCGAATCATGTTTCGACTCACGAATTGCGAATCACGATTTAGTGATTCGTGAGTCGCGACTCACAATTATGGTTCGGTGATTCGCGAGTCATGAGTCGGCCCAACCAATCAAAACGCGCCACATGGTCTTTAAAAAATTCGATTTTGTATAAACGTTGTCCAAAAGTTATAAATTTATAGTCATTAGGTTCGTATTGTTCTAAATAATTTATTTAATGTCTTTGATCACAAAAAAACATTGATTTACACTTCGAATCGAGAAAACGAACAAAATCCTAACATCCACTCAACTCATGAGTCCCATACGTGAGTCTCACACTGTGAAACACATCTCAATTTAAGGGGCACGCATCACAATTTATCTGAATCACCACATAATTCATGCATCACAATCCCCATATGTGATCTCCTTATTGTACATGCTTTTAGAAACACATGTAGTACATAAGTATTCCCTATGTTCAAAAGTAGAAGGGCATTTTTTGACTGAAAGTTGTATATATTATTAATAATAAAAAAGAGTTATTGTAATGTATAGTCCTAAAAGGTCCTTTAAAAAAAATCTTGAAGACAGGATGACCGTTTAAAACGGTTTGGAAAGAGTCATATAGGCATGCGGAAATTAAACTAATAGAAGGACGAAACTGACAAGTACTGCTCAAGGTGGTGCCTAAACGCTGCTTGGTTCCATGAGGAGGACTTTTTTCGCCGTGTGGAGTGCGATTGAACCTGAACTCATCAGTAACAGAGGGAGGATTGACATTCACCAGGGACCCCTCCCGAGGCAAGTCCCTAAAGCCACATACGTCTTTCATTCTTGCGAGGGGGGGGGGGGGGGGTGGGGGGGTTGTTTCCCATCCCTCGCTTGATATTTACGAGGTTCACCTGTAGTGTCTCTCTTCTGGCCCAACATCCCAAGTGGGATAAGCAGCATCCTAGATGGGACACTCATTGTCCTGAGCGCCCGTTGATGTTCCACTACTACTTGAGGATTAGGTAGGGTATGCGGGGTTACAATTGCCCCCTTCCGCGAGACACTAGGGTTGTAGGTAGGATATCTTAGGTCAGTGGCTCAAAACCATGGGGGTGCAATGGTGTTTTCCTCAGTCTGTAGCATTTATCTGCACCATCTTCACAGGTTAGAATTCCAAGAGAGAGTTGTCAAACTAGGGGACTCTTGGGACTTTCACGTCGCACTTCCAGACCAGATGCCCGAGCCGACCACAGTTGAAGCAGAATATGGGGAGTCGATCAAATGTTAGAATGACTTGAATCGGCTCCCTAAATTCTTGGAACCTCATGACCATGGTTCGGCGAAGATTCCGGTGAACCTCCATCCAAAATCTAACATTGGCGGTTCCACTCCAATAGAGACCCCACCAATCGTAGGGATCTACACATCCGCCTAGGGCAGCGCCGATGACGTCCCCGTAGCCTTGATTCGGACCGATGACGGGAGACCTTGTGCATAAACCCCTAACTAAATCCGATCCAGTTGGGGAAGGTCCCGAGCCTTTGAATCCAGGATATCCCCTAGTAGCAGCAGATATCCGTTGAAACACAAGGGTTCGTTGTTATGCACCCACTCCCAAGCCTTCTGCCAGTCAGAGTATAAACCACATGTGCTAAGTTTTAGGTCATTCACCACTAGATCTGACGTCGATTAGCCCTTGCCCGTGTAATCACCTTGAGCATAAAATCCTTATGGGGTGGTTTTAGGGAGAACAACCGCCCAACCATGCCAAATTGTTGTCGGGCGATGATCGCAAGTCTGTCGGCGTGAAAGGCACAACAACCTCCATAGCATCCTCTTCAATGATGGAGTAAGTTGAGAATTCGTCCTGCAAATTTAGCATGGATGGACCCGAGTCCCTAAGGGGCGCACCACCTGTGGGCACCAACAAACTCACAGAAACAAGACCTTCTTGAGTCTGAGTCGCAACTTGGTGGCCCATGGTTACATAATTAGGGTTTGGAGCCCTAAAAACCACTGAACTCCCGGAAATAGGACCCTCCGGATTTAATGTTGCAACAATGCGAAGGAGACAGTCCCAATGCACCTTTAGTGGCCGACCTCGCTTCGACTTGAGTGGGGTTACCAGATCCGGCCCCGGAGAAAACATCACCATCGCCGAGGAAGTCATGGATTGTTGTTTTGGAGGAGAAGGGATCGATGGTGAGGGGAGCAAAGCGGTGCTCGGAGGAGGAGGAGAATCGGTAAATGCCAAAGACTTGGGTTTGTGCTTCTTTTTCTCCTGTATCGATCGAATGAAACAGAAGGTGGGCGTGAGCATTATCAAGTCCTTGGAGGGGGCAAGCAGGGCAGTAGCAGCGAGGTCCGTTGGCGGGGACGCAGTGCAGTCGGCGTCTTAACAATTGAGGTACCATCACAATTGACAGAGAAGGTTAAGGTTTAGGATAAGCTAGACTTTTCTAGAGAAAGACACACGCAAAACCGTGGAATTTATTTTTTGTGTCCAAAAATCACAACACCTACAAATCACAATAACATTAGTACGGGTTTTGTGTCAATTAATAGGTATATGAGTTTCGTAAAAACAAAATAAATTAATAGTTCAAGGACTTAACGTGGGACATATCAACTTCCTCTCATTTAAAATGTCTTTCTCTAAAGCTGATCTTCCGATGGCTGTGGATCGGGAAAGGAGTGTTGGATCGAGAAATCGTGTATCAGAAAGATTATGCGGGAGCATCAGGAATTGGTGGCCTTGGGTAAACTTTGTATTGCTCTAACCTTTTGCAGAAACTCATCGTCCATTAGAGAGAGGGAGTTGTTAGAATATACTATAACCAGGCCATCAACTATCAGCTTGAGCTTTTAGTTGAGTTGCTTCTCTAATATGGTATAGAGCTTGTTACCTTCCGAACAGAAGTTCGAACCCCACTCTTCACAAAAATTTCTAATTTTTATTAAAAATTAAAAAATTTTAATAGGCGAGGACGAGACCACGTGCGAGTCTGAAACACGAAGGGTTATTTTTGTAACAAGTTTGGTTGGAAAAGAAAAAAAAGGAAAGAAGATTAGGATTTGAGCTGTTTGGGCGGTTTTGACATATTGGGCCGGTACGGGCCCAATTCGCTTAATGGGCTAGGGCGAGCCCACGTGCGAGTCTGGCCCGTTACCACGCGAAGCCCAGAACCAGCGTATATAGGGCGTGCGAACCCTAAGTGCTTCTACTGTTCATCGTCCTCACGCGAGCTCTCGCCTTCGTCTCTGCGAATCCGAGCAAGCCGCCGCCGTCCATTGTCCTCGCTCATCCGCCCAGCTCCGCACCTCTCCCTCATCTCTTCTCCTCATTTCTCTCCCTCTTCCACTTCCCTCTCGTCGAAACCCCACCAGAAATCGCGTCTCTATCTCTCACCCTCGAACCGAAACCCTCACCGTCGAAAACGAGCACCGCCCGTACCGGAATCAGGCAAAGCCGTCAACGGTGAGTCGTATCTCACCAGATCTACCTCTTCCCCCTTCTTCTCGTTGAGAATTGAGAGCTCTGGGCTCGTTTGGGGTCGGGCAAGGTCTGAGAGCGTCGCCGGAACTCTCCGAGTACCAGATCTACGACTCACGTCGCCGGCGAGCCTGATGGCCGCCAGATCTGGCCGGGAGGGTTCGGCCTCGCCCTAACCTTCTTCTTCTTCGAGTTCCCGAGCTGCTAGTGCCCCATCGTCGTCAAAACCGTCACCTCAGCCGACGCCGTCGCCGGAGTCCGCCGGAACCCTAGCCTCGGCCGTCGGCGTTCCCAGCTCAGACCGACCGAGTTCGAGCACTAGGGCTCGGGCCTGGGACTCTTTTGAGCTCTAGTCTGAACTGGGTTTGGGCCTCGGGCCCGGATCTGGTTCGGGCCTCGGCCCAGACTGACTCTGGGTTCGAGTCCGGACTCGAATCGGATCCGGGTCTGGGTCGGACACGGGTCGGTCCGGGTCTGGGCTGGATCCACGTTCGGATTCGGGTTTGGGCCGGGTCTGGACCCGGGTTGGGCCGGATCCGGGTCGGCAGAAATTATTAATAAATTTAATAATTATTTTTTGGACTAAAATCTGGTTATTTTCAAGACGTTTTGACCTTCCGAGAACCTTGAACTCGAGATCTGATTGAGGCTTTTAAACTGTTTAAAACAGACTTGGATTTCGGGGACTTCGCCTTGGAAGACGGTGTTGGCCCGGTCGTCCACAACTAGAAGACGCCGCCTTGTCACCATCTTGAGGTAGGGAAAGTATCGACCCCTCCTTAATTATGGACTGTTAAACTAGTATGCATGACTAGGGTTATTAATAACCGGAACGAACTAGTATGCATGACTAGGGTCATTAGTAACCGAAACGTCTTAGTGACACATGGGTAAAACTGTCACGCCCCAAATCCGGTTCTTGCCCGGACTCGAGGCATGACTAAACTAGTATGCATGACTAGGGTTATTAATAACCGGAACGAACTAGTATGCATGACTAGGGTCATTAGTAACCGAAACGTCTTAGTGACACATAGGTAAAACTGTCACGCCCCAAATCCGGTTCTTGCCCGGACTCGAGGCATGACTAGTAAAATATAAATAAAGGAGATAACAATTTAAATCAAGTACCAGAAAACTCCAATAAACAACTCGAATCCACAAAATGTAGTTCAAAACATAAATAACCCTCTAGGGGTGTAATAATAATCCTCCACAGTTTGGTTCAAAACAAAAAAAATGTAAAGTACGAACTCTCTATCAAGTACCCCCACCGAGAAGCGCCCAAGCCTCTACTCCTCAATCAAGCCTGTAGACACAACAGTAAATCATAGGGGTGAGCTCACGCTCAGTAGGGAAAACGCATAACATAGTGAACCTTAAACTCAAAGAATCAACGGCAATGCCCACAAGATCCATAATTCACCAACACAGTTCACAAGGTAGTTCATAACATTACGGAAAACTCATTGATAAAGTTAACATATAGCTCTTAACAATCATAGACAATGGATAGACCAATCAATGCCGTGGCACATGAAGTCACCACCCTCCGATCCACATCTTATGTGTCCTCTCGGATTTTCCCTCCAATCCAGAGGAGACGCATATCATTGAGACTATCGGAAACACCCTTCAGGGCACATATCGTCGGAAGTCTCAGAAACGTCTCCAAGGGATTTTAGATCCTCGGGAACCCAGGGCCATACTCCCATAGGAAGCGCACACGTGGGAAATTTAATGATAAGCAGTTAATAATTGAATAACGCACTCAACCGAAATAAGAAGTAATACAAGCTCAACAATCACCAATCCAAGTCCACACACGGCTCAACCATCACCAATTCACCACAACACATATTACACGAATCACGCAACCATAGCACACCAAATACACAATCCCAACTTACCGTTCACTTACCAGTTTCGAACCACCGGGGCATCGATCACCTGATTGCACCGCTCAGTACAACCAGTCATACTCGATGCTCCAAACAACCAATCAAGTAAAACAAGTAATCATTCGAATACAATCAACGAGCAAGTACGAGTGTAATCAACTAAATCATAAAGTCTTCCAAAAGAGCATTCAAGCATGCAATTCCACTAGTTTCATTAGACTCTTTAGCCTATCCACTAAGCAACCAACAACCAAGCATGTGATCCTAGCACGCAACTAATCCGAGGGCTTTGCCAAGGCTCCTCTACCAGAAAATCATATCCCAAGTATTGAAAGCGAATTACACTAGTGATTGGCATCCTAATCGGTCACCACTAGACACTTCCGGTTATTAGAAAATGAAAGACGATTATGCTAGTTATTCGCATCCTATATGCATTTATAGGACCTTTCCAATTTTATTAACCTATCATGCATACTAAGCATCGTAAACGAGAGGTTAAGGCTTTCCCTACCTCAAGGTCCTCCTCTTCAACGCTTTGATGAAGTCCGGTGATTACCACTTCGCTCTTCCCTCGGGTCCCGGCGTGATCCTTGCTCCTCTAGCTCGATCCCCAAAGTCTTGGACACAAAGAAACGCTAGTTAGGCTCCACTTAAACAGCAAGAAAGACCCCCAAAACCCTTCCAAAGTTCAGCTCAAAACCAAGATGCAAAACCCTCAAGAAACTCTCACCCTGGTCGGTCACCGACCTGGTCACGGATCCGTGACGTTAACCCTCACGGTTACCGTCACGGAGCCGTGACGAGTGCCGTCACGGACTCCCTCACAGAGCCGTGACGTCGCCGTCACGGGATCCGTCACGGATCCGTGGCGCACCAGGGCAGTTTCGCCCTTCTTCAACCTCCAGCTCCAAAACTCCGAAAACCCACCATCAAACCCAGAAATTTACCCTTTCCAACCCCCAAAACAGTCCAAATCCTTCAATACTCCTCTACCCATGGTAGGAATCAACACACAAACAAGTTTCCAATGATTCATCAAATCAAACCCACTTCAAAATCTCCAACAACTATTGATTTCTCAACAAAAACTTAACCAAGCTCTTCATCAACACCATATCCCATCATTTCTACTCGAACCCAACATCATCTAGCAACTTTCACCCAAAACCCATGAAAATAGATGAAGAGAAATGAGGATTAGAGAGTTCCATTACCTCTACGATGTGGAGATGAAGAAGAAGCTAGTGCTTTTGAGGGTGGATGGCTAGAGGAAGACTCCAAATGACTCCTTCTTCTTTGATTTTCCTTCAAGGTTCCATGAGAGCCCTTCTCCTTTGCTCCTCCTCTCAATTTCGGCTACACTCACAAAAATGAGTTGAAATTGATTCTCCAATCCAATATAATACCTAGATGTAGTAAATGACCAAAAGCCCTTGAGCTAGAAACCCATGTAGAAGCTTTTGGGAGGGTAAAATGGTCAAGGACTACTCACTTTTCCCTCCTTCAACCACAAAGAGACATGTGTCCACCTAGGTCATTTAAATTTCCAAAATAATTTCCAGCACTTTTAAAATTGAATCTTTAGTCGATATAAAGTCTCGTTTTGACCAAAATTGACTTTATCCAATATTATACTCAAACGAAAGGGTTTTCTCCCCTGAAGCCAACCGTGATAATGGCTACTTCGTTTGGTTTCCGGAAAAGTCCCGAGTGACTTCCGGAGTCGCCGGTTCGACCGGAAGCGGGTCTTACAAAAACTGTTATATTATTAGTTTAATTGGACGAGTCTTGATAATACTTGGAACTGACATGTTTGATATCCGTTTGACTTGCTTGTACTTTCTGGGAAATTGCTGTGCTGATTGACGGGCCATGTCTAGGTCCTAGAGTTGCGTGCTGTGTGTTTACTCGCTGTGTGGGAGTCTAATTAACGTCATAATCGCCGTGTGAGAATCTAAATAATATTATAACCGTTGTGTAAATGTCTAAATAGAATTATCACCGTTGTTGCATGATGTGACTGTGTGGGCAAGTGTGCCTTGTGTGACTATGTGAACCCTTGATTGTGAAATGACCGGGTGAGTGATAGACCGGGTGTATGCTAAGTTAGTTCGGCTGTATCCGAGACCATCAAGTGTTTGTGCTGTGTGCGAAATCCTGTTGTGTTTACGAGACGACGTAGCCGGGTGGATAACCATATCGAGGCCAAGGATGGCGTGATCAGATGACTCATAATACGGGATGGGATTGATCGAGGAGTGTGCCGGTGTTATATTCACGTTGACTAGAGCCCTTCATCTGTGTGAGGAGGAAGATATCGTGACTGGCGCTGTGTGTTCCAGTGCGATATAAGCGGCTGTGTGCAAATCGGTGGAGTTCCAGTTCGGTACATATGAGAGTAGCGCCCTTCATCTGTGTGAGGAGGAAGATATCGTGACTGACGCTGTGTGTTCCGGTGCGATATAATCGGCTGTGTGCAAATCGATGGAGTTGACTCCCGCAATTTACGACATCCGTGTGCGTTTCGTCCGGACCCTTCCCCGTTGTTTGCTGTGTGCCGTCCTATGGACTCTATGTGTGTTCTGCTGTGTGCCTTTCTCTCTGGTTTGTCTGTGTGTATTACAAGGAGTTTTATACTGTGTGGTTGGGCTGGTAAGGGTTTTGCCTAGAGTCAACTTGTTGGATCTTCTTCCTAGTTTACCCTAATTACCGATTTACCGTGATGTTAAAAGGTGTGTTTAGAGTCCTTTTACTTTTCCTACTGAGCGTAAGCTCATCCCTCCTGTCGTTGTGGTGTTTCAGGTGTTGCGCGGGAGCAGTACTAGCCGGACTCTCGGAGCTTGGGAGCTGCTGAGGGTTTAGCTAGGTTTAGAGACGTACATCCTTTTGGTTTATGTTGGACTTTGTATTTTACTAATTGAGCTGTGACTCTTCACTTTCATAAGTTTATATTCTTTTTGGAACTTTATTTATCTTTATTTCTCTTGTTTTACTGTAAATCTTTAGTCGCGTCTCGAATTCGGTCGAAGACCGGATTTGGGGCGTGACAATTTGGTATCAGAGCCTGGTTACTTTTGAAATGATTTTCAAAACCTCGGATCGTACGTCACTTAGGTGGGTAGTGTTGGGTCGATAGGTTAATGTGTGTCGGTTACGCAAGTCGGAGTTTGTCCTATGCGTGGAAACGAGACGGAATGAGTCTCGGATTTGTGTTGTGCCGGGCCTGAGTGCCGTGGACTTTGTTTTATTGTGTAAACAGATGTGTTTTTGGTAATTACTATTCCCGCATAAGCGGATGGTCGACCTAATTTACGAATGGGTCATGCTCGATTTTCTGCCGGAACTGAAGTGTATGTACCATCACAATTCAGCGATAGGGGCCACTGTAGCTGGATGTGAATGGTGGGATGTCTAGTGGTTACAACGCAACTCGGGGACGCCTGAGCAGGGTTGTAACGACGAGAGATCAATATGAACGTTATATGCTTTATGATATCAATAAGAACTTGAATTGGTTGGAAGTTGAACTGTGTGATTTTGCTCTGTGAAATATTTCGGTAGTCTGTGTGACTTGTTTGTGCTTGTTAGTAAGTGATTTGGGTGGTAACCTTGCTGTGTGTATACTATATATCTGTGTGAAGCACTAGTGTGCAACTTCTCTGCTGGGTGCATTTGTGTGACTATACTATATCTAGCTTATTACTACTATAAGTATTAGTGAGACGGTTTGTGTGTGGCGTTAACTAGTGTTAAGCGCGTGTTTTCTTCGAGTAAGAAACTGAAACCTGTGTGTTGGACGTACATAGGATCTTCGTCATGGCTCGTACGTATGCTCCACGAGGCACCCGAGGACGGCCAGCTGGAGGCCGAGGACGGCCAGCTAGGGGCCGGGGACAGCAGCCTACTGCTGAGTTTGTCGGGGCGACCAGCGCCCAAGCTGAGCCCGTTGGGGGGCATGAGAGGACTGATACAGTTCAAGCGGCAGCTTTTGAGGAGCTGACCCGCACAGTGCAGGGGCTGGCAGCTGCCTTCGCCCGTAGAGAGGCTGCAGCTCCTACACCGGAGCCGGTACCTGCTGCGACTGCAGCGACTTCCGATGGGCCTATACAGGTCGATAGCTACACCTCACGGGCATTACAGGACTTCCGCAAGCTTGGCACGCCTGTGTTCTCTGGGGAGCCAGACCCCGAGGCCGCCGAGAGATGGCTAGACCGGATTACCCGCAACCTCGACACTTCTGGGGTAGTGAGCGGGAAACTCCGAGTATCATTTGCAGCCTTCCACCTGGAAGGGGAGGCCTACCACTGGTGGCGCCGGGAGCAGACTCGGGTGGGAGATGACTTTGTGCTGTTCGGGCAGTGCTTCCTCGAGCAGTACTTTCCCCGAGCCGTGCTGGATGACAGACGTCAGCAGTTCTTGAACCTGCGACAGGAGAGTCTGTCGGTATCGGATTATGAGGCGCGCTTCACCACTCTAGCTCGCTTTGCTCCGGAGATGGTGCAGTCAGAGGATCTCAGATGCCGGCGTTTTGAGGGAGGGCTCCATCCGGCGATTGGAGACATGGTCGCTGTGTTGAGGACCCAGGTGTTCTCCGAGCTAGTGGAGCAGGCTCAGACTATAGAGCGACGCTTCAGGGAGTCAGATAGGGATCGGGAGGTCAGGCCTAGATCGAGCAGTTCACAGAGACCGTTTGAGTCTCGGGATCCTAGGAGGCAGCGGACCTTGGGATCATTTCAGCCGCAGACCCAGCTGAGAGGACCACGTCAGGTTCGTTCAGTAGCTTCTGTTGGACCTCCCGCGCCGGGGCGCACTTGCTATTGCTGCAGACAGCCAGGGCATATGGCACGAGATTGCCCGCGGAGCGACGGATCCGTGGATCGTCAGATGGTGAGACCTGAGGAGAGGTCGAGTGTTGGACCACTACTGTGTCAGCGTTGTGGCAGGCCCGAACACTTCGCTTCAAGGTTCCCCGAGCCGTACCCGGTGGCGCCAGCTCCGCGTCCACAGCAGTCCCAGACGGGGCACTCGCCACAGTTCCAGCAGCGTCAGGCTCAGACGCAGAGGGCGCCGAGACAGGCAGCTAGCGCACCAGCACCAGGACATCGCGATGCGCAGCAGGTGGTACTTCCATCACCTCCGAGAGGCGGACCCCTGATGCGTCGTGGTCGGGTGTATGCTGTTGTCGATTCGCGGGCAGAGAGACAGGACTCCGATCGTGAGACCGTTCGTGACTTCCAGCACGCTAGAGGATATCTAGGAGCGTAGGACTAGAGAGGGTCCAGGAGTTTGCCTTTGCTTTGACTTTAGGACTGTGCTTTCGTTTTGAGACTTGTTTTTGACTCGTTTGGTTTTGTTGCGTTTATTTACTGAACCGGCTGTGAACTTTTTCATCGTTTAAGTTTTTATCTTGTTGGCTCTTGTTTCGCTCTCCGAGCAACGTTGAGATCAGAGTGGCGCAGCGGAAGCGTGGTGGGCCCATAACCCACATGCATCGCTTTTGTCTGTTTCTTTACCCTTAATGAGACGTGGGGGTCTAAAAGTAGAACCTTGATGCGGTCCTGGCGTCTTGACACCCCGACGGAGTACGTTGTGGGTCGACGAGTGTGTGTAGTGGATGGTAAAAGTGAGAGTACCTCTTGAGGTATCCGGAAACAAATCGCTGAGTACGACCACCACAGCGCTTTCAGGCTAGTAACATTATGGCACCGTACGAAGCGTTGGATGGTAGGGCGGGTCAATTGCCCAAGCAGGGCACACTTGGAATTTACCATTGACCTTGTGGTCCCGAGTTGCAAGAAAGGACGACTGAAAGGTCGCGTGATCGTGGACGATTGAGAACCGTGCAGAGTTGACACGGAAGCGCGAGGATGAGATACACGTGAGGTAACCAAACCATTCGGAGCCTGAGGGAATGGTTCTTGTAGTGTCTTCAGTGTCGTGGTACGGTGGGTGTTCCGACTTGTAAAGTAGTTGAGTTGCGTGTTATTCTTTTGGGTTAACGAGGGTGCTTGGAGTCCGATGACGATTGTCCGAGTAACGGAACGTGGACTTCTCTTGTTGTTGGGCACGCGATACTTGGTTAAAACGAGTGAGTGGCCGAGAAAAAGTGTCTGTGTGCTGAATCCGTTTTAAGTGCGACGTAAGTCTTTTTATGGTTCGATGCCTATGCCGACAGACGCTTCCGGTATAGGATGTCTCGACCAAGTTGCGTGGGTCGGTGTGACGTCTCGACTGACGGAGGTTTCCGGTATCGACTAACTGGTTTAAGTGTTTTCCGTGTGTTCGCGGGAGGATGGGCTAAGAGTTTTAATCGGATGCTCCCTGAGATAGGATTAAGTGGGTACGTGCACTTTAAATTTCGAGGACGAAATTCTTTTAAGGGGGGTAGACTGTAAAACCCGCTTAATTTTAAAAGGGTGTGAAATTGCAGTCTGAAACACGAAGGGTTATTTTTGTAACAAGTTTGGTTGGAAAAGAAAAAAAAAGGAAAGAAGATTAGGATTTGAGCTATTTGGGCGGTTTGGACAAATTGGGCCGGTACGGGCCCAATTCGCTTAATGGGCGAGGGCGAGCCCACGTGCGAGTCTGGCCCGTTACCACGCGAAGCCCAGAACCAGCGTATATAGGGCGTGCAAACCCTAAGTGCTTCTACTGTTCATCGTCCTCACGCGAGCTCTCGCCTTCGTCTCTGCGAATCCGAGCAAGCCGCCGCCGTCCACTGTCCTCGCTCACCCGACCAGCTCCGCACCTCTCCCTCATCTCTTCTCCTCCTTTCTCTCCCTCTTCCACTTCCCTCTCGTCGAAACCCCACCAGAAATCGCGTCTCTATCTCTCACCCTCGAACCGAAACCCTCACCGTCGAAAACGAGCACCGCCCGTACCGGAATCAGGCAAAGCCGTCAACGGTGAGTCGTATCTCACCAGATCTACCTCTTCCCCCTTCTTCTCGTTGAGAATCGAGAGCTCTGGGCTCGTTTGGGTTCGGGCAAGGTCTGAGAGCGTCGCCGGAACTCTCCGAGTACCAGATCTACGACTCACGTCGCCGGCGAGCCTGATGGCCGCCAGATCTGGCCGGGAGGGTTCGGCCTTGCCCTAACCTTCTTCTTCTTCGAGTTCCCGAGCTGCTAGTGCCCCATCGTCGTCAAAACCGTCACCTCAGCCGACGCCGTCGCCGGAGTCCGCCGGAACCCTAGCCTCGGCCGTCGGCGTTCCCAGCTCAGACCGGCCGAGTTCGAGCATTAGGGCTCGGGCCTGGGACTCGTTTGGGCTCTGGTCTGAACTAGGTTTGGGCCTCGGGCCCGGATCTGGTTCGGGCCTCGGCCCAGACTGACTCTGGGTTCGAGTCCGGACTCGAATCGGATCCGGGTCTGGGTCGGACACGGGTCGGTCCGGGTCTGGGCTGGATCCACGTTCGGATTCGGGTTTGGGCCGGGTCTGGACCCGGGTTGGGCCGGATCCGGGTCGGCAGAAATTATTAATAAATCTAATAATTATTTTTTGGACTAAAATCTGGTTACTTTCAAGACGTTTTGACCTTCCGAGAACCTTGAACTCGAGATCTGATTGAGGCTTTTAAACTGTTTAAAACAGACTTGGATTTCGGGGACTTCGCCTTGGAAGACGGTGTTGGCCCGGTCGTCCACAGCTAGAAGACGCCGCCTTGTCACCATCTTGAGATAGGGAAAGTATCGACCCCTCCTTAATTATGGACTGTTAAACTAGTATGCATGACTAGGGTTATTAATAGCCGGAACGAACTAGTATGCATGACTAGGGTCATTAGTAACCGGAACGTCTTAGTGACACATAGGTAAAACTGTTATATTATTAGTTTAATTGGACGAGTCTTGATAATACTTGGAACTGACATGTTTGATATCCGTTTGACTTGCTTGTACTTTCTGGGAAATTGCTGTGCTGATTGACGGGCCATGTCTAGGTCCTAGAGTTGCGTGCTGTGTGTTTACTCGCTGTGTGGGAGTCTAATTAACATCATAATCGCTGTGTGAGAATCTAAATAATATTATAACCGTTGTGTAAATGTCTAAATAGAATTATCACCGTTGTTGCATGATGTGACTGTGTGGGCAAGTGTGCCATGTGTGACTATGTGAACCCTTGATTGTGATACAAGCTCAACAATCACTAATTCACCACAACACATATTACACGAATCACGCAACCATAGCACACCAAATACACAATCCCAACTTACCGTTCACTTACCAGTTTCGAACCACCGGGGCATCGATCACCTGATTGCACCGCTCAGTACAACCAGTCATACTCGATGCTCCAAACAACCAATCAAGTAAAACAAGTAATCATTCGAATACAATCAACGAGCAAGTACGAGTGTAATCAACTAAATCATAAAGCCTTCCAAAAGAGCATTCAAGCATGCAATTCCACTAGTTTCATTAGACTCTTTAGCCTATCCACTAAGCAACCAACAACCAAGCATGTGATCCTAGCACGCAACTAATCCGAGGGCTTTGCCAAGGCTCCTCTACCAGACAATCATATCCCAAGTATTGAAAGCGAATTACACTAGTGATTGGCATCCTAATCGGTCACCACTAGACACATCCGGTTATTAGAAAATGAAAGACGATTATGCTAGTTATTCGCATCCTATATGCATTTATAGGACCTTTCCAATTTTATTAACCTAGCATGCATACTAAGCATCGTAAACGAGAGGTTAAGGCTTTCCCTACCTCAAGGTCCTCCTCTTCAACGCTTTGATGAAGTCCGGTGATTACCACTTCGCTCTTCCCTCGGGTCCCGGCGTGATCCTTGCTCCTCTAGCTCGATCCCCAAAGTCTTGAACACAAAGAAACGCTAGTTAGGCTCCACTTAAACAGCAAGAAAGACCCCCAAAACCCTTCCAAAGTTCAGCTCAAAACCAGGATGCAAAACCCTCAAGAAACTCTCACCCTGGTCGGTCACCGACCTGGTCACGGATCCGTGACGTTAACCCTCACGGTTACCATCACAGAGCCGTGACGAGTGCCGTCACGGACTCCCTCACGGAGCCGTGACGTCGCCCGTCACGGGATCCGTCACGGATCCGTGGCGCACCAGGGCAGTTTCGCCCTTCTTCAACCTCCAGCTCCAAAACTCCGAAAACCCACCATCAAACCCAGAAATTTACCCTTTCCAACCCCCAAAACAGTCCAAATCCTTCAATACTCCTCTACCCATGGTAGGAATCAACACACAAACAAGTTTCCAATGATTCATCAAATCAAACCCACTTCAAAATCTCCAACAACTATTGATTTCTCAACAAAAACTTAACCAAGCTCTTCATCAACACCATCTCCCATCATTTCTACTCGAACCCAACATCATCTAGCAACTTTCACCCAAAACCCATGAAAATAGATGAAGAGAAATGAGGATTAGAGAGTTCCATTACCTCTAGGATGTGGAGATGAAGAAGATGCTAGTGCTTTTGAGGGTGGATGGCTAGAGGAAGACTCCAAATGACTCCTTCTTCTTTGATTTTCCTTCAAGGTTCCATGAGAGCCCTTCTCCTTTGCTCCTCCTCTCAATTTCGGCTACACTCACAAAAATGAGTTGAAATTGATTCTCCAATCCAATATAATACCTAGATGTAGTAAATGACCAAAAGCCCTTGAGCTAGAAACCCATGTAGAAGCTTTTGGGAGGGTAAAATGGTCAAGGACTACTCACTTTTCCCTCCTTCAACCACAAAGAGACATGTGTCCACCTAGGTCATTTAAATTTCCAAAATAATTTCCAGCACTTTTAAAATTGAATCTTTAGTCGATATAAAGTCTCGTTTTGACCAAAATTGACTTTATCCAATATTATACTCAAACGAAAGGGTTTTCTCCCCTGAAGCCAACCGTGATAATGGCTACTTCGTTTGGTTTCCGGAAAAGTCCCGAGTGACTTCCGGAGTCGCCGGTTCGACCGGAAGCGGGTCTTACAAAAACTGTTATATTATTAGTTTAATTGGACGAGTCTTGATAATACTTGGAACTGACATGTTTGATATCCGTTTGACTTGCTTGTACTTTCTGGGAAATTGCTGTGCTGATTGACGGGCCATGTCTAGGTCCTAGAGTTGCGTGCTGTGTGTTTACTCGCTGTGTGGGAGTCTAATTAACGTCATAATCGCCGTGTGAGAATCTAAATAATATTATAACCGTTGTGTAAATGTCTAAATAGAATTATCACCGTTGTTGCATGATGTGACTGTGTGGGCAAGTGTGCCTTGTGTGACTATGTGAACCCTTGATTGTGAAATGACCGGGTGAGTGATAGACCGGGTGTATGCTAAGTTAGTTCGGCTGTATCCGAGACCATCAAGTGTTTGTGCTGTGTGCGAAATCCTGTTGTGTTTACGAGACGACGTAGCCGGGTGGATAACCATATCGAGGCCAAGGATGGCGTGATCAGATGACTCATAATACGGGATGGGATTGATCGAGGAGTGTGCCGGTGTTATATTCACGTTGACTAGAGCCCTTCATCTGTGTGAGGAGGAAGATATCGTGACTGGCGCTGTGTGTTCCAGTGCGATATAAGCGGCTGTGTGCAAATCGGTGGAGTTCCAGTTCGGTACATATGAGAGTAGCGCCCTTCATCTGTGTGAGGAGGAAGATATCGTGACTGACGCTGTGTGTTCCGGTGCGATATAATCGGCTGTGTGCAAATCGATGGAGTTGACTCCCGCAATTTACGACATTTGTGTGCGTTTCGTTCGGACCCTTCCCCGTTGTTTGCTGTGTGCCGTCCTATGGACTCTATGTGTGTTCTGCTGTGTGCCTTTCTCTCTGGTTTGTCTGTGTGTATTACAAGGAGTTTTATACTGTGTGGTTGGGCTGGTAAGGGTTTTGCCTAGAGTCAACTTGTTGGATCTTCTTCCTAGTTTACCCTAATTACCGATTTACCGTGAGGTTAAAAGGTGTGTTTGGAGTCCTTTTACTTTTCCTACTGAGCGTAAGCTCATCCCTCCTGTCGTTGTGGTGTTTCAGGTGTTGCGCGGGAGCAGTACTAGCCGGACTCTCGGAGCTTGGGAGCTGCTAAGGGTTTAGCTAGGTTTAGAGACGTACATCCTTTTGGTTTATGTTGGACTTTGTATTTTACTAATTGAGCTGTGACTCTTCACTTTCGGAAGTTTATATTCTTTTTGGAACTTTATTTATCTTTATTTCTCTTGTTTTACCGTAAATCTTTAGTCGCGTCTCGAATTCGGTCAAAGACCGGATTTGGGGCGTGACACAGGGCATCTGAAGGACATATTTGATCCTAATTTTTATTTTATTTGTGTTATTCTAGCTATTTCGCTTCCGCATCGTGGTCATTAACCACAACCGTGTTCTACCTTCTATGCCATTTACAACGTCAATTACAAGACGGGATGATGTTAGCACCGCCAGCCATGATATGAGATGTGTTTGCACCATCGACCACGAGACAAGATGCCATTTGCACCGTCGGCCACGAGACGAGTAGCCGTTTGCACCGTCGTCCCCGAAACGAGATGCCGTTTGCATTGTCGTCCCCGAGACGAGATGCCATTTGCACCATCCAAAGGCATAAGATGTGATTGTTCTACAACGTCCTTTTCAAATTAGGCATTACGAATATCCATGCTCCAACTTGAGTGGTAGTGTGGAAGGTAATAAAATCATAATCAATATGATGATTTGATTAAGGTATTTAATTACATTAATATGTAATATTTATTTTCTTTTTGTAGTCTTGTAATCTCCTATATATATATATATATATATATAAGAGTATCAAACCTCATTATAAATTAAGAAAATCATTTCAATTTTATAATTTTACCGGGGCATCAAATTTTCTTGCTCAATCGTTTCGATAATAAGCCTTTTTATGGAATAAGATTAGTTATGGTTGCAATAGTGGTTTGATATACCTTTTCTTTCCTAAATAGAACACGTTCTTTTTTTTGTAAGATAAAAAAAAACACTTTTGAAGCAGGAAATAGCCTAAAAAATCAAAGACCGGAGAGCTCTAGTACGGAAAGTTAAAAGGACCAAACCTTATTCTAAAACAATCGCGATCCACGATCACTACGAGCCAACATTTTTCTTAGCAACCAAAACACGAAGTTTAGTCCACGCATCGGTCCCAAGAGACAAAACTTCAACACCTGATTGAATCTTTGACCTTGAAGTGAAGATGAGTGGAACTGTACAAAGAAATAGACCGCTTCTTTGGAGCGCGACCCTTAGGACCCGACTTTAAGATAGCGTCTTTTCAAGGACTGTCCCGTTGATGGATCGACGGCTGATTGGCGATCACTCCCGTAACTAGGCCGGGCTCGTGGCCCATACAGTTTTGAGACGAAGCTACACAGAACACATTCTTAATCGACATATTTACCAGGTTTGCGGATTTGGCTTCCATATTGGAGCCTAGAAGGCCACCAAACACAGATAGGAGTGCTATTCTAAATTTCTAATCAATGCTGTAAGGATGGTGACTGAACTACACGAGGCGAACTCCAGAAGTTAAAGGACTCTAACTTAAGCCTTCAGGAGAAGATCAAAGAGTTGAAGGTAATGCCTATTGCAAAAAAGTACCCTGAATTATTTACCTTTTGCAACCTGCATCCTTTTTCTATGATAATTAGTGTCCTAGACTTTCCTTTTTGTTGCAATTTATATAAAACAATGATTTTACCTATATAGTTTAGATTTTTGAAATAATAAATAAAAATCCAAGTTTTTATATCCCGTAAATATTTTCTCTTTGTATCAGTGTTATGAAAATTTGGATTTTTTATTCTATAGATATTACTTATTAAATGTAAAATCGTCTTTTTATACTAAGTGCAACAAAGAGACATGTTCAGAGCACGATTTTTTGCAAATCAAAGAATAGAGCTGTAAGCTATAAGAAAGTGATCGAGTACCTCATGTTACTTTTCTGCTATTATCCCTAATGCCTGTGAGAAGCTCCATAGTCAAACAAAAAAAATCTGTTTTTTTTTCTCCCCTTTTATTTTAGTAAACTACTTTTTTTAAACGGAGAAGAATGAGCTTCGGGATGAGATGCAGATAGGGGTGTCCAAAATTGACCCGGAACCCAATCCACCCGAAACCTGCATCATGCAGAGGCTGAAGGCCTAGAAAGAGAAGTTGGAGGGTCTCTACACTTGATTTATGAGTTGGGGAACTTTCTGCAACCCTTCTCTTGCTTTACAGAAGCCACCATCCTCGATTGATCTCTAGTTGTTTTATTTGGAGTTTTCTATTTGTAATCTTTGTCTTAACATTTTATTACTCTTTTGTTTTCTCAGTTGGTTTTGTAATTGATCCTGTAACTAGAAACTCTTATATATGTTCAGCCTCTTCAATCTCTGAAAAGACGTATTAATATATTGCTTTAGGGATAAAGAAAAGCAACACCCCAAGATCTAGAGCTTTGGAATACCAATACATACGAGACAAGATACAAAACGTTATCACGGGGAACAACAAACCAATACATATATAAACAATTTCACATAAAGCCTAATATATAGTTTGCACTAATATATATATTTATACAGGAGTACAATCAGGTGTAAACCAGTTGTTACAGTGTGAACTTGTCAACTCGTGTGTTTAGTGTATCCGGTTTGAGGAAACAACGTTTTCGGTTTGAGATGAGTATTCTCAGACAAAAAAAATTTCAAACCAGAAACGCTATTTTCTCAAAGTAAAATGTTGTTTTTTCAATTTTTTTTTTTCAAACTGTGATGTTATTTTCTTAAACCAGATTTAAGGTTCTTAGGTTCACACCGTAAAGAAGGTTCGCACATGATTGTCTCCTTATTTATATATAAAGTATTGTTCTAAATATATGATAGTGTAAGTAAGGAAAATAATAATTACATAAGTATATATGCATGTAAGGCTGTATAAACTACCAGGAATAATTCACGACCTCCCCCTTAACTGTTACTTTTGGGATGCCGGATATAATGGGCCACTCTTCTCCAATCTCCTTCGTCAGAAGCTCCTCCAATTCATCACAATCCAATACATATAACTCTTTTAGTGGCATGTTGACAAGGAACCGCGGCAGGGCCTTGAGCTTGGAGCACCGTTCAAGTTCTAAACGAGTAAGACATGGCATTATAGTCATTGTTGTAGCTGCAGTAACTTGCTCATCATGATCATGACCTTTCTTAGAACTTCGACGAGTGATTGTGCTACTTTCCCATTCCTCCCAGTTACGCATCCATCCAAACTTGAGACGCTCGAGTTTGGGAAATGCGATAGCAAAATCGACACTTGAAGACACTGAAGAAGATGGTGATAGACCCAAGAACTCATCTCCAACTTTTTCCAATGAATAGTTCACACATATAGTAAGTGTTTCCAAAGAAGGAAGTCTGCTCAAGGCATGTGGCAGACACTCCGTCTCTCCCAAGCCCCATAGAACGAGTCGTTTCAAATTTGGCAAGAAACAACTCATTAAAAAATTGTTGAGGAAAGATGGGTTCGTGCTTGTGTAATTTCTTATCTCCATGGTTTCCAAGTGTGGAGGCGGTTGATGCAAGGCTTCCAGTATCTCCCCGTCATCGAAAACCCTCTTGCTCTGTTGCCAATTCGGGATATAAAAACAGAGTCGCAAATGGCGCAGGTGAATCTTGTTCTTCAGTTCAGCTCCCTCCGCTTGGCCCCTTTCTGTCACATTTCCCAGTCCTCGTATTTTAAGAGTTCTATGCAGCTGTTTCCACTTTCCCAGAGCTCCAATGTTACAATACTCTTCATTGGTTTCTTCTTCTCTTATGTTACCTACTATGAACAAGTTCAATGCTTGTAGACGACTTGTTAACATCTCAATTCCTTTAGGAAACACTTTTACCAGAGGTGCCTTTATTTCCAAATGTCTTAGCTTAGTCAACTTCCCCATCTTACTCCCCGAAGGCAGTCTCTCGAGTTTCAGACATGAATGAATCTTCAAGGTCTGCAGATTGTATAGATCGCATACAGAATCTGACAATTCCTTCATACAATCGTTGTCTGAGATTTCAAGGTACCTTAAATGTATTAACTTTTCATGCTTGAGTGGAAATCTAATACTTTGCTTCAATGATCTCACACATGTTAACTGATCAAACCAATCCAATAAAACATCAGTACCTGATATGAGACATGGCGATCCACAGTTGATGAGGACAGTACGTAGACTATCTCCATCTTTGATAGTTGGCAAGGATGCTACATCTGTTCCATACGGTACCTTGAGTGTTAGGTGTCGAGGTTTACAAGACGATGATTCAGACTTCACCACCAATTCCTCAGCTTCTCGGCCCATCTCTAGTGTAAGGAACTCACCTTTTGCAAGGAATTGAACAAAATCATGAACCATGTCATGCATTTTGCACTTCACAATGTTATTTTCGCTGTCCTTTCTGAAGTCTTGAAAGAACGAGCGAGATGCTAATTCCTCAAAATACTCGCACCCTCTTCTCTCCATGTTTTCTTCCATCCCAAGGTAACCTTGTGCCATCCACAACTGAATCAACTTATCTCTATCAATAGTCTCATCCTTTTGAAAGACGGCACAGTACAAGAAACACTGCTTTATTTCATAAGCCAAGTCATGGTAACTAAGCAGTAATGGAGGGCACAAGATTTCTCTTACCACTTTTGATTCCCATACTTCACTCTCCAGAATATATCTCCAGTCTTCTACACGATGTTTATGCCGCAACAAACTCCCAATGCTCTTCACTGCAAGAGGCAATCCATTACACTTCTTTACTATCTCCCGCCCGATTTCTATCAGCCAAGAACTTTTATTCTGTTTCTTTTCGAGCAAGGATATGTGGCTGAATAGCGCCCACGAGTCTTCTGCTGATAACTTGTTTATAAAGTGCTCGTAAGACGCCTGCATTTGTTGTGCAACATCTATGCTCCGTGTTGTAACCAAAACTTTGCTTCCTCTCGCACATGATAGGAATGCAGCTTTAAATGGTTCCCAATTGTTCACATCTTTTGGCCACACATCATCTAAAACAAGGAGAAACGTCTCTCTACTAGCCAACTCTTGAATGCGGTTTAAAAGAACATTCAATGTTTCGGCTCCCGGGACCTTACCTGTCAATCCTTCAACAATGGCCTTAGCAATCTTAACTTTATCAAAAGGCTCGCAGCACACCCACACAATCTTTCTAAAATGAGTCTTCACAGCCTCATCGGTGCAGCATAGTTGGGCTAAAGTTGTCTTCCCGATCCCTCCCACTCCAACTATAGCAACGACAGAGAGATCATCCTCACTCTTGCCAAATAATTGTGCCAATATGGTCTCCTTATCTATAGATCTGCCTTTTACCATAGGCAAATCTACATGTGCAACTGTTTGTCTATCGTTTGTGGTTGCATTTGACCGCCCTGATACGAATTGATACCTCGCCTTCTCGGTTGCAATGCCATCGAGCTTTCCATTTAGCTCGTTGATGTGAATAGCAATATCTCGGTGCAGAGTAAGTTGATAAACAGAGGAGCAAGGGAAGGAAATGAATAAGCATCCCTGTTGAATAAGACTTCAAATTAGTTCATAGTTATGCAGTTCTAACACGAACATTAGTTGACTAATTATATTGTGAGTTTTATGATAATATGATTCATGAAAGGTAGATATTAAATGTAAAACCCCGCTCTTTCAAAAAGGGTATTAAATTGAAATAGGAAACGCCGGGGTGAGTTTTTGCAACGAGTGAAATTTGAGAAGAAAATTAAAAAAAAAAAAAAGAAGAAGAGAAACGAAAAAGGGTGATGCTGGACCGGACTGGGCCGGTCAGAAGACCGAGCCCAATCCAGCGAGACGGGCCCGGCCCACATCAGACGAGCTCGATGGCCGGCCCGCGCGAGACATGCCCTAACCCTACTCGACTCTTCAGCTTCATTGCGCAGCGCGCTTCCCGAGGCAGCACGGATCTCTCTCCCTCATCTCACACGCCTCTCTCTCTCTCTCGCGAACCCTCCTCCTTCTCCTGACCGTCTCAACGCCGGCGACACCCCCTCCCGGCCTCGAAACCACACCGCCACGAAACGTGAAGGACGTCACCCTCGCCACGGTCGGCCACCACGCCTAGTTCGAGCAACGCCGGGGGCGCATCGAGGGCTCCGTCTTCGCAAGTTCCTCGGACGGGTTCAGACTCGATTCGAACCGTCCTGACCGTCTGTTGACGGCGTCAGGCACCAGCAACGCCGGGGGAAGGTGCCCGAGTCGCCCAGAGCTGTGCATCCCCGTGCCTTTCCAGATCTCGAACGTCAGCGTCGTCCCGTCACCGGAGAAGGCACGACCCGTACGATTGTACACGAGGGTCGTCAGTTTCGTGAGTTCTCGCCGTCAGCGCCATCACCGGAGCATTGTGAGCTCACCATCGTGCGTCCGTCCTCCCTCCAAGCTTCCTGCCGGTGCCGCCACGGAGGAAGGAGCTGAACCCTAGCACCGTCCGTGCAAGGGTCGTGACTGGAGGAGACCATGTGGGTCTTGGGCCGGACAATCAAGGTGGGCCTTAGGACGGGCCAGACCAAGCACCAGCCCAAGCTGAGCGGGCTTGGGCCCAGTACACCTCGCGGGTCAGGCCATCAGCAGTGGGTTTGGATCCGGGTTTGGACCGGGACCGGGTCGGATCCGGGTCAACCCTGTTTCAATTAAAAAGAGTTTTTAAAATCAGATTTAATTAACTGGTTTAATTAATTCAAGGTGAGAATTTAAAAGATAATTTTAGTTAAATCAGTGGACTTTGGACAATTATCAGTATTGATTTGGACGTTTTATTTGTCAAACCTAGACGGGACTTCGCCCGAGAACAAGGGCTTGGACCCGAGCTAGAAGAACGAAGATCACGCCGGAACCCGTGTGAAGAACGGAGTGGTGACCACTCGAGCGTTTCATCAGAATTTATTAGAGGAAGACCACAAGGTAGGGAAAGTCTTAACTTCTTATTTAAACGCTTAGTATGCATGTTAGGTTAATAAAATTGGAAAGGTCCTAGAATTGCCTATAGGATACGAATAACTAGAATAATCGTCTTTAATTTATTAATAACCGGAATGTCTAGAATGCATGCTTAGGATGAAGATAACTAGTATAGCTCGCTTTCAATACTTGGGAATTGATTTACTGGTAGAGAGGCTGTGAAGAGCTCTCAGATTAGTTGTGTGCTAGGTTCACATGCTTGGTTGCTAGTTATTAGGTTACTCAAGGGTCTAATGGAACTAGTTTACGTTATGTTTAATTAATTGATTGTTATTTGATTGGTGGAATGATTGTGTTGATATAATTATTGATTGAACGGATGATCGAGTATGACTGGTTGTGCCAAGGGGTACAATCAGGTGATCGATGTACCGATGGTTCGTGACAGGTAAGTATGACGGTAAGTGTAACTGTGGGTATGAATCCCATGTGTTGTGAATGGAGGAACGTGTATACTTCTAAGATTGAGGATTAAGTGAACGTCTTTGGTGTATTGTGGTAAAAGTGTGATTCGATGAGTGTTGGTTGATGGACGTATTATTATATGTTTCCCTCTTTCTTGTTCTTGAATGTTAATGTTTGTTCCTTTATTCCTATTCTTGAAATGTATGCTTGAATGTATGTTTGTCTGCTTGTTTGGTTCGGTACTACACCGGGGGGGGGGGGGGGGGGGGGGGGGGTAATCCGGTGCCGTTATGGTGGCTGGAGGTTGTCATATACGTTGAGATAGTGATTGGTTATTGGACCCTGCGGGGCATTGGTTATTGGACCTTGCGGGGCATTGGTTATTGGACCCTGCGGGGCATTGGTTAACGGAGCCTGCGGGCAATTGGTTGGTTTACCCTGCGGGGAAATGGTTCTTATGGTTTCACCCAAGCAAATGCGTCATGCGGGAGCATTACTTGGTTCCCTATGACTATGGTCCTATGGAGACATTTTCGAGAATGCCAAAGACGAGCATCCCTATGCGATGGTTTCCGGTGCTCCGACATATGTGCCTCCTCCGGACCGACGGAAAATCTGATGTGATATGAATACTCTAGTAGATCGGAATATGGGAACCGAGGTGACACTAGAATCTATTCATGGATCGGAGGCTTGAGAAGGCAAGTGGTTGGCATGATATCAATTACTCCCGTAAATCGTTTTGATACCTCCTATTTATTCTGTTTTGGAATCTTCAATTTTTATTTTTCAAGAGTACGAACTTATTCTATGCTCTCTTGCTTATTTATATTCTTTCATCGTACTTATGTCATCCTCTCCTAATTCCTTATTATTTCCTTGTTAATTATGCTGACTTGTTATTCGAGTTACTTTGTAAGCAGTTTACGATTGACCTAAGGGTTGAGTTGTTAAGGTTTTTCCTACTGAGCGTAAGCTCACCCCCCCCCCCCCCCCCCCCCCCCCCCCCCCCCCTTTGGTTTCTGTTTGTTTTACAGGCGTGCCGGATGTCTAGTGAGTTCGAGGCTCGGGAGCTTTTGGACGTCTTGGGGTTATATTAGAGTTATGTTGGTCTCGTGTATTGAACATCATTTACCTTACTATTTATGTTGAGCTGTGACTCATTGGGATTTTGAACTATTTAATTATCGATTTTGATGGAGTTTTTATGAAATCTTAAGGTTTTTATCAATTGTTTATCCTTTTAATTATTTTAACTCAGGTCACGTCTCGAGTCCGGCCAAAACCGGATTTGGGGCGTGACATTAAAGGTTGAAAGGAACTTTCAATCTCTACTAGGATAGATATCTCTCAACTCTAACTGTCGTAGCCGCACCCATATAAAACCGTCAACGTGCAAGCCTCCCACCGTCACAAAATCATTCACGAGTCTATTCTTCTCTCTACTTTTAATAGAGTTCTTTTCTTCACATCTACAATCCAGTGTTGTTGTATCGGAAGGATGGTGTATAGGCGACGGTCCACGACTGTCTATTGCGGTGGTGTTGTCCTTTGTGCATCCACAATACAGCGTTGTTATATCGGAAGGATGTCGCATCGGCGACGATCCGCAACTCCCTATTCCGGTGGTGCTCGCTCGCTACGTGTTAGCCTCGCACGTCTCGAGCGGGGACACGACCGACAACATCGTCTGGAAAAATCAGACGAATCAGGCGAGGACTACTATGCAGCTTGACCAAGCCTAATAATTAAGTAGAGATTCAGGGATTTTTACCGAAAGAGATTCCTAAATCATACCTATCCTGCCCTTGGTACTGTTGAGATCAGCTTCGATCGCACTTCTCACGACGAGCAGAGTCCATCCCCATAGATCAAGCAGCGTATAAGCACCATCCTAACCGGTTCTCAACAGTACTAGATTTCTATTTCCTTTTCTGTTTTTTCAAAGCTGGATGTGACACCGATGATTTATCATAGGGTTTGTGGAATGAGACTTTTTTTAGAGGGCCATTCTTTTCATAATTAATAAAAGTAGTATCTTTCGCTCAAAATAAATAGATATTAAACAAAATTTGTTGGGGGGAATAAATCTTACCATGGATAATTACGTAACAACGAACATCAAGATAAACATGTTGCGTACTATGTGAGATGAAGTTAACTAGAAGGTTAAGCACGAGTCTATTCTTTCAATTTATGAAGTTATTTGCATGCATAAAATGATTTTATTCCATCTGAATGTTTATAGCTCGTACCATATTGTATAAATACACGATCTTGCTTCTTTTTGTGAACGAAAGATACAATATTTTATTGATAGGAAACAAGAGTCATCACAAAAACCGAGACCCCAGAAGGTCCCTGATTAGCACTCTGAGAGAAATTAACCGTAATCATAGATGGTTTTCGGAAGATATGTAACTCTAATAAACCTAAAAAGTTGAAGGGATACGCTTAAGATGGTGCCTAAACACTACTTGATCCTTTAGAGAGGACTCTTTTCATCGTGAGGAGTGTAATCGAATCCGAACTAAATAGTAGTAATGGGAGGATGGGCTTGCACTAGAGACCGCTCCCAAACAAAGTCCCTTAAGCCTTGGGCTTCTAACATTCCTTCTAGCGAGGCTCCTTACTAGCCCTCACTTGATCTTCATGGGGTTCTCCTACCGACCCCTCTCATTTTCCATCTTCACAAATGGGCCAATCCATGAAGGACTAATGTCCTAGTCGCCGAGCTATGACTTTCCTCCAGGGAGGAACCTCGTACTCTCTAACACCCAACTCCCCCAACTAAATGTTGGGTAGAATGTTTGGGGTTACAATTGGTCCCCTTCTTTGTGATGATGAGACCTTAGGTATAGTGTTAGAGGTCAGCAGGTGAAAACCTGGAGGACTCACCAGTCCTGTAGCTTTCGTACCGTAGTTAGTGGCATAGGACTGACCAAGCTTGTCCGGTTTGAATTTCAAGAGGTATTTATCAAACTTGGGTATACCTGGCATCTCCTGATCACAGTCTCATGCCACATGATCAATTTGGTTTCAAGTGTAGCAGAAGGTAGGCAACTTGTCATAGGTCAGGGTGACCCGAATCGGTTCAAGAAATTCTTGGAACTGTATGACCATTTTCTAACTCAGGGGGCGGTGAAGCTCCATACAGAATCGATCCTTCACCGTCCCTCCCGAGCAAGAGCCCCACTGGTCACACGGAACATCCACGCACTCCCCCATATTAGCTCCAATGACTTCCACAGTAGCTTTTGTCCGAACTAACAGTGGGAGGCCCCTTGCATGCACCTATAGCTAAAGCCGATTTAGGTTGGGGAGATCCCTTTACATAGAAACCACAATCTCCCCTAACATCAACAGATACCCATCGAAACACCACAGTTTGTTCTTGCGAACCCAAATTATCGAAGTAGAATGCATAGACATCCGGTTCCAAGTCTTTAACAACCAAAATAAAAGCCGATCGTCTTCATGCCCCTGTAATGATCTTCAACATGAAGTCCTTTCGAGGAGGCTTTTGTGTCAAGAGCTTTCCCACAATGCCAAAGCATTGGCGGGAAAGGACTGTTGGCTCCACCAGAGTGAAAGAGACCACGATCACCATCTCCTTACCCTCCGTGATGGAGTAGGATGAGAAATCAGATTAGAGGGTCTCCATTGATGGCGATGTAGCCCGTGGATGTGTTGTCTCAAGGGAGACCCGATCCTGCTCGAATCTGACTAAAGAAGCCTCCATCACCAAAGATTCAAGACCATCCTTGGACGACGGTTGGTTATCCGCTAGCAGCGAAATGTGAGAGGGCACCCCTGGTTTGGGGTTCCTCTTCCTCCGAGTTTTAATTGGGCGGAAAACATTAGAGGAGTGACATGAAAGCATGTTGAGGCAAAGTGGATTGGTGACAACCATAGGTAGAGAGGGAGGCGTGGTGATCGCCATTGGTGGAGTGGGCATCGGTGCAGGTGCAAAGGGCATGAGCAGTTGACATCAATAAGTAACTAAAGGTAGGGTTAGAGAGATTCTCTAGAGGAGGAGACACACGAGAACGTGGCTAATCTTTGTTTTCGATTCTTTTTTGCTTTTTCTAATATACTTTCTTGTGAAGACCACCTCGGTAAAAAGATTTAAATTATTAATTTTTATTCGATTGGAACGTCGTGGTTGGAAAGCGGGTTACAATTTTGGATCGATTGCAAATAAAAAGGAAGAAAAGAAAAACATAAAAAAGGGGAAAGAAGCTGTTTTTGGGCCAGGCTGACTTGGGCCCAGTCAGAAGAACCAAGCCCAGCACCGCACCAGGCCAGCCACACTCGGGCAACCCTAAAACACGCTATTGTTCCTTCTTCGTCCTCATTCCGCGCACACACCCCGAGGTGAGCCTCTCCCTCTTCTCTCGCCGCTTCCGCTCGAACCCAGCCGCCATCGTCGTCGCTCGCCGGAGATCGCAGTACGGGTAAGCGATGCACCGACTTCTTCTTCTTCTTCCCCGACTCTCCTCCCTTCGTGCGAGCTCCAACATCGTCCTCTCTCTCTCTCTCTCTCTCTTCGCGAAACCCTCCTCTCTCCCTCTCTCTCTCTCTGCGACTCATCGCCGGCGAGCTCTTCCACCACTCCTGGTCACGAAGCGAGCCAGACCTCCACAAGGAGGACACTGAAGCTCCCGTCGCTGAGTCATGCCCGGATCTGAGCCACGCTGCCGGGCGTGTGACGCGAACCAGATCTGGTCGCCGCCGTCGCCGTTGCGCGAGCTCTCCTCTCCCGGGCTCGATTCGCACCTCGCCTGCGTCAGGGAAGTACACCCAGGTGAGCGAGACGTCGTCCGTCCCTCTCCGACCTTCTCTTCCCTTTTCCGAGCACCTGACGCCGTCCACCGCCACGAGAAGGCCGGAGATCCCGCCGGAGCACAAACCCTCACCACCCTTCTTCGTTTCCAACTCGAGACAGGCCAAGTTCGGGCCTTGGGCCAGATCTGAATCAAACAAGACTCGGGCCTTGGGCCCAGGATGGAGTTCGGCCCGGACCAGGCCCAGGTTCCTGAACCGGGTCTGGACTCGGGTCCGGACTTGGGTCGGAGCCGGGTATGGGTCCGGTCTGGGGCCGGGTCCGGGTCGGTTCTAGGTCCGGTCGGGTCTGGGTTCTGGACCTGGTCGGATCTGGGTCGGATCCGGGTCTGGTTCTCGGATTCGGGTCGGATCCAGGTCAAGACAGTTTATTAAATTATTTAATTAATTTAATTAATTTAAATAGAAGGTTTTAAAAAGGAAAAATTCATCGGACTTAATTGATAAAATTAGAGGACTGTTACGGATTGGACCGGGACTGATTACCGTCCTTATGTGTTAAAACCAAGCTTTGACCTCGATCGTGGAGAAGATCGGAGGTAGGCCCGGACGTCAGCAGCTAGGAGACGTAGCTGTTGGTTCTTCTTGATGTAGGGAAAGTAGCAAATACCGGGTTAATTACGGAATGTTACTAGTATGCATGCTAGGCAATAATAAAACTGGTACGAACGTTTATATTATAAAAATAACCGGACGAGTTTTAGTAACATGTAGGATGTGATTCACTAGTTTTAGCCGCTTTCAATATTTTGGGAAATTGCCGTGCTGGTAGAATGGCCATGTCGAGCCTTAGGTTGTGTGCTGATTGAAATGCCTGATCGTGTTTGTGATGCATGCTGTTTGACTTAGTGTCGATAAGATTAAGGGTCAAAGCTTATTATATTCGGCGTAACATGTTGTTGCTATGTGTGGGCAAATGTGTTGTGACTGATATGATGTGAATCATTGGTTGTGATATGGTCGGGTGAGTGATAGACCGACGTGACGTGTAATTGTGGTAATATTGTTGGGCTGGGCGAGCCGTGTTTGATCTGTGGCATTACGATGCGTGATATTATCTTGATGCGTGTTCCAAGAGGATTTGTATTCCGGTATGGTACCTACATCAAGGGAGTGTGCCGGTGTGGGGTAGTACCTAGGCCGACGATGTGGTCCCACGTATGCGCGGTCGCCCGGTGTGTTATTCCGGTACGATGCCTACATCGAGGGGGTATGCCGGTGTAGGACATCTAGGCCAACGGTTGTGATTGGGCCTACGGGTCGTATTGGGCCGACGGGTTGGGCCGAGGGGTCGTATTGGGCCTACGGGTTGTGATTGGGCCTACGGGTCGTGTTGGGCCTACAGGTCGTATGGGGCCTACGGGTCGTGTTCTACCCCAATGATCTATAGTCCTTTGGGGACATTTCCGGGCCCTCCGATGAGATGTGTTCCTAGGGAACGTTTCCGGTCGCCCCGACGCATGTGTCTCCTCTGGACCGAGGGGCTATCCAAGATGATACGATGACTTTCTGGTATGATATGATGGAGTTCGGGGACTGCGGTACGGGACGTGTGCTGGTTGCTTTTGTGTGTGATACGTTTTTTGTTTGGTTAATGTTTTATTGTGTGAAAGCGGTCGTTGAGTGTGCTGTAAGTTTGGCTATGAACCCCGGTTTGGCAGTTAGTTGTGCTGTACTAGTATGACCTAATTGGACGGTTACTCATGGTGGTGAGCCGATGTTCATTACTTTAACTACTTTTCCTACTGAGCGAAAGCTCACCCCCTTACCTTGTTGTTTTTCAGGTGTTGAGCGGGATTTTGCTAGCAGGACATAGCTGAGCTTGGGAGCTGGCGAGGGTCTTGTCTAGTAGGTTTAGAGACGTGCAGTTATTTTTGAACTAAACCTTATGTTCTGGTTTTCTGAGTTGTAGACTCTTCCGTTTTGGTTTATTATTATATTTTAGTTTTACCTATTTTAATTCGTCCTTCTATTTATTACTTATTTTAAGTTCGCGTCTCGGGTCCGGACAAAACCGGATTTGGGGCGTGACATTTCTTATGTTGCTATAATGAGATGATTTTTGTGTGATCTTGGTTATGAAATTCACACACCTTAACACATTTTATATAATATAGGGGTAAAACCATGAACTAAATATCGTCGAGTTGTACCGCTCAAGAACTTGCTGCTGACTTATTAGTCGATCAGATCGGTACCCTTGAATTATGGTAATTACACAAACTAACATTTTCCGTTAGAAATGACAGAAAACGTTAGGAAAAACTCCAAAAAAATAACAAGTCTACAGTTAGTTTTTTAGTTCAATAGTCATATGACTGTTAGTTCTTGGAGTTTTTTCTAACGTTTTCTGTCATTTCTAACGGAAAATATTTGTTTGTGTAATTACCATAAGTCAAGGGTACTGATCTGATCGATCAATAAGTCAGCAGCAAGTTCATAAGATGTACAAGTCGAAGACAGTTAGTACCTAGAGTTTTTCCTATAATCTAATTATGGAGAGATAAATTGTTACAAATAGTTATGAGAGAGTTTAGAAGTACAAAAAAATCCAATCAATCTCTAATTCTTGGTTATGACACGAAACTCCAAACAGAAATACATTAAACAACCATGTTAAAAATATTTGTATAGGATATACCTTCTTCTTCTTCTCACGAACAAGAAATGGATCTTGTTGGTGGAGATGGAAAAGAGTGTTCCAGCGATCCAGCAAGTCGTCAACGTCGTACGCTGCGTCTTTGAGCTTGCGTAACCAATCCATGACGCTCCGATCTTCCACTTGCCTCTTCTCTGCATCTTCAAGAACACCTTGTACGGCTTCGAAATTGCTCTTGAGTTTCGTCAGCTGCTGCTCAACACCTCTGACGAGCCTCGCCTCCTGCTCCAGCCGCTCCCGGATGATCGAAACCAGTTGCCCAATAACAGCAGATACAAGCGCATCAGCCATTCTATCTCGATGAATGAAGGGAACAAAATGAGATGTGTTTGTGTGTTCTTGGTCTTGTTGTTTCTACACCAACTCTTTCTTTTTAATGGGAGAGATTCCAACATATGCGACGTTGAACATTTATTATTATATTGGTCGGACATTGGACCGGTATCATTATATGTATAAAACTATTGAAATTCCAAATGAATGTTTGTTGAACATTATTGACTCTCTTCAACCATTCCCACGGATCTACAAAGATATGAAAATAGGTTTAATTTATGTAGGTAAGGACGCGTATATTGCAGCCTCCGACGGCTAAAAACAATAACTTAATACAAACTAAAAACTAATTATAACCATAAAACTAGAATAAATGGATGGATGAGGATAAAATACATTTTCTCAATGGCATTTGTGTAAATAAATATACTATTGAATATATTTTAGAATTTTAAATATGTAGATTACATCATATAATATATATAAATATAGACGGTATTTAGTATAAACCTCCATTATCGTGAAAATAATAAGTATTGTGGGCCGTAAGATCTAAAAAATGGACGGATGAAATCATAAGTGCGAAATTTGACTTTTTTGTGTTACCGTACTGTTAATGTAGTGCATGTTAACCACAATTGTAACGCTCTCTTGCGCAAAATGTATTGGTACCACACTTGACAAAGTGTTGGTACCTTATATATAAAGTATTGGTACTTACATGCAAATGATTGATACCTTACATATAAAAAAGTCTTGGTGTTTTACATATACAAGTGTTGGTATCTTACATGCACAAGTGTTGATACCTTACATACATGGGTGTTGGTATCTTTGTGCGCTGCAAGCGTGGTCAAAACGCGCTATAGTACAATCTTTGGGCCTTTAGGCCTCGCGAATTCGACGACTCTTACTGGTTCTTAATTTGCACGATAGGAGTATTCGTATTTGATATATATATATATATATATATATATATATATATATAAAGTAAAAACCGATCTTATTGTGTAAACTACGGACTGACAATAAGGCTACACGTGTCCTTTACGCGCACGCGCGTGCGGTCACAGCCCTGGTTGCGCGCGTCCATAGTGCTTGTACCCCTCATGCAAAGTGTTGGTACCTTACATACACAAGTGCTGGTTTTATGTTTATTAATTCAGAAAAACTGATTTATAATCAAAGCCTCATGTCTTTATATGACGAAACTAAACCCCCAATGTTCTAATACAATAAGGACACTAATCCAAAAGTCCTAAAACGAATAAAGGAAATCTGAAAACCCTAAACAAAGAGGAAATATGTAAAGCCCACTCTTTTTAAAAGGGTGTTTTTTCTGCAATTCGAAACGTCAGGGTAAGAATTTGCTAAGTGATTAGTTGTTTTGAAAGAAAAATAAAAAAAAAATAGAAGAGGGGAAAAGGGGCAGACTGGGCCGAGACAGTGTGTGAGCTCAGTCAGCTAGACCAAGCCCAAGACACGCTCAGGCCCAATTTCGCGCTCAAACCAGTTCAGGCCCAAGCAGATTTGCGCATCCCAAACCCTACTACTACACTCGCTTCTTCGTCGTTGAACCAGGACTCAACCCGAAGCAAAAATCTGCCGCCCTCATCTCTCCCTGCCGCGCCTCCCTTCTCTCGACCTTTTCCTCTCGAATCCCGCAGACTCCCTCTCTCTCCCCTTCTCTCGCGACTGAAGACGCCTCACCACCGCCGTAACCCATCTCACCGTGCGTCGCCGCAGCTCTCGAGCCTCGAATTGACGCCGACAACGAGAAGGTTGCACGGGCCCTTGTTTTCTCTCTCGTTCCGTTCAGTTCACCGGCAACGCCTCGAGACAAACCCCCTCTTCTCGGCGATGCTGGTGTGGGGAGAGTTCGGCTGGAACGACGCCTGCGAACCCTCGCCCGCACCAGATCTGAGACGGGGAGCTTTTTGATGCTCGGTTTATCGAAACCGTTCAAAAATGAAACTTTTGAACATTTGATCTTCGAGTTCATCATGACGGTTCCAAACTCGTCATAACTAACAAAACGGTTTAGCCTTGGCATATCAACCATCCAATGGTCATGCTTGGCCTAGCTCCGTCCAACGGTGCCCCGTTCGGTCCCGGTTTCGGCTCCCCGAGAGTCCCGCTCCCGAGACCCGAAAAATCAAATTTTTTTCAAAATTTCCAGATCTGAAATAATTTTCAAAAATTCATTTTACATGTATTAAATCCATAAACAAGAATTTAAAACATGTTATCAAACAATTTAGCAAAACAACATGCCAAAAACGAAACTTTCAAGCAAAACCGAAACTTTGAACACCGTCTTGTGAATCCCGAAGGTAGCACGGCTCTGATACCACTGTTGGGTCTCTAGGTAGGGTTGGAGATGAACCAACTCGCAGCGGAAAATCAATGAAAACCAAGAGACGATTAAACCATGAAACAACTAACAAAGAATGGATTCACAAGAGAAAAATTCAGCACTATTTCTTACCAAAACAAGAACACCGGTTAACGAATGATTGGCTTGAGTCTCCAAGACGCCTACGTATCCACATGGGAATCAAAGCCACGTAGTTCTTCTCTTTGAGGACTCAAGAACACAAAAATGGAGGTGGAAACTAGCCAAACCCGAAATGGCCATGGAAGAGGGAGAGAAAATGTGTTTCCTATTCTTGTCTTGTGTTTGTTATGTTGAAAAAAGATGACTTAAACATAACAAAACCCATACTTGTCCAACTAAAGGCATGGGACAAGTATGGTGTCAAGTAAGGTGTAAATAGGACAAAGTATGGCAAGACAAGATTGGGTTAGGTGGTGAATCACCAACACCTTAATCCTTGTCTTGCTTACTTAGTACTAATTAATCAAGACTTGATTAATTAGTTCTATGGGCCTTGGTTTCATGGGCCTTTCATGGGCCTCTTGGAACATGGCCCGTGGCCATTTCTAACGAGGTCCCGTGATTCGCTCATCGCCTCCAAGCCTTCCATACCGGAAATGTCCAACATTATCCGACGCGATCAATCCCAAGACTCCAAGCCTTGTCTCGATCCGTAAAGTCCTATTCACGTACGGGCACATGACCCAAAACCCAGTTTTGGTCATGTCCCGAGACAACTCCCTTTTGGCCATTCTCCATAAATGTGTCAATGAGTTTCATCCTCCGGTGTGACCCTTAGGTTTATGCATGTCAATAGATCAACGTAAAATCCCATTTTACTTGATCCTATTTAAGTGGCAACTAACGAGACTTTAGTATTGCCTGACACTACATAACGAATCGACCCTGTCGATTCTAACCTTTCCGTCGTCCCTGTCATTATCCTTTTATCTCCGATATCCTAATTGAGATAAGGCATAGAGCCGTCATCCTTATTATTCTCAATCACCGTTCCTTGATATGTGAGATGACTGAAGATATGATACCCAGTATCATGTGCATGGCCATGCTATTCTTTCAGTCACTCTCGATCAAGCGGCCGAGAACCGATATCTTTCCCATACCTCAGTATGAGGGATAAATCCCTTAGCCGCCTTTCGTGTCACTCATGTAGCCCGTCCCCAAGCCAATCCTGGCCGTTATGGAAGCCCTGTTACGGACAACGTTAGGCTCAGGTCAAACTCAGTTGTTGACTACATAGCGATCACAAAGACTCCTTGGTCTAAGGATACATGACAACCTACAACACTGAATATGTTCATGACTTAATCTATGGCACATATTCAGGGCGGGTCGTCCAATATCATGTCCCACATGATATCTATGATCAGACTCCGGAATCCCATTCCAATGACTAACAGAACGTAAGCCATAAAGAGCAATCTTTCATACTAGTCGCTTCTAGTGGAGCTTTGTTGACTAGGGACCCATCGAGTGTGATCTATCTCGATCTATGGTTCTATTCGCATGGTGGGCATAGATCAGAGCACACATCGATATATTAATCCAACACATAAGTAATATAAAGCCGCTTTAATTTTATTGCTAACGATGATATATACATTTGGACATTTAGGATTGAACTACGGGCACTAAGACTAACAATCTCCCACTTGCCCTAGTTCCAATCTAAACTCCAATATGTCCCCATCGACTTTACATGTCTAACATGTTCAGGCAGTGACACTGTCTTAGTCAAAGGGTTGGCTATGTTATCATCTGTTGCAATATCGGTTATCTTCACTTCACCTCAGTTCAGTATTTATCTGATGAGGTGGATACGCCGCAGTACATGTTTGGATTTGTTATGCGATCTAGGCTTTTAGCTTGCGCAATGGCCCTTGTGTTGTCGCAAAATGGATTCACCGGGCTGGATGGGTTTTTAATTACACCCAGCCCTGCCATGAATTTCCAAATCCACATAGCCTCCTTAGCTGCCTCTGCAGCATCCATGTACTTGGCCTCTGTCGTAGATTCGGCAATGATATCTTGCTTTACGCTCTCCCAGCTAAAGCTCTGCCATTCAGCGTAAACACATATCCTGATTGACTTCTAAAGTCATCTGGATTTGTCTTGGAAAACTAGCGTCTACTCATCCTTCGACGACTAGTTCAGCATCATCTTTCCCCCGGGTTAGAATGATGTCTACTGGTACAACATAAGGCTTACGAGACGTCTGGTCTCATACATGTCATGACATATATGATCGATCCTGCCCCCAGGCGCATAGGATTCTCATCATCCTTTTCAGCTCATCAGGTGTCTTAGGACACTGAGTCTTGCTGAGATGAATGCCATGACTAGTGGGTAAGAGTCCTTTCTTTGAATCGAGCATTAAGAACCTACTCAATGCCTTGTTCACATAGGTTCCCTGACTTAAATCCAAGACCCTCTTGGTGCGATCTCTACATATCTTAATCCTTAAGATATGAGAAGCATCACCTAAGTCCTTTATTGAAAAACACTTCCTCAACCAAGCTTTAGTCTCGTGCAAAGTTGGGATGTCGTTTTCAATGAGAACCAGAAAGGTAATATTGCTCCCACTAGCCTTCTTATAAACGCAAGATTCATCCTCATTCTTGATTAAGCCAAATCCAATTACAGCTTCATCAAAACGAAGGATCCAACTCCGAGAAGTTCGTTTCAATCCATAAATGGATTTCAACAACTTATAAATCTTTCCTTTATTCTTCGGATCGTCAAAACCTTTGGGCCGAGACATACAAACGTACTCAGTCAAATTTCCATTTAGGAAAGCGGTTTTGACATCCACTTGCCATATCTCGTAATTATGATACGCAGTTATGTCAAGAAGAATTTGGATCGATTTTGACCATAGCCACTAAGGAGAAGGTTTCCTCATAGTCAATCCATTGGATCTGCCTATAACCTTTCGCCACCAGATGAGCTTTGTAGGTCAGAGGGTTGCCGTCCATGTCCATCTTCACCTTGAAGATCCATTTGCATCCTATGGTCCTCACACCATTGATGGGATCAACCGGTTCCCAGACTCGGTTGTCCGACATGGATTGCATTTCCTCCCTCATGGCTCCCAGCCATAACTCGGAGTCGGGCCCATCCACGACTTCTTGAAAGGTGGCTGGATCATCGTGATCCACCATGACTTCATTGTCACCTCCGGATACCATATCTTGGAGGTGGAAGATTGACCCTTTCAAATCGCCTTGGACCTTCCGGAATTGTAACAGGAATTGGTTCTCACTCTACGACAATCTCTGGCTCCTTTCTACTGGGTTGTCAATTGGTTTAGACAGATCTGTACCATCCTGAATTTCTTCCAGATGCACAGTCCTCCCAATGACGTCTTTGGAAACAAAACTTCTTTTCCATAAAGACCCCACCCTAAGCGACGAACACCATGTTCTCACTGGGATTGTAGAAATAGTATCCCCTTGTTGCTTTGGGATACCACACGAAGGTGCATATCTCAGATCTTGGTTCGAGCTTAGTCGAAACCAAATGTTTCACATAAGCCTTGCAACCACAAATCTTTAGGAAGGACAAAGCGGGCATCATCCCGTACCATTTTTTAAAATGGTGTCCCTTCCACACCATTCGTCGAAGCCCGATTCACTATCAATGCGGTCGTCTCTAGAGCAAAACCCCTAAAACAGATTGGGAGATCAGTCCAACTAATCATGGAACAGACCATTGTCTAACAATGTCCGATTTCTCCGTTTGGCTACACCTTTCAACTACAGTGACCTAGGAGGAGTCCATTCCAAAAGGATCCCATTCTCTTTTAGATGATCTAATAACTCTGTGGTCAAGTATTTTCCACCTCGATCCAATCGAAGTGCCTTAATACCTTTGTCGAGCTGGTTTTCTACTATAGTCTTAAACTCTTTGAATTTATCAAAAGCTTCAGACTTATGTCTCACCGAATAGACATAACCATATTTACTGTAATCATCAGTAAATGTGATAAAGTAGCTAAAACCCCTCCTGGCAAGTGAACTTATTGGTCTACACACATTCGAGTGTATCAGCCCCAATAATTCACCCGCCCTTTCATCGCGATCGATAAAGGTCACTTTAGTCATTTTGCCCATCAAACAAACCTTGCACCTATCGATCGAATGGAATTCGAATGAACCTGAAAGCCCGCACTTCTGAAGTGCTGATAGGCGCTTCTTGTTTATGCGACCCAAATGACAGTGCCATAACAGAGTTAGGTTTAAATCGTTGGATTTAAACCTCTTGGTATTAACGGAATATATAGAACTTGAGGCATTGTTACCCATATCTAATATGTACAATCCTCCAACCATGTCAGTACTGGTATAAAACATATCATTGCATAGAACATTGGAAACTCCATTTCCAATATTAACATTATATCCTTCCTTGTTAAACACGGATACAGATATTATATTCCTACTAAAAGTAGGTATGCAATATACATTATACAATACTAAGACAAGGCCTCTTGGCAAAGCAAGACTCATGGATCCTACAGCAGTTGCCACAACTCTGAGGTCCATTTCGTGCTTTCCAAATCTCTCCTACTTTCAGCCACCATATATTAGTGCATGTGTGAGATTCAGTCATGGTATCTAATACCCATGAATCTTTGGAAGTAGAGAGATGTAGCTCTATAGAGTTAATACCGAATGAAGGCACGATCCCACCGCCCTTCCTTAGATCATCCAGGTTTCCTGATGAAGGCGCAGTCCTACTGCCCTTGTTCAGATCATCCAGGCTATTTGATGAAGGCGCAGTCCCACTGCCCTTCTTCAGATCAGCCGTGAACTTCCTGTAATCCCGGTTCCAATGACCAGGCTGTTGGCAGTAGAAGCAGACATTCTCAGGTGTCTCATCTTTCCTGCCAAGTGCGCATGGGCCCAGCCCTTGCCACTTCCAATTCCCTTGTTGACCATCAGAATATCCTTGGATCCCAGATCCCTGAGATATTCTTCTCAGCAGCTAATGACACTTCATGTAACTCTGATATGGTCTTAGAGACAGCCTTGTCAAGGACATATTCTTTGCGTTCAGACTTGAGGACTATCCTCAAAATTCTGTACCAGTCCAAATAGTTTGTCCCATTTAGCTTGACCCTGTCAAGAATGGTTTTTAATGACAAACTATTAATGTTCGCTGAATTTGCCATTTGATCTACAACAGATAAAATTCAATCAGTAAACTGAATAAATTTTATGAAGATCAAGCTTAAACACCAACAATCAATTCTAAACCTTTAGAATCTGAAACCAAGATCCTTGATTCACTCGATTAAGCTGAACTAATGCTCACCACTTAATCGAGCTATGTAGGTAGGACTCCATCCAATCACATCCAATGTGACTCTTGGCTAGGGTATGTACTTATGTACACGACTTACCCTATCTGTTACCCTAGCTCAACCTCAGGCCGAGAATCATAGTCGGGTCCACCAATTTTCAACTATGGCTCGTCACTACGTAGGTGCTCCGCTAATGCGCACGACACCCACATATGTCGTCCAAACCTACTACCCCGCTTCCCCATGGATGCTCCGCTAATGCGCACGACACCCATAGGACGGGGAGGTAGTAAGGTGTTGATGATTGGGAGGTATCGGACATGACCCGCTTTTACTTGTCCAGTTGTGTTCAAAACTTTGGCACATCCTAGATGCGATGAGCACATCAACTACATTCCAAATGCAATGATGCCTCAAATTACATCCAATGTAATTCTTCCTTTGAACCCTTCAACTACATCCAATGCAATGACGGTTCTAAGGGTTCACACACAAGGATTAAAATTCCAATTTTATCTTTGCATGTGAGGTGATATGCTCGGTAAATAAAGTTAAGCATGCAATTCTAAAACACATAGAATTAATCATGCATAAACTAAACCAAGCATAAAGCGATAAATGTGCACATAATAGCCCCCTAAACTAACTCCCACTAGCTTCTTGAGCTCCACCGACTCCAAGCCGATGCCAACACCCGAAAAGCCACCAAATGACCTTTTCGCCCTTTCTTCGTCTTGAGTAAAATATTACAATTTAATACACGACTCGCAGGTCGGGAATAAATAAATATTACAAACAAGTGGTTCGACGACCACACCTTGAAAGAATAATTACACGCTAACACTAACGGCTCGCAGGCCGTGAAAAGCGATAAATAATTAAATCGAGCTCGGGGCTATTATGTACACCATGCCAACATCAAATCACACATCGTGTTATCAAACAAGCATGTTATCAAACATCATGTGATTTTCCGGTTTTAATTAATAGCCAAGTTTCGAAATTTTTTGATGCTCGGTTTATCGAAACCGTTCAAAAATGAAACTTTTGAACATTTGATCTTCGAGTTCATCATGACGGTTCCAAACTCGTCATAACTAACAAAACGGTTTAGCCTTGGCATATCAACCATCCAATGGTCATGCTTGGCCTAGCTCCGTCCAACGGTGCCCCGTTCGGTCCCGGTTTCGGCTCCCCGAGAGTCCCGCTCCCGAGACCCGAAAAATCAAATTTTTTTCAAAATTTCCAGATCTGAAATAATTTTCAAAAATTCATTTTACATGTATTAAATCCATAAACAAGAATTTAAAACATGTTATCAAACAATTTAGCAAAACAACATGCCAAAAACGAAACTTTCAAGCAAAACCGAAACTTTGAACACCGTCTTGTGAATCCCGAAGGTAGCACGGCTCTGATACCACTGTTGGGTCTCTAGGTAGGGTTGGAGATGAACCAACTCGCAGCGGAAAATCAATGAAAACCAAGAGACGATTAAACCATGAAACAACTAACAAAGAATGGATTCACAAGAGAAAAATTCAGCACTATTTCTTACCAAAACAAGAACACCGGTTAACGAATGATTGGCTTGAGTCTCCAAGACGCCTACGTATCCACATGGGAATCAAAGCCACGTAGTTCTTCTCTTTGAGGACTCAAGAACACAAAAATGGAGGTGGAAACTAGCCAAACCCGAAATGGCCATGGAAGAGGGAGAGAAAATGTGTTTCCTATTCTTGTCTTGTGTTTGTTATGTTGAAAAAAGATGACTTAAACATAACAAAACCCATACTTGTCCAACTAAAGGCATGGGACAAGTATGGTGTCAAGTAAGGTGTAAATAGGACAAAGTATGGCAAGACAAGATTGGGTTAGGTGGTGAATCACCAACACCTTAATCCTTGTCTTGCTTACTTAGTACTAATTAATCAAGACTTGATTAATTAGTTCTATGGGCCTTGGTTGCATGGGCCTTTCATGGGCCTCTTGGAACATGGCCCGTGGCCATTTCTAACGAGGTCCCGTGATTCGCTCATCGCCTCCAAGCCTTCCATACCGGAAATGTCCAACATTATCCGACGCGATCAATCCCAAGACTCCAAGCCTTGTCTCGATCCGTAAAGTCCTATTCACGTACGGGCACATGACCCAAAACCCAGTTTTGGTCATGTCCCGAGACAACTCCCTTTTGGCCATTCTCCATAAATGTGTCAATGAGTTTCATCCTCCGGTGTGACCCTTAGGTTTATGCATGTCAATAGATCAACGTAAAATCCCATTTTACTTGATCCTATTTAAGTGGCAACTAACGAGACTTTAGTATTGCCTGACACTACATAACGAATCGACCCTGTCGATTCTAACCTTTCCGTCGTCCCTGTCATTATCCTTTTATCTCCGATATCCTAATTGAGATAAGGCATAGAGCCGTCATCCTTATTATTCTCAATCACCGTTCCTTGATATGTGAGATGACTGAAGATATGATACCCAGTATCATGTGCATGGCCATGCTATTCTTTCAGTCACTCTCGATCAAGCGGCCGAGAACCGATATCTTTCCCATACCTCAGTATGAGGGATAAATCCCTTAGCCGCCTTTCGTGTCACTCATGTAGCCCGTCCCCAAGCCAATCCTGGCCGTTATGGAAGCCCTGTTACGGACAACGTTAGGCTCAGGTCAAACTCAGTTGTTGACTACATAGCGATCACAAAGACTCCTTGGTCTAAGGATACATGACAACCTACTCAATGCCTTGTTCACATAGCTTTAGTCACATTTTCAACTTGCATCAATGAGTACAACGACTTAGACCACCTAACTCTACCCACCTAATTGACGTTGTTCCGAGGTTTTGAAAACACGTTCAAAATGAAACCTAGCTCTGATAACAAATTGTCACGCCCCAAATCCGGTTTTGACCGGACTCAAGACGTGACCTGAGTTGATAATTGAAAATAATAAACAATTAAGAGATCTTTTGAAAGTTCAAATAATACTCCATCAAATCCGCATGATAAAATAATCCAAACTCTCAAATACGAGTCAAAGCTCAATATAAAGTGCGAGATAAATAGTGTTTAGTACAAAAGACCAATACATCTCTAGAATAACCCTCAAAACATCCAGAAGCTCCCGAGCCTCGAACTCCCTAAACATCAGGTACGCCTGTAAAAACAGTGAGAAAAACAATAGGGGCGAGCTTGCGCTCAGTAGGAAAAATCGTAAACCATTTAACCTCCAAATTAGTAAATAAACTGTCCTAGCATGACAACACAATTTACCATTGATTGCTATTACTCAATAAGGTACTAAAGAATCAGTAAAAATAAGAATAGTGTCGCATTCTTAGAAATAACAGTAACTTAAAAAGATTACGTGAAAAGTACGATAAATAGCTTATAACTACGAATATGGGAACAAGTAATATCACACCAACCACTTGCTTTCTTAAGCCTCCGATCTTCGGATAGATTCTGGTGTCACATCGGGTCCCATACTCCGATCCACCAGAGTATCCATGTCATATCAGATTTTCCCTCGGTCTAGAGGAGGCACATACATCGGGGCACCGGAAACAATCTCAAAGGGGCGCTTATCGTCGAGATTCTCGGAAATGCCTCCAAAGGACCATATGTCATAGGGAACCAAGGTAGTGCTCCCGCAGGACGCATACGCTTGGCTGAAATCACACGTAACTATTCCCCGCAGGGTAAACCATCCAATTGCCCCGCAGGGTCCACCCCCAATGCCCGCAGGCTCCAATATCCAATAATCAATGCCCCGCAGGGTCCAGTATCCAATGCCCGCAGGCTCCAATAATCAATGCCCCGCAGGGTCCAATAACCAATGCCTGCAGGCTCCAATAACCAATTCCTCACAGGGTCCAATAACCAATGCCCGCAGGCTCCAATAACCAATGCCCCGAAGGGTCCAATAACCACCAACGACTATAACACCACCGCTTAAGAACAACCAAACATCTTAAGAACAAGAATAAGAGAAACACACAATAACACATCAACCAACCAACGCTTAACGAATCACACTTTCACCACAATACACCAAAAACATCCACTTAGCCCTTTACAATTACCGTTATACTTACCAGTCACAAACCACCGGTCCATCGATCACCTTATCGTACCGTTTGGCACAATCAGTCATACTCGATCATCCGTTCAAGCATTCAACTATTCAAACATTCAATCAATCATTCAATTATTCAAGCATTCAAACAATCAATCAAGCATACGATTTAGCTAGTTTCATTAGACTCTTAAATTAACTTGAACTAAGCAAACAAGCATGTGAGGCAAACACATACAACTAATCCGAGTGCTCATCACGGCCTCTCTACCAGTAAAACAATTCCCAAGTATTGAAAGCGAGTTACACTAGTTATTCTCATCCTACGCATGCATACTAGACACGTCCGGTTATTAGTAATTGAAAGACGATTATTCTAGTTATTCACATCCTATATGCAATTCTAGGACCTTTCTGATTTTATTAACCTAATAGGCATACTAGTATTGAAATATTTGAGGAGTTAGAACTTTCCTTACCTTGTGGTCTTCCTCTAATAAAACTCTGTTGTAAAGACGGTTAACCTCTCCTCCGTTCTTCACACGGGTTTCAGAGTGATCTTCGTCTCTCTAGCTCGGGTCCAAGGCCTTTCCTCCTTCCGAGCTCGGTCTCACGGTCTTGGACCACAACAATACCAAAATTAGTAACCCAACAGAGTGTTCCTCAACCAAATATACAGAACAGTCCCCAAGAACAGGAACAAAGTCGAAGGAATGATCTAGAAATCGAAATGGACTCAAAAGGAAGGGTATTGGTTCTGGAGATCTGATCCGGAATGCCATCCAGACCGTGTCACTGGCCATGTCGGAACCTAGCACGGACCGTATCACAGGCCGGCCTGGTAACCAGCACGGACCGTGCGACGTACCGGCCCAGAGTCTGACACGGAACGTGTGAGGTACCGTGCCAGACTCTCGTTCGTTCCGCGTTGCGCACCGTGCCGGTACCTGGCTCGTTCCTTGCGGCCTGCCGTGCCGGCACATGGCCCGGTCCGGGTCACGTTCCGTATCGAACCAGTCCAGCACCTTCCCCTTTCTTCCCCAACTCATATTTCACTCACATCAAACCAAAAACTCCATTTCCAAATCCTTCTAACTCAGAAAATGTTCATCAAAACCTTCAAGCTTCAACACCCTCAATGGGTCTCATCAAACTTCAAACAAACATAATCAAAACAACCTATCTTTACTACTTCTTCTCCAAGTCACAACCATTAGAGCTAGTTCTTCAAGTTCAGGCCAAAAACCCACAAAACCCAAACTAGAAAGTGGATGAAATGAGAAGTTTAGAGCATCCATACCTTTAGGATGTGTAGGAGATGAAGCTAGCAAGCTTGAGGAGGTGCAATGGTGGAGAGATGAGCCAAAAATCCTCTCTTTTCTCTCTTTCTTCTTGCTCAAGCCAAGAGCTTCTCTCTTTCTCTCCTTCTATCAAAACTCAGCTGCAACCAAGAGAGAATGACTGAATTGTGTCCAACAATTGCCTTAAATGACCTAAATGTCAAATGACCAAAAAGCCCCTTTCAAGTTCTATCCATTTTAAGGCTTTAAGGAGGGTCAAAAGGTCTTTTTAACACATTTTCTTCTCATCCAAGACTCTAATGCCATGTGGCATTGTAGGAGTCAATTTCTTTTAAATTAAATTCCAGCCGTCCGTTTTAGCTCGGTAAAAGTCGATAAAAAGTCCGAGTTTGACCAAAAGTTGACTGTTACAATATTATAGTCAAACTGAAGGAAACGGCCCAACTAAGACAACCGTGATAGTGGCTAAGCTTATTGGGCCCCAGAAAGGTCCCGAATGACTTCCTGAGTCTTCGGTTGACTTTTCCAGACGAAAGTCAAACTTGTTTAGAAATCACCGGTTCGACCGGGATTGACCGGGGGCGGTTCTTACAATATACCCCCCTTAAAATAATTTCGTCCTCGAAATTAAAACAATGTACCTCAAAGGTCGAACAGGTGGGGGTACTTCTCCCGGATCTCGTCCTCTCGCTCCCAGGTCGAGTCTGCTCCGTGGTGCTTCCATTGCACCCGTACCAAAGGGATAGTAGTCTTCCGCAAGACCTTCTCTCCCGTATCCACAATCCTGACGGGCTGCTCCTCATAAGAGACATCATCGGCTACCTCGATGTTTGTCAACTCGATAACATGGGAGGGATCAGCCGTGTACTTCCGCAGTTGGGGAACATGATAAACGTTATGCATGTTCCCAAGCTGCGGTGGCAATGCTAACCGATAAGCTACGGCTCCAACTCTATCCAAGATCTCAAATGGTCCAATGAATCGCGGTGACAGCTTGCCTCCGCCGCGGTTGAACCGCAGTAGGCCCTTCTTCGGGCTCACCCTCAGAAATACGTGGTCTCCGACCGAGAACTCAACCGGTCTGCGACATCTGTCTGCATAGCTCTTCTGGCGACTCTGTGCGGTCTTCAACCGCTCTCTAATCAACACGACCTTCTCAGTCGTCTCTCTGACCATATCTGGTCCAAGTAAACTCCGGTCCCCTACCTCAGCCCAACACACAGGCGACCTACACGGTCTGCCGTACAAAGCCTCAAATGGTGCCATCCCAATGCTGGACTGATAACTGTTGTTGTAAGCGAACTCGGCTAAAGGTAGGTGATCCTCCCATGATCCCCGAAAGTCTAGCACACAAGCTTGAAGCTTATCCTCCAAAATCTGTATGGTGCGCCTCTGACTGTGCATCTGTCTGTGGGTGGTAAGCTGTGCTCAGCAGTACCTCAGTCCCCAACGTCTTCTGCAGGCTCTCCCAAAACCTGGATGTGAACTACAACCCAAACAGTATCGTGCCCTTTAGGCGACCTCGGTAGTCCACATACAAAATCCATGGTAACGTGCTCCCATTTCCACTCAGAGATCGGTAAATGCTGTAGTAATCCGGCGGGATGCTGATGCTCGGCCTTTACCTGTTGACAGGTGAGGCACCTCGAAACAAAATCTGCGACTACTGTACGCATCCCGCTCCACCAGAACTGTCTTCGGATGTCTCTATACATCTTGGTGCCACCGGGGTGCACAGCAAGTTGGGAGTGATGACACTCTCTCAACACAGTGTCCCTACAACCTCGGGGTACAAACAACCGTCCTCTATAACGGAGACTCTGATCAGCACTCAACTCCCAACCCTCGATCTCAACACCGTCTACCAGTCTCTCACAAATCCCTACGTGGGCTGAGCCAACGTGGGCTGAGCCACTAATGCACACAGTGTCGTACCATCCGTGACCTCCTCTAGCTCAAGTCTGAATGAGCTCAACTCCTCCAACATGTCCCACTCTCGGACAGCCATGTTGGCAATGCAATGAGTCGACTTCCTACTCAGAGCATCGACGACGACATTCGCCTTGCCCGGATGATAGAGCATCTTGAAGTCGTACTCCTCAAGTAACTCCATCCATCGCCTTTGGCGCATGTTCAGGTCGCGCTGGGAGAAAAGGTCTCCAGCTCTTCAGAGCAAAAACCACTGCTGCCAGCTCTAGATCATGGGTCGGGTAGTTGCGCTCATGTACCTTCAATTGTCTCGAGCCATAAGCAACTACCTTCCTGGACTGCATCAACACACAACCTAGTCCCTCGCCTGAGGTGTCACGGCACACATCATAACCTACTCCTCGCTCCGGGACAATCAATACTGGAGCGATAGTCAATCGAGCCTTTAGATCGGTAAAAGAGTGCTCACACTCACTAGTCCAAAGAAACTCTGCTCCCTTGCGAGTCAATGCTGTCATAGGTGCAGCCAAACGTGAGAAGTCCTGAACAAAGCATCGATAATATCCCGCCAATCCCAGAAAGCTACGGATCTCAAACACATTCTTGGGCCTCGCCCACTTTGAAACTGCATCGACCTTCGCTGGGTCGACTAGGATACCATCTCGGGACACTACATGTCCGAGGAATTTCACCTCTCCGAGCCAGAACTCGCACTTCTCTAGGTTCCCGTACAGCTGGTGAGTACGTAACAAAGTTAATACTAACCTCAAGTGCTCCTCATGTGCCTCTTAACTAGGCGACTAAATCAAGATGTCGTCAACAAATACTACGAAAAATTGGTCCAGGTACGGTCTGAAAATGTCATTCATCAAATCCATGAAGGCTGCTGGCGCGTTCGTCAATCCCAACGGCATCACTAGAAACTCAAAGTGTCCGTACCGTGTCCAGAATGCGGTCTTCTCCACATCCTCCTTTCGGACACTCAACTGATAGTAGCCTGATCTCAGATCAATCTTGGACAAGCATGTCGCTCCCCTCAGTTGATCAAACAGATCATCGATCCTCGGCATCAGATAGCGGTTCTTCACAGTAACCCGGTTCAACTTCCGGTAATCGATGCACATCCTTAATGCGCCACCCTTCTTCTTCACGAAGAGGGCGGGTGCTCCCCACGGAGAAACACTAGGGCAGATGAAACCCTTCTCTTGCAGCTCTTCGAGTTATCGCTTCAACTCGACTAACTCAGCTGGTGCAAACCGATATGGTGCCATCGGGCGCGGTACCTGGGATCAAGTCGATTCGGAACTATATCTCGCGCGCTGGCGGTAAACCTGATAGTTCTTCCGGGAACACATCCGGGAACTCACACACTACTCTCGGTTTGTCTCTGCTACCCTGCACAATCTCTGTCTCCACTCCCGTAGTCAAGGCGGACAAAAGAACTCCGCTCTTGCTACCCAAAATAAAAGTAATAACTCTGTCACCTGACCTCACCGTCACCTGACATTGATAACAATCGATCGTCGCCTGATACCTTGCAATCCAGTCCATCCCTAAGATCACGTCGAAGGCGGTCATCTTCAAAATGAGTAGGTCACCAACAAAGGGGCAGTCCGCTACTCGGGCCTCACAATCTCGGCAAACAGTGTCCAACACTACCTCCCCCGTAACTGGGGTCTCAAGACACAAAGGTCTACTAAGGAACTCCACCCTCAAACTCAAAGAACGAGCAAAAGAAGTAGAAATAAACGAATGGGATGAACCAGTGTCGAACAGAAAAGACGCCCACGAATTAAAAAGTAAACACGTACCCTGTGTAGCCTCATGGCCGGCGTACTGTCTCTCAGCTCTATCATCTGTGACTGCATACACTCGGCCCTGCCGAGCCGGTGGTCATCCTCTCGGTGGTGGTGGTAGTGCCATCTGCTGCTGAGGCCTAGCCTGGTGTCTCGGGGGTGCCGCTCCCGCCGCGTGACGCGGAGCTCTCTGCTGCAGTGCCTGTTGTGGTCGGCCGGGAGGTGCATGACGAGGCTGTGCCTGCTGGGGCCTCGGTGGGGGTGCAGCTCCAATCCGATCAGGACAAGTAAATGAAATGTGCCCCTGTCGGCCGCATTGGTAACAAATCCGCTCATCAGCCCGCTGTCTCTCACCAAACCCCTGTGGGCGATCCACCTGCCGCTCTGCGAGTCCTCTACTCCTCGGGCAGTCTCGGGCTAAGTGCCCATGTTGTCTGCACACCGGGGAGAACTGTGCCAGCGGGGCAGGTCCAACTGACGCTACCGCTCCTCCTCTGCGCATGCAACTCTGCTGGAACTGTGGCTGGAAAGACCCAAAAACCCTCTATCGCCTCGCGTCACGTCCCTCAGACGGTCTGAGGAAGCCACTCGGCCTCGGCCTGACATCCCGCGCCCTGGCGGTCTTTCGAAAATACCTCTCTACTGCTAAGGCCTGATCCACCAATGTAGATTACTCCTCAGTCCTCAGAGAAATAATCTGATTTGCAATCGAAGGGATGAGCCTACGCTCGAACCGCCTGCAACGACTCTCCTCTGTCTGCACCATCTTTGGTGCGAAGCGGGACAAGGATAAGAACCTCGCCGCATACTCATAGACGGTCATCCCTCTCTGCCGAGCTCCAGGAACTGCTGACGTCTATCATCTCGAACAGGTCGAGGGAAGTACTGCTCCAGGAACAGTCGACTGAAAAGCTGAAAATCCTCACCAACTCTGGTCTGCACAGACTGCCACCAGTAATAAGCCCCACCCTCGAGCTGGAAGGTGGAGAAAGAGACTCTCAGACGTCCCTTAGACACTCCAGACGTGTCAAGGTTGCGAGTAATCCGCTCCAACCATATAGCTGCTGCCTCGGAGTCAACACTCCCAGAAAAAGTCGGTGTACCCAACCTACGGAAATCCCGGAGAGCCTGGGCCGTGTAGCTACCCATCTGACCTGGCCTCTCGACATCGACTGTCTCGGTAGCAGGCACGGGCTCTGATGCCGGTGCTGCGGTCTCCTGCTGAGCGTTGAGCGCTGCTAGTACTGCACGAACCACCTCATCTATAGGGGTCGCCTGAGTCGGCTCTGCGACTGGGGTAGCTCGAGGTGGTGACCCTGACGGTCCACCCTCAAAGCTCTGGTGCTCTGTGGAAGTATCACCCTGGTCACCCGCTGCCCCTGCCAGTCCAATGGCTGGTGTCTGGCTCTGCCCCACAGCTGGGCGGCTCCTGGTACCTCTCGGAACGTAAACACGAGACATCTCGTAGGATCGCTGTAGTTATACGTACAGTTCATAACTCAGTTTAACACAATCGAATCGATTTAAGAAAAATGGATGTTCTCATGCGTCTCGAAGGATGCTAATTGGATCGAGGTTAAGTAAATAAGTCGTATATAATACTTATATAGACAAAGAAGTCCGCACCTTGTGCGTCTCACACATCAAGCAAGTAATGCAACCAACTCCCACAGGAGGCACAGTTCACACAATCACACAGCAACATACCAGACCGGTAAACGTCTCGGTCGGGTGTTTTCCCATTACTTGGGGTTCAAAACACAAAGCAACGAGTTCGAAAAGGTAAAGTCTTAATCTCTTTCTCGTAAGTCTCATTCTTTTCTCAAACCCTTTATCTTTAATCAAAACATTCATGTCGATCTCGCATCGTTACAACCCGATTCAGGCGTCCCCGAATCTCATTGTAACCACTTGACATCCAACCATCACGTTCGACTACAGTGGCGCCCCTGAGTCAACCTGTGATAGTGCAAACATTTCAGTTCTACAGAAATTTCGGCATGACCTATTCGTATTTTCCATTAACCCTCCGCTTAAATGGGACATTTACCAATTAATTTCACAAGGTATTCAGTACACAGAGTTCTCATGCTCGGCAAGGTACACAACACAATCAGTACACAGAGTTCTCATGCTCCGCAAAGTACACAATACAATCAGTACACAACACCGTTAAAGAGAGTGCAAGAATACTCGGGTTCTACTCTTTACTCAATTGCCATCCAATTGGATCATCATTTCAACTTTAATTCTTTAAAGGAAAAACTCCAGGTACTAACTATCCTCGACTTGTACATCCCAAGAACTTGCTGCTGACATATTTGTCGATCAGAAACTCACTCCTGACTTAAGGTAATTACACAAACTAACATTTTCCGCTAGGGATGACGGAGAAAGTTCGGAAAAACTCCAAGAACTAACTACAATATGACTATTGAACTCAAAAACTAACCGTATACTTGTTAGTTTTTGCAGCTTTTCCTAACGTTTTCCTTCATCTTTAACGGAAAATGTTATTTTGTAACGGAAAAAGTTACTTTTTAGTAAATACCTAAGTCAACCGTGAGTTTCTGATCGACAAAAAAGTCAGCAGCAAGTTCTTGAGCGGTACAACTCGACAATAGTTAGTTCCTGGTTTTATCCCTTCTTTAAATAATGGTCAACATCTTAACAAAATCAACACCCCACAATTCAACACTTTAACATTTTAACCCTTCCATAAGTCAAGAAGTCAATACTTCAGTAAATCAACACTTCAATAAGTTAACACTTCAACCTTATCAATCATGGAACGACCAACCACGGCGGTAACACACTTAACAAATAATTTACTCAGCAACCAGTTTATAACGGCTCGATCATTGCTCGTTAACCCAATACCGATCTCAACCGTTCAGCTTCACCGATCACTGTAACTTACAGCCAATAGGGCAAGGACACTAATCAAGCAATGTAACCATCATAATAAAGAGATGGGAAAACTCCAAGAAACAACTATCGTACGACTTCCTAGTACAAGAAATATCGTATGACTATTTTGTCGTTCAAAAAACATGGTTGCGACTAATATTTACCAAAAACTATAATTTTCTGTCAAATATCACACGACGAGTTAACGGAGCAAGTCAAATGACACAAATACCCTCACTTTTTGTCAAATGTCATACGAGATTTCTTGAAATTAGGAAGTCGTATGATAGTTGTTTCTTGAAATTAGGAAGTCGTATGATAGTTGTTTCTTGGAGTTTTCCCGAGATGAAAAGGACTACGTTTCATTTTTCACTAACGGTCAGTGTGATATTTGACAAAAAATTATGGTTTTTGGTAAATATTAGTCGCAACCATGTTTTTGAACGACAAAATAGTCATACGATATTTGTTGTACTAGGAAGTCATATGATAGTTGTTTCCTGGTGTTTTCCCTAAAGAGATTCAAACTTAAGCAACCATTGAAACAATCAAGACTCGTGCCGTTCCCACTCTACGCATCAAACATTTTCAACTTGCATCAATGAGTACAACGACTTAGACCACCTAACTCTACCCACCTAATTGACGTTGTTCCGAGGTTTTGAAAACACGTTCAAAATGAAACCTAGCTCTGATACCAAATTGTCATGCCCCAAATCCGGTTTTGACCGGACTCGAGACGTGACCTGAGTTGATAATTGAAAATAATAAACAATTAAGAGATCTTTTGAAAGTTCAAATAATACTCCATCAAATCCTCATGATAAAATAATCCAAACTCTCAAATACGAGTCAAAGCTCAATATAAAGTGCGAGATAAATAGTGTTTAGTACAAAAGACCAATACATCTCTAGAATAACCCTCAAAACATCCAGAAGCTCCCGAGCCTCGAACTCCCTAAACATCAGGTACGCCTGTAAAAACAGTGAGAAAAACAATAGGGGCGAGCTTGCGCTCAGTAGGAAAAATCGTAAACCATTTAACCTCCAAATTAGTAAATAAACTGTCCTAGCATATGACAACACAATTTACCATTGATTGCTATTACTCAATAAGGTACTAAAGAATCAGTAAAAATAAGAATAGTGTCGCATTCTTAGAAATAACAGTAACTTAAAAAGATTACGTGAAAAGTACGATAAATAGCTTATAACTACGAATATGGGAACAAGTAATATCACACCAACCACTTGCTTTCTTAAGCCTCCGATCTTCGGATAGATTCTGGTGTCACATCGGGTCCCATACTCCGATCCACCAGAGTATCCATGTCATATCAGATTTTCCCTCGGTCTAGAGGAGGCACATACATCGGGGCATCGGAAACAATCTCAAAGGGGCGCTTATCGTCGAGATTCTCGGAAATGCCTCCAAAGGACCATATGTCATAGGGAACCAAGGTAGTGCTCCCGCAGGACGCATACGCTTGGCTGAAATCACACGTAACTATTCCCCGCAGGGTAAACCATCCAATTGCCCCGCAGGGTCCACCCCCAATGCCCGCAGGCTCCAATATCCAATAATCAATGCCCCGCAGGGTCCAGTATCCAATGCCCGCAGGCTCCAATAATCAATGCCCCGCAGGGTCCAATAACCAATGCCCGCAGGCTCCAATAACCAATGCCCCGCAGGGTCCAATAACCAATGCCTGCAGGCTCCAATAACCAATTCCCCGTAGGGTCCAATAACCACCAACAACTATAACACCACCGGATTACACCCCCCCCCCCCCCCCAAGTGTAAGTACCATACCGAACAACCAAACATCTTAAGAGCAAGAATAAGAGAAACACACAATAACACATCAACCAACCAATGCTTAACGAATCACACTTTCACCACAATACACCAAAAACATCCATTTAGCCCTTTACAATTACCGTTATACTTACCAGTCACAAACCACCGGTCCATCAATCACCTTATCGTACCGTTTGGCACAATCAGTCATACTCGATCATCTGTTCAAGCATTCAACTATTCAAACATTCAATCAATCATTCAATTATTCAAGCATTCAAACAATCAATCAAGCATACGATTTAACTAGTTTCATTAGACTCTTAAATTAACTTGAACTAAGCAAACAAGCATGTGAGGCAAACACATGCAACTAATCCGAGGGCTCATCACGACCTCTCTACCAGTAAAACAATTCCCAAGTATTGAAAGCGAGTTACACTAGTTATTCTCATCCTATGCATGCATACTAGACACGTCCGGTTAATAGTAATTGAAAGACGATTGTTCTAGTTATTCGCATCCTATATGCAATTATAGGACCTTTCCGATTTTATTAACGTAATAGACATACTAGTATTGAAATACTCGAGGAGTTAGAACTTTCCCTACCTTGTGGTCTTCCTCTAATAAAACTCTGCTGTAAAGACGGTTAACCTCTCCTCCGTTCTTCACACGGGTTCCGGGGTGATCTTCGTCTCTCTAGCTCGGGTCCAAGGCCTTTCCTCCTTCCGAGCTCGGTCTCACGGTCTTGGACCACAACAATACCAAAATTAGTAACCCAACGGAGTGTTCCTCAACCAAAAATACAGAACAGTCCCCAAGAATAGGAACAAAGTTGAAGGAATGATCTAGAAATCGAAATGGATTCAAAAGGAATGGTTTTGGTTCTGGATATCTGATCCGGAATGCCATCCGGACCGTGTCACTGGCCGTGCCAGAACCTGGCACACACCGTATCACAGGCCGGCCTGGTAACCAGCACGGACCGTGCGACGTACCGGCCCGGAGTCTGACATGGACCGTGTGAGGTACCGTGCCGGACTCTCGTCCGTTCCGCGCCGCGCACCGTACCGGTACCTGGCCCGTTCCGTGCGGCCTGCCGTGCCGGCACATGGCCCGGTCCGGGTCACGTTCCGTATCGAACCAGTCCAGCACCTTCCCCTTTCTTTCCCAACTCATATTTCACTCACATCAAACCAAAAACTTCTTTTCCAAATCCTTCTAACTCCGAAAATGTTCATCAAAACCTTCAAGATTCAACACCCTCAATGGGTCTCATCAAATTTCAAACAAACACAATCAAAACAACCTATCTTCACTACTTCTTCTCCAAGTAACAACCATTAGAGCTAGTTCTTCAAGTTCTAGCAAAAAACCCACAAAACCCAAACTTGAAAGTGGATGAAATGAAAAGATTAGAGCATCCATACCTTTAGGATGTGTAGGAGATGAAGCTAACAAGCTTGAGGAGGTGAAATGACGGAGAGATGAGCCAAAAACCCTCTCTTTTCTCTCTTTCTTCTTGCTCAAGCCAAGAGCTTCTCTCTTTCTCTCCTTCTATCAAAACTCAGCTGCAACCAAGAGAGAATGACTGAATTGTGTCCAACAATTGCCTTAAATGACCTAAATGTCAAATGACCAAAAAGCTTCTTTCAAGTTCTATCCATTTTAAGGCTTTAAGGGAGGGTCAAAAGGTCTTTTAACTCATTTTATTCTCATCCAAGACTCTAATGCCATGTGGCATTGTAGGAGTCACTTTCTTTTAAATTAAATTCCAGCCGTCCGTTTTAGCTCGGTAAAAGTCGATAAAAAGTCCGAGTTTGACCAAAAGTTGACCGTTACAATATTATAGTCAAACTGAAGGAAACGGCCCAACTAAGCCAACCGTGATAGTGGCTAAGCTTATTGGGCCCCAGAAAGCTCCCGAATGACTTCCTTAGTCTTCGGTTGACTTTTCCGGCCGAAAGTCAAACTTGTTTAGAATTCACCGGTTCGACCGGGATTGACCGGGGGCGGTTCTTACAGGTGGTGTGGTCTTATGCCGTTTTACGATATTTGTGTGTGTCTTGTTGTGTGCCGGTTCAGTACGTATGGTTGGTAAGGCCCGTGTCTATGTGCGCGGAAGGCATCAGACTGAGTGATTTCCGGTCAATGATGTTACCCTTCGTCTGTGTGAGGAGGAAGATATCGGGACTGATGTTGTGTGGTCCATTACGATATAAGTGGCTCAGTGCATTCAACGACTTTGGAACTGTTGTACGATATCTGTGTGTATCTCGTTGTGTGCCCTTTTCTTGCTGTAGGCTTGTGCAATTCTTTTACGTATGTTTATGACTTTGTGAAAGTGATCGGTAACCGGGTGTCGGGACTGAGGCTTCGTGTTCCGGTGCGACATAAGTGGACGGGTAGTGATAACCGGAGATGTAAGACCCACTCCCGGTCGAACCGGTGACTCTTCAAACAAGTTTGACTTGCTACCGGAAAGTCAACCGATGACTCAAGAAGTCACTCGGGACTTTCCGGAACCCAAACGACTTAGCCATCATCACGGTTGGCTTAAGGGGATAAATTCCTTTCGTTTGAGTATAATGTTGGAGGATGTCAATTTTAGTCAAAACGAGACTTTTTATCGACTAAAAGCATTATTTTATTGTGCTGGGAATTATTTTGGAAAAATAAATAACCTACTTGGACACTTGTCCCTTTTTGGTTGAAAGAGAGAAAAGGGAGTAGTCTTGGACCCTTATACCCTCCCAAAAGCTTCTACAAGGGATTCTAGCCTAAGGGCTTTTAGTCATTTGACACCTCTAGGTATTATATGAGTTTGGAAAAGCAAAACCAACCTATTTTGTGTGGTGTAGCCGAAAATTGGAGGAGGAGCAAGAGAGAGGAGCTCCCATGGAGCTTTGAAGAAAAATCAAGGAAGAAGAGGCCGCTTGAAGTCTTCCTCTAGCCAACCCTTCTCCAAATCCTTACCATCTTCTTCATCTCACTCTTCTAGAGGTAATGGAACTCTCTAAATCCTCATTTCCCTTCATCTCTTTTCATGGGTTTTGGGTGAAATTGCTAGATGTTGTTGGGTTGAGTGGAAATGGTGTGAGATGTTATTGATGAGAGGCTTTGTTGGGTTTTTGGTGAGAAATCATTAATTTGTTGGAGCTTTTAAGTTGGTTTTGATTTGATGAATCATTAGAAACTTGCTTATTTGTTGATTCCTACCATGGGTAGAGGAGTATTGGAGGTCTTTGACTGTTTTGGGAGTTGGAAGTGGTAGAATTTGAGGTTTGAAGGTGGTTTTTCGGAGAAAAGGAGCTGGAGGTTGAAGAAGGGCGATTCTGCCCTGGTGCACCACGGATCCGTGACGGATCCCGTGACCGGCGACGTCACGGCTCCGTGAAGGAGTCCGTGACGGCACTCGTCACGGCTCCGTGACGGTCACCGTCAAGACTTTGGGGATCGAGCTAGAAGAACAAAGATCACGCCGGGACCCGTGTGAAGAACGGAGTGGTGACCACCGGGCTTATCATCAGAGTGTTGAGAGGAAGACCGCGAGGTAGGGAAATTCTTAACCTCTCGTTAAAATGCTTAGTACGCATGCTAGGCTAATAAAATCGGAAAGGTCCTAGAAATGCCTATAGGATGCGAATAACTAGAATAATTGTCTTTCAATTACTAATAACCGGAAGTGTCTAGTGGTGAATGATTAGGATGCCAATCACTAGTGTAACTCGCTTTCAATACTTGGGAATTGTTTGACTGGTAGAGTGGCCTTGGCAAATCCCTCGGATTAGTTGCGTGTTAGGATCACATGCTTGGTTGTTTGGTTGCTTAGTGGATAGGCTAAAGAGTCTAATGGAACTAGTTGAATTGCATATGTGAATGCTCGATTGAAGGTTTTTATGATTGGTTGATTAAACTCGTACTTGACCGTTGAATGTATTTGAATGATTGCTTGTTGTCCTTAAATGGTCGCTTGGAGCATCGAGTATGACTGGTTGTACCGAGCGGTGCAATCAGGTGATCGATGCCCCGATGGGTCGAGACTGGTAAGTGAACGGTAAGTTGTGATTGTGTGATTCGTGTGTTGTGATTATGTGATTCGTGTGCTGCATGTTGTGGTGAAACGGTGATGTGTGAGCTATGTGTGACAGTGAATTGGTGGTCGTTGGGATTGGATTGCTTCGTGTTTCGGTTTGAGTGTGTTACTCAATTATTATCTGACTATTATTGAATTGCCCAAGTGTATGCTTCCTATGGGAGTAATACCTTGGTTCCCGAGGACATAAAATCTTTTGGAGACGTTTCTGAGAATCCCGATGATAAGCGCCCCGAAGGGTTGTTTCCGGTCGCCTCAATGATATGCGTCTCCTCTGGATTTGAGGGAAAATACGAGAGGACACATCATATGTGGATCGGAGGGTGGTGACTTGCCACGACATTGAGTGGATTACCTATTGCCCGTGATTGTTAAGAATTATCTTGTTGACTTTGATAATAAAATTATTGAGTTAACGTCCACCTTGTTATGTATTTTCCCTACTGAGCGCAAGCTCACCCCTATGAGTTTATTGTTGTGATTACAGGCTTGATTGAGGAGTAGAGGCTCGGGAGCTTCTTGGTGTGGGTGTCTGGTAGAGACTTCGTTTATATTTCATTTCAGTTTTGAACAAACTATGTTGGAGGATTATTATTACACCCCTGGAGGGTTATTTATGTTTTAAACTGAGTTTTGTGGATTTGAGTTTCATATTAGATATTTACAGGAACTTATTGTTGAGTTATTGCCTTTTTACTCGTTTTATACTAGTCATGCCTCGAGTCCGGGCAAGAACCGGATTTGGGGCGTGACAGGAGACGTCGGAAAGGGTTATACTATGTTTAGGGTGGGTCTACTGTGTGCGCTGTGCGTGTTGTTGGGCTTTGTGCGTTGTCTGCTGTGTGTGTCGTGCGGGCTGTCTGGCTTTGTGCCTTGGGTTAAGTGTGACTTTGGTCTTGTGAGAGTGTTTGGTGACTCGAGGTACTGTTTTACCTGATTCCTGTGTTGCCGTGCGAGTTCGCACGTGTGGTCGGTTGTGAGATAGCCGTGGGCTTTGTTCACTGAGAATTGTAGGTGATGGGTGTCAAGAGCTAGTTGTGGAAAGTGGTATGAGTTTGGTTCTTTGTGAGTTTGTTTTACGGGTTGTGCCTGAGTGAAGGCCAAGTGTTTTCTTGGAGTAATCGTTTATCCTGTTACTAATAGTGGTAATAGTTGACCTCGGATGGCCAAAAAACATCATACGTCAAGGCGAAGCAATTGGTCTTGCTCGAGAGCCTTTTTCGACCCCAAAAAATGCTACGATTTTGTCTAATTCTGACACTAACCCCTTTTCGGGTTCTCCAACGGCCGCATCAATACGTCTATTATATGGACTGCATCATATACACAAATTGTCACGCCCCTAATCCGGTTTGGACCGGACTCGAGACGTGAACTAAAACAATAATAATTTTAAACGAAAATAAAGCCAATAAGTCTTAATCTCATAATTTTAAAAACTTTAAACACCACACGAGTCACAGCTCGGTAAAAACCAACGGTAAAACAGTTCAAATAAAACGGTACGTCTCTAGACTATCTAGCCTAGGACCCTCGTAGCTCCCAAACGTCGAGCATCCGGCTAGTACACTTCCCGCTTCGACCTGAAAAACAACAAGGTAAGGGGTGAGCTTTCCCTCAGTAGGAAAAGTAGTTAAGGTTATAAGCAAGCGCTCACCACCACGGGTAACCGTCCAATTAGGGCATACTAGTACAACACACAACTAATTTCTAACGGAACTCGTAACCACCATCCTCAACTCAAGACCAACCCATGCTCACAACCACCCAAACATCACAACTATTAACAGTCAAACTAACCACGGGACGCTCTCAAATAGTCATACCAGAATCTCTAACGGCCTAAATCTCTTTGCCGGAACTCCTTCGGGCAAAGGATAGATAAAACAACCTTCCCGGAACTCCTTCGGGGAAGGCAAAGGATAGGTGAGACAGCTTTCCCGGAACTCCTTCGGGCAAAGCAAAGGTGGAACTACTTCCCCGGAACTCCTTCGGGCGAAGCAAAGGTGAGACAACTTTCCCGGAACTCCTTCGGGCAAAGCGTCAAAGTAATAAAACAAATGTCCTAATTAAACACGACTTACCCAGCCCTAAAACCTTACCACAATCAGTCACGTCGGTCTATCACTCACCCGACCATCACAGAACCAAGGGTTTCACATCAACACAACCACGACACACTCTCCCAGACATATCAACAACATGCTCAACGGATATACTAATCTTGTCTATTAACCCTAACGACAACGACTCACACGGCAGGCACCTCAAACGGCAACAAGCAATTCAATCAACCACGCAACATACGGCTCGACACGGCCGATCTACCAACACAGCAATTCCCAAGACAGAAACGTAAATGTTCGCAGTTCAATCGGCTACGCTAGTTGTTCTCATCCTACATGTTACTACGACTCGTCCAGTTATTATCTGATATAAACGTCTTTCCAGTTTTATTAATCCTAGCATGCATACTAGTAACTTTCTGCAATTAAACCGGTATCCGCTACTTCCCTACCTCGAAACGATACCACAACAGCGTCTCCTAGCTGCTGACGACCGGCCCAACACCGTCTTCTAGGGCGAATTCTGCGTCTGGACTTAACTCCGGTCTTCTCTTCGATAGAAGCCGGGCTCTAGTTTAAAACGAAAGCCACAATTAAAACCAGTTTCACAAAATGATTTAAAAGGTTACGACATATTCGATTTAAGTTCAACGGTTGTCTTTTAGACTCGAGCGGGCTAAAAGCGGGATTACGGCGAATCGGGTTCGAGCACCCGAGCACCGAAACCGGTGCACGTTTCTCGAGGCACGGTCCTCATGTATAGATCTCGAGGCACGAGTTTCATGGCACGATTCCCAAGGTACGAGTTTCATAGCACTGTTCCCAAGGCACCCATTCCAGCGTTCCACTTTTATCCCGTTCAAGGTCCGATTTAATGTCCAGTTTCCAAACTCGATCCAGTTTTGTTCCAGGATCTAAAACCGTTTCAAAACAACTCTGATTTCAAACTCGTTTAAAAACTGTTTTTCATTTCTTAAATTCGTTTCTTTCTTTTTTTTTATATAAAAAAAATCTGATTCAAATTCCATTTTTTTTACGAATAAAAGATTAAACCCAAATTTCACCCTCGACGTTCCGACGAACACTTTTAAATAATTAAAAACTTTTTAAACCGAGGCGGTCTTCACAATCTTCCCCCCTTAAAAGAATATCGTCCTCGAAATTCAACACGAACGCGCTCACTTAACCCCATCTCAGGGAACGTCCGATTTAAACCCTCCGTCTACAGTCCCTCAAGCACACGAACAAAACTTAAGTCCGTTAGTCGATACCGGAATCCTTCGTCGGTAGAGACGTCACGCCGCCACGCGCAACTAGGTCGATACATCCTATACCAGAACCGTCCGTCGATATAGGCATCACACGAGAACAAAACTCACCTCGTCCTTAAAACATATCCAACACAACGACACCTCCCCTCCACCGTTCTCTTCGCTCAAAAAACAAGTAACATGTACCCAACAAAACGCAAGGGGGCCACCACGCTTCCGTTGCGCCACTCTGATCTCAACGTTACTTGGTCAAGCTCGGGGCACGAACTTAGAACAATAGAAAAAGACTTACATGAAACGCAAGATCAAGAGTTGCAACAATAACCAAAAGTAGCAAGCCAAAACGAGTCAAACACAAGTCTCAAAACGAAAACACAGTTCTAAAGTCAAAGCAAAAGCAACTCCCGGACTCTCGCTAGTCCTACGCTCCTCGATATCCTCTAGCGTGCTGGAAGTCACGAACGGTCTCATGGTCGGAGTCCTGTCTCTCTGCCCGTGAATCGACGACAACATACACTCGACTCTGTCGTAACGGAGGTCCGCCTCTCGGTGGTGGTGGAAGTGTCACCTGCTGCGCAGCTCGTTGCCTCGGCGCGGGCGCGCTCACTGCATGCCACTGAGCTCTCTACGTCTGCGACTGATGCTGCTAAAACTGAGGTGACTGCACAGTCTGCGACTGCTAGTGTCGCGGGACTGACATCTCTCCAACTCGATCGGGACATCTGGCCGCAAAGTGTCCAGGTCGTCCGCACTGGTGGCATAGCAGTGGCCGAGCACTCTGTCTCCTCTCAGATCTGGTCGAAAGGCGATCCCCAGGTCCGTTCTCCGAACACTCTCGAGCTGCATGGTCCTGCTGTCCACATCGAAAACACGCCCGTTCAGACGGGGCAGGTGCAACGGAGGCCATCGATCCGGCCCGCTGTGTACCTCTCAGCTGAGTCTGAGGCTGGAACGACCCCGTGAATCTCGACCTCCTCGGATCACGAGACTCGGATGGCCTCAGGAAACTACTCGGCCTCGGCCTGACCTCTCGAACCCTGCCTGTCTCCCGAAGGCGTCGCTCCACGGCCAAGGCCCGGTCCACCAACTTTGAATAAACCTGAGTCCTCATAGCAGCAAGTCGGTCTTCTATAGCGGGATGCAGGCTGTCCTTAAACCGTCGACAACGCAGAATCTCCGTCTGCACCATCTCAAAGGAAAAACGTGACAGGGATGTGAACCTCGTCTCGTACTCAGCGACGGTCAAACCCTCCTGTCGCAGCTCCAGGAACTGCTGGTGTCGATCATCCAACACCGACGGAGGAAAATACTGCTCCAAGAAATGCTGCTCAAACAGCGAGTAGTCATCTTCCACGTGCGCCTGCTCGCGCTGCCACCAACGGTAGGTATCACCCTCCAGTTGAAAAGTCGCAAAGGACACTCTCCTGCGTCCATCCAGTATACTTGAGGTGTCCAGGTTGCGAGTCATCCGCTCCAGCCATCCCTCGGCTGCCTCGGAGTCCGGCTCCCCGGAAAACATTGGTGTGCCCAGCCCGCGGAAGTCTCGCAGCATCTGAGCGGTGCTGCTGCCGACCTGATCGAGTCTCGAGGTCGCGGCTGCAGGTGCAGCAGGTACGGTCTCCGGTGCTGGAGTCGTAGTCTCTCTCTCTGCCTCCCTACGGGTGAGGGTCTCCACCAAACTCTGGACAGTGCGGGTCAACTCCTCTACAGCTACCGTCTGAGCAGGTTCGGTGACTGGTGGAACCCTAGAGGGAAGTCCCGATGACCCAGTATCGGTCCTCTCGTGCTCCTCGGCACGTGCACCCTGGGCGCTAGACTGCCCTCGGTCCCTAGTCGGCCGGCCTCTGGTGCCTCGAGGTACGTAGGTCGGTGCCATGTCGTATGTCCTCTGCACGGACAACGCACAAGTTCAGTTCCTTAACTTCGAAAAAGACGCGCCTAAGTAACTAGCGTTCACACACGGACAGACAGACATAGTAAAGTCAAACTACAACACCAAAACGGGGAAATCCCCACATAACAGCCAAGTAACACAGCATAAATACACAAGTCACACCACTCACCAACTTACCACACACGAAGAATTCACATTAGACAACGACCACTTGGAATTAAGTTCTCAGTACGACCAATTTTCACCAAAACATTCATGTCGATATCGTGTCGTTACAACCCGATTCAGGCGTCCCCGTACTATGTTGTAACCACCTGACATCCCCCCATTCACGTCCAGCTATAGTGGCCCCTATAGCCAAACCGTGATAGTACATACACTTCAGTTTCTGCAGAAAATCGGGCATGACCAGTTAGTAAATTACTCTAAGCATCCGCTTAAGCGGGCACACAAAACACAACCTGCACAGATAAACAAGGACCACAATACTCAACAGTTCAACCAACAACCAACTGAGACTCCCTTCGTCTCATTTATACGCTTAGGTCATCTCCGAATTGCGTACCGACGCACCGAAACTCAAACACCTAACTCTACCCACCTTAGTTGACGTACGGTCCGAGGTTTGAAAACATTTTCAAATGAAACCAGGCTCTGATACCAAATTGTCACGCCCCAAATCCGGTTTGGACCGGACTCGAGACGTGAACTAAAACAATAATAATTTTAAACGAAAATAAAGCCAATAATTCTTAATCTCATAATTTTAAACACTTTAAACACCACACGAGTCACAGCTCGGTAAAAACCAACGGTAAAACAGTTCAAATAGAACGATACGTCTCTAGACTATCAAGCCTAGGACCCTCGTAGCTCCCAAGCGTCGAGCATCCGGCTAGTACACTTCCCGCTTAGAACCTGAAAAACAACAAGGTAAGGGGTGAGCTTTCGCTCAATAGGAAAAGTAGTTAAGGTTATAAGCAAGCGCTCACCACCATGGGTAACCGACCAATTAGGGCATACTAGTACAGCACACAACTAATTTCTAACGGAACTCGTAACCACCATCCTCAACTCAAGACCAACCCATGCTCACAACCACCCAAACAGCACAACTATTAACAGTCAAACTAACCACGGGACGCTCTCAAATAGTCATACCAGAATCTCTAACGGCCTAAATCTCTTTGCCGGAACTCCTTCGGGCAAAGGATAGATAAAACAACCTTCCCGGAACTCCTTCGGGGAAGGCAAAGGATAGGTGAGACAGCTTTCCCGGAACTCCTTCGGGCAAAGCAAAGGTGGAACTACTTCCCCGGAACTCCTTCGGGCGAAGCAAAGGTGAGACAACTTTCCCGGAACTCCTTCGGGCAAAGCGTCAAAGTAATAAAACAAATGTCCTAATTAAACACGACTTACCCAGCCCTAAAACCTTACCACAATCAGTCACGTCGGTCTATCACTCACCCGACCATCACAGAACCAAGGGTTTCACATCAACACAACCACGGCACACTCTCCCAGACATATCAACAACATGCTCAACGATTATACTAATCTTGTCTATTAACCCTAACGACAGCGACTCACACGGCAGGCACCTCAAACGACAACAAGCAATTCAATCAACCACGCAACATACGGCTCGACACGGCCGATCTACCAACACAGCAATTCCCAAGACAGAAACGTAAATGTTCGCAGTTCAATCGGCTACGCTAGTTGTTCTCATCTTACATGTTACTACGACTCGTCCAGTTATTATCTGATATAAACGTCTTTCCAGTTTTATTAATCCTAGCATGCATACTAGTAACTTTCTGCAATTAAACCGGTATCCGCTACTTCCCTACCTCGAAACGATACCACAACAGCGTCTCCTAGCTGCTGACGACCGGCCCAACACCGTCTTCTAGGGCGAATTCTGCGTCTGGACTTAACTCCGGTCTTCTCTTCGATAGAAGCCGGACTCTAGTTTAAAACGAAAGCCACAATTAAAACCGGTTTCACAAAATGATTTAAAAGGTTACGACATATTCGATTTAAGTTCAACGGTTGTCTTTTAGACTCGAGCGGGCTAAAAGCGGGATTACGGCGAATCGGGTTCGAGCACCCGAGCACCGAAACCGGTGCACGTTTCTCGAGGCACGGTCCCCATGCACAGATCTCGAGGCACGAGTTTCGTGGCACGATTCCCAAGGTACGAGTTTCATAGCACTGTTCCCAAGGCACCCGTTCCAGCGTTCCACTTTTATCCCGTTCAAGGTCCGATTTAACGTCCAGTTTCCAAACTCGATCCAGTTTTGTTCCAGGATCTAAAACCGTTTCAAAACAACTCTGATTTCAAACTCTTTTAAAAACTGTTTTTCATTTCTTAAATTCGTTTCTTTCTTCTTCTTTTTTTAAAAAAAAATCTGATTCGAATTCCATTTTTTTATTACGAATAAAAGATTAAACCCAAATTTCACCCTCGACGTTCCGACGAACACTTTTAAATAATTAAAAACTTTTTAAACCGAGGCGGTCTTCACACAAGTGCTGGTACCTTACATATACAAGTGATGATGCTTTATAGACAAAGGTGCTGGTACCACCATGAAGGGTTGTGGTTGTGCCACGTCCCAATACTTTGCATGCGTAGAAAAGGACACGTGTCGGCATTGTATCGAAGGTACCAGGGATTTGCATGGGGGTAGTGCTGGTACATTACATGCACAAGTGCTGGTACTTTATATACACGAGTGTTGATACCACACGTACCAACACTTGCACATTGTTACCATCACTTTGTATGCGCGAAAAAAGGACATGTGTTAGCATTTGTATGGAAGGGTACCAGTGCCTTTTATGGGGAGTATCAGAGTTGTGCGCGCATGTGAATAGGACACGTGTTGCTCTCTTGTGAGTCAACAATAAGGATGGGTTCGTATTTGATACTGAGTATATATATATATATATAGGGTAGCTATTCAGTAAAAACCACCCTTATTGTGCAAACTACAAACCAATCTAAGCCACAGGATGCGGTAAAAGTGACGTCAGTAGAGCGCGCACGATGCTGACACGTGGCCGCTTCGCGCGCGCCTCTGCCCCCATAGTGGCGCGTGTTGACCACGCGCGCGCGCGGGTGCTGATCGTTTACAAGCACGGTGCTGATAGTTTAGTACAAATGCAAACTATCAACACTGTGCGCGCAAACTATTAGTATCGTGCTACGCAAATTATCAGTATTGTGCGCGCGCAAACCAGTAGCACACGCCCACGTGTCAGCACCTGGTGAGTTCGTAGTTTGCACAATAAGGTGCGGTGTTTTATATATTTATTGCCCACGTGTCAGCATCTGCTGCGCTCTGCTGACATCACTTTGGGGGGATCCTATGGCTCAGATTGGTTCGTAGTTTGCACAATAAGGGGTGGTTTGTACCTGATACCAACCCTATATATATGGACACAATCAGGCGCGAACCCCTCTTAAAATGCGAACATGCGAACTCAACCACAACAAGACACGTGTCGCGCTCAGAAAAAAAACTTCGGGCTCAGAAACTGCTTCGCGCTCAGAAAAAATTATCATAAACACAATTCGCAAAACACATATACCATATTCTCAAACCATGTCACAGTCATTGCAAACCATATATGTCATCTGTCTTGCACATATATATTCGCACACAATATATACTATATTCTCAAACCATGTCATTGTTATTTGCAAACCATATATGTCATATTCGCAAACCACATGTACCATATTCTCAAACCACGTCACAGTTAAACCATATATGTCATGTGTCTTGCACATATATATTCACAAACAATATATATCATATTCTCAAACCATGTCACTGTTATTTGCAAACCATATATGTCATATTCGCACACCACATATATCATATTCTCAAACCACATCACACTTTTCGCAAGTCATATATGTCATATTCGCAAACCACATATACCATATTCTCAAACCATATATGTCATATTCGTAAAGCACATATACCATATTCTCAAACCACAAACCTTATATTTGCAAACCACATCACACTTTTCGCACTTATATCCACATATCCACACACGTATCAAAAAACACATCTAAACATATGCAATCCACTACTTGTTAGAAAGCTCTTGAAAAAATAAGAATATTGGTGCAAGAAAAAAAAGGAAATCGGAGTTGAAATGAAACGAGAAAAATCGAATTAATAAACTTGATTATAAAAAAAAGGGGGGCATTTTCTGAGCGCGGCACATGGCGCAATATGGTTCAGTTCGCATGTTCACACCATAACTCATGGTTCGCACCTGAGTGTGAGCCTATACATATATATATATATATATATATATATATATATATGTCTACATCAACACCCCACATTTAAACTTTTCTCGCCCCGAGAAAACTAAACTAAGAAATGGAAGTAAAATAAATTGAAATCAAGTACGAGGCAAAAATATCAAGTGTTGTGAAATTGAGAAGAAAAAGTGATCTAGGACTTTAATGGGGTTACAATATGACTAATAATTCATAGACATTCTGTAAGACCCGCTCCCGGTCGAACCGGCGGCTTTTCAAGCAAGTTTGACTTGCCACCGGAAAGTCAACCGATGACTCAAGAAGTCACTCGGGACTTTTCTGGAACCCAAACGAATTAGCCATCATCACGGTTGGCTTAAGGGGAGAAATTCCTTTCGTTTGAGTATAATGTTGGAGAAAGTCAATTTTGGTCAAAACGAGACTTTTAATCGACTAAAAGCATTATTTTATTGTGCTGGAAATTATTTTGGAAAATTAAATAACCTATTTGGACACTTGTCCCTATTTGGTTGAAAGAGAGAAAAAGGAGTAGTCTTAGACCCTTTTACCCTTCCAAAAGCTTCTACAAGGGATTCTAGCTCAAGGGTTTTTGGTCATTTGACACATCTAGGTATTATATGAGTTTGGAAAAGCAAAATCAACTCATTTCTTTTGCTGTAGCCGAAATTTGGAGGAGGAGCAAGGGAGGAGTGCTCCCATGGAGCTTTGAAGGAAAATCAAGGAAGTAGAGGCCACTTGAAGTCTTCCTCTAGCCATCCCTCCTCAAAATCACTACCATCTTCTTCATCTCAACAATCTAGAGGTAATGGAACTCTCTAATCCTCATTTCTCTTCATCTCTTTTCATGGGTTTTGGGTGAAATTGCTAGATGTTGTTGGGTTTGAGTAGAAATGATGGGAGATGTTGTTGATGAGAAGCTTTGTTGGGTTTTTGTTGAGAAATCATTAGTTTGTTGGAGCTTTTGAGTTGGGTTTGATTTGATGAATCATTGGAAACTTGTTTGTATGTTGATTCCTACCATGGGTAGAGGAGTATTGAAGGATTTGGACTGTTTTGGGAGTTGGAAGGGGTAAAATTTGGGGTTTGAAGGTGGGTTTTCGGAGAAAAGGAGCTGGAGGTTGAAGAAGGGCGAAACTGCCCTGGTGCGCCACGGATCTGTGACGGATCCCGTGACGGGCGACGTCACGGCTCCGTGAGGGATTCCGTGACGGCACTCGTCACGGCTCCGTGATGGTAACCGTGATGGTTGGCCTCACGGATCCGTGACCAGGTCCGTGGCAGACCAGGGTAGGGGTTTCTTTGAGGGTTTTTCGCATTGGTTGATCTTGGTTTTGAGTTGTACTTTGGAGGGGCTTTGGGGGTTTTGCTTGCTGTTTAAGTGGAGTCTAATTAACGTTTCTTCGTGTCCAAGACTTTGGGGATCGAGCTAAAGGAGCAAAGATCACGCCGGGACCCGAGTGAAGAACAGAGTGGTGACCACCGGGCTTCATCAAAGTGTTGAGAGGAAGACCGCGAGGTAGGGAAATTCTTAACCTCTCGTTAAAATGCTTAGTATGCATGCTAGGCTAATAAAATCGGAAAGGTCCTAGAAATGCCTATAGGATGCGAATAACTAGCATAATTGTCTTTCAATTATTAATAATCGGAAGTGTCTAGTGGTGAATGAATAGGATGCCAATCACTAGTGTAATTCGCTTTCAATACTTGGGAATTGTTTGTCTGGTAGAGGAGCCTTGGCAAAGCCCTCGGATTAGGTGCGTGTTAGGATCACATGCTTGGTTGTTGGTTGCTTAGTGGATAGGCTAAAGAGTCTAACGGAACTAGTTGAATTGCATGTGTGAATGCTCGATTGAAGGTTTTCATGATTGGTTGATTGACTCGTACTTGACCGTTGAATGTATTTGAATGATTGCTTGTTATCCTTAAATGGTTACTTGGAGCATCGAGTATGACTGGTTGTACCGAGCGGTGCAATCAGGTGATCGATGCCCCGTTGGTTCGAGGCTGGTAACTGAACGGTAAGTTGTGATTGTGTGATTGGTATGCTGTGAGTATGTGATTCGTGTACGGTGTGTTGTGATGAATTAGTGATGTATGAGTTATGTGTGACAACGAATTGGTGGTTGTTGGGATTGGATTATTTCGTGTTTCGGTTGAGTGCGTTATTCAATTATTAACTGATTATTATTGAATTGTCCAAGTGTATGCTTCCTATGAGAGTAATACCTTGGTTCCCGAGGACATAAAATCCTTTGGAGACGTTTCTGAGAATCCCGATGTTAAGCGCCCCGAAGGGTTGTTTCCGGTCGCCTCAATGTTATGCGTCTCCTCTGGATTTGAGGGAAAATCCGAGAGGACACATCATATGTGGATCGGAGGGTGGAGACTTCATGTGCCACGGCATTGGCTGGTTTACCTTTTTCCCGTATTTGTTAGGAGCTATCTTGTTGACTTTGCTGTTGAATTATGGATCTTGTTGACTTTGCTGTTGATTTATGGAGTTTAAGGTTCACCTTGTCATGTGTTTTCCCTACTGAGCGTAAGCTCACCCCTGTGAGTTCATTGTTTTGTTTACAGGCTTGATTGAGGAGTAGAGGCTCGGGAGCTTCTCGGTGTGGGTGTCTGTAGAGACTTCGCTTTTATTTCTTTTGTTTAGAACAGATTTTGTGGAGGATTATTATTACACCCCTGGAGGGTTATCTATGTTTTAAACTGAATTTTGTGGATTTGAGTTTCTTATTGGAGTTTTCAGGAACTTATTGTTGAGTTGTTGCCTTTTTAAATCATTTATTCTAGTCATGCCTCGAGGCCGGGCAAGAACCGGATTTGGGGCGTGACACATTCGTATTTACATGTGCAAACAAAGTTGTTTTAAAGGCAACATAAACTCTCTCAACTAGTCCTAAACATCTCTCGATCGAATTAGGACCCTATTATAATCTAACCACCTAGTTATTTCTAATCTAGGTGTAGAGAGACATAAAACATTAAGATTCGTGAATTCCTCTAGCTTTCGGGGTTGTAATCCTATAGCTATTGCACTCGTGTTAAGCTAACTTTACTAGATATGTCAGCTCACTGGTTAGCAAGGGAAGCTCGTTATACGTCTGTCCCTCAGTGGTCAGGTACTCTTCCTCATACACTCCATTATATCGTTTCAAATCAAATCTAAATAAAGCTCCGCAATTTTTAATAAAAAAAACACCACCACCATACACATTCACACAAATTATTTTTCAAAATAGATGCACTTTGCTTGTTGAAAAATAGAAGGTTGAGTGAGGAGATATCTTCACTCATTCCTCTTCTTGAACTACAAGTCGGAGAGGGGTAGCACTCGCTTGGAACAGTCTTTGAAGAGTTTCTTTAGTCTTATGATCATCCCAAGCAAGGCCATCCCACCACAACACATCTCCTCTAATCTCCTTGAGAGTGATCACATTGCGACCAGAAAGAGGAAGCTTCTCCAACTTAGGACAATTGCTAACCTCAATCCTCTCGAGAACACTCCACGCAGGTGTCCTCGAGCAAATGAACCTCAAACTCACCAAATCCTTGAGCTCTAAACCTCTCAACTTCTTCCTCACCTGACCGGGAACGCTTCCGGGGAAGACCCATTTCATTCTCTTGCAGTTCCTGACCCTAATCTCTTCCAAGTTCCGGACCTGCTTCAGCAAAGTGTAGGACACAAGTCCCCTAAGTCTAGGACAGTCAGAAGCCTCTATCCTTTTCAGTTTTGCGAGAAACCCTTCTCTAGGAACATCCCCTTCAAGAATCGTCTCCAAATTCACAAGGCCGTGAAGTGCTAAACACTCTAGGTTCGGTAACATACTTCCTCGTATCTCCTCGCCGTTGATCAGGTTCTTGATCCAATCACAACTAGTGATTGTGAGTGACTTCAAGTTTGGTAGCCCGTTTAAGCATCTTTTGGAGATGATCTTGGACAAACCGTTGATGCCTCCGCATGTTATGAGATCCAACGCATTGGCGCTACACAACAACCCTTCAAGGCCCGGGTCGAGGAGATCCACCTTATGGAGGATGACCCTTTTCTCGTCATGTTGCGTCGGGGGATAGGTAGAGTTACACATAGTTGGAGTCACCCTTATGGTGAACTTCCTCAGCCTCCTCAGCCAATTGAAATGCAACGCTTTGCAATCGCGTGCGTCGAAGGTTATGTGAAGAATTGAGAGAAGTTTTATGCACAATAACTCGTTGAATGGCGCCTCAGTGAACTTGTATGAGCTGCAAGACATGTCCAAAGACTCAAGACTTGATAGCCCTGAGATGGATCCCTGGTCGATCTCTTTCAAGTGGTGAGTGCGGGACAAGTCCAACTCTCTCAAGTTCCTCAGCTTGCCGACTTCCTTAGGCAGCGCTCGAAGCCCAGTACCAGAGAGATCGAGCACTTGGAGCTCGTGTAGAGCTTCGAGAGAAGGCAACTCTTTGATAGAAGTGCAGTCTCTCAAGAACAGAGCTCAGAGCTCTCCCAAGACAAGAAGAGAACTCGGAAGGAGTGTTATGCGAGTGCTACTCAAATTCAACACTCTAAGCGTTCTCACGTCACGAAAGAACCCGTCGGGGACTTTCTCTATAGGGTTACATTGGAGAAACAACATAGTCAGCTCCGAACATCCAGAGAGCTTATTAGGCAACTTTGTTATTAAGTTGTCCATGAAAGAGACTCTCTTGAAGCTACTCTCAAACTTGTGAGGAACTATCTCGGATAGGGAAACCCCGGATTGGTAGTAAAATCCCATTTCAACCTCGTGCAAGGAAATCCAGACCGCGACATCTCTGACAACATCATGCATCCGTACTGTCCCTATCCCCTCCCCTGCCTCCAACAAGCAACAGTCCTTAAGATACTCAATCAAACCCGTCCCCGAAATGAATGATCGCTCCAGAGTTTGATAGCGGTCGATCCACCCTTCCGCTATCCAGCATTGAATCAATTCACTCACTTTGATCGAGAAGTTTTCAGGGTACAAAGAACAATACAAGAAGCAACACTTAAGGATCTTACTTGGTAAAGAATCATAACTTAGCCGTAAAGGAACGTATACTTCCTTCTCAATGCTCCCGAAATGAGGCGCAGAGCGTTGTAGCCGGTGAAGCGCATCCTCCCACAACGCTTTCATCGTTCTTTCCCTCATGGATTGCGCCACGGTCTTGATTGCAAGAGGCAAACCGCAACATTCCTTAGCGACTGCCCTGACTAAGTACTCTATGTCCTTCACCTCGGCCGCATCTCCAACGTTCTCCACAAACAGCTTCCAAGACTGTTCCTCGTTTAGGACGTCCACCTTGAACTGAACATCAGTCATCATTTCTCTGCACACATCGAAGCTTCTCGTCGTTATGATGATCTTACAATCGAGTTGTTCGTGGCTTTGCGGGACGCCAACAGCTTCAAGATCGAGTTTCACCCAAACGTCATCAAGAACGAGAATAAACCTCATCGCCGCGAGTCTCCTGAACAATCTATGAGCCCTTTGGTGGATCCCTTCCTCCGGATGGAATTGCACATTCAATCTTGAGGCAATATCGGATTGTATCTTCTTCACATCCACATTCTTTGACACCTTCACCCAAATAACCAAATCAACCAACCCCGAAGAAGCTGACGAGGACTCGAGCATGTTGTTGAAGTTCTTCACCAGGGTGGTCTTCCCCACCCCGCCCATCCCCCAGACAGCAACCCTCTTGACATGATCATCTTTCAAGCATTCCATCAGCCGGCTCAGCATCTCCTCGGCCACTCTCTGACCCGCCAGGGATTGCGCTTGCATCTTCTCCACCGCCTTCACCGGAGACTTCTTGTCAACGAAAACGATGGGAAATGTACACGAATCCGCTAGGCTCCTCACCTCGAGACACTTCTTTTTCACGGCTTTGCCATGCCTATAGCGTTGGCAAACATGGCAGCCGGTACCGAGATCCGCCTCTAGCATTAGCTGCACTTGTAGCTCCACCTCCTCGCACTTCTTGATCCATACTTTCACCTCGGAGGGAGGGGATTTCCTTTCCGATTCGGCCAGCTCGATGTCTGCTTTGATGATGTTCATGTAGGTAACAAGCTTTTCCATTTCGTTGTGTAGAGATTGAATGTTGGATTGGACGTTTACAAGAGTGGTGATCCTGCCACAAATGAACTTGGTAATGGAGTTGCAACAACCTTCGACGACAATTGCACCGATGGTTGAAAGGGCTTCCATGGTGGATATCTATGAAATGAAGAGGTTGAGGACCTCTTATATATGTGGACTTTGGAGTGTGGATGATAGGAACAATGAGAAGAAACAAGAACAAGATATGAAGTTTCTGTTTATTTTCCGCGTTTGAGTTCATTATTCTCCACGAACAAACTTGTTTGGTTCATCTCCACCTGCATTGGCATATTTTCTTGCGGAGTTGTCAAGAAAAGTGTTATAACCCGATTCAACCCAAAAACTCAAACTAATAAGAGGAGACCAGTGACTGACCTTTTTTTACGCATATAGAATCTTGATAAAGAAAGCAAGGGGAGGGAAGTGTTCGGACAAACCCATATAGGTTTTTTTGTCCACAAGGCTTAGAGGAACAAGAACAATGACTTAACTATATTTTATCAGAATTACAGTCCAAAATCAGAAACAAAGGATGCATTGTCCAATGGAGCAACTGCAGATCCAACAAATACGTTCTTTGGTATAGTACGGTGGAGACAAAAATGATCCTGGAATATACGTAGAATGTCATTTGAACAATCTTTAACGTGTCCTTTTGGTCAAACTCATGTTTGGTAATATGTGTTTCAAGTGAAGTTTTGCTTCTTGTTGGTGTCTACATATGGAGACTACCATAAAATCGTTTCAGGAGTTTCAGTTGTTCCGAAACCTTCGGAGAAGAGAGGGCTTGGTCGGGGTCATTCGGAGGTTCCAGTCATGGGTAAAAATCTAAGGCGTCTCTCGTTAAAAGGACTAGGCGTCCTCATCTAAATGGACGATGTCGCCAGCGCTCTCATACAGAAACAGAGACTGTAGGGATGGCCGGAACCATCGTTGGCAAGGTCTCTTCATATGGAAACAGGTCCGACAATGACCAGACACGAGATGCTGACAAAGTTCCAGCGATCTCGAAAAACAGAGCGTCACAAGAATGTGGTGTTCCAATCATAGTTTCGCCTGGAATCAAGGATAGTGTTAATGCTCCTGCCAAACCGAGTTGTGGTGATCCTGGAGCTCCGGTTCGCACGAATAGTGCCACTCTAAGGATGGTTCATGAGTGATTGTACGAAGCAGACCTGGTGTTAAGTAGAGATCAGGTCACCATGTCCTCCACGAGGACGAGGTATTCGTTTATAATCTTCCGTTTGAGTCCACAGACGATTGAGTTCGAAATGTTTTCAGACCGTTTGGTGAAATCTCCTCCTCTTGTATTTTACATCGGCCAAATCGAACCGGGGTATATTTCGGATTTGTGCGGTTCCTAGGGAAGGATGAGGTGAAGTAGGCCGTTGATAGCTTGAATGGCTTCAAGATCAAAGGGTATATCTTTTTTGTTGCCGTCGCTCGTCGCCAGAAAAACGAGGTACATGAGCAGATCTTGGTCGACGAAGGGAAGAGTTGTAAAGAGTTGAGTGCGGGTGGGATCAACGGTTCGCCAAGGCTACATGTGATCGATGGATTGGTTTCTGAGCTGGATGTTTCCAGCGTTTCACTGGAGACAGCGTGTGATGGAGATCCTCAGGATCCTACAACGACTTGCGATCCCGTGATTCATGGGTCGTTTCAGGTTTTAAATTCAAATCCTTATCCGCAACTCGTTGGTAGGGATTCAACTGTTTCAAATCCTGATTCGATTGGTTCAGATATTCGATCTAATTCCATCGGTGGCATTCCCAACATGCGCGAGGAAGGATATGAAGTGTTGGGCTCAACCAATGGGGCTGTGGGAGTGGGGTTGGGCTTGATGAATTGAGCCCAATTAATACATCGCATGAGGTATCGTTTCTTAGCGATCTCAAGTACCGTGTGATGTTGAGTTCGGTTCGGGCTCACCTAGCGCGCAGGAGTGTGGGCCTGTGGTTGGGCTTAGTCCATCTGTTTTTCTTGTGCCTTCGGTAGAGCCTTCTAAGGGAGTTGTTGGTGATCGATTGCTTTCGGGCCTAGAATCTCAAGCTCCAACAACTTCGGATCCTGTATCCATACTTATCGAGGATCATCAGAGCAGCCCGTGGAAGGGGCACTTCTTCAACCTCCAAAATTTATGCCTCCTTTTGAGGGTTGTCATTCGAAGCAGGTGTCGTCTGGAGCTTCGAATCGTCAGAGTTGGCCTCCAAATTTTCTAACGGATTATTATACTGCTGAAATTAAACCAACTCGTTCTTTGGGTCATAAGAGACTTATAAATTATGTGGACATTGGGAAGCAGATTTTACAAACTCAATGTAAGTTCTTGGCTGATAGAAATTATGTGGACTTATATTCAGTCACATATCCCTGCTCGAGAATGTAAGTTCTTGGCTGATAGAAATCGGGCCGAACAAAGTAAACAATGTGACGGATTTCCTCTTACCGTAACAACATCAAGAGTTTATTGCGACATAAACATTCCGTAGAATATTTGAAATATGTTTTGGATAGTGAAGTATGGGAATCAAAAGTGGTAAGAGAAATATTTTGTCCTCCATTATTTCTTAATTACCACGACTCGTTCTATGAGGATTTGGAGAGACAGAGTTTCCACCACATGCCTTGAGTAGAATTGCTTCTCTGGAAACACTTAGTGCATGTGCTGATTATGCTTTGAAAAAAGTGGGAGATGAGTTATTGGGTTTATCACTATATATTTCAGTGTCATCTATTGCATTTCCTAAACTCGGACGTCTCAAGTTTGGATGGATGCATAAATGGGAGCCAAATGTCGGTCGAATGGTTATTGGGGCCTAAAGCCAGAGTCTGATCGAGATCTATTTTTCTTATGAAAGAATATAATCGAAAAATAAGTAAATTTACTGATATAGAAAGATTATACTAGATGTATTTGAACAAATGAACTTCAACATATATTTATAACACTCAAAATCTAAAATGAACGACTGAGTTTAATTTTTAACAAGACACATTCGATATATAAGATTTACCGTCTAGAACTCTATACTAAAAAATCCAAATATTTAGGGATTTATATTTGTAATAACCACTCCCGGTCAACGCTAGTGAAACCTGCGAAAAACAGGAAAATTTAAAATTTTTAAGACAGACACTTAATTGAACCCAGAATTGACCCCGAGGGTCATACCGGACTTAAGATGACCCCGATATCGACCAAAGTGAGTTCCGGGGGACTCAGGGCAACTTTCTGATCAGTTTGGGAAATGTTGACTTTTCGTTGGAAAAGTCAACCGAGCGACGTTTTGGTCCATTCGAGGACCGTTTTGGATCCAAAAAGCTTAGCCGTCGTCGCAGCGGTCTTAGTTGAGCCGTTTCCTTGTAGCCCGTCAAGTTTCGTAATTTCTTGGAAAAAGTGCCCGTTCGGGGCCCGAAACGTCCGAATTTCGCGAATTTGATTGGAAAATGTCTAGAAGATATTTTCTAAAAAGGTGTGGGACCCACCTTGCCACTTGTCAAACAAGTGGTGGTGTTAGGTTTTGGGGGGGGGAATGAAGAGGAGACTAAAGGGGGGTTCGGCCACCACTTTTAGAAAGAGAAAAAAATAGAAAAAAAAGAGAAGAAGGTTTAGAGAGAGAAAGAGAAGGGTTAGGGTTTTGTGCTACTATTCACGCTCATCCAACCTTTGGATCGTCTCAAAGTTCGAAGAATCGAACTCACATCGCCTTCCTCTACGGTAATCACCAAACCGATCTTCGTTTTGTCAGGTTCTAAATTTAGGTTTGGGTTTAAAACTATTAGTTTAGGGTTGTATTGAGGTTGGGGGATTGTTGGAGACGTTTTTGAGACGTTTTTGAGGGAAGAGGCACGTTTTCCGGTGACCGGGAGCTCGGGGGGAGCTCCGGCCACCATGTAGGGTGGCCGACCACCATGTGGGGTGGATGGCCGGAGCTAGGGCCGGCCACCACCATGGTGGGCCGGCCCCATTTTGGCCCTAGCCACCCACGGCCAAGGTTGGCCGGGTGGGGCCCACGTGCTCGGGTTTTAGGGTTTCGTGTTCGGGTGGTTTAGAACGTTCCCCGGGTCATTAATCCACAACCGGATCGAAATTTGGAATTAAATTGTGAAAGTTGTAATTGACGGGTTTAGAAACTTTAAACGTTAATCAAATGACTCGGAAGTCGGAATTCGATTCCGTCGAGTGCCTAGGAACCCTTGAATTATTCTAAGACCGTAGAAACGAAAACAGGAATTTTCGGAGCCCCGGAAGGACGTTTCCAAAACCCGGGCAGATTCGCCACGTCGGGCGAATCGGGCTTTTCCGGGTCCAATATCGACAATTTCGAGTAATTGGGGAGTTTGGTAGTGATCGACATTGTCGGTGTTACTTTTGGGCGTCAGGTTTATTAAAATTCAGTTTATGCCTTCAAGCTTAAAAGCGTTTAAAATTGTATTCTTTTAGATCGTGCTGCGGGTAGAGGAAAGGGAAAGCTAGGCGAGTGACCGAGATCACGCCGGAACTTATTTGTGCGCTTTTGGAGAAAGCATACGAAGTAGGGAAAAGTAGCCGAATCTCGGCCCTGACTAGGGAAAGTTAACAGTAGAAATGCATGTGACAATGGGGTGTCGTGGGTTAAGTAGGTTTATCGAATATTAGAAAGGTAGGCGACACCGGGTAGTGCCGTATGATTCGGGAACGTATCGAACTTTGGAATTGCATGTGACACTTTGTAGTGTCGTAGGAGCAGAGAACTTATTGATGTTATAATTACTGGAGGCATATGACCATGCCCAGAGGTTGATTGTGAACTTATCGATATTAGAGTTACTGGAGGCATATGACCATGCCCGGAGGTTGATTGTGAACTTATCGATATTAGAGTTACTGGAGGCATATGACCATGCCCGGAGGTTGATTGTGAACTTATCGATATTAGAGTTACTGGAGGCATGTGACCATGCCCGGAGGTTGACTGTGAAACTGTTGACATTAGAACTACTAGAGGCATACGACCATGCCCGGAGGTTGATTGTGAGTCTGTTGATATTAGAACTGCTGGAGGCATTGGTTATGCCCAAAGGTTGTTTGTGTAAATTGTGTCTTGGGTGGCCATGAGAGCCCGTGTTACTATTGTGTCTTGGGTGGCCATGAGAGGCCGTGTTACTGTTGTGTCTTGGGTGGCCATGAGAGCCCGTTTTACTGTTGTGTCTTGGGTGGCCATGAGAGCCTGTGTTACTGTTGTGTCTTGGGTGGCCATGCGAGCCCGTGTTACTGTTGTGTCTTGGGTGGCCATGAGAGCATGTGTTACTGTTGTGTCTTGGGTGGCCATGAGAGCCCGTGTTACTGTTGTGTCTTGGGTGGCCATGAGAGCCCGTATTACTGTTGTGTCTTGGGTCGCCATGAGTGTCCGGGAGGTTGTTGAGCCCGTGAGTTACTGTTGGTGTGTCTTGGGAGGTCGTGAGTGCCCGTGGGGCTGTTGAGCCCGTGAGTTACTGTTGGTGTGTCTTGGGAGGCCGTGAGTGCCCGTGGGGCTGTTGAGCCCGTGAGTTACTGTTGGTGTCTTGGGTGGCCATGAGTGCATGTGGAGTGTTGAACTGTTCTTGTTGCTGGTTGTTGAAATTTGCTTATGATTGTGATTGTGTTTGCCCGAGGTTAGTGACCCGACTTTGTGTCGGGAAGTGGTGTGGAATTTGGCTGGCTTACTTGACAAGGATCGGTAAGTTGCGAGTGTTCTTTGGCTAGCCTGACCCGAGTTCAAGTCTCGGCAGGTTGTGAGCGTTTTTAGGCGGTGAGAGGGCAGCTCCCCTTTCGACTAGCTATCGGAAAAGTATCTCGGTTTATCGCCAACAGGTCGACCGCCTGGAGCCTGACAGTGATAGGTAAAGCGCGTGGGGCAGGCTCGAGCCCAGCCGGTTAGCAACCGGCACTGAGCAACTGACATGAATGTGATCCTTTGTGATCTTGTTTGGCGTGCGATCCTTTGTGATCTTGTTTGGTGTTGCGTAATTATCTGTCGTGTCTTTGGAGGAGGTCGTCAATCGTTGTGTCGGGTATACACTACGAGTCCGAGTGTTGAGTCGGTTGAGGAAAGTATCAGTTCGTGGTTGTCGGTCGGGTTACTTGAGTTTGGGGATAGTGATCCCCGGTGTTTTGTTGGTTGTTGGTGTTACCGGCATTGTCTGCTAAGTATGCCGTAGTCAGTCTCTTATCCGTGGTGGTGAGCGAACGCTCACCCCTAGTTGCTTTTCCTACAGGTACCGGTCGCAGGTTGGACTAGGTGAGCTTTTGAAGCTTGAAGAGCTAGGAGCGGGATTCTGGGTTTACTTTGAGTCTAGAGACATATACCTTGCTTTTTGTCCATTTGTTGGGACGTACCTTTAAGTTGTAAATGATTATTTTGATGAACAAATGGTGATTTTAAAGTGATTTATGTGAAAGGTTTCAAATGTTTTATTGTTTTAAACGTTCGCGTCCTGAGTTCGGTTTACTGAAATTGGGGCGTGACAGTTTGGTATCAGAGCTCGAGGTTTCAGACCTCGGACTGTACATCAATTAGGTGGGGAGAGTCGAGTCAGTAAAGTCCCGTCGTGCGTTGGGTACGCAGGTCGGAACCGTGTGTAGACCCGTTGTGTTTTGAGTCCTGTTTGTGTTTGTGTGTATGTGCAGTATTTTGTTGCTAGCATACTGATTGTGTGTACTGTGTGAAAAGTTTTTAAGCTGTCGCGACTAGACTCAGGAGCGCTCCTATAGCCGAACGTGACGGTGTTGACATCAATGGGTACAATGTAGTTCGGGGACGCCTGGACCGGGTTGTAACTACGTGATGTCAAGTATGAGGTTTTATAACGAAAAGGAGAAAGTTTTAAAATTTGTTGGCCCGGTGGGCGTGTTTTGATTTTATTGGCCCTGTGGGCGTGGTTTGATTTTGGTTGGCCCGGTGGGCGTGGTTCGGTGTTGGTTGGCCCGGTGGACGAGGGTTGTTGTGTTGTTGTTTGGCCGTGTCGGCTTATGATTGAGGTTAGGGAGGCTTGTGTTTGGTCTTGAATTATTGTACGTATGTGGGTAAATTGTGGGTCGAGCGTGTGTGTCGTTCCAGGTTTCTTTTGAGGTTAAACACGAGTAAGGGTCGAGTTTGAAACGTTTTTGAAAAACTGGCGTGCGCGAGTGTCACGGACCCTGTCACGGATCCGTGACGGAGCAGCACGTTTTGGCAATTTTAGAGCCTTCGTCACGGCACCGTGACCCCAACCGTGACGGGGTCTGTGACGGGTCCGGGACCCCCTGTCTGTTCCACAGTCTTAATTGTGCAGTTTGAGTGTTGGCTTTGCGTGGCGGTGTTCACGGTTGTGTTGGTTGTAGAGGTCGTAAGTTCGGTGTTAAGGGATGAGGTCTTGGGTTCGAGACTCATCAATAACCCGCGGTAGTGATACAGCGCCTCGGTGTGAGTGTCTCACCAAGGAGAGGGGTTAGGGTTGGTGCGCTGTGGCGCCATACGAACTAGGTTTTCCCTAGGTGAACGGGTGTTCGAGGTTTCCCTCGCGTGAACGGGTGGTTTGAGGTTTTCTTCACGTGAGTGGGTTGTTTGAGGTTCCCTACATGATCGAGTAACTAGGGTATGGAGGGTGTGAGCAATAGTGGGTTGCTGAGTTGAAAGTAGGATCCCCGTTGAGTTTTATCTACGTGATCGGGTAATTGGGGTATTGAGGTTGTAAGCCATAGTAGTTGCCGAGTTGAGAACATAATCCCCATTTCGAGGTTTCCCTTACATAAGAGAGTATTTGAGGTGTTAATGACTTGAGCAGTGTGACATGTTGGTAGTAGGTTTTGGGGTGGTGGTTTGCCCTGGCTAGATTGGTAAGTCTTTGGTGCTTTACTAGTATGCCATAATCGAACGGGTGTCCGTGGAGGTGAGCATAACGCTCATCCCCTTTACTACTTTTCCCGCAAGGGACGAGTAGCGAAGACTGGTTTGGTTGCGGAAAGTTATAAGTAAATGCATAGAGGTCCGGGTGAGGGTTTATGCTAGACTTTACCAGAGTAACCGATGGAGTGATTTTTTCGTCTCTTCTTTGAGCGTCATTTCTGTTGGATACCGGGGCGTCACACTCGTTTGTGTCGTCGAGTTGTGCTGAGAGGTTGGGGCTGAGTTTAGAGCCGTTGAGTCCACCCCTGCGTCTGGACACGCCAGTTGGTGGTGGTGTGGTGTTGACTAGAGTCTGTCGGGCCTGCGAAGTTAGAGAAGTGAACTGACACAGGAGGTTCGAGAGAGGACTCAAGAACCCTGAAGCTGGATCGAGTCCTCAACCCGAGGAGTCGGGTATGTTCGGAGTTGGTAGTGGAGCGAGGTTTTAGAGAGACTGCGAGGATCCGTGAGGATCGGCATCGAATGGGCTTGTGCGTGTATCCGTGGGAAGGATACTTACAAAATGAAAACCTTTGACGTAAACTTGGGAATGGATTGGCTGTCAAAGTACCGAGCCAATATCGACTGCTATATGCGACGGGTGACCGTGTCAGTAGGTAACACGAAGGTGTCGTGCGTACTGGGTAGTAATAGCAGGGTTCTCCTGTCGGCATGGTCCGCAGTGGAGGAAGTATCGGCCGTGCAGAGCCGAGAGTTACCGCGAAGGGTACGGGGGGTCCCCGAGGTCTTTCCTGAGGAGTTGAGCGGGTTGCCGCCAGTTCGTGAGGTGGAGTTCAGGATCGACCTGGTGCCGGTGACGGCAGCGACATCGATGACGCCTTACAGGTTCGCGCCAGCAGAGTTGACCGAGCTGAAGCGTCAACTCGAGGAGCGTCGGGAGAAAGGGTTTATTCGTCCGAGCACATTGCCGTGGACAGCGCCAGCACTCCTCGTGACGAAGAAGAGTGGAGGGCTTCGGATGTGTATGGACTGCCTGAAACTGAGCCGGGTTACGGTGAACAACCGATACCCGATGCTGAGAATTGACGACTTGTTCGACCAGTTGAGAGGGTCGACGTGTTCCTCGAAGATCGATCTACGATCCGGATATTACCAGTGGCGAGTCCGAGAGGGGAGCGTCGCAAAGATTGCATTCCGGACACGCTATGGGCATTATGAGTTCTTGGTGATGCCTTGGGACTGACGAACGCACCCGCAGCGTTCATGGATCTGATGAATAGTATATTCCAGCCGTTCTTAAATCAGTTTGTGGTGGTGTTTGTAGACGCCAAAGATCCGGGAGAGAGTTGCCGGCGGTGCTGACGCCGAGGGCTGGGATCGTTGTGCTAATTGGGAGTTACGGTATCGCGGAGGTTTGTACATACCGCGTGACGACGGAGGCGACGAGCTGCGAGAGTCGCATCACTCGCGTCTAACAGTGCACGTGAATGGCACTAAGGGGAGCGCGACATCAGGTGGCATGTCTAGTGGAGCGGGATGCGGACAGCGGTCGTGGGATTAGTATCACGGTGCCTCACTCGTAGGCATGTGAGAGCCGAACATCAGCGTCCCGCTGGGTTATTGCAACCACTGCGGGTTGCACATTGGAAGTGGGGGCACGTCACGATGGATTTCGTGAGCGGTTAGCCGAGTTCGCCTACAACAACAGCTTTCAGGCCAGTATCATGATGGCACCGTTCGGAACGTTGTATGGTAGACTGTGTCGGTCACCCGTGTGCGGGGCGGAAGTGAGGAATAAGAGTTTACCGGTCTAGAACTGGACCGAGAAACAGCTGAGTCGGTCGTGCCGAAGCATGAGCGGTTGAAGACCGCGCAGAGTCAACAGGAGCTATGCTGACAGACGGCGCCGACCCCTCGAGTCAGCAGTCGGTGGTCATGTATCCCTGGAGGTGAGTCCAAACGGTGGACTGGTGCGTTTCAACCGCGGCGGAGGCGGGTTAGCCCCACGGTGTATCGGGCCTTTCGAGGTCTTGAGTACGTCATTGAGTGGGCAGATATCGAGGTAACGGGTGATGTCCCATATAAGGAGAAACCGATGTGGGAAATGGATCCACGAGAACGGATCCTGCGCGGAAAGGTTGTCCGCTTAGGACGACACCACGAGGCCGAGTCGACTTGGGAACGCGAGGAAAGGGTCGCGCGAATTACCCCGACCCATTCGACCCCTGAAGTGCGTTGTTTTAAATTTCGCGGACAAAATTCCTTTAAAGGGGGTAGATTGTAATAACCACTCCCGGTCAACGCCAGTCAAACCTGCGAAAAACGGGAAAATTTAAAAATTTTAAGACAAACACTTAACTGAACCCAGAATTGACCCCGAGGGTCATACCAGACTTAAGATGACCCCGATATCGACCAAAGTGAGTTCCGGGGGACTTAGGGCAACTTTCTGATCAATTTGGGAAATGTTGACTTTTCGCTAGAAAAGTCAACCGAGCGACGTTTTGGTCCATTCGAGGACCGTTTTGGATCCAAAAAGCTTAGCCGTCGTCGCAGCGGTCTTAGTTGAGCCATTTCCTTGTAGCCCGTCAAGTTTCGTAATTTCTTGGAAAAAGTGCCCGTTCGGGGCCCGAAACGTCCGAATTTCGCGAATCTGATTGGAAAATGTCTAGAAGATATTTTCTAAAAAGGTGTGGGACCCACCTTGCCACTTGTCAAACAAGTGGTGGTGTTAGGTTTTGGGGGGGAAATGAAGAGGAGACTAAAGGGGGGTTCGGCCACCACTTTTAGAAAGAGAAAAAAATAGAAAAAAAAAAGAGAGAAGAAGGTTTAGAGAGAGAAGGAGAAGGAGAAGAAGAGAGAAAGAGGGGGGTAGGGTTTTGTGCTACTATTCACGCTCATCCAACCTTTGGATCGTCTCAAAGTTCGAAGAATCGAACTCACATCACCTTCCTCTACGGTAATCACCAAACCGATCTTCGTTTTGTCAAGTTCTAAATTTAGGTTTTGGTTTAAAACTAATAGTTTAGGGTTGTATTGAGGTTGGGGGATTGTTGGAGACGTTTTGGAGGGAAGAGGCACGTTTTCCGGTGACCGGGAGCTCGGAGGGAGCTCTGGCCACCATGTAGGGTGGCCGGCCACCATGTAGGGTGGCCGGCCACCATGTGGGGTGGCTAGCCGGAGCTAGGGCCGGCCACCACCATGGTTGGCCGGGCCCATTTTGGCCCTAACCACCCACGGCCAAGGTTGGCCGGGTGGGGCCCATGTGATCGATGGATTGGTTTCTGAGCTGGATGTTTCCAGCGTTTCACTGGAGACAGCGTGTGATGGAGATCCTCAGGATCCTACAACGACTTGCGATCCCGTGAATCATGGGTCGTTTCAGGTTTTAAATTCAAATCCTTATCCGCAACTCGTTGGTAGGGATTCAACTGTTTCAAATCCTGATTCGATTGGTTCAGATATTCGATCTAATTCCATCGGTGGCATTCCCAACATGCGCGAGGAAGGATATGAAGTGTTGGGCTCAACCAATGGGGCTGTGGGAGTGGGGTTGGGCTTGATGAATTGAGCCCAATTAATACATCGCATGAGGTATCGTTTCTTAGCGATCTCAAGTACCGTGTGATGTTGAGTTCGGTTCGGGCTCACCTAGCGCGCAGGAGTGTGGGCCTGTGGTTGGGCTTAGTCCATCTGTTTTTCTTGTGCCTTCGGTAGAGCCTTCTAAGGGAGTTGTTGGTGATCGATTGCTTTCGGGCCTAGAATCTCAAGCTCCAACAACTTCGGATCCTGTATCCATACTTATCGAGGATCATCAGAGCAGCCCGTGGAAGGGGCACTTCTTCAACCTCCAAAATTTATGCCTCCTTTTGAGGGTTGTCATTCGAAGCAGGTGTCGTCTGGAGCTTCGAATCGTCAGAGTTGGCCTCCAAATTTTCTAACGGATTATTATACTGCTGAAATTAAACCAACTCGTTCTTTGGGTCATAAGAGACTTATAAATTATGTGGACATTGGGAAGCAGATTTTACAAACTCAATGTAAGTTCTTGGCTGATAGAAATTATGTGGACTTATATTCAGTCACATATCCCTGCTCGAGAATGTAAGTTCTTGGCTGATAGAAATCGGGCCGAACAAAGTAAACAATGTGACGGATTTCCTCTTACCGTAACAACATCAAGAGTTTATTGCGACATAAACATTCCGTAGAATATTTGAAATATGTTTTGGATAGTGAAGTATGGGAATCAAAAGTGGTAAGAGAAATATTTTGTCCTCCATTATTTCTTAATTACCACGACTCGTTCTATGAGGATTTGGAGAGACAGAGTTTCCACCACATGCCTTGAGTAGAATTCCTTCTCTGGAAACACTTAGTGCATGTGCTGATTATGCTTTGAAAAAAGTGGGAGATGAGTTATTGGGTTTATCACTATATATTTCAGTGTCATCTATTGCATTTCCTAAACTCGGACGTCTCAAGTTTGGATGGATGCATAAATGGGAGCCAAATGTCGGTCGAATGGTTATTGGGGCCTAAAGCCAGAGTCTGATCGAGATCTATTTTTCTTATGAAAGAATATAATCGAAAAATAAGTAAATTTACTGATATAGAAAGATTATACTAGATGTATTTGAACAAATGAACTTCAACATATATTTATAACACTCAAAATCTAAAATGAACGACTGAGTTTAATTTTTAACAAGACACATTCGATATATAAGATTTACCGTCTAGAACTCTATACTAAAAAATCCAAATATTTAGGGATTTATATTTGTAATAACCACTCCCGGTCAACGCTAGTGAAACCTGCGAAAAACAGGAAAATTTAAAATTTTTAAGACAGACACTTAATTGAACCCAGAATTGACCCCGAGGGTCATACCGGACTTAAGATGACCCCGATATCGACCAAAGTGAGTTCCGGGGGACTCAGGGCAACTTTCTGATCAGTTTGGGAAATGTTGACTTTTCGTTGGAAAAGTCAACCGAGCGACGTTTTGGTCCATTCGAGGACCGTTTTGGATCCAAAAAGCTTAGCCGTCGTCGCAGCGGTCTTAGTTGAGCCGTTTCCTTGTAGCCCGTCAAGTTTCGTAATTTCTTGGAAAAAGTGCCCGTTCGGGGCCCGAAACGTCCGAATTTCGCGAATTTGATTGGAAAATGTCTAGAAGATATTTTCTAAAAAGGTGTGGGACCCACCTTGCCACTTGTCAAACAAGTGGTGGTGTTAGGTTTTGGGGGGGGGGGAATGAAGAGGAGACTAAAGGGGGGTTCGGCCACCACTTTTAGAAAGAGAAAAAAATAGAAAAAAAAGAGAAGAAGGTTTAGAGAGAGAAAGAGAAGGGTTAGGGTTTTGTGCTACTATTCACGCTCATCCAACCTTTGGATCGTCTCAAAGTTCGAAGAATCGAACTCACATCGCCTTCCTCTACGGTAATCACCAAACCGATCTTCGTTTTGTCAGGTTCTAAATTTAGGTTTGGGTTTAAAACTATTAGTTTAGGGTTGTATTGAGGTTGGGGGATTGTTGGAGACGTTTTTGAGACGTTTTTGAGGGAAGAGGCACGTTTTCCGGTGACCGGGAGCTCGGGGGGAGCTCCGGCCACCATGTAGGGTGGCCGACCACCATGTGGGGTGGATGGCCGGAGCTAGGGCCGGCCACCACCATGGTGGGCCGGCCCCATTTTGGCCCTAGCCACCCACGGCCAAGGTTGGCCGGGTGGGGCCCACGTGCTCGGGTTTTAGGGTTTCGTGTTCGGGTGGTTTAGAACGTTCCCCGGGTCATTAATCCACAACCGGATCGAAATTTGGAATTAAATTGTGAAAGTTGTAATTGACGGGTTTAGAAACTTTAAACGTTAATTAAATGACTCGGAAGTCGGAATTCGATTCCGTCGAGTGCCTAGGAACCCTTGAATTATTCTAAGACCGTAGAAACGAAAACGGGAATTTTCGGAGCCCCGGAAGGGCGTTTCCAAAACCCGGGCAGATTCGCCATGTCGGGCGAATCGGGCTTTTCTGGGTCCAATATCGACAATGTCGAGTAATTGGGGAGTTTGGGAGTGATCGACATTGTCGGGGTTACTTTTGGGCGTCAGGTTTATTAAAATTCAGTTTATGCCTACAAGCTTAAAAGCGTTTAAAATTGTATTCTTTTAGATCGTGCTGCGGGCAGAGGAAAGGGAAAGCTAGGTGAGTGACCGAGATCACGCCGGAGCTTATTTGTGCGCTTTTGGAGAAAGCATACGAGGTAGGGAAAAGTAGCCGGATCTCGGCCCTAATTAGGGAAAGTTAACAGTAGAAATGCATGTGACACTGGGTGTCGTGGGTTAAGTAGGTTTATCGAATATTAGAAAGGTAGGCGAAACCGGGTAGTGTCGTATGATTCGATAACGTATCGAACTTTGGAATTGCATGTGACACTTAGTAGTGTCGTAGGAGCAGAGAACTTATCGATGTTAGAATTACTGGAGGCATATGACCATGCCCAGAGGTTGATTGTGAACTTATCGATATTAGAGTTGTTGGAGGCATATGACCATGCCCGGAGGTTGATTGTGAACTTATCGATATTAGAGTTACTGGAGGCATATGACCATGCCCGGAGGTTGATTGTGAACTTATCGATATTAGAGTTACTGGAGGCATGTGACCATGCCCGGAGGTTGACTGTGAAACTGTTGACATTAGAACTACTGGAGGCATACGACCATGCCCGGAGGTTGATTGTGAGTCTGTTGATATTAGAACTGATGGAGGCATTGGTTATGCCCGGAGGTTGTTTGTGTAAATTGTGTCTTGGGTGGCCATGAGAGCCCGTGTTACTGTTGTGTCTTGGGTGGCCATGAGAGCCCGTGTTACTATTGTGTCTTGGGTCGCCATGAGAGCCCGTGTTACTGTTGTGTCTTGGGTGGCCATGAGAGCCAGTGTTACTGTTGTGTCTTGGGTGGCCATGAGAGCCCGTGTTACTGTTGTGTCTTGGGTGGCCATGAGAGCCCGTGTTACTGTTGTGTCTTGGGTGACCATGAGAGCCCGTGTTACTGTTGTGTCTTGGGTGGCCATGAGAGCCTGTATTACTGTTGTGTCTTGGGTGGCCATGAGAGCCCGTATTACTGTTGTGTCTTGGGTGGCCATGAGTGCCCGTGGGGTTGTTGAGCCCGTGAGTTACTATTGGTGTGTCTTGGGAGCCCGTGAGTGCCCGTGGGGCTGTTGAGCCCGTGAGTTACTGTTGGTGTGTCTTGGGAGGCCGTGAGTGACCGTGGGGCTGTTGAGCCCGTGAGTTACTGTTGGTGTCTTGGGTGGCCATGAGTGCCTGTGGAGTGTTGAACCGGTCTTGTTGCTGTTTGTTGTACTTTGCTTGTGATTGTGATTGTGTTTGCCCGAGGTTAGTGACCCGACTTTGTGTCGGGAAGTGGTGTGGAATTTGGCTGGCTTATTTGACAGGGATCAGTAAGTTGCGAGCGTTCTTTGGCTAGCCTGACCCGAGTTCAAGTCTCGGCAGGTTGTGAGCGTTTTTAGGCGGTGAGAGGGCAGCTCCCCTTTCGACTAGCTATCGGAAAAGTAGCTCGGTTTATCGCCAACAGGTCGACCGCCTGGAGCCTGACAGTGATAGGTAAAGCGCGTGGGGCAGGCTCGAGCCCAGCCGGTTAGCAACCGGCACTGAGCAGCTGACATGAATGCGATCCTTTGTGATCTTGTTTGGCGTGCGATCCTTTGTGATCTTGTTTGGTGTTGCGTAATTATCTGTCGTGTCTTTGGAGGATGTCGTCAATCGTTGTGTCGGGTCTACATTACGAGTCCGAGTGTTGAGTCGGTTGAGGAAAGTATCAGTGTGTGGGTGTCGGTCGGGTTACTTGAGTTTGGGGATAGTGATCCCCGGTGTTGAGTTGGTTGTTGGTGTTACCGGCATTGTCTGCTAAGTATGCCGTAGTCAGTCTGTTATCCGTGCTGGTGAGCGAACGCTCACCCCTAGCTGCTTTGCCTACAGGTACCGGTCGCAGGTTGGACTAGGTGAGCTTCTGAAGCTTGAAGAGCTAGGAGCGGGTTTCTGGGTTTACTTTGAGTCTAGCGACCTATACCTTGCTTTTTGTCCATTTGTTGGGACGTACCTTTAAGTTGTAAATGATTATTTTGATGAACAAATGGTGATTTTAAAGTGATTTATGTAAAAGGTTTCAAATGTTTTATTGTTTTAAACGTTCGCGTCCTGAGTTCGGTTTACTGAAATTGGGGCGTGACAATATTTATCCATAAATGAAATATATTCTTGTCAAGTTGGAGTGTGAAAGATTCAAGACAATTCTAGACATTTACACAAGATTATGCTAGCTTTTATGTGACGTTGTGTGTGACTAGCTATTATCACCAACTTCTAGAAATTCCCACACTTAAAAATCTTTTTTCAAAAACAAAATATGGGCTACGACTAGGAGCAATCAAATATACCTAAAATTTAGAAAACCATCGAAATCGACACTAACATCGTAATGTAGTAATTAAGTGAGAAATTTCAAGGATAAAGGGTGCTCGTTACCAAAACCTACCGGTTAACTGGCCAAAACAAAATAGGACAAGCTCAACTCATTCTCCTTATCAAGTCCATTTAACTATTGTTGCTTTCTAAAGATTAAGGAAGCTTATAAACAAGCTTGTGTTTATTAATTCTTTTTCTAGACTAAGAAATCATAAATACATAATCATTCATGTTCATGACCTATGTTATTTCCTTTATGTTAAGCATCCTCATGTCAACAATTGGGAAGCATCTCCATCTCTTATGAGTGATTGATTTCCTTGGAATTTGGACAATACAATACCATGTGATGATTATATAAAATCAATTGTAGTTATTTTCTTGTTTAATCAAGAAATGAAACTTTCGTAATAGCTCGCCTTATTGCAATAGTTTTGGAAGAGTTTCTGTTTATCTTGACTTGTACTTTGGTCAGGTTAGTATTGATTTCTTACACAGCCTTTATAGTTTATAGTGTATATTAGTACCTCCAAGTTTTGATACTGACAAACCCAATGACAAATGCATTTGTCAAATTATAGTGCATGTAAATGTTGAACTTTTTTTCTTCTTTTTTGACAACTGCCTCTCTCAGATTATTTTAGTTTGTGCATTTCCTGATGAAGTTGATAAATGTTTGTCATTACTCAAACTATAGCATGTGTATATAAATATCCATAATTCTTTTTTATGGTTTGATCCCTCTTTTAATTCACCGATCATTGGTAAATTGAACTTTTATGTTTTTTTTTCGTTAAGGATAATTTTTTTCACTACTAAATAAAAATCCATTGATTTGTTAGAGTTTTCAATAATTAAGAAAAGTTGTCTTCCTTTCAGAAGAGAATTACTTTTTGGAAAACAAAAAGCAATTTTGAATCGAGATTAAAATTGGGTCCAATATATACTAAGATTTAATTTCAAAATTAGAAGTCCCATAAAGCTCTCCAACAAGATTTTCTCTCTCTTCAAGGTTCTCGTCCAAACCTTAAAAGAAAAGCAGTCGCCCCTTCGTGTCTCTACTATGTCGACGATGTCTGTCGGCTCCAGCCAAGGTTGTCGTCGGTAGATGCTTCCTTACTATTTTCTCTTTCTTTCCGTCCGCCACCTTTTTCGGTTTTCTTCTCTCTAGGTTCCCTCTTCTTTCACTACTCTATTTTTGCCTTCGGCGGGCGCTTGACCTTGCTCGTCTATTGACGTTCGGTCTCATCCTTCTTGAAATTCTGGTTAGGTGCAATAAAAAATGCGTCACACAATATTCAACAATAATAACAAACAAGAATAAAAAGGATACACAAGTTTGTTACCCAGTTCGGTGCAACATCACCTTCATTTAGGGGCACTCTGCTAGTGGAAAGGTTTCACTATTTTATAATCAATCATAACATACAATTTCATATCATTCTAGATCTAATTTTATGTTATTATTACAAGTGAAAACATATCTTAGGGACTCCCCCTGAATCCAAGATTCTTTCTCGATTTTACTCTTTGAGCACTCGCATATATCGGTTAAGCCTTTTGCTCAATAGAGGTTTTTCGCGAGTCTTTAATCACGCAATCACAACTCGATCAATCCAACCACTCATTATGTGAAGAATAGTGTTTGAGAACAATTATGTCATTTTTTTTAAACACAATCATCCTCCCAACACGTTAATTCAACACGCTTAGGAGCTCTGAAGGCATAAACAAAGAAAAGCGTACAATAGTAAAAATAACAACAAGGATCAGAACGAAGCTACATGTATCACTTGCCATTTTATAGCTCCTCTCCATATGAATCATGTCGTTGTAGAACCTTAGCGTCGTGATCTATCTCAATCTTGAAGTTTCCATATACTGGAACACTTCCTACAAAAAATACTTAGAGTAGAAGTATCTTCAAGTTAGGAAATCTATCTTCAAGTTAGGAACCGCACAAGATGTCCGTCAACATGCGATCTGACATCTTTTCTATCTTTACTGACAGACATCTGATACAACATCTTGCTTGACAACTAAATAGCCAATCTCGATTTAACAACAATCTCCCCTTTTGACTATTTTTGGAAACACGAACCTTGTACTCTTCACACTCAAGGGATAACAGAAATAAGAACAAAATCTTCTTAGCATGCTTTGACTCAATAACAGCTTCTTCAGTCAAAACAGATATCTTCAAATACCAACATGCTTCATCAAAACAGATATATCTACTCCCCCTGATTGCCTCAAAAACTTGCCAAAGATAGAAAAGTAATAACTAGCAAACTAAACATGCCATAAAGGCGTCATCAAAACAACTTCAAGAGCACAGTCACGAAGCAGAGTGTCACTATACAACATCTAGAACATAAACTCGGACAAATCCCGAGGAAATAAGTGTTCAAAAACAAAAACCCAACATAAATAGTTCATAGATCATAGTGGTGGAGAAAACATAACCCAAAAGTCATTAGATTCAGTTGTACAGACATCAAAATCCATATCTTTCCTTGCATCTTGTCAAACCAGCAAATCCTAGATAAGTTCTTCAAGCGTCTTCTTCTACTTGTCCATGGATATTATTGAGGAACATACTTTTTCAATGATTGTTTCTTGATGACTTGGACCTCCCGAGCTGCTACCACCTTGAGACCTCTTGCCATATGTCCAGACATTCTCATGGACATGGGTGCCTTCAAAATGCTTCTTGCTAAAGGTGAGCAGAGCATGTTTCTTTCCCTTCACATCATAATCCCTTAAGAGTTTGGGATGTTGGCTCAATATAAGACCAGAAATAAGGAAAGGGAAACCGATTGGCAGCTTGGTAGCAAAAGATCTTGCATGACCATTGAAATGATCAATAACAAATGCACCAAAATTCAGGGGTGTGGACATACATAGGAATAGATGAGTCTTGCCAATTCAGGGGTGATGTTGGCCCATGTGAGGAGGGTGCCAATTTACCAACCCAATCTGGAAGAGGATGGAGTATACATGAGTTCGTTCTGAAGAAGATAGCGAAATTCTGAATGACTGCAGTAGCAAGATGTCACTCAAGATGTTATGACTTGTTAAGTGACATCTTGCCTGACTAACAGAAAGATAAACAATATTCAATAAGCAAGCTTACACAAGGACACAAGATTGATTACCCAATTCGGTACTTCATCACGTACATCTGGGGCAATTTGCCAGTGGAAAGGTTTTCACTATCAAATAAACAATCAACATACAAGTTATCAGATCCTTCATATCAACCTATACTATTGTTACAGAGTGCCAAACCTAAATCAGGGTCTCCCCCTAAACCTGAGACCCCATCTCAGTTCCACTCTATGATCTGTTCCCATCTCAGATTGTTCTTTGTCTTCTATGAGAGATTGTGATGCTTCAATCACAAGAACATAGATCCAATACTCGATCAGTTACGATAAACAACACAAGCACATAAGCATTAACTTTAGTTCATTTAATTCAGATTCTCAACTTGATAATCCAACACGCTTCAGACCTCTGAAGTCATGAACACAAGTGTAATGCACATAAGAGTCCTAGGTGACTCCAAAAATGAAAGGGACTTGCTAGCAATATATTCTTGAAAATTCTGCGATATGTTTGTTAGGTCTTGAGGTCGTGGACATAAAAGACAAGAAACGCAATGGAAATTAACCACGAAACACTCAAGATGGAGCTACCAAATATGAAATACAAGAGAGAAAATTCAGCAAGAGTTTGAGTACATCACCTTCTGCTTTCGATGAAATTTGAAGAGAATAACACCAAACTTTGAATGGCTTGATCCCCTTGGACGCATAAATATCCTTAATGGAATCAAAGCCAACGTAGTTCTAGACTTTATGAACTCAAGAACATGCAACAATGGAGCTTGCTTCCTCTTGGGGTGTTCGACCTAGGTGTGAGAGAAAAAGAAATTGTTGTGTGAATTTTCCCAAGTCCTTGCATGTATTTTGAAATGCCAACACTTTCATGTTGAGATAAGTGGGTTGTGTCAACTCACTTAATCCTCATCAAGAGCCAAGTGTTCATGCAAAAAAGCAAGGTAGACTTAATAAACTAAGTTAATTTATTAGTTAGTGAAAAGTGGGTCCAACCCACTTTGATCAACAAGACTACTTAGTCAACCTTTGACCATTGGTTTTTGTTGGGCCTAGGCCATATGGGCCGGTCATGGGCCTCTACAAGACACTCAGTATTTCCGATACGTCCACTATGGAAATTCCCGATACGACCCCTTTCGAGCCAAGCTACGTTGCGTTCTTATCGAGTTACAAACTTAAGGTGTGACCCTTAGGTCTATGCATGTCGGTAATATCAACGTAAAATCCAATTTTACTTGATCTTACTTATATGAAGACTAACGAGACTCAGTATTTCCTGATCATGCATAACGAATCGACCTTGTTGATTCTGACCTTTCTGTCGTCCTTGTCATTATCCTTTTATCTCCGATATCTTGATTGAGATAAGACATAGATCCGTCATCCTTATTATTATCAATCAATGTTCCTTGATATGTGAGATGACTGAATAATGATACCCAATATCATGTGCATGACCATGCTTTTCTTTCAATCACTCTCGATCAAGCGACCGTGAACCAGATATCTTACCCATACCATAGTATAAGGGATAAATCCCTTAGCCTTTTCTCGTGTCACTCATGCAGTCAATCCCCAAGCCAACCATGGCCGTTATGGAAGCCCATTCACGGTGCAACGTTGGGCTTTCAGGTCAAACTCAGTTGTTTACTGCATAGTTACCACAGAGACTCCTCGGTCTAAGCATACCTGACAAACTACAAATCTGAATATGTTCATGACTTAATCTATGGATCATATTCAGGACGGGTCGTCCAATATCATGTCCCACATGATATCTATGATCAGCCTCCGAAACGCATTCCTATGACCAATAGAACGTAAGTCATCAAGAGTCATCTTTCATACTAGCCGCTTCTAGTGAAGACTATTGACTAGGGACCACATCGAATGTGATTCATCCTGATCTATGGTTCTATTTGCATGGTGGGCATAGATCGGAAACACACACAATATATTACTCCAACACTTAAGTAATATGAAAAGCTGCTTTATTATATTGCCAACGATGATATTTACATTTGGATATTTACGATTGGACTACGGGAAATAAGACTAACAATCTCCCACTTTCCTTAGTTCCAATCTAAACTCCAATATATTCTAATTGACCTTACATGCCTTTCGTGATTAGGTAACGAAAGCGCCTTGGTCAAAGGGTCGACTATGTTACCATCCGTTGTAATATATGTGATCTTCACATCACCTCGGTTCAGTATTTCTCTGATGAGGTGATACCGCCACAGTACATGTTTGGATATGTTATGCGATGTGGGCTCTTTAGCTTGATTAATGGCCCTAGTGTTATCGCAAAATAGGTTCACCGGGCTAGATGGGTTTTTGATTACACTGAACCCTGCCGTGAACTTCCTGATCCACACAACCTCCTTGGCTTCTTCCGCATCCGCTATGTACTCGGCCTTTTTCGTGGAGTCGGAAACGATGTCTTGCTTCACACTCTTCCAGTTGAAAGCTCCGCCATTCAGCGTGAATACATATCCTGACTAACTTCTAAAGTCATCTGGATCATTCTGGAAACTAGCGTCTACATAACCATTAACGACTAGTTCAGAATCATTCTTCCCCCCGTACACTAGAAACACGTCCTTAGTTCTTCTCAAGTATTTGAGAATCGCTTTAACAACTGTACAGTGTTCCTCACCCGAGTTAGATTGATTTCTGCTGGTACAACTCAAGGCATATGAGACATCTGGTCTCGTGTATATCATGGCATACATGATTGATCCTATTGCCGAAGTGTATGGGATTTGACTCATTCTTTTAAGCTCATCGGGTGTCTTAGAACACTGAGTTTAGCTAAGGGGAAAGCCATGACGTGCAGGTAGGAGTCCTTTCTTGGAATCGAGCATTGAGAACCTACTCAATACATTTATATATTCCACCAATACGACATGTGCCTGTAACAATCATCAACTTAGGAATGACCAGGTCACAGACAGTTTATCAACTCCTAACGCTATATTTATCAAAAAGAAAAAAAATATTTATCAATGCATTCCACTAAGACGACCTGTCCTTAGAACGTTCATCAACTCAGGAAGGACTAGGTCACAGACAATTTATCAACAAGCAAACAAATATTTATTAACAGTTTATCCCTAGACTTGTCCCTGCAACGATCATTAACTCAAGAAGGACCATGTCACAAACATTTTATCAACTCCTAACGTTAGATTTATTAACAACAAACTGCACTTTTATCAACGTACAACGATGCTTATTATCTAATTGTGTGAAACGTCATTATGAATGAAGAACAAGAATTTCAGATTTTGATATTTGCTTGTCGAATTTAAGATTAACGAAAGTTGAAATTTATCACCTTGTTTATGCTTGATCAGTTGAGAAAGGAGGTGAATTCACAGCAAACAGTCGATAAACCGTAGCAGCACAATCGATAAACCCTAAAACAGAGCACGATTTTAGATTTTTGAAAACGACACATATTGTGATATTTTGATCCTCCAATTGATTACATGATGATAGAAGCTATTAAAAATGTAATTCTCACCTGTTTTTGAGCTTGATCTGGTGATAAAACAACTAGGATCTGCAAAAACAGAGCATGATTTTCAAGTTTTGGAGAAGACAGAGATTTTTGTGGGGTATGCAGTAAGTTGCTCCAACTCCCATCACCATGATCACGCTGCCGCCGACATCACCCGTTCCTTTCCTAACTATTTTTGGGGGTTTCTCTCCTGCTACTGCCTCTTCCCTGATTGATCTCGATGACAATTCTCTGAAGCATCTGCCGCCGTCTCTACAACCGCATCCGCCGCCGCTGGCACGCCCATCTCCCTAGCCTCCACAACTGCACCCTCCTCAGCCCCTCTCTCAATTCTGTACTTGGTTAATCGAGTTGGTCGTTTTTATTTTATGTATTTCGTCTTTGCATGGTCAATGACGAAAGGAATTCAGTACTCCAGTGACTGGCCCTGGGAGGGGTCCTTAGAAAGAGCTATGCCTCCCTTTGAAATCAATGATCGCAGGTTTGTTTTAATACAACGAATAAAGCCTGAAGGCTACACCTTGAGCAGCAATCATGTCACGCCCCAAATCCTGTTTTGGCCGGACTCGAGACGTGACTTGAGTTGAGAATAAAATAATAACATAAAACGCAACCTTTCAACAATAGTAAGCCTCAAAGTTTAACTCCAATCAAATAACTCGATAAAATGGTTTCCGAAACTGTAATAAGAGTCAAGCTCCAAATAAGCAAATAAAATCTGAGGTTCAATACAATGATCAAGACGTCTCTAAACAAGCCAAGACTCTCCGGAAGCTCCCGAGCTTCGAGCCCACTACTCATCAATCACGCCTGTATAAACAACAGATAAAACAAATAGGGGTGAGCTTACGCTCAGTAGGGAAAATCATAAACAGGTTAGCCTCATTTTGGTAATGAAAGGGTTTTAGCACGGTCGCACAATATGCAGTTAATGCCATTAACCAATGACATACTATGAAAAGACTAAAGAGTAAATAATACTCAATTCTTAAGAATAACAGTATTATGAGAAATCAAAAGGAAAGTACTGCAAGTATCTGATAACCATTAAAATGAAAGCAAGTGAATATCACGTTTAACAACTTCAATCTCAATACTCCGGAACACTAGGTTCTTGAGTCATATCGGGTCCCATACCCCGATCCACAATAATCCTTGTGTTATGTCGGATTGTCCCTCGGTACAGAGGAGGCACATACATCGAGGCCACGGAAACAATCCCTGAGGGACGCTTAGCGTCGGGATTATCGGAAATGCCCCCAAAGGACCATATGTCATAGGGAACCAAGGTAATGGTCCCGCAGGACACATACACTCGGGTAAATCAATAAGCAACCGTTCCCCGCAGGGTAAACCATTACGCCCCGCAGGATCAACCAACCAATGCCTCGCAGGGTCCTTACTCAATCAACATCTCACACGACCAATGCCCCGCAGGGTCCCGTAATCAATATCCCGCAGGATCTATCAAACAATTCCCCGCAGGGTCCACAACCAATATCCCGCCGGATCACTCAAGCAAAACTCAGAAATTCACATATTCATCAATACACACCACACGGAATTCCTACCCACAATTACACTTACCATTTACATACCACTTGCTCTCCACCGGTCAATCGATCACCTGATCGTGCCTCCTTGGCACAACCAGTCATACTCGATCAACCATTCAATCATTTAAGCATTCGATCAATCGACCAATGATTCAAGCATTCAAGTTCAACATTCAAACATTCAAGCATACGTTCGATCTAATTTCATTAGACTCTTGCTTATCCTATGACTAGCAAACAAAGCATGTGAAGCTAACACAACTAATCCGAGGGCTCATCACGGCCTCTCTACCAGTAAATTAATTCTCAAGTATTGAAAGCGAGCTACACTAGTGATTCACGTCCTAAGCATGCCTACTAGACACATCCGGTTATTAGTAATTGAAAGACATTTATTCTAGTTATTCGCATCCTATATGCAAGTCTAGGACCTTTCCGATTTTATTAACCTAATAGGCATACTAGTATTGAAATACTCGAGAAGTTAGGACTTTCCCTACCTTGTGGTCTTCCTCGAACAAATACTCCTATCAACTGCTGTCCGGCTAGCCTCCTCTCCGTCTTCTCGGGCGAAGTCCAAGTTATCGGGCAAGTCCAAGCCTGGGTTTTTAACAGTTCAAACTTACGATCAGATCAGGTAACGGTCCAAAGTAAGTCCAATACATTGCCCCTTTAAACATGAACGGTCAAAAGTGGGATTACGACGAATCGGGTTCGAGCACCCGAGCACAGAACCCAGTGCACGTTTACCGAGGCACTGTTCCCAATGCACGGATCCCGGCTCGATTCCCGTGGTTCGATTCAGCGTTCTGCTTTTTAGTTCTCGTTCTAAGTCCGGTTTACTCGTCCGAGGTTTCAAGTTCGTTCATCAGTCCAAAAAAAACCGTCTTTTATTCCAATCTGATTTTGATTTAAAATATTTTCCCTTTTTAATAAATCTTGTTCTTTAATTTTCCCGATTCAACAAAAGGTGTTCGACTTGCACAGATCCAACGCAAATCTCGGGACAATAATTAAAAAGGGAAGAGGGAGAGGGGTGCCGGAACAGATTCCGACCACCGGCGGAGACGCCGGCAGTCAAAGCCTCGCGGTTAGTGCTCACCATAGGACAAACGACGGTTACGAGAGGGAGGATGCGACGTCGGGCGCGGCGGCAGAGCACGGCGGGGATTCCGCCTCAGATCCGGACGACACCGGCGATTTCGTCCCCAGATCTGTCGCGCTCGCCAGCGAGATCGTCTGGACGGCACGGCGACGGGGCTCGGGAGGTAAGAGGGCGAGATGGGCTCGGTCTCTAATAGAGGACAGAGAGACGGCCGGTGAGGGGGATCGATGGTGACGTGAGGAGAGTGAAGGAGCGGCGACGGCGGGGTGTGTTGAACGGAGAAGAAGATTCGAGGCGGCGGCCTTGGTTACGGTCACAGAGCAAGGGGGCAGCGGCGTGAAGAAAGAAGAACGGATCGTGAGAGGGAGAGGGAGACGAGGGAGTGGCCGGAGAACGGAGGATGAGAGAGAAGAGGAGGTGGGTCGGCCGTGTGTGAGCGAGGAAGGAGGGAGAGAAGAAAATGGGAGTGGACGACGCTGTAGATGCGTTGTGGGGAGGTTTAGGGTTCTGAAGATGTATACCGGACTTAAATAGTCCGGGCCTGAGTTATTGGGCCTCTACTGGCCTGGCTTGCGCGACCCAAGTGTCATCCAAACTGTTCAGGCTTGGTCGGCTTGGGTTGCTGATCGGGTCCGACCCGGCCCGATCCGACCCCTTTGACTCTTTTTTTTTTGAAATTTTCTCTTCAAATAATACTTGTTGCAAAGATCTACCCCCACGTTTCTGATTTCACAAAATTACCCCTTTGTAAATAAGTGGGGTTTTACAAATCATTGGTTTCGTCATAGTTTAGTTTTTATTTCAGTTAGCCTTTATGACTCTTCAAACACCGCATGTGTCGGTTCACTTGTCTCATAGTTATGTGTAGAGAGACCTACTGGGGCTCGATATCATGTAATGACTTTTTTCTACTTTGTGGTCAAGGACTTTCTCCTAATACACTCTTTTGTAGTTTTTTTTTTTGAGAAGTAATGGAAATAATATTAGACCATTAAGGTGTTCGCAAAATTGCTACCACCATATAAGCTGAGGAACTACAATAATGTTGAAAAACAAGAAACGAAATGTAAATTTTGCTCTTAGACATAGGGGCGGTCAGGGAGGGGGACTGCGGTAGCATCCAGAGACACCGATACAACATACTACTACAAAAAAGCACTGATCGAGCAGACCAAGTGAAGATTTTGTAGTGGTGGACCGATACCTCCCCCGAAAAATCAGCGTGTGTCGTCCTCCCTTGACTGATACTAGTAGGGCTCCTAAACGCGGGTGTGATGACCCCGAACTGGTAGGGGAGAATCTTGTCGACTGTTGGCGGAACCGTCGCCACCATACGTCCAGAGAGGTGGTGCAGTCGACCGACCCCTCCCTGGACCCTCAGGGACTCATTCTTGGAGACGGGGGTGGTTATAGCCCCCCGCCGCTGAAATCATATGAGCGCTTACAGCAGACAGGTACAATTTGTCGCAAACTGAGAACAAGGTCCCTCCGGTACCTGTCCAGTGTTCAGTAAAGCAAACAACATATATGGATCGAAGTACCGGTTGACTACTCCCGCCGCCTCCATTCTGTCCCCCGCCACTGCTATCGTCGTTGTCTTGCCCGCCTGAGACCACCCATTTGTAGCCGCGACCAACGACGTCTTGATGTTCTATAAAACTCGTCACCATCGATGACCGGTCACCCGAACACCTCCTCCTTGAAAGGCCTCGCCGGAGGAATCTCGCATCGACCCCCGCCGCTACCATGTCTGTCCGTTATCGGCCCCGTAACCCTCGGTTGGGACGTTTGTAACCCCACCACGGGACCAACTTGTGCCGAGTTCGGAACCGCCATGACAATCTTCACTGGCGGATCCTCACCTCGTCCCTCGCCGCCGCCGTGCACCACCACTGCCGCGCCTCCGTGCGCCATTAGCAGCCTTGTACGTGTCCGATCGCCATACACCATATCGCACACCAAACCATATTTAGTGCATCAAGTATATAGGATCAAGGTGAAGAAGAGAGCACCTGCTATTGCTGTAACCATTGATCCCTGCAGAGCAAAGTAAGGATGCGGTACCCTGAACCCATGTCGTAAGTGGAGTTCCATGATCAATAGCATGATCACCCATAGAGCCATGAGCAGTGGTGGCCTAAGCCCTAGCCGCCGCTCACGCATACCCTAGCTCTCAGAAATTGTGAACACGGTCCTGGAGTAACTGTGAAGTGATTCTTTTGTAGTTGATATTTAAAATTAATAAGATGGTAACTTTCAAAAAAAACTTTTAATAAAGATACTTTTGGTATTATAATACAAGTAATAGTATTCCAATGTAGAATCCTTTTAACACGACTTTTATTACAAACTAACAAAGAAAGAGACATAAGAAAACAATACTAGGGTTTCTAGGAATACATGCAACATAGATACAATATACATTCATGTCCATCGTGACATCACATTGGCACACAATCAACAAACATAGCGGTGACGAAGTCTTTGAGGATAATGTGGGGATCCTTATAGCCTTCATGATTCTTGTAATACACGTCTATAACACGAGCAAAGTTGAGGATTCGAGTTAGGAGAGGCATAGGAACGGGTGTTGGTTTTAGGCACTCTTCGTTTATGTCTTTCCACGCATCTCTTACTCGTTTATTCAGTTCGTCGATAGCATCTTGCTCTTCCACTCGATGTTGTTTCATGTAACATTCTACACTTGATGCTACATGTCCTCTTTTCTGCTCGAACTACAAACGTGAGATAGAGAAAAAAAAATACAGATCAATTCAACATACATATTAAAACTTTTGCAGAGACATTGATTAGCCAATGCATTTAAAATAATAAGGGGAAATCATGAGTGTTAACCTGTTTTGAGTTTTGTTTTGCTGATCCTAACCGTGCTTAACCTTCTTTTGCACTTCCTATGACTTTTTCATTTTTTGCACGGAATAATATTTTCCGTCTGAATAAACGTGGCCGTTAGTTTTGGATAGGAAACGCCCAAAATGCCCTCAACAAAAAATGTTAGTCCGTGCAAAAAATGGAAATGTCATATTTGGGAAGTGCAAAAAAAGGCCAAACCCAACTTTAGGTTATTGACTATTGCTGATGACATTTTGGACTTTTCCCATCCAAAACTAATGGCAACGTTTATTCAGGCGGAAAATATTAGTCCGTGCAAAAAATGGAAAGTTATAGTTGGAAAGTGCAAAAAAAAGTCAAGCTCGATTAGAATCGCCAAAACAAAGATCAAAACAAGTTAGAACCCATGATTAACCCAAATAAGAATGTAAAGAGATTACGTAAGTAAGATCGAAAATTTTCTAAAATCACACAATTTTAGAATTCGTGGAGGCTTCCTATTTCTTTGGGTAAACTACAAATGCATACCCTGAAGTTGTCACGTTTAACCGATGATTACCCTGAAGTTTAAAGTTAATTGATGCATACTCTGAAGTTACGAGTTGTAACTCAAAACCCCTCCGTCATTTAAAATGACGAAAATACCCTCAAATTATTTAAAATGACGAAAATACCCTCAAATTATTTAAAAATTACTTTTTTATATATATATTTACTTATTAAATGATTTCATTTTTATTTAAAAAATCACTTCATTTATATTTAAAAAAAAATATTTTAAAAAATCAATGAGGTATTTTCGTCATTTTAGCTGACAGAAGGGGTTTTTAGTTACAAGTCGCAACTTTAGGGTATGCATCAGTTAACTTTAAACTTCAGGGTAATCATCGATTAAACGTGCCAATTTCAGGGTATGCATTTATAGTTTACCCTATTTCTTTCACAGAGAATTTAATAATGTCTTTGTATTCTTTAATTAACATTTTGAAAAACAGACTTGCAAAAGGAGTTAGACACATTTCCTAAGTGAAAAAGTTATATGTTTGAAATTGTTCAGAAGATATTGTGGTTATTATTCTTTAAAGTAATGTTGATGATGAATTCGAAGACTGCGGTAAACTACACTTAACACATATAAAAACTTGATTTTATTTATTATTGAATGAGGGTATAAGTGTATGTGGTCGAGCCCATATATGCAGATCAAATTGAATAACCGCCCATGAACACCTTTATTGTTAGTTTTGTGTAAAACGGTCTCCCCTCTCTCCTCTAACCCTAGGCCCGCTCCGTCGCTACCTCGACCTTCTCTCTATCGGCGACATCCGATGGCTCCGGCCATGGATGTCGCCGGTAGAGACTTCTCCTACCCGTTCCCCTTAATCCTTTTCCCTCTCCCTTCTTCCTTTCCTTTTCTCCCTTTTCTCTGTTTCTTCTGTCCTTCCTCGGCCTCCGTCGTGTTTTGCTACTTCTCCGTGGAGACTTGCCCTTGGGGGTTCAGATTGTGACTATTTTTGGTCGGATATGATACCTCCGGGACTGGATCGACTTTTGCCCTTTCAGATTTTGGTTCTTCTTTAGATCCGCGTTTTCTCCCCGGTTCGTGGGCTTCAAGATGAGTTTTTCGGTTGCTTCGTGGGAAGGGTTTTTGGTGAGGATTCCTTATGACTGGACTACTCGATGTTGGCTCCGATGATTGAGCTTTGGGATGACAGGCCCTAAACCTCCTCCTCTCCTTCTACTTTCGGTTGAGAGTCGTCGGATCTAGGTACGACTTTTCTTTTACACTCTCCCCCCTTGCTACTTTTATTTCTTCATCTCGTCTACCCTTTAGACTTCAGTTTCCTCGTCCTCGGTGTTAGGAAGAGGCCTCACAATTGGTGTTGGCCACCGTGGGGTTTTTAGCTTCTGGCTGGTTCGAAGTTTTCTGGTTGGATTCGGTGGGTATTGATAGTAGACTTAAGGGTGGGGTTTGTATTTCCCCTTCCCACTTTGGTACGTGTACCTCCTGGTGTTGGCCAGTAGTGTTTCGGTACATGTGGGTTGGCGAGGGTAATGACGGGGTTGCGCTTTTTGGTGGCTGGTGGAGAGTTTGCTCTGAGGAGGCACTGCAGGTTCTGTTCTGGTTCGCGGAGGGGGCGGTGAATTTGGGTTTGACTGGGTGTTTCTGCTGCTGAGTTGTATTTGTTTTGGTTTTAGTTTTCTCTGTTTTTTAATTTCGTTTTTTCTAGGTTCTAGACCTGTTTTGGAAGGCTTCTTGGTTAGCTACCGTTTTGGAGGCTCTCAGGGTTGGAGTGCTCGTGTCTGTTGTTCGGTCTACCCCTGGTTGGGTAGTGCCCTGGTGTTTTACCCCTTGTTGGGCTTTGATGTGTACTTCATGTTAGAAAAATTAGGGTTCTTAGACCTGTTTATTTCTCATTTTCATGGATTGTTGGTTTTGGTTTGGTGGTGCTTGTAGGCATCCTCCGGTTTGTACTGAAAGGCTACCCTTGCCTTTGTTTTCAGTTTGAAAACATGGGTTATTTATACAAAAAAAATGTTAGTTTTGTGCTATATGATAGTAGGTATGTACCTCATGAGAGGCTATGTCGTCCATGAGCCTACAAAAAATGGTTGAACCCTCGAGACTAGGGTTCTTAGACCTGTTTATTTCTCATTTTCATAGATTGTTGGTTTTGGTTTGGTGGTGCTTGTAGGCATCCTCCGGTTTGTACTGAAAGGCTACCCTTGCCTTTGTTTTCAGTTTGAAAACATGGGTTATTTATACAAAAAAAAATATTAGTTTTGTGCTATATGATAGTAGGTATGTACCTCATGAGAGGCTATGTCGTCCATGAGCCTACAAACAATGGCCGAACCCTCGAGACTCTTAGGGTTTGTGAGAAGCCACTCAAAAGAATCTTGTGTAGCAATACCGCCCATTTCAAGGAAAGATACAGTTGTCAACAATGGGTACCCAGAGGTAACTGTTGCAACAGTTAAATACTCCTCCAACGTTGGTGTATAACCTTGGTTGAACCATTTTGCTTCTTCAAAGTAGGCTCCAACTAATGCCTTCATCTAATGGGAAAGGAAAAAAATTATTTTCAAACCTTGTGATGTTCATGTAAAATTGGTATAATCACGAGGAACAGGGAATAAGTTTTTTTTTTTTAATCAGTCAAGAGGAGAAACATCATACTTTCAAGGAAAAACTCCATATACTAACTATCTTAGACTTGTACATTTCAAGAACTGAATGTTAACTTATTAGTCGATTAGATCAGGCCTGTAGACTTAAGGTAATTAAACAAACTAACATTTTCCGTTAGAAATGACAGAAAATGTTAGAAAAAACATCAAGAACTAACTATCATATGACTATTGAACTCAAAAACTAACAGTAAACTTGTTACTTTTTGGTGTTTTTCCTAACGTTTTTTGTCATTTCTAACGGAAAATGTTAGTTTGTGGAATTACATTAAATCTACAGGCCTGATCTGATCGACTAATAAGTCAACAATCAACGGTACAAGTTGATGGTACAAGATGAAGGAACTAAACTTAAAACATGCGGTTATGAGTACAAAGAAATCAGCAAAAACAACAAAAGATGGACATGTTCTTGCTTGAATTAATGAAGAGTCCAAGGAAAAAGCTTACGGCTTCTTTTGCATAGCTAACAGCCCATGATTTTCCTTCCCATACCATTAACTCCTCAATTTCGCGATACACATCAAGGATTGCAACATACAAAACATGCATGTAGTCCGGAAGTTCATCCAATTCAGCAATATCCCATCTGCAAAATGGATTCAAGTGTTTTATTTCTTCCGTTTTTTGATCGATTAAATCACATAGTATCAAAGTATCTGGTCTCAAGACTACGCTAATGCGGAAGAAAAGGAGCACCAAATGTTTTTTTTTTCTTAATGAACTTTTTAAGATTGATGTAGCAAATGTCAAGTCATATATGTTTGTGCATCAAATCACTGCCATTATGGAAAAGAAAACACGAATCGAACCTCTGAATGGCTTTGGTAAGGATCTGTAGCTCTTCAAATGTACCATAATTATCATATGTGTCATCAAGCATTCCAATAAGGACAATAACTTTGGTGGTGATCTTCCTTCCTATCATGTACTGAGGCTCATAGAACACGAATAATATCCCCATGTACAATTCCACCAGCCTGTCCTTTGCGTAGGGTAGTTTTGTTTTAATGTCCAGATCTTTCCACCACCTAAAATACTTGGACACATATAGTTTTTTTTTATCAACAAGGCATAATTTATAAAATAAACTTTTTCAAAAACAGGAACAGAAGACAAGAGCAACGTCCCCAACGAACAAACTATAAATCAGAGTACGGCACCAAATGTTGGTCTCAAACTAGAAACATAAACACTCAACGTAATGGGATAAACGAGAACCAATTAACCAAGGTCACAAACCTTACTATCTAAAAGCGTCTGTAATGGTATATTATGATTAATGGTATGGACCTATGGTAGGAGTTCATTTTTTTAGTTTCTCTCTCCTTCATATCACTATCTCCTGCTATGGCCTCTCCAATGGTAAACCATGACTAGTGATAGAGAGTCATTGTTTACACTTGAAATTAAATTGTTTGCATTTTTTTAAATTCATTGTTGTCACGTGTCAGTATGGGATTGGCCCGCCGACCAGCCTTGGGGCTGCCACGACTGGACGAGTCGTTACATGATCCTGCAATGACGGCCTGCAACGACACCTCTTACCACGACGCCTACCACAATTGGGCGTGGCAGAGCCGTCACAGGCCCTGCAATGACACACCTACAACGACCGTTAGAGGTGCTCTAATAATTAAGCCAGAACAAAATCAACAACCTAAAAACCCAAAGCCCAAACAAAGCAATGGGCTGAGCCCAAACATACCTACGTATCAAACCCAAACCAACCCAAAATGAAAAAAAAGGAAGAGGGCATATCAGACATTGCACCTCAGAACTGACACCTTGGGACACTATTTTGTGCCGCCTCGGATAGCAAGCATTGAAGACGCAACACACCGATGTATGCATTATTGCTCATTCGTAATTTTTTTATCATGAATTATTTAAATGTATCAAGACGTCAGTCATTCATATGAGCATGTTTATCTTCTGACGTTATTTTTAGAAGACCTACTCAATTAAAAGCTCAAGCTGATAGTTAAGAGATATACACTCTCATGAACAAGTCTGACAGATTGTGGGATTTGAACCCGTGTCTGTAAAAAATTGGACCGTAATACCATATTAAAGAACCAACTCAACTAAAAATTTAAATTAATAATTGAACACCTAATTATAAATTTATATTCCAACTACTAGTCGTAGTGAAAACATCTTAGCCTTTGCGTCTCACTAGGGCTTAAATTATGTAGTTGACATGTGATAGCATAGCACTGTATCAGTGTTTGCTTGTTCAACAAGTCATGCTCTTGAACATGGGTTCAAGTCTCTCTAGATGTATCTCTTAAGTCTTAGTTTTCTCCAACTTTGATTGAGCTTCTTTGAACTTTTCTCTCCAATTTTAGTTGGGCCTCTTCGATCTCTCACCAATATTTATTGGGTCAAGTGGCAAAATAGTCTCATTTTATATAAGGGGTGGTTTTGAACCTAAAATCTTAATACATTAGGGAAACCATAGGTCCTAGCCCTTCTTAAAGTTTGTTTTGACGATCCTAATTGAGCTTGATCTTTCCTTACACTTCCAATTACGCTCGACTTTTTTAGCGAAAACTTACAATTTTCGTCTATTTTAACGGATTCCGTTAGGTTTTTCACACGTGTACAGTAGCATTTTTTTTAACGGAATCGTCAAAATAGACGGAAAATGTTAGTTTGGGCAACAAAATAGAAAGACCATAGTTGGGAAATGCAAGGAAAGGTCAATCCCAGTTAGGATCGCCAAAACAAACCTCAAGGGGGTTAGGTCCCATGGTTACCCCTTTGTAGTATTCTTCTTTGTTAACTGCAAAAAAAAATCTCTTTTAACTTGTCTTTCTATTGTAATTTGTATAAAATAATGATTTTATCCTTAAAGTTCAAAGTTTAGAAAAAATAATTAGAAAACAAAAATCCAACAGTAATGAATTGAACATTACCTTGTAAGTTGGCTGAGTTCCTTCCGGTGCAATTTCTGCAGAATGTTGAAATCTAGCTTAGCAAAAGTGAGTAGCAGTTCATCATGTGAAGGGTCTTGTTGGTAGATGTCAATGTAATATCTGTGCTCGAGCCTTGGTGGTTCCATGTGAAGAGCTTGCTTTAAAGCATAACTTACTTGTGCCGACAGAGGAACACTTATGGATTTAGATGCTAGAAGTGATCTAAGGTTTGTGGTAGTGAAAGATAGAGCTTGCTCCAGCACATCTTCTCCATGGACTCTCAGGTGGGTAGCTTCATACAACTCTAACATTCCTCGAGCATCACTCACAAGTGATTCCTTAAACTCTCCCTTGTTGTCCATAAACTTCTTGAACACATCTGGTTTCGCGAGTACAACGTATGACAAATACAATATCTTACATAATTGGAAAAACGTCATTTCCTAGTCCAGTTAGAATCAAGGGGTAGCCAAGAGTCCTAACCCCTCTTGAGGTTGTTTTTTACGATCCTAACTGGGCTTGACCTTTCCTTGCACTTCTCAACTACGCTGGACTTTTTTTGCGAAAACTAACAATTTCCGTCTATTTTAACGGATTCCGTTAGGTTTTTGACACGTGTTGGTCACGTGCACAGTAGCATTTTTTTAACGGAATCGTTAGTTTGCGCAAAAAATGGAAAGGTCACAGTTGGGAAGTTCAAGGAAAGGTCAAACCCAGTTAGGATCGCCAAAACAAACCTCAAATGGGTTAGGACCCATGGTTTCCCCTAGAATCAAACAAACATGCTTTTATAGGTTTATTAATAATTGGAAAAACGTCATTTCGTAGCCCAATTAGAAAGATTATTTGTACATCTTAACTGTACTCTGCCTTTTGTGACAGATCTAAACACAAAGATGGCATTTTGTTACAAAAACTAACATAAAAGTGGTATTTTGTTACAAATCCTAGCCTTTCTTTATAATTATTTTACACTTCATTGTTACATTTTGTAAACTTGTACTACCTTTGTGTTAGGATCTATCACAAAATGTGGAGCACGATTAAGATGTACAAATAACTTTTCCGACCAAGCTACGTTATCCCTTAATAATTAAAACAAATTTAATGTTCTACATGTATACCATTCATTCGATTAATGATTATTTTGGATCATTTATTATATTTGATCTAATGACTACTTACATTTTAAGATAAGATTCACATGATTGTATGCCTACACATAGGGAAATCAATTAATGCAATGGCTGATATAATTAAAAGTTACTAAATACAATTAGATTATTGGATCCTCTGGTTTAATGACCTGAAATATATACATACCACATGAAACACGGTAACCTTGTTGTCGGAGCAGGCGAAACTTGAGAGCGACAGTGCAAAGGTCATGATTTGACCAATCATCGTGATTGTCGTCGTGAATTTGTTGTAAAGCTTGGCCACTCTCGGTCTCGAAATGGTAAGAAACGCCTAAGCGTTGGACAGACTCAACCAAGTCGAGTTTCTCTGAAAGCGTATGGTGAGCATCAATAAGCATCCTCCGCACTTGTTCCTTCATTTCTTCAACTCGAACCTTTGTTTTCTCATCCGTTTCCTACTTAGAACAATGCATATATTATCACTAAACCAAACTTAATTAGGCTAATAAAGAGAGAACAAAAATGCAAAATGTGAATATATAATACCATGGAGTTGGTATCAAATGAGAGGAATCGATCACCCCAAATAGAAGGAGGAAATTGTGCCGTTCGACGAACTACAACATTATTGTGAGATGTAACATCTTGAAGAGACATGCTGTTTTTCTAACGTTTTGTGCTTTAAATTCGTTTGTGACTTGTGATGGAGTACTTATAGACTAGAATTAAACACCTCCGGGCATTTTTGTGATTTTAACATTATACTTAAGGGTAGACTTTACGTCTATTAAAAATTATATAATTTGTATCGCCATAATTCTTTACCCTAATTATTTGGCTATGATGAGAAAAATATAATAAAAAATTCCTACAGAATAGGGAGCATTCACATGGGGTCATGTGCCCCTCTCACTATTTAATTTTTTCCATTTTTTTAATATTTATTATGTCACGTTTTAGGGTTATGTTGGTGTTATATTATTATTACTAATCAGCATGATTGTGTGCTAAGTATCGTTGTTACAGCTACGTCAATCTTGATAGTCTCCAATGTGATTGTGTTGACCGTATCAAATCGCTTGGAGATCAAGCCATTACTTGAGATTAAGTTATATCAATTACACATATTTATTATATTCCTTGTATATGCACGTAATATCGTTAGGTGATTTATTTCCTTCTTTATGTCTCCCCTCTGTTGTATAAATAGCACATATTATGCTATAAATTAAACAAGCAAAGTAAAAATAATTGTCTACTTTTATATGGGATCAGAGCAAATCTATACCTATAATGGGAAACGACGCAGAAAAAGATAGTGTCTCTTCGCACTATGTTCTGCACCCATCTAATCACCCCGGTCACACCTTTGTTACGCAACCGCTTAGTGAATCTGGCGACAACTACTACACCTGGAGGATTCAATTCCACGATGCCTTTGCCTGCAAGCATAAAACAACTTTTATTAGTGGTAGCATCCCACAACCTGCCACTACTGACAAATACCACGACCTGTGGATTCAGTGCAATGCCCTCGTCAAGACATGGCTTGTTAATTCCCTAAGCAAGGAATTACAAGCGAGTGCCGTTCACACCACCACAGCCAGCCAAATCTGGAAAGATTTGGAGCAGCGTTTCACACAAGGCGTTGCACCTCGTGTTTATGCACTCCGGCGCACCATAGCTCTCTTGCAGCAAGACGGTAAATCGGTCTCTGTTTACTATGGAAAATTAAAAATGGCATGGGACGAACTACATGGCCTCGACCCCCTTCCCATGTGCCAATGCAGGAAGTGTACCTGCAAAATCAATGAGCAAACTCAGGTACGACACATCAAAGTCAGGTTTTTGATTTTCTAATGGGGCTCGATGATGATTTCAGCACCATGAGATCCCAAATACTCAGCATGGAGCCACTACCAGGACTAGGTCGAGTGTACTCCGTTGCGGCGCAGGAAGAAACCAAACGCTTCGTAGAAGCTCTCCGGTCACAACCCGTGGAAAACATGGCTTTGGCTACTTATTCAAATGTCGGCACCGGAGGTAGCTGAGGTGACCATTCCGATGAAACCCGTGGCCAACCACTGTGCCATGATGACACGCCTCGTCGGTGCACCCATTACAGACGGACATGGCACACGGTTGAAGGTTTCTTCGCTCTTATAGGGTACCCACCCCACTGGAAAAAGCCACCACCGGAGGGCGGTACTTTTATCAACACTTTGCTCTATGTTTATCAACACTTTACACTGGTTTTATCAACGCTTGACACTGGTTTTATCACCTCATTTTCCAAAACTGACTATGATTTTCTCACCTCATCGCGTGTTTTTTATGAACACTAGTTTTATCAACACTAAACACTAGGTTTATCATTCAAATTACGTGTGTTTTATCACCCCCATCACATGTTTTTTTTGAAGCACGAAAAAAATTATTTCGGGGCTGGTTTTTAAAGAAATTATATCTCGGTAATTTTTATCAACAGTTTGCTCTGGGTTTATCAACACGTTACCCTTGTTTAATTTATCAACACTTTATACTGGTTTTATCACCCCATTCTCCAAAACTGATCATGATTTTTATTATCTCATCACGTGTTTTTAAGAACACCAGTTTTATCAACACTAAACACTAGATTTATCATTGAATTACGTGTGTTTTATCACCCCATCACAAGTTTTTTTATCAACGTTAAACTCTAGTGTATCACACTTATTATCAAAATTGAACATGATTTTTATCACCTTATTATTTGTTTCTGATCACCTCATTACATGTTTTTTTATCATTATTTAGCACTAGTTTGGTACTCCGATATAAAATATTTATTAGTGAAGATTTATTAACGCTCAACATTATTTTTATCATTTTGATATAATTTTTTATTTTCGTGCTTCAAAATATATTCATGATTGATCTTGATTTAAAGCTCTTGAAAAAAGAAAAATATTGGCGCAAGTTTGAAGTTTATCGGAGTTCAAACGAATCGGGAAATATTAAATTAATGAATTGGTGAAAAAAAATGGAAACTTGTCCACATGACACCATGCTATTACAATTATGCAATTGCTTGTGTGAGAATGGATGAAAGTGGCGTGAATTTGGGTAGAATTGGGATGATGATGTGGCATCATGGTGAATGTTGGATCTTAGGTGTGTGTGGTTAGGATTGGTTCTCACGGTTCCTATGTTAAGAATGGTTCTCAATAGATTATCCATCCGTTGTGTCCAACAATATTTGAAATAACTCCTAAACAACTTAAAAAATTTCATAGTGTTAGCATATTTGTGAATGAAATTTTGTTTAAGTTGTTTGTGTGTCTCTCGATTGTAAATTGCTCGATTCATTTACCGTACCACCTCGAAATACAACTTAAAATAAGAAACGTTTGTTTCACGATATAAAGAATACAAAATATGTCTCTAAAATACCTAATAAAGATATATGTGGGTCAACAAATCGTGTGTTAAGAAGAAGAATTGTTTCCATAGACTTACAAACATCCTCCGATCTGAACTCACCATTGAGTCAATTACGCGTGAATGGTGAATTAAGGAAGAATCTGACAGAATTTGACACTAAGAAACAAAACATAGACGGGTGAAACCCATCGTGTTCTTATTGGAAGAGCATCCGCTCCTATTTAAAATGGTGAATTTATTTGATCTCGTCAACACCTACTACAACAAAATGAACAAATTATATTCCCGTCAATACCAACTTGATTATTTAATTTTGTTCAACTTTTAATATTATTTTTTTTCATACACCTTTTTCAGAGTTATTTCTAATGAAAATTTGAATGCGAGAGTTATCATTGAAAATTATTTCTTAACCTACAAACTCATAATCACCATCTAAAGTTGGTGAAGTTATCATTGAAAATCAATTAAATGCGAGAAGTTATCATTGAAAATCGATTCTTAATGAATCTAATCGAAGTTTAAACAAAATGAGAAGATTAAATTAACGAATTTATCCAGAAAATAAATGTTTTTTTTCAGTCGCTGTAAAAATTACAATACTACTCTCACTAGCTATCAGAATAACATTGAAAAAAAATCTAAAGGGTAAACTACTAATACCCTTTGGTCGACTGAGAACTTCTCGCCGGTGGTTGCAGCGTGGGTTGATCTGGATCTCCTTGCTGGCGGCGGCGGGGCTCGTCAACGGTGGCGACTGGAGCAGGAGCAGCGGCTGAGCAGAGAGGGAACGCCGGCAGAGTACGAGCAACGTTCAACGAAGGTGAACAGCGGTGGCGACGATTGAAGCGGAAGCGATATTAGAGCGATAGAGGCTCTGATACCATGATAACAATTGTGTAATTGTATTGTATTCGATGATAAAAGCATACATAGTGTACACGTTTATATAGTGGTGGTGTACCACTAGGATTTCCTAAACCCGATGTTAACCCTCACGAGCCACATGAACTGGGCCTATACAATATATTCTAACAGTTTTCATGGACTTTTTTTTTTTTGATCGGCGAAGACATATATTAAAAACCCCTTATGAGGTAGAAAAGGATACAAAAACAACAATCTCACTACAGATTGTGAACAACAAAAGCAAGAGAACAACAAAAGAAAGTAACAAAAGCAAGATAAGTATAAAGAGAGGAAACAATAGAGTAGTAAACTGCAAAATGTTGTTGAGTGGAGTGAACTGAACAAATTTGAGGGTTGTCCAGGTGAAACCAGTAGCCAGAGCAAAGGTTTGGTTAGAAGATTGATGTGTAACCAATATTGAGTAGATCCAACAGCAGGATCATGTAACATAATATGCTGTTGGAATGCAGTTGAGAATTTTGGAGCATGGGATGGAGCATCTTCTTTAGTCTTTGACAGCACTAAAGAAATGGATTGAGGATTGAGGAGCCAAAACCAGATGATTCTGCAGGCAAGAGTATGAATGTGCACCAGCATGATGTTGTGAATAGAATTAAACTTGATCCTTTATGTAGAGGTCCAGCCAAAGATTGAGAACCTGCAAGACAAAAGGGAAAGGAGCAGTAGGAGTCCAAAAAAAGAAAGCACTTATCCTAAGAGTTTTACTAACCACACACAAGAAAGAAGGCGGGAGAAGGCAGAAGTAAGAAGTAACCCACACACAAACCCCAGAATAGAGCACAAACCAAACCGAAGAAACCTTACCAAACTCACCAACTCTCCCCCAAACCACCCAGGAAACCACCCCAAAACCCAACTCCAAGAAAGAACAAGAGTCATGTACTGCAGAGTTGCCAAGGATTGCTTAACCATTCCTGCAGAGTGAAGTGATAATAAGAATCAAAGGATGCTCATTCCCAGCTGTAGGAGACATTCAGAATTTTGATATATAATTGTGAAGATGAATCTTGTTGACCCTTGAATATTGTTGCATTCCTTGAGAGCCAGAGATGTCAAATAAGAGCCTGTAGTATATTGCACCAGGCTCTTCTGAGTTTGGAGGGGACTAAGTAAGGCCAAGAGCAAAAGACTGATTTAACATCAAAGGGGCATACCCAAGAAATACCCCACCATTTTAAGATTGAAGTCATGACTTCCCAAGCCATCTTGCAGTGTAGAAGTAAATGTGCTACATCTTCAAAGTCCCAACTGCATTGAGGACAGATAATCTGCTGAAGGGATAGTGTCAATCCTCTACTTTCAAGAAAACACTTGGTTGGTATAGCCTCAAGACATGCTAACCAACAAAATGCAGAGATTTTGGAAGGGATCCATGATATCCACAGATGTTTTGTCCAATTCAGAGAAGAGGTTCCTTGAGCTGCAAGAATAGAATACATTTTCTGCACAGAAAAACCCTTTGCATCTGAGGACCAAAATAATTTATCTTCAACAGGAGTTAGCCTAGTAACAGAGAGGACGGCACACAAACACCCCCATTCTAAGAGTTCCCAGCCCCTAGCATCTCTTCTTAGATCAAGATTCCAGCTATTATCCTCCCAGAGATCTGCTATGAGAGAGTGCTTTGAATTTGCCAACAAATAGATCCTTGGAAATAGAACTTTAAGAGATAATTCTCCCCACCAAATATCCTCCCAGAATGATTACCATTACCAAGGTGCCAAGAGAGTCATTTGCTTCCAAACAGATCAGCAAAAATAGGATCATTTGATAATGAAATGATATGTGTAAAGAAATTTGGGCGTCCAAGTTCAGTAAAGTTGGTGAGGTCCCGATCATGAATTCTACCCCCATACCTTGCACAAATGATTTGTTTCCACAAAGAATTATCTTCCACAGCAAATCTCCACCACCATTTTGCAAGGAGGGCAATGTTCATCAATTTTAGATTTTTAATTCCAAGACCCCCATCTGATTTTTGTTTGCAGACTTGTCTCCAGCTAACTTTACAGAAGACTCTTGTAGGAGCAGTACCATGCCATAAGAACCTCCTTTGCCAGGATTCCATAGTCCTAAGGACTGAAATTGGGGCTTTGAGCAAGGATAGAAAATAAAGAGGCAAGGCACTAAGAGTGGACTTTATCAATGTTATTCTGCCACCAAAGGTTAGAGTTTTGGCCTACCACAAGCCAAGGGATTTTTTGAACTTCTCAATGATTGGTTTCCAAGTGATTAGTCTTTTTGGATTGGAGCCAAGACTAAAACCCAAATATTTGAATGGGAGTGTGTCTACTGAGCAGGAGAGGATAACTGCATAATCATGTGTTTCTTGGGGGGAAAGGTTCATTGGTATGAGTGTAGATTCTCTGAAGTTCACTTTTAGTCCAGCTGAAAGTTTGAACATCTTGAGAGCATTTTTCAAATTGATAGCACCATCTGTTTAACTGTAAAACCCACTTCGTGTAAAAGTGTAGTAAAGTGCGAGCTGAAACGTGAGGGTAGAAGTTTGCAACAAGCTGTTTTTCGAAAGAGAAAAAAATCAAATTTTTTTTGGAGAAGCATCAGTTTTGGGCCGAGCTCGAGTTTGGGCCAGCTCCGGCCCATTCGCATCAAGTGCGCAGCCCAGCCTGCAAGCGCAACCCAGACTTGCGCAGCTCCACTGTAAATTGGGGCCGAAACCCTAAAGCTGGTACTGTTCACTCAGCCCTTCGCCCCTTCGTCTTCCTCTCGCCAGAACCCTCTCGACCCACGCCGTCGCACGTCCCGAAACTCGCCGGAAACGCCTTCGTCCTCCTCCCTCGCATAGCCACACCTCTCCTCTCCATCCTCTCAGAGCGGTCAAGCTCTCAACAGCGACGAGACGTCGCCAGAGCTCCTCGCTGGGGTCGGTTGCTCTGAGCTGAAATCGAACGCCCTGAGTTCGTAGTCGAGCGGATCGAGCCCTCCTCTCACCTCCTTCTTCTCCTTTGGCTTCACCGTAACGGAAATCGTCCCTTTTCGGGCTCGATTCGAACGGGTGAGGTCGGAACCCTCGCTGGCAACCTCGAACTCGTCAGATCTGAGACGAGGTCGGGTCTTGGGTCACGCCTGAGCCGTCGCCGAGAACCTGGCGTTCATCTACGTCCTTTTCCTCCCTGTTCGAGCCTCTGCAGCACCGTGGACGGTGGCCGGAGATCGCCGGCGCTGCCGGAGCTGGTTCTAGTTCAGAGACGACTCGGGACCAAGGTTTGGGCCAGATTTCGGTATTGGGCCAGAAGAGACCTGAGCTGAGTGGGCCTTGGGCCTGGGGGAAGATCGGGCCGGACAGAACAGAAAACGGGCTTTGGACCATTGTGGACTCAGGCCTTGGGCCCAGTTGGACTTCAGGACCGGGTCTGGACCGGGTTCGGGTTCGGATCCTGGTCAACCGGACTATAAAGGAAACTGTTTTAAAATCAGATTTAATTAACCGGTTTAACGAATTCAAGGTGAGATTTTGAACGGATAATTTGTGGTTAAATCAGAGGACCTTTGGACTTTTATCATTTGTTTGATTGGTCTTTTCTTTGTCAAATCTAGACGGGACTTCGCCCGAGATCAAGGGCTTGGACCCGAGCTAGGGGAGCAAAGATCACGCCGGGACCCGAGTGAAGAACGGAGCGGTGATCACCGGGCTTATCATCAAAGTGTTGAGAGGAAGACGTCGAGGTAGGGAAAGTCCTAACCTCTCGTTTAAATGCTTAGTATGCATGTTAGGCTAATAAAATCGGAAAGGTCCTAGAAATGCCTATAGGATGCGAATAACTAGAATAATCGTCTTTCACTTTCTAATAACCGGAAATGTCTAGTGGTGAATGATTAGGATGCCAATCACTAGTGTAACTCGTTTTCAATACTTGGGAATTGTTTGACTGGTAGAGTGGCCTTGGCAAAGCCCTCGGATTAGTTGCGTGTTAGGATCACATGCTTGGTTGTTTGGTTGTTTAGTGGATAGGCTAAAGAGTCTAATGGAACTAGTTGAATTGCATATGTGAATGCTCGATTGAAGGTTTTATGTTTGGTAGATTAAAATCATACTTGACCGTTGACTGTATTTGAATGATTGCTTGTTGTCCTTAAATGGTTGCTTGGAGCATCGAGTATGACTGGTTGTACCGAGCGGTGCAATCAGGTGATCGATGCCCCGATGGGTCGAGGCTGGTAAGTGAACGGTAAGTTGTGTTTGTGTGATTCGTGCGTTGTGATTATGTGATTCGTGTGCTGTGTGTTGTGGTGAATTGGTGATGTGTGAGCTATGTGTGACAGTGAATTGGTGGTTGTTGGGATTGGATTGTTTCGTGTTTCGGCTTGAATGTGTTAATCAATTATTAACTGATTATTATTGAATTGCCCAAGTGTATGCTTCCTATGAGAGTAATACCTTGGTTCCCGAGGACATAAGATCCTTTGGAGACGTTTCTGAGAATCCCGATGATAAGCGCCCCGAAGGGTTGTTTCCGGTCGCCTCAATGATATGCGTCTCCTTTGTATTTGAGGGAAAATCCGAGAGGACACATCATATGTGGATCGGAGGGTGGTGACTTCATGTGCCACGGCATTGGCTGGATTACCTATTACCCGTGTTTGTTAAGAGCTATATTGTTAATTTTTGCTGTTGATTTTAGTGCGTTTAAAGTCCACCTGGTTATGGATTTTCCCTACTGAGCGCAAGCTCACCCCTATGAGTTTATTGTTGTGTTTACAGGCTTAATTGAGGAGTAGAGGCTTGGGAGCTTCTTGGTGTGGGTGTCGGTAGAGACTTCGCTTTTATTTTATTACTGTTTAGAACAAACCTTGTGGAGGATTATTATTACACCCCTGGAGGGTTATTTATGTTTTAAACCGAATTTTGTGGATTTGAGTTTCATATTGGAGTTTTTCAGGAACTTATTGTTGAGTGATTTCCTTTTTAATCATTTATTTCTAGTCATGCCTCGAGTCCGGGCAAGAACCGGATTTGAGGTGTGACAATTTGGTATCAGAGCCTGGTTTCATTTGAAACAGGTGTCTTGTGAACTGGTTTTCAAACCTCGGACCGAAGTCAATTAGGTGGGTAGAGTTAGGGAGTCTGAGCCGTGATGCTCAGTGATGCGATTTGGAAACATTAACGCAGAGAGTGGGAACGACCTGAGTCGTGAGTCGCTGTAATGGTTGTCCTAAATGAAATCTTTACACTACAATGTTTGCATTACTTGATTGGTATCCCCTTCCTAGTGATCGGTGAAGCCGAACGGTTGAGATCGGAATTGAATTAACGGGCAATGATCGACCCACTATGCATTCGTTGTAGGGTGAGCCAACGGTTGGTGGTGTTGCCATTTTGGTGGATCATTTCGAAAAATTTCAGGTTGTAGTTGGTCTTGTTCAAGTGTTGACTTGTTTGATTGACCGCTTTCTGGAGCATGAGTACTCCATGTGTATTTGTATTGAGTGTTTTGAGTGGGGTCGTCGAACCCGTGTCTTTACCTTTGGTTTGAGTGGCCGTGAGTGCCGTCGGGTTGTTGAGCCCGTGAGTTACTGTTGTTGAGTCTTGGGTGGCCATGAGAGCCCGTGTTATTATTTGTGTTTGAGTGGCCATGAGAGCCCGTGTACTAAGGTTGGTGTCTTTGGTTGGCTTACGAGTTAGAGTCTCGGTAAGTTGCGAGCGTGTATTATTGTTGAGATTGGGGCACGAGAACCCCGTATGCCCGTGTGTGGTGAGATTGGGGCACGAGAACCCCGTATGCCCGTGTGTGGTGAGATTGGGGCACGAGAACCCCGTATGCCCGTGTGTGGTGAGATTGGGGCACGAGAACCCCGTATGCCGGTGTGTGGTGAGATTGGGGCACGAGAACCCCGTGTGCCCGTGTGTGGCGAGTTTGGGGCACGAGCACCCCGTAGTATTTGAGAGCACGAGAACTCCGTTTATTGATTGCGTTGTGTACCTTAGGAGCACGAGAACTCCGTTTATTGACTGTGTGGTGTCTTTGGCCGAGCATGAGAACTCTGCGTACTTTTGTCTGGTGAAATTGTGTTGGTGAGTGTCCCGCTTAAGCGAAGGGTTAAAGGGAATTACGAATGGGTCATGCCGAATTTTCGGTAGGACTGTAATAATTGTACTATCACGGGTTGACTTAGGGGCGCCACTGTAGTCGAGCGTGATGGTTTGATGTCAAGTTGTTACAATGAGGTTTGGGGACGCCTGAATCGGATTGTACAACATGAGATCGACATGACAAGGTTTGGGTAAAAGTTAAGAAATGGGAATCCATGGAAGGGAAGGAAAGGCTAAGGGTGATTATTGAATTGAGTTGTGTTGAGTACTAAACCCCTCTTGTGAAAGGATACCCGAGCAGGGGGTATGCCTGTTGCTTTGTGCCTTGTGTGGTGTGCTTAAGATTGAATCCTCCAGTGGGAGTGGATTTCTTTGACTTGATTGAACCCTCATGTGGGAGTTGGTTGTGTGTTTGATTAAATCGCTGATTGTTGTTGTGAGACGCATTGAGATGCGAACTTGTGTGACTTTATACGAGTATATCTATATATATATCTACTAAGCTTAAGAGCTGTAAACTTGGGTGACTTGTGAGACGCGCGTGAACGTCCTTGTACTTGATCGAACCGTTGTTTTCTGTGTGAGACGCACGAGGTGCGGGTCTCTTGTCTACGTAAGTGTTACTTATGACTTTACGACTTACTCTTGATCCAAGTGGGATCCGGTGGAGACGCACGAGAACGTCATATTTTGGTAAATCGAACCGATTAGGTTAAACCGAGATTTGAACCTATAGTTGCTAAAGGCAGTGAGCTGGCGAGATGTCACGTGTTTACATCCTGGAGAGTACCAAGAGCCGTCCAGCTGTGGGGAAGAGCCGGGTACCAGCTATCGTTCTGGCAGGGGCAGTGAGCGCCCAGGGAGCTACTTCCACAGAGCACCGGAGTTTTGGGGATAGACCGGTAGGGTCATCACCTAGAGTTCCTCTAGTCGCAGAGCCGACTCAAGCGGCCCGCTTGATGAGGTGGTTAACGCAGTGTTAGATGCGCTCAGCATGAGAGTACAACACCGGCACAAGAGTCTGTGCCTACTGTCGACGCAGTCACTACCGAGATGCCAGGCCAGGTGGATAGTTACACGGCCCAGGCACTCCCGGGGGTCTTCATAAATTGAGTACACCAATTTATTCCGGGAGTTCAGACCCCGGGGCAGTTGTATTAGGGTTGGAGTGGATTACCCACAACCTTAATACGTTTAGAGTATTCGGATACTCGTTGGAGAATATGTTCCACGACCCCCCCAGCCGAGGGAGAAGCACGATACTGGAAGCAACGTGTGCAAACTAGATCTGGAAATGACTTCCAACCGTTCAGCGGACCGTCCTTGGGACAGTGTTTCCTTTGATCTATTCGAGATGACCGAGGCCAGTAGTTTTGATCTGCGATAGAAAGGGGTGACCGTCTATGGGTATTAGGCGAGGTTCATGTCCCCGTATCTCTTCGCACCCAGGATGGTGCCGACCGAGAAGAGCCGTCGTAGGCATTTGAGAAGGGACTCAGTTCTCTTGGCACAGATTGAGTCATTGCTTCAGAACCGTGGACGATTCAACACTAGTGGAGCAAACACTAGCGTTAGAGAGACATGTTGGGAAACCGCCAAGGCGCGGAAGACCAGGCCGAGGCCGAGAGGCTTCTTGAGGCCGTTAGAGAGTCGCAATCCGAGGAGGCAGGGGACCCCAGGTTTCCTTCAGTCACAGAACCAGTCCCGTGAGACACGACGGGTTGGAGAAGTAGTGTCCGTTGGAACTGCCCCGGTAGCACCGTTTTCCCTCGAGCAAACAGTTGGAACATCTAGCCCGAGAAGGCAGTTGAGTGACGGATCTACGAACCGTCCTACAGGTCGATCTACAAGAGTCGACAAGAGAATATGCTGCCATAGCGGTGAACTCTTTCATCCCATTGAGAAGAGGACCTCCGATGTGGCGGGGCCGAGCGTACCTACTTACCGAGCCCCGAGTGAGGACTTGATACCGATCTTAAGATCGAGTAGAGTACTTGTTACCATCTGCATTTTGGATTTCGTGTCAGCTGACACTGGAGCATTACACTGGGTGTATTGGTTCGTGGTGACGTATTGATCGAGCGAGTTTAACACCGTTAAGCCCACCGGTACTTTCAACACATCGACTAAAGATATGGTAGTACCGACTAACGTCAGTGGGAATTGGAAAGTGGAGTAACAAACTTAGTCAGATTGAAGGTTCTTTTCTTCTCCGATAGTGCGGATCGAATTTTAAGAATCGAGTGCTGAAACAGCAAGCGTTCATCGAGCGCCATCAGCGACGAATGCCGAACAGTGAAAGGCCGCAGCCTTGACGAGTAAACGGGCCGACCGGTCACCGGAGGTGACCGAGCAACGATACAATCAGAGTAGCGCAGCGGAAGCGTGGTGGGCTCATAACCACAGTAGTCGTAATCGACAGTTTCTTCTAACCCCGCTACAGGACTTAAGTTAAAAGATTCGAACCGTTGAGGCGTTGTTGTTCAAAATCTTTGTTAGCGAACGAAGGTTGCACGAGTGTGTGCCGTGCGTGAGAAACTAATTGAAGGTGTGTTTATTACGTTATCCCCAGATGGACTAAGCGTAACCATGGAGTTATGTGCTAGAAGCGAGAGCACCTCGCGTTGAAATACCAGCTACAGATAGTTGAGGGCGACTACCACAAGCTTTCAGGCCAGAAACAAGATGGCACCGAACGAGGAATCGTATGACAGGTCGAATTTTGTGCCACGTGAGAGCACATGAAAGATTAAGAGCTAACCGCTGTAAGTCTTAATTTGTCAAGTAGCGAATGACGGAACCACGCAAGTTTCTAAACTATTCAAGGTTTTCAAGATCTCAGTACGTGGTGTTTAACCCTTAAAGGGATACTTGGGTGGTTTTGACTATTAGTTGGTTGATTGATAGCTCGTGAACGGTATAAAGGATACCGTCGGTCGGGATGACCTTTGGCAATCGATCTGGGATCGTGGTTCGCAGTCGAGTGAAATTTCGTGCGTCTAATTTTGGTGTCTTGAAGGACGCTTACTTTGACCACGTGCCAGTAAGGGGTTCTATTGGTCCGTGTTGTTGTACGTTGTTCGTCCAACTAAATGTTGGTAGAGTTCATGGTGGTGCTGAACCATACGCCGGTTTTGAGAACCCTTGTCTAGTGTTATGTTGATTCAGGTGAGATGGCTTGTGAAGTGGTTGATCTGATATTGAGAACTAGTGTGGATGTCAAGAGAAATATCGCGAGTTGAATAAACCTTCTCGATGGATCACAGTGAGATGTGGTTGGCTTACCGCGAGTTGAGTTTGTGGTACGTGATGTGTAACTGACCCGTACCAGGTTGAGAACCGTGTTCAGGTTTAACCGTTGTGACAGATGTGCGTGTTGTTGGATGTGTACGAGGCACGTTTGTGCTTTATCGTTTACCTTGGGTGTGTGATGACCTGTTATTTGTTGTGGCTGCAGTTGGTGTTATTTCGTTTGTTTATGCTTCATGAGTGTGGTGGGGTTTTGAGTTGAGGAGTTTGGTTATGAGTTCCGTTGGAAATTAGTTGTGTGAAGCACCTGTATGCCAGGCTTAGTATGACGGGAGGTTTGAGTAGGTCTTGTTTTGAGGCATGCCGCGGTTCGACTATACCGGTACGTTGTACCATTTACTTGATTGAGGTACGTCTATCCTTCCACGAAAGGGATGTGATGAAACGAGCGATTGTTCCAAACCCCGCAGTGGTTATGAGGACCTTTGTTTGGATGATCACGTTCGTGTGTTGCTTTCTCGTCTTGAGGGTGTTAGGTCGTGACAAGACCTGTTTGGAGTTCTAGTGTGAACTATTCGGGAGACGGTTACTAAAGAGAAATTGAGGAGTCAAACCTTCGGATGGCTCCGTCCTTGTCCGCTTTTCGGAGTTTTCCGATGAGACACCCATACCGAAGGAAGATCCCGGTATGGCATGTCAGAACTGAAGTCGTTCTATCCGGTGTGATACCGGTACAGTTGAGGATCATGATAAGAAATATCTACATCGAAGTTGTTGATGACGGTCGGCCGCCTACACTAAAATTGGAGTCTGATAGAAGTTGCCTGGATCGTTATCTGGCATTCCTCCGTATCTGAGGTGGGTACATTTACCCTTTTTGAGTTGCGCCTATTGGTCCACCGGATGGGTGTTCCGAACCGTGCAACGTTTATAAAATCCTGAGTCTCGAGGAAGTGGTTTATGTGTTACTTGATCGTGTAATCGCTTGTGGTTGGTCATAGCTCGACGAATATTGGAATTCTGGGTAAGCTGTCCCTGTATCAGTTACTAAGAAGGAAACTGAGTGGTTATGTCTACGTGTAAATTCCTACTTCATTTCGCCTTAGGAGGTGTGTCGACACGATATCTATGACCGACAGGAGATTCCGGTATAGAATATCCGGACCATTATAGAGTTTTTCAGTGCGACGTCTATACCGAGGTAGGGTCCCGGTATAGGATGTTTTATACCGTCATCCGGTATTCCTTAACGATTCAAGTGTTATTTGACATGTTGGATACATCAGCAGTTCTTGAGCTATGGTTACTCGTTGAAACATCGGGTTGTTGAGAAGGACTGCTTTTCACCGCCAAGTATGGCTTTCGACTAACTAGCGTTACCCAGTGAAGCGCGAGTAAGTAGAAGTCGCGTAAATGCGGAAACGGTTAAAGACCGAGTAGAACCGATAGGAGAGTTACGCGCTCAGATCTTTCTGAGAGTGAGCCCAAAAGGAGCCTTAGCGGATCGACAACGACAGAGGCAAGTTGGCCCCACAAGTTTTATTCAATGGAGGTCTTAAGTCAGAGCGAGAACCGTTGTCTGGCAACTCCCACGTGTTCCGAGCTACGGAAGTACACCGCGGCTCCCTCGCAGGTGAGTCGTACTCGAACGTTCCCTAAGATCTGGACAAGAGGAGCACGTTCATGTTAAATTTCGAGGACAAAATTTCTTTAAGGGCGGTAGATTGTAAAACCCACTTCGTTTAAAAGTTTAGCAAAGTGCGAGCTGAAACATGAGGGTAGAAGTTTGCAACAAGCTGTTTTTCAAAAGAGAAAAAAATCAAAAAAAATTTGGAGAAGCATCAGTTTTGGGCCGAGCTCGAGTTTGGGCCAGCTTCGGCCCATTCGCATCAAGTGCGCAGCCCAGCCTGCAAGCCCAACCCAGACTTGCGCAGCTCCATTATAAATTGGGGCCGAAACCCTAAAGCTGGTACTATTCACTCAGCCCTTCGCCCCTTCGTCTTCATCTCGCCAGAACCCTCTCGACCCACGCCCTCGCACGTCCCGAAACTCGCCGGAAACGCCTTCGTCCTCCTCCCTCGCATAGCCACACCTCTCCTCTCCATCCTCTCAGAGCGGTCAAGCTCTCAACAGCGACGAGACGTCGCCGGAGCTCCTCGCTGGGGTCGGTTGCTCTGAGCTGAAATCGAACGCCCTGAGTTCGTAGTCGAGCGGATCGAGCCCTCCTCTCACCTCCTTCTTCTCGTTTGGCTTCACCGTAACGGAAATCGTCCCTTTTCGGGCTCGATTCGAACGGGTGAGGTCGGAACCCTCGCCGGCGACCTCGAAATCGTCAGATCTGAGACGAGGTCGGGTCTTGGGTCACGCCTGAGCCGTCGCCGAGAACCTGGCGTTCATCTACGTCCTTTTCCTCCCTGTTCGAGCCTCTGCAGCACCGTGGACGGTGGCCGGAGATCGCCGGCGCTGCCGGAGCTGGTTCCAGTTCAGAGACGACTCGGGACCAAGGTTTGGGCCAGGTTTCGGTATTGGGCCAGAAGAGACCTGAGCTGAGTGGGCCTTGGGCCTGGGGGAAGATCGGGCCGGACAGAACAGAAAACGGGCTTTGGCCTATTGTGGACTCGGGCCTTGGGCCCAGTTGGACTTTAGGACCGGGTCTGGACCGGGTTCGGGTTCGGATCCGGGTCAACCAGACCGTAAAGGAAACTGTTTTAAAATCAGATTTAATTAACCGGTTTAACGAATTCAAGGTGAGATTTTGAACGGATAATTTGTGGTTAAATCAGAGGACCTTTGGACTTTTATCATTTGTTTGATTGGTCTTTTCTTTGTCAAATCTAGACGGGACTTCGCCCGAGATCAAGGGCTTGGACCCGAGCTAGGGGAGCAAAGATCACGCCGGGACCCGAGTGAAGAACGGAGCGGTGATCACTGGGCTTATCATCAAAGTGTTGAGAGGAAGACGTCGAGGTAGGGAAAGTCCTAACCTCTCGTTTAAATGCTTAGTATGCATGCTAGGCTAATAAAATCGGAAAGGTCCTAGAAATGCATATAGGATGCGAATAACTATAATAATCGTCTTTCACTTTCTAATAACCGGAAATGTCTAGTGGTGAATGATTAGGATGCCAATCACTAGTGTAACTCGTTTTCAATACTTGGGAATTGTTTGACTGGTAGAGTGGCCTTGGCAAAGCCCTCGGATTAGTTGCGTGTTAGGATCACATGCTTGGTTGTTTGGTTGTTTAGTGGATAGGCTAAAGAGTTTAATGGAACTAGTTGAATTGCATATGTGAATGCTCGATTGAAGGTTTTATGTTTGGTTGATTAAAATCGTACTTGACCGTTGAATGTATTTGAATGATTGCTTGTTGTCCTTAAATGGTTGCTTGGAGCATCGAGTATGACTGGTTGTACCGAGCGGTGCAATCAGGTGATCGATGCCCCGATGGGTCGAGGCTGGTAAGTGAATGGTAAGTTGTGATTGTGTGATTCGTGCGTTGTGATTATGTGATTCGTGTGCTGTGTGTTGTGGTGAATTGGTGATGTGTGAGCTATGTGTGACAGTGAATTGGTGGTTGTTGGGATTGGATTGTTTCGTGTTTCGGCTTGAATGTGTTAATCAATTATTAACTGATTATTATTGAATTGCCCAAGTGTATGCTTCCTATGAGAGTAATACCTTGGTTCCCGAGGACATAAGATCCTTTGGAGACGTTTCTGAGAATCCCGATGATAAGCGCCCCGAAGGGTTGTTTCCGGTCGCCTCAATGATATGCGTCTCCTCTGGATTTGAGGGAAAATCCGAGAGGACACATCATATGTGGATCGGAGGGTGGTGACTTCATGTGCCACGGCGTTGGCTGGATTACCTATTACCCGTGTTTGTTAAGAGCTATATTGTTAATTTTTGTTGTTGATTTTAGTGCGTTTAAAGTCCACCTGGTTATGGATTTTCCCTACTGAGCGCAAGCTCACCCCTATGAGTTTATTGTTGTGTTTACAGGCTTAATTGAGGAGTAGAGGCTTGGGAGCTTCTTGGTGTGGGTGTCGGTAGAGACTTCGCTTTTATTTTATTACTGTTTGGAACAAACCTTGTGGAGGATTATTATTACACCCTTGGAGGGTTATTTATGTTTTAAACCGAATTTTGTGGATTTGAGTTTCATATTGGAGTTTGTCAGGAACTTATTGTTGAGTGATTGCCTTTTTAATCATTTATTTCTAGTCATGCCTCGAGTCCGGGCAAGAACCGGATTTGGGGTGTGACAAAGACCCCTATTCATTGGGAAATCTGGTGAAGGGGAGCCATTAATCAACACAGATAAGTGGGCTTTGAAGCATGAAATCATCCATAATCTCCATAGTAATCCAAAGCCAAGTTTCTACAGCAGCTTCATCATATACCCCCAATTGATGTTGTCAAATGCCTTTTCAAAGTCTGCTTTAAAGATGAGTGCCTTTATTTTGGTTTGTTTGATCTGTTGAACCACTTCATTAGCAGCTAGCACACCATCTAGAATCTGTCTTCCAGCTAGGAAGCCAGTTTGCTCATAACCAACAAGTGAACCACAGACTTCTTTAAGTCTTAATGCAAGTAGTTTGGTGAGAATTTTATAAGGACCAAATGTCAATGGAGCTTCACATTTGGGAATTAATGTTATAAAAGAAGAGTTGAGACCTTTCCCCAAGTGTCCTGTCTTGTGAAAATAAGAGAGGAAGTTCATGATGTCTTCTTTGATAATAGGCCAGCACACTTGATAAAATTTGAGAGTGAAACCATCAGGGCCAGTTGCTTTATCTCCAGCACATGCCATCAAGGCCTTCATCACTTCTTGTTCAGCAAAAGGTCTCTCTAACCATTGTGATTGAGCTGTGGAGATTGACTTGAAGGGCAAGTTATCTATATTCAGTGGTATAGCAGAGGGCTTAGAAAATCTTTCTTTGAAATGAGTAGCAGCTACTTCTTTAATAAGAATTGGGTCCTGTAGGAGCTGTTCTTCATGGATGATCTGTGTGATTTTTTTCCTTGTGCCATTGTAATTTGCTAGTAAATGGAAGTATTTGGAGGGTTTGTCCCCTTCATGAAACCATTTCCTCCTTGCTTTCTGGCTCCATAATTTGGATAATAGCTTGGTCTTTTGGATAAGCATAGCTTTGCAACTTCCTCTATCATTACATTCTTCAGCAGTGAGGATTATTTCTTCCACTAGTGAGTCCAAGTTGTCAAGCTTGTCCCTGAGGACCTGCATTTGAGTATCTAGATGGCCATAGACTTGAGTGTTCCACTCTTTTAGCATTTCTTTCAACAGTTTGAGTTTTTTCCATAGGATCAGATGGGGTTGACCTGTGATTTGTAATGTTGACCAGAAGCTTTCCACAGCTTTGAAGAAACTTGGATCCTCTATCCATATATTGAGGAATTTAAAGGGTCTAGGGCCCCAATCTAATTGATCATCATATAAGAGAAAAGGTCTGTGATCAGAGATGCTTCTGGGTAGGCATTTTTGGGTGAGGGTGTTGAATTTGCCGAGAAAATCAATAGAGATAAAATATCTGTCTATCCTTGAAGCCAATGAACCAAGGCCAAACCAAGTATATTTGCCACCTGTGAGAGGTAAGTCAATGAGATCCAAGGAGTTGAGTAGAGACTGTAAGTTTGATATATCAGTTGAGGATACTTTGTTGGTTGATCTTTCAACTAGAGATAGCACAACATTGAAGTCTACTGCTAATAATAATGGAGTTGATCTGGAGATGACTTGTAATTCAGCAAGTATGTCAATCCAAAGAGCTCTTCTTTCTCTTCTTTTGGATGGGGCATAAATATTTGTGATACATCAGGTTTTGTTTAATTCTTTAGAGTGGCCTATCCAGATAAGAGCACCTGCAATTTTTTGCACCTTGATCAATTGAAAAGAGTTAGAGTTCCAGCATGTAATTATTCCACCTGATAGTCCAGAAGCAGGGATGAAGTCCATCTCCCAACCCAATCCAAGGCCACATGATCTGAGAAAGCCAAAAGGAATTTTTTCCAACTTTGATTCTTGTATTAGGAGCATCTGGGGCTGTTGCTTGCGAGTCAAGTCATTGAGTGTCTTCCTTTTTTGTGCTGAAGACACACCTCTCATATTCCATGAGAGGATTTTCATGACACAATTTAAGAACTAGGAAAAGGAGTGGCCTCTATTACCCCATTGTCTTAATCAATAAGGGTTAGAGCCAGTTCCTCATCCACACCACTTCCATCTTCCAAAAAGCCAAGATTATCACCATCCATATCAGCTAGATGCTGAATTAAAAGCTCATCACTACAATCTGCTTTTAGCCCTATTTTCTTACCAAAACTCCAAGCTTTCCTTGCCTCACCAAGCCTTTGATCCTTCAATCTCAATCTAGTTTCATATTTGTGTGAAGAGATAGCTGCCAAGTGTTTCTTGCCTTTGGATTTTTTGTACGAGGGTTTAGGAGGCAAATCTATGGAGTCTTCTTTACAGCATTTGGTCAGCCCTAGAAAGTCAGAAATCTCCTTGGTTTTGAGAGTCAAGAAATAGTAGTTGAGGTTGAGAGAGAGGGGTAAGAGGGGTGTTTTGGGCATTGAAAATATCTTTTAAACCTTGATTTTGTGAACTGGTGGTCCCCAAGGAAGTTAAGTGTTGCTCTTCTGCAGCAATTAATGGACTCTTTTCCAAGGACTTTGCTTTATGGGGTAGCAGGTTGTGGTCAAAATCACCAACTCTTAGCAATAAATGTTGATGTGTTTGTGTACTTGGGGAGGGGGGGTGAGTCTGAAATGGTTGGGTTGCAACTAAGCCAGCTGTAAATTCTGCACTGTTGCTCGAGAATTTCGTTGCACTGAGGGATTGATCTGAGACTTGGTTGAGCTTTTGTTTCTGAGGAGCTTCAGAAGATACCAGGACTGGATCATTGAGGAGATGAGTTTGGATCTTAATTGTGCCATTAACAATGGAGGTGATGGTAATGTGGGTTGGTGATTGAGGAGTATCTTCTACAACCTTAAAAAGATTTGAGTTTTGAGTGGGTGTAGAGGATAAATGCAGTAAAGGGGGCTGCAAAACCTGAGTCTTAGGAGAGACATTCCTCTGCACCTTCTCCTTCAGGTTTGATTGTGGGGGCATATCAGCAATAACTTCTTCATCCATAACTAACTCCTTCTCATGCTCAGCTAAATCTTTCTCAAGCTCAGCAGCTTCTAGAAGTAAAAACTCACCAACCACTTCCTTATCATGTACAAAATTTGAATATAGGCCCCTTGGTGAATCAGTATTAAGATTGACTTTCAAACCAGCTTCATTCTCTTCTTCTTCATCTGAGGAGCTTAAGGAAAATTGTGAGCTTTTATCTGTGGTATTTGATCTCTGTCCTGTGATCTCGCCACCTCATCAATCTTGATTTCTTTGATGAGAACTGAGTATTTTTTGTGGCCCAAGTAAATTTCTACAGTGGTTAAAATCTCTGCATAAATATTAGTGTGGAGAAGTATCACTGCCTCTTCTAGATGTATGCCAGAAGCAGAGGTTGGATGTGTCGTTACAAAAGTTCCCAGAGATGAAGTTGCAGTTGCAAATGATTCTTCACACCACCCTTGATATGGCAGCCCCTTAATAGTAAGCCATTTGAAAGTCCCTTCCTTTTCACATAAGCTTTCTTTTTCTGGTATAATGGTAAGCCATTTGCTCAGCCAGCGATCATCTTCCTTCAGAAGTTCTTTGTCAAAGAGAGGGTCCGGACAATGAAGAAGAAGTACCCTGCTACCAAGAGATTTGACCATTATTTCAGAAACTCCTTCATTTGCAAAGCATGTCATGATGGTTTGTGCTGTGTAGTTTTGATGTGCAATGGCTAGATGGCTGTCTCTGAGTAGTTGCAGTTGTTGAGTCACAATTGAGCCTTGAAGCCTTGGAGGGGAAATCTCATGTCTTGGCTTGTCTACAGAGCTGGTGGTGGTGATTCTTGCTTGAGTAACAAATAGTTTGTGGCCATTTATGGTATATCCATTGTAGTAGTGGATAGCTTCCTGCAGTTGTTGATGAGTGGAGAAATAACAAAAGCCATATATTTTACCTTGTTTGCTAAGATTTGTAGTCATGTGTGCTCGTTTGAGGCCTCCCACTTCTGAGAAAATACTGTGTAACCAAGGCTCGGTGGCTTTGCTTGGTAGGTTGTGAATGTAGGCAGCTATGTTTCCATATCTTTGAGTTGGTTTGATCTTTGTCTGCTGTAAGCTTTGATGAAGGGGGGAAAGGGGTTTCTTAACTCGATATTGAAGATGTGAGGATGGTTCGAAGTTTCTAATTTTCTCCTTGCCTTTTGCAGGTCTGAGATGGTACTGAGGGTTTCTGGGATTGTTTGCTGAAAATGTGGGAGTTGAATCAGTATCAGAACTGATGGGTTTGAAGTGTTTATCATAGAACATCTTCAAACCATCAACAAGTTTGGTGTGTCCACCAGGGGAATATTCCTGGGTTCTGTCTGAGGAAGGCTCATGAATCAAAGATGGATTTTTTATTTTGAGCCTTGGAAGCTCAATCTGATTTCTCTCGAACCCGGGAGGTTGACTGCAAGAAGGGGTTGAGGTTTGGGCTCTGTTCACTGCCGGATCGCCACTGTGTTCTTGTTCAGACAACATGTGTTGAGGGATGCAAATGTATGAAAGTGTGGATGATGGATAATGGTGGACAAGGGATGTTCTTCGGTAGGCTTGAAGATCTTCAAAGTAAATGATGAACATTCAGAATGCTACTGTAGCATCATCTGAGAGAGAGAGTTTGTTCTCCTTAATCGAATTACACCTACACTCAGCTTTTTTCATGGACTTATTCACATCCTCCGATCAGAACTCTCCATTTAGTCAATCACGTGTGAATGGTGAATTAAGGAACAATCTGACTGAATTGGACACTAAGAAACAAAACATAGACGGGTAAAACCTATCGTGTTCTTATTGGAAAAGCATCCGCTCCTATTTAAAATGGTGAATTTATTGAATCTTGTCAACACCTACTACAGCATATTATATTTCCGTCAATACCAACTCAATTAATTAATTTTATTCAACTTTTAATATTTTATTTTATTTTATTTCACTCACCTTTACTATAATTATTTCTAATGAAAATTTGAATGCAAGAAGTTATCATTGAAAATCATTTAAATGCAAAAAGTTATATTGAAAATTGACTTTTAACAAATCTAATCTGAATTTAAACAAAATGAAAATGATTAAATTAATAAATTTGTCAAGAAAACAAATATGATCTTTTCTAAACGCGGGCACGTTACGTATTATTATTACACTACTACTCTTATTAACTATCAGAATGACAGTGGAAAAATCTTAATAAATGCACGTCATGTCTTTTTTGTCTCATTGGTTCGTTAGTTTCATCCAACATCCCACATTTGTTTGCTCGTTCGCATCAAAGTTGAAGAGTTGCGTCCGAAAACAAACCTATATATAATAAAGTGTTAATATTAAAAAAAAATTATATTATAAATATTTATGAAAATAAAAATCTTATATATAAAAAGATGGGGTTGTGGAAGAAATATTCATTGTTTTATACGTATAATACCGATCCAATGTCCCACAAATATAATACTGTTCAAGGTAGGTTGTGGTGGAATGTCTCCCATCAATCAAAAGGAGAGTGGGCAGAAACAAGACCTATATAGAAAACACACAAACCAATCTCATTTTGTTTCCTCCATTCATCAAAAGCTAGAATGGCCAATGCGCTTGTTTCTGCAGTCATTCAGCAGTTGGTTTTGATCAGCCGGGAGCGGCTGCAGGAAGAGGTGAGGCTTGTGAGAGGTGCTGAGAAGCAACTGATGAAACTGCAGAGCAATTTCGAAGCCATACAAGGTGTTCTTGAAGACGCAGAGAAGAGGCAACTGGAAGATCGGAGCGTCAGGGATTGGCTACGCAAGCTCAAAGACGCAGCTTACGACGCTGACGACTTGCTGGATCGGTGGAACACTCTTTTCCATCTCCACCAAGAAGATCCATTTCTTGTTCCTAAGAAGAAGAAGGTTAATACATTCATATGGTCCTATTTTGCTGGCATATGGTTATCTTGATGTTTTGTTTTGATTTGACTTTATTATGTTCGGTCTTTATTCAAATTTTAGAGAGAAACATGTTTGTCTTCGCAATCTTAACCTGAGTTTACCCTTTGTTATATTTTCCAACTATCATATTTTTATTTTTTGTACGAAATATCAATTTCTGTCATGGACGTTAGTTTTGGATGGGAAAAGTCCAAAATGCCTTCAACAAAAAATGTTATTCCGTGCAAAAAATGGAAATGTCATAGTTAGGAAGTCCAAAAAAGGTCAAGCCCAACTTCAGGTTATTGACTTTTGTTGTGGACATTTCTGTCTTTTCCCATCCCAAACTAACGTCCCTATTAATTTTAACGACAAACGACAGTCTGTGCAAAAAATGGAAAGTTTATAGTTGAGAAATGCAACAAAAGATAAACCCAGGTTAGGTTCGCGAAAACAAAGCTTAAAATAGGTTACGAACCATGGTTTTCCCTGAATTTTATTGCAAACTATGTATCATAAGTTCCTTACCTACTAGTAATAGGGTTATTGACTGGTAAAAATGCCCGAGAGAGTGCAAAAATAGGGTTTCGTCCTTCCTTCATTACCGTCGTCCATCTTATCTTCTTCAGCCGCCATCACCCAACTATCTACTGTGCCAAGCTCCTCGTTCTCCTCTTCCTGCCGGGCCTCCCGTGCTGTTGGTGTTGCTCATGCCGGCGACGTTACCTCATTGGTGTCGCCTCCACGGACGGTTTGGACCCCTGCCACGACAGTGCAGGTAGGACTGCTTGCAAGCACAACCGTCGTCCGTTTGGATAGTCCTCGACATTTTTGAATGGGTGAGTCGTCACAGCCCCCACCAGCAACCTTGAAAGGCCACCAACACCCTACGTCCTCGCCCAGGGTGCACACTCGGACTAGAATAGTGCTACTTGAGGTTAGTCGCTATTAAGTTTTGTCACGGGTCGTAACAATGCCGAGACCACCGCTCTTGGTCATCTCTTTGAAGCTAGGACCTGTGGAGGCCATCCAAGACCACCTCAGAGCGTTCTCAATCGAGGACGATGAGGATGTTGTGGTGGTCGTCACTATCGAATCCGTCCCCGTGTTTGTTGATGGTCGTTACCGCCACTCACTAACCGGACGAATGGTGGCCGATATAGCATGTAACCCGAGAACCCTATCAGGTATTATACTTCAGCGTTGGAAGGTCCGGGGTTTGGAGGTCGAATACAAATAAGTGGTGGCGTTTCACTTCCCATCTAGCGAAGTGATAGAGAGAGTTCGCCATCAAGACCCGTGGGGGTTTAGTGGGTATCCGTTAATCTTGGTGCTCCGTCTCTCTTTCATGTAGCTGAGCTCTATCTCATTTCTCTTTATGGAGATCGTGATACGAGCATACAACGTTCCGGGGGATGCGAGGAATGCCCCCGTTGGATCTTTACTGGCCAATACTCTTTGCACTAAGGTGCTCTAAACATCACTTCCGGTCCTTCGTCGTTGAGACGATTACCTATGGCTCCAGGTTAGTCTGGACATCGATAAGCCTCCACTCCCAAAAGAGTTTGTCTCTGTTTCCTGGGTCACACAGAGCCTACGACTTTAGAATTACAGTATGAAAGGTTACCAGGTTTTTCGTCTGATATGGGAGGCTAATTCACTGTATCAGAGCACGCAAGTCTTGCATACCAAGAGTAGGCAGGGAGGAAGCCCAGTTTGATGACTCCATCGGGGTCCGTATGGGCATAACATTGAGCAACTACTCAAAAGGGATTGGGCGCGCCCCTAGAATAGTTGGCGTGTCTGACTGATGACCTACAAACAGCCCTCATTTTGGAAGCCGAAGGGGTAACACGAGGGGAACCAAGAGGTTGCTTCCTCCCCCAGGTTTCCCCAAACTTACCAGAATAGGGAAGTTTGTCTCGGAGACTTCTCATCTGGTTAAGGAGCACCCTGCGAGGATGAATCAATGATTTAAGAGGACGCATCTACGATCGTCGGGTGCGACATGCGAGATTAAAAGTACCTGTGATCCTGCTAACGTTGACCAGTCTTATGATCGGGATGTGTAGGGAGGTGAGTACAGCCTTTCCGGTGGAAGTCGCACACAACCATTATCACCTTCTCTAGAGCAGGTACTGACATATGAGGTTGTATTCGGAATGAAAAGAGGAAAGAGCCTCGGGAGTAGTTGGGGGAACTAATCCCCAAATGGTCTTGAAGATAAAGGGCTGGAGTAAATCGGTTAAATTCTACACCCAAACTGAATAGGGTAGTACCAATAGGCAAGGCTTGCAAAATAACCATCCAGAAGCCATGAATCGACAAGGGGATGAGGTGGTAGAGATCTACTAGCTTACCTCTCATGATTCGGGACCAGACGCAGCTGTTCGTTCTCGGTGCTACAAGGAAGCATTCTAGTATTTCTTTTTGTTTAATTGTTTACTATTTTTCTTGTTTTTTTTATAACTATTTTCAATTTCTGTTTTGTTACGGGTATGATGCTGGAGTTTTTTTACGGTTGTCTAAGACAGAAATTAGATTTTTTCTTCGTGTCCAAGAGCGCCATATCACCTAAGTGAGTCCCAGACGTATTCTGAAACCTAGCATCTTCGACCTAGGTTATGTTCCTATTGGTTGACAAGATTAATAAAATTCCTCTTCGCATGTTTCAAAAAGAAGTAATAGAAATTCCATCCTACTCATTACCTTTAGGGCACTATATTTCAAAAAAAATCAAAAATTTAACCTTTCTTTTAACGAAAAAAAAGTATTATTTATTAATTGTTGATAGTAAGAATACAAGAATGTGCATCGGACAAAGGTTGTCCCACCCATACAAAGACAAGTGTAGAACGAGACTCCCTAACAAGCCAACAGGAGGCCTTCTTCGCTGACCTTTTGAAAAAAAAGTGAGATTGGTATCTTTGAGTTGAGATACCAGAGTACAAATATCATGAATAATAGGCCCTATCATGAAACGGTATAAGGCCGTTCTTAGCTGCCAAAACCTGCACAGTCGCAGACTGAATGATAAAGGCTAAGCATGACTACTTTGTATTTGAAAAGATAGCTCTATCAATTTTGATGAGACGTATTCCTTAGTGATGGATATGATTACTTTGAGATATTTGATATGCCTATCAGTGTATGAGGGACTTAATATGTGCATGATGGACGTTGTCAATGCTTACCTATATGGTACTTTGGACATTGATATCTATATGAAACTCCCCGATGGGTTGAGATTACCGGGGACAATGATAAAAATCCTAGAGATATGTGTTCAATAAAGTTATAGAAGTCTTTATATGGACTAAAGAAATCTGGTAGGATTTGATATAAACGTCTTAACGAGTACCTTACCAGAGAGGGCGATAAGAATGATATAATATGTCCATGTTTGTTTATTAAGAAAACAAACTCTAGTTTTGTTGTTATAGCAATGTACGTTGATGACATAAATTTGATTGGGGCTTCGGGGGAGATCCTAAAAACTGCAGAATATATGAAAAAGGAATTCATAATGAAAGATGTTGGGCTTGTTAGTCTTAGTGCCCGTAGTTCAATCCTAAATGTCCAAATGTATATATCATCGTTAGCAATAAAATTAAAGCGGCTTTATATTACTTATGTGTTGGAGTAATATATCGATGTGTGCTCTGATCTATGCCCACCATGCGAATAGAACCATAGATCGAGATAGATCACACTCGATGGGTCCCTAGTCAACAAAGCTTCACTAGAAGCGACTAGTATGAAAGATGGCTCTTTATGGCTTACGTTCTGTTAGTCATTGGAATGAGATTCCGGAGTCTGATCATAGATATCATGTGGGACATGATATTGGACGACCCGCCCTGAATATGTGCCATAGATTAAGTCATGAACATATTCAGTGTTGTAGCTTGTCATGTATCCTTAGACCAAGGAGTCTTTGTGATCGCTATGTAGTCAACAACCTAGTTTGACCTGAGCCTAACGTTGTCCGTAACAGGGCTTCCATAACGGCCAGGATTGGCTTGGGGACGGGCTACATGAGTGACACGAAAGACGGCTAAGGGATTTATCCCTCATACTAAGGTATGGGAAAGATATCGGTTCTCGGCCGCTTGATCGAGAGTGACTGGAAGAATAGCATGGCCATGCACATGATACTGGGTATCATATCTTCAGTCATCTCACATATCAAGGAACGGTGATTGAGAATAATAAGGATGACGGCTCTATGCCTTATCTCAATCAGGATATCGGAGATAAAAGGATAATGACAGGGACGACGGAAAGGTTAGAATCGACAGGGTCGATTCGTTATGTAGTGTCAGGCAATACTAAAGTCTCGTTAGTTGCCACTTAAATAGGATCAAGTAAAATGGGATTTTACGTTGATCTATTGACATGCATAAACCTAAGGGTCACACCGGAGGATGAAACTCATTGACACATTTATGGAGAATGGCCAAAAGGGAGTTGTCTCGGGACATGACCAAAACTGGGTTTTGGGTCATGTGCCCGTAAGTGAATAGGACTTTACGGATCGAGATAAGGCTTGGAGTCTTGGGATTGATCGCGTCGGATAATGTTGGACATTTCCGGTATGGAAGGCATGGAGGCGATGAGCGAATCACGGGACCTCGTTGGGAATGGTCACGGGCCATGTTCCAAGAGGCCCATGAAAGGCCCATGCAACCAAGGCCCATGGAACTAATTAATCAAGTCTTGATTAATTAGTACTAAGTAAGCAAGACAAGGATTAAGGTGTTGGTGATTCACCACCTAACACAATCTTGTCTTGCCATACTTTGTCCTATTTACACCTTACTTGACACCATACTTGTCCCATGCCTTTAGTTGGACAAGTATGGGTTTTGTTATGTTTAAGTCATCTTTTTTCAACATAACAAAGACAAGACAAGAATAGGAAACACATTTTCTCTCCCTCTTCCATGGCCATTTCGGGTTTGGCTAGTTTCCTCCTCCATTTTTGTGTTCTTGAGTCCTCAAAGAGAAGAACTACGTGGCTTTGATTCCCATGTGGATACGTAGGCGTCTTGGAGACTCAAGCCAATCATTCGTTAACCGGTGTTCTTGTTTTGGTAAGAACTAGTGCTGAATTTTTCTCTTGTTAATCCATTCTTTGTTAGTTGTTTCATGGTTCTAATTGTCTCTTGGTTTTCATTGATTTTCCGCTGCGAGTTGGTTCATCTCCAACCTTACCTCGAGACCCAACAGTGGTATCAGAGCCGTGCTACCTTCGGGATTCACAAGACGGTGTTCAAAGTTTCGGTTTTGCTTGAAAGTTTCGTTTTTGGCATGTTGTTTTGCTAAATTGTTTGATAACATGTTTTAAATTATTGTTTATGGATTTAATGCATGTAAAATGAATTTTTGAAAATTATTTCAAATCTGGAAATTTTGAAAAAAATTTGATTTTTCGGGTCTCGGGAGCGGGACTCTCGGGGAGCCGAAACCGGGACCGAACGGGGCTCCGTTGGACGGAGCTAGGCCAAGCATGACCATTGGATGGTTGATATGCCAAGGCTAAACCGTTTTGTTAGTTATGACGAGTTTGGAACCGTCATGACGAACTCGAAGATCAAATGTTCAAAAGTTTCATTTTTGAACGGTTTCGATAAACCGAGCATCAAAAAATTTCGAAACTTGGCTATTAATTAAAACCGGAAAATCACATGATGTTTGATAACATTCTTGTTTGATAACACGATGTGTGATGTGATGTTGGCATGGTGCACATAATAGCCCCGAGCTCAATTTAATTATTTATCGCTTTTCACGGCCTGCGAGCCGTTAGAGGTAACGTGTAATTATTCTTTCAAGGTGTGGTCGTCGAACCACTTGTTTGTAATATTTATTTATTCCCGACCTGCGAGTCGTGTATTAAATTGTAATATTTTACTCAAGATGAAGAAAGGGCGAAAAGGTCATTTGGTGGCTTTTCGGGTGTTGGCATCGGCTTGGAGTCGGTGGAGCTCAAGAAGCTAGTGGGAGTTAGTTTAGGGGGCTATTATGTGCACATTTATCGCTTTATGCTTGGTTTAGTTTATGCATGATTAATTCTATGTGCTTTAGAATTGCATGCCTAACTTTATTTACCGAGCATATCACCTCACATGCAAAGATAAAATTGGAATTTTAATCCTTGTGTGTGAACCCTTAGAACCGTCATTGCATTGGATGTAGTTGACGGGTTCAAAGGAAGAATTACATTGGATGTAATTTGAGGCATCATTGCATTTGGAATGTAGTTGATGTGCTCATCGCATCTAGGATGTGCCAAAGTTTTGAACACAACTGGACAAGTAAAAGCGGGTCATGTCCGATACCTCCCAATCATCAACACCTTACTACCTCCCCGTCCTATGGGTGTCGTGCGCATTAGCGGAGCATCCATGGGAAAGCGGGGTAGTAGGTTTGGACGACATATGTGGGTGTCGTGCGCATTAGCGGAGCACCTACATAGTGACGAGCCATAGTTGAAAATTGGTGGACCCGACTACGATTCTTAGCCTGAGGTTGAGCTAGGGTAACAGATAGGGTAAGTCGTGTACATAAGTACATACCCTAGCCAGGAGTCACATTGGATGTGATTGGATGGATTCCTACCTACATAGCTCGATTAAGTGGTGAGCATTAGTTCAGCTTAATCGAGTGAATCAAGGATCTTGGTTTCAGATTCTAAAGGTTTAGAATTGATTGTTGGTGTTTAAGCTTGATCTTCATAAAATTTATTCAGTTTACTGATTGAATTTTATCTGTTGTAGATCAAATGGCAAATTCAGCGAACATTAATAGTTTGTCATTAAAAACCATTCTTGACAGGGTCAAGCTAAATGGGACAAACTATTTGGACTGGTACAGAATTTTTGAGGATAGTCCTCAAGTCTGAACGCAAAGAATATGTCCTTGACAAGGCTGTCTCTAAGACCATATCAGAGTTACATGAAGTGTCATCAGCTTCTGAGAAGAATATCTCAGGGATCTGGGATCCAAGGATATTCTGATGGTCAACAAGGGAATTGGAAGTGGCAAGGGCTGGGCCCATGCGCACTTGGCAGGAAAGATGAGACACCTGAGAATGTCTGCTTCTACTGCCAACAGCCTGGTCATTGGAACCGGGATTACAGGAAGTTCACGGCTGATCTGAAGAAGGGCAGTGGGACTGCGCCTTCATCAAATAGCCTGGATGATCTGAAGAAGGGCAGTAGGACTGCGCCTTCATCAGGAAACCTGGATGATCTAAGGAAGGGCGGTGGGACCGTGCCTTCATTCGGTATTAACTCTATAGAGCTACATCTCTCTACTTCCAAAGATTCATGGGTATTAGATACCATGACTGAATCTCACACATGCACTAATATATGGTGGCTGAAAGTAGGAGAGATTTGGAAAGCACGAAATGGACCTCAGAGTTGTGGCAACTGCTGTAGGATCCATGAGTCTTGCTTTGCCAAGAGGCCTTGTCTTAGTATTGTATAATGTATATTGCATACCTACTCTTAGTAGGAATATTATATCTGTATCCGTGTTTGACAAGGAAGGATATAATGTTAATATTGGAAATGGAGTTTTCAATGTTCTATGCAATGATATGTTTTATACCAGTACTGACATGGTTGGAGGATTGTACATATTAGATATGGGTAACAATGCCTCAAGTTCTATATATTCCGTTAATACCAAGAGGTCTAAATCCAACGATTTAAACCTAACTCTGTTATGGTACTGTCATTTGGGTCGCATAAACAAGAAGCGCCTATCAGCACTTCAGAAGTGCGGGCTTTCAGGTTCATTCGAATTCCATTCGATCGATAGGTGCAAGGTTTGTTTGATGGGCAAAATGACTAAAGTGCCCTTTATCGATCGCGATGAAAGGGCGGGTGAATTATTGGGGCTGATACACTCGAATGTGTGTAGACCAATAAGTTCACTTGCCAGGAGGGGTTTTAGCTACTTTATCACATTTACTGATGATTACAGTAAATATGGTTATGTCTATTCGGTGAGACATAAGTCTGAAGCTTTTGATAAATTCAAAGAGTTTAAGACTATAGTAGAAAACCAGCTCGACAAAGGTATTAAGGCACTTCGATTGGATCGAGGTGGAAAATACTTGACCACAGAGTTATTAGATCATCTAAAAGAGAATGGGATCCTTTTGAAATGGACTCCTCCTAGGTCACTGTAGTTGAAAGGTGTAGCCAAACGGAGAAATCGGACATTGTTAGACAATGGTCTGTTCCATGATTAGTTGGACTGATCTCCCAATCTCTTTTAGGGGTTTTGCTCTAGAGACGACCGCATTCATAGTGAATCGGGCTTCGACGAATGGTGTGGAATGGACACCATTTTAAAAATGGTACGGGATGATGCCCGCTTTGTCCTTCCTAAAGATTTGTGGTTGCGAGGCTTATGTGAAACATTTGGTTTCGACTAAGCTCGAACCAAGATCTGAGATATGCACCTTCGTGTGGTATCCCAAAGCAACAAGGGGATACTATTTCTACAATCCCAGTGAGAACATGGTGTTCGTCGCTTGGGGTGGGGTCTTTATGGAAAAGAAGTTTTGTTTCCAAAGACGTCATTGGGAGGACTGTGCATCTCGAAGAAATTCAGGATGGTACAGATCTGTCTAAACCAATTGGCAACCCAGTAGAAAGGAGCCAGAGATTGTCGTAGAGTAAGAACCAATTCCTGTTACAATTCCGGAAGGTCCAAGGCGATTTGAAAGGATCAATCTTCCACCTCCAAGATATGGTATCCGGAGGTGACAATGAAGTCATGGTGGATCACGATGATCCAGCCACCTTTCAGGAAGTCGTGGATGGGCCCAACTCCGAGTTATGGCTGGGAGCCATGAGGGAGGAAATGCAATCCATGTCGGACAACCGAGTCTGGGAACCGGTTGATCCCATCAATGGTGTGAGGACCATAGGATGCAAATGGATCTTCAAGGTGAAGTTTGACATGGACGGCAACCCTCTGACCTACAAAGCTCAACTGGTGGCGAAAGGTTATAGGCAGATCCAATGGATTGACTATGAGGAAACCTTCTCCTTAGTGGCTATGGTCAAAATCGATCCAAATTCTTCTTGACATAACTGCGTATCATAATTACGAGATATGGCAAGTGGATGTCAAAACCGCTTTCCTAAATGGAAATTTGACTGAGTACGTTTGTATGTCTCGGCCCAAAGGTTTTGACGATCCGAAGAATAAAGGAAAGATTTATAAGTTGTTGAAATCCATTTATGGATTGAAACGAACTTCTCGGAGTTGGATCCTTCGTTTTGATGAAGCTGTAATTGGATTTGGCTTAATCAAGAACGAGGATGAATCTTGCGTTTATAAGAAGGCTAGTGGGAGCAATATTACCTTTCTGGTTCTCATTGAAAACGACATCCCAACCTTGCACGAGACTAAAGCTTGGTTGAGGAAGTGTTCTTCAATAAAGGACTTAGGCGATGCTTCTCATATCTTAAGGATTAACATATGTAGAGATCGCACCAAGAGGGTCTTGGATTTAAGTCAGGGAACCTATGTGAACAAGGCATTGAGTAGGTTCTTAATGCTCGATTCAAAGAAAGGACTCTTACCCACTAGTCATGGCATTCATCTCAGCAAGACTCAGTGTCCTAAGACACCTGATGAGCTGAAAAGGATGATGAGAATCCTATGCGCCTGGGGGCAGGATCGATCATATATGCCATGACATGTATGAGACCAGACGTCTCGTAAGCCTTATGTTGTACCAGTAGACATCATTCTAACCCGGGGGAAAGATGATGCTGAACTAGTCGTCGAAGGATGAGTAGACGCTAGTTTTCCAAGACAAATCCAGATGACTTTAGAAGTCAATCAGGATATGTGTTTACGCTGAATGGCAGAGCTTTAGCTGGGAAAGCGTAAAGCAAGATACCATTGCCGAATCTACGACAGAGGCCAAGTACATGGATGCTGCAGAGGCAGCTAAGGAGGCTATGTGGATTTGGAAATTCATGGCAGGGCTGGGTGTAATTAAAAACCCATCCAGTCCGGTGAATCCAATTTTGCGACAACACAAGGGCCATTGCGCAAGCTAAAAGCCTAGATCGCATAACAAATCCAAACATGTACTGCGGCGTATCCACCTCATCAGATAAATACTGAACTGAGGTGAAGTGAAGATAACCGATATTGCAACAGATGATAACATAGCCAACTCGTTGACTAAGGCAGTGTCACTGCCTGAACATGTTAGACATGTAAAGTCGATGGGGACATATAGGAGTTTAGATTGGAACTAGGGCAAGTGGGAGATTGTTAGTCTTAGTGCCCGTAGTTCAATCCTAAATGTCCAAATGTATATATCATCGTTAGCAATAAAATTAAAGCGGCTTTATATTACTTATGTGTTGGAGTAATATATCGATGTGTGCTCTGATCTATGCCCACCATGCGAATAGAACCATAGATCGAGATAGATCACACTCGATGGGTCCCTAGTCAACAAAGCTTCACTAGAAGCGACTAGTATGAAAGATGGCTCTTTATGGCTTACGTTCTGTTAGTCATTGGAATGAGATTCCGGAGTCTGATCATAGATATCATGTGGGACATGATATTGGACGACCCGCCCTGAATATGTGCCATAGATTAAGTCATGAACATATTCAGTGTTGTAGCTTGTCATGTATCCTTAGACCAAGGAGTCTTTGTGATCGCTATGTAGTCAACAACCTTGTTTGACCTGAGCCTAACGTTGTCCGTAACAGGGCTTCCATAACGGCCAGGATTGGCTTGGGGACGGGCTACATGAGTGACACGAAAGACGGCTAAGGGATTTATCCCTCATACTAAGGTATGGGAAAGATATCGGTTCTCGGCCGCTTGATCGAGAGTGACTGGAAGAATAGCATGGCCATGCACATGATACTGGGTATCATATCTTCAGTCATCTCACATATCAAGGAACGGTGATTGAGAATAATAAGGATGACGGCTCTATGCCTTATCTCAATCAGGATATCGGAGATAAAAGGATAATGACAGGGACGACGGAAAGGTTAGAATCGACAGGGTCGATTCGTTATGTAGTGTCAGGCAATACTAAAGTCTCGTTAGTTGCCACTTAAATAGGATCAAGTAAAATGGGATTTTACGTTGATCTATTGACATGCATAAACCTAAGGGTCACACCGGAGGATGAAACTCATTGACACATTTATGGAGAATGGCCAAAAGGGAGTTGTCTCGGGACATGACCAAAACTGGGTTTTGGGTCATGTGCCCGTAAGTGAATAGGACTTTACGGATCGAGATAAGGCTTGGAGTCTTGGGATTGATCGCGTCGGATAATGTTGGACATTTCCGGTATGGAAGGCATGGAGGCGATGAGCGAATCACGGGACCTCGTTGGGAATGGTCACGGGCCATGTTCCAAGAGGCCCATGAAAGGCCCATGCAACCAAGGCCCATGGAACTAATTAATCAAGTCTTGATTAATTAGTACTAAGTAAGCAAGACAAGGATTAAGGTGTTGGTGATTCACCACCTAACACAATCTTGTCTTGCCATACTTTGTCCTATTTACACCTTACTTGACACCATACTTGTCCCATGCCTTTAGTTGGACAAGTATGGGTTTTGTTATGTTTAAGTCATCTTTTTTCAACATAACAAAGACAAGACAAGAATAGGAAACACATTTTCTCTCCCTCTTCCATGGCCATTTCGGGTTTGGCTAGTTTCCTCCTCCATTTTTGTGTTCTTGAGTCCTCAAAGAGAAGAACTACGTGGCTTTGATTCCCATGTGGATACGTAGGCGTCTTGGAGACTCAAGCCAATCATTCGTTAACCGGTGTTCTTGTTTTGGTAAGAACTAGTGCTGAATTTTTCTCTTGTTAATCCATTCTTTGTTAGTTGTTTCATGGTTCTAATTGTCTCTTGGTTTTCATTGATTTTCCGCTGCGAGTTGGTTCATCTCCAACCTTACCTCGAGACCCAACAGGGCTTTTGTATTCTAAGTCCAAGTGGAGCGTTGTCCTGACACATGCAAGGAATTTATTAGATCTTTACAAAGCTAGCTCACATACATGATATTTTTTTTCACCTGTTGTGAAACAATCATTTCTTGGCGCTCAACAAAGAAAACTTTGATTGCGACATCCTTGAACCAATCATAAATTATGTAGCTACATGAAGCTAGCCGAGAGTGTGTGTTTTGCGATTTGTTATCAAGCATGTGTTATGTTCAATTCGCTTTCCTCCACCAAGTTCTCCTTCCGTAATATATGAGGACAATGCAGCTTGTATTGCTCAAGTGAGAGAAGGCTATATCAAAGGAGATAAGATCAAGCACATCTCTCTGAAGTTCTTTTACAGTAATGAACTTCAGAAGAGTAATGAGATAGATATCAATCATATTTGGTCCTACGAGAATCTGGCTGATTTATTCACTAAGGTTTTACCCACATCTACCTTTGAGAAGCTAGTGAACAAAATCGGCATGCGTTGCCTTAGAAAGAAACCAAAGTGAACACACCTATCATCTTGGGGATTTAAGTTCCGTGTGATGTACTAAGGTTTTTAACAAGGCAACATCAAGCACAACTTCATGCACATTTTGTGCGTTGCACTCTTTTCCTTACAGGTTTTTTCCCACTGGATTTTTCTGCGTAGGTTTTTAACGAGACAACTTGAACTTGAACCACATTGTGGTGTACAAAGCGGGTGTTGTGAGACGGAATACGGATGTCATGTGTGGCCACCACTTCTTGCATGCTATGAGTTATGTGGCAAACTCTCACGTTTCGTTGGCATCTAAAAATACATGTACTTATCCCTTGTATTAGACAATGCAACCAACTCCGCTTGCTCCATATCCCTTTTCAGCCATAAAGGATCCTCCTTCCTTCCCGTCTTTCATTGTTGAGCTTCACTCTCCTTCGGTAGCCCTTGATTTGCATCTCACCCGTCCTAAGCGCAAAAATAAGCGGGTCCGGAAAGGTCGTCCCAAGCTTTCAAGAGCTCTTAAGGACATCAGTCCCACTCGCTCCATGCGAAAGAAATTCGAAGCTAAACGCGCCTAGGCTCTCTGCAAATCATTGGGCTTCACCTCATCTTACGGCGAGATCAAAACCATCAAAATGTTTGAAGACATTGGCTAATCTTCTTTAGTCTTTTCAACTCTCTGTTCTCTTGTTTCTTTCTTCTTCTCTCTTTGTAATTCTCCTTTGGAGCCATTGCTTGGGTTGAATAAAATTCTTTTTTTGTTGTGGATAAAAAAAAGGACACATAATATGAATGAAATGTTCTCTCTCTCTATATACGTTTCAACTCTCAAACTCAAGTGTCAGTTCTGACCTTTTTCGGTGATCAACACATATATAAACTCTAACTTCTTGCGTTCTTATTATATATTGTTGATCCATTTTGGTCTCTTGGTGTTGGTTCCATCCAACTCCCCCTCAACCACTCTATCGGGACGATTTCTACGATACATTATGAGCACGAGTTTCACTGCCATATGTAGTATATAAGAAATTATTCATTTATATTTTACATGGAATCTATAGAAATTATAAAAAATGTATTATCTTATAATTTTAACGGATTAATAATTTAGCACCCTATCTGCGTGTCGAGATCGACCAAAAATATTATCTTAGAGAGTTTATTAAATAATCTAGTATTAATTTATCGATTTTCTACTATAAGACTCCTATTGAATTCTTCTTCTTAAGTTAAATGTGATATCTACTTGTTTTTTAATGAAAAAATGCATTTCATTAATAACGGAAAAGGGTCATTACAATGTTTTGGGGCCCCAGAAGATCCACTAACAAAAAACTCTGAGACATGCTGACTATTTAAGACGGTTTGTAAAGAGCCATATAGGCGAACAAAAATTAAACTACGAAATTGAAAAGGACTACTCGAGGTGGGGCCTGGATGCTACTTGATCCCATGGAGAGAACACTTTTCGTCGTGTGAAGTATGGCCGAACCTGAACTCGTTAGTAACATGGGGAGGATAGACTTTAGCCAAAGACCCCTCCTTAGTTTTGTCCCTAAAGCCGCAAGTGTCTATCATTCCTTCTAGCGGAGTTGTTTTCCATCCCTCGTTTGGTCTTCACGAGCCTCTCCCGCAGTGTCCCTTTTTAAGGCCAGCTTCACAGATAGGACAGGCAGCATCCCAGGTGGGACAGACAACCTCATAGATTGTCACGCCCCAAATCCGGGTTTGACCGGACTCGAGACGTGAATTAAAATAACAATTAAATAATAAAGGTAAAAGTAAACTTAAACAAATGCAAATCTCCAAATTTAGTTCCAGTCAATTAATTTCGATAAAACAAGATCCAAAACCGAGGTTGTGAATCAGGCTCAGAGTGTAGTAAAATAAAACAAGGTCAAATACAACAGTAAAATACGTCTCTAACATCAACTCCACCCAGACTCTCCCAGAAGCTCCCGAGCCTCGAACCCAACTCTAGGAACCACTCACCAAGTAAGCCTGTACAAATAGTAGATAAAACAACAGGGGTGAGCTTACGCTCAGTAGGGAAAATAATAAGTAAAAGCAACCCCCACTTTGGTAATAAAACTAAATTAACACAATTAGTCACGATTTACAATTAACACGATTAACCAACAAAATGCTATGATAAAGAGGACAATAATAATATTCAACGCTTAAGGAAAAAACAGTAATTCAAGAAGATTAAGGAAAGGTGATGTAATCTTTGATAAAGCAATAAGAAGAGAACAAATAAACGTCACGTCGATAACTTAAACCACAATACTCCGATCCACAATTTGTCCTTGTGTCATGTCAGATTTCCCCTCGGTCCAGAGGAGACACATACATCGGGGCTACCGGAAATATCCCTGAAGGGACACATATCGTCGGGATTCTCATAAATGTCCCTAAAGGACCATAGATCATCGGGGCAAAGCATGATAAACTCCTGAGAATGCTCCTGCAGGACGCATACCCCCGGGGTGAAGCCACAAGTAACCATAACCATCCCCGCAGGGTAAACAATCTCTCGGCTATGATACTACCCCACACCGGCTTACCCCTTCGGTGTAGGTACCATACCAGACCACAAGTAACCATCCCCGCAGGGTAAACAATATCTCGGCTATGGTACTACCCCACACCGGCTTACCCCCTCGGTGTAGGCACCATACCGGATCACAACTCCTCGTAGATCACACACAAGAGCGTAACATACTAAACAGTCATAGAACAACCAAAGTTCAGCAATCCGCAATCTGACCACAACACCTCACGAAGAATTCATATAAACAATTACACTTACCGACATACTTACCAACCACGATCCATCGGTCTATCACTCACCCGATCGTACCACTTGGCACAATCAATTACACTCAAACATTCATTCAAGCATTCATTCAAGCATTCATTTAGGCCTTCATTCAATCATTCATTCAATCAATCATTTGAACACTCATTCAATAATTCATATCTCAAGCATCACAATTTGTGTAGTTTAGTTAGACTCTTATCTTAACCTAAAGACTAGGCAAGCATGACATGTGAGGCAATCACAAACAATCCTAAGGCTCATCACGGCCATTCTACCAGCACGACAATTTCCCAAGTATTGAAAGCGATTTAAACTAGTGAGTCACATCCTACATGCATCCTAGACACGTCCACTTATTAATTATAATTGAAACACGGTTATTCTAGTGAATCACATTGTATATGCAATCTAGGACCTTACCGATTATTAATTATCGTGTAGGCATACGATCAGCCTTCTTAAATTACGAGTGGAGTTTACGGCTATTCCCTACCTCAAGAAGAACCAACAACTACGTCTCCTAGCTACTGACGTCCGGGCCTAACTCCGGTCTTCTCGGGCGAAGTCCAAGTTCTCGTGCGAAGTCCAAGTCTGGGTTAACAGGTAAAACGTCCAATCAGTCCCGGTGTTGTCCAATAGTCCTCTGATTTGTCCAAATAGTCCTTTAATTATCCATTTTTAAAATTTTAAATTAATTTAATTATTTAATTAAAAAGCCCGACCCGGATCCGAAACCAGACCCGAATACGACCCGGTCCAGAAAACAGACCCGACCCGGACCCAGCTCCAGACCCGAGTCCGGAACCGGTCCAGACCCGCGTCCTGGGCCTGGCCCAGAGGCTCGTCTTGATCCAGGCCACTCTGGCCCACTAGTCTTCCCGGCCCAAGGCCCAGCCATCCTGGCCCAAAGCTCTGCCTAAGCTCGTGCTTGAGCTGTAGGCAGCTACGGTGAGCCCGAGATGCTCCGGATGTCTTCCACGGCGTCAGGTGAGGCTCGAAGGGAGAAGAAGGAGGCAGAGGGGGCGTCAGGGGCTTTGGTGAGGTCCTGGCTACGGCAGCACTGATCGGAACATGACCCAACTTCGCTCCTGTCTCAGATCTGACGAGGGGTGTCACACCCCAAATCCGGTTTTGACCGGACTCGAGACGTGAACTTGAAAAAATAAATATAAAGTAATTTAAGTAATAAAAGCGAAGTTAAAGTAAATAAGTTAAAGATAATAAACTGCAATTTCAAAAATTCGATTAAAAGAGTCTACAGCTCTTAAATGTCACGCAACACAGTAATTAGTTCGAAAACGGTACGTCGCTAAACCTACTAGACAAGACCTCGCCAGCTCCCAAGCTCAGCTATGTCCTCTAGCACAAATCCCGTTTAACACCTGAAACACAACAAAGTAAGGGGGTGAGCTTACGCTCAGTAGAGAAAGTAGTTAAGGTAATGAACATCGTCTCACCACCACGAGTAACCGTTCAATTAGGGCATACTAGTACAGCACGACTAACTACCAAAACGGGGATCAAAGCCAAACTTACAAAACGCTTAACGACCAATTTCACAAGCGAAACATTAATCGAACAGCAGACGTAATCACACACAAAGGCAACCAATACGCGTCCCGTACTACGGTCCCCCAAATTACCATCATAACATCCCATAAGGTCATCGTACCATCTCAGATAGCCCCTCGATCCATAGGAGACACATACATCGGAGCGACCGGAAACGTTCCCTAAGAACGCATCTCATCGAAAGGCCCGAAAATGTTTTCAAAGGACCATAGATCATCGGGGTGGAACACAACCCGTAGACTCAATCACGACCCGTAGGTCCCAACATGACCCTTAGGCCCAATCACAAGGCTAGTACAAACATTTTCAACGTCTCCGACTATCACAGCCCGTCCCATTTATGTTGTACCGGTCACGAAGCCTCGGTCCCGACACCTTCCCGTCACGTAGAATCGGGGTAACATCCCAGACCGGAAATCCCTCAGTCGGATGTCTTCCTGTCACGTAGAATCAGGGCCTCACACAGACTTGACCGGCACAAACTTCGGTCGTACACCTCCCCGTCACGAAGAATCGGGGTAACCAAATACGCCAACCTTAGCCTCGGTACACTACACCGGAACTATCCCACGGTGTAAATACCACTCTCGTTACGTCTTTTCTTAGAACACACAATAAAATCTAACACGCAGCACAAAGCCAAGATCGGTCTCGGTATAGCAACCGGACTATCTCCACATAACACACAACCGGTCTATCACAAACACAACACACTTGCCCACACAAAGTCACAATCATGAGACAACGAATCGATCTTATTGGACTCTTAATCACACTCATAACCGTCACGTACTTACCATCACTTACCGACACCACACTCAACGTGGTAACCCCACCGGCTTAACCGGTATCAAATCCCCAACCAGCCCACAATTCAACATATCAATTAAATAGGAAATAACCACACAGGTCATCAACATGCATCACTAGTTCAATCTTATCCGTTTTCATGTTCGTTATTTAATATCCGATCAACCAAAACAAAGCACAACAGTAGATACACTCAGCAAACAATCCTACAGGCACGACATGGCCCGGTCCTACCAGCACGACAATTCCCAAGACAGAAAATGTAAATATTCATAGTTCATACGTCTACGCTAGTTGTTCGCATTCTACATGCCCAGCTATAATCTTTCCGGTTTTTATTATTTCCTAGTATGCATACTAGTAACTTTCCGTAATTAAACTGGTACTCGCTACTTTCCCTACCTCAAGACGCTAACGACAGCTGCGTCTCTTAGCTGCTGACGACCGGGCCTACTCCGTCTTCTAGGGCGAAGTCCACGAAGTCCAAGTTTGGGTTCGACTCTGGTCTTCTCAGGCGGAGTCCCAGTCTGATTTTAACAGGTAAAACTTACAATCAGATCCGGTAGAATCCCAAGTAAAAACAGCACGTTGCCTTTTAAACTCGAACGTGCTAAAAGCGGGATTAAGCGACGAATCGGGTTCGAGCACCCGAACCCCGACCACAGAACCCGGTGCACATTTCCCGAGGCACGGTTCCCAATGCACTGATCCCGAGGTCCGGGTTTTTTGGGCACGATTCCCGAGGTATGGTTTCGTGGCACGAATCCCGAGGTGACCGATTCACTGTTCCACTTTTATCCCGTTCTAATCCGGTTAGTAGTCCGGTTATTCGCTCGGTTCCAAAACCGTTCAGCAGTCCCAAAACATCTTAATTCAAAACTGAATTTAATTTCTTTTATTTTAAATCCCTTTCCCTTTTAATTCATTTTACTTAAAAACTGAATTTTCGTTTTAGAAATCTTTTCCTTTTTGGTTTCCTTGATTTCGATTCCATCCAGATCCAAACGCACGGGCAGAAAAGACAAAAGGGAAGGAGTTTGGTCAGATTCCAACCGAACAACGGTGGAAACGTCGCTGGCCGGGACTCACCGTAAAGGAAACGAACGGTGGGAGACGGCGGGGTTACTTTTCACTCCAGATCTGGAACGGCCGGTGAGTTCGACGGGATGGAGAGACGGAGAGGCAGGCGGTGGTGGTTGTTGGACAGAGAGGGGACTCGGCTTCCGTGTGTTGAACGGAGAAGCTGAGAGGCCGAGAGGGTTTGACGGCGGGGCGGCGTGAGGAGAGAGGGAAGGTCGGCGTGGTGGTTTGAGAAGAGGAGCTCGGGAGAGAGAGAGGGGAGGCAGAGTTTATAGAGAGAAAGCGAAATGGGGTTCGAAACCCTAGTTTCGTGTTTTAACCGAAGCTCAGGCTGAGCTTTGGGCCCAGAACCAGGCTCGACTTCTTCTTGGGTTTCATGGCCCAAAGCGGACATAGCCTGGTTAGGCGCGGGTTGGCCTGGCTTGGGCCGTGTTGCTGGTCGGGTCAGGCCCGCCCGGTCCAACCTCCTTCTTTTTTTTCTTTTTTTTAAAGCGAAAATTCTTTTCTTTTTCTATTGCGTTTGCTCCAAAAATATTAACCCGCTTCCCAACCACGTCGATCCAACCGAATAAAATTAAACTTTTAATTAATTTTATCGAGGTGGTCTTCACAGGGGCGAAGTTCGCCGTCGATGAACCTGCCTGAAATCGCTCGAATTGAGCTCGGGAAGAAGCGAAATCAGACGAGATGAGGTCGGGGGAGAAGGATAACGGGGCGAGGGAGCACAAACTGTGCGATTTCCCCGTCGTCGGCATGGGTCGAGCTCGGGAACTCGAACCAGAGGTGTTTTCCCGGCGAGTTCATCTCGAATCTGTGCGTGGTGGCTCGGGTTGAGGACGGAGGTGAAGATGAGGGTGAAGACGAGGCTTGGCGGTGGCTGTGAGAGAGAAGGGAGGAAGAGTGTGAGAGAGATGATAGAGATCGAGAGGAGAAAATGAGAGAGAGGCGGCCGTCATCGGGTTGTGTGTGTGAACGCGAGGAAGAAGAGACGCGAGTGTAGGGTTCGCGTAGTGGGCTTGGGCCTGGCTCGGTGTGGGCTCGTGCGCGCGTCTCGTGGGTCTGGCTCGTGCGATTGAGTTGGGCCCGGTTCTCTGACCGGCCCAGTCCAGCCCAAATCTTGCTTTCCCCCCCTTTTTTTCTTTTCTTTTCTTTACAAACGATTACAATTTTCAACTCGTTTTTCCAACCTCGACGTTTCAAGTCGGTAAAAATAATATTGTTCTTCTTTTAATTGAGATGGTCTTTACATAGATGGGTCGGACCCCTCCAAAATGGGTCATGCCCAACACCTCCTCCCATGGACGTCGCCCTAGGAATCCCACGTTGTTCTAGCCCTACCTAAGGGTTAGGTAAGGTATTCAGGGTTACAATTTTTCCCCTTCCCCGAGACAATGCGGTCTTAGGTAGAGTATCCGAGGTCAAAGACTCAAAACCAGGGGGATGGAGTGGTGCTTTTACCCAGTCCGTAGCATAAGATTTCTCCATCTTCTCAGGTTTGAAATCTCGGAGGAAGTCGTCAAACAGTTGGATCCTCGGCATCTCTGCGACATAGTCACGAACCAAATGGCTGATCTGACCACAATTGAACCAGAAAGTGGGGAGCCAATTATATGTCAATGACACCTGAATTGGCTCTTAAAATTCTAGAAACCTTATGAGCATAGACCAGCGATGGGGTCGGTGAAGATCCATCCAACATCTGACCTTGACAATCCCACTACAACATAGGACCCACTGATCACAGGGCACGTCCCTACATCCCACAAGCGTATCTCCAATGAACTCTCCAGTGGCTTCATACGAGCCGAAGGCAGGAGACCACTTGAACACACCTATAATTATATCCGGTCCAATTTAAGAAGGTCACAAGCCATCGAGTTCAGGATATCTCCTAGTAGTAGTGGGTAACCATTGAAGCACCAAGGTTCGTTGTTCTGAAACGATGACCGAGTCTACTAGCATTAGAAGTAGAACTCGTACGTACCAGGCTCTAAGTCCTTCACCACTAACCCTGACGTCGATCATCCCCATGTCCACGTGATAACCTTAAGCATGAAATCCTTGCAGGGTGGTTTTGGAGACAGTAGACGACCGACCATACCGTATTGATGACGAGTTTATGGTGGGATCCGTCAAGGTTTAAGGCACCACGATCTCCATTGTCTCTTCCTCGATGAGGGAGCAAGCCGAGAAGCCAGTCTGGAGGTTCACCATGGATTTTCCAGGGTCTCTAGGCGGGCAACCAACCCTAGGCACTGTCGAGCCCAAAAATCAAGACCTTCAAATGTCGGTGACACAACAAGGTGAAGTGATGAGACGAAATTAGGGTTGTTAGTCCTAAGAACCATCGAGCCTCAGGTCTTTAGATCACGTATGATATGCAGTGTGCCTATCATAGGCTTCTTTGTTATGTGATTATCCACGGTAAGATCTATCCTCCCCAACAGTTCTTGTTTAATATCGAACTTCAATCAATCATATTATCTTGATTGAGCTTATAATTGTTCAGTTAATATTCATGTTAGAACTCTCAACATGTGAACTAATTTGAAGTATTATGCAACAGGGATGCTCATTCTTTTCATTCCCATGCGATTATGCCAATAAACTTATTTTGCACCGAGACATTGCTAATCATATCAAAAATCTAAACGAAAAGCTCGATGACATTGGAGCCCAGAAGGAGAGATACCAATTCAGACTGGGGCGATCAAATGCAGCCACAAAAGACAGACAAACAGCTGCACACGTAGATGTGCCTGTGATAAAAGGTAGAGCTGTAGATAAGGAGACCATACTGGCAAGACTATTTTGCGGGACTAATAACGAGAGCAATGATCTCTGCATAATTGCTATAGTCGGAACAGGGGGAATCGGGAAGACAACTTTAGCTCAATTATGTTGCACCGATGAGAATGTGAAGACCCATTTCAAAAAGATCGTGTGGGTTTGCTGCGAGCCTTTCGATAAGGTTAAGGTTGCTAAAGCTATTGTTGAAGGATTCACAGATATGGTCCCGGGAGCAGACACATTGAACGTTCTTTTGAACCGCATTCAGGAGTTGGCTAGTAGACAGAAGTTCCTTCTTGTTTTAGATGATGTGTGGCCAAACGATGTGAGTAATTGGGAACCATTTAAAGCTGCATTCCTATCATGTGCGAGAGGAAGCAAAGTCTTGGTTACAACGCGGAGCAAAGATGTTGCCCAACAAATGCAAGCGTCCTACCAACACCTTATAAACAAGTTATCAGCAGAGGAGTCCTGGGATCTATTCAGTCACATATCCTTGTTGGATAAAACCCAGAATGTGAGTTCTTCGCTGATAGGAATCGGGCAGGAAATAGTAAAGAAGTGCAATGGACTGCCTCTTGCGGTAAAGAGCATTGGGGGTTTGTTGCAATATAAGCATCGTGTAGAAGACTGGAGAAATATTCTGGAGAGTGAAGTATGGGAATCAAAAGTGGTAAGAGAAATCCTGTGTCCTCCATTATTGCTTAGCTACCACGACTTGGCTTATGAAATAAAGCAGTGTTTGTTGTATTGTGCCGTCTTTGAAAAGGATGAAACAATTGATAGAGATGAGTTGATTCAATTGTGGATAGCGCAAGGTTACCTCAGGACGGAAGAAAACATGGAGAGAAGAGGTTGTGAGTATTTTGAAGAATTAGCATCTCGTTCGTTCTTTCAAGATTTTCAAGAAGATAGCGAAAACAACATTGTAAAGTGTAAAATGCATGACATGGTTCATGATTTTGTTCAGTTTCTTGCAAAAGATGAGTTCCTCACCATGCAGATGGGCGGAGAAGTTGAGGACTTGGTGGTAAAGTCTAAATCATCGTCTTGTAAACCCCGACACATAACAGTAAAGGTTCCATATGGAACAGATGTAACATCCTTGCTAAATATCGAGGATGGAGAGTTTCTACGTACCGTTTTCATCAAAGGTGGATACTTGAATATCACGTCAAGTACTGATGTTTCATGTGATTGGTTTGATCAGTTAACAGGTGTAAGAGCACTGAAGTTAAGTTTACTTTGTGTGAGATTTCAGCTCAAGCATGAGAAGTTCATACATTTAAGGTACCTTGAAATCTCGGGCAACTATTGTATGGTGGAATTGCCGGATTCAGTGTGCGATCTATATAATTTGCAGACTGCGAAGATTCGTTCTTGTGTGAAATTCGAGAAACTGCCTACAGGGCGAAAGATGGGGAAGTTGACTAAGTTAAGGCATTTTGAAATTGAAGCACTCTTGTTGAAAGTATTTCCCAAAGGAATTGAGATGTTAAAAAGTGATCTACAAACATTGAGCTTGTTCATTGTAGGTGACATCAGAAAAGAAGAAATCGATGAAGACGAAGAAGAGTATTGTGATATTGGAGCTCTGGGAAAGTGGAAACAGCTGCATGGAAGACTTGAAATCAAAGGACTGGGAAATGTGAGAGAAAGGGGTCAAGCTGAGAGAGCTGAGCTGAGGAACAAGATTCACTTGCGCCATTTGACACTCCATTTCGATATCCCAAACTGGCAAGAGAGAAAGAGGGCTATGGAGGACTGTGAGATACTCGAAGCCTTACATCGACCACCTCCACATTTGGAAACCTTGTGGATAAACTATTACACGAGCACGAATCCATCTTCCCTCAACAACTTTTTGATGAGTTGTTTCCCGCCACATTTGAATCAACTCACCCTCTGGGGGTTGGGAGGGACGGAGTGTTTGCCACATGCCTTGAGTAGACTTCCTTCGCTGGAATCACTTGCTATATATGCGAGTGATTTATTCAGAAAAGTGGGAGATGAGTTCTTGGGTTTATCACCGTCTTCTTCATCCTCGACTAATGTTGATTCTGCTATTGCATTTCCTAAACTCGAATATCTCAAGTTTAGCTACATGGACAACTGGGAGGAGTGGGAAAGTAGCACTATCACTGTTGCTACAACAATTACTATAATGCCATCTCTTTCTCGTTTAGAACTTGTAGGGTGCCCCAAGCTCAAGGCCCTGCCGCAGTTCCTTGTCGATGTGCCACTAAAAGACATCTATGTAAGTGGTTGTGACCAATTGGAGAAGCGCCTGACAAAGGAGGCCGGATTAGAGTGGCCCATTATATCCTGCTTCCCACGTGAATCCTTTGAAGGGGACGTATGTTGCTACACCATATATTAAGCCCAATCGAACATGACTTTTAGTGTGTATTTCTGTAATAAACATTCTTTCTTTTGTCTGAAGATGTAGTTAATGTCTGTTAAGTTTCAGTTGCTACCCTGGTCTGGTGTTCAATTTTCAGTCTGTTTTTGTTGTTTAATTTCTTTCTTTTGTCTGATGTTTTAGGATGATTTTAGCTTCTTAATTTTTTTCATTTTCGCATATCTAAGTTATATAACTGATATTGCCTCCCGGATTCTCTTGAGTTGAATGGTCAAGGCCTCACGGTGAGCCGGTGGTGGCCACCGTGCAGGCCGGCCCAATCATTATTGGGGCCTAAAGCGATAATTTGATCGATGTCTTTTTTTCCTTACGAAAGAATATAATAGAAAGAGAAGTAAAATTGTTCGTATACAAATATTATACTATATGATATTCAAAAAATGAGCTTCAACATCTATTTATAACACTGAAAATCCAAAATGGAGGGTAGAGATTAATTTCTAAGACAACTTCCATGAATAAGATCTACTGTTTAAGATTCTATACAAGAATTCAAAAGTTAAAAGATTCACATTTATCTATAAATAAGATACATTCATACCAAGTTTAAATATGATAGGTTCAAGATAATTCTATATAGTTATACCAAATTATGTTAGCTTATATGTGACGTCGTGTATGACTCGTTTTATCATCAAGTTCTAGATTTTTCCACATTTAGAATCTTTTTTAAATACTAAATATAAGTTCTAACTAGGATCAATAAAATATGAACAAAAATAATAAAATTCATAACCGACACTAACGACGCAAGATAATAGATAGCTAAGAATTTTCAAGAACCAACGACATTCAGTATTGAAACTCACTGGTTAACCGATAAAACAAGATATGACAAGTCCAACACATTCTTTAGATTATCTTAGGATATATGCCCAAGTTCATTTAATTGTTATTGCTTTATAAATGTTAAAAAAAGTTTATAAACAATCTCAGGACTAAGGAATCAGAAACAAATAATCATTCATGTTCACGACCTCTGGTCTCTCCTCTACGTTGAGTATCTTCATCTCATATGAGTGAATCATTTCCCAGGAGTTTGGATAATACAAATATATGTGATAGGTATATAAATCCAACTTTATTTATTGTCTTGTTTGATCATGAAATGAAATTTTCGCAATACCCTTTCTTATTGCAATATTTTTGTAGTAGTTTCTCTTTCTTTTGACTTGTATTTTGGTTAAATTACTTATGGTTTCTTACAATACTTTCATACTTTATAGTGTATAATAGTACTTCTAAATTTCAATATTTTCGAACTCTACGAGACTCATGCTTCTAGTCCATGAACTTCAGGGATTATTTTTCGATAGATGATCTTGTTTTTTCAATAAACATTTTAGTACAAAGCCAAGACATTCTAGCCCCAGATGTTAACACATTTCATGTATCCCTTCCAATAAGACAATAATGATATTATCAATATTCGTCTTTAGATGTATAATTTCATTATTTGAATGTCTAATAAATTGGTATACAAAATATTAAGGGAAGTAGGAAATATCAAATCAATACTTAATGGATTTCTCACATGTTTGCATCATATTTTTTGTTGCTATGATCAAACATCTATATTCAATATCGGATTTTGTTATCAATTTTGACGGCTTACTTTTTCTAAACTATTTTGGTTTGTGCATTTTCGTAATGAATTTGATAAATTGATTGTCATTTCTCAAAAAAAAAAATACAAGTGTATTTATATATAAATATTCACACTCTTTCTTTGGTTTGATCCATTATTTTTTATTCATGTTTTTAATTCACTAATCACTGGTAATTTGAACTTGCATGTTTTGTTTTGTTAACGATAGTTTTTCATTGCGAAATAAAGATCTATAGAGTTCTTAGAATGTTCAACCATCAAGAAAAATTGTCTTCCATTTTGATGAAAATTGTTTTATCTGAAAAACAAATTTGAATAGAGATCAAAGTTGGGCCCAACTTGTATTAAAATTTGATTTCAAAATTAAAAGTGTATTACTTTCGCTTAATTAGGTTTCACCAACTAGTAACGAGTCTTTAATTTTATAGTGCATTTTTTCATCTGACGCCTTAAACGACTTATTATTTAATGTTATAGGGTATTTTCTGATCTGAGGCCTTAAGCGATTGCTTAACTCGCTTAAAGCTTGTGTCACGCCCCAAATCCGGTTTTTTGACCGGACTCGAGACGTGAGCTTTAAACAATAAATAATTTAAGTAAGACAATTGAAATAAGTATTAAACGAGACTACGAAATTCATAAACCGAATAAAAAGAGTCAACAGCTCAAGGAACCCAGTAAAAAGTATTTAGGTTAAATAAACACAATACGTCTCTAGACCACTAACCAAGACTCTCATTGGGCTCCCAAGCGCCGAGAATCCAGCTAGTATGTGAAGACCGCTTCGGTAAAAGGGTTAATTGATTTAATTTTTTTCAATCGAAACGTCGAGGTTGAGTTTTGGGTCCGTCTTTGGTAGCGACGAGGTTGAATTTCTGTTTAAATTTTAATTCGTGTAAAAAAAAAGAACTGGATCAGGTGGACCAGACCAACCCGGGCCAGGCCCGTCCGGATCTGTCCAGCTCCTTTCGCTTGAGCCGTGGAGGCCGGCCCGTTAGAGGCCCAATGCTTCCGGCCCACCCTATTTAAGGATGTTTTAGGGTTTCAGTCCCATTTCATCTCCTTCGTTACAAGCAGACCCGATTCACGCGTTCCTCTCACTCTCTCTCACATCGCCGGCCACGCACCTCCTTCCTCGAGTTCGTCTCAGCCGACCGTCGTCGGCGTTCTCGTCCCCACCACCGCCTCACCTTCTCATCCCTCTTCATCCTCTGCGAAACCGAACACCACTCGCCCCTCCTTCGCCTCCGTCCAGACTCCCCGCCGTCACCGTACCTCGCCTCTCCTTCTCTGTCCTGACGCGCTGCCGCGTCGTTCTCAGATCTCCCGAGGCGCTACCGAACCCTCGTTCCCCCTCCTCCACGACCTGCGTCCGTTTCCCCTACGGTGAGTCACCACCGTGACGCTCCGGCCGGTCTGTCACGCTGGTGGTCGGCCGGACTCAAACCCGGCTTCTCCTTTCTTCTCCATTTTGTTTTCTGTTCCGAGATTTGTGTTGGATCTGAGCAATTTGGGCAACTAGACTGGAATCAATGAGTTTGAGTAAGAACAGAAACGAAGTGGATAAAATAAAATCAGAGTTTCAAAAACATTTTTAAATTAAAAATGAAATTAACTGTTTTGAATCAAATCTGAGGAATCTTGGGATGTTGTTGAACGGACTTAGAACGGGTTTAAGAGTGGGAATGTTGTTTTGGGCGCCTTGGGGTTCGTGCCACGAAGCCGTACCTCGGGAATCGTGCCACGACACATGCACCTCGAAACTCATGTCTCGGGATCCGTGCATCGAGAACCGTACCTCGGGAAACATGCACCGAGTTCTGTGCTCGTGGTTCGAATACTCGATACCGATTCGTCGTTTAATCCCGCTCTTATCCGCTCGAGTTTAAAAAGACAACCGTTGAGCTTAATTCGAAACCTTCGTAATGTGTATTCGACTTTGGAACCGTTTTTGAGTTTGGCCTTCGTTTTGTTTTAGAGTCCGGCTTCGATCGAAGAGAAGACCGGAGGTAGCGAACTAGGACGTCAGCAGCTAGAAGACGTAGCAGTTGTTCTTCGGTTGAGGTAGGGAAAGTAGCGGATACCGGTTTAATTGCGGAAAGTTACTAGTATGCATATTAGGAATTAATAAAACTGGAATGACGTTTATATAAGATAATAACCGGACGAGTCATAGTAACATGTAGGACGGGATTCACTAGTTAACTGCTTTATCTGGTTTCTATACTTGGGAATTGCCGTGCTGGTAGATCGGTCATGTCGAGTCGTAGGTTGCGTGTTGATTGATTTTTCTGTTGTTGTTTGAGATGCCTGCCGTGTGAGTCGGTGTCGTTAGGGTTAATAGACAAGATTAGTATATCCGTTGAGCATCTTGTTGTTATGTATGGGCGAGTGTGTCGTGGTTGTGTTGATCTGAACCCTTGGTTGTGTGATGGTCGGGTGAGTGATAGAACGACGTGCCGTGTATTTGTGGTAAGACTGTTGGGCTTGGTGAGCCGTGTTTGATCTGTGGCATTTCGATACGTGATTTTTATTTTGTTGTGTGTTCCTTGAGGATGGTATTCCGGTTGATTTTGGGCCTATGGGTCGTGTTTGGGGCCGACGGGCCATAATATGGTTGGGGCCTATGGGTCGTGTTGGGCCTATGGGTCGTGTTGCATGGGGCCGACGGGTCGTAGCCGACGGGCCACATCATATCATCTTGTATAGGGCCGACGGGTCGGAGCCGACGGGCCGCATCATATCATATTGCATAGGGCCGACGGGTCGGAGCCGACGGCCCAAATCATAGCATAGTGGGCCTACGGGTCGTGGTTGGGCCTGAGGGTCGTGTTGGGTCTATGGGTCGTGATGGGCACTGGGTGCCGTGTTTCAACCTCGATGATCTATGGTCCTTTGGAGACGTTTCCTAGAGTCCCGACGAATGCGTCCTTGTAAGGACGTCTCCGGCATTCTTGACGTTATACGTCTTTGTGACGTTATGCGCCTCCTCTGGATCGAGAGGTAGTCCGATGGATACTTGACCTACCGTTTGATATGATGATGTCAGGCTGTGTACAGTCGGCGGAGTTCAAGGATTGTAGTACGGGATGGGTGTGCTGATGGCTTCTGTGTTTTGATACGTTTGTTGTTTGGTTAGTGATTATTGTACGAGAGTTGTCGGTTTGTGTGTTTTGGTAAATTGGCTATGAACCCCGATCGGTAGTTAGTCGTGCTGTACTAGTATGCCCTAATTGGACGGTTACTCGTGGTGTTGAGCCTATGTTCATTACCTTAACTACTTTCTCTACTGGGCGAAAGCTCACCCCTTACATTGTTGATTTTCAGGTGTTAAGCGGGATTTGTACTAGTAGGACATAGCTGAGCTTGGGAGCTTGCGCGGGTCTTGTCTAGTCGGTTTAGTGACGTGCGTCTATTTTGAACCGAATTTTTGTATATTGGGTTTTGTGAGCTGTTAACTTTGTCAATTGATTTATTATCACTTTTGAAATTTAATCCTTCGTAATTTTTACTTTATTTATTTATTATTTTAAGTTCACGTCTCGAGTCCGGTCAAAACCAGATTTGGGGCGTGACAGTTTTGTATCAGAGCCTAGTTGCAATTTGAAATGATATTTCAAACCTCGGACTGTACGTCAATTAGGTGGGTAGAGTTAGGTGGTTCAAGTCGTGGTGCTCAGTGACGCGAGTCGAAAATATCATGTGCGTAGAGTCGAAACGACAAGAGCCTCGTTTTTTAAGTGTGTTGTTTAAGTTTTACCGGATCTAATTGAACCTTGATTGTCGAGGACTTTGGGGAAACTTGTGTGAATTGTGATTATTGTGGAGTTGAACTGTTTTACAAGTATGGACTTGACCAAGTGGTAAGTGTGAAATTATTGAGACCGCGGTGTAAAAGTTGAGATAAATTGTTGTGTGCTATATTGGTGATTGAGTGTTGTGTGCAGGTAATGTTTGGTTGTCCCGCATAAGCGGATGGTTTACTTCATTTATGAACGGGTCATGCCCGATTTTCTGCAGAAACTGAAGTGTATGTACCATCACGATTCGGCTATAGGGGCCACTATACCTGGACGTGAATAGGGACATATCAAGTGGTTACAACGTAGTTCTGGGACGCCGGAACCAGGTTGTAACGACGCGATGTCAACATGAATGTTATGTTAGAAAATAGACGTGCTAAGAAATGTAAACCTAAGTTGTTGTTGTCTCTTGTGTGTTTTGTGGTGCAATGTGTGCATCGTAGAGTGGTTGACTGAGTGTAGTCTCGCTGTCTGAACTTTGTGAATATGCTGCTGAGTGTGAATTTGTGTGTATCCGCTACTTGTATATAAGATATGGGTGACGCAATAGTATGCGAACTTCTCTGTTGTGTACAATTAAGGGACTATACTATAGTGAAGATATTATTACTATAATTACTTGCGTGGTGAACCGTGTTTGGCGTTAGTCATTCTAGGCGCGTTGTTCTTTTCGAGTTGGAAATCTGAACCTGTGCGTTGCCCGTGCAGAGTTTTGCGACATGGCACGAACTTACGTTTCACGAGGTACTAGTGGACGGCCTGTTGGAGAACGAGGGCGAGCATCAGCCGCTAGGTCGGCAGGGGCGACTAGTGCCCAGAGTGCGCCCGCTGAGGGGTACGAGAGGGCGGAGCCAGCTCAGGCGGTAGCTCTGAATGAGTTGACCCGGACTGTCCAGAGTTTGGTAGAGACCCTCGCCCGTAAGGAGGCAGAGAGAGAGACTACGACTCCGGCATTGGAGACCGTACCTGCTGCACCTGCAGCCGCGACCTCGAGACTCGATCAGGTCGACAGCAGCACCGCTCAGATGCTGCAAGACTTCCGCAGGCTGGGCACACCAGTGTTTTCCGGGGAGCCAGACCCCGAGGCAGCCGAGGGATGGCTGGAGCGGATGACCCGCAACCTGGACACCTCAGGTATACTGGATGGACGCAGGAGAGTGTCCTTTGCGACTTTCCAGCTGGAGGGTGATGCCTACCGTTGGTGGTAGCGCGAACAGGCGCGCGTGGGAGATGACTACTCGTTGTTTGAGCAGCGTTTCTTGGACCAATATTTTCCTCAGTCGGTGTTGGATGATCGACACCAGCAATTCCTGGAGCTGCGTCAGGAGGGTTTGACCGTCGCTGAGTACGCGACGAGGTTCACATCCCTGTCCCATTTTGCCTCTGAGATGGTCCAGACGGAGACTCTGCGTTGTCGACGGTTTGAGGACGGCCTGCATCCTACTATAGAAGATCGAATCGCTGCTATGAGGACTCAGGTTTATTCAGAGCTGGTGGACCGGGCTTTGGCCGTGGAGCGACGCCTCCGAGAGACAGCTAGAGAGCGGGAGGTCAGGTAGAGGCCGACCAGCTTCTTGAGGCCATCTGAGGCCCGTGATCCGAGGAGGCAGAGGACCTCGGGATCATTCGGGCCCAAACACAGTGGAGAGAGACTCGACAAGCCAGATCAGTGGCTCCCGTCACACCTGCTCCGATAGAGCGAGCATGTTATCGATGTGGGCAACAGGGCCACACGGTTCGAGATTGTCCGAGGGACAAACCTGAGGGGAGACAGAGTGCTAGGCCACTGATATGCCACAAGTGCGGACGACCCGGACACTTCGCGGCTAGATGCCCTGATCGAGTCGGAGAGATGTCGGCCCCACGACCCCAACAGTCACACACTGTGCAGTCACCTCAGTTCCAGCAGCATCAGGCTCAGACGCAGAGAGCTCTGTGGCAGACAGCGAGCGCGTCAGCGCTGAGGTAGACAGCTGCGCAACAGGTGGCACTACCACCACCTCTGAGAGGCGGACCTCCGTTGCGACAGGGTCGTGTGTATGTTGTTGTCGATTCACGGGAAGAGAGACGGGACTCCGATCGTGATACCGTTCGTGACTTCTAGCACGCTAAAGGATATCGAGGAGCGTAGGACTAGCGAGAGTCCGGGAGTTGTTTTTGTTTTGACTTTAGAACTGTATTTTCTTTTCAGACTTGTGTTTGACTCGTTCTGGTTTGTTGCTTTTGGTTATTGTTGCAACTTTTGAGCTTGCATTCCATTAAAGTCGTTGTTTCTTTTTTTCTGAGTTCGCACCCCGAGTTTAAACAAGTAACGTTGAGATCAGAGTGGTGCAGCGAAAGCGTGGTGGACTACGTTCGTTCGTCTTGTGCGCGTTACTGTTGAGTGAAGAGAGTTGTTGAGGAGAGGTGTCGTTGTGTTGGATCCGTTTTAAGGACGAGGTGAGTGTTGTTCTGGTTTGATACCCATACCGACGGAAGGTCTGGTATAGGATGCGTCGACCAAGTTGTGTGTGGTGGTGTTGCTTGAAGGGTGTGACTGGGAATTCTAATCATTTGTTCCCCGAGAGAGATTTAAGTGGAGCGCGTTCGTTTAAATTTTGAGGACGAAATTCCTTTAAGGGGGGAAGATTGTGAAGACCGCTTAGGTAAAAGAGTTAATTGATTTAATTTTTTTCGATCGGAACGTCGAGGTTGAGTTTTGGGTCGGTCTTTGGTAGCGACGAGGTTGAATTTCTGTTTAAATTTTAATTCGTGTAAAAAAAAAGAACTGGATCAGGTGGACCAGACCAACCCGGGCCAGGCCCGTCCGGATCTGTCCGGCTCCTTTCGCTTGGGCCGTGGAGGCCTGCCCGTTAGAGGCCCAATGCTTCCGGCCCACCCTATTTAAGGATGTTTTAGGGTTTCAGTCCCATTTCATCTCCTTCGTTACACGCAGACCCGATTCACGCGTTCCTCTCCCTCTCTCTCACATCGCCGGCCACGCACCTCCTTCCTCGAGTTCGTCTCAGCCGACCGTCGCCGGCGTTCTCGTCCCCACCACCGTCTCACCTTCTCATCCCTCTTCATCCTCTGCGAAACCGAACACCACTCGCCCCTCCTTCGCCTCCGTCCAGACTCCCCGCCGTCACCGTACCTCGCCTCTCCTTCTCTGTCCAGACGCGCCGCCGCGTCGTTCTCAGATCTCCCGAGGCGCTGCCGAACCCTCGTTCCCCCTCCTCCACGACCTGCGTCTGTTTCCCCTACGGTGAGTCACCACCGTGAGGCTCCGGCCGGTCTGTCACGCTGGTGGTCGGCCGGACTCAAACCCGGCTTCTCCATTTTGTTTTCTGTTCCGAGCTTTGTGTTGGATGTGAGCAATCTGGGCAACTGGACTGGAATCAATGAGTTTGAATAAGAACAGAAACGAAGTGGATTAAATTAAAATCAGAGTTTCAAAAACGTTTTTAAATTAAAAATGAAATTAACTGTTTTGAATCAAATCTGAGGAATCTTGGGTTGTTGTTGAACGGACTTAGAACGGGTTTAAGAGCGGGAACGTTGTTTTGGGCGCCTTGGGATTCGTGCCACGAAGCCCGTACCTCGAGAATTGTGCAACGACACATGCACCTCGAAACTCGTGTCTCGGGATCCATGCATCGAGAACCGTACCTCGGGAAACATGCACCGGGTTCTGTGCTCGGGGTTCGAATACTCGATACTGATTCGTCGTTTAATCCCGCTCTTATCCGCTCGAGTTTAAAAAGATAACCGTTGAGCTTAATTCGAAACCTTCGTAATGTGTATTTGACTTTGGAACCGTTTTTGAGTTTGGCCTTCGTTTTGTTTTAGAGTCCGGCTTCGATCGAAGAGAAGACCGGAGGTAGCGAAACAGGACGTCAGCAGCTAGAAGACCCAGACCCAGGTCCAGACCCGATCCAGGCAGACCTGGACCTGGTCTGAGGCCTGGCTCGGCCCGAGGCCCAACCTGGATCTGCCTGGCCCAAGGCCCAGCTGGCTCAAGGTCGGTCCTGGCCCAAGGTCAGTCCTGGTCGAGGTCCATCCTGGCTCGAGGGTGACGCTGGTGAGGGTTCCGCCTTGACGAGGCGGCGGACGACGGCAGGTGAGCTCGGAGGAGGAGCGGTGGTGGCTGGGGGGGCACCAGGGCTCCGGCGTGACCAGAACCGTGGTGGTGGTGGCTGGCGCGCAACCCAACCACCTCCTCCGTCTCAGATCTGGCGAGGACGAGAGGTTCGCCGTGGTGGGAGCTCTTCGGCCGGCGTCGTTCTAGAGAGAGGGTTTCCGGTGGGTGTTTGTCGGAAAAGATGAACAGAACGAAGGGAGGCACGAACCCGTGTCGTTTCCTCCGTCGCTGGCGCGGCGTGGTTCGAACCCGGGAGAGAAGAACCAGGGGGATAAGTTCTCGGCGGTGGCATCCCGATTCCGTGGCCGGCGTGGCTCGATTCGTAATCGGAGACGAAGAACACGGCAAGGGCGGCGTCGGGTGTGAGAGAGAAAGGAAGAGAGAGCGAGAGATCTGAGAGAGAGAGGCGCCTCGGGACGCGTGAAGTGAACGAGGAAGACGATAAACGGTAGGGTTTAGGGGAGTGAGGGCCGAGTAGGCTTGGGCTTGGGCGCGTGGGCTTCGGCTCAACGTGCCGGGCCTGGTCCGGCCAACTGGCCCAAGTCTGGCTTAGTCCAGGCCTGTTCCTCTTTCCTTTTTTTGTCTTTGTTTTGTTTTCTTTTTTTTCTTTTGCATTTGGCCAAAAATTCAACCCGTTTTCCAACCCACGACGTTCCAAGCTAAGAATTTAAATATTAATTCTTTTAACCGGGGCGGTCTTTACAGTCTACCCCCTTTAAAAGAATTTCGTCCTCGAAATTTAAAACGGACGAACCTCAAGGGTCGAACAGGCTGGGGTACTTTGCACGGACCTCGTCCTCGCGCACGTAGGTCGACTCTGCTCCGTGGTGCTTCCACTGCACACGTACCAGTGGGATAGTCCTGCCCCGCAAGGCCTTCTCTCACCGATCCAAAATCCTGACTGGTTGCTCCTCATACGAAACATCCTCCGCCACCTCGATGCCCGCCCACTCAATCAAGTGGGAGGGATCTGCGTTGTACTTCCGCAGCTGGGATACATGTAAGACATAATGAACGTTCCCGAGCTGCGGTGGTAATGCCAGACGATAGGCAACTGCTCCAACTCTGCTCAAGATCTCGAAAGGTCTGATAAATTGTGGGGCCAATTTGCCTCCGCCGTGGTTGAACCGCAATAGGCCCTTCTTCGGACTCACCCTCAGAAATACATGATCACCAACCGCAAACTCAAGAGGCATGCGCCGCCTATCTGCACAACTCTTCTGGCGACTATGCGCGGTCCTCAACCGATCCCGAATCAGTGCGACCTTCACGTCGTCTCCTGGACAATTTCCGGACCGAGTAGACTCCGGTCTCCCACCTTTGCCCAACGCCACAAACGGTGTCATCCCAATACTGGCTTGGAAGTTGTTGTAGTAGGCAAACTCCGCTAAAGGCAGGTGGTCCTCCCATGACACTCGAAAGTCCAACACACAGGCTCGCAGCATATCCTCCAGTAACTGGATAGTGCGCTCTGACTGACCGTCGGTCTGTGGGTGATATGTTGTACTAAGCAAGACCTCGGTCCCCAACTCTTTCTTCAAGCTCTCCCAAAATCTGGAGGTGAAACGCGGATCTCTGTCGGACACAATCGACACCGGCACCCCGTGAAGACGGATAATCTCTCGCACATACAACCGGCTCAAAGTATCAACTGTATCCGTCATCCTCATGGCCAAGAAGTGTGTCGACTTGGTCAGTCAGTCGACCACCACCCAAACTGCGTCATGCCCTCTCGGCGACCTCGGCAAGCCACTCACGAAGTCCATCGTGACGTGCTCCCACTTCCACTCAACGATCGGTAATGGCTGTAGCAAGCCGGCGGGACGCTGATGCTCGGTCTTCACTTGCTGACAAGTTAGGCATCTAGAAACGAACTATGCGACTGCTCTACGCATCCCGTTGACAACTGTCGTCGTATGTCCCGATACATCTTGCTGCCACCCGGGTGCACAACAAGACGGGAGTGATGACACTCTCTCAACACGACGTCCCCACAAACGCGCGGCACAAACATCCGTCCTCGGTAACGTACACCCTGATCGTCACTCTGCTCCCAGCCCTCGGTGTCAACACCGCTGATCATCCTCTCCCGGATCTCTGCTGTCTCGGCATCCTTGGCCTGTGGCTCCAGCACACGGGTAATAAGTGTGGGCTGTGCCACCAACGAACACATGACAACGTCATCGGTGATCTCATTGAGCTCGAGCCGAAACATGCTCAGCTCCTCCATCATGCCCACTCTCGGATAGATAAACTAGCAAGGTTGTTAGTCGACTTCCTACTCAGGGCATCGGCGACAACGTTCGCCTTGCCCGGATGGTAAAGTAGCTCAAAGTCGTACTGCTCAAGTAGCTCAATCCACCGCCTCTGGCGCATGTTCAAGTCGCGCTGTGAGAAAATGTACTTGAGGCTCTTGTGATCCGAAAACACCCGGAATCGCTCTCCATACAAATAGTGCCGCCAGCTCTTCAAAGTAAAGACTACTGCTGCCAACTCTAGATCATGGGTCGGGTAGTTGCGCTCATGTATCTTCAACTGTCTCGAGCCATATGCAACTACCTTCCCGGACTGCATCAACACACATCCCAATCCCTCGCCAGACGCATCACAGTACACATCATACCCGACCCCGCGCTCCGGCACTATCAACACGGGCGCGATGGTCAAACGAGCCTTCAGCTCGGTAAAGGAGTGCTCACACTCGTCAGTCCATATGAACTCAGGCCCCTTGCGGGTCAAGGCGGTCATCGGCGTGGCCAGACGTGAAAAGTCTTGGACGAACGGTCGATAGTATCCTACCAATCCCAGGAAGCTACGGATCTCAAATACACTCTTGGGCCGTGCCCACTTCGACACTGCGTCGATCTTCGCCGGATCGACTAGGATACCCTCTCGGGACACGACATGTCCGAGGAACTTCTCCAGGTTTCCGTACAGCTGATGAGTACGCAACAAAGTCAACATCGTCCTCAAATGCTCCTCATGTGCCTCCTCACTAGGCGAATAAATCAGTATGTCATCTACAAACACCACGACAAACTGTTCCAGGTAGGGTCGGAATATCCCGTTCATCAGATCCATGAACGCTGCTGGTGCGTTCGTCAACCCGAATGGCATCACTAAGAACTCGTAGTGCCCATATCGAGTCCTAAACGCGGTATTCCACCACCTCCGACAGGCGGACCCCCGGCAGAGCAGGGCCGAGTGTATGCTGTCACCGACTCCCGGGCTGAGGGACGTTCCGTCGGCCATGAGGCTACACAGGGTACGTGTTTGCTTTATAATTCATGGTCATCTTTCTTGTTTGATACTGGAGCGTCTCATTCTTTCATCTCTTCGTCTTTTGCTCGTATGTTGGGGTTGAGGGTGGAGTTTCTGAGTAGACCGTTATGTCTTGACACCCCTGTTACGGGAGAGGTAGTTTTGAGTATTGTGTGTCGGGATTGTGAAATCCGAGTGGTTGATTGCCCGTTTTATGGTGACTTGCTTGTGCTGGACATGACGGCGTTCGACGTGATCTTGGGGATGGACTGGATGACGAGGTATCGGGCGTCGATCGATTGTTACCATCGGTAAGTGACCGTAGTATCCGGCGACACGATCGTTATTTGTGTGTTGGGCAGTAGGAGCGGAGTACTCCTGTTTGCGTTCGACTGTGGGAGATGAGACGGAGACCGTGCTGAGTAGAAAGTTGCCGCGAGTAGTATGCGAGTTCCCGGAGGTTTTCCGGAGGAGCTGTCGGGATTACCGCCGGCGCGCGAGGTGGAGTTTAGGATCGACTTGATCCCGGGTACGACGCCGATCTCTATGGCCCCGTATCGGTTTGCACCAGTCGAGTTGGTCGAGCTGAAGCGACAACTCGAGGAGCTGCGGGAGAAGGGATTTATCCGGCCGAGTGCTTCGCCGTGGGGAGCACCTTCCCTCTTCGTAAAGAAGAAGGGTGGAGCGTTGAGGATGTCCATTGATTACCGGAAGTTGAACCGAGTTATGGTGAAGATAACCGTTATCCGATGTCGAGGATCGATGACCTGTTTGATCAGCTGAGAGGAGCGAAGTGCTTCTCGAAGATTGATCTTCGATCAGGGTACTATCACCTGAGGGTTCGGGAGGAGGATGTGGAGAAGACCGCATTTCGGACTCGGTATGGACACTATGAGTTTTTGGTGATGTCGTTCGGCTTGACGAACGCACCTGAAACGTTCATGGAATTGATGAACGGGATCTTCCGATCCTACCTGGATCAGTTCGTCGTGGTGTTTGTGGATGACATTCTGATTTATACGCCTAGTGAGGAGGCACACGTGGAGCACCTGAGGACAGTGTTGACTTTGTTGCGTACTCACCAGCTGTACGGCAAGCTGGAGAAGTGCGAGTTCTGGCTCGCCGAGGTGAAGTTCCTCGGGCATGTCATGTCCCGAGAGGGTATACTCGTCGATCCGACGAAGATCGACGCGGTCTCGAAGTGGGCACGACCCAAGAGTTTCTTCGAGATCCGCAACTTCCTAAGCTTGGAAGGATATTATCGACAGTTCGTCCAGGACTTCTCACGTCAGGTCGCGCCGATGATTGCGTTGACACGCAAGGGAGCGGAGTTTGTGTGGACTGATGAGTATGAACACTCCTTTTCCGAGCTGAAGGCTCGCTTGACCACTACACCCGTGTTGATAGTGCCGGAGCGCGGGGTCGGTTATGACGTGTATTGTGAGGCGTCTGGAGAGGGACTAGGGTGTGTGTTGATGCAGTTCGGGAAGGTGGTTGCATATGGCTCGAGACAGTTGAAGATACATGAGCGCAACTACCCGACCCATGACCTTGAGTTGGCGGCAGTTGTATTTGCGCTGAAGGGCTGGAGGCACTATTTGTATGGAGAGCGATTCCGGGTGTGTTTGGATCACAAAAGCCTCAAGTACATCTTCTCCCAGCGCGACTTGAACATGCGCCAGAGGCGATGGATGGAGCTGTTGGAGAAGTACGACTTCGAGCTACTCTACCACCCGGGCAAGGCGAACGTCGTCGCCGATGCCTTGTGTAGGAAGTCGACTCATAGCCTTGCTAGTACATATGTCCAAGAGTGGGACATGATAGAGGAGTTGGGCACGTTCAGGCTTGAGCTCAATGAGATCACCGATGGCGTGGCCATGTGTTCGCTGGTGGCGCAGCCCACACTTGTTGCCCGTGTGCTGGAGGCACAGGCCGGGGATTCCGACACGGTAGAGATCCGAGAGAGGATGATCAGCGGTGTTGACGCCGAGGGCTGGGAGCAGGGTACTGATCTGGGTCTACGATATCGAGGAGGATTGTTTGTGCCGCGTGGTTGTAGAGATGATGTTTTGAGAGGGTCTCATCACTCCCGTCTTGTTGTGCACCCAGGTGGCACCAAGATGTATCGGGATATCAGACGGCAGTTCTGGTGGAGCGGGATGCGGAGAGCAGTGGCGGAGTTTGTTTCGAGATGCCTCACTTGCCAACAAGTGAAGGCCGAGCATCAGTGTCCCGCTAGCTTACTACAGTCGTTACCGATTGCAGAGTGGAAGTGGGAGCATGTCACGATGGACTTCGTGAGTGGCTTGCTGAGATCGCCTAGGGGACATGACACAGTTTGGGTGGTGGTCGACCGACTAACCAAGTCGGCACACTTCATGGGCATGAGGATGACGGATACAATTGATACTTTGAGCCGGTTGTACGTTCGAGAGATTATTCGTCTTCACGGGGTTCCGGTGTCGATTGTGTCCGATAGAGATCCGCATTTTACCTCCAAGTTTTGGGAGAGCTTGCAGAGAGAGTTGGGGACCTAGGTTTTGGTTAGTACAACGTATCACCCACATACCGATGGTCAGTTGGAGCGCACTATTCAGATACTGGAGGATATGCTGCGAGCGTGTGTGTTGGACTTCCAAGGGTCATGGGAGGACCACTTACCACTAGTGGAGTTTGCCTACAACAACAGCTTCCACGCCAGTATTGGGATGGCACCGTTTGAGGCGTTGTATGGTAGGTCGTGCAGATCGCCCGTTTGTTGGGCAGAGGTGGGATACCGGAGTCTACCTGGTCCGGAGATTGTCCAGGAGACGACCGAGAAGGTCGCACTGATTCAGGATCGGTTGAGCACCGCACAGAGTCGCCAGTAGGGTTATATAGATAGACGACGCAGGCCTCTTGAGTTTTCGGTTGGTGATCATGTGTTTCTGAGGGTGAGCCCGAAGAAGGGCCTTTTGCGGTTCAACCGTGGCGGAGGCAAGTTGGCCCTGCGATTTATCGGACCTTTCAACATCTTGAGCAGAGTTGGAGCTGTTTCTTATCGCATGACATTGCCACCGCAGCTTGGGAACGTTCATAACGTCATCCATGTATCCCAGCTGCGGAAGTACACTGCGGACCCCTCCCACGTGATTGAGTGGACGGACATCGAGGTGACTTGAGGATGTTTCGTATGAGGAGCAGCCAATCAGGATTTTTGATAGGCGAGAGAAAGCCCTACGTGGCAGGACTATCCCACTGGTACGTGTGCAGTGGAAGCATCACGGAGCAGAGTCAACCTGGGAACGCGAGGATGAGGTTCGTGCGAAGTACCCCAGCCTGTTCGACCCTTGAGGTACTTTTGTTTTAAATTTCCAGGACGAAATTCTTTTAAGGGGGTAGATTGTAAGAACCGTTGTCGGTCGATCCCGGGCGAACCAGAACTTTTCTGCGAAAGTTGACTTTCGGCTGAAAAAGTCAACTGATGACTCCGAGGGTCATTCGGGACCTTTCTGGGGCCCAAAAAGATTAGCCGTCATCACGGTTATCTTATTTAGGCCGTTTCCTTTAAATTGACTGTAATATTGGGTAAAGTCAACCCGGAGTCTTTTCGGTCAAACCGCAATCCGATTAAGAACTAAAATCCGTTAAGTTATTGTGCTGGAAATTAGCTGAGTAGTAGTGGTCCCCACATGGACATGTATCCATGCTTGCTTGTAAGGGAAAAAATGGTTGTGTCTTGACCTTCTTACCCTTGGTTGTTAAAATTGAGGAGTTAAAAGAGAAAGGGCTTTTTGGAACTTTCATATTTGGGTTAAAAGCACTAAAATGAGAAGAAATCAGCTCATTCGAGCATTGTTGGCTGAATTTTCAGAGAGAGAAAAAGGGAGAGAAAAGCTTAGAAGCTTGAGGAGAAAGAAAGGAGGAAAAGGTTACATTTTGGGCTTGGTTTCTACTCAAATCTCTTCAAAAACAAGAGATTCTTCTTCTACACTTCATTTCCAAGGTAATCATCTAGCTCTTTTTCGTTTCTGGTGAAATGTGGTTCATGGGTTCGAAGGGAAATGAAGAACATGGTTGGGGTTTTAAGCTTTTATGGTGGATGGTGATTTTTAAGGAAGAAAATGAGTTAGATGATTGGTTTTAGTTGGGATTTGAGTAGATTTGATGAAACCCCTTTGTGGGTATTGAATTGCTGAAGCTTTGGGTCTTTTTTGGGAGTTTTGAGGATTCATCAATGGAGGTTTAGAGAAGGTTTTCGCATAAAACGAGTTGGAGAAGAAAGGCTTTGGTCGGCACGAAATGGAGCCCGGAGAGGGTCAGGTTCCAGCGTGGAACGCCGCCCGGAGAGGGCCAGGTTCCGGCACGGAGCTCGGCACGGAACGGGCTTGGTCCCGGCACGGTACGCCGCACGGACCATGTCTGGTTCCAGGCCGGTGCGCTGCGCGGACCGTGCCTGGTTCCGAGCCGGTCTGTGGCACGCGCCGGGTCTTATTCTGGGCCGATATGTGGTGCGGTTCGGTTCGGGGCACGGGCCGGGTCGGATTCCGGCCCAGTAAGCCATCTGATTTGGGCCTCGTTTCGGCCCATTTCCCGTTTTAGCCTATGTTGGACTTCCGGGCTTAATTCAGTTATTTCTCGTTCTTATCGCAACTGAATTAGTTTTGACTCGAGTTTTTAATTGTGATCCAAGGCTTCGGATCCGAGATCGTCGGAGGAGGAGACCCGAGGACATCGTGAAGTGGAGGGGGAAGCGAGCCAGGACGTCAACAGCTAGGAGTTGATCGTTGTCTGCTTTCGAGGTAGGGAACGTAGTGAATACTGGTTTAATTACCGAAAGTTACTAGTATGCATGTTAGGTAATAATAATAACTGGAAAGGTCCTAGTTCGCATATAGGATGTGAGTCACTAGAATAACCGCTTTCAATTACATAATAACCGGACGAGTCTTAGTGTGCATGTAGGATGTGATTCACTAGATTAATCGCTTTTAAATTCTTGGGAAATTGTCGTGCTAGTAGAATGGCCATGTCGAGCGTTAGGGTTGCGTGTTGATTGATGCCGTGATCTTTGATTGAGATGCATGATGTGTGACTAAGCATCGATAAGATTAAGAATCATGTCATGATATACTCGGTGTAGCATGTTGTGACTATGTGTGGGCAAGTGTGCCATGTTTGATTTGTTGTGAACCTTTGGTTGTGATATGATCGGGTGAGTGATAGATCGATTTGTGTGTTGTGGTGAGTTGGCCCAGTTAGTACACCGTGGTCGAACAATGGCTTTGTGATGCGTGTTATTCTCTTGATGTGTGTTCCAAGAGGGGTCGTGTTCGGTAGAATACCTACAATGAGAGAGTTTGCCGGTGTAGAGTATCGAGGACGAGGACGGTTCGACCATTAACCCGATGCTATGTGGTCCGGGAAGGCGTACGACCGAAGTATGTGTCGGTCCGGTATGCGGGAGGCCCTGATTCTACGTGAAAGGAAGACGTCCGACTGAGGGATTTCCGGTCTGGGATGTTACCCCGATTCTATGTGACAGGAAGATGTCGGGACCGATGTTTCGTGTTCCGGTATGATATAATTGGGACAGGCTGTGATAACCGAAGATGTTGGATTTGGTTGTACTAAGTTATCTATTGTTCTGCTATGTGTGTTGTGCGTGCTGATTGGCTTGTGCGTTGTATTATTTGTGATTTTGATCTTATGAGAGTGATTAGTGGTTGGTACGTGTCCCGTGGGCGTTGTTCATAGCTATGCTTTACTAGTATGCCCTAATTGGACGGTTACTCGTGGTATTGAACTGATGTTCATAACCTTAACTACTTTTCCTACTGAGCGAAAGCTCACCCCTTTTACCTTGTTGTCTTTCAGGTCTTGAACGGGATGTATATTAGCTGGATGCTCGATGCTTGGGAGCTTACGAGGGTCCTAGGCTAGATTGTTTAGCGACGTACTGTTCACTTTTTCTTACTCTTTTACTACGTACTTTTTACCGAGCTGTTGATTCTTATTATTTGGAGATTTAAAACTGATATTTGGAACCCTTTTTATTATTAAACTTCTTTAATTACCTTTTACTTAAGTTCACGTCTCGAGTCCGGTCAAAACCGGGTTTGGGGTGTGACAGGTCTAGTCCCTGCCCATAGAAATCTTATAACCTATTCTGGTCAAAAGTCTTATTTTTTGGATTCTATTTCATTTGGCTATCTATAAACGCGTCGGGTTTTTCCAACTCCGTAGACTTTGTTGACACAATACTTGTGAGAACCCAACTATTTAGCTTCTCACAATTGTCCCTATCTCAGTCTAGCATTGTCGACTCTAACATCTATCTTTGGAAGCTATCTCCGGACAGGTTTTTGAGCAGCAAAACCTCATCTTCCATCTAGCTGCTATTTTATGGTCTTTTGCTTCTTCTTTATATTTGTACCAATTAGTGGCTCGTTTACTTGCCTTGCCCAATCCTCGCTTCGGCGCTTCAATAAATCGTGTTTTTTACTGATAAAATAAATAAATCCAATCTTTATATTAACAATTATTGATTTGTGATTGACTACAAAAAAAGTCTTTCTCAAGATTAAACAGAAAAATGAATTCTCAAAGTGTTCTCCCTAACTTTCTCTCCCAAGGAAGGAAAAGAAAGTTAAACTTTATAGATGGAGGCTCAATAAAGCAAGGCATCGACGGTGCAGGGTGAACGACAAAAATAACGACGGCTCGAAAAGATAACAAGGTGGCTGGAGGCGCGTGCCCGGTCCGTATATGGGTTTCCAGGGGTCGGACCACGACACCAAATAAGCATGTGGCTGGAGCGGTCCGTCCACCAATGTGGGGGTGCAACCAACCTTCCTGTAATTGGGGCAACCAAGAGACACGAATTATATAAATACAGTTTTTTTGTAAAACAAACAAGAGACACGAATTTGGAATAAAATTCATAAACGGTTTTCTCTCAGGAAACAAATTGGATTTACTTCCTAAACGGATTCCTAGTCTCCTAAAGGGAATTCAATATCTATATATAGTTGATAAAAATAGATCGAATCGATCTTGTTTATCTGAAACACGTAAAGATGACTCAATCGATGTTTAAGCTCAATCGAAGTTTGAGTTAAACGGTTCAATTGGTTTGAACCATATAAAAGATCGATGTGGATCTAAATAGTGAATTTGATCATGTTCTTATTAAGAAAGGACAAATTGAAAAGGTTCAACTGATTTCAAAAATGAAACAAACCTATACCTGAACAATAAAATAGAAATTGAATAATTTCATTTCCAAATTCTTAATCAAACACTTGCGAATGATTAAAGTTATTTAATCGATTCGACTTATTTGGTACAAGTTCAATCGAATATGTAGATTTATCATTGAGAAGGTTAATTTGATTATTGACCAGTTCATCAATTTCTGTTTCAATGCGAAACACGTTTAGAACGATTAAATTTACGGTTTCATCAGACATGTCACAATGCGGATCAGAGATGTCGCAATGCTGACATGTCCCCAAACCGCCGCGTTGTGCATTGGAGTGTTGCCTCTGGCGTTTTTGGCAGTGAGGAGTGAGGTTAAAGAGCTGATTTCTAGAATGGCGTCGACCAGATCCTTGGAGCCGTATACGGTCTTTTTATACTACGATTACCAGTAGATGGCCAATGATACGTAAACCAACAGTAGGCATAACCAATGAGAATGTAATAATAATGAAATATAGTATTCCAGAGGAGAATAAAGAATGACCAACACAGATGATACGGCAATGAAACCGATAGTAGAGCTGACCAAAGAGAATTAAACAATAAAAAATATAGCTGACTCCAAACGAGGAATAAACAATAACCAAAAGATGATAGTCAAATAAACCAACAGTAGACATACGTAGCAATAATTCTCTAGAGAGCTCCTCCTAGTCCTAACCGCGCTACCTCATAGTGTTTCCCTCCTTTCCTCCCGTCGCTGTTGTGTTCTCTGTTCCAGCCGTGCCTTTGGTATTTACTGTTGTCCATCCCGGTGCTACGCTCCTCCCTCCGCCTTGTGATCCACAACCCGCTGGTGGGGGCGGGGTCAAAACTCGGCGTCGACGTAAACCGAAACCTACCCCCGTGGCTTTGGTGGCGACCTCGTCCCTTCCGCCAATACCACCTGGCTCCCTCTCTCAGGCTGCGAAGGGGGATGAACCCTCTTTCTCGGTGGGCTTGACCTCCCCGATCATGGCCGCTAGACCGAAACGGGGGAGGCCTCTGTGTCGTCCATCGGTGCCTTCTCCCACCAGTAAGGGCCTCCTCGCCTTACTGCCCGCCTCCAAATCCTTGTGGTCCGGTGGGCGTGATATGTCACGCCCCAAATCCGGTTTTGACCGAATTCGAGACGCGACTTAAGATAAAATAATAATAAAGTAATAAATATAAATGAACGGTCTCAAATGCAGTTTAAAGTTCCAAAGGTTCAAACGAGTCAACAGCTCGATAACAGTAAATAATAATGAAAGAGTCAACTGTAAATGAAAAGTACGTCGCTAGATATTAGCTAAACCCTCGCCAGCTCCCAAGCTCTGAGAATACTGCTAGTACCGATCCCGCTCGACACCTGAAACACAACAAGTAAGGGGATGAGCTTACACTCAGTAGGAAAAGTAGTTACGATTCTGAACCGCGGGTAACCGTCCAATTAGGGCATACTAGTAAGGGACAACCATGAAGCAAAGCCTACGGGTAGTTCCCAGTTACCAAACACTTTCACAAAGTCATAAGCACATTGGAGAACGCACAAAGCCAACCATCATATAGAAAACACACAGCGAAACACACACAGATATCGTACAACGGTTCCTAACGTCATTGAATGCACTGAGCCATTTGCACTGGGCCACTTATATCATACTGGACCACACAGCATCAGTCCCGATATCTTCCTCTCACTGAGACTGAGGGCAACATCCTCGACTGGAAATCCCTCAGTCTGATGTCTTCCGAGCACACAGACCCGGGCCGTACCCACATACGTACTGGACCGGCACACTCTTCGGTCGTACACCGTCCCGGACTACAAATCATCGGGTACTGATCACGCCATCCATGTCCTCGATACACTACACCAGACTTAACCCTCAGTGTAGGTACCACTCTGGTCACGCCGTCTCTTGGAACACACAACAAGGAATAAACACGCAGCACAAAGCCAAGGATGATCTCGGTATATCAACCGGACCATCTTAAATAGCACACAACCAGTCTATCACTCAACCAGTCATATCACAATCAAGGGTTCACGTTATATCAAACACGACACACTTTCCCACACACAGTCACAACATGCAACACCGAGTATAATCTTATTTAGACTCTCACACAACGATTATAGCACACAGCCCGCAATCCTAGGGCTCAACATGGCCCATCTACCAGCACGACAATTTCCCAAGTATTTAAAGCAGGTAATATAGTGAATCACATCCTACATGTTACTAAGACTCGTCCGGTATTTAGTAATTTAAAGCGAGTATTCTAGTGAATCACATCCTATATGCCAACTAGGACCTTTCCGGTTATTATTATTCCTTAATCATGCACACTAGTAACTTTCCATAATTAAAGCAGTATCCACTACTTTCAATACGTCAAGACGATAACAACAGCTGCGTCTCCTAGCTGCTGACGTCCTGGCCTAACTACGGTCTTCTCGGGCGAAGTCCGTGAAGTCCAAGTATGGGTTTTAACAGTTAAAAAGTCCAATCAGTCCCGGTAAGTCCAAAGTCCTCGAATTTGTCGAAAACGTCCTTTAAATAACCAATTTTAAGTCAAATAAATAAATTTATTATTTAATTAATTCTTTCCGACCCAGATCCGAAAACCAGACCCAGATCCGACCCGGTCCAGGAACCAGACTCGACCAGACCCAGACCAGATCCGGACCCAGCTCCAAACCCGACCCACACCCGGTCTAGACCCGAGTCCAGACCCGATCCAAACCCGCGTCCAGACCCGGTCCAAACCTGGGCCTGGCCCAAGGCCCAGCCTGATCCAGGGCCCAAGCCTTGGCCCAAAGAGCCTCTGGTCCAGCTTCGCCCAGGCCCAAGGCCCAGTCCACCCGTCCCAATTCCAGTCCATCCTGGCTCGACCTGAGCTGGAGACGATTCCGGCGAAGCAAGGGTTTGCTCCGACCGTCGTCCACGGCGTCAGGGCGCTCGAGGGGGGAGGAAATGGTGGTGAAGAAGGTCATAGGGTTTCTAGCGACACCGTGGCCGTGCCGTGGGTGCCTGGAACGCAACCCAGGGCCCTCCTGTTTCAGATCTCGCGAAGGTGAAACTCGCCGGCGATGCCCCGGTTGAATCTGACCCAAACGATCTCAACTCGACGGTTTTCAGGCGCGGTGAGCTCAAGGAAGGAAGGGATATGGACGAGGGATCACGAACCGTGCGTTTCCCGTCGCTGGATGCTCGAATCGAGCTCAGAGATGTCGAACCAAGGGAACATCTCCGGCGTCGTTTCGTCGCGTTCTTGTTCTCGGTGGTACTCAGAGAGAGAGAGGAAGCAAGGTGAGGCATGAGGTGAGGCTGGAAGAGGGAGAGGAGAGGAAAGGAAGGTCGGGAGCTTTGGCGATGGCGAGAGAGAACGAGAGAGAGAGGAGACAAGCGGCGCTGCGTTTCTGCCTCGATTCGCGTGCGGCGCTGAGAAGAAGACGAAGTGTCTTTAGGGTTGGGCCACGCGTAAGTTGGGCTCGGATGCGCGCGTACAACTTGGGCTCGTCTCTGATTGGGCCCAAGCCTGGCCCAATCTCTCTTCAGTCCAGCTTTTCCCTCTTTCCTTTTTTTTAAAAAAAAACAACCACTCACTGCAAAAACGATTACTAAGTCGGGCTTTACATGATAGGTCGTATCTGTTAGTCTTAGTGCTCGTAGTTCAATCCTAAATGTCCAAATGTATATATCATCGTTAGTAATAAAATGAAAGCGGCTTTATATTACTTATGTGTTGGAGTAATATATCGATGTGTGCTCTGATCTATGCCCACCATGCGAATAGAACCATAAATCGAGATAGATGACACTCGATGGGTCCCTAGTCAACAATGCTTCACTAGAAGCGACTAGTATGAAAGATGGCTCTTTATGGCTTACGTTCTATTAGTCATTGGAATGGGATTCCGGAGTCTGATCATAGATATCATGTGGGACATGATATCGGACGACCCGACATGAATATGTGCCATAGATTAATCATGAACATATTCATTGTCGTAGCTTGTCATGTATCCTTAGACAAAGGAGTCTTTTTGATCGCTATGCATTAAACAACTGAGTTTGACCTGAGCCTAACGTTGTCTGTAACAGGGCTTCCATAACGGCCAGGATTGGCTTGGGGACGGACTGCATGAGTGACACGAAAGACGACTATGGGAAAGATATCGGTTCTCGGCCGCTTGATCGAGAGTGACTGAAAGAATAGCATGGCCATGCACATGATACTAGGTATCATATATTCAGTCATCTCACATATCAAGGAACAGTGATTGAGAATAATAAGTATGGTGGCTCTATGCCTTATCTCAATTAGGATATCAGAGATAAAAGGATAATGACAGGGACGACGGAAAGGTTAGAATCGACAGGGTCGATTCGTTATGCAGTGTCAGGCAATACTAAAGTCTCGTTAGTTGCCACTTAAATAGGATCAAGTAAAATGGGATTTTACGTTGATATATTGACATGCATAAACCTAAGGGTCACACCAGAGGGTGAAACTCATTGACACATTTATGGAGAATTGCCAAAAGGGAGTTGTCTCGGGACATGACCAAAACTGGGTTTTGGGTCATGTACCCGTAAGTGAATAGGACTTTACGGATCGAGAGAAGGCTTGGAGTCTTGGGATTGATCGCGTCGGATAATGTTGGACATTTCCAGTATGGAAGGCTTGGAGGCGATGATCGAATCACGTGACCTCGTTGGAAATAGCCACAATCCATGTTCCAAGAGGTCCATGAAAGGCTCATGCAACCAAGACCCATGGAACTAATTAATCAAGTCTTCATTAATTAGTACTAAGTAAGCATGACAAGGATTAAGGTGTTGGTGATTCACCACCTAACCCCATCTTGTCCCATGCCTTTAGTTGGACAAGTATGGGGTTTGTTATGTTTAAGTCATCTTTTTTTAACATGACAAACACAAGACAAGAATATGAAACACATTTTCTCTCCCTCTTCCTTGCAATTTCGGTCAAGGGTGTGTTCCACCTCCATATTTGTGTTCTTGAGTCCTCAAAGAGAAGAACTATGTGGCTTTGATTCCCATGTGGATACGTAGGCGTCTTGGAGACTCAATCCCATCATTCGTTACCCGATGTTCTTGTTTTGGTAAGAAATAGTGCTGAATTTTTCTCTTGTGAATCCATTCTTTGTTAGTTGTTTCATGGTTTTAATCGTCGCATGGTTTTCATTGTTTTTCCGTTGCGAGTTGGTTCATCTCCAACCCTACCTCGAGACCCAACGTCGTATTCTCCCGGCTACCATGAGCCCTAAGGGGTTGGTGTGCCTTGAGAACCACGTTAGGGTTTCCCCACACCCGAGCAAGCCGTCTGCAGATTCTGATAGGGTTTCCCTATCGTCTCCTGCAAGCAATGCACTTGGTAATACCCTATCGTCTCTTGCAAGCAATGCACTTGGTTGCCATGACCTAGCTCTGGCACCAAGGTCCGATGGCGGAACCCCCGATCCTGTTAGGGTTTCCCTCAACCCTAAGACCCTAGTGCCTACTGCGGGAAAAAACCATGTGTGCCATGACCTTGCTCTGGCCCCACTTTCTAAAGGCGGAGAGGACAGGGTCCCGGCGTCGTCTGCTAGTATCTCTATCCGGCCGGGTGCTGAGGGATATGCAGCTCATGTCTATACGAGGGAATCGGTTCCTAAAATTCGTTGCTACCAGGTTCGCATCCCCACATATGAGAGCTTGGGTGGTTCTAACCCGCTTCCTCTGTTTCGGAGGGACCCGGCGAAAGAAAAAGCTCCCATGGAGGATCTGCCACAAACAGCAGTAATAGCTTTGGGCCTAGGGCGCTGCCTTCCTGTTCCGGCCAAGGTGCCAACCATTCCTGCGGCCTGTACTACTCAACTAGGTATGGCGTGGGATAGGGCGCAACGCCCTGCTCCGGCTGAGCTTCACCCAGCCTTGACTAATAGGAGGGTGGAACTCCAATCTTCTCTGGAGGGCCTACAGGATGGACTATCATCTTGTTCCTTGGAGGAAGAGGAAGAAGTTGAAGTCTTGGTTCCGGCGTCTCGGGCGACTGCTCCGACGGCTTTAGCTAGGCAACAATGGGGTTTACTGGGATGTCTCAAGACCCCGAAGCCCCCACAAAAGGAGGTGTTCTTGCGTGTCATCGCTAATGCATGGGGAAAAGCCGCGAAGGGCCTGGTGATGAAGGACTTAGGACATGGCCTGTTTGGTTTCTACATCGGGACGGCAGCCTCGCGATCATGGGTTCGGAACAATGAACCCTGGAGTTTGATGGCAAGGTCCTGCTTTTGGGAGACCTGGACCCGTGTGCTAGGGAGCTGCCCCTGCTGGACCGGGTACAAATGTGGGTGCATGCTAAAGGGCTACGGCCATTGGTTCGGATGAGGGAGACAGGGTTCTCCATTGGTAATGTGTTGGGGTTGTGTGTGCATGTCCCATGCGACCAATGGGGGGATGTGCGGGGGTGGAACTATCAAAATCCGCTTCTGGCACATTCTGGAGAGGCCGTTATGAAAAGGATTGGTGGACCCGATCAATGTCGACCTAACGTACACAAAACTACCTACCTTCTGCCATAACAGTAGTCGGCTAGGCCATATCCTGACGGACAGTTCGTGGGATGTAAAGGGACCCCCGAGGTTTGGGGATTTTATGCTGGAATACCACCAACAGAGGAAGGTCAAGTCGTACGCCACGGATTAGGGAGAACCAGTCTGTCTGCCGGCCAGTCCTCAACCGGTTCTTGACCAGAACGGTCACCTGAACTGGGGCCGAAACCTAGTTTGTCCCCTCGGACAAGCCACATAGGCTTGGCAAGTGGACCACCGCCTAGACCGATCGCCCCCTAGGGCTGGGAGCTTCGCTACAACACGTGGACCAGCTGGCCGGGAAGACGAGAGTGGAGTGGGAAGCTCGTGAGGATGACTTCTATGGAAGGTCTGAAGTAGAGGACACCTGAAACACGCTAAAACGATCAGCAGCTGGGGTCCCTAAGGAAGAACATTTATGGGCGGGGAAACAGCCCCGCTTGGAGGGATGAGTGGCGTGTTATGCATCAGGTACTGGCTCTGGGAGAGGCCCGTGTATGATTCGCTGCCTCCCACTTCAACTCTGTTGTCGAGGTCCCTTAGGATCTCCGGTATCCCAATCACCCCTCCGTTTTCTGACCTGGCCTATAAGGCATCAAAATACCGATTTCATTGGTTATGCTCTGATAAGGATTAGAGAACCTTTGTTCATCTGTTCTAATCCTTCACCCGTGGGCGAGGAATTCATTCCTCGGGCCATACCTATGTAATCTTTTGATATCAATGAAATTGCACCATCGTTCCAAAAAAAACAATAGTAGACATTCTTAATGAGTATTAAATAATAATGGGAATAGCAGGCTCCGAAAGAGAACTAAACAATGACCAAGAGGGGATCTAGCAAAACAACTCTCTTCTTTCTCTAGAAAAACCCTTCTGGCTTCTTAGCCGATGGTGATCTTCAAGACTCCTCTTTGTACCCATCGAAGGTCGTGGGCACTCCCTTTTCAGTTCCCTTCATCCTTTGGTTACAACCTTCTTCATGTGCTCCTCCTCCTCCTCCTCCGGCGAGGGCTTGTTATTTTTGTTCTCTTTCGGTTTGGTGTACGGCCCGTCCTCGTCCGCTCCTGCGACTTTGTGTTTACTTGATCTTGTTTGTTGAGGCTTCCCCTCCTCGGTTCTCTCTTTTCGGTGTAATTGTTTCCCTCGGTACCGTCTTCACCTATCGATGGTTGGTCCTCTGGTGGCTTTGCATGCACTGATCTCTCCTTCCACACGCTCGTGGTGCCTTGGTTCTCCGGTCATCGCCCTTTCTTGCCCCTCGGCCTCTACCTGTATCCGACATTGGGACTTCGTTGTCCTGAGTCTAAGTACCCAACTAACATAGATTCTCCACTTCCAAAAGTAAGTATAAAACTAGAAGTAACTCGGAGATATCTCATAATCCATTAGACTGCTTCCCAATACACTTTACCTGGATTAGATAGAAAATGACTAACAACTCCAACAACATGAGAAATATCGGGTCTAGTACATACCATAGCAGACATAAAGATTCCTACAGCTAAGGCATATGGAACTCTCTCCATGTCTTCCATCTCCTTCACTGTAGAAAGGCTTTCCTTTGTGCTTAACTTCAAGTGAGGAGCAAGAGGAGAGCTAACCACTTTAGCCTTGTCCATGTTGAACATTTGCAGCACCTTCTCAATGTATTACTCTTGTGACATATACACCTTCTTCACGCCTCTATCGCGAGTAATTCTGATACAGAGAATATTCTTCACAGAACTTAAGTCCTTCATAACAAAAACATGACTCAGTTGCTTCTTAGAGATATTCTTCCCAACAATCAGCATATCATCAACATATAGCAATAATATAATAAAATCATCATCAGAGAATCTCTGCACAAACACACAGTGGTCACACTTAGTTTTCTGGTAGCATTGCTCCCCCATAACTGATTCAAACTTCTTGTACCACTGTCTTGGTGCCTGCTTCAAACCATAAAGACGTTTCTGTAGCTTGCACACATACTTCTCTTTCCCCTTTACTTCCTCTGGCTGCTCTATATAGATCTCCTTGTCTAAGTCACCATTGAGAAATAAAGTTTTCACATCCATCTGCTCAATCTCCAAATCAAGACTAGTTGTTAAACCCAAAACAACACGAATAGATGACATTTCAACAACTGCAGAAAATATTTCATTAAAGTCTATACCTTTCCTCTTGCTAAACCCATTGACCACCAATCTAGCTTTGTATCGTGGGCGTGAAGAATTCTTTTCCTGCTTTACTCAATACACTCACTTGTTCTTCAAAGCTCTCTTACCTTTCGGCAACTTAACAAACTCAAAAGTATGGTTCTCATGCAATAACTTCATCCTCTTGCATGCCCTCAACCCACTCATCTTTGTTCTCATCTTCAACAGCTTCTTCATAACTTTAAAGCTTTCCCCCGTCAGTTAGTAACACACACTCATCAATAGAATACCTTGAAGAAGGATGACGATCTCTGAAAGATCTCCTAGGTGGAATAACTGGTGGAACGACTAGTACTTGTTGGGTCTCGAGGTAAGGTTGGAGATGAACCAACTCGCAGCGGAAAATCAATGAAAACCAAGAGACAATTAGAACCATGAAACAACTAACAAAGAATGGATTAACAAGAGAAAAATTCAGCACTAGTTCTTACCAAAACAAGAACACCGGTTAACGAATGATTGGCTTGAGTCTCCAAGACGCCTACGTATCCACATGGGAATCAAAGCCACGTAGTTCTTCTCTTTGAGGACTCAAGAACACAAAAATGGAGGAGGAAACTAGCCAAACCCGAAATGGCCATGGAAGAGGGAGAGAAAATGTGTTTCCTATTCTTGTCTTGTCTTTGTTATGTTGAAAAAAGATGACTTAAACATAACAAAACCCATACTTGTCCAACTAAAGGCATGGGACAAGTATGGTGTCAAGTAAGGTGTAAATAGGACAAAGTATGGCAAGACAAGATTGTGTTAGGTGGTGAATCACCAACACCTTAATCCTTGTCTTGCTTACTTAGTACTAATTAATCAAGACTTGATTAATTAGTTCCATGGGCCTTGGTTGCATGGGCCTTTCATGGGCCTCTTGGAACATGGCCCGTGACCATTTCCAACGAGGTCCCGTGATTCGCTCATCGCCTCCATGCCTTCCATACCGGAAATGTCCAACATTATCCGACGCGATCAATCCCAAGACTCCAAGCCTTATCTCGATCCGTAAAGTCCTATTCACTTACGGGCACATGACCCAAAACCCAGTTTTGGTCATGTCCCGAGACAACTCCCTTTTGGCCATTCTCCATAAATGTGTCAATGAGATTCATCCTCCGGTGTGACCCTTAGGTTTATGCATGTCAATAGATCAACGTAAAATCCCATTTTACTTGATCCTATTTAAGTGGCAACTAACGAGACTTTAGTATTGCCTGACACTACATAACGAATCGACCCTGTCGATTCTAACCTTTCCGTCGTCCCTGTCATTATCCTTTTATCTCCGATATCCTGATTGAGATAAGGCATAGAGCCGTCATCCTTATTATTCTCAATCACCGTTCCTTGATATGTGAGATGACTGAAGATATGATACCCAGTATCATGTGCATGGCCATGCTATTCTTCCAGTCACTCTCGATCAAGCGGCCGAGAACCGATATCTTTCCCATACCTTAGTATGAGGGATAAATCCCTTAGCCGTCTTTCGTGTCACTCATGTAGCCCGTCCCCAAGCCAATCCTGGCCGTTATGGAAGCCCTGTTACGGACAACGTTAGGCTCAGGTCAAACAAGGTTGTTGACTACATAGCGATCACAAAGACTCCTTGGTCTAAGGATACATGACAAGCTACAACACTGAATATGTTCATGACTTAATCTATGGCACATATTCAGGGCGGGTCGTCCAATATCATGTCCCACATGATATCTATGATCAGACTCCGGAATCTCATTCCAATGACTAACAGAACGTAAGCCATAAAGAGCCATCTTTCATACTAGTCGCTTCTAGTGAAGCTTTGTTGACTAGGGACCCATCGAGTGTGATCTATCTCGATCTATGGTTCTATTCGCATGGTGGGCATAGATCAGAGCACACATCGATATATTACTCCAACACATAAGTAATATAAAGCCGCTTTAATTTTATTGCTAACGATGATATATACATTTGGACATTTAGGATTGAACTACGGGCACTAAGACTAACAATCTCCCACTTGCCCTAGTTCCAATCTAAACTCCTATATGTCCCCATCGACTTTACATGTCTAACATGTTCAGGCAGTGACACTGCCTTAGTCAACGAGTTGGCTATGTTATCATCTGTTGCAATATCGGTTATCTTCACTTCACCTCAGTTCAGTATTTATCTGATGAGGTGGATACGCCGCAGTACATGTTTGGATTTGTTATGCGATCTAGGCTTTTAGCTTGCGCAATGGCCCTTGTGTTGTCGCAAAATGGATTCACCGGACTGGATGGGTTTTTAATTACACCCAGCCCTGCCATGAATTTCCAAATCCACATAGCCTCCTTAGCTGCCTCTGCAGCATCCATGTACTTGGCCTCTGTCGTAGATTCGGCAATGGTATCTTGCTTTACGCTTTCCCAGCTAAAGCTCTGCCATTCAGCGTAAACACATATCCTGATTGACTTCTAAAGTCATCTGGATTTGTCTTGGAAAACTAGCGTCTACTCATCCTTCGACGACTAGTTCAGCATCATCTTTCCCCCGGGTTAGAATGATGTCTACTGGTACAACATAAGGCTTACGAGACGTCTGGTCTCATACATGTCATGGCATATATGATCGATCCTGCCCCCAGGCGCATAGGATTCTCATCATCCTTTTCAGCTCATCAGGTGTCTTAGGACACTGAGTCTTGCTGAGATGAATGCCATGACTAGTGGGTAAGAGTCCTTTCTTTGAATCGAGCATTAAGAACCTACTCAATGCCTTGTTCACATAGGTTCCCTGACTTAAATCCAAGACCCTCTTGGTGCGATCTCTACATATCTTAATCCTTAAGATATGAGAAGCATCGCCTAAGTCCTTTATTGAAGAACACTTCCTCAACCAAGCTTTAGTCTCGTGCAAGGTTGGGATGTCGTTTTCAATGAGAACCAGAAAGGTAATATTGCTCCCACTAGCCTTCTTATAAACGCAAGATTCATCCTCGTTCTTGATTAAGCCAAATCCAATTACAGCTTCATCAAAACGAAGGATCCAACTCCGAGAAGTTCGTTTCAATCCATAAATGGATTTCAACAACTTATAAATCTTTCCTTTATTCTTCGGATCGTCAAAACCTTTGGGCCGAGACATACAAACGTACTCAGTCAAATTTCCATTTAGGAAAGCGGTTTTGACATCCACTTGCCATATCTCGTAATTATGATACGCAGTTATGTCAAGAAGAATTTGGATCGATTTTGACCATAGCCACTAAGGAGAAGGTTTCCTCATAGTCAATCCATTGGATCTGCCTATAACCTTTCGCCACCAGTTGAGCTTTGTAGGTCAGAGGGTTGCCGTCCATGTCAAACTTCACCTTGAAGATCCATTTGCATCCTATGGTCCTCACACCATTGATGGGATCAACCGGTTCCCAGACTCGGTTGTCCGACATGGATTGCATTTCCTCCCTCATGGCTCCCAGCCATAACTCGGAGTTGGGCCCATCCACGACTTCCTGAAAGGTGGCTGGATCATCGTGATCCACCATGACTTCATTGTCACCTCTGGATACCATATCTTGGAGGTGGAAGATTGATCCTTTCAAATCGCCTTGGACCTTCCGGAATTGTAACAGGAATTGGTTCTTACTCTACGACAATCTCTGGCTCCTTTCTACTGGGTTGCCAATTGGTTTAGACAGATCTGTACCATCCTGAATTTCTTCGAGATGCACAGTCCTCCCAATGACGTCTTTGGAAACAAAACTTCTTTTCCATAAAGACCCCACCCCAAGCGACGAACACCATGTTCTCACTGGGATTGTAGAAATAGTATCCCCTTGTTGCTTTGGGATACCACACGAAGGTGCATATCTCAGATCTTGGTTCGAGCTTAGTCGAAACCAAATGTTTCACATAAGCCTCGCAACCACAAATCTTTAGGAAGGACAAAGCGGGCATCATCCCGTACCATTTTTAAAATGGTGTCCATTCCACACCATTCGTCGAAGCCCGATTCACTATGAATGCGGTCGTCTCTAGAGCAAAACCCCTAAAAGAGATTGGGAGATCAGTCCAACTAATCATGGAACAGACCATTGTCTAACAATGTCCGATTTCTCCGTTTGGCTACACCTTTCAACTACAGTGACCTAGGAGGAGTCCATTTCAAAAGGATCCCATTCTCTTTTAGATGATCTAATAACTCTGTGGTCAAGTATTTTCCACCTCGATCCAATCGAAGTGCCTTAATACCTTTGTCGAGCTGGTTTTCTACTATAGTCTTAAACTCTTTGAATTTATCAAAAGCTTCAGACTTATGTCTCACCGAATAGACATAACCATATTTACTGTAATCATCAGTAAATGTGATAAAGTAGCTAAAACCCCTCCTGGCAAGTGAACTTATTGGTCTACACACATTCGAGTGTATCAACCCCAATAATTCACCCGCCCTTTCATCGCGATCGATAAAGGGCACTTTAGTCATTTTGCCCATCAAACAAACCTTGCACCTATCGATCGAATGGAATTCGAATGAACCTGAAAGCCCGCACTTCTGAAGTGCTGATAGGCGCTTCTTGTTTATGCGACCCAAATGACAGTACCATAACAGAGTTAGGTTTAAATCGTTGGATTTAGACCTCTTGCTATTAACGGAATATATAGAACTTGAGGCATTGTTACCCATATCTAATATGTACAATCCTCCAACCATGTCAGTACTGGTATAAAACATATCATTGCATAGAACATTGAAAACTCTATTTCCAATATTAACATTATATCCTTCCTTGTCAAACACGGATACAGATATAATATTCCTACTAAGAGTAGGTATGCAATATACATTATACAATACTAAGACAAGGCCTCTTGGCAAAGCAAGACTCATGGATCCTACAGCAGTTGCCACAACTCTAAGGTCCATTTCGTGCTTTCCAAATCTCTCCTACTTTCAGCCACCATATATTAGTGCATGTGTGAGATTCAGTCATGGTATCTAATACCCATGAATCTTTGGAAGTAGAGAGATGTAGCTCTATAGAGTTAATACCGAATGAAGGCACGGTCCCACCGCCCTTCCTTAGATCATCCAGGTTTCCTGATGAAGGCGCAGTCCTACTGCCCTTCTTCAGATCATCCAGGCTATTTGATGAAGGCGCAGTCCCACTGCCCTTCTTCAGATCAGCCGTGAACTTCCTGTAATCCCGGTTCCAATGACCAGGCTGTTGGCAGTAGAAGCAGACATTCTCAGGTGTCTCATCTTTCCTGCCAAGTGCGCATGGGCCCAGCCCTTGCCACTTCCAATTCCCTTGTTGACCATCAGAATATCCTTGGATCCCAGATCCCTGAGATATTCTTCTCAGCAGCTGATGACACTTCATGTAACTCTGATATGGTCTTAGAGACAGCCTTGTCAAGGACATATTCTTTGCGTTCAGACTTGAGGACTATCCTCAAAAATTCTGTACCAGTCCAAATAGTTTGTCCCATTTAGCTTGACCCTGTCAAGAATGGTTTTTAATGACAAACTATTAATGTTCGCTGAATTTGCCATTTGATCTACAACAGATAAAATTCAATCAGTAAACTGAATAAATTTTATGAAGATCAAGCTTAAACACCAACAATCAATTCTAAACCTTTAGAATCTGAAACCAAGATCCTTGATTCACTCGATTAAGCTGAACTAATGCTCACCACTTAATCGAGCTATGTAGGTAGGAATCCATCCAATCACATCCAATGTGACTCCTGGCTAGGGTATGTACTTATGTACACGACTTACCCTATCTGTTACCCTAGCTCAACCTCAGGCTAAGAATCGTAGTCGGGTCCACCAATTTTCAACTATGGCTCGTCACTATGTAGGTGCTCCGCTAATGCGCACGACACCCACATATGTCGTCCAAACCTACTACCCCGCTTTCCCATGGATGCTCCGCTAATGCGCACGACACCCATAGGACGGGGAGGTAGTAAGGTGTTGATGATTGGGAGGTATCGGACATGACCCGCTTTTACTTGTCCAGTTGTGTTCAAAACTTTGGCACATCCTAGATGCGATGAGCACATCAACTACATTCCAAATGCAATGATGCCTCAAATTACATCCAATGTAATTCTTCCTTTGAACCCGTCAACTACATCCAATGCAATGACGGTTCTAAGGGTTCACACACAAGGATTAAAATTCCAATTTTATCTTTGCATGTGAGGTGATATGCTCGGTAAATAAAGTTAGGCATGCAATTCTAAAGCACATAGAATTAATCATGCATAAACTAAACCAAGCATAAAGCGATAAATGTGCACATAATAGCCCCCTAAACTAACTCCCACTAGCTTCTTGAGCTCCACCGACTCCAAGCCGATGCCAACACCCGAAAAGCCACCAAATGACCTTTTCGCCCTTTCTTCATCTTGAGTAAAATATTACAATTTAATACACGACTCGCAGGTCGGGAATAAATAAATATTACAAACAAGTGGTTCGACGACCACACCTTGAAAGAATAATTACACGTTACCTCTAACGGCTCGCAGGCCGTGAAAAGCGATAAATAATTAAATTGAGCTCGGGGCTATTATGTGCACCATGCCAACATCACATCACACATCGTGTTATCAAACAAGAATGTTATCAAACATCATGTGATTTTCCGGTTTTAATTAATAGCCAAGTTTCGAAAATTTTTGATGCTCGGTTTATCGAAACCGTTCAAAAATGAAACTTTTGAACATTTGATCTTCGAGTTCGTCATGACGGTTCCAAACTCGTCATAACTAACAAAACGGTTTAGCCTTGGCATATCAACCATCCAATGGTCATGCTTGGCCTAGCTCCGTCCAACGGAGCCCCGTTCGGTCCCGGTTTCGGCTCCCCGAGAGTCCCGCTCCCGAGACCCGAAAAATCAAATTTTTTCAAAATTTCCAGATTTGAAATAATTTTCAAAAATTCATTTTACATGCATTAAATCCATAAACAATAATTTAAAACATGTTATCAAACAATTTAGCAAAACAACATGCCAAAAACGAAACTTTCAAGCAAAACCGAAACTTTGAACACCGTCTTGTGAATCCCGAAGGTAGCACGGCTCTGATACCACTGTTGGGTCTCGAGGTAAGGTTGGAGATGAACCAACTCGCAGCGGAAAATCAATGAAAACCAAGAGACAATTAGAACCATGAAACAACTAACAAAGAATGGATTAACAAGAGAAAAATTCAGCACTAGTTCTTACCAAAACAAGAACACCGGTTAACGAATGATTGGCTTGAGTCTCCAAGACGCCTACGTATCCACATGGGAATCAAAGCCACGTAGTTCTTCTCTTTGAGGACTCAAGAACACAAAAATGGAGGAGGAAACTAGCCAAACCCGAAATGGCCATGGAAGAGGGAGAGAAAATGTGTTTCCTATTCTTGTCTTGTCTTTGTTATGTTGAAAAAAGATGACTTAAACATAACAAAACCCATACTTGTCCAACTAAAGGCATGGGACAAGTATGGTGTCAAGTAAGGTGTAAATAGGACAAAGTATGGCAAGACAAGATTGTGTTAGGTGGTGAATCACCAACACCTTAATCCTTGTCTTGCTTACTTAGTACTAATTAATCAAGACTTGATTAATTAGTTCCATGGGCCTTGGTTGCATGGGCCTTTCATGGGCCTCTTGGAACATGGCCCGTGACCATTTCCAACGAGGTCCCGTGATTCGCTCATCGCCTCCATGCCTTCCATACCGGAAATGTCCAACATTATCCGACGCGATCAATCCCAAGACTCCAAGCCTTATCTCGATCCGTAAAGTCCTATTCACTTACGGGCACATGACCCAAAACCCAGTTTTGGTCATGTCCCGAGACAACTCCCTTTTGGCCATTCTCCATAAATGTGTCAATGAGTTTCATCCTCCGGTGTGACCCTTAGGTTTATGCATGTCAATAGATCAACGTAAAATCCCATTTTACTTGATCCTATTTAAGTGGCAACTAACGAGACTTTAGTATTGCCTGACACTACATAACGAATCGACCCTGTCGATTCTAACCTTTCCGTCGTCCCTGTCATTATCCTTTTATCTCCGATATCCTGATTGAGATAAGGCATAGAGCCGTCATCCTTATTATTCTCAATCACCGTTCCTTGATATGTGAGATGACTGAAGATATGATACCCAGTATCATGTGCATGGCCATGCTATTCTTCCAGTCACTCTCGATCAAGCGGCCGAGAACCGATATCTTTCCCATACCTTAGTATGAGGGATAAATCCCTTAGCCGTCTTTCGTGTCACTCATGTAGCCCGTCCCCAAGCCAATCCTGGCCGTTATGGAAGCCCTGTTACGGACAACGTTAGGCTCAGGTCAAACAAGGTTGTTGACTACATAGCGATCACAAAGACTCCTTGGTCTAAGGATACATGACAAGCTACAACACTGAATATGTTCATGACTTAATCTATGGCACATATTCAGGGCGGGTCGTCCAATATCATGTCCCACATGATATCTATGATCAGACTCCGGAATCTCATTCCAATGACTAACAGAACGTAAGCCATAAAGAGCCATCTTTCATACTAGTCGCTTCTAGTGAAGCTTTGTTGACTAGGGACCCATCGAGTGTGATCTATCTCGATCTATGGTTCTATTCGCATGGTGGGCATAGATCAGAGCACACATCGATATATTACTCCAACACATAAGTAATATAAAGCCGCTTTAATTTTATTGCTAACGATGATATATACATTTGGACATTTAGGATTGAACTACGGGCACTAAGACTAACAGTACTAGCAACTGCTCATGGATTTCATTATCCATCTCAACCTCTTTTGGAATGTCAACATTGCTTGTATCTTGTTGATCATCATGAAATTCATCTTCAACTTGACTTTGTAAACCTATAGAAGTGACTATATCAAAGTCAATCAAGTCATCACTATATGGAGGAAGATCTTAAACTTTCTCTGTATCTTTAATGTTATGGGTCTCCATAAAAACCATATCATGGCTTCTAACTAGTTTCTTCTGTACAGGATCATAAAACTTGTATCCAAACTCATCCAAGCCATAACCGATGAATATGCATTGTCTTGTCTTCACATCAAGCTTAGACCTTTCATCTTTTGGTGCGTGCAAAAATGTCTTTCACCTAAAAACTCTTAGATGATTATAGGAGACATCCTTACCTAGACAAACTCTATTTGAAACATCAAACCCAAGAGGAACACTAGGTTTGAGATTTAACACATGTACTACCGTACTCAAAGCTTCACCCCAAAAGGATTTCGGTAGTCTTACTTGTGAAAGAAAACATCTCACCCTCTCACTAAGTGTCATGTGCATCCTCTCAACTAACCCATTCAACTGAGGTGTCTTCGCATGTGTCTTTTGGTGTCGAATAACTTGATCCGTCCAATACTCATCAAAAGGACCAATAAACTCACCTCCATTATTTGTAGGTCGATACATGACAATATAATCCTGTCTCACGAAACGTTACACTGCCTCAAGAATAAACGACAGGGGAAAGAGGGGTGGGTGGCGTTGAAGCTAGATATTAGTAAGGCTTATGATAGGGTGGAGTGGGGCTTCTTGTGGGACATAATAAGGGGTTTTGGCTTCGGCGAAGAGTGGATCTCTCTCGTTCGCCGGTGTACGTACTCAGTGACTTACAACATAGTTGCAGGAGGACAGCAGACGGGGTTTGTCCAACTGGAGAGAGGTATCAGGCAGGGTGATCCATTATCTCCCTATTTGTTTCTCTTTTGTATGGAAGGATTCTCCCGTCTACTCCAAGGAGCTGAAAGTGTGGGGGAAATACATGGGGTAAGGGTGGCTAATGGTGCACCGACGTTAACACACCTCTTTTTTTTTACTAATGACTGCTATGTATATTGTAAGGCAACACCGGATGAGATGACTCGTCTGAGGAATCTCCTTTGGATGTTTGAGGAGGCGTCAAGGCAGGTGGTGAATCAAGCCAAGTCGTCTCTGTTCTTTAGCCATAACACACCGGAGCATAGGAGGGTGGAAGGAGTGCAGATCCTAGGAATACCGGAGTTGGACACCCCATCACCATATCTGGGTGTTCCGAACATGATGGGAAGGAGTCGGAAGCAGGGATTGCAATATGTACTGGATAGGGTCATGCGCCGGATATAGAGGTGGGACGGGAAGCTCTTGAATGGTGCGGGGAAGGAGGTGTTAGTCAAGTCGGTACTACAGGAAATTCCCACTTATACGATGAGTGTTATGAGAATACCTAGGGGATCCTGGATAAGATGAATGTGGCCCTTGCTCGGTTCTAGTGGAAATCAACTGGACCGGAAGGGAAAGGGGTTATATGGCAGTCTTGGACGAAATGTCGCGGCCAAAGGAGGAAGGAGGGTTGGGATTTAAGAACATGTATGAGTTTAATTCCGCTCTGCTGGGTAAACAGTTGTGGGAACTAGTAACGGAGGACAACCTAGTGGCTCGGGTTTTGAAGGCTAAATATTACCCGAGGTCATCGGTGTTGGAGGCTGTTCAGAAACAGAATCAGAGCTACGTCTAGCAAAGTATCTTGTCTGCACAGGAGATGGTCAAGAGCGGGGCCTGGAGGTCGATCGGACCAGGTACGGGCACGTTGATAAGCGCACAACCTTGGCTCACAGGGGTGGAGGCCAGGGTACAGTCGGTAGGCCCGGGAGTGGAGGGGAAGCTGGTGTTAGATCTGATGAGACCGGGTGAGAGAAGATGGGATGTGGAGAAAATTGGTACACTGTTCAGCCTAGAGGATCAGAGGGCTATAATGGCGGTCCCGATAAGTAGGACGGCCGCACGGGACTCCTGGTACTGGTCGGGGGACTATTTGGACCAATACACGGTCCAGTCGGCATATAGTATGGGCCAGCAAGATCAGGCGAATTTCCAGGCCTAGCCGGAAATCTGGTCGGCTATTTGGAAGATGGAGGTGATGCCGAAGGTAAAGTCCTTTTGTGGCGTACTTGCTCAGGATGTTTGCAGGTGGTAGTTAATCTGAGGCGTCGGCATGTGGATATGGTGGCGACATGCCCGATCTGTGCCGGGGAGGGAATCGACTCTCCACCTGTTGGTTCAATGCCCGGTGGCAGTGGAGTGCTGGGCGAAATCGGGGTTGAATCTCCCCCAAGAGGCCCAGACGATAGTAGAGTGGGTGCATGACACGTTGAATATCAACCCCCCGGCAAGCGGGGGATTGATAGGATGTCTCTTGTGGGAGGTGTGGAAGGCTAGGAACAAAGTGGTCTGGGAGAATGTAGCTCAACCAGCAGCCAGTATCTTTCAGACAGCATTCCACCTGCAGGCAGGGTGGATGGAGGCTAGGAAGCGGAAACTACAAGCACAAGCGGCTCCCCGTCATGCTGGAGTACAGGCGGCAGAAGTGTGGGAACATCCCACGCAGGGTGCGTGGGCCATAAACACAGATTGAGCATTGTTTGCGACGGCAGACAAAGTAGGAACATGATGGATATGTAGGGACGATAGGGGCCAGCTTCGGGACGCCGGTCCACATCATTCCATGATGCTCAGAACCCAGGGCTGGTGGAAGCCTATGCGATATGGGAGGCGCTTACGTGGCTTCAACAGTATCCTCGCCAGAGGGCTGGAGTTCGGAGCGACTGCAAGGTCATAGTGGATATGATCAGACGAGGTGGGAATCTGCTCTCCCCTTTGGGAACGATCGTCACAGATTGTAACTCCCTTTTATTAACACTCGAGTGCGTGCAGCTCGAATTTGTAACACGGACAGCAAACAAAGCAGCTCACAGGCTTGCCAGGGCGGCTTGTTCTAACCCTGTCTGGAACTCGCAAGTGGGTCATGTTCCCGAACCTCTTCAAAACATCATCTTTGCCGATATTTAAATAAAATCTCATATTATCTCAAAAAAAAAATATGTCCTGATGTACTTCAACTTCTTCTCTATCTGTCTCTCAACTAGGGCTTGAAACTTCTTAAAAACTTCAAGCACTTGATCTTTCATCCTCAAGGTGTAAGCTCATACCTTCCTTGAATGATCATCAATAAAAGTCACAAAATAAAGTGCATCGCCTAATGTCCTTTTCTTCATAGGACAACACATTAGAATATACCAAATCAAGTATTTCAGGCTTTCTAGAAGGACGAGATGATTTAAAAAATTCTTGTTTTCTTATCGGCCAAGAAAGGTTCACACTTCTTCAATGGTGTGAAACTCATCCCCAATAGAAGATTCTTTTTGCTAAAAATCATCAATCCCTTCTCACTTATATGACTAAGCTGATTGTTCCATAATTCAGTTGTACCTTCACCTTCAACTGCATTAACAATTCCATCACAAACTCTAGCTTGAGTAATGTAAAATGAAGCACACTTGCCCCCTCTAGCCACAACAATAGAACCTTTGGTGAGCTTCCACTTGCCATCACCAAAGTGATGATGAAAACCTTCATCATATACCATTTTCCCTTTCGAAGAAGATGCAAAGAGCATTGGAGAGAAGAGACAAAGAACATTTTTTTAGAATAAAAACTGATTTTTATAAACTTAATGAAAATAAAATTAAAATCTAAATAATTTAAAATTAAAAAAATAAAAATTTACTATAGAAAATAATTAAAATAAATTAATGAGAAAAAAAATAAAAACAATTAAATAAAATGAATTCAAAATAAAAAATAAAGATAAGAAATAAAATAATTAAAGAAAAAGAGTGGCAGGGTTGTGTAACATTATAAGGCAGTTGAGGAAATTTTCATCATTTAACAAAAACAAAGACTAATAGAGATGGGCGGAAGGGGATTTCGGTTACACGTTTAAAAATCAATGTATCGGTTAAAAAAACTTAAGGGTATAAATCAGATAATCATGCCAACTTAAGGGTATGCATTTGTAATTTTTCCTAATAACAATTTATAGAGGATGAGGACGTCCTGAGCTCTCAAGTTCAGGGGAATGTTGGGGCTTCTGTAGGCCTTCCTAGAGACTCATCGGATCAAGCGAATGAGATTGGAAATCGTGATTCCGGTGATCGCATTCCTGATTCTGGGGATCACGATGACTACGTTGATTCCGAGGACAGTTGAGGATGATTGCGTTGTTTGTGGATCGACTCATGTATCATCTGGGCTTGTTCAAGTTCAGTCCATTCCAGTCCAGCCTGTGTCACACGTGCTGGATCCAGCTCATGTTTCTGACGTTGTTGGAGCAATTGTTGATGTGTCCACAGGTCAACCGTCGCAGCAGATGAATCTATGTGGAAGGACACCCTCATCAAGAAGCGGGTGAGTCACTTTCCTAAGCATTTAATGGAATTCTACAATATGATGTGTAAACCAAATGTCTCGGATCGGGAAAGATATGTTCATCCCGTCACTATTGGGAAACAAGTTGAGTAAGTCTGAAATGGAAAAACTCAAGTCATAGCTACCTCACATGGTACTGACGTATGGACTTGTCACGCCCCAAATCCGGTTTTGACCGGACTCGAGACGTGAACTAAAAACGATAAATAAATATCAATAACTAAAATAAACTTTAAATAAATAAACTTCGAAAAGTGTATAATCAGAAACCATCCAACGAGTCAGAATCTTGAAATGCAAAAAAACAGTAGGTTTAATACATAAATGCAAAAGTACGTCTCTAATAAGATAAACTCCCGGACCCTCAGTGAGCTCCCGAGCTCTGAGATGTCCTACAGCCTACTCAGCAAAGAAACCTGTAAAACAACATAAAACACGAAGGGGAGGGGGGGGGGAGGTGAGCTTACGCTCAGTAGGAAAAAGTAATAAAGTAAGGTTACCCCCGTTTAACAAAAAACTGAAAAGAGCAATTAACCAACAGAAACTGAATAAAGATCGACCAGAATCACAATACGTTAAAAAGGGTAACAATCAAGGACATTGACGGAAAGTTAACAAATTCATTAAAGGAATTAATTAAAGAAGCACACAAATACCGGAATAATAAACATCAGAACCATGACGCTGATCCGTACACTGACTGGTACATCATATCAGATTGTCCCTCGGTCCAGAGGATACACATGCCGTCAGGACTTCCCGAAGCATTCCATCAAAATGCGTATCGTCGGAGGTCCCAGAAATGTCTCCAAAGGACCACAGATCATCGGGACGAAACCAGTAACAGGTAACATATCGTACCGGAACCGCACATCGGCCTAGATATCTTCCCGGAACTACCCCCACGGGGTAAACAGTCACACGCCATGCCGGAAACGCACATCGGCCTAGACGTCTTCCCGGAAACGCACATCGGGGTACATAATCGTATACCGTACCGGAAACGCACATCGGACTAGGTATCTTCCCGGTATGCCCACCTCGGGGTTCACACTCACATCATACCGGAACCGCACATCGGTCTAGATGTCTTCCCGACATGTCCACCTCGGGGTGCACACTCGAAACACACAATAGCATAAAGAACACAATAAAGTTATACACACCATAGCCAACCAAGCTTACCATTGTGACTTACCAACCACGTATCATCAGTCTATCACTCACCCAATCATATCCAACGGCACAACCAATTCACACTCAAACGTTCATCCAATCAATCAATCATGGCACGTAACAACCGTTCACATCCCACTCATCATAGTTCAATTAATCTAGTTTGACTCTTATCTTATCTTAAGAACGAAACATGCATTGACTTTAAGGACGAACAATCAACAATACATACAATCAACAATACATACAATCAACAAGCAAGTCCTAAGGCTCGACATGGCCATTCTACCAGCACAGTAATTTCCCAAGATATTGAAAGCGGTTAACTAGTGAATCACATCCTGCATGCATACTAAGACTCGTCCGGTTATTATTATAATGGAAAAAAAATTATTCTAGTGAATCTCATCCTATATGCAATCTAGGACCTTTCCGGTTATTATTATCCATAGGCATACTATTAGCGTTATTTAAATTACTAGGTGAGTTTGGTACTTTTCCCTACCTCAAGAAGAACCAACAGGTACATCTCCTAGCTGCTGACGTCGGGGCCTATCTCCGGTCTTCTCGGGCGAAGTCCAAGTCTGGGTTTAACAGGTAAAATGTCCAATCAGTCCCGGTATAGTCCAAAAGTCCTCTGATTTGTCCATTAAGTCCTTTAATTAACCAATTTTAAGTCATTTAAATTAAATTATTTAATTTATTAAAATGACCGACCCGGATCCGAGAACCAGACCTGAATCCGACCCGGATCCGACCCGGTCCAGAACCCAGACCCAACCGGACCCAACACCGACCCGAACCCGGCTCTAGACCCGACCCAGGCCCGGTCCAAGCCCGAGTTCGGACTCGCCCTATCGGACCTGGGCCTGGCCCAAGGCCTGGCCTGGCCCAACGCTCAACCAGGATCCAGTCTGGCCCAAGGCCCAACTGGTTCGAGGTTGGTCCTGGCCCGGTACCACTCCTGGCCCAAGGCCCAGTCCGCTAGGGTTCTGGTCTGCCCGAGCACGGCGAGGTCAAGGGCGATGGCGGCGAGGTTCTCGCCTTGCCGTGGCGGCGGACGGCGTCAGGTGGTGTGGGGAGGACGATGGAAGGTCGCTGGAGTGAAACCCGGGCTTCTCCGTCCAGATCTGGCAGCGTTAGAGGCTCGTCGGCGTGGGAATGCCAGATTTGGAGCTCGAGAGCTCCGGTGTTCCTCTCTGGTCAAACCCGGCTCAAAATGAGCTCGAAGGCTCGCGATTTTCAGGCGAAGGGTAGCGGGGAAGGTGAATCAGCTCGGTACGAGGCTCACCGTGGCTGATTTGTACGGTTGATGGCGCGGTGGAGATCGGATCGAAGACAGTGGCTAGGGTTCGCTTCGATTCGAGGAAGAAGAAGGGGAGGAAGAGAGGGGTTTCTTTCATGGGTGAAAACAGAAGAAGGAGAAAAAGGAGGAGGAGGAAGAAGAAGGGAGGTCGAGGCTGAGACGACGGCAAGGGTTTCTGGTTTGCGAGAGAGAAAGGCAAGAGGTTGAAGACGCTCCTCGGGTTGCGTGCGTGCGAATGAGGACTGAAACGACGCGAGCTGGGGTTAGCTCGCTTGGGTTTGGGCCGAGCGCGGAGATGGGCTCGGGTTGGCTTGGGCCTGGTCTCTGACCGGGCCTGGTCAGCCTGGACCAGCCCAACTCCCCCTTTTTTTTCTTTTTCTTTTTTTTTTGCAATCGATCCAATTTTCAACTCGATTTCCAACCTCGACGTTTCAAGTCGATAAAATTAATATTTTAATTCCTTTAATTGAGACGGTCTTTACAGGACTACACGACGACTCAACGTTGACCTCGGGGGCAAGGATTGACGGGTTTTTCTGTTTCTGTTTTTTATCCTTGTTTCTTTTTAAGAAAAGTTTGGCTTTTTGGCTCATTTTGTTGGAGTCCCTTTATAATCGTTGGTAGTCACCCTGTTTTTTTTATATTAGAGCATTCTGATTTCTTTTTTGGAATCGGTGGTACTAATAAATTTTGAGCTTATATATATATATAAATAGATTTATATATGTTTTTAAAAAAAACATTTATAGACTTATACAGGTATCCGTACGCCATTACCAATTTGTGGTCGAAAAGTGCCTTGACAAATTTGTGGTGGAAGCTCTCCCAACAAACTAAGAGTTGGTAGAGACAAGACTTCAAACACACAAACCCATCTCATTTTGTTTCCTCTCGATTCATCAAAAGCTAGAATGGCCGATGCACTTGTCTCTGCAGTCATTCAGCAATTGGTTCTGCTCAGTCGGGAGCGGCTGCAGGAAGAGGTGGGGCTTGTGAGAGGTGTTGAGAAGCAACTGAAGAAACTCAAGAGCAATTTCGAAGCCATACAAGGTGTTCTGGAAGATGCAGAGAAGAGGCAAGTGGAAGATCGGAGCGTCAGAGACTGGTTACTCAAGCTCAAAGATGCAGCTTACGACGCCGACGACTTGCTGGATCGCTGGAACACTCTTTTCCATCTCCACAAAGAAGATCCATTTCTTGTTCTTGCGAAGAAGAAGGTACCCTATATTTGCTGGCAAAGTTATCTTTTGGTCTAATTTGATTCTAGGGGCAATACCCAGAACTAACTATGGTGATTTTGTACCGCGCAAAAACTAATTATCGACTATTTAGTCGAGCAAATAATAACTGTATGGTTACGATATTGTTGAAAAGTAACAACTAACGGAAAACGTTAGAAAAAACTTCAAATACTAACTACAGTATGACTATTTTAACTCAAAAACTAACTATAGAGTTGAGCTTAGTCTAACGTTTTCCAAGTCATTTTTAATAGAAAATGTTATTTTCTGTAATTACTAAATTGTAACGTCATAGCTTGCTAATTAAAATAGTCTATAACTAGTTTTTGATTTTAATAGTTTTTTTTTTGAAACGTTGATTTTAATAGTTAAATAGCTGTTACTTCGTAGAATTTTTCCTTGATTTTATTACTTCAAATTAATTGCAAAGTTTATATCATAAGTTGCTTTTCCTTAAAGCACATAACTAAATTGGAACATTCTTTTTTAGGGATAAATACCTTTCCGACTTGTGGACAAATACGTAGCTTTTCATATTTATTGATTGTGTGCGACCTTTATGTTCAAATCCCGATTTTATTTAATTTTCAAAAAATGATGAAATTTGTTAAAAATTGCACTAATATTTTGTATGCATGTCATTTTTGGAAAATTAACTAAAATTACTGACAAAACTTGAGAATTAAAAAGGTCTAGTAAAGTACACACATGAAAACAATGTCAAATACATAGGTCGGAAATGAGGTTTTTTTTATGTATTTAATCAACACTCTTTGAGTTTAGTAAAGGGATAACATCGATTCATAACCCAGTCAGAAAAATCATTTGCAATTTTTAACTGAGGTCGACCTTTGGTGACGGATCATATCACAAAAGTGGTACACGTTTACAAAAAGTACTAACCACGTGTAAAATAAACATGAAAAAAGCGGTTTTCTTTGTAAAAAAATACCACATTTATGCTACTTTTTGTAACAAACTACCGCCTTTATGTTATTTTTTTGTAACAAAATACCACCATTGTGATATGATATGTCACGAAAGGTAGACCTCAGAAAGGAATTACAAATGACCTTTATGAGGGGATTAGGAAACAATGTTTTCCTATAGTAATAGTTGAAATAAGTAAAAGTTTTCATTATGAGTCTCATTTGGAACAGTTCAAGAGTACAAAAATATTTGATCTACATGTAAACTAATTTGAAGTCTTATGCAATAGGGATGCTCATTCATTTCCTTCCCTTGCTCTTCTGTTAATCAACTTACTTTGCGTCGGGACATTTCAATTCACATCAACGATCTAAATGAAAAGCTCGATAACATTGCAGCTGAAAAGGAGAGATATCAATTCATATCAGGGCGGTCGAATGCAGCCACAAACAATAGAGAAACAGTTACACTTGTACATTGGCCTACTGTAAAAGGTAGAGCTAAAGATAAGGAGACCGTATTGGCACAGTTATCCTGCGGGATTAGTGACGAAGACTATGATCCCTCCGTCATTGCTATAGTCGGAGTTGGGGGTATCGGGAAGACAACTTTAGCTCAACTATGTTGCACGGACGAGGTTGTGGAGACTAATTTCAAAAAGGTCGTGTGGGTGTGTTGCGAGCCTTTTGATAAAGTTAAGATTGCTAAAGCTATTGTTGAGGGATTCACAGAAAAGGCCTGTGGAGCCGACACATTGAATGTTCTTTTGAACCGCATTAAGAAGTTGGCTAGTACAGAGAAGTTCCTACTTGTTTTAGACGATGTGTGGCCTAAAGATGTGGGAAATTGGGAACCATTTAAAGCTGCATTCCTATCATGTGCGAGTGGAAGCAAAGTCTTGGTTACAACACGGAGCAAAGAAGTTGCGCAACAAATGCAAGCGTCTTACCAGCACTTTATAAACAAGTTATCAGCAGAGGATTCATGGGATCTATTCAGTCACATATCCTTGCTCGAAAAGAAGCAGAATAAGAGTTCTGAGCTGATAGAGATCGGGCAGAAAATAGTAAAGAAGTGTGATGGGTTGCCTCTTGCAGTGAAGAGCATTGGGAGTCTGCTGGCATATAAAGATGATGTAGAAGACTGGAGAAACATTTTGGAGAGTGAAGTATGGGAATCAAAAGTGATAAGAAGAATCTTGTGTCCTCCGTTACTGCTTAGTTACCACGACTTGGATTACAAAATAAAGCAGTGTTTCTTGTTTTGTGCCGCCTTTCAAAAGGATGAAACTATTAATAGAGATGAGCTGATTCAATTGTGGATGGCGCAAGGGTACCTCGGGACGAAGGAGAACATGGAGAGAAGAGGTCGTGAGTACTTTGAGGAATTAGCATCTCGGTCGTTCTTTCAAGATTTTGAAAAGGATAGCCAAAACAACATTGTAAAGTGCAAAATGCATGACATGGTTCATGATTTTGTTCAATTTCTTGCGAAAGATGAGTTCCTTACACTGGAGATGAGCGGAGAAGTTGAGGATTTGGTGGTGAGTTCTGAATCATCATCTTGTAAACCTCGACACATGACATTGAAGATACCAGGTGGAACAACAGATATAGCATCTTTGCCAACTATCAAAGATGGAGAGAGTCTACATACCGTTTTTATCAACGGTAGTCCTGATCTTTGGTGGGATTGGTTTAATCATTTAACATGTGTAAGAGCAATGAAGTTAAGTGAATTTACCATGGGATTTCAGCTCAATCTTGAAAAGTTAATACATTTAAGGTACCTTGAAATCTATGGCGATCATAGTATAAAGGAATTGTCAGATTCTGTTTGCGCTCTATATAATTTGCAGACCTTGAAGATTCAGTCATGTATGAATTTGAATAAACTGCCTACGGGGCGAAAGATGGGGAAGTTAGCTAACCTAAGGCATTTGGAAATGAGAACTAAGTTAAAAGTGTTACCCAAAGGAATTGAGATGTTAAGAAGTGATCTACAAACATTGAGCCAATTCATAGTAGGTAACATAAATAAAGAACAAGGGGAAGCCGAAGATGAAGATTATTGTAACATCGGAGCTCTGGGAAAGTGGAAACAGTTGCGTGGAAGTCTTCAAATAGCAGGATTGGGAAATGTGAGAGAGAGAGGCCAAGCGGAGAGAGTTGAACTGAAGAACAAGATTCACTTGCGCGGATTGGTGCTCAACTTTTATATCCCCGAATGGCAAAAGAGCAAGAGGGTTTTGGATGACGGGGAGATACTCGAAGCCTTACATCAGCCACCTCCACATTTGGAAACCATGGAGATAGGCAGTTATGTGAGCACGAATCCATCTTTCCTCAACAATTTTCTAATGAGTTGTTACTTGCCTAATTTGAAACAACTCACCCTCTGGGGCTTGGGAGGGACGGATTGTTTGCCACATGCCTTGAGCAGACTTCCTTCTTTGGAATCACTTAACATACTCGCGGATCATTCTTTGCAGAAATTGAGTGATGAGTTCTTGGGTTTATCACCATCTTCTTCGTCCTCATCAGGAGTTGATTTTACTATTGCATTTCCTAAACTCAAGCTTCTCAAGTTTAGAATGTTGCCTAAATGGGAGGAGTGGGAAAGTAACACAATCACATCGGTTACTATAATGCCATCTCTTTCTCGCTTAGAACTGGTATTGTGCGACAAGCTAAAGGCCCTGCCGCAGTTCCTTGCCAACGTGCCACTGAAAGAGATACACGTAGATGGTTGTGATGAATTGGAGAAGCGTCTGGTGAAGGAGACAGGAGAAGAGTGGCCCTTTATATCCCGCATCCCAAAAGTAAAAGTTACAGGGAAGGTCGTGAATTATTCCTGGTAGTTCGTACCCAGTCTTACATGCAGGTATACTTAGGTAATTATTTATTTTCCTTGCCTACATTATTATTTATTGCGAAAAAACTCAAGAAGAACATAAGATGGAAATTCATCACGTACAAATCAGATTCCCTTTTGTTCCCAAAATACTAGTCTATCAAGTTGTATATTAAAATTTCTTTACTGCTATTTGCAGTTCATTATGTTGTTTTGATTCTCTTGTTAACTACCTTATGTGCTTATACTCAATAGCATCTGGTTTATTTGGTTCAGTGGTAACTATTTCTTAAGGTTGTTCAAACTTAATATGCAGTTTCCGTTTTGGTTCCGCTCTGTTTAAAAGAAGGGGTTACTCCATGTCCAAACTTTCACCTTTCGTTTATTACTAAATCTTAACCAGAGCAAACGTAAATTATCATGTAGTAACGTTGACCGTATTTTCCGTCCAAAAGTTTAACGGCCGTTTAGTGAGTAACAGGAAAAGTTGATAGTTCAGAGTTATGATTTGATAATAATGAAAAGGTTTACGTTATGATTTAAGAATAAACGAAAGGTCTACGTTATGATTTGAGAATAAACGAAAAGTTGAAGTTTCCATTTTAGGAAAGTTTTAGAGAAACATGTGACTGGTATTTTAAGGTGTTAGTCACACTTACCAGATTTTGAAACATTTCGAGAATTAATAAGGTAAAAACCGTTACTATCTGATACGTTTCATATATGTGGGTTATGATTTGATGTTTGACTTTAGTATAACGAGGTGACATGGAGTTCTTTCTTAAAAGAATGTTACATTACCTTTTGGCTTTTTTACAGGATGGCTCTACAGCCGGACAATCCTCCAACAACTCGCACTGCTGGAAAATAATGATTATGTTACGTACCATGGTGAAGTAATTAAATTCGGCTCTTTGGTTTTGAACGAACATTTGATATTTTGTTATGCATTTAGTTTGGATTGAGAAACATTTCGTGTTTTGTTGTAAAAGATGGCCTGTAATTGAATGTTTGGTGTTTCCTCAGCACACTAACCAGACCCTTTGTTTCATTTGTGTTATGTTCTTGTACTTGTAATATTAGGTGTGACCTGAGCACGCCAATAAGACCTCTCATTTGTTTCATTTTTGTTATGTTCTTGTGTTTGTAATCGAATATTAAGTGCTGTCTTTGGGTTTATGTTTTCATGTTTCATTTAGTTGTTGTATGTAATCTTATAGTTCAATGGTGGATTAGTTGGAAGAGTTTGTTCAGAACAGGCTGAGGAACGGAGTTGGTCGTGTGCAGTTTGCTTGTTCCTTTTCGTCAGTTCGCCTATGATTTTGACCAAAGCACATAAAAAAATTCGTAGGTGAGATGAAAGGTACCCTTCTAGCCTTCTTCTTTCTTTTCGGAGCTAGCTTCGTCGCCTCTCCTTCTCCATGTTCAGATCTAGCGGTTCTCATGCTCGAGGCTCCCACGAGTGACCACCCTCGGTCCTCTTGCCTTTGTCAACACGCGGACCTTCTTGGTCCCTCTTCTCCCTCGTGCTCCTCCACTGTAGGTTCGCTTCTTTCGTTTGTGATCGGGGACGTCAGGCTTTTCGACTGTGTTCGAATCCTGGAGGCGTACCCGAAGCAGATGAAAAACCCATTACTGATGAACAATAGTGTTGAAGTGATGAAGAACATTGTAGCCCGAGACAGCTTTGCTGTTGCTCTAGAGAGAGTTTAGAGAGTTCTAACTAAGTGCGCAACGCCATTGTATCATCATCACCAAGAAAATCAAGTTTGAATGCAGTAATGCCTTCTCTCCCAAAGGATCTGCTGTCCTTTGCTTCTCTTAGTTCGATCTTGCTCTCTTTGTACGGTAACTATCTTACCATTGAGAGTAAAATAGCAAAGAAGATACGGTGTTTTGCTTCTCCGGTGGCCTCAACCAGCAAGGTACGCAAATCACACGAGGCAAAGGGACGTCCCTAACGCAGAGCCGGTCCCAAGGTATCGCCTTCCAATCGATCCAAAGATAAGCTGAAGCGTGCTCGAAAAAAACGAGCTGCTCCGGTTTCGCCTTCGGATTTGGTTGCGAAGGGGAGTGGTAACCTCGGTTCCGGATCGTAGCTTGTATATTGCCCCTGTTTCAGCGACGACATTGAAGACGGATCTGAGCTCTTCTGCAGGGACAGGTACTAAGGTGTTTGTGTTTAATATTCCATTCGGTTCTTCTGATGGATGGATTCGGCAAGTCTTTGGGGAATTTGGAGTGATTAAATCAGCGATAGCAATAAAACGACCAAATCGAAAAGGTCGTTGCTTCGGTTTTGTCGACTTCTTTTCGCCAGTTGACGCTCAAAAGGCAATTGAAGTCTACAATGGCTTCAAGTACAATGGGTTTATCCTGTTTGTGGCGATGGCTCGTCCGGAACAGCATCTATTTCCTGTTAAACCGTCCACGCTCTCTAAACAAAGCATGAGCGACTCTGTTCTTCTGGAAGTGGAACCACGAGTTTCGAAGGAGCACGGGACTCTGGGGACGGAGAGTAATATGCCTCTAAGGCATTACGATCCCGTTAGAAGCTCGTCCGTTAGTTTTTGTCAAAAACAGAGCGATGGTTTTCAAAAACAGAGCACAGGTTTGAGCACAGGAGCTGCTATTTCAGGTCATCCGAGTGTGCAGGAGAAAACAAAAATGGAGGACGGGAATTTACTGAAACTCTTGCTCGCCGGGGATCGGAAATTGACGTTCGTTGTTGACTGGTTGACGGAGGAGATCTGGGCTCCGATTGCAACTCTCCGGATGTCTCGCGATTCCCAGCAATTTCCGATTGGCAATCACGATTCTGGTGCGAAATCTTCGGCAGGATTGTTGGTTAGCGACGTTGCAGCGGATATCACGCCTAAACTGGGTCGCGATTCTGCGGATTCAGTTGCCATGGCTGTGAAACCTGCGATAGAAGAAGTTTCGCTTGGGCCATTGGGCTTGGTTGAAGGGATTGATGCAACCCAATCCGTGATGCAGATGGTGGTTTCGAACGCGGTAGGTACACTTGAGACTGGTGAAGAAATTTCGGACTTGGCTGAGTTGAGCCCAATCTCCAGCCCATGTGTTAATTCTCAGAGCCCATCGACAGGTTCTGGTGATCCAATACAAGCTTTTCCACTTCAGGCTCTCAGCGAGCCAAGTCTTGCGACAAGTACGTTTGGTGATTCTTCGGAGGGTAGTCCTTGGAAGGAAGTCCTACTTAAATCGTCAAAACGAGTGAGTCGGCCTCCCAAACACTTGTCTGACTTTTATACCATGAAGTGTAAACCGAGGAATCGTTCTTTGGATCGGGAAAGAGTTACTCGTCCCGTTGACATTGGGAAACAGGTTGAGCATGGCAGCACTGGAAATTCTTTAGTTGCAGGTTCGTCTCATGGAGTCGATGCTTGGACTACAATCCGTGAATTGGCCTCCAAAAAGAAAGATGCGATTAATCGTATCTGAGGTCGGGAGGCGAGGTTTCACGGGGTTTTATTTTCTTTTCGTTTTTTGTTTCCGTGTTTTGTTTAGGAAAAGGTTTGGCCTTTTAACTCCCCTTTCTGGAGTTCCTGTGTAAGCGTTTTCTTTTACCTTGATTATCCTTTAATCAGGGCATTCCGTTTTCTTTTTAGGAATTGGTCTTATTAATAAATTTTTCGAGCTTATCAAAAAAAAAGTGCGCAATGCCATTTTTTTAATTGCATAATATGAAGCTTATATAAATCCACGTAGATAACAAGATCTCAAGGGGAATTCCAAACAATGTAACATCAAGAAAACGAAGTACAAGAATCACATAACAATAAAACAAGATTATGCGTCAATAACGCCACCAAAACTGCAACATCGTGGGCTCTTTGTAAAACTTTGGGTTTCTCGTACCCTCTCGGGGACGAAGGTGTTCTGAAGGTGTTCGAGCCTCCATGAGTTTTTTGTTTAGGCTTTAAAGCCCTTTCGGTTTTTCTTTCTCTAGTCGTTTTCTTCCTCTCTACTTCTCTTTTTGTAATTCTTTTGAATCATCTTTGGGTTGAATAAAAAACATATTTTTCATTGATAAAAAAGAAAGCAGCCTGCTGTAATGGTGTCGAGACCGAGTTGTATTCAGCCTTCGAATATGTTATTCTTCCTAAAAAAAGGGTGTCGAGTATTCGATGAGTAGTCGAGTCTGTGAGACTTGATTTTGACGTCGAGGATTTTGTAGACCCAGAGACGATTTGAACCCGCTGAACTGTTGGTTGCCGCTTCGGGAGGAGACATGTGGCACCGAAAAGACGGAAGTCATTAAAACCGAAAGTTGATTTCGGCTTTAAATAACGAACAGAATATGCCTTCTTCACCAAAACACGATTCTCCTGCAACTATCTCTGACGTTTCTTCAGTTCAACCCGAAATCGACTAGCACCTCCTTCGACGTTCCAGCTTCTCATTTCTCCGTCCAACTCGTAGTGTAAAACCCCACTCGTCTTGAAAAGGGTAGTATTTTCAAATTTCAAAATACTACCCTTTTCGAGACGAGTGGGGTTTTACAGTCTACCCCCCCTTAAAAGAATTTCGTCCTCGAAATTTAAAGAGAATGCATTACAAAAGACTCCATCTCAGGGAACGTCCAACCAAAACTCACAAGCGAGGGATCCGCGGTGTCCTTCCGCAGTTGGGAACGTGGAAAATGATAGGTAACGACTCAAATTCTGCCAACAACCTCAGAAGGTCCGATCAGTTGCGGGGTCAACTTGCCTCCGTCACGGTTGAACCGTACGGGGCCCTCTTTCGGACTCACCCTCAGGAATATCTGATCACCAATTGAAACTCAAGAGGTCGACATAGTCTATCTGCGTAACTCTTTCGTCGGTTCTGCGCGGTCTTTAACCGTTCCCGAATCAACGCGACCTTCACTTAATCGTGCTTCACTAGATTCACGCTAGTTACTCAAACGCCATACTTGGCGGTGAAAAACAGTCTCACTCAAATGTTCACAATAACAACGGGTAACAAGCCATGCCAAAACTCAAAGAATCACCGAGTAACCACAACGAGTCGATAAACACTCGATCACTAAGGCGCACCAGGTAGTGGTCTAGATGTCCTATACCGGGACCCTGCACCGGTATAGATATCTTACCGTCACAGACAACATCAATCTAGATACTCGGTACCGGAATTTTCCGTCGGTATAGGCGTCATACCGGAACACTCCGTAAATCGAACAAAGTCGAAACCACACATTGACGTAACTTCTCCATTTCTTCCTTAGTAACCGTTACAGGAACAATTCACACAAGAATTCAAACACTATCAGGTCATGACCAACCACAAACAATTCTACAAGGGAGTAATACCCAAATGCATTCATCAAGACAATAGATCTCACAATCGCTGCAGGGCTTGGAACAGCCACTCGTTTCACCACATCTCGTGGAGAGGTAGGTGTACCTTAATCAAGGAAATAATACAATTTACCGATACCTAGTCGGAAGGCGGCGCGCCTCAAAACATACCACAATCAACAGCTCAGGCCATACCAAGCACGGTACACTTGTCCAACATAGCACATCACACCGGATAAACCTTATCAAGATTCTTAACCTGATAACGGATCGGACACACCTCAAGTATCACAGTCATAGATCATGACCAAAACCATCAACACCGAACTACAATCGATCAAGAAGGTTATCCAACCCGCAATATTTCTCTTAACGTTGACACTTGCTCACATATTATCAATCGACCAACTTATAATTCGTTTCGTCCGAGTCATCACAATAATGAGTACACAACAGTTTTGAAATCTCGAGGATTTGAACGGTCTTTGGGGTACCTTGCGCGTAAATCTTCAAACGTCTTTTGAACAACTTAGGGTCAGTCACTGGTCGATTCTAAAGTCTCATTGTGCTCTGCACGGGCACAAAACCTAACCTACCATACGATGCCTCGCGCGGTGCCATCTTTTTACTGGCCTGGAAGCTCATGGTAGTCGTATTCGGCTAACTATTTCTGTATCTCAACGTGAGGTGCTCTCACTTCTTCGGCGTAAACTTAGCCGTTACGCTAGTCCTCGCAGGACGTCGGCGTTCGTCCTTCCCTTGTCGACGAAGATACGTCTTGGTGCTCGGTTCGCATTCTTCGTATTCGGCTCTACTGGGAATGTCGCTTGATGTCGTTGTATTTCTCGATGTTGTTTGGTTGTGACGTGCGGCGCGAATGATGTGACTCTCGAACAGTCTTCTTGCTGCTGCGCGGCACGAGCTCTCTCCTTGATCCGCTACATGCTCCGATCCTTGGTGTCGTCGTTGTTGACCATCTTCTCCTAAACCGTGTCGCGTCGGCACTGAGCGTCGGGTCTTCATCTTGGATCGGTCTAGCTTCCGGTGGTTTTCATGCGTCCTTAGCGCTCCGCTCCTCGTGCTGCATTCTTCTTGGCGATGCCGACACCAGAGTCTGTGTCGACTGCCGCCGCAGTCACTATCGAGAGGTCGGGCCAGATGAACAGCTACACGACCCAGGCTCTCAAGGATTTTCGTAGATGGACAGCTACCGCAGTCTCGGGGTCCGAACCCCCGGAATAGATCGTTGTACCCAACCTACGAAAATCCCTGAGAGAAACTATTCTTGTGACGGTTACTAAACCTTATTGACGTTCCAATGTGAACTATTCTTGTGACGGTTACTAAAGAGAAACTGAGAAGTTACATCTGCGGACGGCTCCGTCTTTTCTCGACTTTCGGGGTATTCCGGTAAGACACCTATACCGACGGAAAATTCCGGTATGGCATGTCTTAACCGATGTCGTTCGTTCCGGTGTGATACCTATGCCGTTGAGGATTCCGGTGTGAGGTATCTACATTGAGGTTGTTTGTGACGGTCCGTTGTCTACACCGACGTTGAGACTGTGAACTGTTAAGAAATACCGTTTGTCAACGCCAAGTTTAATTTTGAGTACTACTTCTTGTAGAATTGTTATGATTGGTCATGACTTGGTATGGTCATGACTTGGTAGTGTTTAAGTTATGTTGTGGTTAATCCTTGTAACAGTTGCTAAGGGGAAATGTAGAAGTAACGTTGGTGTGTGGTTCCGACTCTGTTCGACTTGTAGAGCGTTCCGGCAGGATACATGTGCCGACGGAAGATTCCGGTATAGGAAATCTAGACCGTTACCTGAGATTCTCAAGTATTAGAGGTGTTATTCGGCTTGTGTTGTTGATCGATAGTTCTTTAAGCTGGTGTGAGTCGTTGCACATTGGATTCCGGTATAAGTGAAGAACGCGTAGATTCGGAAACGGTTAAAGACCGTGCAGATTCAACTGAAGAGTTACATAGATAAAAGACGCAGACCTCTTGAGTTTCAATTGGTGATCAGATATTTCGGAGAGTGAGCCTAAGAAAGACCTTTAGCGGTTCCACCGCGACGGAGGCAAGTTGGCCCCGCAAATTATCGTACTTTTGGGATCTTCAGGCAGAACTAGAGCCACTGCCTAGCAGCTTCCACATGTTCCCCAAACTCAGGAAGTACATCGCGGATCCCTCGCTTACGAGTTTTGAGCAGGACATCCCCTGAGATAGGGTCAAGAGGAGCACGTTCGTTTAAATTTCGAGGACAAAATTCTTTTAAGGGGGGTAGACTGTAAAACCCCATTTATTTCTAAAGGGTTTTATTTGAAAATCGAAACGTCAAGGTGGGTTTTTGCAACGAGTGAAGTTGAGAAGGAAAATCAAAAAAAAGGGGGGGAAAGGACAGTTTTGGGCCGAGCCTGGGATTGGGCCAGCTCAGGGCCCATTAACTGAACCGCGGCCCATTTGAGTGAGCCCGACCCAAGTCGGACTCGAGGTCCACACTATAAAAGGGGTCGAACCCTAGCGAAGGGGTACTGTTCATCTCTGCCCCCAACGTTCTCTCGCGTCTCCTCCTTCTCTCGCGAACCAGAGCAGGTCCGACGATGAACCTCGTCCTCCGACCACCCTCCTCCACTCTCACCTTCTCCTGCTCTTCATCGACCTTGCCTCACAGTAAACACCCAGAAAGCCCCATCTCTTCCTCTCCTCCGTCCGTCTTTAGAGTCGCGCGAGCCCGAAGCCTCGCCGGAGTTTTTGCTGCTGATTCGTCCTCCTCGGACTTGAATCGAGCTCTCTCTCCCTATATCCTTCTTCCCCGGCCTCACCTCTACTGGGTTCCGGCTGGTCCGAGCTCGATTCGATGTTTTTGGGTCGGAACCACCGTCGGCGTATTTCGAACCCCTGATCTGAGCGAAGCTCGCTTCCTGACGCCGTACCTGACGCCCTAGTCCTCGTCCAGCCACGGCCGAGCTCCACCGTCCTTTTCCTTAGCTCCGTCGGCTCTTCGCGCGAGTTCTGGGTGTTGTCGCCGCCGGAGACGGTGGCCGGAACACGCGAACCTCGTCGGAGCTGAAGGAACTCGGGGTTGAGGCTGGCGGGCCTTTGGCCTGGAAGAGATGTTGGGCCGGGTGATTCGGGCCACAGACTCAGGCCTCGGTCCGGACAAGAAAGAAGGACACGGGCCTTGGGCCCAAACCAAGACGTGGGTTCGGACACGGGTCGGGTCTGGACTCGGGTCTGGACTGGGCTCGGGTTCGGACCGGGTCGGACCGGATCTGGATCCGGGTTTGGGCTTGGATCTTGGTCAACCCAGATTTAAAGAAAAATCATTTTAAAATCAGTTTAATTAACTATTTAATTAATTTAATTTGGACAAATCAGGACCTTTGGACAATTACCGGTATTGATTGGACAGTTTATTTGTCAAACCCAGACTAGACTTCGCCCGAGAAGACGAAGACCACTCCGGAACCCGTGTGAAGAACGGAGGAGGGGCTAATCGACTTTACAGCAGAGTATTATTAAAGGAAGACCACAAGGTAGGGAAAGTCTTAACTTCTCATTTAAATTACGCTTAGTATGCCTATTAGGTTAATAAAATTAGAAAGGTCCTAGAATTATATATAGGATGCGAATAACTAGAATAAAAGTCTTTCAATTACTAATAACCGGATGTGTCTAGCAAGCATGCTTAGGATGTAAATCACTAGTATAGCTCGCTTTCAATACATGGGAATTGATTTACTGGTAGAGAGGCCGTGATGAGCCCTCGGATTAGTTGTGTTAGCTTCACATGCTTGTTTGCTAGTCATTAGGATAATCATGAGTCTAATACAACTAGATAACTCGAATGATCAAATATGAATGCTTGAATGATCGAATGCATGCTTTGATGATTGAATGGTTGGATGGATGATCGAGTATGACTGATTGTGCCAAAAGGTACAATCAGGTGATCGGTGGACCGATGGATCGTGATTGGTAAGTATGATGGTAAGTATGATTGTGGGTATGAATCCCGTGTGGTGTGCATTGATGAATCTGAGACTTTCTAAATATTGATTGGTAGACCCTGCGGGCATTTTTTGGTAGATCCTGCGGGATATTGATTGGTAGACCTTGCGGGGCATTGTTTGGCAAATCCTGCGGGATAACGGTTATGGACCCTGCGGGGCATCGGTTATTGAGCCTGCGGGCAACGGTTATGGACCATGCGGGGCATCGGTTATTGAGCCTGCGGACAACGGTTATGGACCCTGCGGGGCATTGGTTATTGAGCTTGCGGGCAATGGTTATGGACCCTGCGGGGCATTGATTATTGGACCCTGCGGGGCATTGGATATTGGACCCTGCGAAGCAATTGGACGGTTTACCCTGCGGGGATTCACTGCTTGTTATTTCACCCGAGTGTATGCGTCCTGCGGGAGCATTACCTTGGTTCCCTATGACATATGGTCCTTTGGAGACATTTCCGAGAATCCTGACGATAAGCGCCCTCAAGGGTTGTTACCGGTAGCCCGACGTTATGCGTCTCCTCTGGTCCGAGGGAAAATCTGACATGACACAACGAGTATTCTGGATCGGAGGGTGGCGACTTCATGTCCCACGGCATTTATCGAACGCTTTATCCCTCTTTGATTATTTAAGAAACGCATTGATTCCTTTATTTCCCTATGATTGTCATTGACTCCTTGAAATCGTTGAACACTCGGTTTACTCCCACATTTCAACGTATTCACATTTCTTCGTAATTGAGATTTGAACTAAAATGGAGAAACCCTAATTGTTAAACTAAAAGCATGCCTAGTTATGCATTTTCCCTACTGAGCGTAAGCTCACCCCTATTTGTTTATGACTGTTTTACAGGATTGCGTGATGATTAGTGGACTCGAGGCTCGGGAGCTTCTGGGGTCCGGGTGCTTAGAGGCGTTGGTCGTATTTTGTGGTCATGAACTTGTTAAAGGATTATTATTAATTTTTATGAACCTTTTGTAGAGTTTTTTTTTATTATAAGCTGTTATTTGAGATATTTGGTTGAATTAAAGTTAGATGATTTTATTGGTTTTATGTCCTTTTAGTATTACAATTGCTTCATCCTTAAGTTACGTCTCGAGTCCGGTCAAAACCGGATTTGGGGCGTGACAATGAATGCTTGAATGATCGAATGAATGATTGAGTGTAATTGATTGTGCCAATTGGTATGATCGGGTGAGTGATAGACCGATGGAACGTGGTTGGTAAGTATGCCGGTAAGTGTAATTGTGGGTATGAATCCCTTGTGGTGTGTATTGATGAATCCGTGGATTTCTAAGTTTGGTTGCATGATATGTTGGCACGTTAGTCTTTTGTGTGTGTTTTGAGATTATTGGTTATCCGGTATGGTATCCACACCGTAGAGGATTCCGGTGTGGGGTAGTATCATAGCCGATGGATGTTTTACTCTACGGGGAATGGTTATTAGTGATCTGGTATGGTACCCACACCGTAGAGGATTCCGGTGTGGGGTAGTATCATAGCCGATGGATGTTTTACCCTGCGGGGAATGGTTATTGGTTATCCGGTATGGTACCCACAACGTAGAGGATTCCGGTGTGGGGTAGTATCATAGTCGATGGATGGTTGTTGGTCCACGCGGGGCATTGATTGTTGGACCCTGCGGGGCATTAGTTGTTGGACCCTGCGGGGCATTGGTTGTTTGACCCTGCTGGGTAATTGGATGGTTTACCCTGCGGGGAATGGTTACTTGTTGATTCACCCGAGCGTATGCGTCCTGCGGGAGCATTACCTTGGTTCCCGATGACACATGGTCCTTTGGGGGCATTTCCGAGAATCCCGACGATATGTGTCCCTCAGGGATGTTACCGGTAGCCCGATTTATGTGCCTCCTCTGGACCGAGGGAAAATCTGACATGACACGAGTACTCTTGTGGATCGAAGTATGGGATCCGATATGACACAAGAACCTATTCGTGGATCGGAGTATTGAGGATTCGAACTGTGGGTGTGATATTTACTTGCTCCCATTTTAATAGTTTTCAACTATTTACAGCGCTTTTCATTTATTCTCTCATAAGTTACCGTTACCTTTAAGAATGTGATATTGTTCTTATCTTTACCCGTTTTACAGCATCTTATTGATTAAAAGTATTAATTGCAAAATGTGTCGTCGTGCTAAGCCAGTTGTATTACTAAATTGGAGGTTAAACTGTTTATGATTTTCCCTACTGAGCATAAGCTCACTCCTTATGTTTTATCTAATGTTTGTACAGGCGTGCTTGGGGAGTAGTGGACTCAAGGCTCGGGAGCTTCTGGATAGTCGGAGTGTTTAGCTTAGAGACGTGTTGGTCATCTGTATTGAACCTCTTATTTGACGTACTATATTTTGAGCATTGACTCCTTATTTACGTTTTGGAACATATGATTTCAGTATTTGAGATTTGAAACTCGTTTATTACTTGAGTATTTGAGCGGAACCTCATTTGAGCATGTGAAATCGTTTAAAGTTTGTGTTATTTATTATCATTTGATTGTCAACGTAAGTCACGTCTCGAGTCCGGCCAAAATCGGATTTGGGGCGTGACACGTAGAATCTCCGGCATCCACCTCTTTTTTTATAGGAAAAACAATATATTAAAAACCATTTTCCGAGGATGAAAAGGCAACAAAATACAAGTTTAAAATACAACCACAAACCAATATCACCCTCAAACTCACCCCTATGTAAATCTACCAACCCAAACCCAGTTATATCCACCTTATCATGGGTTCTTACTCGTTCTACTCCCCTAAGTCTCGTTATTCATGGTTGTTTGGATCCTCATGTTATCCTCGTGGACGTTTAACTCAAGTTCGCTAAACGGTCAGTAGATCGGGCCTTCCCTTAACTACCTATCTCGTGGTCTAGGACCGTCCTTCCTGGTACACTTCGTTGTATTCTTATTTTTTCATTTATATATAGTGTGTTTCTAAAAAAAACTAATTGTACTGCATGTTATATCGATTTTTTGAATCCCTTGACAAACGTTCTATCTTCTCATACGTCCTTCTAGCATATCAGTTACAACAAAAATATAGCAAGAATCAATTAATAAGAATTATCTCATATAAAATCGTAATACATTGACGATAGAGCATACGGCACTGCCGAAGGGGCGCTTACGTTTGTGGTTGTAACCTTTGACTCCAAACGTGAAAGACCCTCCAAACTAGTCTCGAGTCAAAGTCTTCTTTACCAAAGACATATATGGCCGTAAGGTAGGGATCAAAAACATGTTACATCTAACGCATGTCACACGCAAATAAAAATGGTCCTTCTGATATGAGGTTAGAGATAAATGACAAAAGACATATACTGTTTGGTTGATTGTTTCTTTTCTTCCTCGAAAATGGTCATCGTTTAATTAACATGTCGTTTAAATGACATCTTTTATTGAATATTAGACATAGAACTGTATCTTTATTATTTGGAAAGTGGTTATTGATTATAATTCCGACAGTATGACGATTTGTCACGATTTAAATATCAGTGTTAACTTTGCAGTCTTGCACATTGCAAAAACTAAAAAAAAGCTCTCAAAGAACCCTACTAAGGTTATTACTTGAACCCTAAAAGGGTTGAACTCTGTCGCTGGTGGCGGCACCATAGCCACCTCTACAGTCCGTCTCTTGCTCCTCGGCTCCCCATCATCTGATCACCATGAACCCCGATCAACCATAGATCCCCTACCCCTTTGTGCGGCCAACCACCCAGTTTCATCGACGAACCACCGCACGCCAAACCCTAGGATGGCAGCTGCAGTCATCCTTCCCCCGTCACTACACCCTACATCACCGACCCCCCTAGTACCCTCTCCCGGCACCAGCATGGCACATGTACGAGCCATATCGGACACCAGACCGTCCTCTGTCACGCCCCAAATCCGGTTTTGACCGGACTCGAGACGTGAACTAAAATAATAAATAAATAAAACCAATTTTAAAACCAACATGAAACTCAAATAACAGTTTAAAAGATCCAAGTGACATCGCGAGTCAACAGCTCGGCAAAAATCAAATACCAAATAAGTTTAGTAGAAAATAAACAGTACGTCTCTAGACCACGCTAGACTAAGACCCTCGCTAGCTCCCAAGCTCCGAGAATCTCGCTAGCACAAATCCCGCTCAAGACCTGCAGAACAATAAAGTAAAGGGGTGAGCTTTCGCTCAGTAGGAAAAAGTAGTTAGGGGTTAAGCTATTTGCTCACCACCACGAGTAACTGTCCAATTAGGGCATACTAGCAAGGCACAACAACTAACAGCAATCATGAAAATTACCCAATCACAACCATCCTCACATGACTATAACCACGCTTAAACATTTCACACAACTATTCATCAAGCAGTCACACACGGTAGAACAGACACAAGTCCCGTACAGCGGTCCCCAACGTCACCGGCTTCCACAGCCCGTCACAATCATATCGTACTGGACCACACAGCATCGGTCTAGATATCTTCCCGGAACACATAGCCTCGAGGTATAACTCACATGCCGGAACACACAACATCAGCCTCAATGTCTTCCAGGACCACACAGCATTGGGGTATACATACCGGACCGGCATACCATCATCGGCCTAGACACCCTACACCGACATACCCCCTCGATGTAGGCATCGTACCGGAACTAGTATCACCGGGGGACTTCGTCCGTGGGACAACACCTTCGGCCTAGATACCCTACACCAGAGCCCTCCCTCGGTGTAGGTATCATACCGGATTACCTCATCTTGGAACGCACTCAAGAGGGTCTCAGCATATCCCAATGTCGTCATTCAACCACTGGTATACCGAACCACACAATCTTACCGAACACATCACATCGGTCTATCACTCACCCGATCATATCACAAAGCATCGGTTCACGTCATACCAAACATATCATACCGGCATAACATACGAATATCACACACACCGAGCATGCCATAACATGATCCTCAATCTAACGACGGATAAACCATATATCACACGTCTCACGTCATCAAAACACAGCACCACAATCAACACGTAATCCTAAGGGCTCGATATGGCCCACATGCATTTCTACAGCACAACAATTCCCAAACTTACGACACGACCTGGCTCGTAAGCTATCCCTCAGTTCACTCGTTCCTCACATTTCACATGCAATTCTACAAGTAAATAAAGTATTCGCAACCTATATGCATACTAGTAACTTTCCGTAATTAAACCGGTATTCGCTACTTTCCCTACCTCGATCGCTTTCCACACGCTTAGTCACTTCGAGATGCCCAAAAGCCTCCTTCGTCGAGCTCGGGTCCACAGTCTAGGATTACAAATTTAACACGCGAATCAAGAGTCATTCAAGAGTGGTTTAAAGAGGAAAACATTTCCAATTAACCCCAAAAGGGCTCGGTTATAGGTAACAGTCCCAATTACTTGAAAATCACCCAAATGGGCCCAAAATGCCCAATTTTGACCCATCACGGTTCGGGTCACGGAGCCTTGACGGACTCCGTGACGGTTCGGGTCATGGAACCGTGAGGTTCCCCGTCACGGGTGATGTGTGCCGTCACGGCTTCCCTCACGGAGCCGTGGCGCACGCCGTCACAGCGCCCGTCATGGATCCATGACGGGTCTGGACAGGTTCGTCCATCTTCTTCCTCCAACTCTGATTTCACGAAAATAAACCTCAAAACCTCCATTTTTGACCTTTCCAACCTCCCAATCAGTCCTAAAAAAGTCTCTACTTCAATACCCATGATGGGTCTTGTAAAGACCGCCCCGGTTTAAAAGAATTAAATATTTTAAAATCATCGATTGAAACTTCGTGGTTGGAAAACGGGGGGGGGGGGGGGGGGGGGGGGGGGGGGGATTGGAACGAGTGCAAAATAAAAAGAAAATAAAAAAAAGGAAAGAAGGAATTGGGCCGGACTGGGCCGGTCAGAGACCCGAGCCCAACTCGCTGACACAGGCCAAGCCCAGCGCGCGTGCCCAGGCCCACGAGACGCGAAGCCAAAGCCCCTCAGAAACCCTATTCATCTCTTCTTCATTCGGCCGCGCACGAAAATCGAGACGTTTCATCTCCTCTCGTTCTCCCTTCTCTCTCTCTCTCGATCTCTTCTCCTTCTCTCTCTCAGCCACCGCCGCCTTCGCCATCGCCGTCCCTTTCCCTCCCGACCTCGAATCAAACCACGCCCGTGTCAGAGACAGAACCACGCCGCCGGACGTTCTCAACCTGGTTCTTCTCTCCCGAGCACAAATCACACCTGCGACGGAGAATCGCACGGTTTGTGCTCTCGTAGCCCCGTTACTCTTCTTCCCCGACCTCGCCTCACCTGAGAACTCGTCGACCCAAGCTCGATTTGGGACGATTCAGCCTGAACGACGCCGGCGACCCACGCCTTCGTCAGATCTGAGACGAAGAGGCTTTGGGTCGCGCTCCAGGCACCACCGTCCCTGCCACCGCCACGTCGTGACCCTGACGCCCCTCCCAGCGAGTTTCGCTTTCCTTTTGGGCGTCCCTGACGCCGTTGACAGCGGTCGGAGCAACCCTAGCATCGTCGTCCTCGTCTCCAGCTCAGACCGAGCCAGGACATGCCATTGGGCCAGACGGACATGGGCCTTGGGTCAGACGGGCCTTGGGCCAAGACTCGAGTCTCGGGCCAGATTCAGACTTGGCCTTGGGCCAGGCCCAGATCTCTGGACTGGGTACTGGAGTTGAGTCTGGACGTGGTCTGGGTCGGGTCTGGAGCCAGGTCCGGGTTGGATTAGGGTCTGGGTTTCGGATCCGGGTCGGGCAGATTAATAATTTAATTAATTAATTTAAATAAATTAAAATGGAGCATCTAAAGGACTAAATGGACAAATCAGAGGACTTTTGGACTACACCGGGACTGATTAGTGACTTTTACCTGTAAAATCAGACTTTGACTTTGCCCGAGAAGACCGGAGGTAGGCCCGGACGTCAGCAGCTATGAGATGTAGCGGTTGTAGTCTTATTGAGATAGGGAAAAGTACTAAACCTATCTGGCAATTTAAATAAAGCTAATAGTATGCCTATAGGATAATAATAACCGGAAAGGTCCTAGTTTGCATATAGGATGTGATTCACTACAATAGCCGCTTTTTAATTACAATAATAACTGGACGAGTCTTAGTATGCATGTAGGATGTGATTCACTAGATTAATCGCTTTCAATATCTTGTGAAATTGTCGTGCTGGTAGAATGACCATGTCGAGCCTTAGGACTTGCTTGTTGATTGTATTCATTGATGATTGTTCGCCCTTAAGGCCGATGCATGCTCCGTAATTAGGATAAGATAAGAGTCATATTAAACTAATTGAATTATGATGATTGTAATGTAAACGGTTGTTCCATGTTATGACCGATTGATTGAATGCACGTTTGAGTGTGAATTGGTTGTGCATGTGGATATGATCGGGTGAGTGATAGACCGATGATATGTGGTTGGTAAGTTATGCTAGTAAGCTTGGTTGATAGCATGAGTTTGTGGTGTTGTGCCTTGTCGGGGATTGCGTGCCTTTGTTGTTTACTTGCCGAGGGTGTTTCTGGGATGATATCTGATCGAGGGGGCAAGTCGGTCCGATACGGTTACATTGTTGTTTCACCCCGATGCTACGTGTTCCGGGAAGACCTAGACCGAGAGACATTCCGGTATGGTATATTATTGTCTTATTCGATGCTACGTGTTCCGGAAAGACTGGTTCCACCCCGATGCTACGTGTTCCGGGAAGACCGAGGCCGATGGATGTTCTGGCACGATACTTTATTGTCTCATTCTGATGCTACGTGTTCCGGAGAGACTCACTTTATCCCGATGATCTATGGTCCTTTAGGGACATTTCGGAGACTTCCGAGAACGTGCGTTCCTAGGGAACGTTTTCGGAAATCTCGATGATAGTGTTCCTCTGGACCGAGGGGCATTCTGACATGATGTACAAGTCAGTGTACGGATCAGAGTCGTGGAATTCGATATTAAATATTTCAGTATTTGTGTGCGTCTTTAATAAATTCCTTTAATAAATTTTTTAACTTTCCGCCGATATCCTTGAGTGTTACCCTCTTTAAAGTATTGTGATTCTTGTCGATCTTTATTCAGCTTCTGTTGGTTAATTGTTCTAATCAGTTTTATTTTTAAAACGGGGGTCACCTAACCTTATTGCTTTTTCCTACTGAGCGAAAGCTCACCCTTTACCTTGTCGTGTTTATCGTCTTGAGCGGGATTCGTACTAGCTGGATGCTCGATGCTTGGGAGCTTCCGAGGGTCCTAGGCTAGCTTGTCTAGGGACGTACTGTGTTTTCCTTTGAATTAAACTTTAACACTGGATTTGTGAGCTGTTGACTCTTTTATCGTTTATGGTTATAAGTTATTATTACTTTAAACTTTATTTCCTTGTTAATTGCTTTATTTATTAATCTTTTAAGTTCACGTCTCGAGTTCGGTCAAGACCGGATTTGGGGCGTGACATGTCTTCATCAAAACAACAACAATCCAATTAAAATCTATCATCCAACACCCTTTTCTCTCCATAAATCATCATCTAACGCCAAAACCTCAAAACCCAACCATGTTCTTATATTTTTCCTCAAAACTCATGAACTAAAATCAACAAAAACGAAAAAGGATTGAAGATTTACCTTGGGATTGGAGAATAGAAGAAGAAGATGATAATTTTGAGAAGATTTGGGAAGAAAACCAATCCAAGACCCTCTTTTTCCTCCTTTCTTCTTCCTCAAGCTTTCATGGCTCTTCTCCATCTCTCCCCTCTCTCTCTCCCCTCTCTCTAATTTCGGCCAACATTGATAATGAGGTGAATTTTGTGTCCCAAATTGCCTTAAAACCTAACCTAGAAAAGTCTATAATGCCCCTTTTAGTTCCTTCCTTCTCATTGGCTCAAGTGGGGGCAAATGAGTCTTATTAGACCCATTATCTTCTCCTAAAAACCTCCATGGACACATGTACATGTGGGGACAACCTCTACCCCACGATTATCCAGCTCAAATAAAAATAATTAGTTTTAGTCCCCAATTTGACCGAGTTTGACCGATAGTTGACTATTTCACAATTACAGTCGTTTGAAAGGAAACGACCCAACCAAGCTAACAGTAATGACGGCTAAGCTTTTTGGGTCCTGGAAAGGTCCCGAATGACTCCCGGAGTCATCGGTTGACTTTTCCTGCAAAAAGTCAACTTTCACCGAAAATCACCTGTTCGACCGGGATCGACCGGGGGCGATTCTTACAATCTACCCTCCTTAAAAGAATTTCGTCCTCGAAATTTAAAACGAACAAACCTCAAGAGTCGAATAGGCTGGGGTACTTCTTACGAACCTCATCCTCGCGCTCCCAAGTCGACTCTGCTCCGTGGTGTCGCCACTGCACCCGTACCAACGGGATAGTCTTACCACGCAAGACCTGCTCCCGTGTATCCAGAATCCTGACTGGCTGCTCCTCATATGAAACATCCTCAGCTACCTCGATGTCCGTCCACTCAATAATGTGGGAGGGGTCCGCAGTGTACTTCCGCAGTTGGGAAACGTAGAAGACGTTATGAACGTTCCCAAGCTGTGGTGGCAATGCAAGGTGATAAGCAACGGCTCCAACTCTGCCCAAAACCTCAAAAGGTCCAATAAACCACGGGGCCAACTTGCCTCCGCCGCGGTTAAACCGCACTAGCCCCTTCTTCGGGCTCACCCTCAGAAATACATGATCACCAACTGTAAACTCCAGAGGTCGGCGCCGTCTATCAGCATAACTCTTCTGCCGGCTCTACGTGGTCCTCAACCGCTCCCAAATCAGTGCGACCTTCTCAGTCGTCTCCCGGACAAGCTCCAGACCAAGTAAACTCCTGTCTCTCACCTCTGCCCAACACACGGGCGATCTGCACGGCCTACCATGCACGCCTCAAACGGTGCCATCCCAATACTGGCCTGGAAGCTGTTGCTGTAGGCGAACTCGTCCAATGGTAAGTGATCCTCCCATGACCCTCGGAAGTCCAACACACATGCCCGCAACATATCCACTAAGATCTGAATCGTGCGCTCTGACTGACCGTATGTCTATGGGTGATACGTTGTGCTGAGCAAGACCTCGGTCCCCAGTGCTCTCTGCAAGCTCTCCCAAAAATCTGGAGGTGAATCGAGGATCTCTGTCGGACACAACCGATACTGGAACTCCGTGTAGACGGATGATCTCACGAACGTGCAGACGGCTCAGAGTGTCGACCGTGTCAGTCATCCTCATGGACAAGAAGTGTGCCGACTTGGTCAGTCAGTCGACCACTACCCAAACTGCGTCGTGCCCTTTCGGCGACCTCAGTAAGCCACACACGAAGTCTATCGTGACGTGCTCCCACTTCCACTGCACAATCGGCAATGGCTGTAATAAACCGGCGGGACGCTAATGCTCGGCCTTCACCTACTGACAGGTGAGGCATCTCGAGACGAGCTCTACAACTGCTCTCCCCATCCCGCTCCACAAGAACTGTTGTCTGGTATCCTGATACATCTTGGTGCCACCCGGGTGCACAGCAAGACGGGAGTAATGAGACTCTCTCAACACATCGTCTCTACAACTGCGCGGTACAAACAGCCCTCCTCGGTACTGTAGACCCAGATCAGTACCCTGCTCCCAGCCCTCAGCGTCAACACCGCTGGTGATCCTCTCCCGGATATGTGCCGTATCGGCATCCTCGGCCTGTGCCTCCAGCACACGAGCAACTAGAGTGGGCAAAGCCACCAGTGAACACATGGCCACTCCATAGGTGACCTCATCAAGCTCGAGCCCAAACGTGCTCAACTCCTCCATCATGTCCCACTCTCAGACTGATATCCCGGCAAGACAGTGAGTCGACTTCCTACTCAGGGCATCGGCAACGATGTTCGCCTTGCCCGGATGGTAGAGTAGCTCGAAATCGTACTCCTCAAGTAGCTCCATCCACCGCCTCTGGCGCATGTTCAAGTCTCTCTGGGAGAAGATGTACTTGTGACTCTTGTGATCTGAGAACACCCGGAACCGCTCTCCATACAAGTAGTGTCGCCAGCTCTTCAGCGCGAAGACGACTGTTGCCAACTCTAGGTCATGGGTAGGGTAGTTTCGCTCATGTGTCTTCAACGGTCTGGGGCCATAAGCAACTACCTTCCCGGACTGCATCAACACACACCCCAGTCCCTCACCGAACGCATCACAATACACATCATATCCGATCCCGCGCTACGACACTATCAACACGGGCGCGGTAGTCAGACGAGCCTTCAGCTCGTTAAAGGAGTGCTCACACTCATCAGTCCACACAAACTCGGCTCCCTTGCGTGTCAGGGCAGTCATCGACGCGGCCAGACGTGAGAAGTCATGGACGAACCATCGATAGTATCCTGCCAAGCCTAGGAATCTGCGGATATCGAAGACACACTTGCGTCGTGCCCACTTCGAAATCGCGTCGATCTTCGCTGGATCGACGAGTATACCCTCTCGGGACACAACATGCCTGAGGAACTTCACCTCGGCGAGCCAGAACTCGCACTTCTCCAGGTTGTCGTACAGCTAGTGAGTACGCAACAATGTCAAAACTGTTCTCAGGTGCTCCACGTGCGCCAACTCACTCGGCGAATAAATCAGAATATCATCTACGAACACCACAACGAACTGGTCCAAGTAGGGTCGGAAGATACCGTTCATCAGGTCCATGAACGCTGCAGGCGCGTTCGTCAGTCCAAACGGCATCACCAGGAACTCGTAGTGCCCATACCGAGTCCGAAATGCGGTATTCGCCACATGCTCCTCCCGAACCCTCAACTGGTAGTGCACGGATCGCAGATCAATCTTCGAGAAGCACTTCACTCCTCTCAGCTAATCGAACAAGTCATCGATCATCGACATCGGGTAACTGTTCTTCACCGTGACCCGGTTCAACTTCCGGTAATCAATGCACATCCTCACCGCTCCACCCTTCTTCTTCACGAAGAGGGCGGATGCTCCCCACGGCGAAGCACTCGGTCAGATAAACCCCTTCTCCCGAACCTCCTCGAGTTGTCGCTTCAGCTCGACCAACTCGGCTGGTGCAAACCGGTACGGGGGCCATGGATATCGGCCCCGTACCCAGTATAGTGTCAATCTTGAACTCAACCTTGCGCGCAAGCGGTAATCCTGACAGCTCCTCCGGAAAGACCTCCGGGAACTCACACACCACTCGCGGCTGCCCTCTACTCTGCACGGTCTCTACCTCATCTCCCACGGTCAATGGAGACAGGAGAACTCCGCTCCTACTGCCCAAGACACAAGTGACGATCGTGTCGCCTGATACTACAGTCACCTACCGCCGATAGCAGTCGATCGACGCCCGGTACCTCGTTAACCAGTCCATCCACAAGATCACGTCAAATGCCGTCATGTCCAACACAAGAAAATAACCATAAAAAGGGCAATCGGCCACTCTAATCTCACATGCACGCCAGACGGTACTCAGAACTACCTCCCCCGTAACAGGGGTGTCAAGACATAAAGGTCAACTCAAAGACTCTACCCTCAATCCCATCATACAAACGAAAGAAGAAGAGATCAAAGAATGTGATGCCCCAGTATCAAATAAGAAAGACGCCCAGGAATTGTAAAGCAAGCACGTACCCCGAGTGGTCTCATGACCGGAGTGACGTTCCTTAGCTCGGGATTCTGTGACCGCATACACTCGGCCATGTTGTGCCTAAGGTCCGCCTCTCGGGGGTGGTGGAAGTGCCACCTGATGTGCAGCTCTCTGCCTCGGCGCTGCTGCGCTCGCTGCCTCCCGTGGAGCCCTCGACGCCTGAGCCTGACGTTGATGGAACTGCGGCGACTGCCCAGTCTACGACTGATGTGGTCGTGGAGCCTAAATCTCTCCAAATCGATTGGGACACCTAGCAGTGAAGTGTCCTGGTCGTCTGCACTGGTGACGTAACGGTGGCTCGACACTCGGCCTACCCTCAAGTCTACCCACCTGACGATCTACTGGTCCACTGCCCCTCGGACAGTCTCGAGCCATGTGGTCCGGCTGCCCGCATCGGAAACACGTCCGCCCAGACAAGGCAGGTCCAATGGATGTCACTGATCCGATCTGTCGCGACCCTCTCAACTGTGTCTGGGACTGGAACGATCCCGAGGTCCTCTGTCTCCTCGAATCACGAGTCTCAGACGACGTCAAGGAGCCGCTCGGCCTCAACCTACTCTCCCGAACTCTGGTTGTCTCACGGAAGCGTCGATCCACTACCAGTGCCTGATCCACCAGGTCCGAGTACACCTGGGTCCTCAGAACAACGACCCGATCCGTAATCGCAGGGCGAAGCCCTCCCTCAAACCGTTTGCAGCGGTGAGCCTCGATCTGTACCATCTTCGGGGTAAATCGGGACAAGGAGGTGAACCTCGCCTGGTACTCAGAGACGGTCATACCCTCTTGACGCAGCTCCAGGAACTACTGATGTCGGTCCTCCTGAGCTGATTGCGGGAAATACTGTTGTAGGAACCGTTTTCCGAACAGCTGGAAGTCATCCCCGACTCGCGCTGCCACCAATGGTAAGCATCTCCCTCCAACTGGAATGCTGTGAACGATACCCTCATGCTACCACGCAGTATCCCTGACGTGTCCAGGTTGCGGGTAATCCGCTCCAGCCATCTCTCGGCTGCCTCGGGGTCTGGCTCCCCGAAAAAGACAGGTGTGCCCAGCCTGCGGAAGTCTCGCAGTGCCTGAGCTGTGTAGTTGTCGACCTGACTAGGTCCCTCGGTGGTGGCTGCAGTGGCAGCAGGCACGGTCTCCGGTGTCGGGGTTGTAGCCTCTCTCCGGGCGAAGGCCGCTGCCAAGCCCTAAACCATGCGAGTCAGCTCCTCCAGAGCTGCCGCCTGGGTAGCCTCAGTGACAGGCGGAACTCTAGGCGAAGTCCCCATGGTCCAGTCTCAGCTCTCTCGTGCCCCTCAGCGGGTACACCCTGGGCACTTGTTGCCCATGCCGACTCGGTGGTCGGTGGCTACCCTCGGCCTCCTACTAGCCGTCTCCTGGTGCCTCGTGGTATGTAGGTCGGCATCATGTCGTATATCCGCTGCACGGATAACGCACATGTTCAGTTTCTTAACTTCATATAAAACGACGCGCTTACATAACTAGCGTTCACACACGTTTCACAAAGTCGCACTCAAACTAATAATATACTAAGTATAGTATAGTCACACAAGTTTCACACAACCAGAGAAGACCGCACACTAGTGCGTCACAAAAGTCAGACACAACGATCAGCAATTTCATGCACAAGTCACACAGTCCACAATGTACAAACATCAACTTAGTTTCAAGGTTCTTAACACTTTGTCTTTCTAACATAACATTCATATCAACATCGTGTCGTTACAACCCGGTCTAGGCGTCCCCGAACTACGTTGTAACCACTTGACATCCCCCCGTCACGTTCGACTACAATGGCCCCTATAGTCAAATCGTGATGGTACAAACACTTCAGTTTTGCAGAAAATCGGGCATGACCCGTTCGTAATTTCTACTAACCATCCGCTTATGCGGGACATTCAAATCACACTCTGCACAAAGCATTCAACACAATCAAGGCACACAACAAGTCATTGGAGCTATACACCTCGGGTCGCTGTAATGACACTGTTACCAACCGGCCAAGCGAACACTCGGTAATCAACCAACACAAACAACGACACCAACCATACTGGTTCACCACAAGTACACGGTACCTAGACCGGACATTTCGCTAACCCGAGACTTTCTTCGTCTCGATTCTACGCGTAGGACACCTCCGATTTGCGTAACCGACACACGGAAACCTAACAACTTAACTCTACCCACCTAATTGACGTATGGTACGAAGTTTTTGAAAAACCAGGCTCTGATACCAAATTGTCACGCCCAATATCCGGTTTTAACCGGACTCGAGACGTGAACTAAAATATTAAATAAATAAAACAAATTTTAAAACCAACATGAAACTCCAATAACAGTTTAAAATATCCAAGTGATATCACGAGTCAACAGCTCGGAAAAAATCAAATACCAAATAAGTTTAGTAGAAAATAAACAGTACGTCTCTAGACCACGCTAGACTAAGGCCCTCGCTAGCTCCCAAGCTCTGAGAATCTCGCTAGCACAAATCCCGCTCAAGACCTGCAGAACAATAAAGTAAAGGGGAGAGCTTTCGCTTAGTAAGAAAAAGTGGTTAAGGGTTAAGCTATTTGCTCACCAACACGAGTAACCGTCCAATTAGGGCATACTAGCAAGGCACAACAACTAACAGCAATCACAGAAATTACCAAATCACAACCATCCTCACGTGACTATAACCATGCTTAAACATTTCACACAACTAATCATGAAGCAATCACACACGGTAGAACAGACACAAGTCCCGTACAGCGGTCCCCAACGTCACCGGCTTCCACAGCCCGTCACAATCATATCGTACCAGACCACACATCATCGGTCTAGATATCTTCCCGAAACACACAGCCTTAGGGTATAACTCACATGCCAGAACACATAGCATCGGCCTCAATGTCTTCCCGGACTACACATCATCGGGGTATACATACCGGACCGGCACAAACCTCAGTCGGATGTCTTCCCGGACCACACAGCATCGGGGTACAGAACACACCATCCTTGGCCTAGACACCCTACACCAGCATACCCCCTCGATGTAGGTATCGTACCGGAACTAGTATCATTGGGGGACCGCGTACGTGGGACAATACCTTCGGCCTAGATACCCTACACCGGAGCCCTCCCTCGGTGTAGGTATCATACCAGATTACCTCAGCTTGGAACGCACTCAAGAGGGTCTCAGCATATCCCAATGCCGTCATTCAACCATCGATATACCAAACCCCACAATCTTACCGAACACATCACATCGGTCTATCACTCACCCGATCATATCACAAAGCATCGGTTCACGTCATACCAAACATATCATACCGGCATAACATACGAATATCACACACACCGAGCATGCCATAACATGATCCTCAATCTAACGACGGATAAACCATATATCACACGTCTCACGTCATCAAAACATAGCACCACAATCAACACGCAATCCTAAGGGCTCGACATGGCCCACATGCATTTCTACAACACAACAATTCTCAAACTTACGGCACGACCTAGCTCGTAAGCTATCCCTCAGTTCACTCGTTCCTCACATTTCACATGCAATTCTACAATTAAATAAAGTATTCGCAACCTATATGCATACTAGTAACTTTCCGTAATTAAACCGGTATTCGCTACTTTCCCTACCTCGATCGCTTTCCTCACGCTTAGTCACTTCGAGATGCCCAAAAGCCTCCTCCATCGAGCTCGGGTCCACAGTCTAGGATTACAAATTTAACACGCGAATCAAGAGTCATTCAAGAGTGGTTTAAAGAGGAAAACATTTCCAATTAACCCCGAAAGGGCTCAGTTATAGGTAATCGTCCCAATTACTTGAAAATCGCCAAAATGGGCCCAAAAGGCCCAATTCTGACCCATCACGGTTCGGGTCACGGAGCCTTGACTGACTCCGTGACGGTTCGGGTCACGGAACCGTGAGGTTCCCCGTCACAGGTGATGTGTGCCGTCACGGCTTCCCTCACAGAGCCGTGACGCACGCCGTCGCAGCCCCCGTCACGGATCCGTGACGAGTCTGGACAGGTTTGTCCATCTTCTTCCTCTAGCTCTGATTTCACGAAAATAAACCTCAAAACCTCCATTTTTTACCTTCCCAGCCTCCAAATCAGTCCTAAAAAAGTCTCTACTTCAATACTCATGATGAGTCTTCATCAAAACAACAACAATCCAATTAAAATCTATCATCCAACACCCTTTCTCTCCATAAATCACCATCTAACACCAAAACTTCAAAACCCAACCATGTTCATGTCTTTTTCCTCAATAACCATGAACTAAAATCAACAAAAACGAAAAAGGATTGAAGATTTACCTTGGGATTGGAGAATAGAAGAAGAAGCTGATAATTTTGAGAAGATTTGGGAAGAAAATCAATCCAAGACCCTTTTTTTTCCTCCTTTCTTCTTCCTTAAGATTCCATGGCTCTTCTCTCTCTCTCCCCTCTCTCTAATTTCGGAAAACACTGAAAATGAGGTGAATTTTGTGTCCCAAATTGCCTTAAACCCTAACCTAGAAAAGTCTATAATGCCCCTTTTAGTTCCTTCCTTCTCTTTGGCTCAAGTGGGGGCAAATGGGTCTTATTAGACCCATTTCTTCTCCTCCAAACCTCCATGGACACATGTCCATGTGGGGACCACCTCTACCCCACAAATATCCAGCTCAAATAAAAATAATTAGTTTTAGTCCCCAATTTGATCGAGTTTGACCGACAGTTGACTTTTTCACAATTACAGTCGTTTGAAAGGAAACGACCCAACTAAGCTAACTGTAATGACGGCTAAGCTTTTTGGGTCCCGGAAAGGTCCTGAATGACTCCCGGAGTCATCGGTTGACTTTTCCTGTAAAAAGTCAACTTTCGCCGAAAATCACCGGTTCGACCGGGGGCGGTTCTTACACCCTCCTTATCGAACCATACCGGTCACCGCCGACCGGTTTGGAAGGAACCATCTATCAGGCCTGATCGGACACCGGACTGGAGGACGGGACCACGACCCCTGGTACGCACGACCCCTGATAACTTTCCCGAGTGACCCCGGCAAACTCTAGGGCACCTCTAGGGATTTAGATCCTACAAGGGCCATGATCACGTGGCAGGCATCGAGTGACCCCTTGTAAAATGGTACTGTCCCGACCGGGACAACCCCATACACCACACGGAAGGTCACCACCCAAATCGGGCTCAGGCAGGAGCATCAAAACGAGATTCCCCAATTCCCAGCATTGCTCACTCCTCGGGTACCCCACACCGAGGTATGGGGGGCGACATCGCGACCAACGATAAAGAAGATACGTCGCCTGACAAATGCTAGGGTTTCAGCTCCTCGCTACAACCAGGATCATCTACCAGTGTACCTCAGAGGCCTGCTGAAGTACAACCCGGCAATCGGACCCCGACCTCGAACAAAAAGTGTTGAGGCAAAGCGGGACAACAATGTGGAGAAGGCCACACCTTCGGCAGAAAGAGACAAGAAGGCTACACTAAAGCGCGTCCAGAAATTGTAGATGGAGGGAATGGACCCTCCGCGCTGAGAATGATAGGACCCATCGGGAGTGGGAAGGTCTCCCCGGGACCTATACCCACAGACCCGGGACTACAAGTGCTGGCGAGTCTCGGGAAAGCCGCATTCAAAGCACTAATCCCTTTTATTTTAGGTCTGCACTTCTCTTTATTCCTAGGTCGATTAGGTTTTTGGTTGTTTTGTTTTAGATCTTTGAGGTTTATCATGTTTGAAATGTCGGTAAGGGAAAGTCTTGAGTTAAGATCTGCGATCAGAAGCAGACTATTTATACAGATCCATGAGCGTCTGGTGGACTACGGCCGACTGGGACAAATATCTGGAATCCTGGGCAGTTATGCCCTAACCTGTAAGGTTTACAGTTTACAGTAATACAATACCCCTATACTCGCTTCAAAAAAAAATCAGTGTTTGTCGGAAATCCTAAATACAACTTATCCTAATATTTGTGAAGCACCCCTAATTTTAATTTAAAACTTACAAAAAAAAATATCGGGGGTAGTTCTCGGAAAGAGGTCCTGCTCAAACCGCCGAAACAGGAGAGTCGGCCTCCCAAGCACTTATCGGATTTTTATACCACTGAGTGTAAAGTAATGGGTCGTTCTCTGGATCGGGAAAGACTTGTTCGCCCGTCGATGTTGGGAAACAGGTTGAGCAAGGACGAAGGGTAAACTTCCTCAACCTACAGCTCCGACTCAGGGGCCTGACGCATGAAACACAATTCGTGCATTGGCTTTCAAGAAGAAAGATGTGATGATTCGTCTCTAACTTCGGAGGCACGGCTTGGCGGGGTTACTTATTTTGTATTTTTGTTCCATGTTTCGCTTTTAGGAAAACGCTTAGATTTTTAGCTCCCCTTACTAGAGTTGTATGGTAATCGTTGCTTTGGTTTCTGGCCTGTTATATCAATTCCTTCTTGGAAAGTTTCTTTTGCCAATAAAGTTTCGAGCCTATCTAAAAAAAATTACAAAAATTATATAATCAATTAGTGTATATCATATTGTCATTATAATATGCTGATGATAATCTATTCGTGCAATTTCGTTTGTGGTAGTAGCCCATTGGCTCCAAACGTGAAAGACGATCCCAACTAGCCTCTAGTCAAAAGTCTGATTTGACAAAGACATACATGTGTCATGTATGTGAGGAAGGATATAAAAAACATAAGGTTGCATCTAACTTACGTCCAAGGTTGTAAATGGCGCTAGGTGTTAGTCGGGCGGTGAGGACCCCTAGGTGTTAGGCGGGGACTAGTCGGAGCCTAGGCGGATTTAACATTTTAATATTTTTAATTATTAATAAATATATATTACACAAATATAATAAAAAATTCAAAATATAAACTATATTTGTATGATATAAAAAAACATAAAGTATCGAATTACAAAATACTAAACAAAATAATGCTCTCATTTTGATTTTACTCTTTATTTTAATAAAAATATAAATTATAATGATGAACCACCAAAGAGGGACACGTTCCATATTCTTTTTATCAAGAATTTTAAGACCATTACAAACATATCGTCTCTCTCACTTTTCATCTCTTTTTCCACTGTCCGATTTCACAAACCAGAAGCCCCAAATTTTTTAATAATCGGGTGGGACGACGAGTCGGGTGATTTTCGGATTTTGGGGCCTAGGCGAGGCGGCAAGCTGGGCGTTCTTATAGATTTTGGGGCCTAGGCGGTCTAGGCGGGGACTTTTACAACCATGCTTACGTCATACGCAAAGAAAAACTGGTCCTTCAGATGTTGATGCTTGAGAAAACATTGTTCATCAAACTAAATATGTAGCGACGAATGTGATAAAAGAATGTGAAATTAAGACATACGAACAAATAGATTAAAATGGTTTATCAACTTTGTGTTAGTTGTAGAGAACAAATAAATATTATTAACTTAAGAAATTAGAAGCTATAGAGATTATGAGAAACAACTTGCACGACTTGAAAAAGCGGAACCATTATTTCCACACAAAGAGACAAAGATAGGAGACAATCAAGACATTCACAAACCTCATTATCCCTTTGAATTTTCATGCATAGTTACAATTAACAAGTTCGGATAGCATCCTGAACAAGTAAAGTCCCGTTGAATAAGATTCGCGGGAGCTTCTCCGTGGCTATGTCTATATAAATATGTCGTTATGAAACAATGTCACAGCATTACAATTCCAAATGGCGATTTTCTACTTCGTTTTCTGCTTGAGCTTGTTATATCCTTCATTGTTTGTTGCTTCCGATGTCTCTCTTGTTGCTCAAACCAATGCCCTTCTCAACTGGAAGACGACCCTTGAATACCATTCCCAATTCAATCTCTCTTCATGGTCCAATTCTTCAGCCAACATTGGTCTTTGCACTTGGCGTGGCATTTCTTGCGACTCAAGAAACAAAAGTGTCACCCGAATCGATCTTTCCCACTTGGGTTTAAAAGGTACTCTCCATCAGTTTTCCTTCAGTGCTTTCTCTAGTCTAACACATTTTGATCTTTGGGATAATCAACTCTTTGGTACCATCCCACCTCAAATAGGTTCTCTCTCTAAACTCATCTATCTGGACCTCTCCACTAATCACTTGTCCGGGAAAATTCCATCAGAAATCGCATTGATTCATGGCCTTGAAATCTTGTACCTCGTTCAAAATGAGCTAAACGGTTCAATCCCAACTTCATTTGGTCACCTAACAAACCTCACTAAATTTTATCTATTTGAAAATCAACTTTCAGGCATCATCCCTCAAGAGATTGGAAACATGAAATCTCTTGTTAGGTTAGGGTTAAACAACAATAAACTTAGTGGATCCATTCCAACTTCACTTGGTCACCTAACAAACCTCAACATATTGTACTTACATACAAACCAACTTTCAGGTAGCATCCCTCAAGAGATAGGAAACATGAAATCTCTTACTGATTTACAGTTAAGCACCAATAACCTTAGTGGATCCATTCCAACTTCACTTGGTCACCTAACAAACCTCACCAAGTTGTATCTACACACAAACCAACTTTCCGGATCAATTCCAACTTCACTTGGTTCCCCACCAAATCTTACCCAATTATATTTAGGAGAAAATCAATTATCAGGGACTATTCCCAAAGAGATCGGAAACTTGATGCCACTTACTACGTTACAGTTGAATAATAATCAATTTGTTGGCAGTTTGCCACCAAATATTTGTCAAGGTGGACTACTACAGAATCTTTCAGTAGGAGACAATTATCTTACGGGCAAAATCCCTCAATCCCTGAAAAACTGCAAGAGCTTAATCCGTTTTCGTCTTGATAATAACCAACTAAGTGGAAACATTGGTGATTCTTTTGGTGTTTATCCAAATTTGGATTACATGGACTTGAGTGGCAATAGATTCTACGGGGAAATTTCAAGTAATTGGGGAAGCTGTGAGAGACTTACCACTTTGAAGATTGCAAATAACAATGTCAGTGGTAGCATACCACCTGAGATTGGAAATGCAACCCAATTACATGTTCTTGATCTTTCTTCCAACCATATTGTTGGTGAAATTCCAAAAGAAATCGGCAACTTAACTTCTTTGCTACAATTACTTTTGAATGGAAATCAACTTTTGGGTTCGATTCCTCTTCAACTTGGGTTGTTTGCTCGTCTTGAACAACTAGACTTATCTTCCAATAAGTTAAGCCATTCCATTCCTGGAAATATTGGGAATCTATTGCATTTACACTCCTTGAACTTGAGCCACAATCAACTTAGTCAAGAGATTCCGCTTAAAATGTGGAAGCTACAACAATTGAATTTCTTAGACTTGAGTTATAACTCATTAAGCGGAGAGATGTCTTCCGAAATCAGTGGCATGAAGATCTTGGAGATATTGAATGTATCCCACAACAATCTCTCTGGCTCCCTTCCTTCATCATTTGAGGAAATGAGAGGCTTGGTTTTTGTTGACATCTCCTTCAATGAGTTTAAAGGCCCGGTCCCGAACAACAAAGCGTTTCAGAATGTGCAAGGGAACAAAGAATTGTGCGGTAATTTCAGTGCTTTGAAGCCATGCAAGTCTTCTCTGAATCAATCAAGAAAGCACCACTCCATTGTGCACATCATAATTTATTCTCTAGTGGCGTGTGTTGTTCTTGTATTTCTTTTGTTTGGAGTGTTCTTTGTTATTGGGAGAAGAGGAAGAAAGACGGGCCAACAAGAAGAACAAAGGGAAGTAAATGGTGAACTACTATTCACTATATTGGCTTTTGATGGGAAGCTTGTATACCAAGAAATCTTGGATGCGACCAAAGGTTTTGATGATGAGTACTGCATTGGGGAAGGAGGACAAGGCAAGGTTTACAAGGCGAGTTTATCATCCGGAGATGTTGTAGCAGTGAAGAGATTGCACCCAGAACCCGATGCTGTAGCAGAGAAGACATATCCAAGAGAGTTTGTAAATGAGGTCAGGGCGTTGACAGAGATAAGACATCGAAACATTGTAAGATTCTATGGTTTTTGTTCACATTCTATACATTCGTTTCTTGTCTACGAGTACCTCCAAAGGGGAAGCTTGGCGACTATCTTAAGCAACGACGAAGGAGCTAAGGAGTTTGGTTGGGGCAAGAGGGTGAATGTTGTTAAAGGAGTTTCTCATGCCTTGTCTTACATGCACCATGATTGCAACCCTCCAATTGCTCATAGAGACGTAAAGAGCAGCAATGTTTTGGTGGACGATGAATTTGAGGCTCGAGTTTGTGATTTTGGTCTTGCTAAGCTTCTGAATCAAGACTCTTCTAATCAGAGTGCAGTTGTAGGAACATATGGATACATTGCACCAGGTATGTAATTCATTCTCTTTACGCATTTTTGTTCATAGTTTTGTTATTCATATTTCTCGAATCATTCATAGCATAATGTACAAATGTTGTAATGTGACAGAGCTAGCATTGAACATGAGGGTGACAGAGAAATGTGATGTGTATAGCTTCGGAGTGTTGGCATTGGAGGTGATAAAAGGAAGGCATCCTGGTGAAATCATCTCGTATCTATCCACGCGATTGGAAGACTCGACAATAGACATTCATATGATGGCGAGAGATGGCCTAATGGACGAGCGTCTTCCAAGGCCAACAAGTCATGAGGAGGGTCAACTGATAATGATCACAAATCTTGCAACTTTATGTCTGAATGAGAATCCACAAGTTAGGCCAAATATGCTAGTAATTTCTCAAGCGTTAGCCAGGACAAGCCGTTCCTGATTCATCACTCTCTGAATAGTATAGTTGAGTTTGGAAGTGACTGCTCTTTCATGTGTTAAGGGCATAATGTGTTGTGATTTTCCCTTGTTATTTATCGTCAAATGAGCTAGTCATGTACAGCTTCTTTGGTGAAATTCCAAAAGAAATCGGCAACCAAACTTCTTTGGTGCAATTACTTTTGTATGGAAATCAACTTTTTGGTTCGATACCTCCTCAACTCGGGTCGTTGTCTCTTCTTGATAAGCTAGATTTATCTTCCAACAACTTCAACAACTCCATTCCAGAAAATCTTGGGGATTTATCGCACTTAAACTACTTAGACTTGAGTGACAATAACCTTAGTGAGGAGATTCCGGTTCATATGTGGAAGTTACAACAGTTGAATTTCTTAAATTTTAGTTATAACTCATTCAGTGGAGAGATCACATCCGAAATCAGTAGGATGCAAAGCTTGGAGACATTGGGTATCTCCAAGCTCTCAGGGTCTCTTCCTTCAACAACAAAGCATTTCAGATGGTGGAAGGCAACAAAAGACCATGTGGTAATTTGAGTTCATTGAAGCCATGCAACACTTCTCTAAATCAATCGAAAAAACACCACTCGATTGTGCGCATCATAATTAGTAGTAGTGGTACTAGTAGTGGTAGTAGTAGTATTGCTCATGCCTTGGCTTACATGCACCACCATTGTGACCCACCGATTGTTCACAGAGACATAAAGAGCAGCAATGTTTTGGTTGATGATGAATTTGAGGCTCGTGTTTGTGATTTTGGTCTAGCTAAGCTCCTGAATCAAGACTACCAATTTGAGTGTAGTTGCTGGCACATATGGATACATTGCACCAGGTATGTAATTCATTCAACTTCTTTCTCTTTATGCATTTTTTAGTCTATTGTGAAAGTGTATTTTGAAGTATGTGTCCCACATCGAAAGTGTGAGGATTTATTGACCCCTCGATATACATCTTGATGCCTCCACCCATAAGTTCGAGCTTTTGGGTTGGATTGGACTTTAACATAGTATAAGAGTTGGTTCGGCCCACAGCCCGTTTGTCACCTCCACCCTGTGGTCTCCGGTCCATATTTAGATGTCTAGTACTGTTATGGCCCACGTGTAGATGTCCAGTCCTACACGTAAGGGGAGTATGTGTCCTACATCAAAAGTATGAGGATTAATTGAACCCTTGATATACATCTTGATGCCTACACCCGACGCACAAAGCCAAACAGTACGCACGGCACACACAGCAGACAACGCACAAAGCCAAACAGCACACACAACAGACAATGCACAAAGCCAAATAGCACGCACTGCACACACAGCAGACCCACCATAAACGTAGTATAACCATTTCCAACGTCTTCGGCTATCACAACCCGTTCCATTTATATCGTACCGGATCACGAAGCCTCAGTCCTGACATCTTCCCGTCACGTAGACTCAGGGTAACATCCCAGACCGGAAATCCCTCAGTCGGACGTCTTCCTATCACGTTGACTCAAGGCCTCACGTACAACTGACCGGCACATACCTCGGTCGTAAGTCCTCCCGTCACAGAGACTCAGGATATCAATCACGCCATCCTTGGCTTCAATGCACTACATCGGAACTATCCCTCGGTGTAAGTACCACTCCGGTTGTAAGACTCGCTCCCGGTCGAACCGGTGGCTGTTCTAGCAAGTTTGACTTGCTACCGGAAAGTCAACCGATGACTCAAGAAGTCACTCGGGACTTTTCCGGAACCCAAACGACTTAGCCATCATCACGGTTGGCTTAAGGGGATAAAATCCTTTCGTTTGAGTATAATGTTGGAGGAAGTCAATTTTAGTCAAAACGAGACTTTTTATCGACTAAAAGCATTATTTTATTGTGCTGGAAATTATTTTGGAAAACTAAATAACCTACTTGGACACTTGTCCCTTTTTGGTTGAAAGAGAAAAGGGAGTGGTCTTGGACCATTATGCCCTCCCAAAAGCTTCTACAAGGGATTCTAGCTCAAGGGCTTTTAGTCATTTGACACATCTAGGTATTATATGAGTTTGGAAAAGCAAAACCAACCTATTTTGTGTTGGTGTAGCCGAAACTTGGAGGAGGAGCAAGAGAGAGGAGCTCCCATGGAGCTTTGAAGAAGAAACAAGGAAAAAGAGGCCACTTGAAGTCTTCCTCTAGCCATCCCTTCTCCAAATCTTTACCATCTTCTTCATCTCACTTTTCTAGAGGTAATGGAACTCTCTAATCCTCATTTCCCTTCATCTCTTTTCATGGGTTTTTGTCACACCCCAAATCCGGTTCTTGCCCGGACTCGAGGCATGACTAGTAATACAAGAATAAAAGAGATGACAATTCAATAATAAGTTCCTGAAAACTCCAATAAGTAACTCAATCCATAAAAACCAGTGTAAAATAAAAGTAACCCTCCAGGGGTGTAATAATAAACCTCCACAAAATCAGTTCTTAAACAAAAGAAATAAAAGTGAAGTCTCTACTGACACCCACACCGAGAAGCTCCCGAGCCTCTACTCCTCAATCAAGCCTGTAAACACAACAATGAATTCACAGGGGTGAGCTTACGCTCAGTAGGGAAAACACATATCAAGGTAAACCTCAAACTCCAAAGAATCAACGGCAATGTCCACAAGATCCATAATTCACCAACACAGTCAACAAGGTAGTTCATAACATTACGAGTAAATTCATCAGTAAAGTTAACATACAGCTCTTAACAATCACAGACAATAGATAAACCGATCAATGCCGTGGCACATGAAGTCACCACCCTCCGATCCACATCTTATGTGTCCTCTCGGATTTTCCCTCCAATCCAGAGGAGACGCATATCATTGAGACTATCGGAAACACCCTTCAGGACACATATCATCGGAAGTCTCAGAAACGTCTCCAAGGGACTTTAGATCCTCGGGAACCCAGGGCAATACTCCCATAGGAAGCGCACACTTGGGCAATTAGATGATAAATAATTAACAATTGAATAACGCACTCAATTAGAAACACAGAACGATCCAATTCAGACAACCACCAACTCGATATCAACCATAGCTCACACATCACCAATTCACACAACATGCAGTACACGAATCACATACACATAGCACATCAATCACACAATCCCAACTTACCGTTCACTTACCAGTTTCGAACCACCGGGGCATCGATCACCTGATTGCACCGCTCGGTACAACCAGTCATACTCGATGCTCCAAGCAACCATTAAAGTAAAACAAGTAATCATTCGAATACCATCAACGATCAAGTACGAGTTTAAACAACCAATCATACAACCTTCAACGAGCATACACACATGCAATTCAACTAGTTCCATTAGACTCTTTAGCCTATCCACTAAGCAACCAACAAACAAGCATGTGATCATAACACGCAACTAATCCGAGGGCTTTACCAAGGCTCCTCTACCAGACAATCAATTCCCAAGTATTGAAAGCGAATTACACTAGTGATTGGCATCCTAATCGGTCACCACTAGACAATTCCGATTATTAGTAATTGAAAGACGATTACGCTAGTTATTCGCATCCTATAGGCATTTCTAGGACCTTTCCAATTTTATTAACCTAGCATCCATACTAAGCATCGTAAAACGAGAGGTTAAGGCTTTCCCTACCTCGAGGTCTTCCTCTCAACACTCTGATGACAAGCTCGGTGGTCACCTCTCCGTTCTTCACTCGGGTCCCGGCGTGATAAAAGTTCCTCTAACTCGTGTCCACGTTCTTCCTCCTTTCCTAGCTTGGTTCCAAGGTTTTGAACCACCAAAAGAACACAAATTAGATTCCTCAACCAAGTGTTCTTCTCCTCAAAACACACCACAATGTTCAGAAATGGATCAAGGTTTGGAGAGGGAAAGTGGGAATCAAATTGAGCTAAAAGGAAGGGTTTTGGGCTCTGGGGATCTGATCCGGAATGCCAAACGGACCCTGTCACAGGCCGGCCCGGAATCCAGAACGGAACACGACACAGACCGGCCCGGTGAGCGACACGGACCGTATCAGGTCCCGTGCCGGACTCCCGCCCGTTCCGGGCCGGGTGCCGTGCCGGGTGCCGTGCTGGTACCAGGCACGTTCCGTGCGGCCTACCGTGCCGGTACCTGGCCCGGTCCGGGTCAGATTCCGTATCAGACCTGACCAGCTCCTTCCCCTTTCTTCCCCAACTCGAATTTCACGAAAATCCCAACACAAACTCCATTTCTAAACTCTCCTAGCTCCAAAATAAATCACCAAGGATACCCAGCAACTACACCCTCAATGGGTTCATCAAACTTCAACCAAAACTCAATCCAACAACCTAATTCACTACTTCTTCTCCAAACAATCAATCAAAGAGCAAGTTCTTCAAATTTTAAGCCAAAACCCACAAAACCCATAGATTGGAAGTGGAAGAAATGGAGAGTTGAGAGCATCCTTACCTATAGATAGTTGAGATGGAGAAGATGGAGTGAAAATGAAGGCAAAAGGACCAAGAACAAGCTTCAAAATCCAAGCTTTCTTCTCTATCTTCTTCCTCAAGAAAGTGAGCTCCTCCTCTCCTCTCTCTTGTGATTTTCGGCTGAAACAACAACAAATGGGCTGAATTGTTGCTCTCTTTCCTTTAAATGACCTAAAATGTCAATTTACTCAAAAGCCCTTTAAAGGTAACTTAGGAGGGTATGAGGGTCATTTGGAGCCCCAAATCTCATCCTCCAAGCCAAGCATGACAAGTGTCATGTGAGGTCACTCCTATTTAATAATTTTCCAGCTTTCCAATATTTATCGACAAATAACCGATATTACGCCCGAGTTTGACCGACAGTTGACTTTAACAATATTACAGTCAAACTGAAGGGAACGACCCAACTAAGTTAACCGTGCTAATGGCTAAGCTTTTTGGGCCCCGGAAAGGTCCCGACTGACTTTCCGAGTCATCGGTTGACTTTTCCGGCCGAAAGTCAAACTTAGCTAGGATTCACCGGTTTTACCGGGATCGACCGGGGGCGGGTCTTACAGTTTTGGGTGAAATTGCTAGATGTTGTTGGGTTTGAGTAGAAATGGTGTGAGATGTTGTTGATGAGAAGTTTTGTTGGGTTTTTGGTGAGAAATCCTTAGTTTGTTGGAGCTTTTAAGTTGGTTTTGATTTGATGAATCATTAGAAACTTGCTTATTTGTTGATTCCTACCATGGGTAGAGGAGTATTGGAGGTCTTTGACTGTTTTGGGAGTTGGAAGTGGTAAAATTTGGGGTTTGAAGGTGGTTTTTCGGAGGAAAGGAGCTGGAGGTTGAAGAAGGGCAAAACTGCCCTGGTGCGCCACGGATCCGTGACGGATCCCGTGACGGGAAACGTCACGGCTCCGTAAGGGAGTCCGTGACGGCACACGTCACGGCTCCGTGACGGTAACCGTGAGGGTTAGCGTCACGGGTCCGTGACCAGGTCCGTGGCCGAGCAGGGTGGGGGTTTCTTTGGAAGTTTTTCACCATGGTTGATCTTTGTTTTGAGCTGAACTTTGGAAGGGCTTTGGGGGTCTTACTTGCTGTTTAAGTGGAATCTAATTAATGTTCCTTTGTGTCCAAGACTTTGGGGATCGAGCTAGAGGAGCAAAGATCACGCCGGGACCCGTGTGAAGAACGGAGTGGTGACCACCGGGCTTATCATCAGAGTGTTGAGAGGAAGACCTCGAGGTAGGGAAAGTCTTAACTCCTCGTTTATGATGCTTAGTATGCATGTTAGGCTAATAAAATTGGAAAGGTCCTAGAAATGCCTATAGGATGCGAATAACTAGAATAATTGTCTTTCAATTACTAATAACCGGAAGTGTCTAGTGGTGAATGATTAGGATGCCAATCACTAGTGTAACTCGCTTTCAATACTTGGGAATTGTTTTACTGGTAGAGCGGCCTTGGCAAAGCCCTCGGATTAGTTGCGAGTTAGAATCACATGCTTGGTTGTTTGGTTGCTTAGTGGATAGGCTAAAGAGTCTAACGGAACTAGTTGAATTGCATATTTGAATGCTCGAGTGAAGGTTTTTATGATTGGTTGATTAAACTCGTGCTTGACCGTTGAATGTATTTGAATGATTGCTTGTTTTCCTTAAATGGTTGCTTGGAGCATCGAGTATGACTGGTTGTACCGAGCGGTGCAATCAGGTGATCGATGCCCCGATGGGTCGAGACTGGTAAGTGAACGGTAAGTTGTGATTGTGCGATTCGTGTGTTGTGATTATGTGATTCGTGTGCTGTGTGTTGTGGTGAAACGGTGATGCGTGAGCTATGTGTGATAGTGAATTGGTGTTTGTTGGGAATGGATTGCTTCGTGTTTCGGTTTGAGTGTGTTACTCAATTATTATCTGATTATTATTGAATTGCCCAAGTGTATGCTTCCTATGGGAGTAATACCTTGGTTCCCGAGGACATAAAATCCCTTGGAGACGTTTCTGAGAATCCCGATGATAAGCGCCCCGAAGGGTTGTTTCTGGTAGCCTCAATGATATGCGTCTCCTCTGGATTTGAGGGAAAATCCGAGAGGACACATTATATGTGGATCGGAGGGTGGTGACTTCATGTGCCACGGCATTGATTGGATTACCTATTGCTCATGATTGTTAAGAATTATCTTGCTGACTTGCTGACGAAATTGTTGAGTTTAAAGTCCACCTTGTTATGTATTTCCCTACTGAGCGCAAGCTCACCCCTATGAGTTTATTGTTGTGTTTACAGGCTTGATTGAGGAGTAGAGGCTCGGGAGCTTCTTGGTGTGGGTCTTGTAGAGACTTCGTTTTATTTCATTCCTGTTTTGAACAAACCTTGTGGAGGATAATTATTACACCCCTGGAGGGTTATTTATGTTTTAAACTGAGTTATGTGAATTTGAGTTTCATATTGGAGATTTTCAGGAACTTATTGTTGAGTTATTGCCTTTTTAATCGTTTTATACTAGTCATGCCTCGAGTCCGGGCAAGAACCGGATTTGGGGCGTGACACCGGTTATGCGTTTTCTTGGAACACACAACAAGGATATAACAAGCAGCACAAAGCCAAAGTTGGTCCCGGTCTATCAATCGGACCGTCTCAACATAGCACACAGCCGGTCTATCACTCACCTGGTCATATCACAACCAAGAGTTCACGTTTTATCAAACACGGCACACTTGCCACACACAGTCACAACATGCAACACCGAGTATAATCTTAATTAGACTCTCACACAGCGGTTATAACACGCATCATGCATCTTAATCAGCACACAACCCTAAGGCTCGACATGGCCATTCTACCGGCACGGCAATTTCCCAAGTATTGAAAGCAGGTATTCTAGTGAATCACATCCTACATGTTACTAAGACTCGTCCGGTTATTTAATAACCGAAAGCGGCTATTCTAGTGAATCACATCCTATATGCCAACTAGGACCTTTCCGGTTATTATTATTTTCCTAATCATGCATACTAGTAAATTTTCGCAATTAAACCGGTATTCGCTACTTACCCTACCTCAAGGCGATAACAACAACTGCGTCACCTAGCTGCTGACGTCCTGGCCTAACTCCGGTCTTCTCGGGCAAAGTCCAAGCCTGGGTTTGAACAGTTAAAAAGTCCAATCAGTTCCGATACGGTCCAAAATTAATTCAACACGTTGCCTTTTAAACTCGAATGGGTCGAAAGCAGGATTAAACGACGAATCGGGTTCCAGCACCCGAGCCCCGAGCATAGAACCCAAGGCACAGTTTCCAATGCACATATCTCGAGGCACGGTTTCTAATGCATGGAACCCGAGACACGGTTTCCAATGCATGGATCCCGGGACACTGTTTTTGAGGCATGGTTTTCGAGGCACGATTACCGATGTGTCCAATTCAGCGTTCCGCTTTTAACCCCGTTCTAAGTCCGGTTTAAAAGTCCAGGTTCCAAATACGTTCAACAGTCCCAAAACCCGATTAACGGTCCACAATTCCTTTTTAATTAACTTAAAACTGTTTTGAAACCCATTTTAATTTAAACTTAGATTTTATTTTAATTCCAATTTCTTTTCTGCTCTTTTAATAACTCTTCGATTCAAGTCCAGATTTGGTCCAGTTCGTCCAGATTTCAAAATGATTTCTGTTTCAACACTGCCCAGAACCGAGATCGCTCGGGAAAAGAAAACAAAGGGAAGAAGGAATGCTCGGATTTGAGTCTGGCCGGCCACCGGCGAAGACACAGCCGGCGACCAAAACCTCACGGGTTTGGTTTCTCACCGTGGGGGGAAAGGACGGCAACGGCGAAGGCTCGGAAACGCTCTAGTGAAGAAAATGCGGCGGAGAAGAAACAGATGAAGAAGGGTGAGAGAGCGGCGGAGCTCAGAGGCGAGGACAATGGCGGCGGTTTGGGGCTGGTTTATCACTTCGTCGGCGAGACAGGCGGCGGATTGTGGCTTGGTGAAGCCTTGAACGATGACCCTCGAACCTTCCGGTGACGATACCTCTCGGCACTTCACGGCGAGTCAAAACCGTGCACGGAGAAGAGGAGAGGGAAGGCGGCGAGACTCATATCTGAGAGAGGGAGGGCTCGGGAGAGGAATAGAGAAGTGGGAGACGAGAGAGACACTCGGGGACGAGGATGGCGGCGGCGGTTTTGGTTTCGGACGGCACTGGAAGAGAGGGCGGCGACGAGAAGAAAGGCTCGGGAGAGGGAGAGGTTGGGAGAGAGGGAGGCGAGCGTGAGGAAGAGAGGCGACGAAATGGGGTCAAAACCCTAAATTTCACCTTTTAACCCCGAGCCTCAACTGGGCCTGGGCCAGAAACGGACCGGGCTCGAAGGTCTGGGCTTCAGGTCAGCCCAAAGCGAAGAGAAGTGGTTTGGGTCGGGCTTGGCCGGGTCTGCCGGTCGGGTCTGGTCCGACCCTTTACCCCTTTTTTTAAACGAAATAAAAATTAAACCGAAAATCAATCTCAACGTTCCGATCGAATAAAATTAAATAAAATAAATCTTTTTACCGAGGCGGTCTTCACAACTAGACAATGCAGTCTGAGAGTACTAGAGCATAACAACAGACTACTAGCATAAAAAAACACAAAGAGGCCATAACACAAACAAAGCCTCGGACTTCTTTGCCAAACCACAAAGGTTGCCACAGAAAGTAATAGACCTTTTGACCGAAGGAGACTGAAAGATAAATGTTGCAACTTCAAGAAAGATGCTTCAACAGTGTTAGAAATATTTGAGTAAACCACAACATTCCTCCTCAGCCATAACACCAACAAGGCAATAAATGCAACACGAAGCCATTTAAGCCAAAATCTCCTAGGCCATAAACCTTCCCAACTATATAAGACCAATGTAGTAGTTGCAGGATGAACATAAACAACTCCCCACCACCTGTAAACTCTTGTCCAAAAATTCCATGCAAAACTACAATGAAGAAAAAAATGATCTGAATCTTCAAAAACAATTTTGCAGGACTTACATAGCACTTCAGAAAGGGATAAGGGTCTCCAAACAGACAATAAACCCCCAGACGCCCCTTCAGCGGGAGAGAAAGCATGTTCCCTATTACCAACGAGCCCACAATAATACTCTGTCTCTTCTGGACGGAGTTTGTTCCTGTCACATTCCATGAGAGGAACTCCATCTCTTTAATTTAGGGATAAAGCAAGAGAATTGGAGTTCAAGGCCTCCAATTCCTCATCATCACATTCATCTTCATATAAATCCTCCTTATCAGCTTCCAGATCAAGGCGTTCCGGTGTCTCTAAATCAAGATTATTAAACTGTTCTAAAATAGAGACATCAGTTTTTAAAGTCTTTAAACCAACCTATTTAACATAATCCCAATCTCCCTGTCGTGCTTGACGTTCTGTGCTTCGAGGACTGAGGTGAGACAAAATCGGAGCTTGATACGCAACAACAGGTTTAACTTTCTGCGGGCGTTTTGGTGAGACCCGGGAGTTTGAAGGGAAACTTGCGCAGCACGGGGAAGCTGGTATGCGACTGATTTGACCGAGACAGACTGGGCTTCGGGTTCATGAGGTTTAGTTGAACGCGAAGTTGAAATGAGCCCCTTATCCGAGTTTGAGATTGTATTGGAGACCTTAGTATGAGATAGATCTGCAGGTTCATCTTTTATCAACTTGGCATTCCCAATCCTTATCCGAGGAGGAGTCCAGTAACGTGATGCTTGGAAAAAACAACTCCGGCACATCCATAGCACCAATTCCAGTAATACAAACAGGGAATACAGAATTCCCTAACTGAAAATTCAAGACTAGGGAGGAAATTTTTGTATTACTATGAATCAATAAGAACGATTTGTCAAACACAGCAGAATCAGGAGAAGTGTCAACGAGATGATGTAAAATTGTACCCAGTTTCTTGCCAACCGATAAAACAGAGGCCTCTGTTCTTCCTTGAAACGGAATTCCTTCCACCACGACCCATTGAATAAAACCTCCCAGAGTAACTAAAGCCCCTGAATTGCTTAAAACTTCAAACCATGGTTTCAACTTGTTCCAGTTATCCTTCTCCAGTTCATCTCTCAGAGTAGGATTGATGACTGTGAGTAGAAAAACTATGTTGCTAAAGGAACGTAACACTATATCCTCCAAACCCATAGATTTCAGCAGAGAGTTGTATTGAGAGGTAGACCAATTGTTTTGTGCCAGAACAAGAATACCTGAGAGAGTCATCTCCCTAGAACCTTCGATCGGAATGCCCTGAGCTAAAATCTCATAATTCAACTGTGCTTTGGGAACCCATTGCTGACGAGGAGGTGATTTTTGTCGACTCTCTTTGTGCGGAACAGGCCTAGCATAAGCCAGAGCTACCAACAATTTGTATCCATCTTGCATTGTACCATTAAAAACTTCAATGGCTTCGTTTGCTCTAGCAGAGACAAGTTGAATGAAACCAAAAAAAAATTCAGTACGATTGAAACGCTTGCAGACATAACATGAAGAATACCTTATTAACCCAACAAATGCTTCAACCAGGCGCCGTCTCTCCCCGGAGGCAAGTTACAAACAAACAATTTCTCGGTGATCGAGGAAGGAACCTGAGTCTCCTTTGGCTTCTGACTTGTGGAAGGATGGGCAGACTCCTCCAAACGTTGAATCAATGTCGAGACTCTCCTAGACAGAATTGTTCGCAAATTCGAATCAATTGGCTTTTCAGCTGATAAGTCACCCTCCTTGGATGGTGAAAACCGGCTTGAATTGTGTGAACTTCCATTGGGAACGACGACCACTGATTTCGGTCTCGAGCTCTGCTTCACCAGATCTGATCTCGCCGGCGCTTTCCCTTTTCTCGCGTCCCTCAACATGTTATTCTTCCGCCTCGAGCTGTGAATCCACAAAAGATATTGATTCAAGAGCATAGAGTACTCTAGAGAAGCCACTAAACCTTGGCCGAAAGTGTCGACTCAGTCCGATGAGGAAACGAGCAACCCTTCACAGTTCAAAACAAATTGATCCTCTATGGACTGATTTCCTCTAACCAAACACAGCAAAACCCAAAGCACCCTGTCCTTGGTTCGACAATCTCCACCAACGGTCGAGTTCGACGAAGCTTCGACGGTCGCAGAGATACGGCGAACAGGAACCCACACCAGTAGAAACGAGACTAAAGTGTACTATACCATGGTTGACGATCACAGAGTCAGCGAACCACCGCCAACAAGCCAAAAACGAGAACGAAGACTAGCGCGTGGAGGCGCGTTCTATTCAATCCTTTGTTATTTACTTTGTCTTTCCTCCTTTTATCTCTTGGAGACTTTTAGTTATGTTGGTGCTAATTATATTTTATAGTTATTTATATCTATTACTCCAACCTGTGTATGTGAATACCTACATATGTCTTTGTCGAAGAAGACTTCGACTCGAGACTAGTTTTGGTCTCTCACGTTTAGATACCAGCCGGGAGTGGTGGAAGTTGATCTCCAAACGTAAGAGACCAAACTAATATAGAAATATCAAAATGTCAGGATGTTTTGCCTCCAAAAGAGTATTTTTGTACTTTGATACAAAAATCTTTTCTCTGGACCTCTTTGTTTTTGTCTTCACAATCCTTAACCTAAAAAGCCTCTATTACGGTTGTCATCGGTGGTGGCCCCCTGTTTACCCCTCTTCTTCCTCCCTTTCACTTATTCCTTCTCTGACCACCCCATCTTTCTCGTTGTTTTCTACTGTTGCACTATTTGTGGCCTTTGTGGCGATTTTTCGGTCACGTCATCCAAACCTTTTAGCCCCGGTCATTCTCAGTCTTCGTCCTCTGGCTTCAGTTGATCTAGATCTAGAGCACACTCCAAGATCTAGTACTTTGGTCTGATCTTCAGCCTATGTCGGCCTCGTCTCCGGCCTATGTCGGACTCGTCTCCAACGGACGTGGTTTGTGTGTCGAACTCGTCTCTAATCAGTAGTCGTGGATCGTGTGTCAATGTCAAGTTACTGGTCGCCATCAACTCATCGCCCCCTTTCGTTCACATAGTTGTGTCCCTGCTCTGGATATTACCGGCCATTCAGGCGGTTCTGGTGTTTCTTGTACATGGGTGCTTTGGTGGTTTTTCGTATTAAAGGACCAACTCAACTAAAAGCTCGACCTGATAGTTGAAGGTCTTACTTATAGTTATATTCTAACACGCGCCTGCACAGACAAGCCCATTTACAGGTTTGGAGGTGAATTATTTAGAAGATGAGATAAGCTCATTGAGAAGAGAGATAAGGGCGGCCTATTTTAGGCAAATTTAGAAAGAAATTAATATTTTATGTAGAGAGTGGGATTTGAACCCGGGTCTGATAGGTGTCAAGCTCTGATACCATATTAAAGGACCAATTCAACTAAAAGCTCAAACTAATAGTTGAAGGCCCTACTTATAGTTATATTCTAACAGTTCGGACACTGGTGATAGTTGTTGTTCGGGTTGCGCTATGGTGGTCTAGGTGAAGATTGTCCCTCTATTTATGTTCCATGTTGTGGTGGTCGATTCTTATATCTTGATTGGATCGGAACTATTACCGGGACTCCTCTAATGCACCCGGTGGGTAAGGCCCGCTTTGTGCTTTCGTTTTTACTCACTTATGGCTCCATGACTCATTCTCGTGAACTAGGTTCGTTTCACAATTCACTATTTCCCCTCCAATTTATCGGTTGAAGGCTCATGGATCATTTGGGTGTTGGCCTTCAACGAGTTGTTTTGGGTCTTTAGACCTCGTCTAAAGTCGAAAGGTTTTATTTCTAAGGTTATTTGAGTTTCAGTCGTTTTGGCCACCGTTTATCTCTACTATTTTACAATGTTGGTCGTCGATGTGTCGGTGTCCATCATACTCTCTGAATTCGTGGTTTCGATGAGATGGGGTGCTTTCTACAAGTACTTATAAGTTTTGGGGTGTTTTGAGTGGAGGTTGATTGTTGACGTGGTTGTTATTGTCGTTGTGTTCTGATTTGTTTAGCTTCATGGTGGTTATATTTAGGTTTTAAACTTAAAGTTGTTTTATCTCCTAAGCCCCTTGTTGGGTTCAGTTAGTTCGTATCTATGTACTTCAGGGTTGCAAAAAAAACATTGTGATAGGTATCTTGTTTTAACCCTGTGTTGGGTTTATTGGCCTCTGTTGGCTTTTCAACTGCTTAATATTTGTAAAATTTGGTATTTAGACTTTTTGTCTAGTTTCCTACCCCTTGTCGGAATTGTTCTGAAACTGATTTTCATTCAAGTTCTCTTGTTTGTAATTGAGGGTGGTTTTTTTCCCTCGCCTTCTCTTTTAGTCAAAATAGAAGCTTGTAATACAAAACTTTGCTTATAAAAAAACCATAATAATGTAAGATCTTTCGAAAAATTATCGATTAATCCAGTTGTAGTTTTTTCACATGACATATCTCGATTCATGTTGCATATGTATTTCTCGTATACTATTATTTTTTGTCTCTACCTAAACTACAATTCACCACTATGTAAAAAACTAGCCGCAACTCTCTCTCCCTGCGATTAGGGTTAGAGAGAGTTTTGCGAACAACCTCGAGTTCCATGGCGTTTTCGAGCGATCAGGACGGTGGGGAACATGGTTTCGAAGATGGGGTTCATATGGGACCTTGTCTTTTGGAGCAGGGCCGCCGGAAATCGAGCTATGGCTCGGGTTTGGAGACGGCGGAAGGGGAATCGGCGGGAGACGACCTTTTGATCTCAGCCGGCGTGATGACAAACAGGGAAGACGGAGAGTCGGGGTTTCAGCCGGTGTTCTCGATCGCGATGCGGCCGGGAGGTGAGGAGAGCGCGCCGGCACCGTTGATGCAGTTTGCGGCCCGGAACAGGGAGGAAGAAGGTTGGGTCGTGGGTGGACGAGTCCAGTCGGGACCGGCCTGCCGTCGCCGTACTCCGGCGAGAGGCCCTCGCCCGAGAGGGTTTGGAAGCGGCACGGGGCAACGTGCACAGGCGGTGGGCAGCGTCCGGAGTGGAGAAGATGTGGCGGCGGGATCGGGCCGGTGAGGTTTTGGGCTTGGGCCGTGGGTTTATGGCATCTGCAGCGGCGGGGGGCTTCACGCACCCTCGCCTCCAGGAATGAGTAGGGAAGGGGTCAGGGGGGTTTGGTCGACTGTACCTTCTCCCTGGCGTATAGGTGGCATTGGTACCACCAACAATTGATGAGTTACTTCTCTACCACTTCGGAGTCAGCAATCCCGCGTTCAGGAGCCCTACCATTATCAGTCAAGGGAGGACGACGCACGCTGACATACCGGGGGAGTAATCGGTCCACCACTGCATGTTTATCCTCTGATCTGCTCGATCAGTTTCTTCTGGTTGGAGTATACTGTATCGGTGTCCCCGGATGCTACCGCAGTCCCACCCCCCCCCCCCCCCCCCCCCCCCCGACCGCCATTATGTCTAAAAGCAAAATTTATTTTTCTGCACTTGTCTTTCTAATTTTATTAGTTTGGTTTATGTATGATGATTCCTACGTTCGTGGGCACAAGATTGCTTTAAATTAATAATATCATCATTTCTCTCAAAAATAACAATTCACCAATATGTCCTTTTACTCCTCCTCGATCTCCTTCAAGGCACTCATAATTTGTGGAGCTCAACCACTTTCATTATGACAACCTAATATGTTAAATGTGAATGTAAATATGTGTATATATGTAGATGGGAAAGATAATAAGATTTGGGTAGTGATAACTTTAATCTAGGTGAGCCATTGGAATCGATTTATCAGTGTTTTTATGTGGAATCGACCATTATTTTACTGTAAAACTATACTAAGTTTTTTATATAATCATGCACATGTATATATATTGAGTTTTATTGTCAGCATGACCACTATTTATAAGGTATAAGTTGCTTGACATAATGAGTCACCAAGGCCGAGACTATTGACTAAGGAAATCATATAGGGGGTTTGACCGAGTAATCACTCTCTCCAAGATGACTCATCACCTATTTTTAGACAGTTGACAAGGGGCGAGACAACAACTATTAGTCACTCGGTTGCGCCACCGTTTCTCCGAGATGGCATCGTCGCCACGAACAAATCGTATAGTCAAAATGATGCATCATTTGCGAAAGGGGGGATTGTCACGCCCCAAATCCGATTTTGACTGGACTCGAGACGTGACCAGAGTTAATAATAGAAAAGCGATAAATAATTGACAAAAGCCTTTAAAATATCAAATAAACTTCCTCAAATCAACATCAGTAAATAGTTCAAAAATCTCCAAAGAGTCACAGCTCGACATAAAGAGAAAGGTAAATAGTGTTTAGTACAAAGGACCAACACAAATCTAGAATCATCCTCACGAAGACTAGAAGCTATCAAGCCTCGACCTCACTAGACATCAGGTACGCCTGTAAAACAGTAAGAAACACCATAGGGGTGAGCTTACGCTCAGTAGGAAAAATCGTAACAACTCTACCTTTAGCTCAATAATAAAACTGCTTAACAAGATAGCGTAAATGATGATTTAAATACTATTATCAAGGAAAAACTAGTAATCAGAATAAATAAGAATAATACCGCAATCTCAAGGATAACAATAAACTAAAAGATTTCAGGAAAAGTACTGCAGACGAATCATAACTGTTAAAAATGGGAGAAATTAATATCACGCCAATCACTTGCTTTCTCAAGCCTCCGATCCATGGATAGATTCTAGTGTCACATCGGTTCCCATATTCCGATCCACCAGCGTACCCATATCATATCAGATTTTCCCTCGGACCAGAGGGGGCACATGCATCGGGGCACCGGAAACCATCCCAAAGGGACGCTCATCATCGGGATTCCCGGAAATGCTCCCAAAGGACCATGTGTCATAGGGAACCAAGGTAGTGCTCCCATAGGACGCATACACTTGGGTGAAACCATAGTAACCATTTCTCGCTGAGTAACCCAACCAATTGCCCCGTAGGGTCCATCTCCAATAACCAATGCCCTCAGGCTCCAATAATTCATGCCCCATAGGGTCCAATAACCAATGCCCTCAGGCTCCAATACTCAACCATTATCACGCAGAATCTGTCACACTCCAACAACCACAACACCACCGGATTACCCCCCCCCCCCCCCGGTGTAGCACCGAACCGAACAATCAAACATCTCAAGAACATAAGTAAGGGAAACACACCATAACTTATCCACCAATCAATACTTATCAAAGCACACTTTCACAACAACACACCAAGACAACCAATAGTCCTCTACACTTACCGTATACTTACCTGTCACGAACCATCGGTATATCGATCACCTGATTGCACCGTTTGGTACAACCAGTCATACTCGATCATCCGTTCAATCAATCAATTAATCCACATTCAATCACGCAAACAATCAAGTAAACATTCAATCCATCAATCATGTAAACCTTTAACCGAGCAATCAATCATACAATTTAACTAGTTTCATTAGACTCTTAGTTTATCCTAAACTAAGCAAACAAGCATGTGAACCTAACACAAAAACTAATCCGAGGGCTCATCACGGCCTCTCTACCAGTAAACATTTCCCAAGTATTGAAAGCGAATTACACTAGTTGTCCTCATCCTACTCATGCATACTAGACACATTCGATTATTAGTAATTGAAAGACGATTATTCTAGTTATTTGCATCCTATAGGGCAATTCTAGGACCTTTCCGATTGTATTAACCTAATATGCATACTAATATTGAAATTACTCGAGTAGTTAGGATTTCCCCTACCTTGTGGTCTTCCTCTAACAAATCTCTGCTGTAATGCTCAATTCGCCTCCCCACCGTTCTTCGCACGGGTTCCGGAAAGGTCTTCGTCCCTCGAGCTCGAAACCAAGGTCTTGGCACACAATTAAACTCTAATTAAGATCTAACAAGAAGCAAGAAACGTCCCCAAAAACATCCCAAAAGCTCAGCTCAAAACGAAGATCGAAAGTGACGAAAAACACCCCAAAAGACCACAAAACTGATCTGCCACAGAAGGGGTGACGGATCCGTGACACCACCCGTCACGGATGACGTCACGGAACCGTGACGTGTGCCGTCACAGACTCCCTCACGGAGTCGTGACGCCTTCTTCACGGATCCGTGGCAGGTCTGGGCAGACTCGCCCTTCTTCAACCTCCAGCTCCTTTTCCCCGAAAAATACCTTCCAAACTCATTTTCAGTCAACAACAACTCCCAAAACAGATAAATAACTCCAAAGCTCCTCTACCCATGGTAAGAATCATCAAAACTCAACAATCCAAACAATTTCCAACTTCCAAAATCAACAAAACCCAAGGAATTTTCATCAAAACCCAACAAAAGCTTCTCAACAACACCATCTAACACTACTCCAATCAATACCCAACAACTTCTAGCAAAACCAAGTAAAAACCCAAGAAATGAAATGAAGGGAAAAGAGATTTAGATGGTGCCCTTACCTCTAGAAGAAGAAGAAGAAGAAGAAGAAGAAGAAGAAGAAGAATGAGGTAGAAAATGGGCCAAGTTGCCTCTTTTTCCTTTGCTTCTTCTTCAAGACTCCATGGGAGCTCTCCTCTCTCTCTTTCCTCTAAGTTTCGGCTACAACAAGCAAATTGGTAGAATTGTGATGCTCCAATTTCTTTAATAGACCTAGTTGTAAAAAGACCAAAAGCCCTTTTTGATACTTTACCCTTAAAGGTCCTTAGGAGGGTAAAATGGTCCAAGACCACTCCTTTTCTCTCTTCCAATACTTTATGGACATGTGTCCAAGTAGGGCCCATTAGTCTCCGATTTAAATTTCAGCCCTTTAATTAACTATGGTCTTAGCCGATAAAAAGTCAAATTTTGACCATGGTTGACTTTCCCCAATATTATACTTAAACGAAGGAAATGGCCCAATTAAGCCAACCGTGATGACGGCTAAGCTTTTGGGCCCCGGAAAATCCCCGAGTGACCTCTGAGTCATCGGTTGACTTTTTTGGCCGAAAGTCAAACTTGTCTTAGAAGTCACCGGTTCGACTGGGATCGACCGGGAGCGGTTCTTACAGGGATGAAACGGTCACACATCTCTTTCTCACATATGGCTTTGCAAAAACATGCTGGAGGCAGCTGGGGGTGTTCCCTCGCCTTTACCCCATCAGAAAATCGAGGAATGGTGGGAAGTTATCTCGGTAGGTCCCACCAAAACTAAAGAGGTAGAGATCGCCAGCGTTCTATGGGAAATTTGGAAAGCTAGGAACGCTTCAATTTTGAATGGGACAACCCCTACGGCTCTAGGAGTTCTCCCAGATGCGCGGGCCCACCTCCTCGCATGGAAGAAAGCTAACGCCATAATAAGTGCCCCCACTCAAACTCTGATTAGATGGTCATCCAGATTCGTTCCTCCACCAGTTGGAACGTGGGTAATCAACGTGAACGGTGTAACTTTTCAGGACACAGATCAATCTGCATGGGGCCTGATATCCCACTCTAGAGATGGGCAGGTAGGACTCATAGCAAATGGAATCATCCTGGGATGCGGACCGACAATACTAATAGAGGCCTATGTTATTGCTACAGCGCTCCGCAATACCACTTCTCTAGGGACGGCCCCCATAGTCATCCACTTTGATGCTCAGACTCTGATAAACATGATTGAAATAGGGGACCCTCCAGCTTTTCCGGTCGGCGCCGTAGTTAGGGGCATCCGCCTTATGTTGACTCAAAACGAAAGAATTTCTCTCCAATTTGTAAAAAGAACTACGAATAAGGCAGCTCACTAGTGAACCAGAGATGCTCGTTCTATGTCAGTCCTTCAGTGGTCAGGAACTCTTCCTGATGCACTAACATGTATTCTCACTAGTGATATTTAATAAATTTTAGCATTTTAAATCACCCAAAATAACACCAAAAGAGTCGAACTATCCAACTCCCACCGTCTCGCATGTGGAAGCGTTGGACGGACGAGAGACCGGACAAGCACACCACAACCACCGGGAGAGACCACGAACCCAACAAGATTTACAAGCTTGGCCACGTACAAGACCAGATCTGACAGGTGAAAGCATGCCAACGAGTTACAAGGACACGACGACGAGCAATCCAAGAGCACCAGTCTCTGGTTGAGAGCAACGGCGAGAAAGCTACTCCAACTCCAGCGACGATCCAAAGCACTTTCAGCCAAGAAGAATCGAGTAGAAGGCAAGACCCTGAAAGAGGAAGGAAGGGTAGGAGAAGGGAGGTGGAGGCAATAAGAGTTCTGATCGTTGTCGGTAGAGACAATGGTAAAAAGCGATGGCAGCTAGGGTTTCTGAAAGAGAAAGGTTGAGAGAAAAAACCAAACCTGTAGGTTTCTTCAACCAGTTATCAACTTCTTTTCTCTTTTGTGCTACATCATGCTATATCGAGAAGACTCAAACAGAAGAAACTCATCACATCATAGGATTACATTATATACTTCAAACATATAAGTGAAATCCCACAACAATGAATGTATGTACTATAAGGAGACATACAGATATAAGATAATGCTGCTATATACATATTACAACTGGTTTGGTTATCAGGTTTGTTATTTACAAATTGACAGTCAACAGAAGATGAAACACATTGTCACTTGTGGGATAAATAGTGTACACAGTTCATCATCATCATCATCAATCAGTCAAGCCAAACCCACTTTCACTTTGACCTCATAAGTCCATATTATATATATGTAATCACTGTTAATGAAACTTCCAAGGAGAGAACAAAAGAATATAGCAGCACCTTTCACACCACCAACTCAGAGTCAGCTTCTCTGCAATGGTTATATCAGAATATGCAATATTCAGGAACCCAACGATTTATTGCCGTAGAAAGAATACCATGAGGTATCGATTTTTGCCATATAATAATTACAAGAGATAATTGTAGATAACCTACCCTGAGGTATTCATTTTTTGCAACTTGTAGTCCTATATTCGATAATTGAAAATCACAACCCAAAACTTCTTTTGTTGCATTTTGTATGAAAATGACACTTTTACCCTTATAATTTAGATTTAAAAATTAATAAGCAAAAAACAAAAAATCCAAATTTTCATATCCCTTACTTTTCTTCCTCTTTGTACCATGCAAATAATAAGAAATTGAAGAATATGAAAATTTATTATTTTTAAAATTTCCAAGGGTAAAATCGTCATTTCAAAAGAAATTTATTCGGGGTGCAACAAAAAGAGAAGTTCAAGACATTTTTTACAACTATCAAAGAGGACAACATGTTGCAAAAAGTGAATACTTCTGGGTACTTTTTTGCGTTCATCCCTAATTGAAATAAAGATCCTTGAATTTGTTATTTTGTTGCACTTCGTGTAAGATTGTTTTAAATAAACAATTATAGCCTTGAAATCTGAAATATAAAAGTGATGACAAAAATAAAGTTTTCATCTCCCTTGATTTTCTTCCTCTCGTACGATACAAAAAGAAAAAAAAATTATTGATTCTTTGTTTCTTACTTACTATATTAAAAAAAATTAATTTTCAATAGTAAAATCATCATTTCAAAAAAATTTACACAAAATGCAACAAGACAAGTCCAAAGCATTTTTATGCAGTTATAATAGAAGAGAGCTACAACTTGCAAAAAGTCAATGCCTCAGGGTACTATTTTGCAATTATCCCTTCATTTAATTCAAAATCGAGACTATAGCAAGCCGGTGAAGTGTAGAAAAAAGAGAACATCTTACCTCTAATCGAACTCGTCATGTTCACCCTCAAAATGTTTCTCCATTTTCAAGCCTTCTCTGTCATTATGTACAAAGTTGAGCTGAGTCTCCATCTCTCTATCTCTATTATTTACACTCTCAGGCTGAGGCATCGGTTTCAGGCTTTCATTGTTATTCACATAGCCCTTTGTTCTAATAGGCATTAAAGAACCGCCCGAGCCAGTTTCTTCAACAATAGCATTCTGAACTTGAGTCGGTGCAGAACCACCTTCAGTTGTGGAGTTGAGAGAACTAGAACTACTCCTACGGGAAAACCGACCATTTTCAGACAACACGGATCTTGAAGTTCCAACCAAAGAAGAAACCCTGAATGAAGAAAATATGCTTGAGACTCCGATAATAACGCTATCGAGATAATAACGTAATGAGAATCGAAGTTTCCAAGTTTGTATGCGTCATATGAACCAGAAACATAACAGAGAGAACTTAAGCACACCTGTCTAGCTGAAATTTTGGGGTTTGAAGAAAATCAAAAACCGGAACTAAGCCTCTCGAGCTTGCTTCGATCATGCGAGTTGGAAACCTCTCGATTTCAATTTCCCCTCCTGAAGCAATATCGTTGTCCGTTTTGATTCCCTCTATCATCATAGACTGGAACGATATCTGACGAAAATACAATTCGTGATTGAAAAGAAAGTCGCATGACAAACTTAAGAACAGTGTGTTATAAAATTGACCCAAACAACCAACTAGGCAGCTGTTTTCAGAACACCAAGGCAAAATAAAACAGAAAACGTATGTAACCGGGATAAACGAAACGGACCATGTAGCCCCCAAACCAGTCAAAAACTGACACCAAAATCAGTGACAACTTTCTATATAAAGAACCGGCGCTTAACCAACCATAACCGAACTATACTTAAACGGGCCTACATCACTGTCGGGCTTAGATGGGCCTCGAGCCTAGTCACCTCAATCCAGCATCTCCTGCCCACTCCTAAATCAGACACTATAAAGTGGGTAAGGGTTTTATCAGCGACCAGGCAAGAAATTTTAGAACATCGACACAATTTCATAATACATTAAAATATTATTGGGATTTTTTGAAGGATATGAATGGAACGAAAATTAAACTGTTTATGTTTTTATATGTTTAAACATTTATTATTATTATTATTGTTGTATGGTATAACTCATATTTTGGCTGTATATACAATAATTGTATCTAAATCGCTCCCCCCACCCCCAGAGACCCTATATGCCCGACTAACGTTTTTTACAGCCCTACTAAAGAATAAATAACAAATTCCTATTTACCTCAGGTTTTACCCAAAGCGGAACATGAGCTTGATGCATCTGTAACTCCGCCTCTGAGATGTACAAATGTTGCTTTTCCTCGGGGCTGATCTTCGCCTTTGAAACTCTGCCTCCTCCTTCGGGATACATACTCATTCCATCATGTACTCCTTCAGGATATATTTTACTGATATCTAAATTCCCGTTATCCCCATAAATGTCGATATCATCCTGTTCCATTCGATTCTGCTTCTGACATATATTCCACTTTCGAATCGCCTCAACCACCAACCTCCCATCAGAGTCTAGACCCGATTCATATGAACCGTTCGATCGAGACGGGACTGCAAGAGGATCTGTAGTATCTGTTGATACACGCATAGCATATTGTATCATAGAACCAGAAGGAGAGAAGACTAAGAGGTGGTGTTTCGATCTCAACGAGCTTTGATCATTATAAAACTCGTTGCCTTTGCAATTATGGAAAGATGACGCAATTACCCCCGAAAGAGAACCAATCCTGCCCGTTGCAGCCGCTGCAGCACCGCTAACCGTACCTTTCCAGCCCGTGTTACCATTCCTTATTCTGCTAACAACAGAGAGAGTGACCGGTGGACCGGACGTGTAAAGGCTCTGTTGACTTTGTGAAACAGAGTTTTGTGGCCAACGAACGGTTGACTTTCTCATTACAGTTGACCCACTAGCATCAGCGGAATGCAAGTTGACAGGCCCGCCCGAGGGGTTTATTGCGAACATATGACAGGTACCTCTTGAGGAACTAATCATGATCAAGCTGCTATCATCGCTGAAACTAATGTCCTGTATGACCTGAAAGAATGTTTGATAAAAAAAATATAAGACACGTGGTAATTACTATGGGTCATCTCATGGAAGTATATTAATCTTGTAGACTGGCTTTATTATTATTTAGACAAAAAGGCCCTTCATGAATCTTCAAATATATGGTACTACTAGAGCAAATTTTGTCTTGGTTTCCTAAATTGTAGTAGGGGTATTTTTGTCATTTACTACCAAAATAGAGTAAAGTGGGGAAATTGCAAATACAGAGTAGTCGGTGAGAACATTTAAAAGGCAGTATAGTAAAGCGAGAAACGTGACAGGTTCAGTGTATTTATGTGAGATTATCCCTGATTACTAAACACCAAATGAAGAAATTAGTAAGAGAAATCATCTCTTACCGCATTTGTGAATCCACGTTGAAGCCTATAGAGATGCACGCATGACGAAACACCTTCAGATGCAGAGGAGCTGCCAGGGAGTCCGGGCATGATCTTGAAAACGTTTATGTTATGGCCCTGAACTGAAGCCGTCACTAAAAGCGTCCCACCAGAATCAAAGCATAGCGCCGATATAGGACTCTTGTGTGCCCTAAACTGAGCGATGACACCTTTACTGACAATATCTCTCACAATCACCTGATGGACCAAAGTTTACAGTGAGAACAGAGCTTGGAGGCATGTGAGAAGAATTGCACAAACTTTTGATTCGTTCCATAGGCACGAGAATGTAATGAAATCCATAACAATACGTGAGTTTTCAAAACAGAAAAAGAAGATAGAAAAGAACAAGAAAGTAACTAGGGATAATTACAAAAATTGACCTTGTGGTTTATTTTACACCAGGAATGAACTGATACAGATCAAAGGTAACGTAAATAATAACCTTTAAATCAACAAGATATAATACTTCAAAGATATACTTGAGGAAATTTTTGAATGTTTTAGAAGAAACTTCAAGATTATTTTTAGTAATTTTTTAATTCAAGGGAAAAATCGGTATTTTAAAAAATGGGGAAGTTCTATACATGACATATGACCAAATTTACCCATTTCCGTTAAACATAACAGACGGTGCGGAAAAAAATTGTTTACGTGCCAACTTGCAATGGTTTTTAGAAAACGGAATCAACTTGCAAAGAGTGGAAACCACATGGTCAACTTTTGCAGTTATCCTAAATAACTAATTGTTTCATTGCAATAAGAAAGCGGGTGATTTACCATTCCGATACTGTCTGCATCGGGCAAATGGCCATTGGAAATACCATTGGCTTTCCTGCCAAGACTCCCCGATTGCATCGAGTTATTACCGTGCTCAGAGTAGTATCTAGACAGCTTCTTATATCCCATATCTCCTAAAGTCACGATCCCAGCAGCAAGTTGTTTACTTGATTCTTTTGCGTAGTGAGCCACCATACTCCCATTTGAATTGAACCCGGAAAAACTTGAAGAAGGTGTTAGATGTTGTGGGCTTACACGCCCGAAACTGGAAACTACAACTGGGCTTCCACTGTAGGCCAGCCACCTAGGACCCACGGCAAGAGGCCCATAGCCCAAACCTCCGGACCCAACAGCACTTGTGGCTATAGGGTTTGTAAGAATGGTGTATTCCTTCTCTAATGTTGATGCATCGAAACAATGTATCTGCCAATGCCATTACATAAGGTTTTATCATCGCTATGATTATTCAAAATACTCAAAACACAAGTTATAGCAAACCAGCATAAGCAACATACCTGATTTGACTGCAAGATAGCAACCATTCGAGAACTGCATCTTACAGAATATACAACCGATCTAAACTTCAGGACATGTACATAAGACTGAGATCTCAAGGAATAGAACCGAACAATGGTCGGCAAAAAACTAACATTCCCCGGATCATGTAGATTCGGAGTGCTACCATTACTACGAGAAAGTGACCCGTCTTGATCATTTGAGCCACCGGAAGAGGATCCTTCAGCACAAACTACAAGTAATGGGTGGCTATCAATGAACTTGCTCGTGGATTTGCTCGATGCAATTGATTTGAGAAGCATTTGCATAAATGAAACGGGGCCATCGTGCTTGGAGATCAGTTGACGGACATTATCAGCTTCTTCAACATCCCACACTTGAAAACCAGAACGGTAACCTAGCAAAAGAACTCGCCGAATTCCACCATCTTCACGCTCTAACTTGTCATACCCGGCCCATAGCATCTTTGTTTGAATAAACGGAACAACAGCTAGTCATGATGTAACTCCAATAGGCCATAAAAGTATCTAATATTGATCACTCTTTAAAGGGAAAATAGAACTAAGCACAAACAGGGGGATAATATTAGCAAAAGGAAAAGATGCAAGCACACAAACACAGTTATTACAGGCATAGCAGGTTGCTAAAACTACATATTTGTAGTATCTCCTCAAAGGCAATCTATAATATATATAATACTTATTCTAGTGATTACGTACAGAGGCTTCTACCATGTGTTTGCTCTAGGAAAAAAAGTACACACAAGTTTGGTGCCAAAAAAATATATTTTTTTATCAGCAAGAAAGCACGGAAATCCTACTCTAGCCTATTCTAATTCCTAACCTAACCTCCACCCGCACTTGCTCTCATGCAGATGTACCCACTGGGGTTTGAACCTCAGACCTCAAGAAGGTGAGAGAGCTCTCTGCTCACCACACCAACCTAAGTGGGCAAAAAAAATCCTATTTTTATATCATCCTAATAATCCACAGTCCATACGTCAAGTCCAATTGGAAATTAAAAGTAATTTCCCCTCAGCTCTTTCAGAAAGTTCGGAAATTACTACCTACTTCTTTGGCAAGCGGAAACGTAATAGGTAATGTTTTATGCAACTGTAAAACTCAAGTTCCTGACAGTGAACCCATTTAAAAAATTCTTCGGGTAAAGGTTTGAAACTTATCTGCAAGTGGATTAGTTCCTTATTAACCCGTAATAACTGTGCTGGAAACTTATCATCATAAGATCTCTCCTCGTATATGTAATTAGCACAAGATGTGATTTCTATACTATCGAGTTCCAAGTTCCAACTAGCACCTAAGAGCATATGCAGTGGGGGAGAATCGCCCAAAAAGTGGCTTTTTGACAGTTTTTGTTTTCTCTCTCTCTTGTGGGGCGCTTCCACTATCGTCCCGGCCAATTCGCCTTTCTCCCCCAATCTTCTCTCTTCCTCTTTCATTGGCCGCTAGCTTAGCTACACGAAGCTGTTCCCTCCTAATTTGCCCTGGCTAAGGCGATTTTCACTGTGAGAGTCAGGGCTATTCACCCTCAATTCACCTGGGTTGAGGCAATTTCCATTTACAAATGCTCGAGGTGTATAGACTAACAAAGGAAATCTACTGAAAATGTACCTCAAAAATAATGCTCTTTCTATGCCCATGTTGAAACAACATGCGCAAAGGGGAAAACATTAGATGATCAGCAAATCACACTGAACATCTTCATATCTTTAAATTGTTCCACACTTCGTCAGATTATGTGAAAACCGAACTAAACTTCAACTACACATCTACCTTCCATACTGCATTTATTTGACAGATTCATCAATGAGGATCCTAAAATTTGCTCCATGAACCCGAAAATGAACTGCTCATGAACTAAACTACACCCATTCAGGCCCATTTACAAACTGTAAATTTACAGTACACAGAAGAAGAAAAAACTTCTAAATATACCCAAAACTTGCTAAAAACACACCTGATCATGGCTAGAACCACCATCTCTATCCACAATAGAGGAAGCAACAGAAGCAGCTGACCTAGCAACAGTAGAAGCACCAGAAGAAACTATCCTCAGGTAGCTCGAGAACGCCCTGAAGGAAGTTGGAATGAACCCATTGGACCTCCCCGAGCGCTGAACAGGAACAGCTCCACCACCACCTCCATGGATCAGTCTCTGGCCATCACTGTTCTTCTTCATCTCCACAACCCAAGAGACCAAACCAACCAAAACCCAGAGCTCAAAAAACCAACCAAATCAACCGGTTCACCGAATTCAGCAATGATCAGAAAGCTCAGGCTGCTCCCTTTTCGTCACAGACCCCAAAAGAAGAAACAGCCCCAATTTGCAGGTTTCAGCTACCAAAGGTTACCATCTCCAATCGATAGTTGAATATCGAACAAGCAGGCCCAAATCGTTGATCAGAATCGAATCAAAAACCTTTTTTTTTTTCAAAACCCAGAAATTTATACACCAAATTGAATCGAAAAAATGAGTAAAAATGAATAAAAATCAAATCTTTTTTGTTGCCCAATAAATATATACACACCCTGAATAAGAAATTTACAGGAAAAAAAATAATCAACAAAAGAATTTTGAGGTGAAATTAGAATTTGAGAACAAAAAAAATCAAAACCAAACTGGAGTTCTGAAAAGCATAGGATATTATGAGGTTTCGTCTAGAAATCGGAGACGAACCTTAAATTCGAGCAGTAATCTATAAGGATCTGAGGAGAGAGAAAGGGAAAAAATTGTAGAGAGAGAAAGAGATTGAATCGGATAAAACGAAGGAAAGAGAGAGATATTGCAGTGTTGGTTTGGAGCAAGGAAATAAAAGACTCTACGTCTACGTCTCTTCTCTTCTTATATCAAAAATGAAATTGATTAAGTTAAATTTTATTTTTTTATAATTAATTATCATCGATTTTGTGTTCGTGGTGTTGTTCAACCAAAATCGCCTTTCCCACACGTTTGCTTTATCTCTGTTCTAATTCCGACCGTTTTCTTCATTTCCAACATAATTATAAAAAAAAATCCTAGTTTTATCTTGTCTAGCTTCATGTCCTCTTAGAGCATGTACAGAGGGTCGGTCCTGAGGCCCGACTTGTGTTTTTACGGACCGCGGGAAGCGGGCCATCCCGTTGTGGGACGGTTTTTACGCGTCTCGCGTCCCGCAAAAACGCGGGCCGAGCCGAGGCCCGCGTCCCACGTCCCACTACCGCGGGACGGGTCGAGGCCTGAGTCCCGCGTCCGGCCGCCCTCCAATCCCCGCCTGCCACTTGTCCCTGTAGAAGAAGAAAATCCGACCGTTTGCCAACGGTCGGAAACGGTAACAAAAAAAATTATTTATTTAATCTACTTCATTAATTTTATCATATAAATACCCCAACCCCATTTTTTTTACTCCCTCATTCTCTAATTTCACTCTCCCATTCCCAAAATCTACTCTCTCATTTCCAATATTCTCGTGAATAATGTCGGGCGACGAAGATACTCGTTCAGAAACAAGGGATGGCGATGTAGGACTCTCCCCCGAGGAACAAGCACGGGATTTCCGCGATATTTTAACGCAACCTGGTGAGACCTCCGCTTTCTCGCCATATACGCAACCGGGTTCGAGCTCATGTAATTTCAAACTATCGTTAAGTGTTTCATTTATTGTTTTTTTAATTAATTTTTGTAATTGATTGTTGTTTTTAAAATTTATAAAACACATTTATTTGTTTTAATATCATTTTTAAAATATTTTTGTAATAAATGTTTTGTAAATTCATTTTTCCAAGATCAATTCCGTCAATAACAATTCAACCCACAAGGTTACCAGATGCCGCCACAAGGTTACCAAATAACGCCACAAGGATACCAGCCGCCACAAGATTACCAGCTTCCACCTCAATTCTATAACTACCCCGATTTCCCATTACCTAACGTTCCCAGCACCCGTAGGTCGTCGTAGTCATCCTCTGTCGGACCTTCCCAACGACGACCTCGAGCACCACCACAGCCACGGAGGACATGGACCATTGAGGCAAACAGACACCTCATACAGTGTTGGCTCTCGACAACAAGAGACCCGATTAAGGGAAACTCTCAATCCGGAAACACATTCTGGTGCAATGTTGAGAGGAAGTTCAACGCGACCGGAGAACGCCGCCACTACGAGTGGAATGCTATCAAGAAACATTGGGCCAGAAATCAGTCGCAGACAAGGTGGTTCCTCGGTTATCTGAAGACCTCCAAGACCGAGTACCACAGTGGCTGGAGCCATGAGGACCACATGAGAAATGAGGAGGACATGTGGGTCAATACCAAGGAGGAAGAAAGACCGAGGGAGCACCCAAAAAATTTCGACCTCGATCATTGGGTTATCGAGCTTGAGGGAAATGAGAAGTTTGTTGCCGAGTGTTAAAGTATAAGTCCTAGAAAGTGTATGGATAAATTGAACACTTGATAAGCATATTAGTGCCTCCACTCATCAGTTCGAGCTTTTGGGTTGGGTAGGGCTTTAACACCGAGGAAGGCACCATGGGTACTGTCCGCCAACAACAACGACATAAATGACAACGCTTGGATGAGGCTGGGAATTATAGCTCAACCCCACCCACGAGCATAGGGGAAGATCACACACCTCTTGCTGGCGAGTCTCAACAACCTGAATGGGCATATTCCGATCACAACGAGGGGAGTGAGGTCCCTCTCAGCGTAACACCCCCCTCCCATACTTCCGATCCAAGTCCCTCTCAACCAACTCGCCAAACGCGACCGCAAGGCAAGAAGGCATCAAAAAGGAAGGGGGTCGTCCTCACGGACCAAATAACTTCCTTCACGGCCCTGGAACGCTCAAGGTAGGACGGCAACCTAGAAAGGACCCGCATGATATACAAGTTAACCGAAAAGTGGGAAGCAACCTACGCCAACTACAATGCCTTGAACCAAACGGATACCTCCGACTTCACCGAAGCCGAGTTGGAAGAGCACAAGTGGTTGAAGGGCCAACTTAAGAGAGTCATGACTAACCTTGATGGTGAAATTGAATCTCTTCGACAACAACAAACATCACCGGTTCTACCACCACAATGATTCTTGAGCATGTATTTTTTGGGGTTGTATTAAAAGAGGATGAATAAAAATTCAAGTTCATTTTTATTCGTATTAAATTTATTTCTTATCATTAATTATTTTTTTTCACGTTTATTGAAATTTTATATAATTTAAATTGTTTCTGATAAAGAATTAAATATAACAACAACATATCAATTAATTAACCACTCAGCATACAGTCAGCATCCACTAACAATGTGAGCCTCACATACAAGCCTCTCATTGCAAAACACCCACTATTCTGAGTCTCAAGTCCCACTATTTTGTCCAGTCAGCACGTGAGCCTTACTAGTGAGCCTTTCCGTTGTACATGCTCTCCTCTTAAACTCTTATACGTAAAGGATTGGGACGACATGGATCCTAGGTCAGGGACCGTTTATTCAAACTTCTTCTGTAACTTTGGAGGGATCACTAATGGTAGGATTAATGATTCCGAGAACAAGAAATTGGGATGCTCCTCTTATACGAGCATTATTTGATGAGGATGATCATGCAAAGATTCTTCAGATACATACCTCAGAAACCTGAACTACAGACGAATAGTATTAGCTTACTAGGACATGGACACAAAAGGTTTCTACCCGATAGAGACGGGATACAGGACATTGGCGGATGCTAGGCAACATCCAATATGGTGGAATGGTCCAGCATTTGGTGTATTCCAGTCCAGCCTCGCCTGTGAAACTTCATGTGCCGATGTCTCATGAATACCATCCGGGTAGCATCCAACTTGCATAAGTGGTTTGTACTCATCTCCAAGGTTGTCCCTTGTGTGATCGTGGCAAGGAAACGGTGGTCCATCTGTTCGTCTCCTACGGTTTTGCTAAAACTTTTTGGACTAGTCTTTGGGGAACTTACTCTATAGGGAACTCCGTCTCTTTCTCTACTTGGTGGGGTTAGGTGACCTCAGGTAAGACACCAAGTCGGGCGGCCAAGATCTTGAGTGCTCTGGGGGATCTGGAAGGCGAGGAATGCCAAGGTTAGAGAAGGGACGATACCAACTGCTCTTCTTGCATGGTTAGGGTCCGCTTCTGGCACCTCATCGAGCGGCCCCTCCGCCGAGGGATGGACCTGCGGTTCAAAGAGTTTCCGGACCCTGTAAAGATCGAGCTGACTTACACCAAGCTCCCAAGCTTTTGCTACAACTGTGGGAGGATTAGACACATCGTCAAGGACTCCGAGTGGGAAGTCCGAGGCATCTCACGATATGACTCATCTCTCCTAGAGTATCAGAAGGGCAAGCAGGTGAAGTCGTATGCAATGGACTGGAGTGCGTTTGCTCAGCCGTCTGCCCTGTCAGGCTCTGGGAAAGTCTCCTCGAGCACTGTATCTAAAGGCTCCCTATCTCTGAATGTGGGTCACTGGGTTTCCCCGAGCACTGTACCTAACCGTACTACGGCTCGGGTTACCACCCGATTGGTGACCGGCCAACTACATGGGGGGTCGGTCCCTAAAGTTCCAGCGCCCGTTTTCTAGGGAGCCTGATGTTGTTGGGGCTGTAAAGACCGCACCGTTTAAAAGGGATCAAGTTTTAAAATTTTCGATTGGAACGTCGAGGTTGAAAAACGGGTTGATTTTGGAATGAATGCAAAAGAAAAAAAAGAAACAAAAAAAGGGAAAGAGGCAGACTGGGCCGGACAAGATATGGGCTCACTCAACCGGACCGAGCCCAAGCCCGCGCATACGAAATCAGGCCCAAGCCCACTCGGACTGCACCTAACCCTAGACGGGACTGTTCATCTCCTCATTTCAGCGCACGATTCCCGAGGTGTCTCTCTCAGGTCACCAAAACTCTCTCTCTCGTCCTTTCTCCCTCTCACTCTCTCGACGCAACACCGCCGGCGACTCAGCAACCGTTCCCGATCTCGAAGCAAGTCACGCCAACACAAGACGACGCTGAAGCTCGTCGCCGAGCCCGTGTCAAGAACGGAGCCACGCCGACGAGATGAGTCTCGCGAACCAGATCTGGTTCCGCCGTCACCGGAAACCTCGCGCGAGCTCTCCTCTCCCGGGCTCGTTTCCCACCTCGCCGGAGTCAGGGGAGTACACCCTGGTGAGCGAGGCGTCGTCCGTCCTTCCCCGACCTTCTCTTCCCTTTTCCGAGCACATGACGCTGTCCACCGCCACGAGAAGACGAAGACCTCGCCGGAGCAAACCCCTAGCTCCCTCGCTCTCTCCCGTGCTCGAGCACTCGGACCAGGACGCCATTGGGCCGGACAGAGAGAGTGGGCCTTGGGCCAGACCTGGACGAGACGGAGCGGGCCTTGGGCCAGACCAGAACCAGTCGGACTCGGGCTTTGGGCCAGGTCTAGTTCGGTTGGACCTCGGGTCGGGCCTTGGGCCAAGCCCAGGTCCGACAGGTTGGGTCCGGACTCGGGTCTGGGGCTGGGTCCGGGGCGGTTCTGGGTTAGTTTTGGGTCAGGGTCTGGACCGGGTCGGATCCGGGTCGGGCTCGGGTCCGGTTTTCGGATCCGGGTCGGACAGTTAATTAATTATTTCGGATTCGGGTCGGACAGTTAATTAATTATTTCGTATCCTGGTCGGGCTCGGGTTCGGTTTTCGGATCCGGGTCGGGCTCGGGTCCGGTTTTCGGATCCGGGTCGGACAATTTAAAATGGAGCATTTAAAGGACAAATCTGATAAATTAGAGGACTTTCGGACTGTACCGGGACTGATTGTGACTTTTACCTGTTAAAACCAGACTTTACTTCGCCCGAGAAGACCGGAGGTAGGCCCGGACGTCAGCAGCTAGGAGACGTAGATGTTTGTTCTTCTTGAGGTAGGGAAAGTAGTGAATACCGATTTAATTGCGGAAAGTTACTAGTATGCATGATTAGGTAATAATAATAACCGGAAAGGTCCTAGTTGGCATATAGGATGTGATTCACTAGAATAACCGCTTTCAATTATTAAATAACCGGACGAGTCTTAGTAACATGTAGGATGTGATTCACTAGTTTAGACGCTTTCAATATTCTGGGAAATTATCGTGCTGGTAGAATGACCATGTCGAGCCTTAGGTTGTATGCTGCTTGAAATGCCTGATCTTGTTTGAGATGCATGTTGTGTGACTTAGTGTCGATAAGATTAAGAACCAAGTTATAACATATTTGGTGTAACATGTTGTTGCTATGTGTGGGCAAGTCTGCCGTGACTGATTTGATGTGAAGCATTGGTGTGATATGGTCGGGTGAGTGATAGACCGACGTGTCGTGTCATTTTGGTAAGATTGTGGGCTTGGTGAGCCGTGTTTGATCTGTGGCATTACGATGCGTGATATTATCTTGATGTGTGTTCCAAGAGGAGTTGTATTCCGGCATGGTACCTGCACCGAGGGGGTGTGCCGGTGTGGGGCAGTACCTAGGCCGATGATGTGGTCCCACGTACGCGCGTTCCCCCGGTGTGTTATTTCCGGTACGATGCCTACATCGAGGGGGTATGCCGGTGTAGGACATCTAGGCCGACGGTTGTGATTGGGCCTACGGGTCGTGTTGGGCCTACGGGTCGTATTGGGCCTACAAGTCGTATTGGGCCTACGGGTCGTGGTTGGCACTAGGTGTCGTGTTCCTACCCCGATGATCTATGGTCCTTTGGGGACATTTACGAGAGCTCCGATGATATGTGTCCCCTTAGGGATGTTTCTGGTAGCCTCAACGTATGTGTCTCCTCTGGACCGAGGGGCATTCCGATGTGATACATTGACTTTCCGGCTTGATATGATAGAGTCGGGTTGTGTACAGCCGGCTGTGTTCGGGGACTGCGGTACGGGACGTGTGCTGGTTGCTTTTGTGTGTGATACGTTTGCTGTTTGGTTAATGTTTTATTGTGTGGAAGCGGTCGTTTGAGTGTGTCGTAAGTTCGGTTATGAGCCCCGGTTTGGCAGTTAGTTGTGCAGTACTAGTATGCCCTAATTAGACAGTTACTCGTGGTGGTGAGCCGATGTTCATTACCTTAACTACTTTTTCTACTGGGCGAAAGCTCACCCCTTTCCTTGTTGTGTTTCAGGTCTTGAGCGGGATGTGTACTAGCTGGATGCTCGACGCTTGGGAGCTTGCGAGGGTCCTAAACTAGTTTGTCTAGTGACGTACTGTGTTTTTGAACAAATTACTGTTTTTACAGTTTACTTAAGAGTTGTTGCCTCTCTTTTAGCGGATTTATGAATTCCAGATTATTATTTTCAGCTTTATTACTTTAAAATCTGTTTTGTTTATCTTCTATTTAAATTCACGTCTCGGGTCCGGTCTAAAACGGATTTGGGCGTGACAGGGGCTGCTGTAACTGGAGTGCTCAAGAGCTCTGCTGCTGGAGAGTCTCGAGATGATCAGGCGAGGGGTGGAAAATAGTCCCGCCATGAGGGATGGTAGACCACCTAAGCAACAGGGACTGGCCCTGGGAGGGGTCCCTGGTCGATGCTTTGTCTCCCACCACCACTATTGAAGTCCTTGACCAGTTTTCGGAGCTGGAATTTCTGGTACCACGTTCTCATCTCTTGTATTCTATCATACCCTACGTGGCATCCAAATACCGTCTGTGACGGTTTTAGTGAAGAAAAAAAGATCAGTGAGTTATTATTTTTTTGTCTGACCTTAATGGTCAGGGAACATGTTCCCTAACGCCTATCGATATTTTGATATATCATTTATAAAATTGCACCTTTTGCTAAAAATTAAATTGTTTCTTCCCAAAGTGATGGTAAAAAAAACATATTGCATTATTTTAGTACATTAGTTTTGATAATTTACAGTAAATGATTTTCTTTTTAGAATTTACAGTAAATGATGGTAGACAATACCAAATGATAAGTCATAAAATATATCTTTATATCATTAAAATGTATCTTAAAACTTTTATTTATAAGTATTAACTTTAAAATGATTGTGTAATACAGAACTTTTCTCTCTGAATCCTAGCAGTTCTTTGTCGCAACATCCAAAAATCATGACTATGGTCTTGGTTTTCACCATGGCTTATGTCATGATTATGCTTCTTTCATCTACTCATCCTCTTCCTTGCACCCTTCTTAGGAATCCTGCGAAGGATTTTTCTGTTAGGATTTTGTTCGAGCCGCCTCTAGTCACCGTGGCGTTGACATTCTTCCGCCACCAACGCAGCGTCTCCCGACCTGTTTCGGTCCCTCCTCTACAATTCCGAGGGTTTCCGTCTCTAAGGTCGCCGTCCCTGATGATGTCGTCGTCGTCGTTGAAGCCGCCATCGTCTCTGATGTCATCGGCGTCTGTGATGCCGCCATTGTCTGTGATGCCGCCACCATCTCTAGAGACATCCCTAAAGCCCCAGCCACGGCCGGTGCGCCCTTCTCCTTGGCCTCCACCGTCGCACCCCCTGAAGTCGTCATCGCCGCTGTCGCTGAAACCGCCTCCTCCATGGCCTCCACCATCGCTTCATCTGAAGCCGACGTCGCCGCCTCTGCAGGCGTCACCGTCGTCTCTGAAACCGCCTCCTCTCTGGCCTCCACCACCGCTCCTTCCTCGACCCCTCTCTCAAGTATGGATCTGGCTAATTGAGAGGGTTTTTTTTTTACTTTTTCTAACTTCGTCGTTGCAGGGTCAATGACGACAAGAATCCAGTGTTCTAGGGACTGGCCCTGGGAGCGGTCCCTAGACGATGCTTCGCCTCCCACCACTATTGTTGAGGGCCCTAATCTTCGGTACCCCTTCTCCCCTCTCCGTATTTCTTAATTGCCCATGAGGCATCACTTGCCTATACGGCATCCCAGCTCAGTGTTAACTGGCCCATCTAATACCGTTAGGGACGGTTATAGTATGAAAAGAACTGCGACAATATTGTGTCTTTTGTCTATTCTTCGTGGTCAGGTATTTATTCTTGATACACTCAGATGTATTTGAATCTAAATGAATGAATTGTACCTTTCGCTCAAAAAAAACTTTAAAACGGTTTTTGATTTAACTATTCACCTGTTTAGAGATGAACGGGTCATCTTTCATTTTTCTAGTAAAACCGTATATAGGTGTACATTTAAAGGCCACGGAGTTCAGTTGTGTTGTCGAAATACATCTAATCATTAGCCTAATGCATGTGGACGACGTGGTCTTCATCATAGTTGTTTAGGGCTCTTAAGTTAGGTTTTCATGTTAATTGAGAGAGTAATGACATAGATTTTAGGTTTCAATCCTAATTAAATGAAACCATTGAAAATGTGAGACTCTTCTTTCTTGCCAAAAGCAATATTAAAAGAGAACTTCCATTGATTTTCTTAGTGATGCCATTAAAGTGGACAGTTAGCCAGGGGATAAGCTTCACTTCCAACTATACATACTTGAATAACATTAAATCATATATGCATTGTACTAAGTTTCCTCTTAAGTTGGTCAGAAGTAAGCGATTTTTGCTGTATTAAGAGTAGGAATAAAATTATCATGACTTGAGTCAAATGAGATCATCCTCATGATTCAAATCTTTAATTATAATTGAGGTAATAAAATATGAAGCTTATTGTTTAACCATCTATTTGTATAGTGGAAAATGATTCGTGAACCTTTGATCTAAGATATTATATAACTAAAAACTGGTTTAGACCTGTTTTTAATCTTGTGTTTAACGGTGATCAAATCAAGTTTTTAGACCTAAGTTCATATTTTTGGTTTTGGCTTGTTTTCTCTTTATCTTGTACACCCCTTGTTGGATTCTGGTTCTGGTTGTCTTCTCAATGTATTGAGGGTTGTTGATCTAGATTCTTTAATTGAAATGCTCCATAGTTTGTACTTCTTTCCTCCCTCTTTACTTCAAAGAACAGTATATCTTTGTCGATCAAAAACAAAAAGATATAACTAAGAACTTTCAAATTAATAAAATTTAACCTTTCATCATAAACTGCCTACTCTCATACTCAACTCCAAGTAAAAAATTTAAAAGATAAAATTGTGAATTTTTGTTCTTTAATTATAATTTTTAACTCTATATTTCCTAGGGTACAAGCATCATTCTAAAATAAATTTATACATAAAGCAACAAAAAGACAAATTCATAGTATTTTTTTATAACCATAAAATAAAATAACTGAAAATTACAAAAGATAAATACTTTGTAAATGTAATTATTTTGTAATCATCCTTTGTTATAACTAAGAGTATGTTTATTGTGATACCACCTCAAAATACACAAAACTTCAACACACACATTGTGACTGACCATAACCATGTTTAGAAAGAGTAAAGATCACACATGGGATGGGCAACATTTGAGCATTAGGTGAAAGGAACAACCCAATGATGGTTCTATAAATGTAAACAAATTGGTTGAAACCTACAAGCCTTTTGTAGTTGTGGTTGAAATGATCAAGTGATGGGCCTTCTCTCAAAGTTCAACCTTGCACATAGGCAACAACAAAAATGCTCACAAGTCACTCTCATCTTGTTGATTGTACCCAAATATTGTGGAGCATACTCATCCCCCCTAGAGCCTCACATATGATCAAAACCATCAAATGCCTCTATGACCTTATGTGTTGAAAGTGAAAACAAACAAAACTAACTACAACCACATTCTCAAGGTCCCCTCCCTACTGATTGGACTCTATTTTACTAACACATGGTGTCATGTCATTTCAAGTTTTGGCACAATTCTATTTGGGATTTTTTTTTCTCTTCTTCTATTGTGTCATTTATTGTTGTTTCTTAAGAATATACCATGTGCTACTATCGTTTGGTAACAATTTTCTTTATCAAATCAAGTTAATTTTAATAATGAAAGATCTGAAGTTGAATGAGGATACTATGTTTGGATAACAAGTTAGAAGTCAAGTGAGAGATTCGTTTTATTTTTCTGTCTTGTGGGTGCTAATTTAGCTACATTGGTTGTAAATTTCATCGGGGTCATCCCTAGTCTTTTATTTCAAAAGCTTGGTTTATAAATTCGAGCGAGAGATTTATAATCTCAACATCTCCTTACAATTGATATTATTAGTTGTACAATATCCAAAAAATCACGGAATGGAATATTTTCAAAAAAAAATTGACAGATAAACGATTTAACATTTCAAAAGTAGAATGGTGAAAGATACCACCAAACACCAAAATTAGAGTATTGAGAATAAAATGCTAGCAGAAATAAAGTACAATAAAAAAAAATCTGACTCATTAAACCGAACCGCTTCGTTGATACGTTTAGAAAAGAGTGTTGCGGTAGCGGCGAGAGACACTGATACAATAAATCTGACCTAGAAGATAAGGTTGAACGGACCCATTTCTGGAGGGGAACTGTTGTGGACTGGATACTCCCCCAGGATGCCAACTTGCGTCGTCCTCCTTGAAGTTATAATAGTAGGGCTCCTAAACGTGAAATTGCTGACCCTCGAGAAGGTAGATGGGTATCTTTCCAGATCTTGATGGAACCTTCTCCACCTTACATCCAGAGGACGGTGATACCGGCCGACCCCCCACTGGTGTGCCTCAGACTCATTCTGTGAGGCGAGGGTGCTTATAATCCCCCGCCGCTGCACTTGTGCGGTTGAGACTGTTCTGGTTCAAAGCCCCCCATGGTCTGAGTAAACACTAGGCCCTCCTGACTAGTTCATGGGTCGGCCCGAACCATCTTTTCTCTACGGCCCAAGGTTGAGACGGTACAAGCCCAATCTAGCGACCCGCAGCTCGCCGTCTCCAATAGTTCCGCTCGGAACCCTAGCAGGTTCCTTGCCCTCAAGCCGCCTCCACATCGCCTTCGCTCTGTGCTCGGGCGATTGTTCTCCGACCAAGTCTGAGACTGGTACGACAAGAGACTCCGGCAGGCGTCCCCCAAACTCCATCACCATGTCCTCCAGCTCTGTTTCCTTCCTTGGCTCCGTTTCCTCCATGCCATGTCTCCTCCAATGGAGTCTTTCCACGGCAGCCAAGCTTTCAAATACACCAGAAAGGACGGCCCCAAGGTTGCATGCTCCCCTCGACTCGCCCCACCAGCCTGCCCAGCCTTCCGTTGTCGTGGCTTGGGACCTAGAGTCGGAGTTCAACGCACGATCCCGTATGGCTTCTCAAGGAGATGCCCCTGCGATCTCCGACCACCTAAGGCTCTAAAGCTCCTCTGGTGATCCTGTTCCGCCGTCTTACTAGTAGAGAAGACGATTTTCGACCCGCTTTATGCCTGCAGCCCACCGTTCACCGGTGGCAGAGAGCCGGGAGATCGAGTATCCTCGCAAGACTACTAGAACGGGGACACCGAAGTGGAGAGGCTCACCGTTCGGATTCCTATTTCGTCGCCGCTCGATGCATAAGCGCTACTGGAATCACTATTGTTTTTTTTTGCCGCCGCCTCCATGATGTCGTAAAAACACTAGCTTCTTTTTTTTCTGAGAAAGAAACGGGAGAGGGTCTGCATTTAAGCTGTCACGAGCTTGAATGTATTCAAATACTATTTGCTTTAAAAGTATAGGAAAGTTGTAGACATTTTTATTCTCATAATAAAATATTATGGTGAACGATTTCGAGGTGTAGATTGCTATAAGCCGATTTTGCTTCATGTTTTTTCATATGGACATAATAACATATTTAAGATAATCATAAATATATAAATTTCGATGTCTACTAAAAAGTTTTAATATCAAACAAGCTGGGGGTAACCATAGGTTTTAACCCCTTTGAGGTTTGTTTTGGCGATCTTAACTGGGCTTGACCTTTCCTTGTACTTCCCAACTGTGACCTTTTCATTTTTTGCGCAAACTAACATTTTCCGTCTATTTTGACGATTCCGTTAAAAAATGTTACTGTGCACGTGACCAACACGTGTCAAAAACCTAACGGAATCCGTTAAAATAGACGAAAATTGTTAGTTTTCGCAAAAAAATATCAAACGTAATTGGAAAGTACAAGGAAAGATCAATCTCAATTAAGATCACCAAAACAAACCTAAAGAGGACTAGAACTCATGGTTTCCCCAACAAACTAAAGAATTCAGCTAAGTATTGAGATAGATAGTTCATACACTCCCATCTTGATGAAAAAAATAAATAAATGAAACGAGTAAAAACCATATTGTCCATAGGATTAGGAACACCAAATTGACAATTTTAATTGGTATGAGCACTATGTTCTGTTTGGTAAGGAGGAAAATAGATTAAAAAGATAATAACTTGAAACAGTAGATGAGATGGTGATGGATGATGCTTGAAAGGTACCAATTCATTAGCTGTCCTTATCAATTTGGCTTAATTGTCTTAGCAAACACAGAACACAATAAGGTAGCCTTGTAGTATATTCTACTCAATTTTTTACCGCAAGCAATAGAGTCCGTACACATCTGTGATGTTCACAATAATGTTGCTAACAAGTTTTGAACAAGTTCTTACTCTCTAATTTTATTGTTTCAAGATCGATGAAAGCTTGCAATTTACAAAGAGTTCGGTAATTCTATGGAAATATAGAATATTACTATTCTTTTATTAAAAAGTTATAGTCAAGTTCTAAAGAGAGAGGTTGTGTCCTCTCTTTAGAAACCCTAAATCTTTCTTACACAAGCAACCGTTGTGTCACGCCCCAATTTCAGTAAAACCGAACTAGGGACGTGAACATTTTAAAACATAGAAATACTTGAAAACCTGTTTTCATTAAACACTTTAAAAGTACCATTTGTTCAACAAAATAATAAATACAGTTTAAAACACGTCCCAACAAGTGGACTAAAAACAAGGTATCCGTCACTAGACTCAAAACTCCCAGAAACCCGCTTCAAGCTCTTCAAGCTTCAGAAGCTCACCTAGTCCAGCCTACGAACGGTACCTGTAGGAAAAGCAGCTAGGGGTGAGCGTTCGCTCACCACCGCGGATAACAGACTGACTACGGCATAATTAGCAGACAAAGCAGGTAACACCAACAACAACTCAACACCGGGGAAACACCATCCCCAACCCAAGTACTCTAACTTACAAACACTCACGGTGACCTTCCTCGAACGACTCAACACTCAACCACGTAAGTAGACCCGACACAACGATCGACGACCTCCTCCAAAGACACGACACAACGATCACGATCTCTTCCAAGGACTCAAAGGAACTACGCAATACCAAACAAGATCACAAAGGATCGCACACCAAACAAGATCACAAAGGAGCGCATACCAGCTGCTCAGTAACCTCTCCCACTCACACGAACACGGATCAGGCTAGCCAGAGAGTGCTTACAACCTGTGATACTTAAACTCGGACCAGGCCAGCCAAAGAGTGCTTGCAACCTGTGTTACTCAAACCATGTCAGGCCAGCCAAAGAGTGCTTGCAACCCGTTGATACTCAAATTTGGTCAGGCCAGCCAAAGAGTGCTTGCAACCTACCGGGATCCGCAATCACAATCACAATAACAATTACAAGCAAATTCAAACACACAGGCACTCAAGGCCACTCAAGACACCTCAACAGCCAAGACTCGGGTTCAACAACCCCAAGGGCACTCACTGCCGCTCAAGACACACCAACGGTCAAGACTCGGGTTCAACAACCCTACGGCACTCACGGCCACCCAAAACACCGACAATAAGACACGGACACTCAAGGCCACCCAAACTCAACAATAAATAACACGGGCTCTCAAGGCCACCCAAACTCGACGACAATTAACACGGGCTCTCAAGGCCACCCAAACTCAACAATTAAATACGGGCTCTCATGGCCACCCAAACTCGACAATAAATAACGCACAACAACCTCCGGCATAATCGATGCCTCCAACAGTCCTAAGATCAATAGTTTCACAAACAACCTCCGGGCATGGTCATATGCCTCCAGTACTCCTAATATCGATAAGTTCGCAATCAACCTCCGGGCATGGTCATATGCCTCCAGTAAATCAATTAACGCTAAGTTCTCTGCTCCTACGACACTACTAAGTGTCACATGCTTTTCCAATAATTACTAAGTTCCCGTAACATGATTTTCTGATAAACGCTACAACCCCGTATCCTGCTTTTCTAGTATTTAAATTAAACCTACTCAACCCACGACACCCCGGTGTCACATGCAAATCTACTGTTAACTTTCCCTAGTCAGGGCCGAGATCAGGCTACTTTTCCCTACCTCAACTGAAGAGCAACCGCTACGTTTCCTAGCTGCTGACGTTCTGGCCCGCTACCTCCGGGCTCCACTTCGATCGAAGCCGGACGCTAATGGAAACACGAAAGCCATAGATTAATAACAGTTCCGCCGTTAAGTTAAAGGTCATGATTTATCCAGTTTTAAGACCGACGGTTGTCCCTTAAACTCGAGCGGGAGAAAAGCGGGGTCACGGCGAATCGGGTTTGAGTACCCGAGCACCGAAACCGGTGCATGCGAGGCACGGTCCCAATGCACGAATCCCGAGGTCCGATTCAGCGGTCCGCTTTTGTTCCTTTTTAAACCCGAAAAGCAGTCCATTTTACCCAGAGTTCCAGAGTCGTTCCCAAATCCGATTAATAACCCTTTTTCAAAACAGAACGGTTTTTATTCTAAATCAAATTCCCTTTTGATTTCAAATCTGTTTCTGTTCCGGTCTTTTGAGCCCAAAATGAATTAGGTTCGGTTTTTGAACAACCGTCCCTAAATCCCGTTTACAACTTAGATTCACAACTCCTCGATTTAAACCGTTTTTAAAACCGAAACGCCTTTAATTCCTTTTCATTTTAAAACCTTTTTCCTTAAATTTGATTTTCCATTTTACAACCATTTTCTTTCCAAAACCGTGATTTCGATCTCAACCGAAGCAACTCCAAAAACCGTCTTTTACTCCAATCTGATTTTCAAATTCTTTTCCTTCAAAACCTCAATCAAATCCAAACTGTTTTGTTTTGTTTTACTTCCCTTTTTAACTTCAAATCCGATTCTAAATTAATCGATTTCATTTATCAGGTTTGACCAAATATTAATCGAGTTCATTAACAGGTTTAACAGATATTAATCGATTTCAACCGATCCAAAATTACTCGAAACGAACAGCACAAAACCGATCAGATTTAGGGTAAATACGGGATAGAATAATAAACGGGAAGACGTTATGGAAACGGATCCGGCCACCGGTGAAGCCATCGTCGGTGACCAAAATCCATGGTGAGATCTCTCACCGAAGGGAAATAGAGGACGGTGGCGGGCGGTGGAGAGCGGTGGTGGTGGTGGTCGTGGGCGCGGCTGAGGGTTTCCCCTCAGATCTGACTGAAACCGGCCGTAACTCGCCGGATCTGGTGAGAGGACGGCGAGGCTCGGTGGTGGAGTACCGGCGACGGCTCGGGGCGAGGGAGAGGGCGGTGGTGGCCGAGCTCGGGCTCGGGACGGCCGGAATCGAGAGGGACGGTGGTGGTCGATGCTGGCCGGAGAAGAGGGGCTCGGGGCGGTGGTGTGGTCGTGAATCGGACGGCGGCGTGGCCGTGGGGAGGGGGTTTCGAACCAGAGGAGGGAGAGGGTCGGGAACGAGAGAGGAGACGGAGAGAGTGGTGGCCGGATCTGGTTAGGGCGAAGAAGACGGCGTGGAGGAGTGAGGGCGGCGGCGAATCGAAGGGAGGGAGGTGGTTGCCGGTCGGACGGAGAGGACGACGTGGAGGAGTGAGGTCGGAGCTGGGCGTGGTCGGTTTCGGCGAGGAAGACGAGAGAGGAGAGAGAGTCGGATCGAGGGAGAGAGAGGAGAGGGTAAGGGCGGCTGAGTGTGAGGGAAAATTAGGGTTTCAGAAGTGTGAGGATGGGTTATATACCCAGGCCTGACCAGATTGGGCCTCAGCTGGGCTGGGCTGGGCCTGCGCGCCTGGCCTGGTCCAGACCTACTTTCTTTTTTTTCTTTTTTTTTTGCACTCGTTTCAAAAACTTACCCAAAGGTTTTCGTTTGCAAATTAATACCCTTTTGAAGCGAAGCGGGTTTTACACGTTGTCTCTGTTTTTTTTCTGTCGGCGATCTTCATCGTCTATCTGATCTTGGAGGTTGCCGGCGGTGGCCCCCCATTTCCTTCTTCTTCCTCTCCCCCCTCCTTGCTTCTGATTTTCCTTACCTCTTCTCTGTCTTCTGGCTTTCCCCAGAAGCCTCGATCACTGCAAAGACCTCACTCTTGCTTTTTGGTTCTCGCCCCGGTCACCGTGACAGACTTTTCAGACGTTCCACCGCCCGATCTAGACTCCTGTGGCTCCAGATTTATCCCCCTCGTCTCCCACTTCAGGCTCCATTTCAGATCTTCTCGGCGTGGACTCCGGATTTACCTTGCTCATGATTTCGTAGATCTCTTTCACTGTCTTCCTGCTAGCGTGCGGTGGTGCAGTGCCAAGTTACAGTTTTCGTCTCTGGTTTTGGCCCGACAATTTGTTCCAGTTCTTTTTTTGGATAAGCTCAAAATTTTATTAAAAAGAAGAAAGATTCAAGCATGATCAATCCAGAATGAAACCATAAACAGAGGAGCTCTTATCTAGAGCTGCGGGAACAAACACAAAGAAAAGAGCAAACCCATAAACAAAAAAAACAAAAGGCCTCTGAACAAAACCCGAAACAAAGAAACACGCTCGAACCGATCATCCCTCGTCAATTACTCATTCATCATCTTCCGAGGTTAAATTCGGATCGTCAAAAGCCTTTGTTTGGTGAAGCTGAGCTAAGTGAGTGTTACGAGCTTGTGCAGCCTGCTTCCAAACAGCAATAGGGGCAACAAGTTTCTCAGCACTCAAAGAACGAACACAAGACTTATCCATATAACAATCCTCTAAAAATTTGGGAGGACGACTCTCCCGTTTTGGTGGTTTAAGTAAGACCTCTTTCCAAGGACTACCCTCCAATGGACTACCAATCTCACCCAGAGTAGCCTTAACACCCGGTCCAAGGTGCATGATCAGAGATTGGGGCCCTGGCCCACCAATGCCAACTGATGTAGGCCCAATCTGCAACACTCCAACCTGTCCAACAACAACCTAGTCATCTGACTGTTGGACTTGACCTAGTGGGCCAACTACAGGCCCATCTGCCACAGACACGTTCAAAGAGATAGAATTCAAACCATACTGGGGGTGGTCGTCTTCCATATAGCCCAATCCCGAAACCGCTTCAACCTTCATACAAACGAAAATCTCGGCCAGATCATCTGGGATATCACATCCTTTACGAACCAGATCAGGATTGAGATTGAGGTTTGAAACTTCATATTCCAAATCCGAATTAGCTACTAAAGATCTCACGATTTGCTCACCGGAAAAAAACCCATGTTCACAAGATTGAACGCCAGAGGACAGGCTATGTTCTACATCAATCTCAGATACGCAATCGGGGTTCGCTGCACCCGTACCCTTGTCGTTGGATGAAGCCACCGTCACATAAACATGCTCCCCAGGAGCAGACTCAAGCACGAGCTCTGTGCGCTATTTTTATCTTCCGACACCTGAGCTGCAATTCCAGCACCTGGCGAGAGCTACGAACAAGGAGTACCCATTCACCTTCAATCCGTTCAAACACTCAGTTGCCTGAACAACTGCCTCCTTCGATCGGAAACGCACAAAAACGTAAAATTGATCCTTACGATTTGGCCGACTAATCGCGGACGATGACACCACTTCTCCAAAGGTTCCAAACGTGTTTCGAAGCCACTCCTCCGTGGTGCCTAGTTGAATATTACACACAAAGAATTCGTCCTCTTTGGTAACAACCTTCCTTGAACGGCATCGGGACAGTGAAGGTTGAGCTTGCTTCAAGGACCCTGCATCCACCTTTCTGTTTTCAGAGGCGTTCTTTACAAGAAGAACCTCCAACACTTTGTCAAACTCTTTAACGAGTTTCTCCTGGACAACACGCCTGACAGTGCCTTTGGCCGGAACCGAGCCACCAGACCTATTAGCTATGGCCGGAATTGGCTTTGTGGCAGGAGCAGAATCTCGTCGAACAAACACTCCCCTTTTCTGTTTCTGGATTGAAAAGGTATGGTAGTAAGCTTCATAGATTGATACCAACACAGAACAGAATGAAGAGAAAGATAGAAGCTTCATAGCTCGGCAGGAACTCTCATTAACAAAAACAAAATCCAGCGACAAACCGATCACCACTGAAAAGGTAGGAACTATTCTTTTATCGAAAACTTATTACAAGCGTACAATTAATTGTCAAGAATGTAAAAACTTATTACAATCAATAAGCTTAAACATGTATATTACCATAATAATGACAACAACAAAAATTCTCTCGAAAAATGATGGCGGCCCCTGGATTTTCGTAGCCACAACGTTGTCGTCAACACTCGTCCCAAAAGCGCACCCAACGACGATCGGAGATGGTACACCCCGTCGCCACCGCCGTCGTAAATCTCGGGCCATGTCCCGTCTTCCCGAGCAAGCAGGCCTCCTCTCAGCCATGTGTGTTCGGTCCCATGGACAGCCACCAACAACAAGCCTCCCTAAGAACCAGTTACCATCACCGGCGGGCCGAGTTTTGAGGATCGCTCTGTCTCGTCCAGTCCCACACACGATGATCCATCCCCTAAGGTAATCTTTGATACTACTGTAATGAATTGTGTGCTCTTATTGATAACACCGAAGACTTCGCCCCCAATATTTGTGGGTGGGGAAGTCGTCATCATACCAAACCTAAGACACCGAGACCCTCTGTTCCCTTGGATCATTTCGGAGGATACTTCCCCTTTGGAAATCGGACAGATACCGATTAATGTGTTCCCACGGGATTCTACCTCGACCCCACAACCGCCACCGGAGAATCCGGGCTAATCCCAAACTGGATGCTCACTCCTCACCAATGCCGCCCCATCCCCAAGAGACCTGGGCCGAAGAGAATCCCAAACTCCACCCTCACCAAGTGATTCACGGGATGATCCTCAAGGATCCTCATCACAACCTAACGGGATGGCTACACTTTCGTCTCCAGCCCCGACCAAACCAACGGTTAACATACTGGCGTGGAATTGTTATGGGGTAGCGACCGACCTACACCATCAACACCTAACCGTCCTCATTTCTACTCACCATCCATGGATCCTCTTCCTTTCAGAGACAATTCATGTGGTACCAGAAACAACCATTCTCTATCGGAACTTGGGATTTTGTCATAGTACTTGGGTCTTGCCTCTTACAGGACACAAGGGCGGTCTAGCAGATTTTTAGGGGTCGGATGTCCAAGTGGACATAAGGGACGTCGACCAGAGATTTTTTATGCTCTTATTACCATTCCAAGTAGGTTCCTTTTCCGACTAACCAGAATCTATGGGGAACCTGATAAGAACTGAAGGCACCGCATGTGGACCAAACTGCGACAACTAGGGCACAAAGATAGACAATACTATGTCCTTATAGGAGACTTAAATGTCATTCTGGCACAAGGGGAAACTCGTGGTGGACATACCTATCCCTAGAATATTATCACGGACTTCCAAGAACTCATTAAGGACATCGATGTCTCAGACATGCCTTTGGAAGAACTCCAACATACCTGGTTTAGATGAAAAGTGTATCCCTAAAATTAAGATAAGACTTGATCTGGCACTGATCTCGGGAGACTTAGCACAGGAGGTCCCGCCCTCTCGATTGATAAATACGGGGACAACTACATCATATCACTACCCGCTTCTCCTCACCCTGGCCCCTTTGACCCGTACACCCAGAGCAGCGAGGTTCATATTTGAGTCCAACTCTAAAATCACGCATTAATGATGACCCGTACACCTCTAAGAGCATGTACAGTGAAAAGGCTCAAGTTAGGGGCTCGTATGGTGACTGTGCAAAATAGTGAGTCTTATCCCCTAAATTTAACTATGTTTATAGTGGTGAGGCCTAGGTAGGGGCCCAGGTTCTGGGTGGATGTTGAATTGATATTTTGTTGAATTTATTGGATTACGATTCAAAACATTAAATACTAAAGAAAATTGAAATAAATTTAACAAAATTAATCAATAATAAAATAAATGAACTAAATAAATTTAACAACTTTAACTTTTATTCATTCCCTTAATAATACAACCCCCAAAAAATACAAGTTCAAGCATACACCTCATTGTTCCTGAATGTTGACCATAAGAACTTCAATCTTTTCAATTTGAGCCCACAAACGGGACATCATTAATGCGTGTCGGATCAACTATTCCTCGTCGTATTTGGAGATGTCCTTCTCCTACATGGCCTCGTATCGATCGAAGAGTTGTTTCTATTTCGTGGAGAGCTTCATATGTTTACCTGTCTTGTCAAGCTTTAGTCGGCCTTTTTCTAAAGCAACCCGTTCTCGCTCGGCCCTTGATCGTTCCAAGTCGGCAATAGAACTTACTTGATCTTGGAGACCCATCCCCTTTCTCTTCGTAGAATTTTTGCCCAACGGTCGTTCTTGTACTCACTGCGAGGTATGGGGAGAGAGACTTCGCTGATTACCTCCCTCGATCGGATCGGAGGATGCCCAATCTTGTTGGGACTCACCACCGAGAGGTGTGATATCTTCATCATCGGTGTACATTCTTCCACTTGTGGGTGGTGTTGAGCTGTAAGTCTCAGCCTCATCCAACCATTGGCGTTGTACATTTTGGATCGTGCCTTCCTTGGCGGTAAACTTCTCCTCGTTCTAAAGCATTTCGAGCCAATGATCGAGGGTGAAGTTAATCGGTTCGTCCTTCTTTTTCGATAGGAGTTTGTACTGCCTCTTTGTTGCTTCCATGTAGTCTTTGTCGATCCAACCATTGTGTTCCATGGCCTTCTCGATCCTTAAAATGCCGAGAAAGTTCCGCACCCACAACGCGTGGTCGTTAAAACGGTTCTTGATTTCTTTCCACTCAAAACGCGAAAATTTCCGCCTGCGTTGTACTCCCTCGCAAATGTGCACCAGAAGGTTGTACTATCTTTGGTGTTTCCTTTAATTGGGTCTTTTGTTGTGCGGAGCCAGGTATTTATGAGATGTCTCTCTGCCTCGACAGTCCATTTTCTCCCTGCGTTGACCACCCTTTGTTGTGGTTGGGAAGGACCAGCAGAGGATGATTGAGATGACATTCGAGTGCCACTGCTCCCACCGACGTGTTGGGAGTGCTAGAACCCAAATCGAATCGAAGGGTCCCACTAGTATAATAGATCCAAAACCAAAGGTTTTGGCTGATTCCCTAGAAAAGAACACCATATCGCATATACAATTGCATACGGTAATAAATCTTAACATGCAATCAATAAATCTCAATAATCCGACTGAAGTGTGGCTCTGATACCACTTGTTAGAACCACAATCAAATCCCTTAAGAATCCAACTCTTAGTCAAATAATCAGGATTTCAAACATAGAACAACATAGAAAACGGACTTGATTCTATGTCGAATACGAGAACAAGATTGGTTTGGTCTTGCACAGATTAATCTCTTATGCTCTCAATGTGCTCTCACTTAATAGATGAGGATGGAGGAGAATGAAAGACGGATTATTAATCTTGGGGATCATACCCTAATTACCATTATTTATATAAACTATAATTGAAGCTCATTACTCTAATCAGACCTATATTGGGTATCACACATTGCAAAGCTCATACCGATTATTTGGAAGCCCACATGTTGTATTATAAAATAACCCAACAATCTCCCACTTGGGCTACAAATTGATTCTGGATGAAAATTATATTTGAAACCTTAAGCGCGCACAAAATGGTCAATAATTCTTAAGACATCTTCCTTAAACAATTTGGTCCATTTCTTATACCAACATGAGATCAAATCGGGCTTTGCTATATTTATCATAACTAGACCCGTCAATGATCATTATGCGAAATACATTCAATGACATAGATAAAGTTTGAATGTGTGACTGGAAATTTCGTGCGTTGTGATATCATCCATGCCTATTTCCACTTGGTCCTTAATGCTTAAATGAGATCAATATTCAGTCTTTCAAATCTAATGTTAAACCGCAATTGAAAGACAAAACATTTAGAGCAACGATGATAATAACATCATCAACTTTATTATGCAGAAGACTTAACATATATATAGTGTCATTCCGAATAGCTAACATAGGCAACAAACTCACACTAAAACATCATACCGTTAGTTAAGACGACACCCATATGAGAAATATGCTCATGAAACACTTTAGGTGTCAAGCCTTTAGTTAGTGGGTCCGCTAGCAAATGGTTTGTTCCTATGTGCTCAATATACATTATTTTGCTTTTAACTCTTTCTTTAACAATCAGAAACTTAATGTTTGTATGTTTAGATTTTGACGATCTTCTATTGTTATTCGAATATATAACTATAGAAAGATTATTACAATAGACCTTTAAAGATCGTTCGATTCCATCCAAAACCTGTAACCCGTGACAAAACTTCATAGTCATATAATTTGATTGATTGCCTCATAACAAACCATCCAGAACGTATAATTTCACTAGAACCCATCCGGCCATGATCATTCATGGATGATATCAACTTTTTGTCTATGTAGAAACATTTTTTTCATCTTGTCCCATAGCTCTTACAGTCCTCCATATTTATTCATTGTAATGGCTTTATCTTGGAGTTCTCTTCAATTTCCCGAAACCTGGCATGATGCACTGATCAAAAGTCAAGTATATTGATGTTTTCTTTTAGTTACATGAGAAATTCCAAAATCAGGAGAGAGAAAAGAGATATTATTTCTTTTTCTTTAATATTAAATTGTCATTCTGATGCAGTCATGTCATGTCACCTATCAATGTTGGCAAATTCATGGTCACTAGCACATATGCACATAAAAGATCATTGAGAAAGAGACACGGGAACAAGATTAGCATCTTGATTGGGCAAAAATATAAAAAGGAAAAGAACTGAAAAGATGAGCACTTGTTTATACTCACGTAATCATCGGCTCAGGGAATTAAATTCAAGCCCATCTTCATCTTTTCTTTTTTCCACCATATATATTCCAAGTTTCAAATGAAACCTCCTCTCCAAGATATACTACTTCTGCACTTTGACCTGCTCCTACACATTTTAATTAAATTATGAACCGGGTAACTAAAGTCTTTGTTTAAGATAACATCTATTTAACTTTCAAAAAAAAAAGATACCATCTGTTTGTAATTAACATATTAGGATTTTTGTTTGTTTCCCTTATATGATAAGTATGTTGACTTCAATCATATTTTTTTTTACCAAAAAATACAAATTTGTATATAATAAAGAGTCGGAAGAAATAAAGAGTCTCCGAAGGACTCAGCATATATAATTCTGAGATAAAATAACTGTTAGAAACGATATTAAACTCGTCATATAAACATGAAGGAAAGGTGGGGTTGGAAAACGGAACTGAAAGTCATGCTCAAGATAGTGCTTAAATGCTGCTTATAGGGGTCAAAACGACCGAGCTTGAACTTATCAGTTTTAGAAGGCATGACTTCTACCAGAGACCCCTCTTGAAGCCAGTCCCTAGAGTCAGAGGGGCCTATCATTCCTCCTAGCGAGGCAGTTTACCAGCCCTTGTCTAATCATCTTAGGGTTCTCTAGTTGACCCCCTCTTCACACCACTCACACCAGTCGCGGAATAACCTGAAACTTCAGTTTCCTTGCCACTAGAGAATTGGCCACATACCAAGTTTTTCCAGTCGGGATCAACTATCTTGGCTGGGGTGCATACTCGAGGTTCTGTATCGTTAGGTACAATGTTTGGGGACACAATTGGGCCCATTCCTTAAGACGAGGCACCCGTAGGTACATTGTTCGGGGATAAGGTCCCAAAACACAATGGGACGTCCGAAGAGGCCTTCTCCTCCCAATCAGTTGCGTACTGCGTAACCTGCTGATCCTTCTAATACTTCAATATTGAAGCATCAAAGCGTAGGGTACCATGCAGCTTTAGATCACACTTTCGAACCCCATGACCGATCCTCCCACAATTGAAGTAGAACGAGGGGAGTTTCGTGTATGTGAGCGCGACCTGAACAACGTTTGGGAACTCCCTGAATCGCAACACCAAGTGGAGGTGGAGAGGACGTTCCACGAGGTGCTAGAACCATACCCTTACCGCTCCTCCCCAACACAATCCCCATTGATCGCATGAGACCTTCAGACAAACCCCTAATGCCGCACCAATTGTCTCCCCAGTTGCCCGTGTCCAGACCACTAGAGGGAGGCCATGAGCATGAACCTAAAGTTGTAGATGATCCAAAGCGGGGAGCTCTCTGGCCATTGGGTCCATATCTTCAAGCAGAAGAGGCCGACCATCGAAGCATTAGGGCTCGTTACCCCGAACCCATGCCCGCGCCTCCGTTGATTCAAAATAAAAGCCAAAGACCCTCGGGCTTATGTCCTTCATTACTAGACCCTCCACGGACTGTCCTTAGATATTGGTGATGATGCGGAGCATTACTTCTTTCCGAGGACACATGGGAGCCCACAGCTTCCCCACCATGCCGAACTGTTGGCGTGCCATCATCGACGAGTCTACTAGTGAATATGAGGCTAAGACCTCCACCTCCTCGAGAGAGAGAGAGAGAGAGAGAGAGAGAGAGAGAGGCAGTCCTAGAGATTGGTCATGGTGGACGCGAGTAGACTCGATGACACTGTAACCTTGGGAGCTAGGGAATCCTCCAGCGGCAACTACGTCCCTCGACAGTGACCCAGACCTTCATGACATGTTAGCAACGACGGGAGCACATGGATCCAATCGGCATTAAGGAGTGAAAGTCCTGCATGCAGCGCCTCCAAATCCGTCCTCCACCTGCTGCCAACGGACGCATTCCCTCAATTGGGGTCCCGACGCAGAAGAGGCAGAACCTCAAGACCATCCCTAAAAGGAGGCTGAACGGTCAGCGGTGGGTGACTTGCAACCGAAGTCACAACTTGACTTTCATCGGACGGCTTCGGCGTTGTTTGAACGAAAGCGTTGTCGGTGGTATGACGAGCCCCAAAGAGAATAACACACTGTTTAAAAAAATTCTCATCTAATTTAATGAACTTTCAATCTTCTCATTTGATTCTATTTGGGTAATAAATGAAAAAATATCCATATAATAATGAATCTTACTTTGCTTTTTTATCTTTATCACAAGGTTCTATTGGAAAATTTATTTGTGATAATTTTTTTACAATAATAAATAAAGGGTTATTTATGATAAGGTACCCAAATGATTCGTCCACGAATAATAAGGTACCCTTAGGAATTTTTTGTCCAATATGGTACCCAAATGTTTCGTCCACGAACGATTTGGGTTAATGGGGTTAAAAAACTAACAGAATTATGTAGAATGACTATTTTGCCCTTTGACATTTCAGTTGACTTTTGACTTAAAAGTGAAAAGACCATTATACCCTCAGTTACTATTTTTCTTTAATTTATATTTTCTAAATATTTTTAATTTTCAAAATAAAATAAATAAAATATATATATTTTTTAAAGTTATATTTTTTAAAAACTGAATTTGGGTTTTATTTTCAAAAATCAGTTTTTATTTTTTCAAATCAGATTTTTATATTTAAAAATCAGTTTTTATTTTTTTAATAATTAGTTTTTTTGTATATTAAAAAAATCAGATTTTATATTCAAAAATCAGTTTTTATTTTTTTTAAATCAGTTTTTATTTTCAAAATCAGTTTTTATTTTTAAAAATCACTTTTTCATTTCCAAAATCAGTTATTATTTTTTTATTTAGATTTTTTTAATTTTTTTAATTTTTTAATATTTTCTATTTTATTCTATTATTTTATTATTTTTTAATATTTTAATATTTAATATTTAATTTTTTAATATTTAAAATATTTTTTAATTTTTTATTTTTTATTTTAATATTTTATTTTAATGTTTTTAATATTTTAATATTTTATTTTATTATTTTTAAATATTTTTATTTTTTATTTTTTAATTTTTATTTTTTATTTTAATACTCTAATATTTTTTTATATATTTAAATATTTAATATTTTGAATTTTTTAATTTTTTTAATATTTTATTTTTATTTTAATATTTTTTAATATTTTAATATATTTTTTTATTTAATATTTTATTTAATATTTTTATTTTATTTTTTTAATATTTTTAAAATTTTAAACTTTATTATTATTACTTTATATTTTAAATTTTTTAAATTTTAAAAAATTTAAATTTATTTTTTTTATTTATTATTATATTTTTATTGTCTTATATAATTAAGGGTATAATGGTAGTTTTCTAACGGAATATGCTACTTCCGTCCGTGGACAAATCATTTGGGTACCCTATCGTTCATTTGAAACACACGAGTACCTTATCGTTTGTGGATGAAACATTTGGGTACCTTATCGTAAATAACCCATAAATAAAATAAGTTGACAATACTTTTTTTTTAGAAGAACAGATACTATTATTACTGAAAAATAAAGTAGGGCGATGAGCACATAATTGTACTCATCTTACAGTGCATAAACCAACTAGCGAACATAAAACAATAACAGGAAAGTAAATTTTGCTCTTGACATAGGGGCGGTTGAAGGGGATATCTGCGGTAGCATCCTGAGATACCGATACAACACACTTCTACCAAAAGGCACTGGTCGAGCCAACCAAGTGAAAGGGAAATACTGTTGGACTGCCATCTCCCCCGGTGAGTCAGCGTGTGTCGTCCTCCCTTGACTGATAATTTTAGGGCTCCTGAACGCGGGATTGCTGACACCGGACTGGTAGGGGAGACAGATGTCGACTGGAGATGGAATCCTCGCCATCTAACAGCTAGGAAGGGGTTACAGTCGACCACCCCCTTCCTGGGCCTCCTCAGATTCATTCCTGGAGGCGGGGGTGCTTGCACGGTTGCACCCCCCCGTGGCTGCTACATGTGAACCTCTATTTGACGTCGTTGAACCCTCAGATTCCTCCGGCTCCTCCTATCTGCCCTGTCTTTTCTTCCCAGATATAGACGGCCCCGCTTCCTTTGCCAGCCACTCCGAAGGGATGTCCTTAATCCCTGTCTCATAGGACTTGGCCCCCCATGTCCTAGCTCCTGGTGGGGGGAGGCGTTCGCGGTTCCCAGGGACCCCGCTTGCTCCCCCAATTCAGGTAGGCCCAGTTAGTCCCTGGTGCCGTCTTCCCATGTTTCGCCTTCTCCAGGGCTGACCTCGGATCACCCGGGACATGCAGAGAATGACCCCTGGTTCCTCCAGCTATAGGACAAGCCGGAAACAAATGTCCCGCACAGTTGCACCCAAAGCAATGATTTGGCAGGTGTTCATATGAGACCTGAAAAAGAGTTCGTACCTGTGATTCCGACAATCGGAACCATATCTGACTCTGAAGAGGGACACGGATGTCATCCCGGATCCTAACCTTCATGAAATCTCCACAGCAGCAGCCCGACTTATCCACATCGACCGCCTGATAGACCCCAAGAGCATTCCCCACTCTGAAGCCCACCTCCTTGTTCCACATACCCACCGGCAGATTAGAAACTCGTGCCCACACTGAAAAGTGGTGGAAGCTAAGGTCTCCCACCTGCATGTGGGACCTGAGATCTGTAAAGAGCACAATGGACTCCCAAAATGCCCATGGCTCTCCTGCCAGCACTCTCGCCCTCTCCTTGGCTGATCTGAAGAAGAATGCCACCAGACCTCCTTCTAGTGGTTTCGCTTCCACTTTCATCCCCCACAGATCTTCCATTCTAGCCACCAGCGACTTCTAGAAGAATTTTTTCGATGTCAGCACCTTAGCCGCCATTGCAAACCGAAATTGCCCCCACCTCGGGCAATATCACCCATAGGGATGATCACCTCCTTGATGCATAGGGACGACAACCTAGACCCAATCTCCCCCATCCGAGGCTCCGATCCACGAGAGCCCGCGAAATCCAGACCCACCGGATCCTCCGACTCGAGAGCCCCCGAGTACCGCCCCGGCTCCACCGGGTCACCCCGCAACATGGTCCGACCCAGCTCCGACCCTACGGGTTCGACCCGAGCCCGGACCCCATTCCGGTTCCTATCAGCCCCCGCCCCGTATCGGGCCGCCCAGGTGGGTATATCGCTCGGTCCACCTTGGGTGGCCCACCTCCTCACGTGCAGCCCGGCCCATCCATGTTACGTATTTTGGTCGGTCCACCTTGGAGGACCAGACATTCAGCAAAAATACGAATTGTTTTGGTCGGTCCACCTTGGAGGACCAGACATTCAGCAAGCAGGAGGACCATTGGCTCATAACTTGCTGGTTGAGTACTACGAAGGACGCCATCAAGGGCAACTCTCAAACCGGCACCACATTCTGGTGCGCAGTAACGAAGAAATACAACTCCAAGGAAGGTATTCCACAGCGACGCTGGGAAGCTATCAAGAAACGTTGGGGCAGAGGTTCCTCTCAGACAAAGAGGTTCCTCGGCTATGTGAAGAGGTCCAAGGAAGAGAAACCGAGCGGCGCCAACCAGGTAGAGCACATGAAACGTGTGAAGCAACTGTGGGAGGATGCAGGGAAAGTGGTGAGAGACCACCCACTAAAGTTCGACCTGGATCATTGGGTGGAGAGGCTCGAGGGCGTCTTGAAGTTCACTGCCCACGAGGGCACAATGGTAAATGTCCGCCGTCAAGAACGCCAACAACGATAGCGGTTGGATGAGGCTGTGGCTTACAGCTCAACCCCACCCACAAGCACATGGGAGGAGGGCACACATATCAGTGGTGAGTCCCAACAACCAGAATGGGGAGGAAGCGAGAACTACGAGGGGACTCAAGTCCCTCTCAGCGACACACCGCCATCCCCTGAGGTCGCCCCAAGTCCCCCTCGCCGACCGCAAGGGAAGAAGGCAGCGAAGGCCGCAAAGAAGGGGGTCGTCCTCACGACCTAAATGTCTGCCTTCGCCGAACTGGAACGTGCACGAATCGATGCTGAACGTGCACGGTTTGAGGCTCAACGTTCACGTGGCGAACAACATGCAGAAAAGTATCGCATGATACAGGCATTAACCCAACAGTGGGAAGCAAACCTCGCCAACTACAAGGCCCTGGTGGGGACGGATACATCTTCCTACGACGAAGAGGCTATGGCAAACCATAAGTTTTGCAAGTCCCAACTGCGAAGACTCATATCTAGCCTTGAAGCCCAAATTGATGATCTTCGAAGCCAACCCCCACTACCAGATGTCGACCCAACAGAGGATGATTCTTGAACTTGTATTTTGTTTTGGGTTGTATTAAAAGGGGTTGAATAAAATTATAAGTTCATTTATATTTGTGTTGAATTTATTAATTATTGATTGTCATTAATTATTTATTTCCAAAATTGTTTAAATTATGACTAAATTAAACGGTTTCTGATAACGAATTAAATAAAACAGGAAAATATCAAATAATAATCCAGTCAACACTGTCCTGCACTCCCAGGACCTCAGAGGTCCTTTCTGTTGTAGAACACCCACTTTTCTGCACTCCCACTCCCTGACTTTTGTCCAGTCAGCACAAGGGCCTCAGACCAGGTCCTCACCCAGGGTCGTTCTGTTGTACATGCTCTTAGCCATACTTTGGCTTGCCGAGTAAGTTTGAAAATTTAGTAGCTACAATACCTGGAGCGATGACTAGTTGGGCCAAATAAATATTGCTCAAAAATCAAGTTTACTGTTAGGAGCATCACAAAAATCAAGTTTACTTGCAGAAGCATCCATAACGAGCGAACATGACTGAGACCGTCTATAATAGAGGTGAATCAATAGATTTATTCAGCGTCGAAACTTGTTAAAAAAATTAGGGTCGGATCCGTAGATTCTATAGTAAAGGGTTGGTTTCGGTGGGTCGAATCTACATGTATAAGAAGAAGATTCGTTAATAAAAAAAACCTAGCCGCTTTCAGCCTCACCCCCTACCTCTTCTTCGTTTAATCGCCGGCGACGCCATGGTCTCCGGCCATGGACGTCGCCGGTGGTGATCCTCTCAACCCCTTTTCCCCTTTCCCCGGCTTACCTCCCTCTTTTGTTCCTTTCCCCTCACAGTTTCACCACTTCCACTGCCTCTCCCTCATGTCGGACGTCGTCAAAGCTTTGTGGTGGCGCTCCACCTTCAGATCTGGCATGTGTGAGGTGGTCGTGACGTTCTCAAGGCACGTTCATCCCAGATCTGGAGGTCGGAAGTCCTCTGTCGCTTCACAACTTCCCCTGCCTCTCCCTCTTGTCCGACGTCTTCAAAGCATCGTGGTGGCGCTCTGCCTTCAGATCTAGCCTGTTGGAGGTGTTCGTGACTTTCTCAAGGCTCGTTCATCCTGGATCTGTAGGTCGGATGGTTGTTCTCTGTGCTCTCTCGTTGTCCGATCTCGTCCGTCACTCGGTCGTCTCAGTCCGCTGCCCCTATTGGAGTCCACTAGTTGCTTGAAGTCCGGTGGCTTTCCCAGGATTTTAAGCAATTCTCGCTTTCTCGTCGGTGCTGGGTTGATTTTCGTCGGAGAAGGCTGCTCCGTTCTCATCGTTTGGCTCATGTATTAGTTCATGTGGGTCAGGTGGATCAGGTCCTAGTCTGGACTGGTATGGGCTGGTATGGGCCTGGTCTGGGTTGGTTGGGGTCTGGACTGGATCTGGACCTGATCTAGGCTGAGTTCGGGCCTGGTCTAGGTCCGGGAATAGTTTGGGCCAGGTATGTGAGAAGCGTGAGGATGTTTGTTCCAGTTTCGATCGGCCTTATCGCGTGCTCTTGGAGACTCCCGTGCTCTTGAAGTTCATTTTTCTCAGTCAATGTCGGCTTTGAGCTCGGGTAGAAATATTGGTCCACCGTCATGTGTTTCTCGGTGTTTGTCGGCATCGTTAGGAGGACTGAGTGATAGGTCTGATATGTCGTTGGTATGAATTTTTGGCTCTTCATGGGTTCTCTTTTGTCACGCCCCAAATCCGATTTTGGCCGGACTCGAGACGTGATTTGAGTTGACAATATATAATAGTAAAACAATAATAAAACTCATTAAGAGCTCAATTAAGTTCTAATCGATTACTCAAATAAAATGTTCCAAATCTCAAATAATGAGTCAAAGCTCAACATGAAGTACAAGATAAATGAGGTTCAACACAATAGACCACAACGTCTCTAAAAAAACCCTCAAAACATCCAGAAGCTCCCGAGCCTCGAATCCACTACACATCAAGCACGGCTGTTCAAACAACCAAATAAACCACAGGCGGTGAGCTTACGCTCAGTAGGGAAAATCATAATCAATTTGACCTCCAATTTAATAAAACAATCGCTTTAGCATGGCGACACGACTTGCAATTCATACTATTCATCAATAAAATACTATGGAATAGGTAAAGATAAAACAATATACATCCTTAAGAATAACGGTAACTTTAAGAGAATAATTGAAAAAACGCTGTAAATAGTTGATAACTGTAAAACCCGCTTCGCTTTCAATAGGGTATTAAATTGCAACTTGAAAACCTTAGGGTAGGTTTTTGAAACAAGTAAAAAAAAAAATCTGGACCAGGCCAGGCGCGCAGGCCCAGCCCAGCCGTCTTGGGCCGCGAACTGCCTAAGGCCCAACATGCCAGGGTATTTAACCCTCCTTTTCCTCCTCTGAAACCCTAAATCGACCCTTCCCCTCTTTGTTCCTGCGCAGCCCTCACCCCAGATCTCCTTCCTCCCTCTCGGCTCTTCGATCCCGACCACGCCAGCTCCGATCTCCCGCCTCCATCTCCGACCAACGCACCAGCTCCGGCCCTCTCCCTTCCCTCACCTCCGTCCAACTTCCCTTCGCCGCCGTCTTCTCCTCCGTCCGATTCTCCGACCACGCCGCCCCCGTCTCCTTTCCCCTCTCCTTCCAGCCACCACCGAGCCCTCATCTCCGTCCAACCACGCCACCACCGAGCCCGTCACCGCCTCTCCGTCCTTCCCTGTCTCCGAGGCCGATCCGGCCGTCCTCTCCCTCGCCTTCTCTCCTCTCACGGCCAACGCCGCCGTGCCTCGAACCACCATCTCCGACACCGTCTCCCTCTCCGTCTCCGGCCAGCGACCTCCCTTTCCTCATCTCCCGTTCAACCCGCCGCCGTCCCGAGCTCCGTCGCGCCTCCACGCCGTCGCCGTGCACGGCCAGAGCCGAGACGGGCTCGCCGGCGCCGTCCTCCTCTTTCCCGAGAGTCCGCCGTTGTTCTCCCCTTCACGGTTAGATTCACGACCTCTGAGGCCTTGGTCGCCAGCGGCGTCTCCGTCGGTGGCCGGCCGGTTTCAAAACCGAGCCCCTCTTTTTCGGTTCCCGTGCTGTTCATTTCGAGTAAATTTGGATCTGTTGAGGGTTAAACCTGCTAAAGAAATTGATTAATATTGGATCGGTTTTTAAATTAAAAAGGGAAGTTTGTTGAATCAAAAATCAGATTGGAGTAAAAGAAATGGTTGTTGGATCTGTTTTGGTTGGAATCGAAATCAAGATTTTGGAAAGAAAAAGTTATAAAACAAAAATCAGATTTAAGGAAAAGGGGGTTTAAAATAAAAAGGAGTTAAAATCAATTCGGTTTTAAAAACGGTTTTAAATCGAGGAGTTTGAGAATCTAAGTTGTAAACGGGGTTCGGGGACGGTTGTTCAAAAACCGAACCTAATTCATCTTGGGCTCAAAAGATCGGAACAGAAACAGATTTGAAATAAAAGGGAATTTGATTTAAAATAAAACCCTTCTATTTTGAAAAATGGTTATTAATCGGAATTGGGAACGACTCTGGATTTCTGGGTAAAATGGACTGCTATTTGGGTTTAAAAAGGAACAAAAGCGGACCGCTGAATCAGAACTCGGGATTCGTGCATTGGGACTGTGCCTCGCATGCACCGGTTTCGGTGCTCGGGTACTCAAACCCGATTCGCCGTGACCCCGCTTTTATTCCGCTCGAGTTTAAGGGACAACTGTCGGTTGTAAACTGGATTAATCGTGACCGTTAAATTAACCTGGGAACCGCCTCTAATTATGGCTTTCGTGTTATCTTTAGAGTCCGGCTTCGATCGAAGTGAAGCTCGGAGGTAACGAGCCAGAACGTCAGCAGCTAGGAAGCGTAGCGGTTGCTCTTCAGTTGAGGTAGGGAAAAGTAGCCGGATCTCGGCCCTGACTAGGGAAAGTTAACAGTAGAAATTGCATGTGACACCGGGGTGTGGTGGGTTGAGTAGATTATTGAATATTAGAAATGCATGATACGGGAACGTAGCGTTTACTGGAAAAGCATGTGACACTTAGTAGTGTCGTAGGAGCAGAGAACTTAGCGTTAACTGATTTACTGGAGGCATATGACCATGCTCGGAGGTTGTTTGTGAAACTAGTGATCTTAGGACTGTTGGAGGCATCGTTTATGCCGGAGGTTGTTGTGCGTTATTTGTTAATTGAGTTTGGGTGGCCTTGAGAGCCCGTGTTAATTGTTGTTGAGTTTTGGGTGGCCTTGAGAGCCCGTGTTACTATTGCTGAGTCTTGGGTGGCCATGAGAGCCCGTGTTGTCGTTTTTGTGTTTTGGGTGGTCGTGAGTGCCGTGGGGTTGTGAACCCGTGTCGTTACTATTGGTGGTTTTGAGTGGCCGCGAGTGCCCGTGGGGTCGTTGACCCATGAGTCACTGTTGGTGTATCTTGGGAGGCCGTGAGTGCCTGTGGGGCAGTTGAGTCCGTGTTTTAGGGTTGGTGTCTTGGGTGGCCATGAGTGCCTGTGGAGTGCTGAACTTGTGTTGTTGTTGTTTGTTGAACTGTGTTTGTGATTGTGATTGTGGTTACCTGAGGTTGTGGGCCCGCTTCATTAAACGGGGGTCCTCGATCACACGCGTCTGCACGTTCAGACGGGGTAGGGGGCCCGCCCGTCAGTAAAGGGGTCCTGGCCGCGCGTGTGTGGTTCGGTGGTTGTGAGTGTGATAGGTCGACAGCCTGATCCGACTTTGTGTCGAGGAAATGCGACAGGTCGACCGCCTGACCTGATGAGATTGGTAAAGGGCGTGAGGGAGGTTACTGAGCAGCTGGTTTGCGATCCTTTGTGATCTTGTTTGGTGTGCGATCCTTTGTGATCTTGTTTGGTGTTGCGTAGTTCCTTTGAGTCCTTGGAAGAGGTCGTGATCGTTGTGTCGTGTCTACTTACGTGTTTGAGTGTTGAGTCGTTCGAGGAAGGTCACTGTGGGTGTTTGTCAGTCAGAGTACTTGCGTTGGGGACAGTGATCCCCGGGGTTGAGTTTGTTGTTGGTGTTACCAGCATTGTCTGCTAATTATGCCGTAGTCAGTCTGTTATCCGTGGTGGTGAGCGAACGCTCACCCCTAGCTGCTTTTCCTACAGGTACTTGTCGCAGGTCGGACCAGGTGAGCTTCCGAAGCTTGAAGAGCTAGGGGCGGGAGTCCGGGTTGCTTTTAGTCTGGCGACGGATACCTCGCTTTTTGTCCGCTTGTGGGACGTTTTATTTTGAGTTGTAATTATCTTTTGTTGAACTAAACTGGTATTGTAAAGTGTTTTAATGGAAATGGCTTCAAAGTGTTTTTCTTATTTTAAACGTTCGCGTCCCGAGATCGGTTTACTGAAATTGGGGCGTGACAATAACTACTAAAATGGGAGTAAGTGACTATCACACCAACAACTCAAAGTCCAATACTCCGATCCACGAATAGGTTCTTGTGTCATATCGGATCCCATACTCCGATCCACAAGAGTACTCATGTCATATCAGATTTTCCCTCGATCCAGAGGGGGCACATACATCGGGCTACCGGTAACATCCCTGAGGGACACATATCGTCGGGATTCTCGTAAATGCCCCCAAAGAACCATATGTCATCGGGAACCAAGGTAATGCTCCCGCAGGACGCATACACTCGGGTGAATCAACAGTAACCATTCCCCGCAGGGTAAACCATTCAATTTCCCCGCAGGGTCCACTACCAATGCCCGCAGGCTCCACAACACATGCCTCGCAGGGTCCACAACCAATGCCCGCAGGCTCCACAACCAATGCCCCGCAGGCTCCACAACCATTTCCCGCAGGCTCCACAACCAATGCCCCGCAGGCTCCACAACCATTGCCCGCAGGCTCCACAACCATTCATCGGCAATGATACTACCCCACACCGGAATGCCCAGTCGGTGTAGGTACCATAAAGGCACTATCCCACACCGCAATGTGGGTGCCGTACCGGAACACTCCAGAGAATAACATATTAAACAACCTCATACAACCAAACTTAGAATACACAAGTTCATCAATACACACCACAAGGAATTCATACCAACAATTACCCTTACCGACATACTTACCAACCAGGTTCAATCGGTCTATCACTCACCCGATCATACCACTTCGCACAACCAATTACACTCAATCATTCATTCAACCATTCAATCATTCAAGCAATCATTCAATCATTCAAGCATTCATGTAATCATTCAAGCATACGGTTCATCTAGTTTCATTAGACTCTTGATTATCCTAAAGACTAGCAAGCAATGCATGTGAGGCAACCACAACCAATCCTATGGCTCATCTCGGCCTTTCTACCAGCACGGCAATTCCCAAGTATTGAGAGCGGATTACACTAGTTATTCACATCCTATGCATGCACACTAGACACGTCCATTTATTAGTAACTGAAAGACAATTATTCTAGTTATTCGGATCCTATATGCAATCTAGGACCTTTTCAATTTTATTACCCTAATAGGCATACTAAAGCATTAATTACAAGAGAAGTTTAGTACTTTCCCTACCTTGTGGTCTTCCTCTAATAATTCTTCTAGTTGACGAAGTTCGGCTAGCCTCCTCTACTCTCTTCACACGGGTCCCCAAGTAGTCTTCGTCCCTCGATCTCGGTTCCAAGATCTCTAGGAAGATGAGATGATGAAGATGGGAGAAATTTGGAGAAGAAAAGGTATAGAAATGGATCAAAGTTGCTTGCTTTCCTCTCTTTCTTCTTCCTCAAGCTATGAAGTTCTTCCTCTCTTGTTTCCTTAGCAAATTTCGGTCAACACTACAACAATTGAGCTGAATTTGTTGTGTGTGTTGCTTTAAAAGACCTAGGAGGAGAAATTACTAAAAACCCATCTAATTCTTATCCTTTTATGGACACTAGTGAGGGAAGAAATGTCAATTAGGTCTCTTTTCTTTTCCTACAAACCAATAGTGACATGTGGCATAGTGGGGACCATGCTCTTTTAATTAAAATCCAGCAGTCCAATTTTATCGCATTTCGTCGATAAAAAGTTCGGGTTTGACCACAGTTGACTTTTTCCAATATTACAGTCAAACGAAAGGAAATGGCCCGACTAAGCCAACCGTGATAGTGGCTAAGCTTTTTGTGCCCCGGAAAGGTCCCGAATGACTTCCAGGGTCATCGGTTGACTTTTCCGGCCGAAAGTCAAACTTCGTCCAAAGTTCACCGGTTCGACCGGGATCGACCTGGGGAGGTTCTTACATCGTTTCTATTTTCATAAAAGGGGAAGCTTCGCCCTTCCTTTTCACGCTAATCTTTGGTTCTTGGTTTCTCTTCTCCTCGGCCGCGTTTGGTTCGAGTTTGTCGGTATACTATTGATCGCCGACAAGATCTTTGGGTGGTGTTGGCCGTGTTCTGAAGCCTTGACCTTGGGTTAGTATGATTTAGGATTGTCTCAGCCTTTAGCGGTGTAGGCCGCATGCATTTAGTGTTGACCATCCTCATTATTGAGGAAGGTTAGACTCTTGAGACGAGTGTTGTGGCTTTCCGTTTTGGTTAGGAAATAGAGTTGGCATGCTTGGTGACTGGTGCAGTTTGTTTCTCCCTCTCCTTTGTGCTGATTGGTTGTTAATCTTGGTGTTCTTCGGGTTGTTTTTCTTGCTGTTGTTTGCTCTGGTTGTCTCTTCTGGTTGTTGTCTGTTTGGCCGGTTGGTTTTTGGGGTATAGTTTGGTTCGTCTCTTGGTGGTTGGTTTACACTCTTGGCTCTGTTCTTAGTTATTTTCTTGTGGAATTCTTGTTGTTAGGTTGTATCCCAGCTTCTTCAGGGTGTGTCTTTCTGGTTGTATTCTGGTTGTCTTCTTATCTGTGATCTTGTTATGTTCCCTTAAAAGTCGACAGTGATTGTCTAGGTTTGTAGCTAAACCTTGTAATCCTTTTTTCCTCAAAAGACGGTTTATAATTTTTTTATTTATGCTTTTCCGATCAAAAAAAAAGAGGAGAGAGAGAATCGGGGGGAGGAGAGAGACAGAGAGAAGAGAGAATCGACATGAGAGAGTTCGACTTTGATGTATCTGCAACTCAGAGGACGTCAAATTGCTAGGAGAGAGAAAATCGGAGCCGAAACATCAACAAATCCTTTTTCTCGTCACGTTCAACGATTCTTTCGACCTCCATTGTGGAAGGTCTAATGAAATTCATAGAAGATGAGTGCAACACAGAGCGCCCATGTCTAGTATTTTTTGAGCATATGTAGTGGATGGCGGAAAAAATGAAAAGAGGGTGGCAGAAAGAAAATGTTATGGAGCCGACGTTTTTAACATTGTAAGTGTGTGTTAACGACGATAAGCTTACCGTCGCTTGGTTCAACATACCGTTGTGCGACATTGACCTTTGACCGCGTGGGAAGCAGCGCTGAATGTTATGGATGGATGCAATAGCAACATGTGGCAACGCCAAATCTACCCATTCAAAAAAAAATCTCATATTTAAACCCCACCCTCATGTCCAAAATCACAACGCTTCTACTGCTACTGCATATACTAATTTTCTCTAAAAACAAGTTTGCTATATATATGGAATTCAATCCCTTCAATAGTGTTCCATAGTGCATTGTTTCAGCAACACAAGAAACTCAACTTGATGATGATATTGTGGAGATGTTTTTCGGGTTCGATGGCACCCTGAACTCACAAGTTCCGCTTCCAATCGCGTCTAACCCACCGAGCGAGATGAAAGCGAAAAGGACCCGCGTGAAATGGTCCGTGGAGGAGGATGTATGTCTTGTTCGTGCTTGGATGGAAAATTCTTTTGACACGATACAAAGGAATAGTAAGAAGAAAGACGGTTACTAGGGGGACGTTGGGAGAGAGGTTGGTCTCTTGTGGGGAAGAAACGATCCTCTTCGGCCCAGAAAAAATTGCAAGGACCGGTAACGGTGAACCCGCGATTGATGAAGTTCCAAGGGAACTACACACAAATATACAACAATCACCGAAGCGACCGGTCAGATGACCAAATTATGTAGTATACCGAGGAGTTGTACATGAGGAAGGAAAAACACGATTTCGTATGAAAACATCGATGGAATCTTGTGAAACATCAACCGAAGTGAATAGCCCGACATTTTGGAGTACCTGAAGCACTGACGCCCAAACCCGTCCAATAAGTTTCAAGCGAATCTAACAAGATAACACAAGTTGATGAACCTACGTCGTACAGTGAGAGAGAAAACACTGATGGGACGAGCTTTGTTTCAAATATCCAGCCTATGGGTCTAAAGGAAAAGAGAAAGTAGTGGCGTCAGTGGAAACGGATCTCTCCCTTAGAGTGCGGGAACTTGCAACCATTCAGAAGGAAGCACAGGAATGTATGGTGCGATCCACGAATGAAAAGCATATTAATTCAGTCTTATAGTTCTTCAGCAACGGCATACGATCTTTTTTCCTTGGTGCTCATTTTATGTGAGCTTTTAATTTAATGTTTATATTCGACGGACATGGTTATAGACAAGAACTTATTGAATTCATTGTTTGATCTCATAATAAATTAAAAGTTGTTCATGCTACTTAGCTTGGAGCCTTGAGCATTGTACAAGGACGTGCTGTAGGAGAAACCCACTATCTTCTGGTGGAATTGCCACAACATAAACGTTCTTCTTAGCAAGAATTATTGCAACAGGATAATGGTTATGATTATAAAGAAAACACATCATATATAAATAAATCACAAGAATACACAAGGTTTACAAACATACAATAAAATCGCTTATGAGCCCCTTTTCATAATATTGATGTCGTCGAAGGCCTCTACCTTTCCTTAGAGGTCGTTGGTTGCCCTCCATTTCCCTATGTTTTTTATAGCTTCCTCAAGTTTTTTTCCTTTTAATGGTACTTTATTGCTTTTCCTTCCTTAACTGGTCTCGCTTCCGCTGTTGTCCAGGTTCTCGGGGGAGTTTGCTCTGTCGCCGACCATGGTCCTCTACTACACGGTCGTGCGCATCTTTAGTTTTTCTTATCACGACTCTCTAAAGGGTTTTTAGATCTCTAACTTGTTTTTGGTTTGGGTTTGACGGACTATTTTAGTGTTGGCCACCAACTTTCAATTCAAGCCTTCATCCTCTTTGATCCAATGCCCCCCCTCTTGTCCGTATCCTTGCCCCTTAGGTCTCTTTTTCTATTTGCCCCGGAAGTCTTTTCCATCATCATCGTCCTCCACCGCTTCTTCTATCACTTGGATGTGGTTTCAAGCTCGCCGGGTTTTGAGTGTTGGCTCATGGTGTGGCTTCTTCCTCCCGGTCTATTTCAGTGCGTTTGCCATGGTTATGCTCCCTTGTCGTTCCTGCTCATCGGTCTCGTGTGGGTGCTGACCCCTAAAAATTTGATGCCTGTCAGTTTCTTGGACTTTCCGGTATCGAACATTTCTGTCACAGGTGGCCGTCCTAGTGGTAAATGTGGCATTCCCTATGCCCGATGTGCTTGGGAGTCCCACACACTATCTATTAAGTTTCCAAGTCTCTTGGGTTTCTCAATTCTTCTTTAACTCCCTTAATTACTATCTCAATTACAGTAGTTAGTTGCTGGCATTTTGCGTTCAATTCGATCAAAAATTTCTTGAGCCTCAAATTTATGGTATTGGAGTTAAAGAAAAATCGAGATTTCCATAGCAATGGACCGTGGTTGTTGTTAAAAAAAACCTATGGATTGATGCTTAAGGTACCTATCTGTCCATTTTCATTTAGGATCAAACCAATGGTTACATTTATCATTTTCTCTATACAATTTTCTCAAAGAAAATGAAACCGTTGAAATCGATAGATGGTTTGGACATTTATCATTACGCTATTGAAGTATTATATTTTGACACATGTGGGCAAGTAGCTACGCTCAATTTGATACAAAAGTGCAATTATTGCTATCATCGCAATCTTGTCTTATGTGAATTGGACTTGCACATCATGATTTACGGACAATGTTGAAATTTAGAGATTGTTGGTAACTTTACAAGGTTATTTGAAATCATTACGGTCGATTTGACAATCATTATGGTTGAAATTTAGAGATTGTTGGTGACTTTGGCGAAAAGTTGGTATTTTTTAGCTTTTTGATCCGAATAATTCATTGTTTTACGATCTCGGTTTTGAATTGATTTATGTCAACTGATTGATTTTCTGGACTCATGAACAATCAGTAATGGATCGAGTTGGACTTTATTGGGTGTCATGACGCGTCTTGGTCCTATTGAAGGAACACGTTAAAATATGAGAGTGGTACACTAGTTGCTCAAAGAACTTTATGGTTGATGGATGAGTATGATTAGTCACAACCAATTGGGATGGGAGCAGGATGTTCCTTCATTCCCGCGTCCCACATCTTCGTGGAGGATTACTATTATATCTAGGAATCATGTATATTGCCTTTAGGCTCTATCTTATCGATGCTGCTAGTCATGCCAAAGCGTATTTGATGCACCACATTATAGCCCAAACCACCTATGACATCCACAACTTGTCATAGAGAAAATCCTCACATCACAAACCTTGATTGTCGTGACAAGTCGACTCTATCGACCCTGAATCGAGAGGCAGATCAAAAGAACCCCGTATAGAGTGACGATAACTATGGTGGAGGAGTTTAGTAAAACAAGGTGAGAGATTAGAAAAGGCGACTACCACCGTCGACGGTGATTCCGCTTAGGATTTTGAGGGTTTGTTCCCAAAGGCTAGAGAGTTTTTTCTTCTCTTTTTGTATATGTGTTTTTGCCCGCTTAGAGCACCCACAACGAGGGTCAGAAGAAGCGTCGAAAGGGAAAAAAGGGGGGAAAAGTGTCATTTTAGTGACCTTTCTTCTCTCTCTTACCGATTCTCTCTCTTAGGTCGACATATTAGTTGACGTTGATTTTGCAACTCCTTTCCTTCTTTCTCTCCTCCCTCAGCGATTCTTCTTCGGCCATGTGTCCATTTTCAACATAAACGACCGCTGAATCTGATCTCTACCATAGGACAACACCGAATCCAATCCTAAATCTACCCTAATCGACGGTACTGAATCCGACCCCACTGTAAATGTTCTTAGTTGTTTGTATTCATTGGATCAACAACCGTTAATAAATCAATAATGATTTTTAAAAGATTTAAATTTACTTTATTGATGATACATATGAGAGCTTTATTCTCGACCTAAACTATTGGACTATCATTTAATCATTATCTCGTATTCGATTTCAAAACCCGATATTAGAATATTTATTGCTGAAAAATAATCTTTTACAAAAATTGTTGCAACTTGCACATGTAATTCAATTAAGCGGTTTTCGAACGAAATTTAACTAGTAAGCTGGCATTGCAAAAAAAAAAAAAACATTCAAATCAAGATGAAATGAAAATGATTAAAAATATTAAATTAAAATAAAGAAAAAACTTGACTCATTACCTCAGCAAAAGAAATTGAATCATATAATATTGATAATCAGTCAAAATTATCTTGTATGATTCTTTAAAATATTTCGCATTCCAATCTTCTACGAGAGATTCTCGACAACTCCATGTTCTTTATGCTTTTTATTACATATATACTTTTTGAATGTCATGATACCGTGCTTATTTGAAAGTATTGTAAGAATTTTTAGCTATAAGTCGTATTCAATCTTACAACCGTCAACTATTATGATTTGTTCATACGAACTCTACTTTACCCTCGTAAATATCGAATTACATTTGTGTGTTCCTTTTTAGAATAAAAAAGACGATTGTCTTAATTACAAATCAGTCTTACACATAAGTCAAACACTTTTATCTAATAGTATATTTTTGATAACACATCTAAATTAATCATTGTCGGAGCAAGAGAGATCCTACAATTGCATTTGAAAGAGAATGCAAATTCAAAACTTCATAAAAACACCGAAGAAAATTGCTTAAAAAATGTCTTCCTTAAAACCACCGAACAAATGGAGTACTTACCAGACAGTTTGTGTAATAAAATAAGCAACAAACCCATCACCAAAGTACACTTTATTCACTTTACAACCAAAGCCCACCGACATATCGCTCTCCACACCCTGACACCGCCACCGCCACGAGATCCGACGCAACTCCCCAAACCACCCCCACTCGCACGCACCACCGTCTCCCACACGCGCCACCTATTCCCGCACGTGCCACCTACCCACTCGCACGTGCCGCAGATTCCCTCCCCCAAAGCCAGCCCCTCCATCTTCTTTCTCTCCTTCACACTACTCCGAGAAAAAGCAAAATCCACAGCTCACTCCACCCCCAAATTCTCCGTCTTCTCTCCGCCGCAGGGTCCGGATCCGAACCCGTTTTCGTCCCGGCCGATCGATCCGATCGGAGCTTTGTTGGATCTCCGGCGCTTCCAGTTTCTGGGAGCTTGAAAATGGAGTCGATACTGGCGCGAGCTCTGGAGTACACTCTCAAGTACTGGCTCAAGTCCTTCTCCAGAGACCAGTTCAAGCTCCAAGGGCGTACCGTGCAGCTCTCCAATCTGGGTTCGTTCTGTTCTTCACTGTTCTCGCGAAATTGCTAGGTTCGGTTTGGGGAAATTTTGATTGTTGATTGGTACTGATGCGTGTGTGTGTGTGTGTGTGTGTGTGTGTGTGTGTGGCAGATATGAATGGGGATGCTCTGCATGCTAGCTTGGGGTTGCCGCCGGCATTGAATGTGGCCACTGCCAGAGTTGGGAAATTGGAGATTACGGTTTGTATGCTGAATTTGTGTAAATTATAGTTTTGGGTTCTTGTTGGTTTAGGGGAATGTAGAAGAAATGGAATTGTGAGGTACTGTACTGGTTTGACCTCAATGAATGAGAGGAAGAAAATGGAAGGAAATTTAGTGGACCCAATATTTTGGGACTTGACCTTTGCTAATTCTGAGTGTATGATTTTGACTTATGTTTTGAAAAGGAAAAAAGAGTTGCGATCGTGTCCGAGTTATGCTGTTTATGTGTTTTTGGTTTTGTGAAATTCTTACTAGTTTTTATTGATGTATTTTAATTTGTAGCTGCCATCGCTCAATAATGTACAAATCGAGCCTATTGTGGTGCAAATCGATAGGCTTGATTTGGTTCTCGATGAGAATGAGGAACTGGATGCTTCCAGCAGTCCAAGCAGGTGATCCTTTACATTACGAAGTTGCTTTATGTTGCGTTTTAGATTGGTGGAATAGGTTTTATGGGCTGTTTGAACCCACAGGGGAAAGATCAAGTGGCAATCGTAACTTGAATGGTCTTAGAAAGTGTAGGTCTTGAGTGTAAGAAATCTAGCTTGCATTGGTTCTAAATATCCCAAGATCTCGTCGCGATCGCGGCGAGATCAAGTAAAAATGGGACCAACAATATCGATATCTGAAAACATGATCGATGCGGTCAACACGCTGAAAATGACGTAAAACAGACTTTTTTTTACTTTTTACTTATATGCCTGATTAACCCACTTAAGCCAACCATTTCTGTCTCTCAGATTTGTTATCTCGACTTCGGATCTTTTAGGGTTTGAAGGTGACCTTCTCTTTTGTAAGATGAAGAGCAAATATGAACTTCTTTTGTAACTTGTTATTAATATATGTATTATATATATATATTAAATACAAAACACGATTTGCCGATATCACTCCGTTATCTCCCCGTTAAATTGCAATAACCTTAAAGGAGACCTCGCCGATATCTCACCGACTGTTATTTAGAACACATAAAATGGTCATAAGGCCATGCCATGGTATTAGACGGTCTTGGTATTACCTGATCTTGGCCTTTTTCTGTCTGCAGTACTCAGTCGTCGACAAGCCCTGCCAAAGGCAGCGGTTATGGATTTGCTGATAAGGTTAGCTCTATCTTGAGTGACTTGTCGTCAACAATAAATAGCTTTTCCTTGTGTGGTAGGTTCTGGGCACATAAAACTTTGGGGGTCTAATATGAGTATAGTCATCTATTTTGGCGGGTTTTCTTTTTATATTATTCGTTAAAAGTATATTGTTTGGTTTCGAGGACCAGCAGACAATTGTAAATTCTCCTACTATATATTTCTTACTGTAATCTTCATTCTTCACTGGAGAATGTACAACTCTTTGATTGTGTTGTGCAACTGGGAAACATTCTAAACTCGAACCCTCTTATTATTATTTGTTGAACTTAAACTTTGGACATAGATATATTGATTAAAAGTTTGGTTTATCGTTTAATTCTACATGCCCATTTTCTGGTCTTTTATTTGTTCATTAACTCTTAACTCAAACTATGTTTACTGTTGGAATTCTAGTTGTTAGTGACATTCTTCTGATCTTTCACGCGCCCTTTTCCATGATGTCTCTCTTCTTTTATTATCAAGCTTGCCTACCTTCTCAATAATAATAATAATAATAACAATAATAATAATATTATTATTATCATCATCACAATACACATAGGTTCAGAGCTGATGTCTATAACAGCTAAAACAAGGCTTTTATGCAAGCTGCTTCTTGGCACGACTCTTATTGCATGGACCCATGGTCTGCATACGGATATGGGCATTTTTCTGAAGTTGTGGTTTATCTTTTGTAACTATAAGATTGCAGATGGAATGACTGTTCAGATCCGCACTGTAAACTTACTACTTGAAACCCGTGGCGGTGCTCGACGCCAAGGAGGAGCATCTTGGTAAGTTTTTTGTTTCCTTAATGTATTTATCTTTTGTATATCAATCTTGATGCACTAATCTCATTCTTCAGGGTCATGTATTTCGCCGTGTTTGTTCTTAGCCCAAAATACGCAATTGAATGTTTGATGCTTGCACCATAAGTTATATCATTGCACATGATTTTGTGAATTAGCCCAATGTATCACACTCAAAAAATTATATTGATGAGAAATTAGAAATCTGAATGGCGAGGTTGCATGTAATTAATCCTTACTCTTGTACCCAGGGCACCACCTATGGCAGCTATCACAATGCACAATCTTTCTCTCTACAGCACCAACGAAAATTGGCAGGTAATGTTCTTAAAAGTTGCTCGAGAATAATTTCATAATATCTTCTTGAATATAGGTGCTTACTTTAACAAATTTTCTCTTACAGGCAGTGAATCTTAAGGAAGCTCGGGACTTCTCCAATAACAAAAAGTTCATCTATGTATTCAAAGTAATGTGCCCATTTTGAAATATACAAATGCAGAGACACAAAAAACACATGCAACTAATTATCCTTCATAATATGACATGCTATATCAAATATTTCTAAATGGGCAACTAATGTTTGACTTTTTTCCTTACCAGAAACTTGAATGGGAATCTTTATCAATTGATCTCCTACCTCATCCTGATATGTTCGCTGATAATATAGTCGATTCAGAAGAGGGAGCGAATAAAAGGGATGATGATGGTGCAAAGCGTGCTTTCTTTGGTGGGGAACGCCTTTTAGAAGGAATATCAGGAGAAGCTAATGTAATGAAAAGTTGACATTTTGTGTTTGTTACATAGGGTGCATGTTTTTGTTACATTCTAATTGTATATAACCTTGATCAGATCACAATCAAAAGAACAGAGTTGAACAGCCCACTTGGCCTGGAGGTTCAGCTGCATATTACAGAGGCTGTTTCTCCAGCGTTAAGTGAACCAGGTAATAAGCAAAACACAATGTAATCATGTGGTAACTTCATTAAGACACCTACTTTGACCTTTGTTTATCAATAACACACGGTAAAGGTCAGTGCGTATCAGTAACACACTGTCATCTTTCTCTATCATCAGAAACCCACTAAAAAATCAGGTTTTTGGCCAAAGTTTTGGGTGTTTCGGCCCAAAATCTGGGTTTTTTTTAATGCAAAACCCACCTTTTCAGTGGTTTTTTGATGGTAGCAAAAGGTGAAAGTGTGTTATTGATAACGAAAGGTCAAAGTGGGTATGTAAATGATTTTTCTTTAATCATTTGTTTGACTGCTCAAAGTAATTGTAGTTTGGGTTAAGGTGTTATTTATTGAATGAGCAGGATTACGGGCTCTTCTCCGCTTCTTGACCGGATTATATGTCTGTCTGAATAGGGGAGATGTAGATTCAAAGACTCAGCAGGTTTTAATTTACTTGTTTTTTGCTGTACATTATCATGTACATACAAATTGCCTATGAAAGTAAATACTTGTGATCAACTCTCTCTCTCTCTCTCTGGGCAGAGATCTACAGAAGCAGCAGGGTGTTCTCTTGTCTCTATCATAGTTGATCACATATTTCTCTGCATTAAGGATGCTGGTTTGTTTCCTTCCTAACACCTACTGTATATTTTTTTGCATATGTAATTACTGATTTGAATTTCTTCTATCTCAACTTTTATTTAGCTCTCATAGTATATATATGTTTTTCCAGAGAGCTTGTTCTCTTGAAACATTCTCTTAACACTTCCAATTGTCCTGCAGAATTCCAGCTCGAGCTTCTGGTGCAGTCACTCTTCTTTTCTCGGGTATTATTCCAAAACATTGCAGAATATTTTTCAACATTTTAATGCATCATCTACAGTTTTGGTCCAATAATTTGTAGGTAATCTTTAATCACATCTTAAACGAACTTAAGAAATTTTAAGTTATCTTTTAATAGGATCTATTACATAGATTGAATTGAAGTAACCTCACAGAGATGTGCTAGTGGTTCAGTTAAGTAGTTTAAGAAGTTTCATATTTCATCATTTATCTTAAGTTTTTCCATCCAAACGTTCTTAGATCCTTCCCAGCAGAAGTCATCCCTGTACAAATATTACGCATTTGGGGTTAATTACAGCCTCAAATTTGAAGTTGTTGGTGTTATCTATTTTTAACAATTTAGCATCTTATGCTTGGATGAACTTTACTTGCAGGCTAGTGTTTCTGATGGTGCAAATGCCAAAAACTTAACAAATATCATGATTAACGGACTGTTTTTGAGGTAAGCTTCATTGTCTTTGAAATTCCTCTTTGTTCTTCTGATGGCTAGCTATTTGATATATTGTTCAATGATAGATAAAAAATCGAGTTAAAGAATTTTTTTGATGGATCTTCGATTATTATAGTTTAAAATTTCTATTACATTTTGGTTTGTTGGGCACCCTTTATAAGTCAACCTTACCAGTTGGTTTGACTCTTACCCCTGTAAGTCACTCAGTTATGTTATCACTCAACTTCTATTCATTTTATGTTTTATTGTTGGATTACAGGGACATCTTTTCACGCCCTCCATGCACCTTAGTGCAACCATCAATGCAAGCTTCTACAAATGATTTTCTTCAAATACCTGACTTTGGTATCCCTCATGTTTGATGAAAATGCATTTTTTGTTTATCACATGGTCATATATGTACTCTAAAATCAAACGTTTGATGTCATTGTTTGAACAGCCAAGGACTTTTGTCCTCCAATATGTCCTTTGGGAAATCAGCACTGGGATTTGAGTGAGAGTGTACCTATAATATGCTTCCATTCCCTTCAGGTCAAGCCTTCCCCAGTACCCCCATCTTTTGCTTCACAGACCGTAATCGATTGTCAGCCTCTTATGGTATGTATTGAGTATTGAAATTAGGGATACCCTCACTCAGCTATCCTTAAGTATGCATCATTCTCAACTAACCAGCCATAAGCTTAAAAAGTTTTTTGACAACCCCTAAATGTTATTTTTAGTCTCATTTTACCCCCATTCCGTCAACTTTTGGTGTTAAATGACAAAAATACCCTCATGTAATAAAAATAAAAGGGTATTTTCATCACTTCACACCTGAAAGCTGACGGAATTGGGGTCAATTTGAATTTAGACTAAATAACTTGCGGGGGCTTTGAGAAACTTTTTAAACTTATGGGTAGTTGATCGAGAAAGGTACATACTTAAGGGTAGCTGAGTGAGATTATCCCTTCAAATTATTCATTCTCATCCATTCGCTCAGTTGTTTTCATTCTCCGCCTAATGTTCTATTCATTTTTTCAGATTCATCTTCAGGAAGAATCCTGTTTGAGGATAGCTTCCTTCTTAGCCGATGGAATCATGGTCAATCACAGTGACATATTACTAGATAATTCAATCAATTCTCTTGTATTCAATCTGAAGGAATTAGATGTTACCATTCCTTTGGGCAGTTGTACATCAGATAATTCAACTATTGAGAGGTGCTTTACTGGAGCAAGGCTTCACATTGAAAACTTGTTCTTTCTAGAGACACCTTCAGTAAAGCTTAGGCTATTGAACCTGGAGAAGGACCCCGCCTGTTTCACTTTCTGGAAAGGTCAACCTATTGACGCGAGCCAGAAAAAATGGACTGCTGGAGCATCACACCTTAGTTTGTGTCTAGAAACATGTTCTAGCTCAACCGAGCCTAATAAATCTACCAATCCCACTTCAGGCTTGTGGAGATGTGTCGAACTGAATGGTGCTTGTGTTGAAGTGGCTATGGCTACAGCTGATGGGAACCCGTTAACGGATGTTCCTCCCCCAGGTGGTATTGTTAGAGTCGGAGTTTCTTGCCTACAGTGTTTCTCTAATACTTCGGTTGAACAGTTGTTCTTTGTCCTAGATCTGTGTAGCTATTTTGACAAAGTTAGTGAAAAGATCACTCATATTGGAAAGAGTAGCAGGGGAAAGAAAAAGACTCGATCTTTCAGTGGAAAGCTGATGGAAAGGGTTCCTAGTGATACTGCAGTGAGTTTAGCAGTTGAGGGTCTTCGGCTTAGGTTCTTGGAATCTTCCTCCACAGATAGTCAAGAAATGCCTCTGGTTCAGTTTCTTGGAGATTTGCTGTTCGCTAAAGTTACATATAGAACCCTAGGTGGTGCTATTGCAGTTTCGTCGACCTTACGCTGGGACAGTGTTGAGGTCAGCTGTGTGGATGCCGAGGACAATAATGCAATTTTGGTGTCTGAGAGTGAATGCCCTAAACTGAGGTCTGTGTTTTGGGTGCATAAAAAGAAGAAGCATCAACTGAACGGAAATGCTTTAGCTATTCCATTTTTGGACATACACATGGATCAAATGGTACCGTTCGATGTACAAGATAAAGAGTGTCATAGTTTAGCAGTGTCAGTTTGTATTTCTGGTGTTCGCCTTGGTGGAGGAATGAACTACGCAGAGGCCCTGCTGCACCGATTTGGAATATTTGGGCCTGATGGCGGGCCTGGGGAGGAGCTCTCACGGGGGTTGGAAAACATCTCATCCGGGCCTCTGTCTAAGCTTTTCAAGGCATCGCCCCTCACCGTTGATGATCTGGAAACAGGTAAGGAAAAAAAAACATTAGTGTAAAACTTATTGGGATAATCTGACAAAAGTGCAATGAGCTTGTCACCTTTTTCATTTAAACTTTCAATTTTTCTCACTTTACTCTATTTTGATAGTAAATGACATAAATATACCCCTACCATAATTTAGGGAATTCGAGGAAAATTTACCGTAGCAGTGTATATTTTTTAAAATTATTAATGAAGGTATTTTTGTCTTTTATAACCAAAATAGGGTAAAGTGGGAAATTGGGAAACATAGTGTATTTGAGTAAGAAAATTTAAACGTCTTAGCTGAATAAGAAAGGTGACAAGGTTAGTGTACTTTTGTGAGATTATCCCAAACTTATTATATTACAAAATGTATATTTTTGTTCTATTTCTTTTTCTTGTTGTGACCGAGGTATCTTCAACTTTTGTTTCTCCAGATTTAGTGCCGGGACATGAGAAGGGTGATATTTTCTTGCACTTGGGAATACCCGATGACGTGGATGCATCTATAGAACTGAAAGATTGGTTATTTGCTCTTGAGGGTGCACAAGAGATGGCAGAAAGGTCGTACCTTTATAGTCACAAAGATGTGGGCAGGGAACAGAGGTGTTGGCATACAACTTTCCTGAGTTTACAAGTGAATGCGAAAAGCAGTCCAAAGCATGTGCAGAATGGAAAAGGAAGATCACAAAGGGCATTGCAACATCCTGTAGAATTGATCACGGTGATGATCGTGCCCTCATTTTCATTTCTTCGTAAGGCATTGACAAATATATTTATATCTCAATATCTGGCAAAAGTATTTATGATAAAAATCTTTAAAATGTGTTGCCTTTATCATATTCTGCACGGGCTACACCTTAAACTTTCTTGCGATTTATATCATATACGAAGATCTCATAAATTGTTTGAGTTGCTGCAGGTTGGTGTAGAAGGGTTGCAGATCTTGAAGCCCCAGTCCCATGATGTGCTCTCTCAAGCTGTTTCTCATGTAAATGGGGTGAAAGAAACATTTGAGGGGGCTGGAGGGATAGATCTTGAAGCTCGCTTGGTAATATCTGATGACCATGTCGGTGAAGAAATGGACAATTGGGTGGTGGAGAACTTAAAGTTCTCTGTTCAGCATCCGGTAATGGGATTAGACTTGTTATACATTCGATATGGTCTTGTTGGTTTGGAAGGTTCTATGTATTGATGTATATTGGCTCTCTGTAGATTGAGGCAATTGTGAGCAAAGATGAGCTTCAACACCTCATGGGTTTGTGCAAGTCTGAAGTTGAGTCGATGGGCCGAATAGCTGCCGGAGTCCTGCGGCTCTTGAAGCTGGAGAAGTCTGTTGGTCAGGCTGCGATTGATCAGTTGAGCAACCTCGGTAAGTTCAAAGTTAAAAGGAAGATCAACAAGTGTTTTTCTTATATATACTAAGTCAAGTTGGAATGCTTAACCTTTGAATCTACCAGGTGTTTAGTTAAGAAGAGGGTTAATAGCACATAACTACCTTTATGAATTGCCACACATGACCCATAGTCAATTCTCCAGATACATGGCTACCTTATGATTTTTCACATGTCACTAGCATACAAAATAGACAGAGACCATCAAGATTTCAACTTTTTTTAGTTCATGAGTTCAAAATTATAAAATAGGGGTAACTCCAATAACGCACACCCTTTCGACCTTTATTTAGACAAAGTAGCTACACTGACTTATTTTTTTACAAAAAAACTCAATAACCTTTCATTTATTCACAAAAAAAAAACAACCGTTCCCTTTAAATCGTATTGATGTCGTCAGTTTATTTATTTATTTTATTTCTAAAAACTAACCTTCATCTTTGTTTTTAGGGGGGCTTGTTTTTGAGAAAAACTTTGCAAAGGTGAATGTTAGTTTTTGCAAAACTAACGGCGTTAGCACGATTTAACAGAAGCCATTGTTTTTTTTTTTGTGAATAAATGAAAGGTTATTGTGTGTTTTTGTAAGAAAAGGTCAGGTGTTTATCTTAATACAGGTCAAAAGGGGTGCGTTATTGGGGTTTTCCCTATGCAATATCCCAAAACTACTCATTCCCGTCCCTTAATCTTCCGATTTTGGTATGATTCCATGGAGGATTTCGAGAACGGAATCAAGTTGGAAGAGTAAAGCGTGATGGAATATTTTGAAATTTTAAACTCACGTGACGAAAATTAGGATGGTTTCCGTCTATTTTCTATGATAGTGACACTTGAAAATTCATAGGGGTGGTTATGTGTAGAAAATCTACAATGTGATCGTGTTTTGTGGTGATCATGTGCAATTTACCGTAAAAAAGAACCATGTTTTAATTTGAGGTAGATGTGTTGAGAGTTTTGAGATATGTGGATGTCAAGTTTTGTCTTTTGAAGAAAAAAGTAGCGAATAGAATTATTATAAACGAAAAAAAATGTGAAACGAATAATAGGAAGAAAAAGTATACTTGAGCAAATTTGTTCATCAGAGTCTCCCCTGTTTCCTATCTTGCGTAGAATAATTCCAAATGACTTGCAGGAACCGAAGGTTTTGATAAGATTTTCTCAGCTGGCAAGCTCGATCTAACCAATGGAAGCTCACACGAAAACTTGGTTACTTTACTCGAGGAGGAGATCGGTGATTCACAGGCCGCCTGTGCTGCTCTTATCAGCAACGTTGAGAGTTCAGAATCCCACACTCATCTCGGTGATATCAAACAACTCAGCCAGAAACTCCAACATATGCAGAAGATACTTACAAAGTTAAGAACTCAGATTTAATGAGCCTCTTCATACAAATTTACCTGCTACAGTTTTGGAATAATCTGAAGGTCCTCATTCATTTTGTATATACACAATACACATCTATATTTGTTGAGACTATCAATCTGCAAGAAATGTGAAACTTTTGTATCATGGTAGTGCGCACTCAATTCATTGGTGTAGATTTTGTGTTCACTGTGTATAACAGATTTGCTGGTCTGAACTCAAAGGTATAAGAGTATGTACTGTGGAGTTTCTTTTTAAGAGCATGTGCAGTGATTTCCGGTCGATTCTACGAACTTTGTAGGAGATAAAGTCGGGATCTGGCTGCCGGTTCCCAAAGCCGTTCCGGCATCACACCGGGCATAGCCAGACATCAACCACCAAACGGGGTGATGACAAGAGGCGGCGTGTTTTAAGAACATATGACCGTTTTAGAAGATGTTATTTTATTTTCAAGGGTAAACTACAAATACCTACCCCAAACTTGTAGCGTTCAACTACATTTCAGTAATTACTTTAAAAAATCACTTTTGTTAGGTATATATATATGTACTTATTAAATCACTTTAGTTTTATTTTTAAAAAATTATTTAAAAAATCACTTCAGGGCATTTTCGTCATTTTACCTGTCTGCTTGGGCTATTTGTTAAAAAACTAAACATCTGAGTATGTATCAGTTACAAATTTTTTTTAGGGTATGTATCAGTTAAACGCTACAAGTTTGGGGTAGGTATTTGTAGTTTACCCTATTTTCAATTCAATCGTAAATTGTGAAAATTTCTGAAAATTATCCTATAAATACCCAGTTTTTTGCACACTATCCACATGTCCAATTTCTTTTTTCTCTTTTTTTTATCAGAAAATAAATAATGTATTAAAAAATAGCGTGGGTTTCGGGAAGAAAACTACAACCCACCAATCTAACAACAAAACCAAACAAAGGACAAAATAGTCCAAAAAGAAAGAAACTAGAACGCTGCTTAAAAGGGAGGAGCACGTAAAAGAGATGAATAGCATAAGCAGACTAAGTAGTGTCAGTCGGCGAGACCAACCAGGAAGTAGGAGACAGAGCTTGCCCTTCTGCCTGTGTCAAAGTAAGCGCTGCAAACTGAATTCTCCTCAGAATGATAGTTGGATCAGGGACCGGAGCTCCTTGAAAAATCCTAGCGTTCCGAGTTACCCAAAGAAACCATAAGCCCAAAAGACTGAGGCGAGCCCAAGGCTTGCGCAGCCGGTGCACTCCACAAATAGAAGGGTAAGAAGAGATGAACAAAGCTGGAGACAAAGGGAGAGAGGAAGAAACCTCCACCACTGGAGAACCAGAAACCACACATGAGACGTCCAACTACAAGTAATGAGGAGGCGGGAGGTGTCCTCAATGCGTCTGCCACACATGAGACACATCTAAAGATCCACAGGGATTGGAAAACCTCTGGCCACCAAGAAAGATCTAGTTGGGATAGCCTCGAGAGCGACTAGCCAAGCGAAGGATTGAAATTTAGGCGGAGCTGCACTTTTCCAAATGGTAGAAGCCCAACTAACCGAGTTCAACTCGATAGCGCTAGAAAATACATCAAAAGCTCTCGAACACGAGAAACCACGAGAATCCAGCGACCAGGACAACTTGTCCTATCGGGAGAAGTCCATCCATTCCGTATCAGTAACAAACTTTGATATTTCTTCTCCTACGAAAATAGTGACGTTAGAAGATTTTGAGGCGAGGATAATTGTGAAAATCGAGGTGGTAAGGGAAAAAGTAGAATCCAAAGAATATTTCAATTTATAACATATTTTATTAATTATAAATATCAGATTTATTTTTTTACTTAAAATGTTAAAAAATATATATAAATTTATTATCTATTGAAATTGGATAAAACATTTTTGTACAAAATCAAAATTATTTTTCAAAAATTATCATTATAAATTTGAATTATCTTTTAAATTATATTATCAAAATAATCCGATTTATAAAAATCACAAATAAAATATGAATTTCGTAATTAAAATATAAAAAAAATATTTGTTGAAATTTTAATTATATTTTTAAAAATAGTTATCAAAATAATCTGATTTTTAAGAACAAAATTAATATAAGTTTAATAATTTATAAGATTGAATAAATATTTTTATATAAAAACTGAATATTTATTTTGAAAATAAAATTTTATAAATAAATAATATGAATTATTTTTTCTTAAACTAGAATGAGAGTATTTTTGTCTTAATTTTTTTTAAAAACATAGTCTTTCAATTTTAAACTATACTAATATAGATTAAAAATTTATGCTATTATGAGACATAATTTTTTGGTGACTCTTAATTTTTTTGCTAACAATGGGTAATGCTAAAGTGAAGCTACACTTATTATTTTATTATTAATTTATTCTATTATTTTTAATTTATTTTTTATATGATCTATATAATTAATATAGTCAAAGTTGTTATATTTTAAAACCAAAAATATGATTGAATTCTAAACATATAAGATTTTTAATTTTGAAAGAAAGAATAATCATATTTATTAAATTTTAAATTTTCAAAAAAAATATATAATTTCATCAGGTGAAAAAACATAACATTGGAATCGAATTAGATTTAGTTTAAAAGACAAAAAAAAAACTGATTTCGAAATCTAAAATAAGATGAATATTTAATGTCCATCCAATCATATGAGTCCTAGTAAATTTGAATTTTTGGAAAGAGGAAAATATTAATGCTCAATTAATACACGTGGTAATCATATCTGGTATTTGGAATTTAATATCATTTAATTAGACTAAATTGGAAAAAAAAAAAACTGATTTGGCGTTAGCGGTCCGTGTGGCGGTAGCGGGCCCAGAGTGTCGGCCCAACGCTACTACTTGAAGCCCTGGCATCAGATTAGCATTATCCTACCGCTAATTTACCGTATATGGGCTGTGGTTGCTCTGAGGACATAAGTGAGTATGGATATGCGCCCAACACACAAGATGAGACTACATTGTTGATATAGGATTATGTGTTTCATAAACAAAAACGAATTTTTGAGTCGGTGAGAGTGCATCTATATACATTCGTAATAGTGTATTGACTCCTGGTAGACATGAAGTTGTGGCGCTTTATCGTGAAAAGTTTGATATAACCTTTGTATGAATCACGCTCATAATCCACGATCATGTTGTATATGATTATGCAGAACCTCATAATGAGTTCAACTTCCGGTCGTCCTAGGTTCTAGTTGGACGAGTTATTATATGGAGGCAAACTTGGAGAACATTGAAATTCCTCTCAACATCCTTCCTCGCAGCCACTTGTTTCTTGACCCACGACACGTGCTTCAGAAGTTGTGACGTCGATATGGTCTTTACAAAAGTTTCCCACGAGGGCTATGTCATGTCATATAAATAGTAAGGAGTGGTGTAATCATGACCATTAACATGAAATGAGACCGTTGGCTGGAGACCGACATGTACGTGAGCGAACACCGAAGATTGATTCTAAACATTGAGGTTTTTGTTCAACCCGAGCATTCTAAAAATGTGTGCCAAGACCACAAGTAGGGCCCTGCTACCGCTTCGAGCATAAGATTCGGCCTAGTGTCAGAATGCTCCACGCTCGTGTACCCTTCAATAAGCTTTCAGACACTTTCATGCCTACTGCATACAATCGGGGCTACCAATACAATTGGGAACCCACACGTTTTATTTACATACAGTAAGTATGCAATATCATTGTTGTCCGGCTTACGAAGATATCTTATACTTAACACGCGTATGGCGACATAACAGAACTTATGCATGCTCTTAAGAGACACTATTTCCAACATTTTCAAATACTCGTCCAAGCTATCGAAGGAAGCGTCATAACATATCTGACGAATAGCGGTCATACACTTTTGATAAGGGGAGAACCCCAGCTCACCTCGACCGTTGTGTCTTTGCATGAATAATTCTTCAAACTAGACCACGCCTTCAAAAATGTTTATGAAAACGGCTTTCGATATGCAGAGTTGTTGGGTCTCGAGGTAGGGTAGGTGAGGAACCAATTCGCAGCAGAATAACAATTGAAACCAAGAGACCATGTAAACCATGAAACAACTACCAAAGATTAGAATCACAAGACAAAAATTCAGCACAATTTCTTACCAAATCAAAAACACCGGATAAGGAATGATCAGACTTGAGTCTCCAAAACGCCTACGTATCCTTAAAAAAATCAAAGCCACGTAGTTCTTGAGTTTGAGGACTCAAGAACACAAAAAGATGGAGAGAACAACCCAAAACCGAAATTTCAAGGGGATAGAGGAAGTGTTGGTGTTTTTCTCTTTTCTTCTTATCTCTTATGTTGATAAGGATGGAACTTATATGTTGATAAGTAATACACAGTTTGTATATTCGGACAAGGATGATACAAAGTAGCTAGAAGTTGGTAGTGAGTTGGTGGATTGAATCACCAACGACCTAATCTAACTATTTAGTAAGAACCATTTAATTAAGACTTAACTAGTTGGTTCCATGGGCCTCGCAGGTGATGGCTCGTGGCCATTTCCGATAAGGTCCCGTGACGCGCTCATCGCCTCCACGCCTTTCATCCCGGATATGTCCAACATTATCCGATGCGATCAATCCCAAGACTCCAAGTCTTGTCTCGATCCGTAAAGTCCTAATTACTTACGAGCACATGACCCAAAACCCAGTTTTGGTCATGTCCCATGTCAACTACCCTCTTGGCCATTCTCCATAAGTGTGTTAATGAGTTTCATCCTCCAGTGTGACCTTTAGGTTTATGCATGTCGGTAGATCAACGTAAAATCACATTTTACTTGATCCTACATAAATGGCGAATAACGAGACTTTAGTATTGCCTAACACTGCATAACGAATCGACCCTGTCGATTCTAACCTTTATGGCATATATGTGATTATCCTTTTATCTCTAGATATCCTGATTGAGATAAGGCATAGAACCGTCATCCTTATTATTCTCAATCACTCTTTCTTGATATGTGAAATGACTGAATCTTTGATATCTAGTATCATGTGCATCACCATGCTATTCTTTTCAGTCACTCTCGATCAAGCGGACGAGAACCCATATCTTTCCCATACCGTAGTATGAGGGATAAATCCCTTAGCCGTCTTTCGTGTCACTCATGCATTCTATCCCCAAGCCAATCATGGCCATTATGGAAGCCCTGTATTGTTGGTCTTAGGTCAAACTCAATTGTTTACCACATAGTAATCACAAAGATTCATTGGTCTAAGGATACTTGACAAGCTACGACAATGAATATGTTCATGACTTGATCTATGACACATATTCATGTCGGGCCGTCCAATATCATGCCCCACATGATATCTATGATCAGACTCCGGAATCCCATTCCAATGACTAAATAGAACGTAAGACATGAAAAGTCATCTTTCATACTAGTCGCTTCTAGTGAAGCTTTGTTGACTAGGAACCCATCGAGTGTGGTCTATCTCGATCTATGGTTCTACTTCGCATGGTGGGCATAGATCAGAACACACATCGATATATTACTCCAACACATAAGTAATACATAAAGTCGCTTACTTTTATTATTAATGATGATATATACATTTGGATGTTTACGATTGAACTATAGACACTAAGACTAACAAAAACCTCCTACTAAACATAATATGGTCATACAACGGGGTGCTAATGAAATGACCGGACATGAGCCGCTCAGGAGCTTTGACACGAACTCGGGGAATGTACCTCCTTGTATGTCACGCCCCAAATCCGATTTTGACCGGACTCGAGACGTGAACTTAAAGAAATAGATAAGTAAAACAATTCACAGAAAATAAGTTTAAAAATGTTACTCCGAAATCCATAAATCCGATAAAATGAGTCAACAGCTCATAAAACACAGTAAATAAATGTTCGGTTCAAAATAATAGTACGTCTCTAGACAAGCTAGCCTAGGACCCTCGCTAGCTCCCAAGCATCGAGCATCCAGCTAGTACAAATCTCGCTCAAGACCTGAAACACAACAAGGTAAGGGGTGAGCTTTCGCTCAGTAAGAAAAGTAGTTAAGGTTATGAACATCAGTTCACCACCACGAGTAACCGTCTAATTAGGGCATACTCGAAAGGCATAACTATCAACAACGCCGACGAGACAAGTACCAACCACCAATCACTCTCGCAAGACCACAATCACATATAAAACAACGCACATAGCCAACCAGCACGCACATAACACACACCAGAACAACACATAACTTAGCACAACCGTTCCCAATATCACTGACTACCACAGCCCGTCCCATTTATATCGTACCGGAACACAGAGCATCGTTCCCGACATCTTCCCGTCACGTAGACTCGGGGTAACATACCTGACCGACAATACAATTAGTCAAATGTCTTCCCGTCACGTAAACTCGAGGCCTCAAGCATAACAGACCGGCACATACCTTGGTCGTACGCCTTCCCGGACCACATAACATCGGGGTAATGGTTAAACCGTCCTCTTTCTTAATTGTAAGACCCGCCCCCGGTCAATCCCGGTAGAACCGGTGAATCCTAGCTAAGTTTGACTTTCGGCCGGAAAAGTCAACCGATGACTCGGGAAGTCATTCGGGACCTTTCCGGGGCCCAAAAAGCTTAGCCATTAGCACGGTTAGCTTAGTTGGGTCGTTTCCTTCAGTTTGACTGTAATATTGTTAAAGTCAACTGTCGGTCAAACTTGGGCTTACTATCGGTTGTTTTTCGTTAAATCTTGGAAAGCTGGAAATTTATTAAGTAGGAGTGACCACACATGACACTTGTCATGCTTGGCTTGAAGGATGAGAGTAGGGGATTCAAATGACCCTCATACCCTCCTAAGTTACCTTTAAAGGGATAAGACCTTAAGGGCTTTTGAGTAAATTGACATTTTAGGTCATTTAAAGGAAAGGGAGCAACAATTCAGCCTATTTCCTCTTGTTGCAGCCGAAAATCACAAGTAGAGAGGAGAGGAGGAGCTCACTTTCTTGAGGAAGAAGATAGAGAAGAAAACTTGGATTTTGGAGCTTGTTCTTGGTCCTTTTGCCTTCATTTTCACTTCATCTTCTCCATCTCAACTATCTAGAGGTAAAGATGCTCTCAACTCTCCATTTCTTCCACTTCCAATCTTTGGGTTTTGTGGGTATTGGCTTAAAAGTTGAAGAACTTGCTTATTTGATTGTTGCTTGGAGAAGAAGTAGTGAAGTAGGTTGTTGGATTGAGTTTTGGTTGAAGTTTGATGAACCCATTGAGGGTGTCTTTGGTTGATTATTTTGGAGCTAGGAGAGTTTAGAAATGGAGTTTGTGTTGAGATTTTCGTGAAATTCGAGTTGGGGAAGAAAGGGGAAGGAACTGGTCAGGTCTGATACGGAATCTGACCCGGACCGGGCCAGGTGCCGGCACGGCATGCCGCACGGAACGGGCCTGGTACCGGCACGGCACACGGCACGGAACGGTCCTGGTACCGGCACGACACACGACACGAGACGGACGGGAGTCCGGCACGGAACCTGATACGGTCCGTGTCGCTCTCCGGGCCGATCTGTGACGCGTTCCGCGCTGGATTCCGGCCCGGCCTGTGACAGGGTCCGTGCCATGTTCCGGCACGGCTAGCCACACGGTCCGTATGGCATTCCGGATCAGATCCCCAGAGCCAAAAACCCTTCCTTTTAGCTCAATTTGATTCCCACATTTCCTCTTCAAACCTTGATCCATTTCTGAACATTGTTGTGTGTTTTGAGGAGAAGAACACTTGGTTGAGGAAACTAATTTGTGGTCTTTTGGTGGTTCAAAACCTTGGAACCAAGCTAGGAAAGAAGGAAGAACGTGGACACGAGTTAGAGGAGCAATTATCACGCCGGGACCCGAGTGAAGAACGGAGTGGTGACCACCGGGCTTATCATCAGAGTGTTGAGAGGAAGACCTCGAGGTAGGGAAAGCCTTAACCCCTCGTTTATGATGCTTAGTATGCATGTTAGGCTAATAAAATCGGAAAGGTCCTAGAAATGCCTATAGGATGCGAATAACTAGCATAATTGTCTTTCAATTACTAATAAACGGAAGTGTCTAGTTGTGAATGATTAGGATGCCAATCACTAGTGTAACTCGCTTTCAATACTTGGGAATTGTTTGTCTGGTAGAGGAGCCTTGGCAAAGCCCTCGGATTAGTTGCGTGTTAGGATCACATGCTTGGTTGTTGGTTGCTTAGTGGATAGGCTAAAGAGTCTAACGAAACTAGTTGAATTGCATGTGTGAATGCTCGTTTGAAGGTTTTTATGATTGGTTGATTAAACTCGTACTTGATCGTTGATTGTATTCGAATGATTACTTGATTTACTTAAATGGTTGATTGGAGCATCGAGTATGACTGGTTGTACCGAGCGGTGCAATCAGGTGATCGATGCCCCATTGGTTCGAGACTGGTAAGTGAACGGTAAGTTGTGATTGTGTGATTGGTGTGCTGTGGTTATGTGATTCGTGTACTGTGTGTTGTGGTGAATTGGTGATGTGTGAGTTATGTGTGATAATGAATTGGTGGTTGTTGGGATTGGATTATTTTGTGTTTCGGTTTGAGTGCGTTATTCAATTATGAACTGTTTATTATCGAATTGCCCAAGCGTACGCTTCCTATGGGAGTAGTACCTTGGTTCCCGAGGACCTAAAATCCTTTGGAGACGTTTCTGAGACTTCCGACGATATGTGCCGATAGTCTCAATGATATGCGTCTCCTCTGGATTGGAGGGAAAATCCGAGAGGACACATCATATGTGGATCGGAGGGTGGAGACTTCATGTGCCACGGCATTGGTTTGGTTACCTATTACTCGTGTTTCTTAAGATCTATCTCGTTGACTTGCTGCTGACTTCATTGAGTTTAAGGTCCACCTTGTTATGTGTTTTCCCTACTGAGCGCAAGCTCACCCTTATGATTTTATTGTTGTGTTTACAGGCTTGATTGAGGAGTAGAAGCTCGGGAGCTTCTCGGTGTGGGTGCTTTGTAGAGACTTCGTTCTTATCACTTTTCTGTTTTGAACAAACCTTGTGGAGGATTATTATTACACCCCTGGAGGGTTATTTGTGTTTTAAACTGAATTTTGTGGATTTGAGTTTCTATTTGGAGATTTTCAGGAACTAAATGTTGAATTATTGCTTTTTTAATCATTTATTACTAGTCATGCCTCGAGTCCGGGCAAGAGCCGGATTTGGGGCGTGACATTAATACTCTACACCGGCATACTCTCTCAGTGTAGGTATCATACCGGACACAACTCCTCTTGGAACACACATCAAGAGGAATAACACGCATCACAATGCCATAATTCGACCACGGTATACTAACCGAGCCAAATTACCATAACACACAAATCGGTCTATCATTCACCCGATCATATCACAACCAAATATTCACATCACATCAATCACGACACACTTGCCCACACATAGCCACAACATGCTACCTCGAGTATATCATCACATGATTCTCAATCTTATCGACACTAAGTCACACATCATGCATCTCAATCAAAGATCATGGCATTTCAATCAGCACACAACCTAAGGCTCGACATGGCCATTCTACCAGCACGACAATTTACCAGAATTGAAAGCGGTTAAACTAGTGAATCACATCCTATATGCCAACTAGGACTCGTCCGGTTATTAATGTAATTGAAAGCGGTTATTCTAGTGAATCACATCCTATATGTGAACTAGGACCTTTCCGGTTATTATTATTATTCTAAAAGCATACTAGTAACTTTCCGCAATAAAACCGGTATTCACTACTTTCCCTACCTCAAAAGTAATCAACTCTCATCTCCTAGCTGCTGACGACCTGGCTAGCTTCCTCCTCCACTTCACGATGTCCAAGTGCCTCCTCCTCCGTCACGCTCGGGTCCAAAGTCTTGGATTACAAAACAAAACTCGAATCAAAACCAGCTCAATAACGTTCTTAACGAGGGATAATTAAACTAGCCCGAAAGTCCAAACATGGGCTGAAAGGAAAATGGGCCGAAACGAGGCCCAACTCGGATGGCCCACTGGCCCGGAATCCGACCCAGCCCGTGCAGCGTACCGGCCCTGTACCAGACCCGGCGCGTGCCACAGACCGGCCCAGAACTAGGCACGGTCCGCGCAGCGCACCGGCCCGGATTCAGGCACTGTCCGCGCAGCGCACCGGCCCGGAACTAGACACGATCCGCGCGGCATTCCGTGCCAGCACCTGGCCCGTTCCGTGCCGGAACTTGGCCCGTTCCGTGCCGGAACTTGGCCCGTTCCGTGCCGGAACTTGGCCCGTTCCGTGCCGGAACTTGGCCCGTTCCGGGCGGCGTTCCGTGCCGGAATCCAGCCCTCTCCGTGCCCCGTTCCGTAACAGATCTGGGCAGACCCTCTACTTCTTCCCCAACTCGTTTTCTACGAATTTCAACATCTAAACTCCATTGATGAATCCTCAAAACTCCAAAACAGACCCCAAAGCTTTAGTAAATCAGTACCCACAAAGGGATTTCATCAAAACTACTCAAATCCCAAATAAAACCAATCATCTAACTCATTTTCTTCTCCAAAAAACATAATCCACCATTAAAGTTTCAAACCCCAACCATGGTTCTTCATTTTCTTCAAAACCCATGAGCCAAAATCACCCAAAACGAAAAAAGGAAGAGGGATTTACCTTGAGGATGGGGAATAGATGAAAAAACAAGTGAAAATGGGGGGGGTGGGGGGGGGGGGGGGGGGGGGGGGGGGATTTGGATAGGAAATGGGTTCAAGGCACCCTTTTTCCTCCTTTCTTCTTCTTCAAGCTACCAAAACTCCGTTTCTTCTTCCCCTCTCTCTCAATTTCGGCCACAAGCATAAATGAACTGAATTGGTCTAGGTTTTTGTGCCTTTAACCTCCCTTCGAAATCCCCAAAATGCCCCTTACCCTTATCTCTTCAAGGCAACTCAACTTAGGGACATATGAGTCTTTTTAACCCTCTTTCTTCCCCTCCAAGCTTCTAAGGACAAGTGTCCAAGTGGGGACCACTACTACTCAATTAAATCCAGCACAGTTATTTATCGGATTTAGTTTCTAATCGGACCGCGTTTGACCGATAAAAGGTCCGGGTTGACTTTTCCCAACATTACAGTCATTTGAAAGGAAACGGTCCAACTAAGCTAACCGTAATGACGGCTAAGCTTTTTGGGCCCCGGAAAGGTCCCGAATGACTCTCGGAGTCATCGGTTGACTTTTCCGACAAAAAGTCAACTTTCGCCGAAAACCTCCGGTTCAACCGGGATCGATCGGGGGCAGTTCTTACATTGTATGCTTCATTGCAATTGAGCTAATCATCCGCTCATTGCCTTGCATTATAACCGCCCTTAACTACTCAACCCACTCATTTGCCGTAACATTGCATAGTCAATTGCCGTCGGTTTGAACTCGCTAAAACTAAGCGCTTCCATGAATGAACGGATAAATATATTCAACATGAGGTACTTGTATCGAAAGAGTAAAACAAAAACAGATTTAATTTTGTATTTTCAATTTAATTTAATTAAAGAATCTCCAACTATGTGGCGGATTCTCCTTAAATAAGTTGTTCCCTCGCGTAGAATCGGTCCACGTGATTGCCCTTTAATCGCTTGTCAAATTCGTCTCTGTAGAATCATGTCTATCGCCGCTTCATTCAACGTCGACGGAATCCTAGGCACTCTCCAACCCACCAGTCGATTCAACGTTGGAAAAGACCTAAATCTGAACTTTGGACACAACTTTTTGGCTTTTCAACGACTAATCGACGAAAAGTCGGGGTAAATTTGACCCGCAGCAAATGTGCTGATTGACTTAAAATTGTTAAACTCACTCTTTTATGGGTAATTCCTGATGTTCATATAATGAGAGCGTCTCCTTACATAAGGATTAATTGTATATAGACAAGAAATACAATAACCTAAGAGACATAGAAATAAGGTAAACTAGGAATATAAAATTCTTTTAACTGGAAATAAATTAATCTCTTTACGTACATAAGTAAGCAAAACTTGCTCAAAAACACTTAATCGTCTACTTTGAAAAATAGAGTAAACTCCAATAACACACCTTTTAACAATGGTGACCGGTAGTTTTTGCAACATATTGACGATATCATCAATATTTGACGGAAGTTCTTTTCTTACATGTAACGAAAGGTCTACATACGTTTTTATTCAAACAGAAAATGCGAACACATGTTCCATTTGAAATAGGTCGTTCGAGGGTGTGTTATTGAAGTTACCCCAAGATATTGCTCTTTTACTCCATCAACTCCTGGGGAACGGATCAATTTCACGTGTTATCACTTCAATTTCACATGTTTTGGACCGACGGGGAACCCTGGCTAGTTCCTTCATTGCTTCCACCGTCGTCACCAATCTCTCGCTGACCTCCAAGTACCACAAAATATGTACTCGCATCCTCTCCAGCATGCTAGCGTTCTTTAAAAAATACTCGAGTGACTCTACATTCTCGGCTCCCCTGCTATCAAACAACTCACATTCGATGGACTTGAGACGAGATGGTACACATAAAGGCACATCATATCCACCATGTATGTTTCCCTGACAAAATAACATTAAAGAGTTTAGGACTCTACACAATGCCAACTATAGCCAAAGTTCTAATAGACATATCACAAATCTTACATGATAGACAAATTCTTCTAGATTTGGACAACACTTGAGCAACCTTATTGCCTCAGATAGATCGATAAAGTGTTGAATGGTAAGCGACAAACGAGCCAAGTTCTTAAGTAGAGGTAGTTCATCGGGTGTAGTAAGAAAAAACTACAAATAGAAATAAATGATTGTTAGCTTGTGTTGGAATGGATATATGTAGTGTTAGTGTAAAGGAAAAACGTTTTTTTCCTAACCCTCTTCAACCTTCAGTTATCACGTCCTAACTTATGTGACTTTCAGTTATCACTTCCTAGCTCAAAAAATTTCTTTTTTACAATTCCTAATCCAAAGGTGGTACTTTACTACAAAAAGTACCTGTTTTTTCGCAGTTAGGAATTGTAAAAAAATACCACATTTGGGTTAGGAATTGTAAGAAAGAAACTTTTTGAGCTAAGAAGTGATAACTGAAGGTCGCATAAGTTAGGATGTGATAAACAAAAGTTTAAAAAGATTGGGAATCACTGTTATCCCGTGTAAATAACAAACAAAGTTTTGCAAACTAACCCTTGCTAAATTACCACCTAAACATTTCCCATAGCTTCGAAAAGTTCAGGAAGAACAACGCGACCCTCCAACAAAAACGAAATGGTAACATGAGCCTCAGAAAGAGAATGTAGGTTCTTAAACGCATGTCTTGATCCAACGCAAATGGTGAATCCCAGGTATAGGAGCTTTGGTGCATCGAGTACTAAATTGTAACCGTGTTCAGGACTAGATTTTACGGTCATTCTCTTTAGCGAAAGAGAAGACAAGTTCAGCACGGGTATATTCTTCATGTAACATTTTACTATCAATAAATCTTCGAGGAATGGGCTGCCAGAGACGAGCCTCTCGATTGAGACATCATCCGAAAAGATAATAGAATCAAGAGCGAGGCTTTTGAGGTGTGGAAGATAAACAGAAGTGGGAACATTCAGAGAGAAGTTCTTACCCAGAACGAGCTCTCGTAAATTGAACAATGGTGTGGCACAAATCCATGAGGGATAATTATCAAAAACTACCCTAAAGTTTCGTCCACAAACGAGTTGATGCACAAAGTTTTGTCCACGTTTTGTGGGTGCACTGAAGTTTTGTCCACTCTTTTGTGGGCGCATTGAAGTTTTGCCCACGCTTTTGTTGGTGCATTTAAGTTTTGTCCACGCTTTGTGGGTGCATTGAAGTTTGTCCACGCTTCTATTCAATCCGGGAAGCATTGCCCAAACCATCATTCTGAACATCCCTATTACGTCAAAACTAAAAAAATCGTGGACAAAACTTCAGGGTAAGCATATAGCGTGGACGAAACTTTAGGTTAGTTTTTGACAATTATCCCAATCGATGAATTAACACGTGAAGTGTCAACACGATGAATACATTTAAAACGAAAACTATCTATATGTATCCCATCCGTTTGCATGATGCGCCGTTCCATAAAATCCAATAAACAAGAGGTTTTGCAGATCCTTGGAGGATTTAAAGCTAATGACTCATCAAAGTCGATATTATTGGTAGAAGGAAAGAGGTACCTCCACCTGGTTGAGAGAATGCAGGTACTGACCCCAATTTTTGTGGGCAGAAGTGATAAGATGCGGCGAAGAATTGCATCGGGTAAAGAACTGATCCTGTCCTCACTTTCCACAATATTCACTTGTTCGGTTGTTCCGCCATGTTTTTTGCAGTGAATAAAACACATTACTTTTTTTCAAAGCTGAAAGCTTAACCAACAGTGAAAAGCTTAGACTGATATAGAGCCATTAAATGGGCAGCAACAACATTAACAAATCAGCATTCTTCCAACATTAGACACTTGAACATATATAAAAATAAAGTTCATCAAATGCACCAAGGACATTATGAATGGCTGGTCATGCCCTTTGGCCTCACAAATGCACCTGTAACATTTCAGGCTCTACTGAACGAGGGGTTCAATCAATGCTAGTTTTTTTCGACAACATAGTTGGCATGAACATTTGCAACATTTGGAAGCTGTGATGGAAACACTCGGAAAGGAGAAGTTGGTGGAAAAATGGAGTAAGTGTGAATTCGGAAAAGAGCATGTGGAGTATTTGGGGCATATCATATCAAAACAGGGAGTTGCAACTGACGCTGAGAAGATCCAAGCCATGGTTCGATGGCCAATTCCAAAAAGTCTAAAGAGTCTGAGGGGATTTCTTGGTCTAACCGGATACTATAGAAAATTCATCAATGGATATGGGACCATTGCTCGTCCTCTGACCAACCTATTGAAAAAGGATGCATTCCTTTGGGATGAAAGTGCACATCAAAGCTTTGAACAATTGAAGAAAGGCATGACTGAAGCTCTAGTTCTCAAGTTACCTGAGTTCGACTTACCCTCACAATTGAGACGGACGCGTGTGACATGGGCATAGGAGCTGTACTAATGCAACAAGGTCACCCCGTAGCTTATTTGAGTAAAGCTTTGGGCCCAAGAAACTGTCAGCTCTCAACCTATGAAAAAGAATTGTTGGCCATTATGTCAGCCACCAAGAATTGGCGTCATTTCCTCCAAAGTACTCCATTTGTAATTAGAACGGATCATCAACCGTTGAAGTTTCTCCTCGAACAAAAGCTTACTACATCCTTTCAACAAAAATGGCTTGCAAAACTCCTTGGCCCCAGGTATACTATCGAATACAAAAAAGGTACTCAAAACAAGGCAGCTGATGTACTGTCAAGACTCCCAAGCTTAGAATGTGAAAACATATCCACAATAATCCCAGAATGGATGATCGAAGTAGCTGAGAGTTATGTAGGGGATGAGGAAGTAGAGGGGCGGTTGATCAGAGCCACAATCACACCTAGATTACTACCCAGCCATGAGCTAAAGATAGGGGCATCAATGATCAGTGGTAAGATTTATCTTGGCAAGAAGGCTGGAATTCAAGAGAATGTATTAGAAGCTCTACATTCATCAAGATTGAGTGGCCATTCAGGGATCAAAGCAACACTGAAGAGGGTGCAAAATCAGTTTTTGCCACGCCCCAAATCCGGTTTTGACCGGACTCGAGACGTGAACTTAAAACAATAAATAAAAGCAGTAAATACAGTAGATAAACTCAAAAAGTAATAATAATTCTAACGAAAGAGTTAACAGCTCACAAAAACCGGCACACAAGGTTTAGTTCAAAAACAACTGCACGTCTCTAGACCTACTAGACAAGACCCACGCCAGCTCCCAAGCTCAGCTGTGTCCTGCTAGCACAAATCCCGCTCAACACCTGAAACACCACAAAGTAAGGGGAGAGATTTCGCCCAATAGAAAAAGTAGTTAAGGTAATGAACATCGGCTCACCACCATGAGTAACCGTCCAATTAGGGCATACTAGTACATCACAACTACTGCCAAACTGGGGTTCATAGCCAAACTCACAACACACTTAACGACAACTTTCACACAATACAACAATAACCAAACAACGAATGTATCATACACAAAAGAAACCAGTACGCACGTCCCGTACCGCAGTCCCCAAACTCCGCCGGCTGTACACAGCCCGATACCATCATATCAAACCGGTAAGTCAAGTATCAATCAGACTACCTCTCGATCCAGAGGAGATGCACAACGTCAAAGGAGACGCATAACATCGAGAATGTCGGAAACATCCCTATGAGGACACATATCATCGGGACCCTCGGAAACGTCTCCAAAGGAACATAGATCATCGAGGCTGAAACACGACACCTAGTGCCCAACACAACCCATAGGTTCAACACACTAGGATATGGCCCGTCGGCTCCGACCCGTAGGCCCAACACGACCCGTAGGCCCAACACGACCTGTAGGCCCCAATCACAATATGGCCCGTCGAATCGACCCGTCGGCCCACTACGACCCGTAGGCCCAGATGTCCTACACCCGACATACCCCCTCGATGTAGGCATCGCACCGGAATATAATCCTCTTGGAACACACATCAAGATAATATCACGCATCGAAATGCCACAGATCAAACACGGCTCACCAAGCCCAACAATCTTACCACAAATACACAGCACGTCGGTCTATCACTCACCCGACCATATCACAACCAAGGGATCACATTGCAACAGTCACGACACACTTGCCCACACATAGCAACAACATGTTCACCGGATATACTAACTCTTGACTCTTAAACTTATCGACAAAAGGTCACACATCATGCATCTCGAACAATAACAGGCAATTCAATCAGCACACAACCTACGGCTCGACATGGCCAATCTACTAGCACGACAATTTCCCAAGTATTGAAAGCGACTACATTAGTGAATCACATCCTACATGTTACTAAGACCCGTCCGGTTATTATATAATAATAAACGATCGTTCCAGTTCCATTATTACCTAGAATGCATACTAGTAACTTTCCGTAATTAAACCGGTATTCGCTACTTTCCCTACCTCAAGAAGAACCACAACTACGTCTCCTAGATGCTGACGTCCGGGCCTACCACCGGTCTTCTCCACGATCGAGGTCCAAGCCTGGGTTTAACAAAAGGACGGTAATCAGTCCCGGTCCAGTCTGTAACAATCCTCAAAATTTAATAACGGTTCAGTCCTCTAATTTATCTGATTTAAGTCCTTTAGAAAGTTCGATAGGTCCTTGAAATTATCTAATTTTAACCAATTATTTAATTAAATAAATTAATTAAAATGGCCTAACCCGGATCCCACCCTGATCCGACCAAACCCGGAGCAGACCCCAACCCGGCCCCGACCCGAGTCCAGACCCGGTCCAGGAACCTGGGCCTAGCCCGATGTCCGTTCCGACCCGAGGTTCAAGCTGGGCCCAAGGCCCGTCCTTGGCCCAAGGCCATCTCCTGGCCCACAATGTCCAGGTCCTGGCCCAAAGGGCCACGCCCGTCTTGTCACGCCCCAAATCCGGTTCTTGCCCGGACTCGAGGCATGACTAGTAAAACAGGAATAAAAGAGATAACAATTCACAAAAAGTTCCAGGAAACTCAAATAAATAACTCGAATCCACCAAATTTAGTTTGAAATGTAAATAACCCTCCAGGGGTGTAATAATAATTCTCTACAAAAACTGTTCTGAACAAAAATAGAATAAACGAAGTCGCTATGGACACCCACACCGAGAGCTCCCGAGCCTCTACTCCTCAATCAAGCCTGTACACACAACAGTAAACTCACAGGGGTGAGCTTGCGCTCAGTAGAGAAAACCCATAACAAGGTGGACCTTAAACTCAAAATAAGTCAACCGCAAATCAATAATATAGATCTTAACGAACACGGATAATAGATAACTCAGTTCAATGCCGTGGCACATGAAGTCTCCACCCTCCGATCCACATATGATGTGTCCTCTCGGATTTTCCCTCAAATCCAGAGGAGACGCATAACATTGAGGCGACCGGAAACAACCCTTCGGGGAGCTTATCATCGGGATTCTCAGAAACGTCTCCAAAGGATTTTATGTCCTCGGGAACCAAGGTATTACTCCCATAGGAAGCATACACTTGGGCAATTCACTAAATAACCATTATATCATCCTACACCGGACTCCTCAACGGTGTAGGTACTGTACCGTCTTAACCATAATCAGATAACAACTTGGTAACGCACTCAACCGAAACACGACGCAATCCAATCCAACCACCACCAATCCACTAACACACATAGCTCACACATCACCGATTCACCATGGCACACAGCACACGAATCACTAGATCATATCACACCAATCACAACAGCCTTCAAACAAGCATTCAAACATGCAATTCCACTAGTTTCGTTAGACTCTTTAGCCTATCCAATAAGCAAACAACAACCAAGCATGTGATCCTAACAAACAACTAATCCGAGGGCTTTGCCAAGGCTCCTCTACCAGACAATCAATTCCCAAGTATTGAAAGCGAATTATACTAGTGAATGGCATCCTAATCGGTCACCACTAGACACTTCCGGTCATTAGTAATTGAAAGACGATTATGCTAGTTATTCGCATCCTATAGGCATTTGTAGGACCTTTTCCAATTTTATTAACCTAGCATGCATACTAAGCATCAAAAACGAGAGGTTAAGGCTTTCCCTACCTCGAGGTCTTCCTCTCAACACTCTGATGACAAGCTCGGTGGTCACCTCTCCGTTCTTCACTCGGGTCCCAGCGTGATAAAAGCTCCTCTAACTCGTGTCCACGTTCTTCCTCCTTTCCTAGCTTGGTTCCAAGGTTTTGAACCACCAAAAGAACACAAATTAGATTCCTCAACCAAGTGTTCTTCTCCTCAAAACACACCACAATGTTCAGAAATGGATCAAGGTTTGAAAAGGAAAAGTGGGAATCAAATTGAGCTAAAAGGAAGGGTTTTGGGCTCTGGGGATCTGATCCGGAATGCCAAACGGACCCTGTCACAGGCCGGCCCGGAATCCAGAACGGAACACGACACAGACCGGCCCGGTGAGCGACACGGACCGTATCAGGTCCCGTGCCGGACTCCCGCCCGTTCCGTGCCGGGTGCCGTGCCGGTACCGGGCCCGTTCTCTGCCGGGTGCCGTGCCGGTACCAGGCACGTTCCATGCCGGGTGCCGTGCCGGTACCAGGCACGTTCCGTGCGGCCTACCGTGCCGGTACCTGGCCCGGTCCGGGTTAGATTCCGTATCAGACCTGACCAGCTCCTTCCCCTTTCTTCCCCAACTCGAATTTCACGAAAAAAACCCAACACAAACTCCATTTCTAAACTCTCCTAGCTCCAAAATAATTCACCAAAGATACCCAGCAACTACACCCTCAATGGGTTCATCAAACTTCAACCAAAACTCAATCCAACAACCTACTTCACTACTTCTTCTCCAAACAATCAATCAAAGAGCAAGTTCTTCAATTTTTAAGCCAAAACCCACAAAACCCATAGATTGGAAGTGGAAGAAATGGAGGTTTGAGAGCATCCTTACCTCTAGATAGTTGAGATGGAGAAGATGGAGTGAAAATGAAGGCAAAGGGACCAAGAACAAGCTTCAAAATCCAAGCTTTCCTCTCTATCTTCTTCCTCAAGCAAGTGAGCTCCTCCTCTCCTCTCTCTTGTGATTTTCGGCTGAAACAACAACAAATGGGCTGAATTGTTGCTCTCTTTCCTTTAAATGACCTAAAATGTCAATTTACTCAAAAGCCCTTAAGGTCTTATCCCTTTAAAGGTAACTTAGGAGGGTATGAGGGTCATTTGGAGCCCCAAAACTCATCCTCCAAGCCAAGCATGACAAGTGCCATGTAAGGTCACTCCTATTTAATAAATTTCCAGCTTTCCAAGATTTATCGACAATTAACCGATATTAAGCCCGAGTTTGACCGACAGTTGACTTTAACAATATTACAGTCAAACTGAAGGAAACGACCCAACTAAGCTAACCGTGCTAATGGCTAAGCTTCTTGGGCCCCGGAAAGGTCCCGACTGACTTTCCGAGTCATCGGTTGACTTTTCCGGCCGACAATCAAACTTAGCTAGGATTCACCGGTTTTAACGGGATCGACCGGGGGAGGGTCTTACAATCTACCCCCCTTAAAAGAATTTCGTCCTCGAAATTTAAAGACAAGGCGTACCTCAGAGGTCGAACAGGTGGGGATACTTCTCGCGGATCTCCTCCTCGCGCTCCCACGTGGATCCAGATCCTTGGTGACCCCACTGTACTAAGACTAACGGGATCCTCTTGTTCCGCAGGACCTTCTCCTTTGTACCCAAGATCTCTATGGGTTGCTCTTCAAAGGTGACATCATCTGCTACCTCGATGTCTGACCACTCAATGATGTGCGAAGGGTCTGCTATGTACTTCTGCAGTTGGGACACATGGAAAACGTTATGCACGTTCCCAAGCTGCGGTGGCAAGGCCAACCGATAAGCTACAGCTCCAATCTTCTCTAGCACATCAAATGGTCCGATGAAACGCGGTGCCAGCTTGCCTCCGCTGCGGTTAAACCGCACAAGACCCTTCCTCGGGCTCACCCTCAGAAACACATGCTCCCCGACCATGAACTCAAGTGGTCTACGACGCCTGTCTGCGTAGCTCTTCTGCCGACTCTGTGCGGTCTTCAGCCGCTCTCTGATCAAAGTGACCTTCTCGGTCGTCTCCCTGACCATGTCTGGCCCAAGTAAGCTCCAGTCACCAACCTCAGCCCAACACACCGGCGATCTGCAAGGTCTGCCATACAAGGCCTCAAATGGTGCCATACCAATGCTGGACTGGTAACTGTTGTTGTAGGCAAACTCTGCCAAAGGCAAATGATCCTCCCATGATCCCTGAAAGTCAAGCACACAAGCCCGAGTCATGTCCTCAAGAATCTGAATGGTGCGCTCTGACTGTCCATCTGTCTCAGGATGGTAAGCTGTACTCAACAGGACCTCAGTGCCCAAAGCTTTCTGTAGACTCTTCCAGAACCTGGATGTGAAACGAGGGTCTCTATCCGATACCACTGACACGGGTACACCGTGCAGACGAACAATCTCCCTGACGTACAAACGAGCCAACATGTCCACCGAATCAGTCATCCTCATACCCAGAAAGTGGGCCGACTTGGTCAGTCGATCAACCACCACCGAAACAACGTCATGCCCCTTCGACGATCTGGGCAACCCACACACAAAATCCATAGTCACATGCTCCCACTTCCACTCGGAGATCGGCAAAGGCTGTAGCAAGCCTGCGGGACGCATGTGCTCGGCCTTCACCTGTTGGCAGGTGAGGCATCGAGAAACAAAATCTGCAACTGCCCCACGCATCCCACTCCACCAAAACTGTCGTCGCATGTCTCTATACATCTTGTTGCCACCGGGGTGCACAACCAGACGGGAGTGGTGGCACTCACGCAATACAGTGTCTCTGCACTCACTGGGTACAAACAGTTCACCTCTAAAGCGAATGCCCTGATCGGTGCCCATCTCCCAACCCTCGAGCTCGGCACCCTCCATCAATCTCTCCCGAATCCCTGCTGTCTCGGCATCCTCGGTCTGTGCCTCTAGACCTCGAGCAAAAAGTGAGGGTTGAGCCACTAAGGCACACAAGGCCATACCCTCTGTGACTTCCACCAACTCTAGTCTGAATAAGCTCAACTGCTCCAGCATGTCCCACTCTCGGACCGCCATGCTGGCAACGCAGTGACTCGACTTCCTGCTCAAAGCATCGGCGACCACGTTCACCTTGCCCGGATGATAGAGCAACTCGAAGTCGTACTCCTCAAGTAGCTCCATCCATCGCCTTTGGCGCATGTTTAGATCACGTTGCGAGAATATGTACTTGAGGCTCTTGTGGTCTGAAAACACCCTGAACTGCTCACCGTACAGATTATGTCTCCAGCTCTTCAGCGCAAACACCACCGCTGCCAGCTCAAGATCATGGGTCGGGTAGTTGCGCTCATGCACCTTCAACTGCCTCGAGCCGTAAGCAACCACCTTTCCATCCTGCATCAGAACACAACCTAGTCCTTCGCCTGAGGCGTTACAATACACGTCATAGCCCACTCCCCGCTCTGGAACAATCAACACTGGGGCGGTAGTCAATCGAGCCTTTAGCTCGCAAAAAGAGCGCTCGCACTCATCCGTCCAAAGGTACTCCGCTCCCTTGCGGGTCAAAGCTGTCATAGGTGCTGCAAGGCGAGAGAAATCCTGAACGAAGCGCCGGTAATAACCTGCCAACCCGAGAAAACTCCGAATCTCAAATACACTGCTGGGTCTCGCCCACTTCGACACTGCCTCAACCTTGGCTGGGTCGACCAAGATGCCCTCCCGAGATACCACATGCCCGAGGAACTTCACCTCGGTGAGCCAAAATTCGCACTTCTCCAGATTGCCGTACAACTGGTGAGTGCGTAAGAGTGTCAAAACGGTCCGCAGATGTTCCGCGTGCGCCTCCTCACTGGGCGAGTAGATCAAGATGTCATCGACGAAGACTACCACGAACTGGTCTAGATAAGGTCTGAAGATGCCATTCATCAAGTCCATAAAGGCGGCCGGCGCGTTCGTCAAACCGAACGGCATCACCAGAAACTCGAAATGTCCATAACGAGTACGGAACGCTGTCTTCTCTACGTCCTCGGCTCGGACTCTCAGCTGGTAGTACCCAGATCGAAGATCGATCTTCGAGAAGTACTTTGCTCCCCTCAGCTGGTCGCATAAATCATCAATCCTCGGCATCGGGTAGCGGTTCTTCACTGTCACCCGGTTCAGCTTCCTGTAATCTATACACATCCTCAAGGCTCCACCCTTCTTCTTCACGAAGAGGGCGGGCGCTCCCCACGGAGATACGCTCGGGCGGATGAAACCCTTCTGCTGCAGTTCCTCGAGTTGTCGCTTTAGCTCGACCAACTCGGCTGGCGCAAACCGATACGGCGTCATCGAGATCGGCGCCGTACCCGGGATCAGATCGATCCTGAACTCCACCTCCCGTGCTTGTGGTAAGCCCGAAAGTTCCTCCGGAAAAACCTCCGGGAACTCACGCACTACCCTCGGTAGCTCACTGTTACTCCGCACGATCTCTGCCTCAGACCCCGTAGTCAAGGCGGATAAGAGAACTCCGCTCTTGCTACACAAAACACACGTGATCACCCTATCACCTGACCTCACCGTCACCTGACGTCGATAGCAGTCGATCGTCGCTCGATACCTCGCGAGCCAGTCCATACCAAGAATCACATCAAAGGCGTTCATGTCAAGAACGAGTAAGTCACCCAGAAAAGGGCAATCTGCCACCCTAATCGCACAGTCTCTACAAACGGTGCTCAACACCACCGCACCCGTAGCCGGGGTCTCCAAACAAAGTGGTTGACTCAAAGTCTCCACCCGCAAACCCAAAGAAGCAGCAAATAGACGAAGATATGAACGAATGGGAAGCTCTCGTATCAAACAAAAATGAAGTCCACGCATTATAAAGTAAACACGTACCCTGAGTGGCCTCATGGCCGGCGTACGGCCTCTCAATCCTGGAATCAGTAACTGCAAAGACTCGGCCTTGCCGCGCCGGTGGTCCTCCTCTCGGTGGTGGGGGAAGTGCCACCTGCTGGCCAGCTCTCGGCTGGTGCCTCTGACCTGCTGCTCCCGCCGCCTGACGCGGAGCTCTCTGCTGCGGTGCCTGACGTGGCCTGCCAGGTGGTGCATGGCGAAGCTGAGTCTGCTGGGGCCTCGGTGCAGGCGCTCTACCAGCTATCTCAGGGCACGCCCGGATGAAATGATCAGATCGGCCACACTGGTAGCATCCTCTCTGTCCTCCCTGCTGTGCTATCTCAGGACACGCACGCATGAAGTGGTCGGCACTGCCACAGTGATAACATCCCCTCGGCTCACTCGGCTGTCTAACTCTGGTCCCCTGGGGACGATCATCATGGCGCTCTACCGGCCCATTGCCCCTCGGGCAGTCTCGTGCCAGGTGGCCCTGCCGCCCACGCTGAGGACACAGCTGCTCCACCGGGGTGGGTCCAACTGACGCTACGGTCCCTGCTCGGCGCATGCCATCCTGCTGAAACTGAGGCTGAAAGTGTCCTGCAACTCTTTGTCTGCGTCGGTCTCGACGGTCAGACGGCTGCACAAAGCCACTCGGCCTAGGCCTGGTCTCTCGCACCCTGATAGTATCTCTGAAGTGTCTCTCCATGGCTAAAGCCTGATCCAAGAGTATGGAGTAATCTGTGGTCCTGAAAGCGATAACCCGGTCGGCTATCGACAAAGTCAGCCCGTTCTCAAATCTCCTGCAACGGTCGCCCGCGGTCCGGACCAACTCCGGCGCGAATCGAGCAAGAGAAGTGAACCTCACCGCATACTTCGACACGCTCAAGCCTCCCTGGCGTAGATCCAGAAACTGCTGGCGTCTGTCATCCCGAATAGAGCGAGGGAAGTACTGCTCCAAGAATAGCCTGCTGAACAACTCAAAATCACTGCCGACCCTGCCCTGCACTGATTGCCACCAGTAGTAGGCCTCTCCCTCAAGCTGAAAAGTGGCGAACGAAACTCTCAGACGCCCCTCCGATACCCCAGAGGTATCGAGGTTGCGGGTAACCCGCTCCAACTACCCAGAAGCTACCCCGGGGTCCGCTCCCCCGGAGTAGGTCGGCGTACCAAGTCTACGAAACTCTCTGAGTGCCTGGGCCGTGAGACTGTCAAGCTGGCCTGGCCTCTCCTCAAAGTCTGCTGAAGCAACAGGCACGGGCTCTGGTGCCGGTGCTGTAGTCCCTTGCTGCGCACTCAAGGCTGCTAGCACAGCGCAAACCACCTCCTCGAGAGGGGTCGCCTGAGTCGGCCCTGCGACTGGAACTGTCCTGGGTGGCGACCCTGTCGGTCCACCCTCAAAACTCTGATGCTCTGTGGAAGCAGCATCCTGGGCGTCAGCTGCCCCCTCCTGCTCAGCGGCAAGTGCCTGCCTCGGACCCCCAGCTGGGCGGCTCCGGGTACCTCTAGGAACATACGTACGAGCCATGTCGCCTATCCGCATGCACGGATAACGCACATGTTCAGTACTTAGTTCAACAACGGTTCTCACACGTTACAAGGCCGAACACACACGCGCCTACACAAGTCACCCACAGATGCGCCCCTCACACTATTATATATATATATACTCATATAATATAGCACACAAGTTCGCATCTCTATGCGTCACACAGCAACAACCAGCGATTTAGCAATCAACCACCAACTCCCAAGGGAGGGTTCAAACTCAAGCACCACACAAGCACAAATCAACAGGCATACCCTTCGCTCGGGTATCCTTCCACAAAGGGGGTTTAACACTTAACCCAAATCAATTCAATAATCACCCTTAACCTTTCCTTCCCTTCCATGAATTCCCATTTCTTAACTTTTACCCAAACCTTTTTATGTCAATCTCAGGTTGTTACAATCCGCCTCAGGCGTCCACGAACCTCATTGTAACAACTTGACATCAAACATCACGCTCGACTACAGTGGCGCCCCTGAGTCAACCAGTGATGGTGTAAACATTTTAGTTTTACTGAAAATTCGGCATGACCCACTCGTATTTTCCCTTAACCCTCCGCTTAAGCGGGACAATCACCAACACAAATTCACAAGGTACAAGTACACAGAGTTCTCATGCTCTGCCAAAGACACCACACAGTCCATAAACGGAGTTCTCGTGACCCAAAACTCAACAATAACATTCGCTGCAACTTACCGAGACCCCAACTCGTAAGCCAGCCAACAAATGCTCGCAACCTCGTAGGCCAGCCAAGGAATGCTCGCAACCTTCCGAGACTCTCACTCGTAGGCCAGTCAAAGTATGCTCGCAACCTCCCGAGACTCTCGCTCGTAGGCCAGTCAAATACCACGGGGTACTCGTGCCCCAAACTCGCCACCTACACGGGCATACGGGATTCTCGTGTCCCAATCTCGCCACCTCAGCGGGCATACGGGATACTCGTGTCCCAAAACAAAGTTCTCACACAACGGAATACGGGGTTCTCGCGCCCCAACCAAAACACTCAATAACAGCATACATGGAGTGCTCACGCTCCAGACCAACAGTCAATCACAAGTCAAAACTTGAACAGGACCAAACTACAACTTGAAATTTTTTGAAGTAATACGCCAAAGGGCAACACCACCAACCGTTGGCTCACCCTACCATGAATGCATAGTGGGTCGGTCATTGACGTTAATCCAATTCCGATCTCAACCATTCGGCTTCACCGATCACTAGGGAGAGGATACCAATCAAGTAATGCCAACATTGTAGTGCAAGATTCCATTTAGGACAACCCTAAAAGCAACTCAAGACTCAAACTCCCTAACTCTACCCACCTAATTGACTTCGGTCCGAGGTTTGAAAATCAGTTCATAAGACACCTGTTTCAAATTAAACCAGGCTCTGATACCAAATTGTCACGCCCCAAATCCGGTTCTTGCCCGGACTCGAGGCATGACTAGTAGAACAGGAATAAAAGAGATAACAATTCACAAAAAGTTCCAGGAAACTCAAATAAATAACTCGAATCCACCAAATTTAGTTTGAAATGTAAATAACCCTCCAGGGGTGTAATAATAATTCTCTACAAAAACTGTTCTGAACAAAAATAGAATAAACGAAGTCGCTATGGACACCCACACCGAGAGCTCCCGAGCCTCTACTCCTCAATCAAGCCTGTACACACAACAGTAAACTCACAGGGGTGAGCTTGCGCTCAGTAGAGAAAACCCATAACAAGGTGGACCTTAAACTCAAAATAAGTCAACCGCAAATCAATAATATAGATCTTAACGAACACGGATAATAGATAACTCAGTTCAATGCCGTGGCACATGAAGTCTCCACCCTCCGATCCACATATGATGTGTCCTCTCGGATTTTCCCTCAAATCCAGAGGAGACGCATAACATTGAGGCGACCGGAAACAACCCTTCGGGGAGCTTATCATCGGGATTCTCAGAAACGTCTCCAAAGGATTTTATGTCCTCGGGAACCAAGGTATTACTCCCATAGGAAGCATACACTTGGGCAATTCACTAAATAACCATTATATCATCCTACACCGGACTCCTCAACGGTGTAGGTACCAAACCGTATCAACAATCATCACTATCTCACCCTACACCGGACTCCTCAACGGTGTAGGTACTGTACCGTCTCAACCATAATCAGATAACAACTTGGTAACGCACTCAACCGAAACACGACGCAATCCAATCCAACCACCACCAATCCACTAACACACATAGCTCACACATCACCGATTCACCATGGCACACAGCACACGAATCACTAGATCATATCACACCAATCACAACAGCCTTCAAACAAGCATTCAAACATGCAATTCCACTAGTTTCGTTAGACTCTTTAGCCTATCCACTAAGCAAACAACAACCAAGCATGTGATCCTAACAAACAATTAATCCGAGGGCTTTTCCAAGGCTCCTCTACCAGACAATCAATTCCCAAGTATTGAAAGCGAATTTTAGGATCACAACACAGACCGGCCCGGTGAGCGACACGGACCGTATCAGGTCCCGTGCCGGACTCCCACCCGTTCCGTGCCGGGTGCCGTGCCGGTACTAGGCCCGTTCCGTGCGGCCTACCGTGCCGGTACCTGGCCCGGTCCGGGTCAGATTCCGTATCAGACCTGACCAGCTCCTTCCCCTTTCTTCCCCAACTCGAATTTCACGAAAAAAACCCAACACAAACTCCATTTCTAAACTCTCCTAGCTCCAAAATAATTCACCAAAGATACCCAGCAACTACACCCTCAATGGGTTCATCAAACTTCAACCAAAACTCAATCCAACAACCTACTTCACTACTTCTTCTCCAAACAATCAATCAAAGAGCAAGTTCTTCAACTTTTAAGCCAAAACCCACAAAACCCATAGATTGGAAGTGGAAGAAATGGAGGTTTAAGAGCATCCTTACCTCTAGATAGTTGAGATGGAGTGAAAATGAAGGCAAAGGGACCAAGAACAAGCTTCAAAATCCAAGCTTTCCTCTCTATCTTCTTCCTCAAGAAAGTGAGCTCCTCCTCTCCTCTCTCTTGTGATTTTCGGCTGAAACAACAACAAATGGGCTGAATTGTTGCTCTCTTTCCTTTAAATGACCTAAAATGTCAATTTACTCAAAAGCCCTTAAGGTCTTATCCCTTTAAAGGTAACTTAGGAGGGTATGAGGGTCATTTGGAGCCCCAAAACTCATCCTCCAAGCCAAGCATGACAAGTGTCATGTAAGGTCACTCCTATTTAATAAATTTCCAGCTTTCCAAGATTTATCGACAATTAACCGATATTAAGCCCGAGTTTGACCGACAGTTGACTTTAACAATATTACAGTCAAACTGAAGGAAACGACCCAACTAAGCTAACCGTGCTAATGGCTAAGCTTATTGGGCCCCAGAAAGGTCCCGACTGACTTTCCGAGTCATCGGTTGACTTTTCCGGCCGACAGTCAAACTTAGCTAGGATTCACCGGTTTTAACGGGATCGACCGGGGGCGGGTCTTACACGTCTGGCTCGTCTGAGCTGAGGCAACTCCGTCGAGCGAGGGTTTTGCTCCGGACGTCATCTACGGCACCAATGACGCTCGAAGGGGGAAGAACGAGGGTGGAGGAGCGTCGTCAGGCCTCGGCGACGCCGTGGCTGTGACGACGGGGGCTCGAGCGTGACCCAGGCTCGCTCCCGTCTCAGATCTGGAGCTCACGAACTCGCCGGAGACGAAACCTCCTGAAACTGACCGAATCGAGCTCATCTTGAGGGTTTTCAGGCACGACGAGCTCGGGGAAGAAAGGGAGAGATGCGAGGGAGAACCCTCTTCGTTCCTCTGTTGCTGTCGCTGAATCAAGCTCGGCGTCGAACCAGAGAGGTTTTCCGGCGAAGCTTCTCAATCCAGTGCGTGAGGCTCGGTTGTGAACGGGGTGAAGGTGAAGGTGAGGGCTAGGTCTGGCGATGGTTGGAGGAGAGGGAGGCCGAGAGAGAGAAGAAGGAGATTGAGAAAGAAGAGGAGAGGAGAGCTTCGCTTCAGTCTTGGTTCGCGTGCGGCGTGAGGTAGATGAAGGGTGAACAATCGCGATACTAGGGTTGGGCTTGGGCTCGGGCACGCGTGAATGGGCCTGGCTCCGCGCGTCAATGAGCTGGGCCCGGTCCTCTGACCGGCCCAGTCCAGCCCAAAACCTTTTTTTGTTTTCTTTTTACTTTGCACCCGCTCCAGTTTTTCGACCCGTTTTGCAGCTCCGACGTTCCAACTCGATAACTTTAAGCTTTTAAATCTTTAAAACGAGGCGGTCTTTACAGTTTTGGTGCCCTGAGATGGGGAACGAAATCACAGAATTTGTCAAGATTTTTGAAACGTGACAACGATACAAAAATGAGAATGTGCCTTACCCTGGGTTACTTCAACCACTGGAGATTCCGAGAGCACCATGGAAGGATATAGCTTTATATTTTGTAGAAGGGTTACCAAAATCAGGGGGTTCGAATGCATCCTTGTTATTATCGACAAATACTCTAAATATGGTCATTTTATCCCTGTTACTCATCCTTATACAACTGCATCTATAGCAAAGGTATTCGTGGAAAACATTTAAAAATTGCATGAGATGCCAGAAACAATGGTATTAGATAGAGACAAGATCATTGTTAGCAATTTCTGGAAGGAGCTTTTCAAATTAATGAGGACGAAGTTGAAGATGTCCTCGGCTTATCATCCTCAAACGGACGGCCAAACGGAAAGGTTGAATCAGTGCCTAGAGAATTATTTACGGGCCAAGATGCATCAAAACCCAAAAGAGTGGGGGAAATGGTCGAGTCTAGCTTAATTTTGGTATAATACAAATTACCACACAGCCTTGAAAATGACCCAAGCATATAAGAAAAGATCAGAGAGGTCTTTTGAGGTATGGGACTGGGTTTATTTGCGTCTACAACCTTACAGGAAAGCAACAATTGCTCTGAGGAGAAATCTCAAGTTGGCTGCTCGGTTTTTCGGACCATTTGAAGTTACAGAAAAAAAAGGGTAAGGTAGCTTACAAGCTCAAGTTACCGGAAGGGGCAAAGGTCCATCCTGTATTTCATGTATCTCTGTTGAAGAAAAGGCTAGGGAGCAAGCACAAGACCATCACTCAATTACCAGAACTCACAGATAAAGGTTTGCCCAAAGTCAAACCATTTAAAATCTTGAACTTAAGGTTGATACAGAAGAACAAACAAGCCCAAATCGAGTATCTTGTTCAATGGAATCCATATTGTGTTGAAGATGCCACATGGGAGGACGCTCCTACATTCAGAAAGAATTTTCCAGAGTTCCAAATTACCGACTTGAGGGCAAGTCCTCGTGAAGGAGAAAGCATTATCAGGAAAATGGAAGTTACTGGGCCTGATGTGAGTGAAGATGGGCTGGGAGCAAATGGCCCAGTTATGGAGGATAAGAGAACTTACCGCGACATCGTCATATTTGGGAAGCAACATGCGTTTCTTGTGAGTTTGGCGAAAGAGTTGCTGCATAAGAGAGTTGCAGAGGGACAAGGAATAGTCAGGTCTGAAGGTTACATATGGGTCTGAGAAGGAAAGGGACAACTTTAATTATGTTTGTAGTATTAGTAGAATGAAGGTAGGCCTTTGTTGGCATTGAGGAATTTGCGGAGAAACACCTTGAAGCAAGGTGTTCCCAGGCTTGAAGCAAGTTGTGTGTTTCTTTGTAATTTGAATCAGTCATCATTTCAATTTAAGTTCAGTATATTTCCATACCACACAGGGTCGGCCCAAGCTTTAAGCGAGTTAAGCAATCGCTTAAGGCCTCAGATCAGAAAAGGCCCTATAACATTAAGTAAGAAGTCGTTTAAGGCGTCTGATGAAAAAATGCCCTATAAAATTAAAGACCCGTTACTAGTTGATGAAACCTGTAAGACCCGCTCCCGGTCGAACCGGTGACTTTTCAAGCAAGTTTGACTTGCTACCCGAAAGTCAACCGATGACTCAAGAAGTCACTCGGGACTTTTCCGGAACCCAAACGATTTAGCCATCATCACGGTTGGCTTAAGGGGAGAAATTCCTTTCGTTTGAGTATAATGTTGGAGAAAGTCAATTTTGGTCAAAACGAGACTTTTTATCGACTAAAAGCATTATTTTATTGTGCTGGAATTTATTTTGGAAAAGTAAATAACCTATGTGGACACTTGTCCCTTTTTGGTTGAAAGAGAGAAAAGGGAGTAGTCTTAGACCCTTTTACCCTCCCAAAAGCTTATACAAGGGACTCTAGCTCAAGGGCTTTTGGTCATTTGACACATCTAGGTATTATATGAGTTTGGAAAAGCAAAATCAACTCATTCTTTTGGGTGTAGCCGAAATTTGGAGTAGGAGCAAGAGAGAAGAGCTCCCATGGAGCTTTGAAGAAGAATCAAGGAAGAAGATGCCACTTGAAGCCTTCCTTTAGCCATCCCTCCTCAAAATCACTACCATCTTCTTCATCTCAATCTTATAGAGGTAATGGAACTCTCTAATCCTCATTTCCCTTCATCTCTTTTCATGGGTTTTGGGTGAAATTGCTAGATGTTGTTGGGTTTGAGTAGAAATGGTGGGAGATGTTGTTGATGAGAAGATTTGTTGGGTTTTTGTTGAGAAATCTTTAGCTTGTTGGAGCTTTTAAGTTGGTTTTGATTTGATGAATCATTGGAAACTTGTTTGTGTGTTGATTCCTACCATGGGTAGAGGAGTATTGAAGGATTTGGAATGTTTTGGGAGTTGGAAGGGGTAAAATTTGGGGTTTGAAGGTGGTTTTTCGGAGAAAAGGAGCTGGAGGTTGAAGAAGGGCGAAACTGCCCTGGTGCGCCAAGGATCCGTGACGGATCCCGTGACGGGCGACGTCACGGCTCCGTGAGGGAGTCCGTGACGGCACTCGTCACGGCTCCGTGATGGTAACCGTGATGGTTGGCCTCACGGATCCGTGACCAGGTCCGTGGCAGACCAGGATGGGGGTTTCGTCGAGTGTTTTTCACCTTGGTTGATCTTGGTTTTTGAGCTGAACTTTAGAGGGGCTTTGGGGGTCTTACTTGCTGATTAAGTGGAGTCTAATTAATGTTTCTTTGTGTCCAAGACTTTGGGGATCGAGCTATAGGAGCAAAGATCACGCCGGGACCCGAGTGAAGAACGGAGTGGTGACCACCGGGCTTCATCAAAGTGTTGAGAGGAAGACCTTGAGGTAGGGAAAGCCTTAACCCCTCGTTTATGATGCTTAGTATGCTTGTTAGGCTAATAAAATCGGAAAGGTCCTAGAAATGCCTATAGGATGCGAATAACTAGCATAATTGTCTTTCAATTACTAATAACCGGAAGTGTCTAGTGGTGAACGATTAGGATGCCAATCACTAGTGTAACTCGCTTTCAATACTTGGGAATTGTTTGTCTGGTAGAGGAGCCTTGGCAAAGCCCTCGGATTAGTTGCGTGTTAGGATCACATGTTTGGTTGTTGGTTGCTTAGTGGATAGGCTAAAGAGTCTAACGGAACTAGTTGAATTGCATGTGTGAATGCTCGATTGAAGGTTTTTATGATTGGTTGAATAAACTCGTACTTGACCGTTGAATGTATTTGAATGATTGCTTGTTGTCCTTAATTGGTTACTTGGAGCATCGAGTATGACTGGTTGTACCGAGCGGTGCAATCAGGTGATCGATGCCCCGTTGGTTCAAGACTGGTAAGTGAACGGCAAGTTGTGATTGCGTGATTGTGTGCTATGATTATGTGACTCGTGTGCTGTGTGTTGTGGTGAACTGGTGAGGTGCGAGCTATGTGTGGCAATGAATTGGTGGTTGTTGGGATTGGATTGTTTCGTGTTTTCAGTTGAGTGCGTTATTCAATTATTAACTGATTATTATTGAATTGCCCAAGTGTATGCTTCCTATGGGAGTAATACCTTGGTTCCCGAGGACATAAAATCCTTTGGAGACGTTTCTGAGAATCCCGATGATAAGCGCCCCGAAGGGTTGTTTCCGGTCGCCTCAATGATATGCGTCTCCTCTGGATTTGAGGGAGAATCCGAGAGGACACATCGTATGTGGATCGGAGGGTGGAGACTTCATGTGCCACGGCATTGATTGGTTTACCTATTACCCGTGTTTGTTAAGTTCTATCTCGTTGACTTTGCTGTTGACTTTATTGAGTTTAAGGTCCACCTTGTTATGTGTTTTCCCTACTGAGCGCAAGCTCACCCTTGTGAGTTTATTGTTGTGTTTACAGGCTTGATTGAGGAGTAGAGGCTCGGGAGCTTCTCGGTGTGGGTGTCTATAGAGACTTCGCTTTTATTTTATTTCCGTTTGGAACAGATTTTTGTGGAGGATTATTATTACACCCCTGGAGGGTTATTTATGTTCTAAACTAAATTTTGTGGATTCGAGTTTCTTATTGGAGTTTTTCAGGAACTTAAGGTTGAGTTATTGTCTTTTAATCACTTATTCCTAGTCACGCCTTGAGTCCGGGCAAGAACCGGATTTGGGGCGTGACAAAACCTAATCAAGCGAAAGTAATACACTTTTAATTTTGAAATCAAATTTTAATGCAAGTTGGGCCCAATTTTGATCTCTTTTCAAATTTGTTTTTCAGATAAAACAATTTTCATCAAAATGGAAGACAATTTTTCTTGATGGTTGAACATTCTAAGAACTCTATAGATCTTTATTTTGCAATGAAAAACTATCGTTAACGAAACAAAACATGAAAGTTCAAATTACCAGTGATTAGTGAATTAAAAACATGAATAAAAAACAATGGATCAAACCAAATAAAGAAAGTGTGAATATTTATATATAAATACACTTGTATTTTTTTGTATAAAAATGACAATCAATTTATCAACTTCATTACGAAAATGCACAAACCAAAATAGTTTAGAAAAAGTAAGCTGTCAAAATTGAAAACAAAATCCGATATTGGATATAGATGTTTGATCATAGCAGCAAAAAAATATGATGCAAACATGTGAAAAATCCATGAAGTATTGATTTGACATTCCCTACTTTCCTTACTATTTTGTATACCAATTTATTAGACATTCAAATAATGAAACTATACATCTAAAGACGAATATTAAATAATGTCATTATTGTTTTATTGGAAGGGATACATGAAATGTATTAACATCTGGTGCTAGAATGTCTTGGCTTTATACTAAAATGTTTATTGAAAAAACAAGATCATTTATCGAAAAATAATCCATGAAGTTCATGGACTAGAAGCATGAGTCTCGTAGAGTTCGAAAATATTGAAATTTAGAAGTACTATTATATACTATAAAGTATGAAAGTATTGTAAGAAACCAAAAGTAATTTAACCAAAATACAAGTCAAAAGAAAGAGAAACTATTCCAAAATATTGCAATAAGAAAGGGTATTGCGAAAATTTCATTTCAAGATCAAACAAGACAATAAATAAAGTTGGATTTATATATCTATCACATATAATTGTATTATCCAAACTCCCGGGAAATGATTTACTCATATGAGATGAAGATGCTCAACGGAGAGGAAAGACCAGAGGTCATGAACATGAATGATTATTTGTTTATGATTCCTTAGTTTGTTTATAAACTTTTTTAACATTTAGAAAGCAATAATAATTAAATGAACTTGGGCATATATCTTAAGATAATCTAAAGAATGTGTTGGACTTGTCCTATCTTGTTTTATCGGTTAACTAGTGAGTTTCAATACTGAATGTCGTTGGTTCTTGAAAATTCTCAGCTATCTATTATCTTGCGTCGTTAGTGTCTGTTATGAATTTTATTATTTTCGTTTATATTTTATTGATTCTAGTTAGAACTTATATTTAGTAATTAAAAAATATTTTAAATGTGGAAATTTCTAGAACTTGATGATAAAGCGAGTCATACATAACGTCACATATAAGCTAACATAATTTGGTGTAACTATATAGAATTATCTTGAACCTATCATATTTGAACTTGGCATGAATGTATCTTATTTATAGATAAATGTGAATCCTTTAGCTTTTGAATTCTTGTATAGAATTTTAAACAGTAAATCTTATCCATGGAAGTTGTCTTGTTAGAAATTAATCTCTACCCTCCATTTTGGATTTTCAGTGTTATAAATAGATGTTGAAGCTCATCTTTTGAATATCATATAGTATAATATTTGTATACGAACTATTTTACTTCTTTTTCTACTATATTCTTTCATAAGGAAAAAAAGACATCGATCAAATTCTCGCTTTAGGCCTCAATAATGATTTGGTCGGCCCTGATACCACATTCTGTGAATTATTACAAGTGATGTCTGCCAAATCCACCACACCTTTTTCCATCAGCTGTTGAATTAGAGAGATATGCACTGATTGATGAGAGAATGATTGTAATAACACTGCGGAATTGGTGTATGTATATGTGTTCAATCTACACACCTCCATATGGAGTAGGGTAGAAGGAAGTTCATTTGGATTTAATGGCAGTTTGGTAGTGTTGTCCAGCTATCGTTTTGGGATACATTTCTGAGATAGACTTTTCTTCTGTACTAAGGGTCTTTCATGACACCGTATCTTTTGATGCCCTCCAAGAATTGGAGGTTGCAGATGATCCAATTGTCAGCATTGGTACTACCGAGAGCATTTCCACGATTAGGGGAAGGGTTGTTGTCATCCGTTTTGGCCTTCCCCCCGGTCTACGTGCACATGGAACTACCCCTCACCTCCTTGGCCTGACCGTTGATGTATATGAGTTGGGTAGTAACGAGGGACAAAGGTTTATATCATTCGATTTGGCTTTCCTTACCTTGACCCTTACAACCTCCTTCGATCTTTCATGACTATGAATGGATATGACGTCTCTGTGAACGAGGACCAGGACCAATGCTGCCTCACACAGTTTACTACCAGGAAGCATTGCTTTCTTTTGCCCCTAGAGGATGCATGATCTGCATACTCGTCCCCCATTCTACATACCAATGATACGTCCATCATGATGGTCTTCTCGCTTGCCTCGACCAACTTTTATCTCTATGCTCGCTTAACTCTTGTATCGTGTCTGTATTTGCATGCCGGTGATATGTTGATGTTGATTGCCTGCTTTATCTCTATCAGTCTGCCTCTAATTACTGTTTTCCAATGAGTTTAAGTGTATTTGGTTAGTTTTTTCTTGTCTCTACATTCAGGCAATGGTATTAGACTATATACATTTGATATATACTTCTTGTCTTGTAAGGTTCTATGTAAATTGTGAGCAATGATGAGTTTCAACATATCATGGGTGTATGCAAGTCTGAAGTTGAGTCGATGGGTCGAATAGCTGCAGCCATTGAGCACTTTAGCAACCTTGGTAAGCCCATAGTTAAATGACTACGAACCAGTCTTTTACTTACATACTTCACTCAAGTTTGGACTAAGCCTTTGGATCAAATGCTAAAATCTTTAGATGTTGGTTTAGGACAGAATCTCCCCGTCAAAAAGAACCGTACATCATTTTATGTAGGCGTGTTAAGAGTTGGGTGTAAGTTTATTCCTTTCAAAATATTTCTAGTGTTAGTTGCACTAAGATACAGTACAGTTAATCAGTGATCAATGATAATTGACACTCCAAAAAACGCTCTCCACACACCTCTTTGAGGTCCCTTCATACCCAAATAGGGTCGCCACCGCCGCCGCACACCATCACCACCTCCTCCGTCCAACCGCGAGCACTTCCACCGCTACCGCCATTCCCCCAGCCGTCTCTTCTACAGCTGACGAGCCCCAGCCGTGATTCCGCCCCGTCTCTCCACGAACCCAGAACCCCGGCCGACTGCACCTGCAGCACCGCTATCGCCACAGCCGCCCTCCGCCAGTATTCCCGGCCATTTCTGACCAACAGATGCCGGATCTCCCCATCCACCAATCCCACGAGCAGGAAATGGTCAGTTCCGACCAGATCCACTCACATGTAACGGTCATTCACGACCTCGAGGCCTCCGCCCAACGAGACGACGTACATGCCGGCGTCCCTCTGCTGCTGCTCGAGCCGGATCCTGGCTCGACTCGGATATCGCCGCGTCCCGCAGATCTGAAGGACAAGCCGGGCGCGTCCCAGACCGGCGGTGTGTCCCTGGCTGTCGGCATCTTTCCAGATCCATCGGAGCCGCTCCCGCCTTACACCGGACACACATAAACGACGAGGGAGGTCCGGCGAGACCTGATCACCCTCCCCCGACCATCCCCTTCTCTGGTGATGAGTCGAGGCCTTCCTCCGATGGAGCGGGTACCGACCCCTACAAACGACGGCCCAGGTGATAGCAATCTGGCGGGGTCGGGTTCTGAGCCACAACCAGGCCGTATACCCCTGGTCCCGGACTGGGAGGATGAGGACGATGAGCTAGTGGTTTCGGAAGAAGGAATTCCGTTGTTTACCACCGGGTCTTACCAGTTCTCCATGGCAGCGAAGGTTGCAGGTGATCGGTCACACAACCAGCACATCGTATGTGAGATGATGCTGCGAAAATGGAAGGTGACAAGGATCAAGGTGGAGTTCATGTCCCCCGAGGTCACGGGTTATCACTTCCCGTCAGCCAAAGCGATGGAAGATATCCGTCATAGAGGTCTCTAGAGCTTCAAGGGATTCCCACTTCTCTTCGAACCACTTCGACAATTCGACTTGGCAGAAGAGATCCTTTTCCATCATGTGGAGCTTGGGGTCCGGGCGCTGAATATCCTGGGATGGGCCAGAAATCACTATATCCGTGATCTCATTGCAAGCAACATAGGCACGCAGGTCATGTCGGCCCCAATCCCGACGGGCCGACGGGAGGACATGCATCTCTGACTGAGAGTTCGAATGGAGCTGACCCGACCCTTAAGGCGTAGAACCCGTCTCCGGTTCCCAGGTACTGCTAATTCAATTGTGGTTGATCTACAGTACGAACGGGTGGTAGATTTTTGTCGCATGTGCGAAATGTTGACGCACAGGATGCCGGCATGCACAACCATCCTGCCAGGGATTGGTCGAATGGAGATCCGGTACGACAACTTTGTCTTGGTCCTGAGGGATTTGGATGTGGACCGATTGCTGCGAACGGTCTGGAATGCACCTCCCCCATCATCACACCCGACGATCACGCACTTCCTGAGTGATCTATCCCTGAACCCTCTGGTTCGGTCCAGGGAAATCACTATGGGAGCTGAATCGTCCAAGGCAGGCATTGCGAAGCCTGCTGGCTAAGGTTAACCGGGAAGAGTTAACCAACACATCTCCGAGGGGTGGCCATGGAGAACCCACACCGCCCCCCAAGTCCACAAAGCCTGACTACCTGGCTAACGTACACCCTGCTGCTGACCCTGTGATCCGAGCTGACCCCGGATACAATGCGATGATGAGGGAGGGAAGGGAGACAGATCCACGGGGTTGTCAGAGAGAAACCCAGGAGGGTTTAGGGAAAGGCGGACCCAGTCGAGGCAAAGGCAAGGCATCCACCCTGAAGACTAGAAGTGGATCGTTGTATGTGCGTCCACCGGAACCGAAGAAGCAGAAGGAGGATCCGGATTCCCAGCAGCAGACCCTGTGGTCGTCAGCTCAAGAGGAGGGAGCAGAAGAAGCGGAAGCACGGCTGCTTCCGATGGATGAATGATCCGCCCCAGCAGGGGTGGGTGGAGTCGGCCCAAAACTATACTTACAGACCTGGGACAACCATTGTTGGGAGGTCCCGGGCAGCCTGCATTATCAGCAAAACTTTTTTATATGTTCTGTTATTGGTTATGTTTCGTTTGGGATATTTTATTCTTTGCGGATTTTAGAACTTATTACCTTTTGCCTCGTTATGTTGAAACGACGGTAGGGAGTTGTCTTGAGTTTGTGCCCACGATTTCAAGTGGGCTATTATTATGGGTCCATGAGCGCCGGGCTTGCTACGGTCGGCCCGGACAAATATCTGAAACCCGAGGCGGTCACGCCTCATCCTGTTTAAGTACCTATTGGTATTAATGAAAGTCTCCGGTTACCCGTTTCGAAAAAAAATACAGTTCAATTTACATGTTTTTTTTTACTTACATACACCTAAGTTCCAAATTCGTATTGCAGTTACCCTAGGTTTTAAAAAAGTCCAAATAACTCTTATTTGCCCGGAAATGGCAAAAATGCCCTTCATCCTAATACGAAAAAAGTCATTTTTTCGCTTCTTAATAGTTTTATCTACTTAACCATCTTTTGTTACATCTAAAAATCAAAATGTTGTTGTTAGGCATGGTGTCTTTTTGAGATTAGGGTCAAGGATATTTTTTGTCATTTTCTGGCAATAAAGAGATCTGAAAATTTTGAAAACCTAAGGTAGCTGCAGAACGAATATGGTACTTAGGTCTAGTCAGGTGAAAAAAATGTAAACTTGATTGTATCCAAGTATAATTAACCCATATTTATAAGGTCAAACATTTTCTTAAAAGCTTTGCATATAGAGTAAGAATCTATATCTATAAAAATTGTAATAGCAAAATCCGTGTGAACCTCACTCTTCCTCTCCTGTCTCACTCGCGCTCCCCTTCTCAAATCCTTCACGATCTCCTTTGATTTTCCTCGCCGCTTCTGCTGCCATGCTTGTCTGTTCCCAACCATTCCTCTCGCCCGACCCCTCTTAACCGGCATTTGCTCTTCAACTTCCAGCCCTTTGTTTCCATGTCCCGCTCCCACATTCGTGCTCAGAATGGTCTTGCCTCTTCGATTCTTCGAGCTCCCTCCGTCTTCTGGCGGTTCGCCTCCAATTGTCACCGGTTGGTGTTCTTGGACTTCAAGAAAAAAAATGGACAATTATATACATGACACCATACTATTACAATTATGCTCTTGCTTGCGTGAGAAAATATGAAAGTGGCATGTATTAGGGTGGGATTGAGGTGATGATGTGGCATAATGATGAATGTTGGATATTAAGTATGTGTGGTTAGGATGAATTTTCACAGTTCTTAGGATAAGAAGAATTTCTAATCGATTTCTCCTTTTCATTATAATACCTTAGACTGTTTTTTTCTTTTTTCACTATTTTCATTTGAAGTCAGATATCTAATCCACTTGGTCAGATCAAAAGGTGTTTCATCACCGTATATTCATTGAAGGGACAGTATTGAGCAAATGGGATCGGAAGTGTTCAAGTAGAGCACCCGTAAAATCCAATGGTATCAAAGACAAATGTTATCCTCAGGACGGACAAACAAAGAATCCAACAACGGGAAGCTATCAACACTCATTATGTTACTACACTGATAAAACATGAACATTTCTAGCATCCAAGTGCCACACAACAGTGGCTCACGGAAGGATTGTCAATGGCCTAAGGGAGCTTCGAGACGAGTTTGGGTCAAGGACCTTCGGTCTATTGCATTATGTAACGTCATGTTCAAGATTCTATCCAAAGTCCGTGCTAACAAACTGAAGTCTTTTTCTTACCAATTGGATTGGGCTTATTTGGGTACAACTGACGAAAATACCAATTGGATTGGGCTTATTTGGGTACAACTGACGAAAATAGAACTCCCTTGTACGTATGTATTTGAACGACGTTTGGTATATAATATTTCATCAGCATTCATGACAAAAGTTCAATCTATAGTTGGAAGTTTGATAGCATTGGAATTGAAGCTCTATATCCACCAAGGTAAACAATGCTCACTATGTTTTCAGTAATGAACTAAATAGCTGCTTGCAAACTTTGAGCTCCTCGTGTTCTTCCTCGTTGCTGCCCGACGAAAGTTCAACCCAGACTTTACTATTAGACACCACATACTCTACAAATTTGAGCATATCACGCTGCCCATTATATCCACCAATCTCGACCGACAGTAGCCTATAAACCAAGCACTTTGGCACTTCAGTTGGGTTATGCCATTTGAATTGTCCAAACACCCATTCATCTCCAATTTCCTGCCAATGAACATACAGTTACACAAAAAATTTAATGTGCATGACAGTTAATGAACAAGTTTGGGATAATTGTCAAAACATGCACTAATGTTTCGTCTACAAACGAAATAGTGCACAATGTTTTGTCCACGTTGTCTGGCTACCCTTATGAATCGTCCACGCACTTCTATTAGAAAAGTGTAACAGCAGAACCTGAATTGACAATTTTGCCCTTTTGGTTTGAAATTCAAAAATAAGAATGAGTTAAAAGACTGATATACCCTCAATTTTTCCCTTTTAGTTTGAAATTCAAAAATAAAAGAATAAAAATAAATAAAAATAAAAATAAAAAATAATGAAAAATAAAAATAAAAAATAAAAAAAGAAAAAAATAATGAAAAGAACTATAAAAAATTAATAAGAAAAATGATTTTATGAAAGTAATGATTTTTTTAATTATAAGAAATTAATTTTTTTATTTATTTGTCTATTTATTTATTTTTCAATTTCTTTTTTATTAGAAAGGGTATAATGGTAATGTCTCATGCAAAAGTCAAAAGGAAAAGTCAAAAGATTCATGATAAGGGTAAAAAGGTCATTTTAGTTATACTTTAACTGCAAATGTATAACAGAAATGGAATATTCCGTTAATTTTTCTAACAGAAGTGCGTGGACGATTCATAAAGGTAGCCAAACGACGTGGACAAAACATTGTGCACTATGTCGCTTGTAGACGAAACATTAGTGCATGTTTTGACAATTATCCCAACAAGTTTTTGTAGACACAGGTGTTACCTGGTCAAGAACAAGTTTTTGTAGACACGGCGAGTTTTCAAGAAACCTAGGTAACAGCGTATCACAATGCATGTTACGTCCAAGCATCAACTCGGTGCACTTGTTAAAAATAGGCAATGTAGCAGGATCAAAGAACGAGAGAAACTTCATAGTGGAAATATGTAAGACCGTACTAGTAAAGTTACACCTAAATGTAATGAAAAGTGAGAAAAGGGCATTACCTCGAGAGAATAACCAGTGAGTGTAATGAACTTGGCATTGGCAATTCCATTAACTAGCGGAAGTGCAGTTTTTCGGATATCATTGACTTGGGTTTTGTCAACATGTAGCAAATCTACTTCAATATATGCAGTAACGAGAGAATTGAGATTCTTAAAGCTATAACCTCTCGCCATATAGCAATCATACTTCAAAACCTCAAGATTTGGGACATCCACAACAATCTCGAAATATAGAAAAACGCTTTTTCCTAACCCTCTTCAACCTTCCGTATCACGTTTTAACTTATGTTACCTTCTGTTATCACTTTTTAACTCAAAAAATTTCTTTTTTACAATTCATAACCCAAAGGTGGTACTTTACTACAAAAAGTAGCTATTTTTTCACAATTAGGAATTGTAAAAAAATACCACTTTGGGGTTAGAAATTGTAAAAAAGAAATATTTTTGAACTAGGAAGTGATAACTGAAGGTTGCATAAGTTAGGATGTGATAAACAACGGTTCAAAAAAGTTCATTGCACTAGGCCGACGGGGTATGCCGGTGTAGGACATCTAGGCCGACGGTTTATGATAGGGCCTCCGGGTCGTATTGGACCGACGGTCGTGTTTGGCACTAGGTGTCGTGTTTCTACCCCGACGATATGTGTCCCTTCGGGATGTTTCCGGGAAGATATCTAGGCCGACGCTATGTGTTCCGGTATGATATGGTAGAGTGGGGCTGTGTACAGCCGGCGTGGTTCGGAGACCGCGGTACGGAACGTGTGCTAGTTGCTTTTGTGTGTCATACGTTTGATGTTTAGTTAATGTTTTATTGTGTGTAAGTGGTCGTGTGAATGCGTTGTAAGTGTGATTGTGAGACCCGGTTTGGCAGTTAGTTGTAATGTACTAGTATGCCCTAATTGGACGGTTACTCGTGGTGGTGAGCTGAACATGTAGGATCACACATAGCAAGCCAAATAAAAAAGTGAATTGGACTTTTAAAGCCCAAGTAAATGTAAAAATATTTTTATTTATATTTGTATGATAAATATAATAAATATATTTTATTTAAATTATTATTTAAATATAAAGGTTATATTTAATATAATAGTTTGAATTTAATGGAAATGATATTAAATGAAGATTGATGTATTCATTATCAAAAAAAATTGAAATAAATGCTTTGGTTTTGAAAGTCACGGTTAAGTCATTTGAATTTAACTTTTAATGTTTTTTTTATCTTTTATATTTTTGAAAAGCCACGACCAAAATGTAAAGTTAGCTTTTGTTTATTTTAAATTGATAAGTGGTAAAGATATTTCCCATGTTTTGTTGTGCTTCAGTGATTCACGGAAAAAAGTGGACTGGTGCTATTTTAGGGTTACTTAACGTGATTCAGTTTTAAAAAGAAAAAGGTGGTACAGAAACATCTCTCTAATTTTGGTTATATGCGTCTGATAAGAGAAAAACAAGATAGTTTTTTTCTAAAAAATATACATTTTCACATTCTCAAAAGTGTTTTGAGAACTACAAGGGATAGAACATATTTAGAGGCTTGTTCGTGTGGATACGTACAGAGGGCGGATCCCATTAAAGACGTCTCGATCGCGAAAGGTACGAAAGCGATTCTAATCAAAGGTCCCCCGTCTCGAACCAGCCACTGAAACTACAAGAGGTAACAATTTCATATTCGTTTTTCTTATCGGTTAATCAAATTACATGGATCCGACTTTTGGGTTTTAGATTAAAATTTTAATTTTCGCTGCTTTATGTATGTTAAAACCCAACACGAACTGTATAAGAAGGACTTCGAGGGCAGGAAAGACGAGGATTACCTTGACCCGGAAATCAGAGATCTCAACAGTGATGATAGTGGGAGGCAAAGCATCGTCTAGGGACACCTAACAGGGCCAGTCCCCGATGCTCAGTCGATATATCATCCCTCCCGGCGGGGCTTCTTCCCCACCTGTAACTTGTCACCCCAAATAGGTGCCGACACCATTCTTTTCAGCACTCCATTAACTGCACTCCCTTGGGCCAAGGGCGATGGAGCTTCAACATCTCGCGCTTTTGGTAGTGTGCGTCCTCCACCTCCAAACCCACCACGTTCCCGTGGAAGAGGGGTTAGCAATCGAATCAGCAAAGAGTTGATCACCACCCAACCTCTGCCGAATCTTCACGTGTACAAAAGTCGTAGCGTTTGGGGTGGACCGCCCAGGGAGGCCTATCTCGGGCGACTAGCTGGCGTCCAAGGTGGGAAATCAAGGACCCGGATTAGGTATCAGGTCCATTGTTACTTCGGGTCCCCTTCCTCGAGGCAACCTAGCCTTAGGTATCGGGTCCAATGTCAGCGGGACTGGGGCAGCTTCCTCCAAATCTCAGTCTAGTGCGACGCCGTCTCCGCGAGCCCCGCGGGACCTCTGCCCCATCCAAGCATGTGTGGACGGTTGAAACTCTCGCCGGCTCACACGGGGACAAGGCCCTATCGCCGAAGTATGCCGCAGTAGACCCCTCCGATATGCCGAAAGGTGGCTCTAAAGATACTGTGGCGGGGGCGACGTCCTAACCGCACTTCGTGCTGAGTCATCATCCTCCTCGACATCCAGCGCAGCCCCCTCGAGATCAGAGGCGGAAGGCCACCGGCCCCACGGTCAGGCCCGGGATCACCCCCTCTGTATGGTATTGTCACGCCCCAAATCCGATTTTGACCGGACTCGAGACGTGAACTAAAATAATAAATAAATAAAGTAGATTTAATACCAAAACGAGTCTCAAATAACAGTTTAAAGCTCCAAGTAATAACACGAATCAACAGCTCGGTAAAATCACATAGTAAAAGAGTTCAGTAAAAGTAAAGCTGCACGTCTCTAGACACCACTAGACAAGACCCTCGCTAGCTCACAAGCTCTGAGAATCCCGCTAGCACAAATCCCGCTCAAGACCTGTAAAATAATTAAGTAAAGGGGTGAGGTTTCGCTCAGTAGGAAAAAGTAGTTAAGGCGATATGTATCCGCTCACCACCACGAGTAACCGTCCAATTAGGGCATACTAGTACATCACAACTAACCACCAAACGGGATTTCATAACCACAATCCTCAGTCACAAGACGGTAACCACACTCATAAACGTACTTACACGACCACTATCACACTGTAATCCATCAACTAATCATCAAGCATACAACATACAGTAACACAAGCACACATCTCGTACCGCAGTCCCCGAACTCCGCCGGCTGTACACAGCCTGACTCTATCATATCATACCGGAACACACAGCGTCAGCCTAGATATCTTCCCGGAAATCCGTTGGGGCACAATCACAATATATCGTACCAGAATACACCATCGGCCTAGATGTCTTCCCAGAAATCCGTCGGGGCATAAACACGACACCTAGTGCGAAACACGACACCTAGTGCCAAATCACAAATCGTCGGCCTAGATGCCCTTCACCAACATACCCCCTCGATGTAGGTATCATACCAGAATAACACACCGGGGGACCGCGCATATGTGGGACCACACCGTCGGCCTAGGTACTACCCTACACCGGCGTACCCCCTCGGTGTAGGTACCATACCGGAATACAACTCCTCTTGGAACACACATCAAGATAATATCACGCATCGTAATGCCACAGTTCAACTACAGTATACCAACCGGGTCAACTCACCATAACACAACACGTCAGTCTATCAATTACCTGACCATATCACAAGCAATAGTTCACTTCATAACACGCATGACACACTTGCCCAAGCATATCAACACACTACACCGAGCATATCATAACGTGATTCTCAATCTAACAACGGATAAATCACACATCATGCATCTCAATCAAAAATCACGACATTTCAATCAACACACAACCGAAGGGCTCGACGTGGCCCGCATGCATTTCTACAGCACGACAATCCCAAACTTACGGCTCGACATGGCTCGTAAGCTATCCCTCATTTCACTCGTTCCTCACATCTTAATCATGCAATTCTAACAATTAAAATAAGTAATTACAACCTATATGCATACTAGTAACTTTCCGCAATTAAACAGGTATTCGCTACTTTCCCTACCTCAAAAGCAATCCAATCCTAACTGCAGACGTCCTGGCTAGCTTCCTCCTCGTCACTTCACGGAGTCCAAAAATCTCCTCTTCCGCCACGCTCGGGTCCAAAGTATAAGATTACAAGCAATACAATAATTAATGCTGATTCAAGTGTGGATTAAAGAGGGTATTACCCAAATTAATCCCAATTGCTCAACTTGGCAAAATGGGCCCGGAAGGCCCATTTTGCCCGGAATCAGGAAAACGTTCCTCGGGACTCCGGAAATTCCCTTTTTTTCATGTCTATCCAATATAATTAAATTACTTGTTCCAAAGCACTTGACAGAATTAAATTCCGAGGTCCGAGCCTTCCCAATTTCGCAATTAAAGTTTCTAATCGCTTTTTCCGAAATTCCATGAATCATATCCATAATTCGTTCCGGATGTGAAAACATTGTCCCGAGGTTCATCCATGACCGTTCCATCTACGAAACCCCCAAAATTCGGCCATGTGGGCCCCACGGCCACACATGGCCGTGTGTGACCAAACCGGACCGGCCAGTCACTGTTCATGGGTGGCCGGACCATGGCCGGTCCTTTCCTTCTCCGGTGGCCGGAGCTCTGGCGAGCCTCCGGTCGCCGGAAAAATATCTAATTTCTCCAACAAGCTCCAAAGTAGTTCTAGGTTCTCCATAACACCATTTTTAAGCTTTAGAACTTCAACTTTCACCTTAAATCATCCAAAGTTTCAAGACCCAAGTGGGTTTCATCAAAAACTACTCAAACCAAGTTATTTCCATCATCCAACTCCACCTCTTCTTCACAAATCAACATTTAAACCTTTCAACACCTAAAACCCATTAGTTCAAGTCATCTCTACTCAAACCCACAACATCAATTTCATCAAATGAGGAAATAAAGCATACCAACCTCTAGGAAATGAAGAGATGAAGAAGATGAAGTAAATTTGAGAAGATTTGGTGTAGAGATGGCCAAAAAAGAGCTCCCTTTCTCTTGCTTCTTCTTCAAGCTTCAAGGAGCTTCAATGGAGTTTTTGCACTCTCTCTCTCTTCTAGCAATAATGGTCGGCCAAACAAGGAAGAGATGCTGAAATTTTTATCCCATGTGGTCTTATCCTCTAAGTGTAAAAGTCCCTTTCGTCCTTTAGCCCCTCTCTCTATTATGTCCATATGTGGGGGCCATTTGGTCTTTTAACCCACCTTTCTTCCCCTCCAGCTAACATGGACATGTGTCCATGTGGGGACCACTCCTACCCAAAATATCTCAGTTCTTAATATTTTATTCGTTAATAATCCAAAATCGACCTAGTTTGACCCGTGTATGACTTTTTCACAAAAGGTGTCATTTGAAAGGAAATGACCCAACTAAGCTAACCGTAATGACGCCTAAGCTTTTTGGGTCCCGGAAAGGTCCCGAATGACTCCCGGAGTCATCGGTTGACTTTTCCGGAAAAAGTCAACTTTTGCCAAAAACCTCCAGTTCGACCGGGATCGACCAGGGGGCGGTTCTTACAGGTATTCACACCCTAATCTACCTCCGCGCCCAGCCTCGACGATCAAAGGTGGAAGAGGCCTCTACCGACCTCCTCCATAACCCATAACTGTCATGAATCAAGCACTGGGTCCGAATCCTCATTGTCGTGATCGTGGAGTACGCCGAGCACACCGTCACGTCCCGAACAATCCCCCCGCCCGGGGTTCATGGGGGTATAAACCTCGGAGGCCCTGGCAAGGGCACAACCCTAGACCTCGCGTCATCCAACCTAGGCACTAGAGCAAGGTCATGGTCAGCCCGGGAAGGCGGTCTAGGGTTCAGGCGGATCCGGATCCCTCTTCACGCCACCTCCTCGCCTTCCGATTGCCGATTCATTCCTAAATATAAATAAGGAAGTTCCCTTGTTTTGTCAAACATCTTATGAAAAGACTTGCCTTCCAAGAAGGCATGGCCGACCACACCCCTATATATAGGACTATCAATCTTCATGTATAGGTACCTAATTCTTAGCTTTGTACTAGGGATGGGGTCAGGTTGCGAGCACTCTCGTATCTTTGTAGATCGTATATTTATTATCAATAAAGCTACGTTCTTATAATATTTCTCTCGTTCTTACTTAGACGATACTATACTCTCATACAACGATAGACTTATGTTGAGACTTTCACACGCCGCACGGGTCTGGATCAATACTCGTCCTTTCAGTCCGTGAACTACAAAACACCCCTTTTCCAGCCATAAAAAACGTCGCACAACAAATGTTATTGTCACCGTATTTAAAACGCCTCATTCTTTAAGTCGACTGCGAATGCTCTAAGACCTTCCACGGTGGAGGTCGAAAGTGGGCGTCGAAAGTGAAAAAAAGGGTTTTGCTGACATGTCGCATCGATTTTCTCTCTCCCGACGATTCTCTCTCCTCCGAGTTCATTTTTCTGTCTTTTTCTCTTCTCCTTTACCAATTTTCTCTTTTATTTCTTTTCTCTCTCTTCCCACAACGATTTTTCTGTTTACACGTGTAGATTCGACCCATCGAATCTAACCCCCAACTACAAAATCCACCGAATCAGACCCTAATTTTTTTGGTTATTCCGACGCTGAATCGATCTCCACAATCCTCCATTGTGGTTAGCTTAACTAATACTCCACCGAGTTTTAACCGTGATAAGAGTGTTACTCTATTTTAGTCGTGCATTATACTTGGCCCAAGCCCAACCTAATTTAGCAGGCCCAAAATAAACACCAGATATATAACACCTAGGGTTTATCATCGTCTCCAAACACAAGTGACATATTGACTGCATCACATCGCCTGTTACAACTGAGTTGTAATTGAAATCCATTCAAGTAATGAAATGGGAGAATAAAGCTATGAATTGATTACTGGAATCCCAATACACCGTGAGGCAGCCTTAATGGCCCCTTTCGTCTACTGATCCTACTATAAAAATGGAGAAAACAATAAGAACTGCTAAGCTAAGAGAAAGAAGATAAAAACCATATGATATCCGTTGCCCTCATCTGCTCCTGCAATTTCCTTTTATGCGTGAGGAATTTGGGGAAGAAGCACTTGACGAAGCCGAGACGGTGTCGTCTCTTTTATTGGGCTTATTTGCCAAGGGACCAATAAGCCCAATCATGAAAAATGTACTCTCCTTCAAACAAGCTTGTCCTCAAGCTTGGTTGTTGAAAAATAACTCCAGATTTTCATCCAAATCACCCGTTTTACTGACACATTGAAGAGCCAAAACATATTTTTCCACTAATTAACTACACAAACCCGATCATGAAGCTCAAGAACCACGAAAACCCAATCCAACATTTTGATTTCTTCTCTCAACCTCCCAACCCCGGTCTCAACACTTAACACCATATCATAAACTGTCACAATATCTTCTTTGAGGACCTCTGTGTATAGTTTAACCCAAAACATGAAAGTTTCTCCACCAAGACAACAATTAGTTATCATACAATCATGTGCTTCACCAAGATCAAAAAGATGTGATGCAACAACCCTTACCCAATGCCCACACTTAACCAATGTATTTGGAAACCCTCTACCCACATTTCCCAGAATATACATCTCAACAATAGAAAAAATAACCTCCGAATGGTACTCTAAATTCCTAAGTATAAAGCCTATGAGAGATTTAGTTAAAATAAATTTAAATGTGCTCCCCAATATATCTATTTCATACCTTGCACCAATGTGAATCACCAACATCTTTTTGCTCCCAAGAAATATCATTTCAGCCAACATTGAGAACAAATTCACCAGCCATTCCAAATAAGTCGTAGTAGTTAACACTTGGACAAACTTATTGATGAGATAATCTGCCACCAAAACCACCTTAATGTCATTCTTTCTCCTTAAATCATGCTTACTTAACACCATGGTACTCCATCCCCCATAGACTAAGCTTGTCCACAAGCTTATGTGTTGAAGTTGAACATCACAAATAGAATTCCCAAGCTACACTCTTAAATCTGGTTCAAGCAAATTGTCACTTTCTTGTGTAATAATATGGACAACCTCTCTATATAACTCCACTAACCACTTGAAGAGCCGAAACAGGTTCTTCCAGAAAACAACTATACCACTACACTCATAACACCAATACACCCACACATTTGATTTGTCTGCACCTCTTGTTATTGCTTGATGAACATAAACAAAATGAACAATGTCCCGTAGGACATTATTTTTTCTGTGCCAAATAGTGATGACCTTAGCCAAAAAATCCATGGCCATATAATAATAGGTGGGGTTGTCATTTCCATCTCAAAGGCATTGAAATCAAAGCTAATTGCCTCCCTTTCTCGATCACCTAATAGAAAGAATATAATGGTACCTTGCTTGCTTAAACATCTTTACAACCGACACCATTTGGAGAAGATGCTTTGAATAGAGAGTGTTAAACACATTAACCCCACATAGGATTTCATTACATGCCGAGCACAATTTTCTCCAAGGTTCATCATTCCATTTACAAAATGACCCACAATAAGCGATGAAAAGAATAACCAGTGTTCCATTTTCTCCCATTAGAATCTCACTTCCCAAGAAAACTAACACCATACACTTATCAGTAATCCCATAATTATTGTCCTGACCATATCCAAGATAGCTATTTCCAATAAGTACATCATCCAATGATATTGCCAACTCCCAATCTATTACTGGAAAATCTCAGCTTATAGACAACCCAGCCTTAATGGCCGCAGCTCTGATTCACACCATCACATCGCCGCAGCTCTGATTCCCAACATCACATTGCCGCCAACTGTGGAAGATGTCGCAGCCTCCAACGAAGTCGTTTCTTCGCCGTCGATTTCGGAATTGGAAGCAACCTTCAACATCACCATGAGTAATGTGAGGTATGCTGACTCCAAGATGCTATTGTTGATACAAATTGATGAGCAGCATTTCAGCATCATCGCCTTGGATATGAATGGTGATATAGTCCCTGAGTTTTGCATCACCCCAAACTAGGTCGATTAAGGCCATCATATAGATATATGGGATTTGCTTTACTTCGATCATGTCTGTGTATATGGTGGGTGGGTCTTACGTGCGTAGTTATAGAGAAATGGTACCTTCTCTCCAAACTTTAATCATGGACACAGGTAAGATTCCGGCCATTAAAACTAGTAATGACATCTCTCGTCATATTAGAGTTGGGCCTGTATTGACTCAACAGAAGACTCGTCCTATAGTTTATATTGCGCGGGGGGGGGGGGGGGGGGGGTGGATGTATGTCTTGGATAGTCGGGTTTGTAATCCTGGTGTGGCATAGGAAGTTTCTTTCGAATCTGTTGAAGTTGAAGTTGGTGATACTTTCCGCCGTCTGCCAAATCCACCACACCTTTTTCCATCAGCGGTTGAAGTAGAGAGCCATGTACTGGCTGAAGAGAGAATGATTGTAATAACACCGGCAGAATTGATGGGTCTCTATGCGCTCAGTCTATACACCTCCATATGGAGTGAGGTAGAAGAAAGTTCATTTGGGTTTAGTGGTAGTTCGGTAGTGTTGCCCGACTATCATTTTGGGATACACATTTCTGAGATAGACTTTTCTTTTGTACTAAAGGTCTTTCATGACACCTTATCTCCTGATGCCCTCCAATAATTGGAGGTTGCAAATGATCACCTTGTCAACATTAGTACTACCGAGTGCATTGCCACGATTGGGGGAAGGGTTGTGATCATCCATTTTGGCTAGCCCCCCGTCTACGTCGTCTAAATGTAACTGTTTCTATCTACCCTAACCTGACCGTTGATGTATATGAGCTGGTATATTAACACGGGACCAGGGCCAGCCCAATCATTATTGGGGCCTAAAGCGAGGGTTTGATCGATGTCTTTATTTCCTTATAAAAGAATATAATAGAAAAATAAGTAAAATTGTTCGTACATAAAGATTATACTATATGATATTCAAAAAATTAGCTTCAATATCTACTTATAACACTGAAAATCTAAAATGGATTGTAGAGATTAATTTCTAACAAGACAACCTCCATGGATAAGATTTACCGTCTAAAATTCTATACAAGAATTCAAAAGTTTAAGGATTCACATATATCTATAAATAAGATACATTCATTCCAAGTTCAAATATGATAGGTTCAAGATAATTCTATATAGTTACACCAAATAATGTTAGCTTATAGGTGACGTCGTGTATGACTCGCTTTATTATCAAGTTCTAGAAATTTTCACATTTAAAATATTTTTTGAATACTAAATATAAGCTCAAAGTAGGATCAATAAAATACAAACGAAAATAAGAAAATTCATAACCGTCACTAACGATGCAAGATAATAGATATTTGAGAATTTTCAAGAACTTACGACATTCAGTATCGAAACTCATCGGTTAACCGATAAAACAAGATAGGACAAGTCCAACATATTCTTTAACTGTTATTGCTTTCTAAATGTTAAAGAAGTTTATGAACAAACTCAGGACTAAGGAATCAGAAACAAATAATTATTCATATTCATGACCTCTGGTCATTCCTCTCCGTTGAGCATCTCCATCTCATATGAGTGAATCATTTCCCAGGAGTTTGGATAATACAACTATATGTTATAGGTATATAAATCCAACTTTATTTATTGTCTTTTTTTATCATGAAATGAAATTTTCGTAATACCCCTTCTTATTGCAATATTTTCGGAATAGTTTCTCTTTCTTTTGACTTGTATTTTGGTCAAATTACTCTTGGATTCTTACAATACTTTCACAGTTTATAGTGTAATTGTACTTCTAAATTTCAATATTTTCGAACTTTACGAGACTCATGCTTCTAGTCCATGAACTTCATGGATTATTCTTTGATAAATGATCTTGTTTTTTCAATACACATTTTAGTACAAAACCAAGACATTCTAGAACCAAATGTTAATACATGTCATGTTTCCCTTCTAATAAGACAATAGTGATATTATTCAATATTCGTCTTTAGATGCATAATTTCATTATTTCAATGTCTAATAAATTGGTTTACAAAATATTAAGGGAATTAGGAAATATCAAATCAACACTTAATGAATTTCTCACATGATTGCATCACATTTTTTTCCTGCTATGATCGAACATCTACATCTAATATCGGATTTTGTTTTTAATTTTGACGGCTTACTTTTTCCAAACTATTTTAGTTTGCGCATTTCCGTGATGAAGTTGATAAATTGATTGTCATTCCTCAAAAAATACTAGTGTATTTATATATAAATATACACAGTTTCTTTCTTTGGTTTGATCCATTGTTTTTAATCCATGTTTTTAATTCGCTAATCACTGGTAAATTGAACTTGCATGTTTTGTTTCGTTAATGATAGTTTTTTCATTGCGAAATAAAGATCTACAGAGTTCTTAGAATGTTCAACCATCAAGTAAAATTGTATTCCATTTGGATGAAAATTGTTTTATTATCTGAAAAACAAATGTGAATAGAGATTAAAATTGCGCACAATGTGTATTAAAATTTGATTTCAAAATTAAAAGTGTAGTACTTTCTCTTGATTTGGTTTCATCAAATAGTAACGGGTCTTTAATTTTGTAGGGAATTTTTTCATCTGACGCCTTAAACGGCTTCTTATTTAATTTTATGGGGCCTTTTCTGATATGAGGCCTTAAGCGATTGCTGAACTCGCTTACAGCTTGAGCCGGCCCTGCGCGGGACAGTGCAGTCTCACGCACACTATTGCGAAGAAGCACCAACTTTCCATGTGGCATCGGCGTCTTCATCTTCTTAGCCATCTTTTCGCGTACATGTGGTAACACATCGATTAAGGCTTAAACCGGCCTCAATTGGGGGGTTGTCATATGCAAAATGGGGTTCATTTTAAATTTCGACATGTGTTCTTCCGGATCTACCAAGCGATAGAAGCTCACATGAAAACTGGTACAATATTTGAGGAGGGGATCAATGATTCACAATGTTGAGAGTTCACACATCTTGGCGATATCAAATTCGAGTATATGCTGAAAATACTTCCAAAAGTTTACACATCTTGGCGATATCAAACTCAAGTATATGCTGAAAATACTTCCACAGTTACTAAGTCCAATTTAATTCTTACAGTTTACCTGCTACAGATTTGGAGGGATTCACATTCATTTTGTATGTAATACACACTATATAAGTTGATACTATCAAATCTGTAAGGAAAGTGAAACTTTTTGTAGTGCAGTTAATGTAGATTTCCAGTCAAATATGTATATCAGTTGGTCATATTATGAACCATAAATTGTGTATTCAAACACAGGATAAGGAGACAACCAACAAAAATGCACAAGTCATATCGAATATAAGCTGATTATATATCGACTTTGTTCACTTCCTACACAAACAGATGCGTCGAACCTACATTTTCAATTTTAGGAGCTTTACATGGCTAAAGATCAACCAAAACAAAGGTCATCCAAGTTAGATCTAGCAGCTCCAAACTCCACCAAGGCATTAGCAAAAATTGAGAAGAAAAAAGTGATCCCCTAAACAACTGTAAGGGAATCGTCCGAGCCTTGATCATCAGAAAATTACATTTTGAATAGCTCCGGTAAATTAGAATTGAGAACCTGTCACCGCATCCCAGCGCCATATCGTCCCGTCCTCACAGCAGCTCAGAATTATGCTGCAACATGGAACAATCTCACATTGTAACGCATAAACAATTACCAAAGTTGCACGGTTACTAAGTCTTTAGCATAGTTACCTTCCATCAAATGACATTGCCGTCTGTCTGATAGGGGACTTTGATTGGGCATGAGACAATCTAGACCACACATTAGAATCCAATTCTTAATGTATGAAACAAAATAAAAGGGGAATTGCTGAAAAGTACCCTCGTAAATTGGTCATGAACGAAAAATAAGAAGAAGAAAAAACATGTTTTCCACTACACTATGTATTAGACACTGTACGTCGTTACTGTAACTAATAGATACGGAAATGTGGACGATTCATAAATCCTTTAGAGCATCTTCAACGCTGCTCGAATTCAGCGGGCGAATTGCTAGGCAAATGGGCCCAGCAAATTCACCCGGGCGAAGGTTTCATCGGCTGCGCAATTCGCAGTCTTGGGCGAATCCGGCCACTCAGAAGTTGCCATGCATCCCCTTTTTTGCTACTAGCCTGAGCTATTAGTCCAGCTTGGGCTAATCCTACTGTGAGACTGTTTCAATTAGCCCAGCATTTTTAGTTTCTCCTGAAAAATCCTAATTAGGTGGGCTTATCCTATTGGAGATGCTCTTGTAGGAAATGTGGAAAAATTCATAAGACCTTCATGAGAAAATGTGGACTGTTCATAAAGCTTTTATGGGAAATGTGGCTGACGGGGAATCGAATTTCCATTAGTTTTTAGTAATGGAGAACATTATCCAATATATGGTGCAGTGCAAAACATTTTTTTTTCTTCAAAAAGGCGGTTTTCGTCTGTGACCAATTCGTGGGGGCACTTTTCAGCAATTACCTCCAAAAATAATAACTTGGAAGGAAGACAAAACCTACTTTGCAATGAGAACGGGTGGGCTACTTTGCAATTCCCACACGTAAATTTTCCCTTCCCTATTGCCTGATTAGACCAAAGTTGACACGTTAACACCACCAAAGACAAGCATGTTACCCAAGGCTACTTCGATATAGCATTGCATGCGAATCCAATACATTGCCGTCTTTAAAAATAAAGATGGTCGGTCATTGGGGATTGTATTATTTATTACCTATGGCAGCTGCATTGTAATGAAAATCACAGGAAAACTTGATGAACCAGATATCACACTCGGGAACGGGGTATTTTTGAAGGATGTCAACTGAGCCCTATAGTGTACAAATATGTTAGAATTGTACCAAAAACAATAAGAAACTTAAATTTAATGTGAGTACAAAAGAGTGACAACAAAATGCTAACCTCCCCAGGAGATTGTTCCTTCATTTTAGGTTCCCACAACACAATTTCATTGTCAACACTCTGGAAATGTGTAGCACAAAATAGCCCTTTAGTATATGCATTACATAAGCAAGGAGCAAGTAAGTGTGAGGACATAAAATATGATTTTTTTTAATTGCATTACCATGAGGTATTCACTTTTTGCAAGTTGTAGCCCTCTTCTATGATAATTGCAATAAAGTGCCTTGAACTTGTCTTTTTGTAGCACTTTGTGTAAATTTATTTTAAAATAACGATTTTACCCTTGAAATCTAAAAACAAAAGAAAAACAAATTTTTCATCTCCTTTAATTTTCTTACTCTTTGTATGGTTACAGAGGAAAACATTAAGGGAGATGGAACATTCTATTTTTTTTTACTTATTATTTTTAAAATTTTAATTTTCAAGGGTAAAATCGTCATTTTCAAACAAAATTACACAAAGTGCAATAAGAAGGCAAGTTCATGGAACTTTTTTGCAATTATCATAGAAAAAGGTTACAACTTACAAAAAGTCAATACTTCAAGGTACTTTATTGCAATTATCCCCATCATATTCTTTGTGGGGAAATTAGAAAGCTCAAGAGCAAGAATTCACCTTTGACAGAACAAAATCACCAAGCCACCTATTACAGTCAACATAGTTGGTATGAATTGAAGCGATAAACACCTGACAAGACAAAAAAAGGCCATTGGATAAAACGTTCGTAGACGCTTATATTTACTACAGATGACTATCAATACTTACAGGGAACTGTACGTGTTTTGTGGGAAATTTAGAAGGAAGATCTGTCCATGTGAATGATTTCTCCACATATGTCCAAAACTCTGCAGAAATGTGAATAACATCCCAACAAATAATTATATATTAAGATATCAAAATAGGGTAATTGCAAAAGCGTATTTCAAGGTATCCACTTTTTTCAAGTTGTAGCCCTCTGTTTTGATGATTGAAAAAAAAAGTGCCCTGAACTTACCTTTTCGTTGCACTTTATGTAATTTCGTTTCAAACGACAATTTTATCCTTGAAATTTAAAATTAGTAAGTAAAAAATAAAAATATAATAAAAATCCAGAATTTTAACCTCTTAATTCAAAAAACATATAAAGAGGAAGAAATTTAAGAGTTATGAAAATTCAAGATTTTTTGTTTTTTTATATATTATTTGTTAAAGTGTAAAATCGTCATTTTGAAACAAATTTATATTAAGTGCAACAAAAAGGTAAGCTGGGGGCTAAAACTTCCAAAAAGTGAACATTTCAGGGTACTTTTTTGCAATTATTCCTAAAAAATATAACGTTATGACGATCTACAGAAACTCTTTTCCATTTGCCGATATAGAGCCTTCTAATTGATTCGGTGTGCCGGTTTATAATGGATTCATTTTTGGTTACAATAACAAGAATAACAGAACAAGAAAATAGAAGTATTTAGCAATATACTAATATCATACCTTTCATTGACCAGATTTTAACGGTGTTGTCCATACCACAACTTGCAATTCGGTACAAGTCTGAAGGATGAAAGTCCTACAAAATCCACCATAATCTAAATATATCACAAAGTAAAATTCTATTTAGGGATAATTGTAAAACAGTATCCAAAGGTATTCGCTTTTAGCAACTTGTAGCCGTCTTCTTTAATAATTGCAAAAACAAATACCCTGAAGTTATCTTTCTTGTTGCATTTTGTATAAACGTTTCAAAATGACGACTTTACACCAAGAAATTAAAATTTAAAAAATAATAATTAATGAACAAAAAATCCAAATTTTCATTACAGGGAGAAAAGAAAGTTAAGGGATATGAAAATTTGGATTTTTTTACTTATTATATTTTAAAAGCTAAACTGTAAAACAAAAATCGTCATTTTATACAAATTGCAACAAAAAGACAAGTTCATGATACTTTTTTTGCAGTTATCAAAGAAGAGGGCTACACGTTGCAAAAAATGAATACATCAAAGTACTTTTTTGCAATTAGCCCTTATATTTATCCATCGTTGGGGAAAATAAAAATTAACAAAAAAACATTCTAGTAAACATCCTTCGCATACTACACTTACTACACTCAAAACTTCATTGCGGTGACCCCCAGCTCCGGCAAATATCAGGATGCATATTCCCGTATGAACATTCCACAACCTAACCGATTCATCCTGATCAACATAACGGTTAATTATACAATTTAATATATAGAGAGTATCAAAGCAGATTCTAAGGAGTAACTATGTTCACCTTGCTTGCAGACACCACAAGGGATGGTTTCAATGGCTGAGTCCTTATTTCGTTTATTGAGTCACCATGGCCAACAAAACTCTGCATCCACAGGAACATCATTAGGGACCAATGTTCTAAATATCGGTCGCGGTGAAATATCGATGAGGTCACCGGTAAAGATATTTCAATATATCGGAGAGATCTCGGCAAATCGCGTTTTGTATTAAATAAATATATATAATATACCATATAATAAAAATATAACTAAACACTATAAAAATATAACAATAATAGCATTTAAATATAAATTATATTATTTTTGAATTGATAATACATATATATATTAATATATTTTCAGATTTTTAGTTTTAATTATTAATAATTAAAAAATATATAAAAAGTTATATTGACTTTAGTCCTTATCCAATTAAACTAACCCAAATAATCTAACAATTAATTTATACCAAGCCCAAGTTAACTCAGCCCAATTAGAAAACCCAGCCCATTAACTAACAAAAATAAAATAACTTAAATGTAAAAACCCTAATACCCCACACCCACATCAGCAGTCACTTTTTTCTTTTCTCTCTCTCCTTCATCTCTTCTTCTTCTTCTTTCTCTCTCTCCTTTCTCTTTTCTTCTTCTTTCTCTCTCTCCATCTCTTCTTCTCTCTCACCCATCTCTTCTTCCTTCTTCCTGCAGAGCTGCCCATCTCATCTTGTCACTCACCGTTTATTTTTTTCCTCTTCAAATTAACTTTTTTGACGAGTTGACCGAGTCAACTCGGGTTGACCGAGTTTCTCAGCCGAGACAGCGTCTCGTTCGCGCCTACCCCCTTCCTGCCGAGATATCGCCGAGATCTCACCGAGATCTCGCGAGCTTTAGAACACTGTTAGGGACAGAAGCTTAAATTTTCAACAAGACAAACTGAATAGTTCAACATAGCTATTCCGTACTATACGTCATTTTCACGTAACTATCCCATCTTCAGAACGTTAGCTACCTAAACTTTCAAAACATTAAACATAGCCCTTTTTCGTCAAAAAATGACGAAAATGCCTTTAACCATAATCTCAAAAAATACCCTTTTTTCGTCTTCTTAATAGTTTTATCTTTTAAGAAGTCTTTTTACATGTACTCAACTATTTTCTTCGTCTTGTAAAAATGTTTCTGGTAGTTATGAATTCTTTTTTTATATTAGGGTCAAGGGCATTTTTGTCATTTTACTGACAAAAAGAGCTGTGTAAATTTTCGAAAGTTTAGGTAGTTGGATGAAAAGTTTAAAGTTGGGGATAGTTGTATGCAGTAGACCTATAGTACGCTATTTCTATATGCAACTAACCCTTAAACATATGATCTATTTGTTTTTTAGGGAGGAGTATTTTCGACCAAAAGTACCATGTTTCTACTTTGACATGACCACTGAAAAAGAAGGGAGGAAAGGATACGCCAAAACTAAATATTACTAAGGGATGATTGCAAAATAGTTGCAGTGAACTATGCGTATTTTGCAACAACAAAAAAAATAGCTCATTGATAGCATTTGCAAAACGCGCACATTTTTAAGTATTTGCATAGTTCACCGCAAATTTTTACCGATTATTCATATTACCAATACAGAAAAGAAAAAGAAAAAACAAGAGTTAGAACACTACTATAATCAGTACTACTAAGGAAAGCAGGCGCCTATACCTTGTGTATCTTTTCATTGCCAGCATCAATGACTCGTATTATCCCATTGATTCCTCCTGCTACTAGAATTGGGGACCCTTCAAGGTTACATGCCCAGCTGACAGTGTAAAAAGATTCATCCTTCTGATCCAAAAATTTCATGAAAGATTCAAGAACTATTTAAGTACACATGTATCTGGTTACAGGCAGACAGAGAAACTGTATTCAAAAGTCAGATGATAATTAATGGATCTGTGTCTTTCTTACATCTTCATCAACATAAGACTGCAGTACAGCGATCACACCCCCTTCAAGGCATTGATAAACAGTCACCTGATGATAACAAATAGACAATCAATCACTACAAATTCGGAAGAAGGAAAAAGAAGGTAACAAGACATGCAATACTGCAACTATTCTTGTTACGGTTTAAAAAATAAGGCCTAAGAAAAAGACTACCAGAAATTTAGAGAAGAGACATGCCATATTCACGAATAAAAGTTTGTTATGAATAAAGAAACAAACACAAGATACACAACATATCATCCAGAAACCCATTTAGGAATAACATTGTGGAGAAAACTAGGTTTATTCCTAAGGGCATCTACAGTGGGGGGCGAATTACATACGTGAAGAGGAGCGTCTCGTGCATGCATGGATGAACAACTGTATCAATATGGTCAGAGGGAATGACAAGAAGGCCGAGAGTTTATGGGAAAGCATCGGCAATGAGGTCAACAGGATGAGAACTGTTTCAATTACAGCTTTTTCAAGAGAGAGAAACTAAAAAACCCCAATTAGCTGCATTGTGGATGCTCTAATACATATTTGTTCGGCCCACTGCCTTAAAAGATTTTAACTCTTCCATATTCACACATTCAAATCATGGTAGAATTATTCTTTCAGAAGGAAGTAACTTAAGGTCAATTCTGGATATACAGAGTGAAGAACAGCTAGTTCATAGTAATTTAAATAAGCGACATCAAAGCATTACACATGAACTCCCTAGAAATCAACCAATCATAAAGCACTTCAAAAGGCCATGTCTCTCTATTATTAGTCTTATCAAGAGATGAATGCATCATATAAGGTCAGTGCTCCTATTTTAGAAGGAAAAAACAACCTTTCCATCTGAAAAAAAAAACACAGCCACTTCCTCAAAATAACTTCAATGAAGCTTGGATTGGTTAGATTTGATTTGAGCCCAGCTCAGACCAACAATGTAAACATGAATCAGCATAGTTTGGCTCTACTGAGCAAGACCCAGATCACAAATTACAAACTTTAGCTAAGAGACAAGCAAATCTAACCTAAACATTGCTATAAAAATCAAGACTTGAAAGCTTCACTCTACAATCCACAGACACCCACTTGTACTAAATTGAATGTTTTTGTTTCCTTTGCTAGAAACGCAAGAAATTATTTTAAAAAGAGGTAAAAATTGAAACCCCAAATTTTCATTTTCAGTGTATTACGAAAATTTCTCGAGAAACAAACGGGAAAAGAGGGGAAAATACCCGGTTACCGCCGACGGTGGCGAAGACATTGAAGTAACGAGAATCGATGAAGTTGAAAAGGACGGCGTATAGGGGGCGCTTACCCTCCTGGAGCCTGTTGGTCACTCTGTACTCTTTCTTCTTCGAATAACTCAGTGAACCCACCACTGGCTCGCACCCTAGCGTCATCTTCGCCATTGTGCTCACGTTAGCAGCTACCGGCACCACTCTCACAACGAAGCACCTTGACGACGGCTACGTGGGGGGGAAAAGCTAGCTGAGAAAGGACGACGAGGAGGGGAAAGTGCAATAATTTTGTCTATTTCTGCGACCTATGAGTCAGACATCATATAATGATTGATAAAATGATAGAGTGAGCTAGGGCTAAGCAAAATTCCGCCCATCACCGTAAACCGATCATCCCGGCCGTCCTCATCACCGGAAAATCCGAAATCGACCTAACCATGGACGGGTATGGGTTGGAAATAGATAAACCGGCCTGGTCAACAAGTTTGACCGGTTTTCATACCAGAAAACCGGTCCTACCCGAACCGGCCGATACTGTAGCAGCAAGTACCTTGATTGCAAGAGATTTCAAGACTTTTGAAGACTTTTGACGATTTTGAGTCTGATTTTTTGTTGTAATAGGTCGATTTCAGTTTAGTTATAACTGATTTTTTTGTTCAACTTTTTATGTTGTACAACAAAAACGGTTTCTTAGACCGTGTTGTGTAAGACGACGTTTTATATGATTATGAGGTATTAGTTATAGGAATTGTTGTGTTTTGTTTGAATGTTTGAAATCTCTAAACTGAAATCAGTTTTATACTAGACAGGTTTATGGAATTAAGTTAAATTGTGTGAAATTAAGTTTGGAATGTAGGAATTAAGTTGAATGTTTGACTGTTTATTTCAGTAGGCCCAATAACAAGCCCATTGGGCCTGGGTTGGTTGGTTATAACCGTCCCCGGCCGGTAGTGAGGTCGGACGGTTATCGGCCTTCCCTTTAGCGACCGGTGATGGGGATGGGTACGGATTTTATGTAACCGGGAAAAACGGTTAGGGTAATGGGTTTGTGATTTTGGGCGGGTACCGGCCGATGCTCACCCCTAGAGAGAGCAATGTTAAGGACCGACGCTTCGAGACGAAAGATCGAAAGTGGAGAACCTTTCCGAACACAGATTAACAAAGGACGGCTCAAAACCCACAACCGACACATGTAAGGAAGATAAGTTTTAAGGCACTTGTTAACCATCTCTGTTTGGCCGTCCGTTTGGGGATGCTAGGCAGATGAGATGTTTTGCTTAATGGGTTGCAGGCGACACAATTCTTTTCAAAATGTGCTGATAAACACCGTATCCCGATCGTTCACGATACTTTGAGGCATGCCATGGAGTTAAAGACATTGTCCAAGAAAGCCTGGCCTACAGAAATCGTTGTATATGGATGCTTGAGAGGAATAAAGTGCGCTGACTTCGTCAAGTGATCCACCACTACAAAGTTTACTTTATACCCATGGGAACGAGGCAACTCATCGATAAAGTCTATCGAAATGTCTGTCCATGCATTAGATGGGATGGGCAAGGGTTACAAAAGGTCTGGAGAAGCACTGAGATCACCTTGTTTCGCTGACATGACACACACGAAACCACTCAATCTTTCACCTCAGTCTTTAGTTTCTTCCAATAAAGATGTGTTGTAATTCTCTTATAAGTGACATGGACTCCAGAATGGCCTCCCCTAGCTGAATCATGGAAGAAACTCACAATATATGCTCGTAATAAAGGGTCCTTGCCAACCACCAATTTGTATTTCCTTAAGGGATAATTCCACCTCAGTACCTTAAATCTTTCATATTTCATTTAGAGTACCCTAAATCTTTTTTGTGTCATCTCAGTACTCTAAACTTTCATTAATTCATTTAGAGTACCCTAAATCTTTTTGTGTTACCTCGGTACCCTAAACTTTTGTTAATTCCATTTTAGTACCCACTGTTACTTTTACATATGATTTTCCATCCAAAACAGGTAAAATGACTATAGTACCCCTCACCAACAACCAAAATTATGGTAAAGTTAACGGTGGGTACTAAAATGAAATCGATGAAATTTTAGGGTACTAAAATGGTATTAATAAAAGTTTAGGGTACTGAGGTGACACAAAAAAGATTTAGGGTATTCTAAATGAAATATGAAAGATTTAGGGTATTGAGATGACACAAAAAAGATTTAGGGTACTCTAAATGAAATATGAAAGATTTAGGGTACTGAGGTGGAATTTACTTGAATCTCAGGCATCTCACAACCTAGAAACTGTATCTCGTCCACAAGGGTTTCAAGCTCATTACATTTGCTAACTTTACCTCTTTTACACCGATATGCATTGTTTGCAATGCCTTCCATGCTTCTTTGGTCACCTTTGAATGCGTGGTTGCTACTGGCAGAGTCAGTTTTTCCGGTGAGGGGGTACCAACTTTTTTGAACAATAATATGAAACGTTAAAAAAAATCTGAGAGTGGGACGACTAGAAAATAACAAGAAATTCAAGGGGTATTTTTTAAAAAAATTCAAAATTTAGTACAAAAATTTCAAAAAAAAAATTGTGAGGGGGGCACGTGCCCCCTAGGACCTTCCTATGTCTGCCATTGGTAGTCGCCCTTAGTGTCACCTCTGGAACGACATGCGTAAGGATCGCCAATGCTCCTTGATCCTTTTCTTCTGTCACAACTTCATCGCCTGCTCCTCATATGCCATGCGCTTTCATTATCACTGTCATCTTGTACACCCAGATTCCGTAGTTGGTGTATCATAACACCGGGCAGATAAGTAGTAAACTTCCCCTACCTTGCTTTTGTGTTCCTGATCCCGTGCCAACCTTTTTTTGTGTACCATCTTCCATGATTTCCTCCCACACACCAGAGCTTGTACATCAAATGTAGAAATATGGAAATCAAATAATTTGTAGAGTGGGGTTTGAATCCGGGTCCGTGAGGTGTCAAGCTCTGATACCATATTAGAGGACCAACTCAACTAAAAGCTCAAGCTGATAATTAACGGCTCAATTATAGTTATATTCTAACACGCGCCCTCATGCACAAGCCTGTTTACGGGTTTGGAGGTGAAATATTTAGAAAAGAGAGATGAGCCCATTGAGATGAGTGATAAGGGCTAGCCCATTTGGGCAAATTTGATAAATAGAGAATTAATTAGAATTTTTTGTAGAGAGTGGGGTTTGAAGCCGGGTCCGTGAGGTAGCAATCTCTGATACCATATTAGAGGAACAACACAACTAAAAGCTCAAGCTGATATTTGAAGGCCAAATTATAGTTATATTCTAACAATCGAAACCGGCATGCTTCAGAGAGGGAGGGATCCCGGTCCATGGAATGCATTTTTGCGGTGCTTGCGACTGGTGTTGCTGAGGTTGTAAGGCTTGCAAAGGAAGAAATCCAACTCTTTCATTTGACTATGTGGAATAGAAATGCTAGAAGAGGATTATGTTTCCCTTGACGCTCTGATTAGCAAGGAGGGGCAGGTGTCTTTTGAGTCACATCCTCGCCGGTTGAAGACTACGTTTCAATTACTAGAGGATGAGATTTTTTTGTAACCTACCTCCTGACACAACGGAGACCTGGGTTAGAAACGTATTCGACAATTTTGACGAAGTCGCTCCGCATCCGTTATTCTCCGGCCAAATCGCAAAGCCCATTTTTTGGGTTTTGTTCGTTTCAGGTCGAAGGAGCCAGCGGATCATGCAGTTGTTAGTCTAAATGGCTTCAAGGTGAATCGTTTTAAACTATTTGTAACTCTCGCCCGACGTTAGAAAGCCTCTCCGATCAGTATGAATTTCAAACCGTTAAACTGAACATCAGCTCTTATGAGTCAGACAGATTGGTTTTAGGGAAGTAGGGCCGGCTCGTCCACTAGGACAATTAGGCGGTTGCTTAAGGCCTCCAACAAAAGATAGGCCCCATTTTTCTAAAAAAATATTTTAGGCCTTCCAAATTATTTATTTTTTGGTTCATGAAAACTAATTTTGGGTTTGCTAAGGAAAACCTTTTATCAGTATGATACTCATTAGATTTTATTTCCTATTTTTCTTAGGGTTTTCACCTTTTCTTCTTCTTCAAGTACTCAATCGATATTGTATGGTTCTACACTTCTCCTTCTCTTCGTTAAGTTCATCTATTTCCCAAATATGGTATGCACAATGTCACGCCCCAAATCCGGTTTTGGCCGGACTCGAGACGTGACTTGAGTTGAAAATAAAATATTAACATAAAACGCAACCTTTCAACAATAGTAGGCCTCAAAGTTTAATTCCAATCAAATAACTCGATAAAATGGTTTCCAAAACTATAGTAAGAGTCAAGCTCCGAGTAAGAAAATATAATATGAGGTTCAATACAGTGACCAAAACATCTCTAAACAAGCTCAGACTCTCCAGAAGCTCCCGAGCCTCGAGCCCAACTACTCATCGAGCACGCCTGTATGAACAGCAGATGAAACAAGTAGGGGTGAGCTTACGCTCAGTAGGGAAAATCATAAACAGTTTAACCTCATTTTAGTAATAAAATGGCTTTAGCACGGCCGCACAATATGCAGTTAATACCATTAACCAATAATATACTATGAAGAGACTAAAGATGAAATGATATCCAATTCTTAAGAACAACGGTGTTATGAGAAATAAAAAGGAAAGTACTGCAAGTATTTGAAAACTATTAAAATGAGAGCAAATGAATATCACACTAATAACTTCAATCCCAATACTCCGGAACACTAGTTTCTTGTGTCATCTCGGATCCCATACTCCGATCCACAATAGTCCTCGTGTTATGTTGGATTGTCCCTCGGTCCAGAGGAGGCACATACATCGAGGCTACCGGAAACAATCCCTGAGGGACGCTTATCGTCGGGATTCTCGGAAATGCCCCCAAAGGACCGTATGTCATAGGGAACCAAAGTAATGCTCCCGCAGGACGCATGCACTCGGGTAAATCTCAAGTAAACATTCCCCGCAGGGTAAACCATCCAACTGCCCCACATGGTCCAATAACCAATGCCCCGCAGGGTCCGTAACCAATATCCCACATGATTAACCAACCAATGCCCCGCAAGGTCCGTAACCAACATCCCGCAGGATCAACCAATCAATGCCCCGCGAGGTCCATAACCAACATCCCGCAGGATCAACCAATCAATGCCTCGCGGGGTCCTCTAATCAATATCCCGCAGGATCGACCAAACACAAGAGACCAACAGGTCGACACATTGCACAATCAAACTTAGAAGTTCATGAATTCACCAATACACACCACAGGGGATTCATACCCACAATCACACTTACCATCATACTTACCAACCACGTTCCATCGGTCCATCGATCACCTGATCGTACCATTTGGCATAATCAGTCATACTCGATCATCCGTTCAATCATTCAATCACTCAAGCATCCAGTCACTCATTCAATCATTCAAGCATTCATTCTATCAATCAAGCATGCAATCAATCGTTCAATAGTTCAAGCATTCATTCTATCAATCGAGCATGCAATTTATCTAGTTTCGTTAGACCCTTAAATTATCTTAAACTAAGCAAACAATGCATGTGAGGCAAACACAACTAATCCGATGGCTCATCACGGCCTCTCTACCAGTAAAGCAATTTCCCATGTATTGAAAGCGAGTTACACTAGTTATTCACATCCTACGCATGCATACTAGACACGTCCGATTATTAGTAATTGAAAGACGATTATTCTAGTTATTCGCATCCTATATGCAATTCTAGGACCTTTCCGATTTTATTAACCTAATAGGCATACTAAGTATTGAATTGCACGAGTAGTTTAGTATTTCACCTACCTTGTGGTCTTCCTCTAATAAACTTCTCGATGTTGACGACCGGGCCAACTCCGTCTTCTCGGGCGAAATCCAAGCTCTCGGGCAAGGTCCAGCCTGAGATTAACAGATACACGGTCCAATCAGTTCTCAAGTGTCCAAAATCCTCGGAACGTCTCAAACGTCTTTAAATTACCAATTTTAAGTCAAATTCATTAATTTATTATTTAATTAAATCTGGTTTTAAAATAATTAATATTTAGAACCGGGTTGACCCGGATCCGACTCCAGACCCGGTCTAGACTAGGTCCAGACCCGAGTCTGTCCAGCCCAAAGGCCCGCCCACTTCTAGGCCAAGGCCCGTCCTTATTCCACCCTGGCCCAAGCCCACTTCTTCTGTACGAGCTTGGGTACGACGGAGGCGGCGGAGGCTTTGTCTCAGGTTGCCGGCGACGATGGCAATGACGACTGGGAGCTTGGAGAGACATCCGGCGACGCTCAGGGATGATGGTGGAGTGCCTGCCAAGCCGAAACGAGGGCGGTGGTTGTTACAGCGCAACTATAGACCACACCCGTCCCAGATCTGGCGAGAGACACGGTCGCCAGCGTCGATTCCGGCTGAACCCGACTCGAAATAGCGTCACCGTGAGAGGGGTTTTAGGGGGGCAACGTCGGGAAGGTGAAAATGGGCGAGAAACAGCACGTCTGGTGATGTTCCCTTCGTCGCCGAAGTAGCGCAGCTCAGATCTGACGGAGACGAACCAGAAAACAAGGGTTTTTGCTGCGACGTCGTCGGTCCCGTGTTGATATGGTTCGATTTGCAACCGGAGAAGAAGGGTTATGTGGTGGTGAGAGAGGGACAAGAACGAGTGACAAAGGAGGGAGAAGAGGCGGCGGCGATGGAGAGAGTTCGCGAGGTGCGGCGAGAGGAAAGGGAGAGATGTCTTGGGACTCGTGCGTGAAACTGAAGTAGGTGAACAGACGCGTAGTGTAAAACCCCGCTCTTTTAAAAGGGTAACATTTTGGAAAATCGAAACGTCAAGGTGGGTTTTCGGCAGCGAGTAAAATAAAAGGAACAGTTGGGCCGAGTGTAAGACCCGCCCCGGTCGATCCCGGTAAAACTGGTGAATCCTAGCTAAGTTTGACTATCGGCCGAAAAAGTCAACCGATGACTCGGAAAGTCAGTCGGGACCTTTCTGGGGCCCAAGAAGCTTAGCCATTAGCACGGTTAGCTTAGTTGGGTCGTTTCCTTCAGTTTGACTGTAATATTGTTAAAGTCAACTATCGGTCAAACTCGGGCTTAATATCGGTTAATTGTCGATAAATCTTGGAAAGCTGGAAAATTATTAAATAGGAGTGACCTTACATGACACTTGTCATGCTTGGCTTGGAGGATGAGTTTTGGGGCTCCAAATGACCCTCATACCCTCCTAAGTTACCTTTAAAGGGATAAGACCTTATGGGCTTTTGAGTAAATTGACATTTTAGGTCATTTAAAGGAAAGAGAGCAACAATTCAGCCCATTTGTTGTTGTTTCAGCCGAAAATCACAAGAGAGAGGAGAAGCTCACTTGCTTGAGGAAGAAGATAGAGAGGAAAGCTTGGATTTTGAAGCTTGTTCTTGGTCCCTTTGCCTTCATTTTCACTCCATCTTCTCCATCTCAACTATCTAGAGGTAAGGATGCTCTCAAACCTCCATTTCTTCCACTTCCAATCTATGGGTTTTGGCTTAAAAGTTGAAGAACTTGCTCTTTGATTGATTGTTTGGAGAAGAAGTAGTGAAGTAGGTTGTTGGATTGAGTTTTGGTTGAAGTTTGATGAACCCATTGAGGGTGTAGTTGCTGGGTATCTTTGGTGAATTATTTTGGAGCTAGGAGAGTTTAGAAATGGAGTTTGTGTTGGGTTTTTCGTGAAATTCGAGTTGGGGAAGAAAGGGGAAGGAGCTGGTCAGGTCTGATACGGAATCTGACCCGGACCGGGCCAGGTACCGGCACGGTAGGCCGCACGGAACGTGCCTGGTACCGGCACGGCACCCGGCACGGAACGGGCCTGGTACCGGCACGGCACCCGGCACGGAACGGGCGGGAGTCCGGCACGGGACCTGATACGGTCTGTGTCGCTCACCGGGCCGGTCTGTGTCGTGTTCCGTTCTGGATTCCGGGCCGGCCTGTGACAGGGTCTGTTTGGCATTCCGGATCAGATCCCCAGAGCCCAAAACCCTTCCTTTTAGCTCAATTTGATTCCCACTTTTCCATTTCAAACCTTGATCCATTTCTGAACGTTGTGGTGTGTTTTGAGGAGAAGAACACTTGGTTGAGGAATCTAATTTGTGTTCTTTTGGTGGTTCAAAACCTTGGAACCAAGCTAGGAAAGGAGGAAGAACGTGGACACGAGTTAGAGGAGCTTTTATCACGCCGGGACCCGAGTGAAGAACGGAGAGGTGACCACCGAGCTTGTCATCAGAGTGTTGAGAGGAAGACCTCGAGGTAGGGAAAGCCTTAACCTCTCGTTTATGATGCTTAGTATGCATGCTAGGTTAATAAAATTGGAAAGGTCCTAGAAATGCCTATAGGATGCGAATAACTAGCATAATCGTCTTTCTTTTACTAATAACCGGAAGTGTCTAGTGGTGACCGATTAGGATGCCAATCACTAGTATAATTCGCTTTCAATACTTGGGATTTGATTGTCTGGTAGAGGAGCCTTGGCAAAGCCCTCAGATTAGTTGCGTGTTAGGATCACATGCTTGGCTGTTGGTTGCTTAGTGGATAGGCTAAAGAGTCTAACGGAACTAGTTGAATAGCATGTGTGAATGCTCTTTTGAAGGCTTATATGTTTAGTTGATTACACTCGTACTTGCTCGTTGATTGTATTCGAATGATTACTTGATTCACTTAAATTGTTGTTTGGAGCATCGAGTATGACTGATTGTACCGAGCGGTGCAATCAGGTGATCGATGCCCCGGTGGTTCGAAACTGGTAAGTGAACGGTAAGTTGGGATTGTGTGATTGGTGTGATATGACTTAGTGATTCGTGTGCTGTGTGCTATGGTGAATCGGTGATGTGTGAGCTATGTGTGTTAGTGGATTGGTGGTGGTTGGTTTGGATTGCGTCGTGTTTCGGTTGAGTGCGTTACCAAGTTGTTATCTGATTATGGTTGAGACGGTATGGTACCTACACCGTTGAGGAGTCCGGTGTAGGGTGAGATAGTGATTATTGTTGATACGGTTTGGTGCCTACACCGTTGAGGAGTCCGGTGTAGGATGATATAATGGTTATTTAGTGAATTGCCCAAGTGTATGCTTCCTATGGGAGTAATACCTTGGTTCCCGAGGACATAAAATCCTTTGGAGACGTTTCTGAGAATCCCGATGATAAGCGCTCCGAAGGGTTGTTTCCGGTCGCCTCAATGTTATGCGTCTCCTTTGGATTTGAGGGAAAATCCGAGAGGACACATCATACGTGGATCGGAGGGTGGAGACTTCATGTGCCACGGCATTGAACTGAGTTATCTATTATCCGTGTTCGTTAAGATCTGTATTATTGATTTGCTGTTGACTTATTTTGAGTTTAAGGTCCACCTAGCTATGGGTTTTCTCTACTGAGCGCAAGCTCACCCCTTTGAGTTTACTGTTGTGTTTACAGGCTTGATTGAGGAGTAGAGGCTCGGGAGCTCTCGGTGTGGGTGTCCATAGCGACTTCGTTTATTCTATTTTTGTTCGGAACAGTTTTTGTAGAGAATTATTATTACACCCCTAGAGGGTTATTTACGTTTTAAACTACATTTGGTGGATTCGAGTTATTTATTGGAGTTTCTGGAACTTTTCGTGAATTGTTATCTCTTTTATTCATGTTTTACTAGTCATGCCTCGAGTCCGGGCAAGAACCGGATTTGGGGCGTGACACCGAGCCTGGAATTGGGCCAGCCTAGGGCCCAACGAGCGAGCACGCAGGCCGACCCACGTTAGAATCGGGCCCAACCCTTTAAAAGGGATCAAACCCTTGATGAGAGGCACTGTTCACTGCTTCCTTCGCCGCTTCTCTCTCTCTCTCAAACCGGATCGGAGCTCGTCGTTGTCTGCGTCACGAATCACGGCCGGAGCTCCGAGTCCTTTCCCCTCCGACGACCTTCACCTCTCTTTCTTCTCCTTCTTATGTCCCTCACCGTCGAAACCCGACCCCGGAAACCCCCACCTTCGTCTTCATCGTCGAACCCAGAACACGGACACTCGCCGTCCCTTTTCCTCTTCGATTCGAGCTCGACGCCGTACAATCGAGCCTCGCCGCACCAAAACCCAGCACGGTGAGTTCCTTCCCTGACCGTATCACCTTCCCCGTAGCACCCTGCCTGAGATTTGTGGGTTTTGGGGCTCGTTGTGGTCGGACGTGGACGGAGCAACACCAGACCCTCGTCTCCACGCCGGCGACACGTACTCGAGCGAGATCTGGAGCGATTGAGGTTCGAGAGCCACTCCGTCGAGATCCCCTCGTCTTCCCCAAGTCCCTGACGCCTCAACCACCGTTGAAAGCCCTCCGGCGAGCTTCTCTGACGTCGCCCGCCGCCACGGCCAGGTCAGGACTCTGCCGTCGTGCCCCCGACCTCGCCACGTTCAATCCGGGCCAAACCCTAGCTAACCGGGCCTTGGGCCAAGTGGGACGGTTGGGCCGGACGTCACCGGGCCAGGACAACCAGGACGGGCCTGGATCTAATTGGGCTCTGGGCCAGATTGTGGTTCGGACGTGGGTCAGGCCCAAGTCTTGGGACCAGGTCTGACTTGGGTCCGGACCGGGTTAGGCTCGGGTCCGGGTCAGGTTCGGGTTTGGACCGGGTCTGGTTCGGGTCTTGGGTCGGATCCGGGTCAACCCGGTTTCAAAGAAATTTTTTTAAAAATCAGATTTAATCAATTGATTTAATTAATTCAAGGTGAGATTTAAAGGATAAATTTGGTTAAATCAATGGACCTTTGGACTTTTCCGGTATTGATTGGACTTTTCTTTGTCAAACCTAGATGGGACTTCGCCCGAGCACAAGGGCTTGAACCCGAGTTAGAAGAACGAAGATCATGCCGGAACCCGTGTGAAGAACGGAGTTGTGACCACTCGAGCGTTTCTTCAGAGTTTTATTAGAGGAAGACCGCAAGGTAGGGGAAGTCTTAATTTCTTAATTAACGCTTAATATGCATGATTAGGATAATAAAATCGGAAATGTCCTAGAATTGCCTATAGGATGCGAATAACTAGAATAATCGTACTTCAATTACTAACAATTGGATGACTCTAGTATGCATGCTTAGGATGATGACGATTAGTGAAACTTGCTTTCAATACTTGGGATTGATTTACTGGTAGAGAGGCTGTGAAGAGCTCTCGGATTAGTTGTGTGCTAGGTTCACATGCTTGATTGCTAGTTACTAGGTTAACTTCATAGTCTAATGAAACTAGATTAACTTGTATGATTGAATACTTTATTGATCGTTCACACGATGATTATTTGGTTGAATGCATACTTGGTTGATTGAGTGTTTGTGTTGATATAATTGTTGATTGAACGGATGATCGAGTATGACTGGTTGTGCCACGGGGTACAATCAGGTGATCGATGTACCGCTGGTTTGTGACAGGTAAGTATACGGTAAGTGTGGAACGGTATTGGATGTCTTCACTGTGATGAAAGTGTGTTTCGATGAGTATTGATTGATGGATGAATGTTTATGCTTGTTCCCTTTATTCTTTTTCTTGAAATGTATGTTTGGTTGTTTGTTTGTGTGTTTGGTTCGGTACTACACCGGGGGGGGGGGGGGGGGGTAATCCGGCGCCGTTGTGGTGGTTGGAGTTTGACAGAGGCAGTGGTTATTGAGTGATGTGAGGGACCTAAGGGCTCGGCAGATCCTACGGGATATTGAGTGGTTATTGAGTGATGTGAGGGGCTTAAGGGCTCGGCAGATCCTACGGGATATCGAGTGGATTTCTTCTTGAGAAATGGTTACAACGGTTTCACCCAAGTGTGTGCGTCCTACGGGAGCACTACTTGGTTCCCTATGACTTATGGTTCTTTGGAGGCATTTCTGGGAATCCCGACGATAAGCGCCCATTTGGGATTGTTTTCGGTGCCCCGACGCATGTGCCTCCTCTAGACCGAGGGAAAATATGATATGATATGGGTACTCTGGTGGATCGGGATATGGGAACCGATGTGATCCCAGAATCTATCCATGGATCGGAGGCTTGAGAAAGCGAGTGGTTGTCGTGATATAAATTACTCCCATTTTAATGAGTTATGATTCGTTATAGTATTTCCATGGAGTCTTTTAAATCACTGTTATCGATGAAAAAGCGATGCTATTTCATTACACTGATTCCATAGTTTTTCATCGATTATCAGTGTTTACTCGTTTCCAGTTGTGATGGTTTTCTATTTTATTACCTTGTTTTCTAATTGTTCTCTGGGAAGTTATCGTTATCCTTGAGAACACGCCATTATTCTCGTTACTTTTAGTTGTTTATTATAAGCTTTTAGTCTAAGGGTTTTAAGTACTGTGGCAACAAACTAAAGCAGTTTTATTATATAACACTGGAGGCTAAAGTTGTTTATGATTTTCCCTACTGAGCGTAAGCTCACCCCTATTTGTTTATCTGTGTGTGTACAGGTGTACTTGAGATCTGGGGAATTCGAGGCTCGGGAGCTTCCGGATGTTTCGAGGGTTGTATTAGGGATGTGTTGGTCCATATTGTTGAACTTTATTTACCTTTTGTTACTTGTCAAGTTTTGACACTATATTAGAATTTTGGATTGAATTATTGATTCGCTTTCAGGTTTAAAAGAATTTATTACAGTTTTACCGCTTTTTCTCGATTGTTTCAGGTCACGTCTCGAGTCCGGCCAAAACTAGATTTCGGGCGTGACACGTAGGGTTAAACGGGTGGGTCTGGGACGACCGCGATGATGGACTCAGTTAGAGCTTGGGCGTGTGTTCTGGTGGCCCAATTCTGGCCCAGGCTTGCCCAGCCCAACCCTCTCTCCTTTTTTTATTTCATTTCTTTTCTTTTCTTTTTTTTTTTTTGCAATCGAACCAATAATCGACTCGCTCCTCAACTCAACGACGTCTCCTATGATAATTTATCGAAATACAAATTCAGGTCTTTACACACAATCCTTTCTTCTTCCTAGATGATTAATTGTTTTTTTTTCAAATAAACATGCATCAAAATTTGTATAAATATGGTGGAATTTTTAGTTTGATTCACCCCAACTTTCTATTCTATTATAGTTTATTCTTTCTTTACTTAAACATATTCCTCTTTTTAATTTTCACTACGCTTTCTAGACCAATTTTATAGAGAACAGACATGACAAAACTAGAAGGAAGAACATGCAATTATTATTGGTATATATTGTATTTTAAATGTACTGCTATGCAAATGTATTATTGGTGACAAGTAAGAGCTTGTACGAGTTCGAACATATTGTCGATTATTATATTATCAATTTTCAATCTGTATGATAGATAACAGGGATAATAAATGTCTATACCAAGGAACTAACACTCAACCAAGTTTGGATAAGGAGGACGGAAATTCGTTATAGAAAAGATTGTTGAACTACATCGAGATGTAATATTTTATGTAAGATTAGATGATTTGGAGTAATTTTTATCATGTATATAGTTTGACTGTTCTTTTTTTTTCATCATATACTTAGATTGATTTTTAGAGGAAGGCTTGTTATTTTTCCTTTGATTAAGTGTATTTTTATTACCATATTAATAAATTTATCATAGTATCGTCTTTTTGTATTTTTTTCTTACAAAAGGCCTCATTTTAAATTATTGCCTAAGGCCTCGATATGCTTATGGATGGCCCTGCAGGGAAGAAGGTTGTCCCTAGGGTTAGTCCTTGTTTGCAGGTCGACGGGGTAGTGGTTGTTTGTCAGTTGGAGACTTGTCCGACTAGCCATGACGTCGGGACTCTGAAACAGCGCACCGGTCCTGGGAAACAGACCCTCACAGAGATGGTTCCTTGTTCACAGGTCGGCGTTATACGTTCTGGGTGTTTGGAGGAGGCGTTTTCCGGCGACAGTGCAATTCAGATTTGATCGGAGAGATCCTCGGGTGAGAGTCGTGATCTCTTAACTCCTGGGTTTTCAAATTCTAAAAATAATTCTGATCCGGTCGGTACGGATGAGAATGATGCGTTTGAAAAACAAGATTTGCGTGATGCGATCATATCAGAATCGGTTGGACTCGTAGCTTTAGAGTCGCGCGTTCTGTGTGAGGAAGAAGACGAATTGTTGGAGGTTAATGGGTCGGCTGCCAAAGTCGGGCCGGGGGATGGAGTTGGGCCAAACCAGTTTGGTTCGAGGCTTATCAGTCCCTCTTCCTCAACAGGTCCTGCTCTCACATTAATTGGCTCAGCTTCTAAAGCTTTTGAAGCGGCGATGGCTGTTTAGGGTCGTGTTCAGTGTGTTAGTGCTTCAGCGGGGCAATCATCACAACAGGTGGCAACTTGTGATCGTATCATGGATCAACAGAGTAGTCTATGTAAGGAGGTTCTACTTAAACCTCCGAGTATTAAACCTCTGAATAAAGATCGTCATTTGAAGCAGGCGCCATCTAGAGATTAGAATCGTTAGAGTCGGCTTCCAAAGTTCTTAGTAGACTATTTTATGGCTCAAGTCAAATTAGTTAGTTCTTTGAGTTGTGAATCTCATGTCTTTAAAAGGGGTCGAAGGTTCAAAGAAACAAAACAACAGCCCACATTTCCTATTTATCAAACCAGCTCAAGGGCTAGGTTTTTAAATTGTGAAAGAGAGGGTAGACGGAAGGAGTGTGAGTTCTTGAAGAGAAAAAGTTCTTCGTTTCTTCGAGGTCAAGCAATTCTTTCATAATCAAGTTTTGGGACGGCTCAGTAGTTCTTCGGAAGCTGGAAGCGTAGACGTGTCGGGCTCGGCCTTTTGACATGTTTGGCCGGTGGTGTGATATTGTTCGGTGTTGGGTTTCTTGGATGACAATGTCACCAAGATTGTGTGTTTTGCAATTCCTTGTTTTTCCAATCTTCGGATAGATCATCAATTCTGAGTTGTATCACCAGCCTTTATACTACCTTCTTTATAATTCAAAGCAATCAATAAAACTATCCTCTACCAAAAACAAATGTCAGAGCCAACAACCCCCTAATAAAAAGGTTTGAGGTTTACCTTTTAGCCAACATTAAACTATATCTGCATACTATAATAACAATCTACAGACAGATAGATTCAACATACTTAAAAAACCATCATCCCTCGAATTATCAGGCCATGGATCACAGTCATCATTCTCCGGCATGGAGTACATGGCCTATGAGAAAGGACTGGGTTAACTCATTAGCATTGCCCGTAAAATCCCTCCATACAGAACCTAGCCCTTCATAAACCTCCCGCCATCTAATCGACAACAAGAGAAGCTCCAATGGCAGTAACAAGTACATACATGGCAGCATGACAGACGCCACGAATACTGCAACCGCCATCTGCGTATCTCTCCTCAAGACCACAAACATTCCAAACGCGAGTGCTAAGGCCATACTTACAATGGCTACACAGGTCAGAAACAAGCCTGTACGTATCAAAACAGCAAATTGTTCCCTACTGTCACGCCAAAATGCCCACAGTATGAGTAACGTTGCGCACATCGACATTAGCATGGCCGCGACATCACAAGAGATGAAGTACATGAAAGCTTTGTTCTTGGACAAAAGAGCCGTGCCTACGTCTGAGCCTGAACCTGAACCATCTCCGGTTATGTATCCGCCGGGAACTTGGAACACCACCGCGTACGTGACGGTGGTCACAAGCGTTGCCATCAGCATCACGACCATGCCTATGTCTTTTTGTTTTTGGTCTACGCCTAGTTTTATGCGAGGGTAGCTCCGTAGTTTGAGGACGTCGTCTAGGGTTTCAGCTTGCTTCATCTTACCATCTCTTAATGCTTGCTCTGTCTGGAGAGTTCTTGTGGTGTTTGATGACGAATTTGTCTGGTCCTCATCGTTTGACGGTGGAGTTTTCTGCCGTATAATAGGCTGGTAAGAACATAAGTTCAAATACAATATATAATGGACACTAACATAAGTTCAAATACACATAATGGACACTAGCAACTCCATCGCAGGTCACATCTTGGGGTGAGCTGCAATTGCTATCGGTTTTTCGATAGGTTTTGGGTGATATATGAGAGTGGGGGTATTTTGATTTCAGTTTCACTTCAATTCTGGCTGTACTGGTTTCTTTGGTCTTTTGGCTAGATCATCGGGGAGGGTTTCATTAGTCTTTTGGTCTTGGGATATTTTGTTGTTGTGGTTTGTAGATGTTGGTGAGTGTTCTTGTTGTTGCGGTTTGTATTTGTTGGTTGGTGGTTGTTGTTCTTCACTTACTCGTCTTTTCAATCTTTGAAAAGAGCCTAAATACAATTTCTTTGGTGATAAAGAAAAAATAAGTACACATAAGATGCAAAGTAAACACATCTTGACTCATCGAGGGTCCACCCGTCCTAGTACCAACAACGCCCTCTTACAATAATCCCATCAGAGACGAGAGCATACTGGCCTCGGGAGAGGTCACTAGTGCTGATATGGATCCTGGAAGAGACATATTTGGGTCCAACACTGTGGGCCTAGGTTGTCCATCGGTAAGCGATGTGTTCATGCTATGCTGGATAGGAGCTTCTCAGGGATTAGTAGCGGTAGGAAGAGTGTCGTCGGAGTGGCCCCTAAGTGACACACCATCCTGGGAACGGAAGGACTAAGGAATGTCGTCTACATCCCAAGATTGGCTATCAGGCAGATTTTCGGGAGGGGTGATCGTCCTAGGAGGAGATTGTGAGGGAAAAAGATCGCCGGTGCGACGGGGAGCGGTTGGGGGATAGGAGTCGTACACTTCGACTTCTTCTTGTACCTCGCCAGCTATATAGGGTCCTAACTCGGTGCTGAAGGCACAATTCGAGGGACACACATGAGCGAGGCCACTGAGGGGACAACATCGGAGCATGCACTGAAGAACACATGGAATGGGTGAGGCGTGGCAGACATCTCGGAAGGAGCAGGAGTTGTAGGGTCCATGTGAGCCGTCAGGATTGTGAATTGGTGGTGGAAGTGGCGGTGATCGAGTAGTGGAGGCTGATGTGACGTGCCGTGTAAGAACTGCCCCTGGTCGATCCCGGTCGAACCAGAGGTTTTCGGCGAAAGTTGACTTTATGCCAAAAAAGTCAACCGATGCCTCCGAGGGTCATTCGGGACCTTTCTAGGGCCCAAAAAGTCTAGTCGTCGTTACGGTTAGCTTAGTTGGATCGTTTCCTTTCAATTGACTGTAATGTTGGGAAAAGTCAACCCGGTGCCTTTTATCGGTCAAACGCGGTCCGATTAGAGACTAAACGTAATTAATTAAGTGAGCTGGATTTATTTGGCTAGGAATGGTCCTCACATGGACATGTATCCCTAGTTGCTTGGAGGGGAAGAAAAAGGGGTCAAAAGGACCCATATGCCCATAAATTGTTGGTCTTGAGAAGTGGGAAGCAAAGGGGTAGTTTGGAGATTTCCCCTTTAGGGTATATGACTCATTGTGGGTGCATTTCAGCCATTATTATATTGGTGGCCAAAACTGAGAGGGAGGAAGAAGAAAAAGGGTTTTGGAGACTTGAAGAAGAAGAAAGGAGGAAAATTAGTAGCTTGAACCCATTCTCTACCAAAAATCTTCCATTTTCACTTGGTTCTTCATCTATTCTTCATCCTCAAGGTAAATCCCTCTTCCTTTTTCGTTTTGGGTGATTTTGGTTCATGGGTTTTGAAGAAAATGATGAACAATGGTTGGGTTTTGGAGTTTGATGTTTGGATGATGAATTTTTAGAGAGAAATGATGTTGGATGATTGATTTTGTTGAGTTTTGTGGAGTTTTGATGAAGACCCATGGTGGGTTTTGAAGTAGAGAAGTTTTGGGGACTGTTTTGAAGCTTTAGAAGGTCATCAATAGAGGTTTTGGGTGTAAATTTCGTGGAAAACCGAGGCTGGAGGAAGAAGACGGTGAACAGTGCCAAACCCGTCACAGATCCGTGACGGGCACCGTGGCGGGAGACGTCACGGCTCTGTGAGGGAAACCGTGACGGCGTCAGTCACGGCTCCGTGAGGAGAACCGTGACGGCCTTGACCACGGATCTGTGACCAGATCCGTGGCGGAGCCCATCAAGGCTCCGTGACCTGAACCGTGACAGACCTGAGTTGGGCCTCTTGGGCCCATTTTGCTGAATTTCGTATAATTGGGACGGTTATCTATAACCGGGACCTTTTGGGGTTAATTGGGAGTGCTACCTCTTTAAACCTTTGTGAATTACTCTTAATTCGCGAATTGTTTTATGATCTAAGACTTTGGACCCGAGCTCGACGGAGGAGGAGACCCGTGGACATCGTGAAGTGGAGGAGGAAGCTAGACAGGTCGTCAGCAGCTAGGATTGGAGTACTTTTGAGTTTGAGGTAGGGAAAGTAGCGAATACCAGTTTAATTACGTAAAGTTACTAGTACGCCTTTAAGATAATAATAACCGGAAAGGTCCTAGTTTGCATATAGGATGTGATTCACTAGAATAACCGCTTTCAATTACGATAATAAACGAGAGAGTCTTAGTTTGCATATAGGATGTGATTCACTAGAATAATCGCTTTCAATTATGGGAAACTGTCGTGCTGGTAGAATGGCCATGTCGAGCCTTAGGGTTGCGTGTTGATTGTGATGCCATGATCTATGATTAAGATGCATGATGCTTGTTGTAGCCGCTGATTAGATTGAGAGTCATAATAAGATATACTCGGTGTAGAATGTTGTTGCTATGTTTGGGCAAGTGTGCCATGCGTGATGTGCTGTGAATCATTGATTGTGATATGATTGGGTGAGTGATAGACCGATATGTGTGTTATGGTGAGTTGGCTCGGGTGGTATACTGTGGTCGAACTATGGCATTATGATGCATGTTATGCTCTTGATCTGTGTTCCAAGAGGAGGTGTAACCGGTATGATACCTACACCGAGGGATAGTTCCGGTGTAGGGTATCGAGGCCAAGGATGGCGTGATCAGTACCCCGATGCGGTGGGAAGGCGTACGACCAAGGTATGTGCTGGTCCGGTATGCGTGAGGCCCCGAGTCTGTGTGCCGGGAAGACATCTGACTGAATGTATTGCCGGTCGAGGATGTTACCCCGAGTCTCAGTGACAGGAAGATATCGGGACTGATGTTGTGTGTTCCGGTACGATATAAGTGGATGTGTGCATTCGGTGATGTTGCAAACTGTTTGTACGGGATCCGTGTTTGTTCTGTTGTGTGTTCTATGCTTGTTGATTGGCTATGTGCGTTGTTTCAAGTGTGACTATGGTCTTTTGAGAGTGATTAGTGCTTGGTAACTACCCGTGGCGTTGTTAGTAATATGCATTGTTAGTATGCCCTTATTGGTTGGTTACTCGTGGTGGTGAACGGATGTTCATAACCTTAACTACTTTTCCTACTGAGCGAAAGCTCACCCCTTTACCTTGTTGTTTTTCAGGTCTTGAGCGGGACTTGTGCTAGCGGGATTCTCGGCGCTTGGGGGCCAGAGAGGGTCTTGTCTAGTGGTCTAGAGACGTACAATTTACTTTTATTGAACCTTTTTACTATGTGTTGTTACCGAGCTGTTGAATCGTATTATTCTTGAAACTTTAAACTGTTGTTTGAGACTCGTTTCAGTTTTAAAATTGCTTTAATTATCTATTATTTTAGTTCACGTCTCGAGTCCGGTCAAAACCGGATTTGGGGCGTGACATGCCGTCAAGCAAAGAGAGAAGGTAAGTCGAAAACCTTAGAAGGCAGAATTTCAAAACTATTTTCTTAATAGGGAAACCATGGGTCCTAGCCCCTCTTGAGGTTTGTTTTAGCGATCCTAGCTAGGCTTGACATTTCGTTGCACTTCCCACCACGCTTGACCTTTTTTTGCGAAAACTAACAATTTCCGTTTATTTTATCGGATTCCGTTAGGTTTTTGACACGTGTTGGTCACGTGCACAGTATCATTTTTTAACGGAATCGTCAAGATAGACGGAAAATGTTAGTTTGCGCAAAAAATGGAAAGGTCGCAGTTAGGAAGTGCAAGGAAAGGTCAAGCCTAGTTAGGATCGACAAAACAAACCTAAAAAGGAGTTAGGACCCATGATTACCCCTTTTTAATATTCATGTAGTTGACTAGATGAACAAGAAATTCAAAACTCTCGCATGCATAATTGACATAAATTTGACAATGTTGCAATTCAAAACTCATATGAGTGGGTAGTGTACGTACCTGACCATGAACCATATTTATCATATCCATAGCTTTGTGACCATCTTTGTTAACGGCCCCGACATCAACACTTGGATGTCTACAAAGTATATCCACTATTTTTCTGTGACAGTTCTTAGCAGACAAATGCAAAGGAGTGTTTCCATTTTCATCCGCGGAGTTCATCAGCTCCTGAATCTCGGGCAACTTCATTAAGTACACAACGCTTCTGAAATTTCCCTTTTCAGCAGCCACATGAAGAACATTCCGACGTTTTATATCCTTGAATTCTAGGACACTAGGATTGCTCCTATAAAACCGTTGTATGACAAAGAAACTGTCGTTATATTCTACCGCGAAATGAATCGGCAACATCTGAGTATCATCCGCAAGGAATGCCATCGAAGCGTCATGTTGTAGCAGTGTTTGGACCAGTACATAGCTGCCTAAAGCTGCTGCATAGTGCACCGGAGATCTTCCCATAATGTCCCTCCCGCTGATTAGATCTGGTCGTTTGCGCAGAATTACCTTCATAGTGGCTGCATGACATGCACATTGATATATGCCTAGTTTAGTTTCTTTCGTTATGGAGACATATTTGTATATATATATATATATATATATAGTTGGTATCAGGTAGAAACCATCCTTTATTGTACAAACTACGAACCAATATGAGGCATAGGATCCCCCAAAATGATGTCAGCAGAGCGCGCCAGATGTTGACACGTGGGCGATAAATATATAAAACACCGTACCTTATTGTGCAAACTACGAACTCACCAGGAGTTGACACGTGAGCGCGCGCGCTGTTGGTGCGCACGCGCACAGTACTGATAGTTTGCGTAGCACGGTGCTGATCGTTTGCGCGCACAGTGCTGATAGTTTGCATTTGTACTAAACTATCAGCACCGTGCTTGTAAACGATCAGCACCCGCGCGCGCGCGTGGTCAACACGCGCGAAGCGGCCACGTGTCAGCATCGTGCGTGCTCTGCTGACGTCACTTTGACTGCATCCTGTGGCTTAGATTGGTTTGTAGTTTACACAATAGGGGTGGTTTTTACTGGATAGCTACCCTATATATATATATATATATATATATATATATATATATATATATATAGAGAGAGAGAGAGAGAGAGTTGGTATCAGGTACAAACCACCCCTTATTGTGCAAACTACGAACCAATCTGAGCCATAGGATCCCCCCAAAGTGATGTCAGCAGAGCGCACCAGATGCTGACACGGCGACAATAAATATATATAACACTGCACCTTATTGTGCAAACTACGAACTCACCAGGTGCTGACACGTGGCGCGCACAGTGCTGATAGTTTGCGCAGCACGGTGCTAATAGTTTAGCACAAATGCAAACTATCAGCACTGTGCGCATAAACTATTAGCACTGTGCGCGCCACGTGTCATCACCTGGTGAGTTCGTAGTTTGCACAATAAGGGTGGTTTTTACTGGATAGCTATATATATCAGTTCAAGTGAGGCAAGAAGGAGTCTCTAGGGATGACCCATCAACCTTGGGTGATCCAGTGGTTTTCAGACCCCACCTTGAGGAGTGATCGTCGGCGGGTTCTTTTTACCCTGCTTTTCAGTTTATCGTTGTTAGTTTTGGTTTCTTGTTTCTCTATTATTATTATAGGTGTTTCTGTTTGGTTATCACCTTTAGTCGACACTATGGCACATCAGCATCACGTCTCTGACGTGACGGTAGTTACAAGTTTTCTCTGTTTATCCCAGCTGGGGTTTAAGCATGTATTGACTCTTTTAATGGAATGAAATACAGTTTACTCAAAAAAAATCTTTATCGTGTAAACTACAAATCATTGTAAGTTGTTTAGATTAAAAAAACAGACGTAGGAGTAAACGTTGGGACTGTGTCCAAGGCAAGGCTATAGAAGGGCTGAAAAGCATGGCTTTATCGGGTATTTTTATTCCTACAAGGAATAACTGGCCAACTATGACCTATCTGAATTTGTTCGCAACGCAAGGTCTCAGAGATGTCGTCCTCAGAGTATTTGGAAATCGTGTATTCCTCCTTTACGATCCTAAATCCAACTCTCAAGGACATGATCGAAAATTCAAATTAGGAACTCATTCGTACTTGGTTTGACATCATCAGCAACTCAGGCTCGTTAATTACCATAGGCGGGGTTTGTCAATAGGTCGAAGTAGAGGTTGTTCCATTTCCAGATCCGAGATTGAATTCCCAAACTGATAAAGATATGGGAAGATCTTTTTCCAATGGAAAATCACTTTCTAATCTTGAAGATAATATTACTCTATCTATAGATTCTATAATGGTTACGGACTCTTTTACGGATTTGACTCTTAGAGCATGTATAACAAAAAGGACCTTGGTGAGGGAGTGGGAGTGCAGAACTTGTGCTGACTGGACAAAAGTGAGGGAGTGGGAGTGCAGAAAAGTGGGTGTTTTGCAACAGAAAGGACCTCTGAGGTCCTGGGAGTGCAGAACAATGTTGACTGGATTATTAATTGATATTTTGCTGTTTTATTTAATTATTTATCAGAAACCGTTTAAATTATATAAACAAATGTGAAAAAAATAATTAATGACAATAAATAAATAATAAATAAATTTAACACGAATAAAAATGAACTTTTTTATAATGGAAAAGAAATCAATAAAATATGTGTATAGAATAATATGGTCAACTATGTAGTATTAATAGTAGTTGCTATAACGAAAAATCTTTGAGTCAGACCGGATATAAATACACACAAAAATGATAATATGGTCAAATATATATTACATAAAAATATTATTTTATTTGAAATATCATCCAACACTAAATTATATAATATATAATCTATTAAAAAGAAGATTTGATTTTAAATTTTAATATGCATTTCACTCCAAAATTAAAAGTATATCATATTGATTATAATGAAACATAATAACAAAAGCCTATCTAGCTCAATGGTAGAACACAAGGCTTTAAGTTGTGAGGCTGGGGGTTCGAATCCCACAATTAACAAAAATATTTGTTCAAAAAAAAAGTCAGCGTGGGTGGAAGACAGATGTCGGCCCAAGAGAGGCCCAACGTGGCCAGGGAGTGCTGGAGCGAGGAGCGCGGGCCGGCCCGCGATCGAGGAGCGCTGGAGCGAGGAGCGAGCCCGTGTTTCAGGGGTGCGGACCGCAAAAAAAGAAGCCCACAACGGAGCGGGCCTCGGTCCTCGGCCCACGCGCGCGCGGAGTGTGGCGCGGGATCGCTCTGTTGTACGTGCTCTTACACACACGCAAGGTATTTTCGAACCTGCAGATTACTGTGATCAACAGAGTCTCCAACAACAGGGATATATAAAACTCCTATAAAGAAATGCCCCTTTCATACATATAGGCAGGCAAGAAGAAATGATTGGGAATATATGAAATCAGCGAGAGTCAAGGCATTGACGAAGGGTGACCTAATTTTTGAACAATTCAATGCACTGAACATAGAAGTACCCGAAAAGGTTGATTTCAAAGACACAGATTCAGAGGTGTACGAGGATCTATGCGAGGACGAAGGGTTGGAATTAATTACCAACCCCACTCCTTTACTTCATCATTAAGCAATGAAGTTCCTCTCATGGAACGAACTCCTCACATAAAAAGAGGAGTATAAAAGAGGTTGTCCAGAAGCAGAGACCAAGAGTTCCTTAGAGAATGCGGATTCAATGAAGACTTGAATCATGCGTTCGTTCCAGGCATAGGAGCTTCAAGAGGCTTGTTGACTATTTGGGATCGAAAATTCAGAAACTTATCTACAATTCCGCTGCAAAATGCTCTTCTTTAGTTTGATACAATGGGGGATAATCAAACTCTTACAACTCTCGTTAATGTATATGGTCCTTCCAATCCAACATTAAGACAAGAGTTATGGGATCTACTACGAACTTATGCAGTCCCTTCTCAAGCGTTCCTACAAATCCGAGGCATCAGAATATCTTCGACAGACATGTTGTGTAAGACTTGCAAAACAGAAGTGGTGGTCGTATTACTGGATCACGTCGGCCTCATTTTCAAACTTGTTTCATTTTGGTCGGGCATGGTCAACTGTAGGAGAAGAACTCGTTGGTTGAGTTTAAATTACTTGGCTATTTGCTTACTCTAGTTTAGAAGAAATGCATTACAGTTCAACCCGTCTTCAGACTCAGTGGAGGATCTCTTCATTAAACTATAGGCTCGGTCATTTGGATTTTTCAGGTCAGCTGTTAATCTGAAACGGGAGGTATCCTTCTAAGATTAGAAACTCCGCCCAAACAATTGTTTTCAGTGAATTAGTACTGTTTTTCTGTTTTCTAGCTTGTATTGCAAGAAAGTTTATTATTTTGCCTTTTTCAGAATGGAGGCTCCACGCTTCTACTTTTCTGTACGGGCCGACCCTCACCCCCGACCCGCGCGCGTGCGGTCCACATACCTCGTTCCGTCCCGTTGTGGGCCTCATTTCTCGCGGTCCGCGGCCCTGAAACACGTGCCCCCGGGTTCGCTCCTCGCCCCTCGATCGTTGGTCGAGTGCGCACTCCCCGCTCCTCACTCCTCAGTCTCGCTGGCCCTCTCCCGTGCCGACACGTGGCCTCCCCAAATGTCTGCCTTCGCCGAGATGGAACGTGCACGGCTGGAGGCTGAGCGTTCACGGCGGGAGGCTGAACGTTCACGGGCGGAATGCCATGCAGAAAGGACCCGCATGATACACACATTAACCCAACAGTGGGAAGCAAACTTCGCAACCTACAGGTCCATGTTGGACAAGGATACCTCCTTCTTCACCGAAGAGGATATGGCAGAGCATAAGTGGTGCAAGGCCCGACTGCGAGAAGTCATGGCAACCCTTCAAGGTGAAATTAATGATCTTCGACGACAACACCCACCATCGGTTGTCGACCCAACAAAGGATGTGAACATGTATTTTTTTTTTGGTTGTATTAAAAGGGGTTGAATAAAATTAAAAGTTAATTTTTATTCGTGATAAATTTATTTATTAATTAATTATTGTCATTTATTATTTTTTTCCAAAATTGTTTAAGTTATAAATAATTTAAACGGTTTCTGATAAAGAATTAAATAAAACAGCAAAATATTAATTATTAATCTAGTCAGCACAGGGCCTCAGAGGGTCTCTCTATTGCAAAACACTCATTATTCTACAGTCATAAGACCTCACTTTTGTCTAGTCAGCACAAGGGCCTTAGACCCAGAGCCTCACTCAAGGCTTTTCTGTTGTACATGCTCTTATGAGTACGGTGGAATAATATAAGCTCATCAAAAAAATGCCCCAACACGTAGACAACATCTACACCATTATGTTTTGCGAATTCAAAAATTCTTATTCATTTATAGATTGCACAACTATGGACTCTACTCCGCGATTATTCTTACTTCTGAATGTAAAGTCAATAAAATTGGAGTTTCAAAAAAGAAATTATTCTGTTAAAATGGCAATTATTGGTTAATTTTTAAAATAATCTTGATCAAATCTTTGAACAATGGCTCTTAAGATTTTTTTTCTTTCCGATTCCAGTCCGAGACCCTTTCTCCAAGACTAAATTTCAAGATTGCAGTAGCCCCTAAGATTTTTTCTCTTAAGTATATGACCTCTATACATTTAATAAGAAACACGAGGGTACAATCGTAACAACCTTATAAAATGTATATAGGTCAAATAAATAAGGGAAAAACATCATTTTACCATCCATTATATTACATCTGAGGTCATATGACTAACGAAATGGAATGTTCTGTCTATTTTTACTAATAAAATCGCGTAACAAATACTTAAAATCGTGCATTTATCATTTTAAAACGTTAGATAGTGTAATATTCGTGACCAATACATAAGAGTAAATTTCTTTATTTAACCCTTAAACGAATACAACTATACTTTATTAAGTCTGGGTAATTATTACTTGTTTATTTTATGGTAAACAAGAAACCTGCCAATGTCTAGATATCATCAATTTTCAAACACATACTATATTAAATTAAAAGTAGAAAGTTGCGGTTACCCAGAAAGAGAGTTGACTATATGTTTTTGTATTCAATTTTAACGGTAGAATAGGAGATAAAATGTATAATAGGGTTTTACAAAATTAAGCGAATTAGTTAAGAATAAAAGTGTAAATAATTAGGATACTTATTACAAGTAATTTTCCTAGATAGTATTAGATATCACTAAATACTCTCTTTTTTACAAAACAAATCACCACAAACCACGAATCATATTTTTGAGATTCACGGTTTGCGATCTGCACGTTGTGGCATGCGTGATTCGAGAACCGTGAACCATAAAAACGTGAGCCATGGTTCGCGTCACGTACCGCGACGCGTAATTATGATTCGCGTTGCATGACGCGAACCACAATTCACGTTTTTGTGGTTTGCGGTTCGCGAAATATGCACGCCACAAACATACGGATTGCAAACCACGAATCACAAAACATGATTCATGGTTTGTGCCATTCTGACATGGTTCGCTCAATATACATAGCGTGAATAATGAATATCTTAGCCAGTTTTAGTGTACCAGTATTGCACCGCAACCATATTTTGTTGTTGTCGTGTAATCAGCAATCGTTGTTGTTTGATCTTGTCGGTATTGTCATCGTCTATCCCTAATTTCGCCCCGTTTAATCGAGTCTCTCGTCTTATGTGTGTGTCTCTTCTCCGATGTCGCCGTCGTCGCCTTCAACTCAATCGCCCTTGTCCCGCTCACAGAAAGCGACACATCCCCCGTCTCCTTTGCCACCTCTGCCACGAGCCAATGGTGCCACTAGTCTTGTGGCCCACGCCTCCATTTCTGCCTCCGCTCTCTTCTCCATCATCGCCTCTACTCCCTTCGCCACCATCGTGCCTTCGCATCTTTCCCGACACCAGCGTCGTCACCCTTCAATCATTTGAGCTCATTAGAGGCCTGACCTTGGTTTCGACGTCGAGATTGTGGCGTACTAGATCACTCGGTACCTCCATGCAAGGCCGCCACAGTCTCATTTGTTGGATCGGGGCACTAGCACTCAGACGGGGTCTGCGAAGCGTCCTCGCCAAGGCTAATGAGTGGGCGATTGAGCATTGGGGTGTGTTTGGGGACTCACACCCCGCCCTACCATGGTCGTACTCATCTTAACTCCAAGCCTCCCCTTTTCTTGGTATTCTTCCTAGATAACCAGTATTCTACCGATTTCCTCAAAAAGGTCTCCGTCGTAAGACCAGTGTGTTTCTCATACACCACAATCATACTCTGGTGGAGTCAGGAAAAGTCTCTCACGTCACTCACACAGAAATAGCTATATCTTTTATGTCAGTTCTACGTGTTTACTAAAGCACAAAACTACGACAACAAGTTTTTCTTTTGTTTCAGAATTAGCGTCTCGGATCTTGTCCGTAAGATCCGAAGTTATATCCAGCCCATATCCTATTCCCACTTTCAGTATTTCCAATTCGTTTATGATCACTTTTGAATTTTCAAAACTTTATCAATAAAATCCAGTAGTACACTAAAAAAACAATTACAGCAGTAGAAGAAGCATCAAGTACAATAATTAGATGAATGTTACCGTGATCTTGCTTCAAAATGGTCAGATGGAGAAGGGTATGATTCTGAGGACCTCGAGGCTTGAAGAAGTTTAGTTCTGTGTTGAGCATGACTTCCACAGTTGATGAAGACTTGGCTAGAACAGCCAAAGACAGTGGAGTTTCACCAACCTTGTTATCCTCGTTCAGTACCCGACCCAACAAAGTCGGATCCAACGTTTTCACCAAGATCTCCATAAATAGTTTGTGTCCCCTTCTTGCAGCTTCGTGGAAAGGAGTGTTGTCTTCTTCGTTCTTGGCGCACAACATGTCTTGCAAAGCTGTAGCAGAAGCTCCATCCTCGTGATCCACGAGCACCTGTTGGGCATGTTTGATGAGAGATCTTACTATCCCTGCGTGTCCGAAAACCGCCGCTACGTGCATCGGAGTATTGCCTCTCGAGTTTTTGACGTTGAGAAGTAGAGACGAAGAGTTGATTTTGAGTATGGCATCGACCATATTGGCATGGCCATGTCTTGTAGCCACGTGAAGGATAGTGTTCTGTTCACAACCTACCGTCTTATGTAGCAGTTCCGAGTAATTTGGAACCTGAGACACCAGTTTTTCTGTCAGATTCTTGAACTCTTTGGCTTTGCCGGATCTAACTGCGTCGAACCACTTTGGTGTCGTTGCTTCTGCATCCATCTCTGCCTGTTGGGTGGTCTTTGATTTGGCTGTACTAGTAATGCAAAAATGCTTGTTATTGTTACATGTTTGTGTGTTTATAAGTATCTTGAAGTAGAACCAAGACATCAATTATTAATGACGAAGCTACCTACATATTCTTAATTTATCATATCATATTATATTCCATACGCCTTAATCGAAAAATAGACGAATATGTTTTTTTATGAGCAAATGGTTTAGAGGAATTTTCAGTTCGTTAGTATAAAAAGTTTTATTTAAATATAGTATTTTCCGTTTATTTTTGGACATGAAGTTTTTTTATCAGCAATGCATATTATAAAAGAAAAACTCCAGCTACTAACTATTCCCGACTTGTACATCTCAAAAACTTGTTGCTGACTTATTTGTCGATCAGATCAGTACCCTTGACTTATGATAATTACACAAACTAAACATTTTCCGTCAGAGATGACGGAGAAAGTTAGGAAAAACTCCAATAAGTAACTGCAACATGACTATTGAACTCAAAAACTAACCGTAGACTTGTTAGTTTTTTTAGAATTTCTTAACGTTTTTTGTCATCTCTAACGGAAAATGTAAGACCCGCTTCCGGTCGAACCGGTGACTTCGGAAGTCACTCGGGACTTTTCCGGAAACCAAACGAAGTAGCCACTATCACGGTTGGCTTCAGGGGAGAAAACCCTTTCGTTTGAGTATAATATTGGATAAAGTCAATTTTGGTCAAAACGAGACTTTATATCGACTAAAACTCCAATTTTAAAAGTGCTGGAATTTATTTTGGAAATTTAAATGACCTAGGGGAGGACACATGTCTATTTGTGGTTGAAGGAGAGAAAAAAGGATAGTCATTGTCCCTTTTACCCTCCCAAAGGCTTCTACATGGGTTTCTAACTCAAGGGCTTTTAGTCATTTGCTACTTCTAGGTATTATATTGGATTGGAGAAGCCAAAATCATTTCATTTTGCTTGTGGTAGCCGAAAATTGGAGAGGAAGAGAGGAAGAGGAGCTCTCATGGAAGCTTGAAGGAGAATCAAAGAAGAAGGAACCATGTGGAGTCATCCTCTAGCCTTCCACCCTCAAAAACACTAGCATCCTCCTCATCTTCACATTCTAGAGGTAATGGAACTCTTTACTCATCTTTTCTCTTCATCTATTTCCTTGGGTTTTGGGTGAGAAATGGTTAGATGATGTTGGGTTGAGTAGAAACGATGGGAGATGGTGTTGATGAAGGTTGATGAAGGGCTTGGTGAAGTTTTTGTGGAGAAATCAATGGTGGTTGGAGTTTTTGAAGTGGGTTTAATTTGATGAATCATTAGAAAACTTTTTTATGTATTGATTCCTACCATGGGTAGAGGAGTATTGATGGATTTGGACTGTTTTGGGGGTTGGATTGGGGAAATTTCTGGGTTTAAAGGTGGATTTTCGGGGTTGTGGAGCTGGAGGTTGAAGAAGGGCGAATCTGTCCTGGTGTGTCACGGATCCGTGACGGATCCCGTGACGGGCGAGGTCACGGCTCCGTGAGGGAGACCGTGACGGCACTCGTCCCGGCTCCGTGACGGTGACCGTGAGGGTTGCCATCACGGATCCGTGACCAGGTCCGTGACCCACCAGAGTGAGGGTTTCTTGGGAGTTTTTCGAAGTGTTTACACCTTGGTTTTGAGCTGAACTTTGGAAGGGTTTTGGGGGTCCTTCTTGCTGTTTAAGTGGAGCCTAATTAGTGTTTCTTTGTGTCCAAGACCTTGGGGATCGAGCTAGAGAAGCAAGGATCACACCGAGGCCCGAGGGAAGAGCGAGGTGGTGATCACCGGACTTCACCAAAGCATTGAAGAGGAGGACCTTGAGGTAGGGAAAGCCTTAACCTCTCGTTTGTGGTGCCTAGTATGCATGCTAAGTTAATAAAATTGGAAAAGGTCCTAGACATGCATATAGGATGCGAATAACTAGCTTAATTGTCTTTCAATTGCTAATAACCGGAGAGTCTAGTGGTGACCGATTAGGATGCCAATCACTAGTGTAATTCGCTTTTCAATACTTGGGGAATGATTGTCTGGTAGAGGAGCCTTGGCAAAGCCCTCGGATTAGTTGCGTGATAGGATCACATGCTTGGTTGTTGATTGCTTAGTGGATAAGCTAAAGAGTCTAATGAAACTAGCGAAATTGCATGCTTGAATGCTCTTTTGAAGGCTTTATGATTTAGTTGATCATACTCGTATTTGCCCGTTGATTGTATTCGAATGATTACTTGTTTTACTTGGTTGGTTGTTGGGGGTATCGAGTATGACTGGTTGTACCGAGCGGTGCAATCAGGTGATCGATGCCCCGGTGGTTTGAAACTGGTAAGTGAACGGTAAGTTGGAATTGTGTGTTGGTGTGCTATGGTTGTTTGATTCGTGTGCGATGTGTTGTGGTGAATTGGTGATGGTTGAGCCGTGTGTGGACTTGGATTGATGGTTGTTGAGTTTGTATTACTTCATATTTCGGTTGAGTGCGTTATTCAATTAGTAACCGTTTTTCATTAAAATTGCCCACGTGTGCGCTCCCTATGGGAGTATGGCCCTAGGTTCCCGATGACCTAAAATCCCTTGGAGGCGTTTCTGAGACTTCCGATGATATGTGCCTTGAAGGGTGTTTCCGATAGTCTCAACGATATGCGTCTCCTCTGGATTGGAGGGAAAATCCGAGAGGACACGTAAGACGTGGATCGGAGGGTGGTGACCTCATGTACCACGGCATTGTTTGGTTTATCTATTGTCTCCAATTGTTAAGAACTTCTTGTTAACTTTATTAATGAATTTATTTGTGATGTTATGGACTACCTTGTGGAACGTTCTGTGAATTGTGGATCTTGTGGGCTTTACCGTTGATTCTTTGGAGTCTAAGATTCACTATGTTATGTGTTTTCCCTACTGAGCGTGAGCTCACCCCTATGTTTCACTGTTGTGTCTACATGCTTGTTTGAGGAATAAAAGCTTGGGCGCTTCTCGGCGGGGTACTTGTTATAGGCTTCGGACTTTATTTTTTTTTGTTTTGAACCAAACTGTGGAGATTATTATTATTACCCCCTTGAGGGTTATTTCATGTTTGAACTACGTTTTGTTGGATTCAAGTTATAGTTTTGGAGTTTTATGGATTTTGATTTAATTGGTTATCTCCTTTGCTCTTATTTTACTTGTCATGCCTCGAGTCCGGGCAAGAACCGGATTTGGGGCGTGACAGAAAATGTTAGTTTGTAATGGAAAATGTTAGTTTGTGTAATTATCATAAGTCAAGGGTACTGATCTGATCGACAAATAAGTCAGCAACAAGTTCTTGAGCGGTACAACTCGACGATAGTTAGTTCCTGGTTTTACCCCTATTCTAAAATCTCAATTCTTTTTATCATCAAGGCAAATATATAAATGAAGCCTCTTCAGATGGTGAAAATGAGTACAAGATGAATCAAAATCTAGCTACATATCACAAAAACCTAAAGATGGACGCAACCATCTATAAGGGTGCAACCACAACACTGATTATTTAAGATTAAAGGAGAAACCATGGTTCCTAATCTGCTTTGAGCTTTGTTTTCGCGATCCTAGTTTTGGATGGGAAAAGACAGAAATGCCCTCAACAAAAGTCAATAACCTGAAGTTGGGCTTGACCTTTTTTTACACTTCCCAAGTATGACCTTCCCATTTTTCGTTGAGGGCATTTTGGATTTTTCCCTACCAAAACTAATGTCCCTGTTAATTTTGACGACAAACGATAGTCCATGCAAAGAATGAAAAGGTGATAGTTAACAAATGCAACATAACCGGCGAGGGGTTTGGCCGGTTGGCTTTGGTTTTGAAGACCTACTTGAAGTGGAGGAATTCTCATCGTCGTCGTGAGTTTTCGCTTGGATTTGTTGGTGCGGTGCGGGCTCCGGCTTCTGAAATCGTGGCTTTCCTCCAGGTTTGGTCTCCCTCCTTTGAACTCTTTTGTCTCTCTATTTTAGAGAGGTCGAACTGGCCGTTTACCCCGGTGTTGGCCGGCGGCTTATCAGTCCAATCTTGGGGGTTTCTGAGAGTTGGGACTTTAGGGAAAATTTTAATCACTCGATATCTTTTTAGATGTCGGTTCTCCGCTTTTGGATCACCCCTTTGTGTTAGTTAGGGGTGAGTTACTCTAAGGGTAACGGAGGACCGAGTGATGGTTTACCCCCTTTGGTTTCATGTTGGTTTGATTCAAGAAGTTAAAGTTTGGGCGGCAGTAGGTTGTTTGGGTCTTTGCTATTTTTTTCCATTCTTGTTAGGTTCTGGATTCAGTTTGCTAAATGGTTGGTAAATGTACTCTGGTAAGAGTCCATGTTCCTAGTAGTTTTGTTAAATTCTCTTGGGTAAGAGTCCCAGTTCAATCCCCGTCTGTGGGTTTTCGTTTTTTTTTTCTTTGAGGTCCATTGTCTATTTTCTTCAAGTTAGTAATATCTGGGTTTATAGACATGTGGTTTACCCATTGTTTGGGTTAGTTTTTCTGGTTCGAGGTGTTTTTATGGCATGCTCTTTGTCTGTAAGATAAGGGTATTCCCTTGACCTTGTTTTCGGTTTGAAAACATGTTCTTTAGTAATACTTTGCTGATAAAAAAAGGCAACTCCAGGTTAGGATCGCGAAAATAAAGATCAATATAGGTTAAGAGCCATGGTTTCCCCAAGATTAAACATTGCCTGGCGATTTCCTCTAATAAAAAATAATATATCATCCGCGAACTGTAAATAAGAAATCGAGGCCACTCTGTTATAAAATTGTACCCCCTCAAGCCCAATCAAAAAGAAAAAATAATTTTTTTCATGGACTTTATCCCATCCTTGTAGCAATATATGAACTCCCCATACCATATTTACTCCGTTGTATTTGAATGATGGGTGATTCAAGGGTTAACAATTGTTTATCCATTGTTTTTTTTATAAGAGAACAAATTGAAATTACCTTTTGAGAAAAAAGATACAAGACAAGGGTTCCCAACCCAGCTATAGATCGAGAAAAATTGCCAAAAAGAGTCAACGGAAAAGAAAGACGTGTAAAACAAACTACCCATCCCCCAAACCAAACGGTGAAATGAAACCTTGAGGAAAACTCCATGTGCAACCTTGTGAGTATGCAGTTATGTGATTGCTTGTACAGCCTTGTGATTTTGCAGCCTTGTGTATCTGAGCAAAATTCCAAATGCAACCTTCGTGAACCAGTAGCAAGTGATTGTGTAAGAGGATGGGAGAGTGCCAAGAAGTCCAAAAAAAAAACAGATCTGTAAAACCGGAATTTTCCACCAATAAGCACTTGAAAAAAACTGCGAACACTACCACCCAAGGGCTGTCATCCCAAATATATGAAGGATTTAAAACACATCTCATCTCAACAAGTCCCCTGAACCCAATACTTGGACATAGTACTTGTAAATGTCGGTGGCCATGACCACGATCGGTTGAGACAACTCCAGTGAAAATCAACGGAGCCCGCAAGACCAAACTACTAAACCAATTGATTTCCTAGGGCTAAAAATCCCCATGCCCCCCATCCCGTCAATATTGATAAGCAGGTTGAACAAGGGCGAGTGGGAAAAGGACAATCTCAAGTTACTACCTTGTCTCAGAGTTCCAACGCATGGACTACAATTCGTGGGTTGGTTGCCAAGAGGAAGGAGGTGACTCATGTTTACCGGGGTTTTTCTTTTCTTTGCTGGTTTTTTGTTTTCTGTTTATTTGTATTTATTTTGGTTAGGAAAAGGCTTGGCCTTTTGGCTCCCCTTAGTTGAGCCCCTCTGTAATCGTTGGTTCTCACCCTGATTCTCCTTGAATCAGGGCTTTCCGATTCTTTTTGAATCGATCTTATTAATAAATTTTCGAGCTTATCAAAAAAAAAATCCTCATGCCTTCGCCGGCGGCCAGCCCCAAACCGAGGATTCCGCGCAACAAAAGTGTACGAGGGCCCAAGGAAATGAATCGAGAAAGTAGAGCAGTAGGGAGAGAGATGAAAATCAGTCATAAATAGAGAACAGCTACCTCAGGAGTCGCAGACGAGTTAACCAATCTACAAACGAAGCGACGAAGAAGAGCAGTTGACCCACCAACGGTAACCACGGACCAGAGCCGCTACGATCCTCAAAGAGGAAGCGCGTCCAACGCCGGAGCCAGCGAGCGTCATCAGGATCCGGAGAGCCAGGCTCAAGCTCCTTGACGCCGAAGGAGTCACCGCCCACGCAACTAAAACAAACACAAACGAAAGGAGGTCGGACCAAGCAACGACCCGAACCACCAACCAGGCCCGGACCCAGACCAGGCCCAGGCCTAGGCCGAACCCTGAATAGACAGGCCCAGGCCGAGACCAAAGTCCAACCGGACCCGACCTAGGCAGAACAACACCGAAGGAGGAAAACTCCGGTGACCCAAACCTTGAACGCCGGCGACAACAGCTTCCAATGAGGCAGCAGCAGCAACTTCTGACGTGGATGGACACCACAGCGACGAACCAGGTGAAGTCGAGCTCCCACTCAAAACAAAAACCAGATCTGGGCATGCCAGATCTGCGAGCGGCGAGCCAGAACAACGATGCTCCGACAAGCTTCTCCAGATGCTGCAACGAACAACGACGCTGGAGAAAGCACGAGGCGCGACTAGATCTGCAAGGAGGGTCCGACGAGAATGCTGAAACAGAACGGGGGAGGGGAAAGGGAAACGGGTACACCGAAAGGAGAGAAGAAAGGCAAAGTCCCCGCCGACGACATTAGAGGCCGGAGCCGATAACATCGTCGACGGGAAGAGGCGTCACAGAGAAGACGGCTAGGGTTGGGTTTCGGGAGCACAGAGAGAAAGTTAGGCCCTCAGGTGGAGCCGTCTTGGAAACATAATCTTTAAAGGAACCTCTATGTGGCGTTGATTGTACTAAGACTTGTTGATCCATTGTTGATCCCGCATTAGGCCGTGAAATTCATTTCTTATCCCGATCCTTTCCCGAAACAAACTATTTTTTTTTTTGAGATACAAAACAAACTTTTGCAATGAATTAACCATTCAATTATAAAAATTAAACCTGTAATAGAAATCGAGAAAGAAAAGTCAAGAAGAGCGAAGGATTTGAAGTTCATGCCTCGAGGTTGGATCTGGACAGTAAAATAAGCAAGTTGATACAATTACAAGTTAGCTGCTTCTTGCACTTTTCTTCCTTTTCCACGTGATTCATTAGTCAACCCAAACAAAAATATTCTATATCTGCAAACAACAAAATAATTTAATCAACAGTCAGAAAGGAACTCTCCCTCCGTCAAAGCTACCGGAGCAGAGAATGTCAACTCCGTCCCCTTTATAATTTCTAGCAATTATCACGTATTTGGTGTTCCGATAATGTGAGGAACACCAAGTCTTCGTGCATATTGTGAGCATGCACATCTGTTTTTGTGGTCTGACAGCCTTCTCGTCTTGTTTCTACTAGAAAAGCATCCGCTTGTATTTCAAAGGGTGAATTTATTTGTCATCGTCGACACCCGTTACATCATATTATTTTGGGGAAACCTCGGATCAGTCCGATAGTTTGACCTTTTTTCGCATGTAAAGACTGTCTTCACCTTTGTTTTGTTGTCCTGACAGTCCATCTTTTCGATATTATCAGATAAGGACAAAATCTGTAACAGAGCTAACGATAGTATTAGAAAAGTCTAAATTACCCCTAACTATTCTCGCACGTCCTACCAATAATTTGACCTTTTTTATTTTTTGATACATGAATATGAAAAAAATCATATTATTTTTTAATTATCCTTAATTATTTGAAAATATTAATTTCTTTTCATAATTCTTTATTAATCTTAATTTTAAAAAAATCAGTTTTATTTATTTAAATCAATTTTATTAATAAAAATCAGTTCTTATTTATAAAAAATTAATATCATTTTATTTTTAAAAATAATTTTTAGAAAAATAATTTTTATTTTTAATCTCAATCTCATTCCCTTTTAAACCTCTTCTTTTCGGTATCTTTATTTATGTTAAAACATATTAACAAATAAATAAAACCAAAATACAATGAACATTTTCTTCTTCTTTTCCTGAAGTCCAACTGGGCCCAAGGCCCGAGTCCACAATGGGCCAAGGCCCGTCCCTTGTTGTTGTCTGGTCTGAGACCCATTCGAACCGGGCCTGGCCCTAAGGCCCAATGTCACTGGCCCAATGACCTGGCCCAAGACCAATCTGATGTGCTCGGCAAGAAACGAGGGCGTCGAAGGCTCCGGTGACGGCGTACGGTGTCGGCGTCGGACGACGAAGGGAAGGGGGAAAAGAGGCAGAGGAGGGTGTCGGACCTCCGGCGACACCGTGGCCGTGACAGGAAGGCTCGGAACGCGGCTCCGTTCCTGCTCCAGCCTCAGATCTGAAGCGCCCGTGAGTTTCTCCGGCGAAACAGCTCGCTGCCGTCCTTGCTCCGGCGATGCTCGTCCACTCAAGCCTGGCGCGGTGAGGGTCCGTGCCGAGGTAGGTCAGAGGAGAAGCAGGGCGAGAGGGTCTCAACCCTATCGCTCCTCCCGTCGCTGGCGCGATGCTGCTCGGTTTCGGTGACGGTAGACCAAAGGAGGGTAAGCGAGGGCGGTGGTGCTGAATCCGGGGACGACGAGGCCGGTTTTGAGGGTGGGAAGGTCCGTTGAAGTGAGGGAGGATGAGGTCGCGAGGGAGAAGGAGATGGGAAGAGAGAGAGGATCGAAGGGGAAGCAGAGACGCGGCTCTGAAATGTGCCTCGGTTCGCGTGCCTGAACACCTGAGAGAAGGAGGGGCTTTAGGGTTTCGTTTGGGTTGGGCCAGCACTGGCATCGTGGGCCGGCGTGAGTAAGCTGGTTTCGGCCCAAATGGCCCAACCTCCAAAGACAGACCAATTCTCTTCCTTACTCTTTTTTTTTACTCTTCCCTCTCAAATTCCCTTTATTGCGAAAACAACCCTCAAGGTTTCGATTCTTTCCAAAATGTTACCCTTTGAAAGAGTGGGGTTTTACACACGTGCCCCTCCTGGGACCTTAACAGGTCCGCCCTTGTACATCACAACTGTTGAAGAAGCGATGGAGGAAGGTTTGGACCCTCGATAACGACAAAGTAAGAGTCGTTGCTAGCAGAGGGAGCATCGGCCTCGAGAGGTGTTGTGGCAAAAAGTCTGTTGATTGTATTGTATATTTGTGAGAGATACAAGCCTTTATATTATAGGCTATGGAAATGTAGAGAAACAAAGATTTGAATTCAAAACTATACATATCTATCTAAGATGGTGTTTGTTGAGGAGTCGGTTGAGATTGTATTGACTAGGTATTGATATCCCTAACACACACACAACGCCGCACCCCCCCCCCCCCCCCCCCCCCCCCGACAAACATATGCATAGAGGCAGTTGGTCAAATAGATGAGAGAAGGGAGGTAAATGCAGCTGCTTGGTAAGAGCATCAGCTAGCTGACGATCCTAAGAGATATGCTTGACAACCAGGTAACCCGCAAGAGTTTGTTCTCTGACAAAGTGGTAGTCCAACTCAATATGCTTCATCCGGTCATGAAATAAAGGGTTTGCAGTCACATAAGTGGCACTAATGTTGTCACATCAAAGCGTGGGTGTACTGTGAGAGACCCAAAAATCCTTTAATAGAGAATGCAACTAGATTCAAGAGTAACATTACTGACCGCTTTGTATTCACTTTCGGTAGATGAACGAGCAATGGTGCTTTGCTTCTTGGACACCCACAAAATAAGGGAACTACCAAGAACGACAATTATCAAGATCGCCACCCAATCACTATCAGTGTAGCAAGTAAATGACAAATATGTCTCACTAGGGAAATAAAGCCGCATTTCCATGGTGCCTCGGAGATAACAAATAACCCGCTTAAGCGACGTCTAGTGAGCATCAGTGGGGGAGTGCATGAATTTACATAACTTGTTGACGCCGAATGCGATGTCAGGTCTAATGTGCGAAAGATACTGGATACTACCCACAATCTTCCTATAATTTTCATACTCAACCAACAGCAGAGTACTTGATGTTTTGACAACGAGCCAACAAGCATCAGAGTGGCACAAGGTTTGGACTCACACATGGAAAAGGAGTGCAGTAAATCAAGAATTTAGCGCTTTCAGGACAACGTACTACCAGATGAATTTGATTTAAACTCCATCCCATGGAAATAATTTAACGAGCCCAGTCTTAAACAAGTAATTATGCCTTCAATGTGCAAATCACTAAAGAGATAGCAGCAATAGACGATTCAGTAATAATAATGGCATCGACATAAATAAGAACATATATAGTCCTACCTAATAAGGTGAGTAATAAAAGACTAGGATCAGAAACCGAAGATCGAAACCCAATTGTTTGAAGAAATTGTGTGAGGCGTGAATAGCATACTCGAGGTGCCTACTTCAGACCATACAACGACCATTGAAGTTTGCGCACATGATCCGGGAAAGTGGGACCAACAAAGCCACGAGGTTGTGTCATATAAATTTCCTCATTCAAGCGACCATGAAGGAAGGCATTAAAGACATCAAGTTGGTGAATACTCCACTGATATTTCGAAGCCAATGCAAGGAGAACTCTGATGGTTGTAGCTTTGATGAGCGGGTTGAAGGTCTCAAAAAAATCCACACCATGTTGTTGGGTGAAACCTCGAGCCACAAGGCGCCTTATAACGATCAATGGACCCGTCAGACTTTCGCTTCAACGTTAAAAGCCACTTGTTATCATCAACATTAGCACTAATAGGTTTAGGAACAAGAGACCACGATTTATTGGCACGGAGAGCCTCAAGTTCAGTAGCCATAGGTTTGTGCCATTCACCACATTTACTAGATTGTGCAAAGGTCTTAGGTTCAAGATATCGGTAATGAATGGATGTAGAAGCATGAAAGGTTGTAAAAGGTTGTGTGGAGAGACGCTTAGAAGGGGATCTAAGTGTCATACGATGGTTTCAAACAGGCTGTGGGGGTCAGGTTCAATACTGGTAGGAAGAGGAGAGATGCAGGTGTGAAGATATCTTGTGAGTTCAAAGGAGCATTTGGGATTATGGCGTAGTCAGGAGAGATGAGGCGTCATTAGGTGAATAAGGTAGGGAGTGACCCGTTAGAATGAGAGATAACAGGAGGAGGTAAGGTCATACCTGAAGCACAGACCGGAGATATAGGAGCCTGTACAAAACTAACAACAAAGCAGGAGGCAAAATGGGAATGAAGACACATATTGGCTATAACAAAAGGAAGTAGGATTGAAGGAGACATGATTAGAGATAAATAAACGACCAGAATCAGGATCAAAGCAATAAAAACATGCATGTTGATGTGCCAAGGCTAAATAAATACGAGGTTTTGAACGACAAGAAAACTTGTAAGAGTTATATGGCCCTAAGTAGGGATACATTGCACACCCAAATGGTTGAAACTCAATATATTTAGGTACATAATTAAACAGAAGAAAATAAGGAGTAGAGTTTTTTAATATCGGAAAAGGTAAGTGGTTGATGGAAGTCACTATCGTTGTGAAGGCATATGTCCAAAACTGAAAAGGTAAGTTTGCTTGAGCAAGCAATGTGAGACCAGTGTCAATAATATGACGAATCTTTAATTCGCAAGACCATTTTGAGTATGTGAGTAGGGGCAAGACACACGATGCAACATGCCTTGAGTGACAAATTATTTGTGGAGTTTTGTGTATTCCCCACCCCAATCAGATTGAAAAGCCTGAATAGTTTTATGAAATTGTCTTTTGATCAACGCCTCAAAGTTAAGAAAATAGATTGCACATCACTTTTATTTTAATTTAGTATATCCAAGTAAATCAAGTGAAATCATCAACAAACAAGACAAAATACTAACGACCGTTCATTGATAGAGTTAGAGACGGGACCCAAACATCCGAGTGAACAATTTGAAAGGGTACAGTGCTACGATGCATAATGCTAGGAGAGGGAGATCGACATTTTACCGAGGTGACATGCCTCACAATGATGAATAGAAGACACTTTGAGACTTGATGACGTCGGAAGTGGTGCGAAGAGAGAGATGACCAAGGCGAGCATGACAATTGATGTGAACGTAAAATACATTCTATTTGATATGTTTTTAGCCCACATTCTTGAGCTTTTCAGTCCCGGGATGGTGTTTTTTGATGAATATTTATCTTGTTTTGTGCAGTTTATCGATCTCCAAAGGAATCGGGAAATTGACGTTTGGCTCAACGCACGGCGTGCGGCCAGCATGCATCGTGCACGCCCAGCGCACGGCGTGCGTGCGACGTGCACTGGCGCGATTCTGTCAGTTTTTAAGTGTAAATTTTCTATTTTAACCTTACTTTCGAGGGGGTATAAATAGGAATTAGGTCAGAATTATTGGGGATCACGAAATTCAGAGGAAAAACACTTGGGAGGAGCTTTTGGAGACTTTTGGGAGAGAGATCGAAGATCAAACAAGAGTTCTAACACTACTTTTGAAGGTTTTTCATAGTTTGGATTCAACTTTGATTCTTATATTACTTTTTCAGTCAATATGATTATCATTTGTCACGCCCCAAATCCGGTTTTGGCCGGACTCGAGACGTGACCTGAAACCATCGAGATGAAAGTAGTAAAACAGTAACAAATTCTTTTAAAGCTGAAAGCGAGTCCAATATATTTCTCAATAATTAAATCCAAAATTCAAATATAGTGTCATAACTTTGACCAGTAACAGAAGATAAATAAAGTTCAACGATGTGGACCAACACATCTCTAATACAATCCTCAAGACATCAGGAAGCTCCCGAGCCTCGAATTCCCCAGATCTCAAGCACACCTGTACACACAATAAATAAACAAGTAGGGGTGAGCTTACGCTCAGTAGGGAAAATCGTAAACAACTTTAGCCTCCAAGTTTAATATTAAAACTGCTTTAGTTCGATGTCACAAAAGTATTTAAAACCCTTAGACCAAAAGATATAATAAACAAATAAGAAGCAACGATAACAATAGCGCATTCTCAAGGATAACGATAACTTCCCAGAGAATAAATGAGAACATTATAATAAAATAGAAAACCGACACAACTGGGAACGAGTAAATACTATCAATCAATGAAATGTTATGGAATCCGTGTAATGAAATAGTATCGCTTTTTCAAAGATAACAATAACTTAAAAGATTCCATGGAAACACTAAAACGTAACGTAACGATTTAAAATGGGAGTAATTGATGTCACGCCAACCACTTGCTTTCTCAAGCCTCCGATCCATGGATAGATTCTGGGATCACCTCGGTTCCCATATACCGATCTACCAGAGTATCCATATCATATCAGATTTTCCCTCGGTCCGGAGGAGGCACATAGATCGAGGCACCGGAAACCATCCCATAGGGACGCTCATCGTCGGGATTCTCGGAAATGCCTCCAAGGGACCATATGTCATAGGGAACCAAGGTAGTGCTCCACTGGGACGCACGCCCTTGGGTTAAACCTCAGTAACCATCTCTCATGAAATAATCCACTCAATATCCCGCAGGATCTGCCGAGCCCTCAGGCTCCTCTCATCACTCAATATCCTGCATGATCTGCCAATAATCAATCAATGTCCCGCAGGACCTGCCAATAATCAATCAATATCCCGTAGGATCTGCCAATAATCACTCAATATCACGCAGGATCTGCCAATAATCAATCAATATCCCGCAGGATCCGCCAATAATCAATTCTCGTAATATCCAGTAACCAATGCCCTTACTCAACCAATATCTTACTGTATCTGCTCCCCCCCCCCCCCCGGTGTAGTACAGAACCAAACAAACAAACAAACACTCAAGAAGAAGAATAAGGAAAATGTACTGTAACTTATCCACCAATCAACAATTATCGAATCACACTTCCACCACAACACACAAAGACATTCACTCAATCCTCAATCTTAGAAGTACACACGTTCATCAATACATACCACACGAGATTCATACCCACAATTACCCTTACCGTCATACTTACCTGTCACGAACCAGCGGTACATCGATCACCTGATTGTACCCCGTGGCACAACCAGTCATACTCGATCATCCGTTCAAACAATAAGTAATTCAACACGTAACCACTCAACTAAGCCAGTAAACATTCAACCCATCAAGCAATCATGTAAACGTTCAATCAATCAATTAAGCATACGATTTAGCTAGTTTCTTTAGACTCTTAACTTGTTCAAATTAATCACTCAAACATGTGATCCTAACACAACTAATTCGAGGGCTCATCACAACATCTCTACCAGTAAATCAAATCCCAAGTATTGAAAGCAAGTTACACTAATTCTTCTCATCCTCCGTTCTTCACACGGGTCCCGGATTGGCCTTCGTTCTTCTAGCTCGGGTCCAAGCCCTTGTGCTCGGGCGAAGTCCCGTCTTGGTTTGACAAAGAAGGAGTCCAATCAAAACCGGTAAAAGTCCAAAGTCCACTGATTTAACCAAAATTAACTATTAAAATGCTCACCTTAAATTAATTAAATTCATTAATTAAAACTGATTTTAAAACATTTTCTTTGAAACCGGGTTGACCCGGTTCCGACCCGGTTCCGACCCGGATCCGGACCCGAGCCCGGTCCAGACCCGGTTCAGGCCTGAACCCAAGTCCAGGTCTCTGGGCCCAAGGCCCATCCTCTTTCTCGTCTGGCTCGAGGCCCGTGTCTGTGGCCTGAGTCGCCCGGCCCAACGTCCCATCCAGGCCCAAGGCCTGCCAGCCTTAACCCTGAGCTCGTTCAGCTCCAGCGAGCTTCGTGTGTTCCGGCCACCGTCTCCGGCGGCGACAACCCCAGAACTCGTGCGACGAGCCGGCGGAGCTGAGGAAAAGGGCGGCGGAGTCCGGTTGTGGTTAGACGAGGGGTACGACGTCATGTACGTCGTCAGGAGCCGTGCTTTGCTCAGATCTAGGGCTCGAGACATCGTCGGCGGTGGTTCCTTCAGTAATAGCTCGTATCGCGCTCGAAAAGGTGCAGATCTGGTCGGTACGAGGTCGGGGGAGAAGAACCCAGGCGAGGGAAGACTCGATTTAAGCCCGGAAGGGCGAAACCGACGGAAAAGATCGCCGACGTTGGTTCGAGTTCGCGTGCGAGCTTTGCTTGCGAACTGAGAGCAACCTCAGGTGAGCGCGACCGAGAGGCTGGACACGAGGGTGAGGGTTAGGTAGCAGAAGGAGTAGAGGGGGAGGAAGCTCCGGCGAGGTTTGCGAAGGAGACGCCGGCGTGGGTTTGGATCTGGAGAGGGAGAGACGTGCGAGAGAGAAGCGAAGGAGAGAGAGAGAGAGAGAGAGAGACGCGGTGCTGTTTGCCTCGGTTCGCGTGCCAGAACGCGTGAAGAAGGGAGCTGAGTGGGCTAGGGTTTCAACGTTGTGTGGGTTTGGGCCGCGCGTCGCTGATTGGGCCCAAGCTGGTCCAATCCCCCCAACTCAGTCCAAAAAGCTTCTTTTCCTTCTTTTTTTGATTTTTCCCTTCGATTTCCATCCGTTGCAAACTCAAACCCAAACGTTTCAATTTTCCAAAAAGTTACCCTTTTTAAAGAGCGGGGTTTTACATCATTGTTCTTATTATCTCTATGTGTTCTTATTCCATTGATATGAACTAAAAATCTCATTGATCTAGGGCTAGGGGAACGATGTGATGATTTGAATTAACGTGTTTTGGTTATACATTTGACAAACTAATATATAGGATATCGTTTATTTAATTCTGCTCTTAATGCTTCATTGCCTTGATAATGTGATGCATGATTTAATTATATTAACCAACAATTGAGAAATGAGGTTAATGTGAGGAAATAAGAATTAAATAGCTCGGGTTTTAATCTAAGCCAAAACACAATTAGACTGACACGAGTGCAATAACCATAGGAGTAAAACCCGAAAGCTAGAGGAATTCATAGATTGTAATGCTATATACCGCTCTACACCTAGATTAGAGATAATTAGGTGGACTGAGTATGTTAGGGTCCTAATACGATCGAGAGATGGTTAGGACTATACTTAGAGAACTCTCGTTGCCCTTAGAATAGTATTAGTTGCAAATGTGTATCGGAACCCGTTAAGTTATTCATCACATTCGAACCCCGTCAATGTCCTAGATCGCCTTTAATCTCTGTTATCCAATCCACTTGTGATTTTGTGCTCTATTCTCGGATCATTTATATTACCTATTATTTTCATGAATTTATTATTTTCCAAAACAAATCAAACATCGGAATAGGAATAGCTTGACTAGCGAATTAATTAACTAAAGTGCTTGTCTAGTTGCTCCCTTGGGTACGATATCTCGGACTTAAAACCCAAATACTACTTGACGACCGGTACGCTTGCCGTACCATTCTGAGGGTTAAATCTCGGAGTGTCAAGTTAATGGCGCCGTTGTCGGGGAACAACTAAGGCAACTCTGATACGTTTGTAATTCGTGTTAAGACTATTCCATTTTTGTGTGTGTATATATTTGTTTAGTTGATTCATTGCATTATAACTTTTATGGAGAATTGGTATTGTGATATTGTGTATTGTGATTGTTGTGGAGCTTATGACCATTCTAACTATAATTGTGAGTACTTGAATTCAAATGCATATTGTCAATATTGGGAGGACGCTTCCACTTTTGATCAAGGTTATCAAGTGGAACCGCAAGAGTCGTCCTCCAAACTGGAGCAGATGATGCTAACTATGATGGCACAGATGAAGGAGGATAGTGAGATGTACAAAGCATCTGTGCAGGAGCAGAAGATAGTGAACCGAAACATTGATTCCCGGTTCCAAAAGTTGGAAATTCAACTGGGTCAAATAGCCAATGCAATGAATCAAATAAATCCTATTCTACAAGTGGTGAATGAGAGAGCTCTACACGATCAAACAATTCACATTGAGGAAGATCAGTCCGAGCACTTAGGTGATACAACAGAACAAGAAACTCATTATCCAACCATGATTTGAGAGGTAAGTGCGGAATGTGAGGTATCAAGTTCTTACTCATCTTGTACAATATCTATTCCATCTCCATGTAGTTTTGATGCTTTGAATTCTGTAGATGTAAATAATAATTGTATAATTGTAGAAAATAATTCACAAACTCTTTCTGAGCCAAATCCTTCCATAGTATCCATAGAGTTGGCTGACAAATCTATAAGATATCCAAGGGGTACTATGGAAGATGCTCTCAAGAGAGGGGTTGTATTTGAATCTTCCATTGATTTTATTTTGGTAGACATCGAGCATGATGTCGAAATTCCCTTTCGTATGGAAGATTCATTTTTGGATTCTAGCAAATCAACTCTATATGTTCAACCCGTCCCATTGATTTTTAAATTAAATGTTGAGCATAGAGTTGTTAATATTAAGCATGAATTTGATGATACATTTGCTAGTCCCTATCACCCGTTTGTGAATTGTTACTCAATTGTGGTAAATGCTCTTGACGCTTGTGGTCGTGAGACTTTTCCACCTCATGGGATTCATATCCTTATCGATTTTTGCCAAGATGAGTCAAATCATAATTATTCTGTTCAGGCGAGCTTGATGAGATTAGCCTTGAGTTTGGAACTTGTGCAAAACTCAAGAAAATGGATTTTGTACTACATTGTGTATCTTCTCCTAGTTTTTCACTCACATGTAAAGAGAAGGGCGCAATGGAAGTATGAAATTTGTGGGAGGCCCCCTGATTGAGCCTTCTACTCGTCGAGCTAACGACGTTAAACAAACACGCTTGTTGGGAGGCACCCCAACTATGGATTGGAGAGCGTATGGACATTGATCATATGCGAGGCGTCGGGATCACATGAGCTCGATCGGGCGAGGAGCTCTTCATTCATCCATGCATCACCACCCCGAGTCAGATGCATGCCACACAGCGATCCTTCGAGGGGCAGTATCTCTTACCCTCCTTCTTTATATTGATATTGTCGCTGTCTTACTCTTAGATACTATGTGCTGGGTGCTGAGCACTCGAGTTATCGTGCTGATAATTTATGTATCTAGGACTATATGGTGGTTGTCATATATGCGATCTGACAAGTATGGGGTGCATGTGTATTTATGTGTTCGAGTCGCACTAGGGACAGTGCTTAGGTTTAAAGTGTGGGGTGGGATGCTTTGCATTATGCTCTGTACTTTATCTGCATTAGGTTCATGCATCATTTGTGGAAAAAAAAAATAAAAAAAAAAAACCTTAAAAAAATCAAAAAATATTTTTTGGTGTTTTATGCAGCTAGTGTGCATGATCTTAAGGTTTCGATGATTGGAATGTTGAATATGCTCATCTTTCTTACATAATTCAAAGGTTTGCATTGATTTGGTATGAATGAATCGACTTGTGTAAGCACATGCATTAAGGTATGCTCGTTTGTTTGCATTCTGGATATTCACTTTGATGTGTGCTTGAGTCCTCTAATTCCTATGCATGGAAACCTGAGTCTAGAACTTCACAGATATCCCCTCGAGGCGAAATAAACATAAGGAATTAAGTGATTAGGAAAATGATCATAGACCATTTTTGGATCGTTTGTGCTAAATTGCCTACCTATGTAATTATGATTATCCACTAGTTACCCTTATTGAGCTTTGGCCTTTCTATTGCGACTCCTTGACGACCTGAGGTCCTCTGCCTCGTAGTATTGCGACTCCTTGACGACCTTAGGAAGTCACTCGGCCTCGGCCTGGTCCTCTGCGCTCTGACGGTCTCCCGAAGATGCTTCTTAACGGCTAGCGCCTGATCCACTAGTACATAAATTCCTCATTCCGAAGGTAACAACTTGATCCGCGACAGACGGGGTGAGTCCTCTCTCGAACGCCCGTGGTGGCTCTCCTCGGTTTGCGTCATCTCGGCGCAAAGCGGTACAGGAACGTAAACCTTGCCTCATACTTAAAGACGGTCATCCCTCTCTACTGCACGTTCAACAACTGTTGGTGTTGGTCCTCTCGAACGGGTCAAGGGAGAGATACTGTTCCAGGAACAATCTAATGAACAGCTAAAAGTCACCTCCAACCCTGATTTGCACAAGCTGCCACCAGTATCCTGCTTCTCTCTCAAGCCGAACGGTTGCGAAAAACATTCTCAGATGTATTGGGTCTCGAGGTAGGGTTGGAGATGAACCAACTCGCAGCGGAAAATCAAGGAAAACCAAGAGACGATTAAAACCATGAAACAACTAACAAAGAATGGATTCACAAGAGAAAAATTCAGCACTAGTTCTTACCAAAACAAGAACACCGGGTAACGAATGATTGGCTTGAGTCTCCAAGACGCCTACGTATCCACATGGGAATCAAAGCCACGTAGTTCTTCTCTTTGAGGACTCAAGAACACAAAAATGGAGGTGGGAGCTTGCCAAACCCGAAATTGCAAGGGAAGGGAGAGAGAAGTTGTGTTTCCTATTCTTGTCTTGTGTTTGTTATGTTGAAAAAAGATGACTTAAACATACCAAAACCCATACTTGTCCAACTATAGGCATGGGACAAGTATGGTGTCAAGTAAGGTGTAAATAGGACAAAGTATGGCAAGACAAGATTGGGTTAGGTGGTGAATCACCAACACCTTAATCCTTGTCTTGCTTACTTAGTACTAATTAATCAAGACTTGATTAATTAGTTCCATGGGCCTTGGTTGCATGGGCCTTTCATGGGCCTCTTGGAACATGGCCCGTGGCCATTTCCAACGAGGTCCCGTGATTCGCTCATCGCCTCCAAGCCTTCCATACCGGAAATGTCCAACATTATCCGACGCGATCAATCCCAAGACTCCAAGCCTTGTCTCGATCCGTAAAGTCCTATTCACTTACGGGCACATGACCCAAAACCCAGTTTTGGTCATGTCCCGAGACAACTCCCTTTTGGCCATTCTCCATAAATGTGTCAATGAGTTTCATCCTCCGGTGTGACCCTTAGGTTTATGCATGTCAATAGATCAACGTAAAATCCCATTTTACTTCATCCTATTTAAGTGGCAACTAACGAGACTTTAGTATTGCCCGACATTACATAACGAATCGACCCTGTCGATTCTAACCTTTCCGTCGTCCCTGTCATTATCCTTTTTATCTCCGATATCCTGATTGAGATAAGGCATAGAGCCGTCATCCATATTATTCTCAATCACCGTTCCTTGATATGTGAGATGACTGAAGATATGATACCCAGTATCATGTGCATGGCCATGCTATTCTTTCAGTCACTCTCGATCAAGCGGCCGAGAACCGATATCTTTCTCATACCTCAGTATGAGGGATAAATCCCTTAGCCGCCTTTCGTGTCACTCATGTAGCCCGTCCCCAAGCCAATCCTGGCCGTTATGGAAGCCCTGTTACGGACAACGTTAGGCTCAGGTCAAACTCAGTTGTTGACTACATAGCGATCACAAAGACTCCTTGGTCTAAGGATACATGACAAGCTACGACACTGAATATGTTCATGACTTAATCTATGGAACATATTCAGGGCGGGTCGTCCAATATCATGTCCCACATGATATCTATGATCAGACTCCGGAATCCCATTCCAATGACTAACAGAACGTAAGCCATAAAGAGCCATCTTTCATACTAGTCGGTTCTAGTGAAGCTTTGTTGACTAGGGACCCATCGAGTGTGATCTATCTCGATCTATGGTTCTATTCGCATGGTGGGCATAGATCAGAGCACACATCGATATATTACTCCAACACATAAGTAATATAAAGCCGCTTTAATTTTATTGCTAACGATGATATATATACATTTGGACATTTAGGATTGAACTACGGGCACTAAGACTAACAATCTCCCACTTGCCCTAGTTCCAATCTAAACTCCAATATGTCCCCATCGACTTTACATGTCTAACATGTTCAGGCAGCGACACTGCCTTAGTCAAAGGGTTGGCTATGTTATCATCTGTTGCAATATAGGTTATCTTCACTTCACCTCAGTTCAGTATTTATCTGATGAGGTGGATACGCCGCAGTACATGTTTGGATTTGTTATACGATCTAGGCTTTTAGCTTGCGCAATGGCCCTTGTGTTGTCGCAAGATGGATTCACGGGGCTGGATGGGTTTTTAATTACACCCAGCCCTGCCATGAATTTCCAAATCCACATAGCCTCCTTAGCTGCCTCTGCAGCATCCATGTACTTGGCCTCTGTCGTAGATTCGGCAATGGTATCTTGCTTTACGCTCTCCCAGCTAAAGCTCTGCCATTCAGCGTAAACACATATCCTGACTGACTTTTAAAGTCATCTGGATTTGTCTTGGAAAACTAGCGTCTACTCATCCTTCGACGACTAGTTCAGCATCATCTTTCCCCCGGGTTAGAATGATGTCTACTGGTACAACATAAGGCTTACGAGACGTCCGGTCTCATACATGTCATGGCATAGATGATCGATCCTACCCCTAGGCTCATAGGATTCTCATCATCCTTTTCAGCTCATCAGCTGTCTTAGGACACCGAGTCTTGCTGAGATGAATGCCATGACTAGTGGGTAAGAGTACTTTCTTTGAATCGAGCATTAAGAACCTACTCAATGCCTTGTTCACATAGGTTCCCTGACTTAAATCCAAGACCCTCTTGGTGCGATCTCTACATATCTTAATCCCTAAGATATAAGAAGCATCGCCTAAGTCATTTATTGAAAAACACTTCCTCAACCAAGCTTAAGTCTCGTCCAAGGTTGGGATGTCGTTTTCAATGAGAACCAGAAAGGTAATCTTGCTCCCACTAGCCTTCTTATAAACGCAAGATTCATCCTCGTTCTTGATTAAGCCAAATCCAATTATAGCTTCATCAAAACGAAGGATCCAACTCCGAGAAGTTCGTTTCAATCCATAAATGGATTTCAACAACTTATAACTCTTTCCCTTATTCTTCGGATCATCAAAACCTTTGGGCCGAGACATACAAACGTACTCAGTTAATTTCTATTTAGGAAAGCGGTTTTGACATCCACTTGCCATATCTCGTAATTATGATACGCAGTTATGTCAAGAAGAATTTGGATCGATTTTGACCATAGCCACTAGGGAGAAGGTTTCCTCATAGTCAATCCATTGGATCTGCCTATAACCTTTCGCCACCAGTTGAGCTTTGTAGGTCAGAGGGTTGTTGTCCATGTCCATCTTCACCTTGAAGATCCATTTGCATCTGATGGTCCTCTTGATGGGATCAACCGGTTCCCAGACTCGGTTGTCCGACATGGATTGCATTTCCTCCCTCATGGCTCCCAGCCATAACTCGGAGTCGGGCCCATCCACGACTTCTTGAAAGGTGGCTAGATCATCGTGATCCACCATGACTTCATTGTCACCTCCGGATACCATATCTTGGAGGTGGAAGATTGACCCTTTCAAATCGCCTTGGACCTTCCGGAATTGTAACAGGAATTGGTTCTCACTCTACGACAATCTCTGGCTCCTTTCTACTGGGTTGTCAATTGGTTTAGACAGATCTGTATCATCCTGAATTTCTTCGAGATGCACAGTCCTCCCAATGACGTCTTTGGAAACAAAACTTCTTTTCCATAAAGACCCCACCCCAAGCGACGAACACCATGTTCTCACTGGGATTGTAGAAATAGTATTCCCTTGTTGCTTTGGGATACCACACGAAGGTGCATATCTCAGATCTTGGTTCGAGCTTAGTCGAAACCAAATGTTTCACATAAGCCTCGCAACCACAAATCTTTAGGAAGGACAAAGCGGGCATCATCCCGTACCATTTTTAAAATGGTGTCCCTTCCACACAATTCGTCGAAGCCCGATTCACTATGAATGCGGTCGTCTCTAGAGCAAAACCCTTAAAAGAGATTGGGAGATCAGTCCAACTAATCATGGAACAGACCATTGTCTAACAATGTCCGATTTCTTCGTTTGGCTACACCTTTCAACTACAGTGACCTAGGAGGAGTCCATTCCAAAAGGATCCCATTCTCTTTTAGATGATCTAATAACTCTGTGGTCAAGTATTTTCCACCTCGATCCAATCGAAGTGCCTTAATACCTTTGTCGAGCTGGTTTTCTACTATAGTCTTAAACTCTTTGAATTTATCAAAAGCTTCAGACTTATGTCTCACCGAATAGACATAACCATATTTACTGTAATCATCAGTAAATGTGATAAAGTAGCTAAAACCCCTCCTGGCAAGTGAACTTATTGGTCTACACACATTCGAGTGTATCAGCCCCAATAATTCACCCGCCCTTTCATCGCGATCGATAAAGGGCACTTTAGTCATTTTGCCCATCAAACAAACCTTGCACCTATCGATCGAATGGAATTCGAATGAACCTGAAAGTCCGCACTTCTGAAGTGCTGATAGGCGCTTCTTGTTTATGCGACCCAAATGACAGTACCATAACAGAGTTAGGTTTAAATCGTTGGATTTAGACCTCTTGGTATTAACGGAATATATAGAACTTGAGGCATTGTTACCCATATCTAATATGTACAATCCTCCAACCAAGTCAGTACTGGTATAAAACATATCATTGCATAGAATATTGAAAACTCCATTTCCAATATTAACATTATATCCTTCCTTGTCAAACACGGATACAGATATAATATTCCTACTAAAAGTAGGTATGCAATATACATTATACAACACTAAGAAAAGGCCTCTTGGCAAAGCAAGACTCATGGATCCTACAGCAGTTGCCACAACTCTGAGGTCCACTTCGTGCTTTCCAAACCTCTCCTACTTTCAGCCACCATTTTTAAGTGCATGTGTGAGATTCAGTCCTGGTATCTAATACCCATGAATCTTTGGAAGTAGAGAGATGTAGCTCTATAGAGTTAATACCGGATGAAGGCACGGTCCCACCGCCCTTCCTTAGATCATCCAGGTTTCCTGATGAAGGCGCAGTCCTACTGCCCTTCTTCAGATCATCCAGGCTATTTGATGAAGGCGCAGTCCCACTGCCCTTCTTCAGATCAGCCGTGAACTTCATGTAATCCCGGTTCCAATGACCAGGCTGTTGGCAGTAGAAGCAGACATTCTTAGGTGTCTCATCTTTCCTGCCAAGTGCGCATGGGCCCCGCCCTTGCCACTTCCAATTCCCTTGTTGACCATCAGAATATCCTTGGATCCCAGATCCCTGATATATTCTTCTCAGCAATTAATGACACTTCATGTAACTCTGATATGGTCTTAGAGACAGCCTTGTCAAGGACATATTCTTTGCGTTCAGACTTGAGGACTATCCTCAAAATTCTGTACCAGTCCAACTAGTTTGTCCCATTTAGCTTGACCCTGTCAAGAATGGTTTTTAATGACAAACTATTAATATTCGCTGAATTTGCCATTTGATCTACAACAGATAAAATTCAATCAGTAAACTGAATAAATTTTATGAAGATCAAGCTTAAACACCAACAATCGATTCTAAACCTTTAGAATTTGAAACCAAGATCCTTGATTCACTCGATTAAGCTGAACTAATGCTCACCACTTAATCGAGCTATGTAGGTAGGACTCCATCCAATCACATCCAATGTGACTCTTGGCTAGGGTATGTACTTATGTACACGACTTACCCTATCTGTTACCCTAGCTCAACCTCAGGCTGAGAATCGTAGTCGGGTCCACCAATTTTCAACAATGGCCCGTCACTATATAGGTGCTCCGCTAATGCGCACGACACCCACATATGTCGTCCAAACCTACTACCCCGCTTCCCCATGGATGCTCCGCTAATGCGCACGACACCCATAGGACGGGGAGGTAGTAAGGTGTTGATGATTGGGAGGTATCGGACATGACCCGCTTTTACTTGTCCAGTTGTGTTCAAAACTTTGGCACATCCTAGATGCGATGAGCACATCAACTACATTCCAAATGCAATGATGCCTCAAATTACATCCAATGTAATTGTTCCTTTGAACCCGTCAACTACATCCAATGCAATGACGGTTCTAAGGGTTCACACACAAGGATTAAAATTCCAATTTTATCTTTGCATGTGAGGTGATATGCTCGGTAAATAAAGTTAAGCATGCAATTCTAAAACACATAGAATTAATCATGCATACACTAAACCAAGCATAAAGCGATAAATGTGCACATAATAGCCACCTAAACTAACTCCCACTAGCTTCTTGAGCTCCACCGACTCCAAGCCGATGCCAACACCCGAAAAGCCACAAAATGACCTTTTCGCCCTTTCTTCGTCTTGAGTAAAATATTACAATTTAATACACGACTCGTAGGTCGGGAATAAATAAATATTACAAACAAGTGGTTCGACGACCACATCTTGAAAGAATAATTACACGCTAACTCTAACGGCTCGCAGGCCGTGAAAAGCGATAAATAATTAAATCGAGCTCGGGGCTATTATGTACACCATGCCAACATCACATCACACATCGTGTTATCAAACAAGCATGTTATCAAACATCATGTGATTTTCCGGTTTTAATTAATAGCCAAGTTTCGAAAATTTTTGATGCTCGGTTTATCGAAACCGTTCAAAAATGAAACTTTTGAACATTTGATCTTCGAGTTCGTCATGACGGTTCCAAACTCGTCATAACTAAAAAAACGGTATAGCCTTGGCATATCAACCATCCAATGGTCATGCTTGGCCTAGCTCCGTCCAACGGAGCCCCGTTCGGTCCCGGTTTCGGCTCCCCGAGAGTCCCGCTCCCGAGACCCGAAAAATCAAAAAAATTTCAAAATTTCCAGATTTGAAATAATTTTCAAAAATTCATTATACATGCATTAAATCCATAAACAAGAATTTAAAACATGTTATCAAACAATTTAGCAAAACAACATGCCAAAAACGAAACTTTCAAGCAAAACCGAAACTTTGAACACCGTCTTGTGAATCCCGAAGGTAGCACGGCTCTGATACCACTGTTGGGTCTCGAGGTAGGGTTGGAGATGAACCAACTCGCAGCGGAAAATCAAGGAAAACCAAGAGACGATTAAAACCATGAAACAACTAACAAAGAATGGATTCACAAGAGAAAAATTCAGCACTAGTTCTTACCAAAACAAGAACACCGGGTAACGAATGATTGGATTGAGTCTCCAAGACGCCTACGTATCCACATGGGAATCAAAGCCACGTAGTTCTTCTCTTTGAGGACTCAAGAACACAAAAATGGAGGTGGGAGCTTGCCAAACCCGAAATTGCAAGGGAAGGGAGAGAGAAGTTGTGTTTCCTATTCTTGTCTTGTGTTTGTTATGTTGAAAAAAGATGACTTAAACATAACAAAACCCATACTTGTCCAACTAAAGGCATGGGACAAGTATGGTGTCAAGTAAGGTGTAAATAGGACAAAGTATGGCAAGACAAGATTGAGTTAGGTGGTGAATCACCAACACCTTAATCCTTGTCTTGCTTACTTAGTACTAATTAATCAAGACTTGATTAATTAGTTCCATGGGCCTTGGTTGCATGGGCCTTTCATGGGCCTCTTGGAACATGGCCCGTGGCCATTTCCAACGAGGTCCCGTGATTCGCTCATCGCCTCCAAGCCTTCCATACCGGAAATGTCCAACATTATCCGACGCGGTCAATCCCAAGACTCCAAGCCTTGTCTCGATCCGTAAAGTCCTATTCACTTACGGGCACATGACCCAAAACCCAGTTTTGGTCATGTCCCGAGACAACTCCCTTTTGGCCATTCTCCATAAATGTGTCAATGAGTTTCATCCTCCGGTGTGACCCTTAGGTTTATGCATGTCAATAGATCAACGTAAAATCCCATTTTACTTGATCCTATTTAAGTGGCAACTAACGAGACTTTAGTATTGCCCGACATTACATAACGAATCGACCCTGTCGATTCTAACCTTTCCGTCGTCCCTGTCATTATCCTTTTATCTCCGATATCCTGATTGAGATAAGGCATAGATATTATTCTCAATCACCGGTCCTTGATATGTGAGATGACTGAAGATATGATACCCAGTATCATGTGCATGGCCATGCTATTCTTTCAGTCACTCTCGATCAAGCGGCCGAGAACCGATATCTTTCCCATACCTCAGTATGAGGGATAAATCCCTTAGCCGCCTTTCGTGTCACTCATGTAGCCCGTCCCCAAGCCAATCCTGGCCGTTATGGAAGCCCTGTTACGGACAACGTTAGGCTCAGGTCAAACTCAGTTGTTGACTACATAGCGATCACAAAGACTCCTTGGTCTAAGGATACATGACAAGCTACAACACTGAATATGTTCATGACTTAATCTATGGAACATATTCAGGGCGGGTCGTCCAATATCATGTCCCACATGATATCTATGATCAGACTCCGGAATCCCATTCCAATGACTAACAGAACGTAAGCCATAAAGAGCCATCTTTCATACTAGTCGGTTCTAGTGAAGCTTTGTTGACTAGGGACCCATCGAGTGTGATCTATCTCGATCTATGGTTCTATTCGCATGGTGGGCATAGATCAGAGCACACATCGATATATTACTCCAACACATAAGTAATATAAAGCCGCTTTAATTTTATTGCTAACGATGATATATATACATTTGGACATTTAGGATTGAACTACGGGCACTAAGACTAACAAGATGAACATCGGAATACTCTCGAAGTAACAAAGTTGCGGGTAATCTTCTCCAACCATACTACAGCCTCGTCGGGGTCTGAACTCCCGGGATTGGTTGACGTACTCGAACTACGAAAAGTTCTGAGAAACTGGTCGTGTTGCTGTGCATCTGACCTGGCCTCTCAAAAGTGACGGCGTCGGCCGTAGGCACAGACTCTGGTGCCGGCACTGCAGTCTCCCGTTGAGCGCTGCTGGTACTGCGCGAACCACCTCATACATGGGGGGTCGCCTGAGTCGACTCTGCGACTAGAGGAACTCTAGGTGGTAACCCTGACGGTCCACTCTCAAACTCTGGTGCTCTAAAAGAGTAGTAACCTGGGCACTCGCTGCCCTTGCCTGTTCAACAGCTGGCGTTTGGCTTTGTTCCACAGCTAGGCGGCTCCCGATCCCTCTCAGACTGTAAACACGGGATATCTCGTGCACTTGTTGCACATAAAACATAAGTACTCATAACTCAATTTAACTCAAGTGGTTCGATTTATCAAAAAGGGACATTCTCATGCGTCTTAAAGGGATCCTACTTGGATCGGTAGTACGAAGTCTCGTTTAGAACAACCGGTTCGATTAAAACACAAAGACGTTCACGCGTGCCCCACAAAGATCATAAAAGACCAACCGCACTTGGCTCAGTAGATATATATATATATATATATATATATATATATATATATATATATATATATATAATACTTTATATATAGGCAGAAAAGGCCGCAACTTAGTGCGTCTCACAACAGCAATCAACGGTGTCCAAACAAATCAATCAATTCCCCTAGGAGGAACAATCTCAATCAATTTGCACAAATCACAAAGCAACAAGCATAACCCTCGATTTGGGTCCCTTCCCAACACTAAGGTCTAGAATCGCAATGCGATAAATCTCACAATTTATGTCCTCAACTCTTTTCCATAATCTCAATTCCTTACTTTTCTCTTATAACATTCATGTTGATCTCACGTCGTTACAACCTGATTTAGGCGTCCTCGAATCTCGTTGTAACCACTTGACATCCCTCTATCACGCTCGACTACAGTGGCGCCCCTGAGTCAGCCCGTGATAGTGCAAACACTTCAGTTTCTACCGAACATTCGGTATGACCCGTTGGTATTTTCCTTTAACCATCCGCTTAAGCGGGACATTTTTATAATAACATGTACACAACGGCTTACCCGAAGGTGCATACAAAACATCTCAAATACACAACCTCCTGAACACCAACAATAACCCATGCGGGTCTTAGCAAATAACTTAATATTACCCGGTCAAATTTACCCTTCAGGTTTTACTTAACAATTAACGGCCGTCCAAAGCGGCAATTTCTATTTAATCAACGTGTTATACCCAACCCGAGCATCGCTCGTTCATCCGATCTAAACCCGATCTTAAACTCAACCTCAAACCTTGTCTCGACATCCTTTCCAATTCAAATTTCAAATTTAAGTTAAGCTTCAGCTTCAAACTCAAAGTCAATTTCAAACCCACTATCGATTTCGACTCAAAATTAATTTCAACTTCAATTCTTAAGTAACGGTGGACACTTAAACAAGTCGACAGTTACCAATTAATTTTCACAAGACATTCAACACTTAAGGTTCACCCGCTTCACAAGGTACACAACACAATCAATACACGAGGTATACACCACAATCAATACACAGAGTTCTCATACTCTTCAAATTATACACACAATCAAAGAGGGTGCAAGAATACTCGGGTTCTATTCCCTTCTTCCAAAGTTATCCCCATTGGATCATCCTTGATTCCTTAAACGATTCTCAACATCAAAACCGAGTCAATTCTCAAACAATTTCAAAATCATAACAATTCAATCCTTCCATAAATCCACCCTTCGCTCAAACACCGCTTTGACAGTAACGCTCTATTGAAGCCAATCTCCAACCTCATCAACATCCCTCTCAAATAATCCCTCAGTTTAAGCCACATGAAACAACCAATCACAACGGTAATACACTTAACACACCAACACTTTACTCAACAATCAACATATAACGGTTCGGTCATTGCTTGTTAACCCAATACCGATCTCAACCAGTCGGTTTCACCGATCACTGCATCTCACAGTCAATAAGGTAAGGGTGTCACTCAAACGATATAACCGTTATAATCAAAGGAGTTCAAATTGAATCAACAAACAAAATAGTAAGACTCGAGTCGTTCTCACTCTCTGCATCAATGTTTTTAACTTTGCATCACTGAGTACACGACTACGACCTCCTAACTCTACCCACCTAATTGACGTTGGTCCGAGGTTTTGAAAACAAGTTTAAAATTCCACCTGTTTCAAATGAAACCAGGCTCTGATACCAAATTGTCACGCCCCAAATCCGTTTTGACCGGACTCGAGACGTGACCTGAGTTGAAATAAATAGAAAACGTAAACGATAGTTAAAAGCTCCAAAATCTCATACAAACTCCGTCAAAATCAACATATCAGTAAATAGTTTAAAAACCTCGTGAGTCACAGCTCAACATAAATAGTCAAATAAAGGATGTTCAATACATGAGACCAACATAACTCTAGTAAAAACCCAAAGAAGTCCAAAAGCTCCCGAGCCTCGACCTCCCTAGAAATCTGGTACTCCTGTAAAACAGTTAGAAACCAAAGGGATGAGCTTACGCTCAGTAGGAAAAACCTTAATAACTCACCCTTAAGTCAAAGATAAACTGCTTACAAATGTACTCGAACAACAAGGCAATACGATGAATAAGGAATTAATAAAGAAACATAAATAATTTTAATAACATAAAGGTAACCAAGTAACCGTAACAGAAGGGAAAATTTATAGTAAATAATGCAAAGGACCAATAAAAGTAAATTGGGGAAAATATCAGTATCTTGCCAACCATTTGCTTTCTCAAGCCTCCGATCCGGGGATATCTTCTGGGATCACCTCGGTTCCCATAATCCGATCCACCAGATTATCCACATCATATCAGATTTTCCCTCGGTCCAGAGGAGGTACATGCACGGGGCACCGAAGCCAATTCGGAAATGCCACCTAAGGACCATATATCATAGGGGGACCAAGTAGTGATCCACTGGGACGCAGTTCCTTGGGGTGAAACCATAAGCAATCCTTTCCCCGCAGGGTAAAATGTCCAATTGCCCGCAGGCCCAATAACCAATGCCCCGCAGGGTCCAATAACCAAATGCCTGCAGGCCCAATAACAAATGCCCCGCAGGGTCCAATAACCAAATGGCCGCAGGCCCAATAACCAATGCCCCGCAGGGTCCAATAACCAAATGCCCGCAGGCCCAATAACCAATGTATCTCAACGTATCCGACAACCTCCAATCTCCATAACGGCACCGGATTACCCCCCCCCCCCCCCCCCCCGGTGTAGTACCGAACCAATCAATCAACAAGCATACAAGCAAGCATACATACATACATTCAAGAATAAGAATAAAGGAACAAACATTTCATTCATCCATCAAGAAACACTCGTCGGAACACACTTTCATCACAACCAAGACAACCAACACCATTTCATACTTACCGTACACTTACATGTCACCAACCATCGGTACATCGATCACCTGATTGTACCCCTTTGGCACAACCAGTCATACTCGATCATCCGTTCAACCAACAATTATATCAACATAAAAACTCAATCAACCAAGTGTGCATTCAACCAATCAATCATCATGTGAACGAACAAATAGTCATTCAATAATAGAAGCTAATCTAGTTTCATTAGACTCTTAAGTTAACCTAATAACTATCAACCAAGCATGTGAACCTAGCACACAACTAATCCGAGAGCTCTTCACAGCCTCTCTACCAGTAAATCAATTTCCCAAGTATTGAAAGCACACTTCACTAATTGTCATCATTCTAAGCATGCATACTAGACTCGTCCATTTATTAGTAATTGAAATACAATTATTCTAGTTATTCGCATCCTATAGGAAATTCTAGGACCTTTCCGATTTTATTATCCTAATCATGCATACTAAGCGTTAATTAAACAATTAAGACTTTCCCTACCTTGTGGTCTTCCTCTTAATCTTTGATGTCACACACGAAAGTCACCACACCGTTCTTCACACGGGTACCGGCAAGGTCTACGTTCTTCAAAGTCTTCGTTCTTCAAGTCTTGGTCCAAGGTCTTGTGGTCTTTGAACACAAAACAAGCTCTAATTAGACTCTATCTAATAGTAACAAGAGATTCTGAAAACCCTTCCAAAAGATCAGCTCCAAACAACGATCAAAACGATGGAAAAACCCTCAAAACCCCTCTGAACTGGTCGGTCACGGACACGGTCACGGATCCGTGGTCCGCGCCGTCACGGATCTCCTCACGGAGCCGTGTCAGACGATGTGACGCCCACCGTCACGGTCCCTGTCACGGATCCGTGACGGGTCTGGACAGTTCCGCCTTCTTCTTCCTCCAGACGCGATTTTCACGAAAAACATTTCAAAAACTCCATTTTCAGACCTCCAAAACCCCCCATAAACAGTTCCTAAACGTCTCTACTTCAAAACCCACCATGGGTGTTCATAAAAACTCCAAAAACACGAATTAAATCCATCAACTATCATCAAAAACCTCCAAAACTTCCATAACCAAACTCAAGCTTCAAAGTCTAACAAGTTCTTCCATTCCCCTCCAAAACCCATGAACCAAAAGTTGTAGAAATGAAATTAGATGAAGGATTTACCTTGTGAGTGAGGAATGGATGTAGAAGATGAAGTTTTGGAGAGTTTTTTGGAGTGAAACCACCTCAAGACTCCATTTTTTCACCTTTCTTTTCCTTCAAGCTTCAAGGTTGCCTCTTCTCTCCCTTTCTCTCTCTAATTTCGGCCAGCACATAAAATGAGGAGAGAAATGGTCCAAATTGCTTTAAAGCCCTAGTTTGACGACATTCCAATGTTACCCTTAGACCCAATCCTTCCAATTTAACTTTTGTGAGGGTAAAAGGGTCAAATAGGGGTCTTTTCTTCTTCTCCAAGCCAAGAAGGACAAGTGTCTTAGTTGGGGACCACTTTGTCTCTAATAATAACCAACACTTTAATTTATTCGAAAATAGTTGATAAAAAGGATCCCGTTGACCGAAAATTGACCGCTACAAGATTACAGTCAAAATACAGGACTTGGATCAACTAAGCTAACCGTGAGGTTGGTTAAGCTCTTGATGCCCTAGAAAGGTCCTGAATGACTTCCGGAGTCCCCGGTTGACCTTTCCGGCCGAAAGTCAAACTTCTTCGAAATCCACCGGTTCGACCGGGATCGACCGGGGGCGGTTCTTACAATTAGAACCGGTAGGAAGGAATGCATTGTAATTATTGGTGTTAAAAAAATGGGGTAAAAGAGAAGTAGTTATGCTCAAATGAGGGGTATAGGTTGTGTGATACACACTTCCGGGATTGTGAGTCGAAGCACGTTTGCCAAGATGTATTTATTGAGCTTCTTTTCATATATTCTACCTCACCTTATGCCTAACCTAACATTATAAGCTTAATAAAGCCCTATGTGATTCATGATTGCTTAAATTCCTTATAATTAGTGGCGAGGGGATTGAACATGCTTCCTTATGAATCTCTAAGAACCATGCATATGGAAAAGAGGAACGCCTATCAAAGTTGACAGAAGGTTTGTAAGATAAATTGAGTAAACTTTAGTGCAAGTTGTTTCACATGTGGTATGTTCATCAATTTATGCATTCTTTTGAGTTGTGTAAAAAAGTTTTTGGCATGTGACAATTCTGAGAAAACTCTTTTGACAAATATGTGTGCTTGAGCTAATAATTCACCAATCTTTCGTGAACTTTTGCATGCATCATGTAGTCGAGTCATAGGTTGCATTAGCATTAAAATCATGCATTGCACGTGCATTTTAATTTTCATTGTTTGAATAAAGGAGGCCGGAATCCTCCTATCGAGGTGAACCTCGGGGTTTAACCGGGACATATCTTACTGTTTTAAGTAGTTTGGTTTTCTCGGGGCGAGAAAAGCTTAAGTGCGGGGTGTTGATCTGAACGTAAAATACATCTATTTGAGATGTTTTTAGCCCACATTCTTGAGCTTTTCAGTCCCGGGATGGTGTTGTTTGATGAATATTTCTCTTGTTTTGTGCAGTTTATCGATCTCCAAAGGAATCGGGAAATTCGGGATGGAAACGGAGCAAAAAGAGGCAAAAAGGACCTGAATTTCAGAGGCGCACGCTGGGCGCACGGCATGCACCCAACATGCACCACGCACGCCAAGCGCATGGCGTGCGGCCAGCATGCACCACGCACGCCAAGCGCACGCCGAGTGCAGGGCGTGCAGATTGGACAGAGAGCATCGCAAATTGACGTTTGGCTCAACGCACGGCGTGCGGCCAGCATGCATCGTGCACGCCCAGCGCTCGGCGTGCGTGCGACGTGCACTGGCGCGATTCTGTCAGTTTTTAAGTGTAATTTTCCTATTTTAACCTTACTTTCGAGGGGGTATAAATAGGAATTAGGTCAGAATTATTGGGGATCACGAAATTCAGAGGAAAAACACACTTGGGATGAGCTTTTGGAGACTTTTAGGAGAGAGATCAAAGATCAAACAAGAGTTCTAACACTACTTTTGAAGGTTTTTCATTGTTTGGATTCAACTTTGATTCTTATATTACTTTTCAGTCAATATGATTATCATTGTTCTTATTATCCCTATGTGTTCTTATTCCATTGATATGAACTTAAAATCTCATTGATCTAGGGCTAGGGGAACGATGTGATGATTTGAATTAACGTGTTTTGGTTATACATTTGACAAACTAATATATAGGATATCGTTTCTTTAATTCTGCTCTTAATGCTTCATTGCCTTGATAACGTGATGCATGATTTAATTATATTAACCAACAATTGAGAAATGAGGTTAGTGTGAGGAAATAAGAATTAAATAGCTCGGGTTTTAATCTAAGCCAGAACACGGTTAGACTGACACGAGTGCAATAACCATAGGAGTAAAACCCGAAAGTTAGAGGAATTCATAGATTGTAATGCTATATACCGCTCTACACCTAGATTAGAGATAATTAGGTGGACTGAGTATGTTAGGGTCCTAATACGATCGAGAGATGGTTAGGACTATACTTAGAGAATTCCCGATGCCCTTAGAATAGTATTAGTTGCAAATGTGTATCGGAACCCGTTAAGTTATTCATCACATTCGAACCCCGTCAATGTCCTAGATCGCCTTTAATCTCTGTTATGCAATCCACTTGTGATTTTGTGCTCTATTCTCGGATCATTTATATTACCTATTATTTGCATGAATTTATTATTTTCCAAAACAAATCAAACATCAGAATAGGAATAGCTTGACTAGCGAATTAATTAACTAAAGTGCTTGTCTAATTTCTCCCTTGGGTACGATATCTCGGACTTAAAACCCGAATACTACTTGACGACCGGTACGCTTTTCGTACCATTCTGAGGGTTAAATCTCGGAGTGTCACCAATCAAGAGGTGGAGGGGCTTCAACAAGACATGAACTTGGCTGTTGCGCCGATGCAAGTTCATACAAGCCACTATTACTCCGACCGCGCAACAAGATTTCCTTAGTGACCTGATCCCTCACAAGAGATGACAGAGCAGATGGTCCAGAATAAGGACTCTAGGAAGTAATCCTTGTGGAGGTATTGGTTGAGAGGAGTACCTATGTGAGACACAATTTCCAGAAGGTGTATCTCGCCAAATATGGTGCAGGCTCTGGGACTCTCAAATGCCTTCCTTACAACCTGAGGCGTCCTTTCCTCACCACATTCGAGGTAGACCATAACCACTATGGTCGTTTTCCAGAAGAAGCATATCTACTCATGTGGTACCTAAGTGACCAGCACACAATAGGCATGTTGGTACATAAGCAAGTGATGTTGCAATACTTGGCAAGCTATTTAGGAACCCAAGAACGACACCAATCAGATAATTTGTACAAGTGGATACTACACTTCCACACTGTGGACTGGTGGCTGGAGAACATACGAGGCCAGAAAGGACAGACCATCTTCGTCACGAATCGTGCCATACTCTATGACGAAGAAGGAAGCACAGTCCATCAAGAGTCTGAGGTCTACATCAAGACAGGCTACTGAAGCTTCACGCTATATCCATATAAGTACAATGAACGTGTCGAGTTACTTGCGACACTAAACGGTTTAGAAAAAGACCACGAGACGTTCACAAGATAAAGGAGTTGTATTGGAAATCATACTACGTCGAAGCATTATGATTTATGACAAACTGGGATACGCCCGATGACGAAGAGGAAAGGATGTAAGCATCTACTTAATTTGGAGGAGGGGAGAACGAGGAAGACCAAGTAGCAGCGTCCAACGAGGAAGACGAAGACCAGGTGACAGTAACTCCTTCCATTGAAGGAGGGGAGAATCAGGAAGTCTAGACGAACCACGTGGCAGCATCTCCTTCATTTAGAGGAGGGGAGAATAGGAAAAACCGGATGGAGCACATGGCAAGACCCTCATCCCTTGGAGGAGGGGGGATAATAGTGGCTAGGAATAAGGCCATGTGTAATATCTGTAATGATGCCTCTACATCATCTAGTAGTGTGTAGAAGTGTGTAGGTAGTGCCACATATGTCACACGTGTCTGTTGTGAGGTCATCGAGGTCCCGTTAGGAGACATGATGAGATAGCCATCATGACTTGTCCCGTCAGGGATAAGATTCCCTCCATGTAAGGCCGAGAACAGTGTGGGCCACTATGTCATGTCAAGAGACCACTAGGGTCGCGTCAAGTTAAAGTAAAGACCACTAAGGTTGCGTCATGGTCATTCGTGGAACAATAAGGGCCACAGATGAACAGTAAGGATCGAGTTATAATAGTAGGGGTCACGTGTGAACAGTAAGGAGGTGGGCTTGGAGTTATAAATAGAGGTCTGCATTTGCCAACCTCAAGTATTGCATTTGTCAACCTCAAGCCTTGCCTACTCGAGAGAGAAGCTAAAGTCTCAGGACAGTCCTCATGTATTGTGATATAATCAATAAAGCTTCCTTTGTGTTTATATCTTTGTGTGTGTGCAAGCATTACTATGAACGTGTGTGTGTTGAGTTCCAACATAACCCTGAACGCCCTTATCTCTTTGATCGAGATAACCTTCTGAATAGTTGTACCTAATATGTGTTAGTAAACGAAGAATAAGTTTGACTAATCGTAACATGCATTTTTATATTTGTTCACGGCTGTTATTTGTTTTCACATAATCACTATGTTTGCAAACTCGTTGCAACAACAGTTTCAAAAACATATGCAACCAATGGAAAAAATTCATTTCTTTCATTTTACTTCATGTGCAGCGGATCCTTTTGCCGAGAATATGTATTCTATGATTAAGGAATCAGACCTTTTTTCATGATGAGTATATTTCTTTATTAGAAGACAAGCTATGAATATATTTCTTTATTAGAAGACAAGCTATGAAAGAGAATTTGGAGCATACATACGAAGGGAATTAGAAAGGCTTTTCGAATATTTTTTTAGAGTAAATATAATTTAAGGTAATTTCATACCGTTATCTTAAGTATTTATTATTTACAAATACATACCCTAAAAAATATTATTCATTTTAAACGGTGCGTGAACAAGGCGGCATTATCAATTGTAAATCATTTTTAATATATAAATTATAAATTCACTTCGGTCGTTAGATTAAGTAGATCTAACGGTCCATATCTTTTAGGGGTATTGTTAATAATATAAATAAATTAAAAGATATGCATATTTACGATTCATGCCGGTAATGATGATTTTTTATATAAACCTAGATCATTTATATCTAAGGGATAATTTCATTTCACTAACCTTAAATTATAGGATTCCAAAATTACAACCCTAGCTTTTTTTTCTTCTCGCTACCCTAGATTTTTGTTTTTGTTCCAATTTAGTATCCGACGTTAACTTTTTTGTCAAAAACAAGTAAAAAGTCCATAATACCCCTCATTAACAATCAAGTTTTCAAAACCATACCATTGAGCAATGGATGACAATCACTCCAAATAAAAACAAACTTTGCAAGTTGGTAGGAAGGTTTAAGTGGGTACAAATCCAAGGTCTACCTATCCAAGTGTGATGTGAGGAGACCTTCAGTGCTTGTGTCTCTTATCTCTATCTCTCTTCTCAATGAGTTTATCTCCTCTTCTAAATAATTCACCTCTAAATTCATAGACGGGTTTGTCCGTAAGGACGCATGTTAGAATATAATTATAATTGGGGCTTTAACTAAGCTATCAGTCTGAGCTTTTAGTTGAGTTGATTCCCTAATAATTAGTCTTTCAAAGTTGTTATTTATTTTTGTTTTTATTTGATGTAAGATAGTAATCTCAACGTTATCTCCCATCACACGACATTCATTCTCGATCTTTTTTCAACTCTCGCCCTCGTGTGTTTCTTTCCTGCATAGGGTATAATAAAATTGCATTTTGCATATTCATCATAATTCACAAAGAAGTAAGGCGGTTGAAATTATTAATCTCGCATCTTATAAATATAAGAGAGAGAAATGTCACTTATACATATTAGAGCAAAACCCAACTGAATTGATTAATATTCTAGATGTGGAAGTCCGACTTAATTAGAATCATCATTTTTAAACAAAATTTATGTTAGAATATGTTGTATAGGCCCAGCCCATGTGGCTCGTTAGGGCTAACATCGGGTTTAGGAAACCCTAGTGGTGCAACACCACTATATATACACATGTACGTTGTAGGTTTTAATCATCTAATTCAATACAATTACACAATTGTTATCATGGTATCAGAGCCTCTATCGCTCTAATCTTACTTCCTCTTCCGTTTCGACCGCCGTTTCCGCACGCCGCCGCCGTCACCAAACGCCGCCTGTAAAGACCGCTCCTGGTCAACGCCGATCAATCGGCGGAAAAACGGAAAAATTTAAAATTTTTGGACATACACCAAAATGAACCTAAATTGACCGCGAGGGTCATATCGGACTTAAGTTGACCCCGATATCGACCAAAGTGAGTTCTGAGTGACTCAGGGCAACTTTTTTACCAATTCGGGAGAAGTTGACTTTTTGTAGTAAAAGTCAACCGAGCGACGTTTTGGTCCGTTCGAGGCCCGTTTTGGATCCAAAAAGCTTAGCCGTCATTATAGTGGTCTTAGTTGGGCCATTTTCTTGTAGCACGCGAGATTTTATGAATTCTTGGAAAACGGGCCCGTTCGGGGCCCGAGACGGCCGAATTTCGCGAATCTGACTGGAAAATATATTGGAAGATATTTTTCTAAGAAGTGGGACCCACTTGACACTTGTCACACATTTGGTGGTTATTTTTTGAACAAAACAAAAGGAAAGGATGAGGTGAGGTTCGGCCATTTCAAAAAAAGGAGAAGAAGGAGAGAAAAAATAGAGAAAAGAAGAGAGAAGGAGGAAAGGAAAAAGGAAAAGAAAAAGGGTGGGGTTTTGTCTATTTCCCGACGTTCCGACCGACGAATCGCCTCAACGACTGGGGATTCGAACTCCCCTCGTCATTCCCTACGGTGAGAACCCATTCTTTTCTCGTTTTGGTACATTTGAAATTTAGGGTTTGAGTTTAAACGAGTCAAATATGGTTGGGTTGAGGTGTAAGGTTCGTTGGGGACGTTTTGGGGCAAAAATGGCCGGATTCCGGTGACCGGAGGCTCGTGGGAGCTCCGGAAACCGTGGGTGGTGGTTGGCCGGAGCTAGGACCGGCCACCACAGTGGTGAACCGGTCCAAACCGACCCAGCCACCCACAGCCAGTGGTGGCCGGGTGGGGCCCACGTGTTCGGGCCTCGGGTTTTTCTTGTTCGGGTGGTGTCGGACGATCGCCAAGTCGATAATTCACACCCAAAACGAATTATGGAATAAAATTGTGAAAATTGGAAATGGCGGGTTTAGAAACTTTAAACGCGAATTAAATCGCTCGAAAGTCGGAAATTTATTCCGTCGATTGCGTTGGAACCCTTGAATTATTTTAGGATCATAGAAACGAAAATGGGAATTTTCAGAGCCCGGAAGGGCGTTTTCCGATCCCGGGCAGATTCGCAGAGCTGGGGAATCGGGCCTTTCCGGGCCCGTGGTTGACAATGTCGAGTAATTGGGAGGTTTGGGAGTGATCGACATTGTCGTGGTTGCTTTGGGGCGTCAAATTCATTAAATTTCAGCTTTGCCTGCGAACTTAAACGGTGTTTCAATTTATGATCATTGTAGACCGTGTCGCCGACTGTGGAAAGAGGAGGCTAAGCGGGTAATCTGGAGCATTGCCGGAGCGCGAGTATTGGGTTTGACATGCTTCAAGAGGTAGGGAAAAGTAACCAGATATTGGCCTTGACTAGGGAAAGTTAACAGTAGAAATGCATGTGGCACTTGGTGGTGTCGTAGGTTGAGTGAACCTGTCGAATAATAGAATTGCATGTGACACTTGGTGGTGTCGTAGGTTGAGTGAACCTGTCGAATAATAGAATTGCATGTGACACTGGGTGGTGTCGTAGGTTGAGTGAACCTGTCGAATAATAGAATTGCATGTGACACTTGGTGGTGTCGTAGGTTGAGTGAACCTGTCGAACAATAGAAATGCATATGGCACTTGGTGGTGTCGTAGGGTTAATGAACTGATTGTGGTTGTGTGTGGCCATGAGTGCATGTGGGGCGTTAAACCTATATGGTTGTTGACTGACTTGCTGAGTGGTAGCTAGTCATTATATTATTTCCGCTGGTTGTTGAGTATTCGTGTGATTTGTGTGATTGGCGTGGAGGTTGGCCCGCCTATCGACTTGCCATCGATAAGGGGTGCCAAGGTATGGCCATGAGTGCCTGTGGGGTGTTGAACCTGTATGGTTGTTGACTGACTTGCTGAGTGGTAGTTAGTCGTGTTGTCAATTTTTCTATTTGCGGAGTATTGTGTGTTATTTGGTTGACTGTGATTGTCCTGGTGATACCTGTTTGAGCTGTGCCCGAGAGGTGTGTCGTACCTTCCAATGCGCGGTCGGTAAAGTGCTGAGGGTTGTGGTTCCCGTCAGGTGCGTCGTACCTTCCGGCGCGTGATTGGTAAAGTGCTGAGGCTTGAGCTGTGCCCGAGAGGTGTGTCGTACCTTCCAATGTGCGGTCGGTAAAGTGCTGAGGGGTGTGGTTCCCGTCAGGTGCGTCGTACCTTCCGGCGCGCGATTGGTGAAGTGTCGAGGCTTGATTTATGCATGTGAGGTGTGTCGTACATTCCGATGTGCGATCGGTAAAGTGTCGAGGGCTGTGGTCCCCGTGAGGTGTGTCGTACCTTCCGGCACGCGATCGGTAAAGTGTTGAGGCTTGTGGTTGTGTAGTACGGTGTGCGATCCTTTGTGATCTTGGCTGGTGTGCGATCCTTTGTGATCTTGGCTGGTGTGCGATCCTTTTGATCTTGGCTGGTGTGCGATCCTTTGTGATCTTGACCTGGTGTGCGATCCTTTGTGATCTTGGGTGTTGTGTGATCGGTTGGTTTTGTGTGACCCTGCGTGATTTTGATTACTATTGCGTGTGTTATTGAGGTCGTGACTGCTGGATCGGGTCTACATTACGCGAGCGGGTTGTTTGAGATTTCCCTCACGTGAACGGGTGGTTTGAGGTTTCCCTCACGTGAGTGGGTTGTTTGAGGTTTCCCCTACGTGATCGGGTAATTGGGGTGTTGATATTGTGAGCAATAGTGTTTGCTTAGTTGAGAACGTGATCCCCGTTTTAAGGTTTCCCCCACGTGATCGGGTAATTGGGGTGTTGATATTGTGAGCAATAGTGTTTGCTTAATTGAGAACGTGATCCCCGTTTTTTGGTTTCCCTTATGTGATCGGGTAATTGGGGTGTTGATATTGTGAGCAATAGTGTTTGCTTAGTTGAGAACGTGATCCCAGTTTTAAGGTTTCCCCTACGTGATTGGGTAATTGGGGTGTTGATATTGTGAGCAATAGTGTTTGCTTAGTTGAGAACGTGATCCCCATTTTGAGGTTTCCCTTATGCGATCGGGTAATTGGGGTGTTGATATGGTGAGCAATAGTGTTTGCTTAGTTGAGAACGTGATCCCCGTTTTGAGGTTTCCCTTATGTGATCGGGTAATTGGGGTGTTGATATGGTGAGCAATAGTGTTTGCTTAGTTGAGAACGTGATCCCCGTTTTGAGGTTTCCCTTACGTGATCGGGCAATTGAGGCGTTGATATGGTGAGCAATAGTGTTTTTCTTAGTTGAGAATATGATCCCCATTCAAGGTTTCCCTTACGTGAGCGAGTATTTGAGGTATTGATATCGTGAGCAGTTGTGACGGTTTGGTATCAGGTCTTGAGGTAGTTGTTTGCCTGTTTAGATTGGTAAGTTGTTGATGCTTTACTAGTATGCCATAATCGAACGGGTATCTGTGGAGGTGAGCGGAACGCTCATCCCCTTTACTACTTTTCCAGCAGGCCTCTGAGGTAGGGACGAGTAGCGAATACCGGTTTGGTTGCGGAAAGTTACAAGTAAATGCATATAGGATCGTGTGAGGGTTGTGCTTTACCTTGTCGGTGTGACTAATGGAATGGTTGTTCGGTCTCTGATTTGGGGTCTACATTACGTGTCCGGGCTTTGAGATGGTTGGGAAGTTTTTCACAGTTGTATTGCGTGACCGTCAGTCTAATTTGTGTTTTTGGGGTAGTAGTCCCCGGGGTTGTTGTTGGTGCCGGTGTTCCCGGCATTTCTGTTGGTATGCCGTGGTCAATCTGGTATCCGTGGCGATGAGCGAAGTGCTGACCCCATGCTGCTTTTCATACAGGTACTGGTTATGAGGCGGACTAGGAGAACCCTCGAAGCTTGAAGAGCTGGGAGCGGAAGTCCGGGTCTTTGGGTAGTTAGTGACGTACCTTGTAGCTAGTGTTGTTCATTGTTTTGAACGTATTTTCCATTGTAAAATATTTTTTTGATTAACGTAAGTGGCAATTTTAAAAAGGTTTATTAAAATATTTGAAAATCGTTTTACTGTTTCACCGTTCGCGTTCCGGGTTCAGTTTTACCGAATTCGGGGCGTGACACTGCCGCTGTCACCGCACGCCGTCGTAGATCTATTCGCTGTTGCGACTCAACGGAAAGCTCTGTTGTCCAGCCAAGCCGTGGTTCTCGCCTCCGTCCGAACCAACACGTCCGAACCAGCTTCGACCACCACCGCCGCCATGGTCGACCACGTTGCTGCTGCACCCACGTCGACCCACGCTGACGAAGCACCGCAGACGAAGCACGCCAGCGAAGCACAACCGCTGCAAATCACGCAGGCTCGTCGAAGACGACGCGTGCACGCCACGCGCCCGACACTCTCTGAGTTCGTCACGCGCCACACGCTTCCACACGCCTCCACGCGCCGTTGACCGCGTGACCCACGCGCGTTGACTTTTGTTCAAAAAAAAAACACTAATTTTTTATTTCAGTGTTTTCTTTTCAGGTATTCCTAATGGAGAAATTTGATATCGCTAAACCTATTAGCGTGTATTTTGATGGCAACAATTATGTGTTGTGGGCTGTAGAGATGTCTAGTTTTCTGCGAGGCAAACTTCTCTTGCGTTACGTTACTGGCGATATCACTACGCTATTCCAGGAAAAAGACGAACCTAAGGCTACATTCAATGACCGCTTTGATCAATGGGACAGCAAGAATCACCAGATCATTACCTGAATTCGTAATACCTGCGCTCCCTCGATTAAAGTGCACTTTGCTCGCTTCCATACTGCGAAGGAGGTTAGGGATTTTCTGGCACAACTGTTTTCCACTGCTGATATCTCGCATCACTACCAGCTCTACACCCGTCTTCACTGCATGAAGCAAGCTCCAGGTCAGTCTGTCAAAGATTTTCTCTCCCAGATGCAACATGTTTGGGACCAAATGAGTGTCGCTCAACCAACGGAGAAGAGTTTTCAAACCTACTGGGATAAACTCAAGGTAGTTCAGTTCCTCACAGCTCTTCGTCCTGAGTTTGAAGCAGTTCGGAGCGCTCTCTTTTATCAGCCAACATTCCCTGATCTCCACACTGTGGTTGCTGAGCTTCTCTTTGAAGAAACACGATTCGAGGGTACGGGAACACCTTCGTCTCCATCTCATGATGTTGTTTCTCTACCGCTGCTGGTGGATCTATTGCCAAACCCCACTGTACGTTCTGCAACAAATCTGGACATGTCTTAACTGAATGCAGAACTCATGCTCGTCACCTTCTTGCCTCAGAAACCCCTCGATGGGGTAACTCCAAACCCTCTCAAAACTTTAGGGGGGCGTGGCTCCCGTGGGGATCATCGGCCTTCCAACAAGCCCAATGGCACTATTGCTGCTACACCTGATGTGTCTGCCGAATCTCCTGACATGACTGCTCTCTTGGGTGACATACGAGCGTTTCTATCAGCTCACACTACTTCGTCAGGTAGCTCATCCACTACTCCGCCAGGTAGCACATCCACTTGGTATTTTGATTCTGCTTGTTTCAATCATATGAGCCCTCAGTCAAAATTGCTTACATGTGTAACCCTGGTCACCAATTCTCCGTCTATTCGCACTGCTGATAATTCCACTTTACTTGCCACACACTGTGGTACCGCAACCACAGACCAGTTATCACTACCAGACACCTTGCTTGTTCCAAATTTATCACTGAACCTTGTATCAGTTGGTCAATTGTGTGATTTGGGTTTTGACGTTAACTTTTCTGGTCGTACTTCTTATGTTCTTGTGCAGGATCCACTGACGGGACAAATCCATGGGACAAGACGTAAAGTTGGTCGCCAGTTCGAACTCACCTCCCTGGTGGTTCCCTCACCATCATCATCCTCCTCGTCTGCTTGTGGCACTGTCATCTCCGCTGATCTCTGGCACTCTCGCCTAGGTCATCCGTCTTCCTCTCGTTTGCGTAGTCTTATTTCTAGTGGTTTGTTAGGGTCAGTTTCGAATAACTTTGGTGATTGTGTGTCTTGCCAGCTTGCTAAACATCATAAACTTCCGTTTTCTCTTAATAATATTATTTCATCTGCACCTTTTGATCTTGTTCATTCTGACTTGTGGGGAGCAGCACCTGTTTCGACCATGGGGGGGTCTCGGTGGTTTGTTATATTTATTGATGATCATACTCGTTTTACTTGGATTTATCTCATGCATAATAAATCTGACTTCAACAAAATTTATTCTGAGTTTTCTGCCATGGTTCGCACGCAATTCTCAAAAGTTATCAAAACACTGCGTATGGATAATGGCATGGAATTTAAAGAGTCATCCTTCCTTGCACAACTTGCTTCCACCGGTACTGTTGTTCAGCGCTCCTGTCCTGGTACATCGCAACAAAATGGTCGGGCAGAACGCAAACACCGTCATATTCTTAATACGGTCCGTGCTCTCACCATTGCAGCTGCCTGTCCTGAACGTTTCTGGGGGGAGGCTTCCCTCACAGCCGTTTACACCATCAACAGAGTTCCATCCCCGGTCATAGGTAACAAAACTCCTTACGAGTGTTTGTATGGTCGTCCTCCAGTTTATGATCTTCTTCGTGTCTTTGGGTGTGTCTGTTTTGTTCATCTGCAACCTCATGAACGTACTAAACTTGAACCTCGTTCTCGTCTTTGTTGTTTTATTGGGTATGGGATCGAATACAAAGGGTACAGATGTTGGGACCCTGTTTCCAAACGTCTCTGCATATCTCGCCATGTCACATTCTGGGAGCATAAGATGTTTTCTTCCATGTCTTCTTTTCACATTCCCGAGTCTACTCCTTTCTTTTCCAATCCCGATATTGATCTGTTTTCTGATGATGATGAGGGTTCTCCCATTGAGCTGACTCCTGCAGGTGCTCCGACATCTCTACCTCTTACCATGGACCACATTCCGCTAGAGGATCTCGTGCTAGAAGATCCTGTGCTACCGACTCGACCACGTCGTCATCGGCAACTCCCATCTCACCTCCAGGACTTTGAGATAACCCTACCATCTCGTGTCGCTTCCATAGTGTCCTCTGTATATGAGCCTGACACCTATCGGGAGGCTTGCACTAACCCCCTGTGGCAGCAAGCAATGACTGAGGAACTACAGGCCATGGTAAAGACTCATACATAGGATCTGGTACCTTTGCCTCGGGACAAACATGTGGTCGGTTCTAGATGGGTATACAAGGTGAAGACCAAGGTAGATGGTTCTATCGAGCACTACAAGGCACGTAGTGTGGCTCGTGGATTTACCCAAGAACATGGGGTTGATTATGAGGAGACATTTGCTCCTGTTGCGAGACTCACTTCTGTTCGCACTATTCTTGCTGTTGCTGCTGGTCGACAGTGGGACGTTTTTCAAATGGACGTGAAGAATGCTTTTCTCAATGGAGATCTTACAGAGGAGGTTTATATGAAGCCCCCGCCAGGCTATGATCACCCCCCACACATGGTTTGTCGTTTGCGCAAATCAATTTATGGACTCAAGCAGGCTCCGCGGGCATGGTACTCCAAGTTCAGTAGTGCGATGGCAGTCTTTGGTTTCGTCTCTAGTCCGCACGACAGCTCACTGTTTGTTCGTCAGACCTCTCGGGGACATACTCTCTTACTTCTATATGTGGATGATATGATCATTACTGGGGATGATGCTATTGGGATTGTGGATCTCAAGCATCAACTAAGCGAACAATTCGAGATGAAGGATTTGGGTCATCTCTCTTACTTTCTTGGTTTGGAGATTTCCTCTCTGTCCTCTGGTTATCATTTGTCACAGGCCAAGTATGCAGCCGAGCTCATCTCCAAGGGGGGAATAACCGATAGTAAGATCGCTTCCACTCCCATTGAAGCGAATGTCAAGTACCTTCCATCAATGGTAAAGTCCTCGATAATCCCACTTTATATCGCCGATTAGTTGGAGGATTGGTATACCTCACTGTTACCAGGCCTGACATTGCATATGCTGTCCACATCGTCAGTCAGTTCATGTGCGCACCTCGCACTAATCACTATGAGGCCGTCCTTCGGATCTTGCGCTATGTTTGAGGCACCTTATCACAAGGACTACATTTCTCTTATGGCTCACCTTTAGTCCTACAGGCCTACTCAGATGCAGATTGGGCAGGCGATCCCACAGACCGATGATCTACCACATGTTACTGTTTCTTTCTTGGTAACTCTCTGATTTCTTGGAGAAGTAAGAAACAGACAACCATTGCCCGCTCCAGCACGAAAGCTGAGTATCGAGCCCTTGCTGATACTACTTCTGAACTCATATGGCTTCGTTGGTTACTAAATGACATGGGTTTTGTTCACAAGTCCGCCACTTCCATTCATTGTGACAATCAGAGTGCTATTCAGATTGCTCATAATGATGTCTTCCATGAACGCACCAAGCATATTGAGATTGATTGTCACCTTGTCCGACAACATCTCAATCAGGGCACCCTCGCTCTCCGATCTGTCTCCTCTGGTGATCAAATTGCAAATATCTTCACCAAGGCTTTAATCCCAGGGAAGTTCAAACCTTTAGTTGACAAACTCAATTTGTGTTCATTACCACCATCTTGAGTTTGAGGGGGGTGTTAGATTATAGGCCCAGCTCATGTGGCTCGTTAGGGTTAACATCGGGTTTAAAAAACCCTAGTGGTGCAACACCACTATATATACACATGTACATTATAGGTTTTAATCATCTAATTCAATACAATTACACAATTGTTATCAATTTATATGGTATCAAAATTTATCAATTTGGGCATGGGTTTGTTCCGTTATAACCCACGTGCTAAATATACACATACGTGAAAGTATTGAAGAAAGCCACCGTTGACAATGTGTAGGAGAAGAGGGTGCCCGAATTATTAATCTCACATTTTGTAAAGATACGAGAAGTGTCACTTGTAAAAGTTAGAGTCAAATCTATTTAACATTATTGAATTTTTACTGTAGAAACTCATAAAAGGTGACCTAAATCGACATAGTGTAAATTTAATTAAAACTTATCGCCTATATTAGATCGATATATTTTTTTGACTAAATGGTGCAAGATTTCATTAATTCATGAAAGAGTCATTACATGTTTGAATTTTCCGAAGGGTCCTAAACAATAACTTAGAGACAGGGTGACCGAGTAACACGGTCTGTAAAAGCCAAAAAGGCAATCGAAAATTAAACTACGAAACTGACGAAATTGATGAAGACTGCTCAAGGTGTGGCCTGAACGCTGCTTGATTCCATGGAGATGACTCGTTTTTTCTAGTTGAAAACCGAACCTAACCTCATCAGTTTCAACGGAAGGAGAGCGACGATGGTTGATGTGATTCAAGGATATCTCCTGGTAAAAGTCCTTAAATACTTGTATAGCTCTGAATCTTCGCTCACTAATCATTAACCTTCCAAAAAGGAATAAAACAGGTAAAGTAAAACAAAATCAGTCGATCATCTTGACCCAGAACCGAGATCGAGATCGAGATCGAGAACGAGGCCTTGGTGGCGGCCAAGGAGGTGGATACACCAATGGCGGCTTCAATGATAGTTGCAGAGGCAACGGGGGCTACTCAGAAGAGGGGATCCGAGGCGGGGATGGCGATTGATGTTGAGGAGACGCAGGCGACAACCATAAGAATTGTAGAGGGTAGTCGGAACCGAGACCAGAAACACGTTATTGGTAGCGCGCACGCAGGGGGGGCGAACAATACGGTGGCTAGCGACTGCACAAAGCAAACCCTAGCAGATATGGCTACCGGTTGCGCAAAATTCGCTAAGACTTGAGTCAGATGCTAACTGGGGTTGGTTGCAGCGAAGGAGTAGAACAATGTTATTACGGCGAAAGACGACCGGACCTAAGCCGGGTGTTACGACGACGAGAGTTTGAGTAACATCAGTTGTCTGCGCTAATGGCTCGAAAACTCTAATAGAAGACATTGTTTTTCAGTGATCGATATATTAGATCTGAATCTAACGTGGAACTTTCGAACTATGATAAAATAGAGTAATTGTGCGATAAATCCAAAATAATATTCCCATCATTCAAAGTTGAATCAAAACAATACATCAAAAGCATCAAATTCGTGACCCAAAGTTGAGCAAAACAAAAATAAAAGAATGGACCAAAACACCCATCTGAAAAGAGCAGCCACCTCTAAATCCACCGGAAGTGAGCCTCACTCCCTTCTTTGACCCGGGCTTGTCGCCGGTGGCATTGACGGCGAGCTCACCGCCGACCTTTTGCGGGTGCCTCTTAGTTTTCCAAGCCATGATCTTGAACCTCACATCAGTCTCCAAATCCACCCGGAAAGCCGTACCGTTACCGGCCGTCAGGCCCGTCCAGCTCACCCGCCGGGTCTCCAACGAACCGGTCTTCCCGGCTCTCTTCTTGTGGCCCTGATAGAACCCCGGAACCGTGTAGTTCCCGACCCGGTCCGAACCGTTGACCAGGTAGAAGGCGAGCTTGACGTCGTCGTAGTAGATCCCCTTGACCAAGTTGGGGTTGTTGAGCTTGAGCAAGAAGCTGACGTTGGTTGCTCCGGCGGCGGAGGCGACGGGCTTGACGGAGAAGGCCTCGATGGAGAAAGAGGGGTTGGAGACGCGGAGGTAGAGCCACACGGAGAGGGCGGTGAGGCCGAGGGTGAAAATGAAGCTGCAGCAGCTCTGCATGCATCCTCCGCGGCGGGGCTCCGTCATGGTGGTGGTGGTTTCAGGCGGAGGGGGCGGTGGTCATGGCTGTGAAATGTGGGATTGTTTGGTGGTGGTGGTGTGAGTTCTTTTATTTGTTTTGGAGAGGAGACTTGAGAGAGGAGTCTTTGTTTAATGTATATAGTTTTTTAATCGTTTTATTTGTTTTTAAAAGCAAAAGACAGTTGGAAAAGAATTGTTTGAATGGATAAATTTGTTTGGTGTTAAGGTTAAATATTATGTGTCACGACTACTCATGATCTACCTCAGTACCGTGTACATCTAATTAAAATTAACCATATGGATCAGATCGAGATTCATAACTAAAGCAAAGATGGTAAAAAGCGATAGGAGTCATTCGAGCTGTGAGGAACTTCAGACACTTTCCTTTTTTTTTTTGCTGAAAGGTATTATTATACATTAACTATATATTAGAGTGCGTCATGTAAATGTTTTGACTATTGAAAAATATGTATAGTTAGTGTTTTTTTGACAAATCAGTGGACAGCTTTGTTCGTAATTCATTTCACAAAATTACCATTGAAAATAGTATTGAACTCGCCTTATAGGCAGGAAGAAAAGGTGGGGTTGGAAGACGGAAATGGAAGTCCTACTCAAGGTAATGCCTAAACGCTGCATATGGGAGCAAAGCGACCGAACTTGAACTGCATCAATTGTATTGGGAGGATATACATGAATCGGGATTCCCCGCTGAAAAAATCTATGATTCTCTGCTCATTAGTCATTGACCCTACAAACACGAAATCAGATAAAATAAAAAAGACTCACTCGATTAGCCAGATCCATAATCGAGAGAGGGTGCGGTGGTGGAGGCCAGGGAGAAGGACACGCGGGTGGTGGCTTTAGGGATAGCGACGACGACTTCAGGTTCGAAACGAAAGTGGTGGCTTCAGATAAGTCATCGGCAGCTTCAGAGACGTCAAGGGTCGATCAGAAGGGAGGATCCGATACAAGGACATTGCAGAGATCCAAGGCGGTGAGGTCGATTGATGCCAAAGTGAGCAAAACAACAACTATCAGAGTTACAGAGGGAGGACCGAACAAGGTCGGGAGACGCTTCGTTGGTGGCGGCAGGGAGCCAACATCGTGGTGGCTAGCGGCGGCTCGAAAAAAACCTTAGCAAACCCCTAAAAGGCGCAGAGAGAGGATATATAGAAAAAGGAAGCAGAACCATGGCATAAGCCATGACAGTGACCATGGCCATAGCCATGGCCTTCTTCGTACAACGGCTCTGTCTTTGAGAGTTTAGGTTTTGCTCTGTCGTGGATCTCCAAAGACTAGACGGAGACTAATCGAGGTCTAGGCGGATTTAATTTTATTATTAATAAATATATATTACACAAATATGATCAAAAAAATCATATTATAAACTATATGTATATAATATAAAAATATTAAGTATCGAAATACAAAACAAATATTCTTTTTAGCCAAATAATGCCCTCGTTTTAATTTTATTTATTATTTTAATTAAAATCTAGATTATAATGATAAATTTGTCATTTTTTAATATAAATTATAACAAAAATATACATTCAACATTGTTTTGTAATTATAAAAAGGTTTATAAATGTATTATTGTGTTTCGTAATAAAAAAAGAGATAAAACAAACCACCAAAGAGCGACAAGTGTTATATTTCTTTTGTATTATTCACATTTGTATTTTTTGTTAGAGCATCTGCAGTCCTTCAAAATGAAATGTTGAAGATGAAAGAATAAAGTACTTTTTATTTATTATTCAAGCCCGACTGAGACAATTTCGTTTGCAGTCCATGAATTTTAGGTAGGTTGATAGGTCAGACCAAGAGGGTTGGGTGCAGTTGGTGTTGCCACGTGTCGGTAAACGAATTGATCTTCAATGGTCGACACAACTTCCCACGTGGTCAACATTGGAGACCGTAACCAACGGTCATATTCGTCGACAACTTGGCGTAACGGTAAGGTTTCAGCCGCATGGAAAACACCGTCGAAAACCTTGTTACCGAGTCATTTAGGCCAGCGTTTGCAAAACGCCACCAACAAAACATCACCCGATTACAGGTGTTCTTAGATTATTGTCAATTAAATACTTGAACTTGAGATCTATAAATGGGTTTCAAGTTTCAACAACTCATTCCTTATCATCGCCACTTCTATCTGCCCCTGGTGTGGATGAGATCCCGTCTCAGGCCTTCTTCGCCCATGTCCGCCGCCGAGCCCCCGCCGATATCGGCTTCGCTCCGTCTCGTGTGGTTCGGCCATGGGAAGTCCAGGTACTCTATCTTCGCCCCTGTCCAGGCCGTCGCTGTCTCCGGATTCTCTGACCGGTTCTAACTCTTCCCCCAATGGCTCTGTCGTTGGGGTGTCGGGTTTGGGGCCTTCTCTAGGCTCTTTGCCGCCATATTATTCACCCCCTTCCCCAAGGCTGAGCTTGGGTCTGGACGAGATAGCCTCACAAGGTATATTGGGGGACCAATCCCCATCTCCATCTCCTTCGTTGTTGCCATCTACGCCTCTTTCGCCGGGTCTGCCATCCGGGCAGAGGAATTGGGATCCGGTTCCAGGGCCTTCATCTCCACAGGTCAAACAGGATCTTAGGACCCTGGCATGGAATTTTCGGGGAATGGGTACGGGTCTTCATAAGCAGCAGCTCAGACACCTTATACGGGACCATCGTCCTCACCTCTTGTTCCTGTCTGAATCTTTGATGGATTCCCAAGGTTGCGCTCAGATCTCTCGTTTCCTAGGATTCAAAGATCATCTTTGTGTTCCTTATGTTCGAGGGACTCGGGATACGCCAAGTCAGAGAGGACTGGCTTTGTTTTGGGTCTCTGGCATCACCGTGACGCTCAAATCGTCTTCCGCTAGGTACATTGATGTGGATCTTTCGGCTCCGGGGTATGAGGACATCCAACTCAAGGAAATCTACGGATAACCATGTAGGGACCGGCGGCACATTACTTAGGACTTGATCCGTAGTCTTCATTCCCTACTGAGACCCAACTGGATCCTTATTGGAGATTTCAATGGGATTCTGGACCCCGATGAAACTACGGGGGGTCGGGCGTATCCGTTGAGTCTCTTGGATGACTTTTGCTCGATGGTGAGCGATCTGCGTCTTGTGGATGTTCCTATGTCTGGCCATCGGTTTACCTGGTTTAGGGGGGCGTCACGATGCGAGGATCCTGTCCAAACTAGACAGAAGCCTGGTCTCGGCTAACCTTTTTTCCACCCTACCGGATCTGCATTTCTGTAACACTGGGGTTACCACATCGGATCACTGGCTGGTCTTATTGTCCTTGGCTCGGCATGTATCCCACCGTGGTCCCCGGAAATTCAGGTTGCAGTCTCAATGGATTCATGATCCGGAGTGTGGCAACCTGATTCAAGGGGCTTGGTATAAAAACCCGGGGACACCTATTCGTGATGTTATCCATGCGGTGGGTAAGTCTCTGGATAAATGGGGTCGCCAATATTTTTGTCAAAATATTAATCATATTAAATGGTGCGAAAGGCGGATTGCGGAACTGAATGGTCGGACGGATAGACCAGGAGTACATCGGCGGGAGGCGATTCAGATACAGTATGAAAGAGCTTTGGGGGAACAGGAAGCGTTCTGGCGTCAGCGGGCTAAGCAACATTGGCTGACTGAAGGGGACAGAAATACAAAGTTCTTCCAGGCGGCCTGTTCGTTTCAGCAAAAGATAAACACGATCTTGTCCCTGAAGAATGACAACGGGGAGTCGGTTACGTGGGACACGGGTATGCATCAGCTAACTGTGGGGGTAATTCAGTGCTCTATTCACCTCCTCTCTTCCCGATCTGCATGGATTCCCCATAGAACTGCCGCCTTGTATTACCCAGACCCAGAATCTGGCTCTGGTATCCCCATGTGAGGCGGCGGAGGTCCGATTGACAGTATTCCAAAATGGGGCCGGATAAATCTCCAGGCCCTGATAGTTTGAACCCTCAATTTTATCAGCATTATTGGTCGATCGTGGCGGAGGAGGTGGTGAGATTTATCCAGGAAGTGTTGACGACTCATACGTTTGATCACACAATGAATGATACCACGATCGTTCTACTCTCGAAGAAGTCGGATCCGGATAAGGTAACTGATCTCCGTCCTATTGCCTTGTGTAATGTTATTTTTCGAATCATGTCGAAGGTATTAGCTAATCGGTTGCGTTCCCTTCTAGACACATATATCTCGGACACGCAAGGGGCATTTATCCCCGGTCGTTGTATCCAAGATAACATACTGATAGCTTTTGAGTTCATACACTTTCTTCGCCACAAGCGACATGGGACGGTTGGTTTTATGGCACTCAAGCTAGATATGAGTAAAGCCTATGATAGAGTTGAGTGGGAATTTTTCCTCCGTATAATGACCCGTCTGGGTTTCTCGGCGAAATGGATCGAACTGGTATCCTGTTGTATGAAGTCCGTCCACTACAATGTATCTTCTGGGGGACGGGAAACACCGAGGCTCACACCTTAACGGGGTTTGAGACAGGGGGATCATCTGTCTCCGTATCTGTTTCTCCTATGTATGGAAGGTTTGTCTTATCTACTGCGCCAAGCTCAGTCTGAGGGGTCGGTTGGGGGGTGTTAGGGTCGCAAGGGGGCCCCGGAGTTCTCACACATGTTCTTCGCCGATGGCTGCTATATCTTTTGTCGTGCTACTCCTGAAGATGCTCAGACGGTGAAAGATATTATGGGTCTGTTTGGTGGCCTCTCGGGTCAGGTTCTGAACTTGGACAAATCTTCAGTCCTGTTTAGCAGAAATACGACTCTACCTATGAAACAGACATGTTCTTAGATTCTCGGAATATGGGAGACCTCAGAGGCCTCTATGAATATGGGGGTACTGAATATGATCGGAAGAAACAGGAATGTGGTCATGACTTATTTGGGAGATCGGATAATCCAGCGAATTAGATCCTAGGCTGGAAAGTTGTTATCCCCTGCAGGTCGGGAAGTAATGATTCGGTCTGTCCTCACCTCTCTTCTAGTGTATGTAATGTCGGTATCTACTATACCCACTAAGTTAATCCATAGGATTCATGTAGCGCTGGCACGGTTCTGGTGGGGGGGGGGGGGGGAAGACGGGTCGGTCGATCGTTTGATAGGATTGGGACAAATTATGTCAGCCAAAGGAGGCGGGGGGAATGGCATTTCGTCACTTAAGTGGAGTTAATAAAGCCTTTCTAGGGAAACAGGCTTGGAGCTTGGTCCACCGACCCCATTCCCCGATGGCACGGGTGCTCAGATCTTGATACTTTCCGGAGGTCAGTTTTTTGGAGGCAGGTATGGTGGTGAATCAAAGTTTTACATGGGCAAGTATCTTATCCGCTCAGGAGCTACTTCGGGGTGGCCTTCGTATAGCTATTGGAGATGGTCGAGACACCCTTGTGTTAGGCACGCCGTGGCTGGTAGGACCTGACCCGGAGATCACTTTGTCTAACCCAACACTGGTGGGTGCCTGGGTTGTGGGGCTTATGGTGCCACGGAGGCTCTACTTGGATGCCCCCGGATTGGGCAGGTTTTCTCGGATGAGGAGCGTGATGCGATCCTTCAGGTACTACTCTCGGCCCTCCAAGGGAGGGATACTTGGTATTGGGCTACCGATCGGACGAGTCACTATACCACGAAGAGGGTATATGGAATTCTGGCTTCTGCCTATCATGCAGCGAGGCTGCAAGCGTCTTCGGCCACCTGGTCAGGTTTGTGGTCCGTCCCCGTTCCCCCACGTCTCCTCATATTTCTATGGCGGGGGCTCACAGACACCCTTCATGTCGCTACCAATCTTAATCGTAAGTTTGTTCCTATTTCGCCTACATGCGACATCTGTGACCAAGCCCCGGATATAGTAGACCATCTATTCCTCGAGTGTGGGTTTGCGAAAACATGTTGGGTCCAGGCAGGGGACCTAGTTCCACAGGGACAAGGGGGAACATTTGGGCAATGGTGGGCTGGAGTGGAGGCTGGGAGACCGCTTGATAAGTTGGCGGAGATTCTCTCAATTTATTGGGAAATCTGGAAGGCCAGGAATGAGCTGAAATGGAGTGAGGTTCCCTCGGCTGCCCTTCTCGTGATGTCGGCTGCATCAGCTCATCTGACCGCCTGGAGGGAGGCCAAGGTTGCAGCCCCAAAGTCGAGATGCCCCCCCCCCCCCATCGAATTGGCCGACTAAATGGGTTCGCCCACCCTCCGATACTATTGTTATTAATGTGGATGGGGGTGTATTTCAGGACACTCGACAATTAGCATGGGGCATGATCGCTCGGGATTCTCTTAGATCGATTCAATTAGCTGCAAATGGTCTCCTGTCAGGGACTTGAACTCATATCATGGTCGAAGCCTGTTCTCTAGTAACAGGTCTAAAAAATGCACCACTCCTTGGGCCTAACGTCATTATCCGGTCTGATGCTCAGGTACTTCTCAACATGATTTCGCATGGTAATCCTCCAGTCTCCCCCATTGGGACATTCATTCGAGACATCCGGTAACTTCTTTCACAACAACAAGGGACTACCCTTCAATTTGTTAAAAGAACAACGAACAAGGCTTCTATATGGCTAGCCAGGGAGGCGCGTTCTATGCATGTTCTTCCTTGGTCAGGCCCAATGCATGATGCACTCACACGTATCGTTACTTCTGATTTGCAATAAAATTCTCCACCTTTCGCTCAAAAAAAAAAACAGAGGCGTATCTAGAAGGGCTTAGGGTATTCCACATTATATATAATTGTTGAGCTTTCAGATATCTTCGATTGTAACAGCTGATGCGTGTATAACCTCATTTTACTTGAAAATACTTCTTTTACACTCCAAATATCTATTACACTTTCCAACAATCTTATTCACAGTTTTCTGTAGCTCATATTTGAAAAAAGGGTTAATGTTATCCGACTATCCTAAAAATACTTGGTTTTCACCTGAGTACCTTAACCAAACTTTGTGACACATCGGTACCCTGACGAAACTTTTAATGTCAATTTAATACCCGCCGTTAGATTCTGTCAATTTTTCATCCATTTTTCCATCCAAACACTTAAAAAGTCCATAACACCCCTCACCAACAGTCAAATTTTCAAAAGCATGCCATTAAATTTCAAATTTTCTTTTCATTAAATTATTTTATAAAAATTAGATTTTATTTAAAAAAATCAATTTTTATTTTTAAAAACCAGATATTATTTTTTAAAATCAATTTTTATTTTTAAAAAATAGATTTTATTTAAAAAACAGTTTTATTTTTAAAAAACAGTTAAAAATTAGTTTTTCTTTTAAAAAACCAGTGTTTTATTTTTAAAAATCAAATTTATTTTACAAAATCAGAATTTATTTTAAAAAATTCATTTCTGTATTTAAAAAAATCTGTTTTATTTCAAAAAATCAGAATTTACTCTCTTAACCTCAATGAACAACATCCAAACCTCTATTAAACTTGCAATAATCCCATCTACTTCAGGCAAATTTGAGAATCATCTTCATAGGCAAATTTGAGAACAAAAATTGGATACCCAAATTTAACTTTTAAGCACAAACCCAAATTCAATTTTTTTTCTTAATTAATTACAGATGGTGAAATGAAAAACAAAAAAAAAAATCAACTTTTACCAAAACTGAAATTGAAACAGCAGCCAACCAAACCTCCAAATCAGGAATAATAGTTGCAACTTTTACAAGTTTTACACGAAGAACATCAGGAGGCAACAAAATCTAGAACCCCCAACTCCGCGACGCTTTAGTTGTGCAACCACTCCCAATGCTTGTTCTAACCAGATCTATGAGCCTCACAACCAGACCTCGTCAGATTCACGAAATGACAGAGATGAAGCGAAGCTTTCGGCGTCTCCGACGACCTGCGAAGACCTGGTCGAGACAGAGAGAACGAATACGGCCACGAGATGAATGCATGGTGGAATCGCCTCCGCTCGTGGTCTCGCCGTGAATTCACCGCTGCCCCTAGCTCGCCAGAGATGAAGATAATGGAAGACGAGATGAAGGGAGGACAGAAAGTAGCGTGTTAGAGTATATATGTTGAAGAGTAGAAGAGTGGAATTGTTGGAAAGGGTCTTATCACACTAATATATTTGCGGGGTAGCTTCGGTAATTTTGCATTCGAAATAAATTGAATTTATGTTTTTCTTTTAATTGAAAACATTATGAACTGACGGAATTACCCTCGCCCTTTCTTCTTCTTTGCCTCTTCGTCTTCGTCACTGAGTCAAAGTCAGAAAACGATTGTCGACGACTTCATCTCTCCCGATCATCTCCGAGCAAGCAACGACGCCGGCGAGAGGAAATTCCTACATTTTGAACCCCAACAATGTCGAACCAGGTACGTCCGATTTGAACTCGTAAATTTTGTCTTAGATTTAGTTCCCTTTTGCAAAACCTAGGGTTTAGTTACTGTAAATCGCCGGTGAGGCTACGGAGAATGGGGGAGGCGTAGAAGGGAATAGGGTCGTTGCCGGAGAAGGAATCAGTGTCGTCGACTGGGGTCTTGACGGCGCTGATTGGGGCTAAAACGATGGCGTTTTAGCCCACTGAGTCGCCGGAGTTCCTAACGGAGCAGGTTGGGGACACAACGACAACGTTTTGTCACCAACACGCTCCGATTGATATGCCCAGTATGAGCCGGATGAGACCCCATAACGACGTCGTTTTGGGACCGACCAGCTCCATGAGGTTGAACCAAACGGAGCAGGTTGGGCCCACTGAGGCCCAGTCCACGACCCAATAAGCTCGGTGAGGCCCAGTGAAGGGCCCAAAATGACACCCCTTCACCAATGACGACGTCGTTTTGGCCCCCAATCATTTGCCTTCCAAAGGCTCTAGACGGCGCATATCGGTAGTAAAACGCGGCGTTTTGATCTTTTGGAGCAAGGTCCAAACGGCGCCGAATGGGGTCAGTCTGAGCCGGATGGGAAAGTGACCAAACTCTCTGTTGCCCGATCGGCGTAGGACAATTAGGTGAAAGGCCGTTCGGCCCATGACAGTTTTGATTACTAGTTAATGTTATTTTATAATGATAATATTACTACTACAATTAGGATTACTAGATAATGTTAGGATGCATCTTATAATCATAATACAATCAGTGGAAGAGGAAGAAGGTTCTTGTCTCGATACCGAGTGCAACTCCGTCAGAAGCACCTCAACGGTTTCGAAGAATTGAAACAGAACTGCAAGATGGGGAGTACTTCAACTGTCGTGTGACAGCCAGGTGTGGGTACAAGGTGTTGTATGAGAAGTACAATGAGCTGAAGGATGCAGACCCGCTGACAGCTGCATCATTAAGAGCGGGTCCATTCGGGATGTTCACCAGGTTACTGGAGAAGTTCCAGCCCTCCAACAACCTGGCGTGGATGCTAATAGTCAGGAGTACCACGGTGAGAAGGGACTCCGAAATGTGGTTCGTGCTGAAAGGGAAACCGATCAGGTTGTCCCTGAAGGAATACGCACTCATGACGGGATTGAATTGCTCAAGACCCAGAACTGGAGATGATAATTTTTAGAGGCAATTGACTTCCACAGCATTCGAGAAAAGATATTTTGATTCGATCCTGCGTGGAGTGTCTCCACTAGACCTGGCAAACAAGTTGACCGCCCTTGTGACTACCCGGTTGAAACCGAGGACCAGGAGGACCGAGCCAGATTACAATATTGTGAAGATGGCTCAGCTTTTGTTCGTCACTGATGCGTTGATACCTCACACAAAAGTGACGACACCCATTGATCCAAAGTGGATGGGATTAGTAGAAGACCTGGAGTTGTTCAACCGGTACCCGTGGGGGTATATCTCCTTCCGGCATCTGAGGGAGGATTGTATTCGAGAGTTGAGAGCGAAGTTCCAAGAGATCGCTGGGAGGCAGGGGGCCTCATACACCATATGCGGTCTGCTCCCGTTATTTACGGTACGTAAAACATTTAATACAATTTGAATAAGAGCATTATTATCAATTAATGTACGCATTGGTTATTAATAATTTGATTTGTGTAACAGCCTTTTGTATTTGAGTCTATGGATGCACTGGCAAGTAAGTGGGGGACGGTGGACCCACAGTACAGTGAGGACCTACCGAGGTTTTTGAAGTGGGGACGAAATGGGCCAAGCCCCCGTCGGCGGATGAGGTGACAACCGAATTTCAGAAAGAAGAGGTAAAAAAATAAAAGTGTAGACGTGTAATTGTAGATGTAGGTTGGTTATATGAATTGAATGTAATGGTTATGTGTGTGCAGGTGCAGGTGACTCGGGGTGTCCTAATACCCACAGAAATAGAGAGGGCACTTCCGCATAATCAAAATGTGGGAGTCATACCCGACAGGGTAGCGGATAGGACGCTTGAGCGGATTGCAGAAATTTTGGAGGCTGGAGGGGAGGTAGAATGGGATGATGAGGGTATGGAGAAAGCAGAGCCAGTTGAAAGGGAGGCGACACCTGATCGTCAGTCCGGGGATGAGGTGATGGCTACAGAGCAGACACCGCCGGATCCGGTAGGGGATGGAGCTGAGTGCTCTCGTCGCCGGGAAGAGGCCACCATCGGGGGAGGAGAGTTACCCCAGACCCCTCGTCGTCAGGGGGAACAGGCCGCAACAGATGATCATATCAGAGGTGTCCGCGTTGAGATAGGAGAGTTGCAGAGCAAGATCCAATCCGTTGCAGTCTCTATTGGAGCGGTACGGACTGAGTTTGGGGACGCCATCGGAGCGTTGCGGAGAGAGTTTGGGGGCAAACTAGATGAGATCCTTCATCTACTCCGGACCCAGGGCGCTGCCCGTGACCCGCTGCCCGGGCCTGACTACCGTGCATCTGGTGGCGACTCCCGAGGATCACATTGCCCGACTCGGTCTCATCGGTCGCATGAAGCCGGATCTCAAAGGGATGATGAAGCTCAGCCTCGTGGATCAGGTGACGCAGGAGGAAGACGGGAACAGGTTGGAGAGTCTAGCCATGGACCCCGGGATATGGATATGGTCCATGAGGTTGAGATGGGGGGTGAGGTTGATGTTCAGCAGGGGGTTGAGGAGGGACAGGTTGATGTTCAGCAGGGGGTTGAGGAGGGACAGGTTGCGGTACATCAGGGGGTTGAGGAGGGACAGGTTGCGGTACAGCAGGGGGTTGAGGAGGGACATGTTCCGGTTCAGCAGGGGGTTGAGGAGGGACAGGTTCAGGTTCCTGCACCGATCGTGGTAGTTGATTCTCAGACACGTAGTGCGGGAGGGGTACTTGGAGGAGGGGAAGAGGGGGGTAAGTCTGTGGAGGTGTCACTGTCGAGTTTTTGGGAAGGTCTGGAGGTCGAAGGGGAGGAGGAGGTCAGTCAAACTCCTGCGCGGGAACTGTCGTCTTGGGAGGAGGAACCGACTGACGATGAAGGTGCCGGGGATGAGGCACAGTCGCAGGCTCCGGGGGCACAGACTCAGGCTCCGGGGGAACCCTCGGAGCCTCGGGAGCCACCATCGATCGTGGTTAACCTTCCTCGTCACCTATTTGAACCTGATCCGCCCAGTTCCAGAAAGAGGAAGAGGACCCAGTTGCTCGGTGTCCTTGATCAGAGGCTGATCCGTAGTTGGAACCCTGCAGCGAAGATTCCCCATCGGTTGAGGAATTACTCTGGCACCGTGCGTACCGGTTTGCAGGACGGAGTCCTCTACAAAGGCCTACCCGCCAAATATTACCGGTCATTGGCAACCCCTAGCGAATGGGTCACACCGCAGGTTAGTATTTTATTTTAAGCATCATATGAGTATATTTTTCCTGACAATATATAATTTATATTGTTTTCAACTTTGTGCAGCATATGGACGATGCGTTGTCAGGCATACGGTGCAGACAACGACATTTTCCGAATGTGTTCAGGCAGAGCCATGTAGTGCTGGATTGTGTGTTCCACAAGTTGTGCTGTGCAGAGTATGAGACGAATATAGAACCGGACCTTGAGCTCATGAACTATGCTCGAGGGAAGAAGCCGGATCTCTATCCTTTCAGTTGGATGTGTGCGCAGAAGATTTATTTTCCAGTGAACCACAAGAACAAGCACTGGATATTGTTGGTTGTGGACGTGCAAGCAAGAAAAATCCAAGTGTACGACATCTACCGTCCCCAGATATCAGAGTTCGAGATGAAGGTGTTGATGACCCCGTATGTGCACATGCTCCCGAATATGCTCTTCCGGATTTTACCCGGGACACCGGAGACATTAGACGCATACAACGCGGATTTTACCTTTGAGAGGGTGGAACCCATACCGCAAGTCGTGAAGTAAGTATCAGACTTATTCATTTTACCTTTGCAGTACAGTCTTGTATGTCATGCTTATTATATTGGTGTTTGTTTGTAGGATGGCCGATAGCGGGATCTACACCCTAAAGTTCATCGAGGTGGGGATGGCGGAACTGGAATTCAAAGACCACATCTGTCATACACTTGTGCCGCAGTTTCGCATCAAATATTGTATTCACATGATGACTGATGACGAAGATCTTCTGTAGACTGTACAAATGTTGGATGACTGATAAACTTTTGACTGCAAAGTGACAAATATATTTTTGATGGTTTGACTCATATCTCATGGATACATATCTTGTACAAAATCTGCACGTCCCATTCAATCACTACATCCAAGAAACGCAACATATCAATGTCTCCCATTAATATGTCTCTCCACCCAAGACACATTTATGGGTACACACTCACTCATCCACCCACTCATCCACCCACTCCAACCCTATTCATTGTCACCAGCCTATAAATGGGGGCTTAGCTACCCCATTATTTGTACTCCAACCCCCTTCACTCTCAGCTTTCAAGGAATAGGTATTCGAATAATGTTCTTGCATTATAATTTTTTAGATGTGTTTGTTGTTTTAGTAGTGTAACCACGTATATGTTTCTGACAGAATGGATCCCGACCAAGCGAATCGTGCGGAGCGTGAGGAGCGTGAGGAGCGTGCGTGGATAAGACGGGAGCTAGCCGGAGAATACGTCACAATGTTGGCCGACGGCAGAATAGTCCGAATGCCCGAACGACTGTATCAAGCACCGGAACCAGCATGGTCGGTAGAGTACTACCGGTTACTTGAAGAAGCAGACCAACAGCTGGACCAACTGGAGGCCCTCATGCGCGAGAAAAATTTACCATGTCCTCCACTCCCTCCTGGTGACAACCCATTTATTCAACCGCGGATGAACGAGGATGACCTTCTTCATTCTTGGGAGGAGCCTGCTTGGTTCCGGGAGTACAGACGGTGGATGGTTCGAAACCAAGAAATTACACAGAGGCTCATTAACCGTCTGCTTGCTGCCTAGTGTTTGTTTTTATTTTTTGGATAATTATTTTGGTACTTGGATGAATGATGTTTATGTTTTGTATAATTAATGCAATGAATGACAATGCTTTTATGCTTTTATTTGATACATTTCCTATACAAAATATGCACGTCCCAATGCATGCACTACAATCAACGCAGTCAACACATTAATGGCTCCATTAATGCGTTGACACACCAACTCCAACCCTCTTCATTCCTTACACGCCTATAAAACCCACTCTCCACTTGAATAGTTTTCACTCCAACCCTCATTTTGTAGGTATAATTTTTGTGCCACGATGGAACCTAACCACGATCCTCGTCTTGAGCGTAGGTGGAGGCGGCGGGAGAACGCCGGAACAGTGGTCTTTGTGGCGCCACCACCATGGGCTGTTGAGTACGACCGCATACTCGATGACTCAATTCAGCGGTTGGACCGAATAGAGGAACTCGTCCAACAAACGAATGTAGAATGTCCTCCACCTCTAGATGGTGAACACCCATTTGATTTACCTCCTTTTGTAAACGATCGTGACATTGTGAGGCTTCCTTACGAGGAGCCTCCATGGTTTCAACGTTTCGTAGAGTGGATGGACAGATCTAGAGAAGCTGAGGAGAGGCTCCTTAACTTTATGCTAGATGCGTAATGTAGTAATGAGGTTGTATGATTATGCTGTTTGGATGAAATAAAATAAGTTATTGGGTTTTACATTGCTTGCTGTGGGCCGATCGGTCTTCCCATGGACCCAAACTGCGCAGATTGGGACTCAACCTGCGCGGATTGAGGCCCGAATCGGCGCAGTTTGGTCCTCAATATGCGCAGATTGGGTCCCAATATACGCAGTTTGGGTCCCAATCTGCGCAGTTTGGATGTCAATATGCGCAGATTGGGTCCCAAATTTCCTTCCGACGTCGATTAGATGGGGCATACTTTACAGAAGGAATATATTCCTTCCGACGTTGATTAGATGAGACATACTTTACGGAAGGAATATATTATTTACTTACCCTTATAAACCCTAATATTCACTTCAATGAACTCATCAATAGTCTTTACTAAGTTCATCAACAATGTCTTCACCTATTTCGGGCAGCAATACACCACGGCTTGCTGATGAAGAATGCATTGCGATATTGGACGATCTCCACCAGATCAAGGTAACTCTTCAGAGGGTGGAAGATAAGGCAGATCAACTCAAGCAGGAGTTGAAGGAGGCCATGGACCAGCTCGAAGGCCTATTACGTTTCGTACGGTCCTTCTATTAAGAGATCCCACTTGCTAATGTGAGTTTGCTTGTATCGGCTTACAAAGACCTCAATTTTCCAATGTCGTATGTGAGGCTTTGTGGTAATAATTAGTGTTCAATTGTACTCACAGCTTGTACGGTCCTTCACTTAGGAGACCAATTCCATTTTCCAGATGCGAGGCTTTGTGGTATTCATTAGGGTTGTAATGTTTGTCGTTGAATGTTAATGGAATAGGACCTTCCAAATAATAAACAATATGAATTGGTCCCCAAACGGCGCAGATTGGGTCCTCAGCCGGCGCAGTCTGAGAACAACCTTAAACCTAACCCTAATATTGACCTCATATGGCGTCGTTTGAGTGTACGATTGACACCATACGGCGCAGTTTGACACATCATCTGGCGCAGTCTGAGAACAACCCTACCCTAACCCTAATACTGACATCATCCAGCGCAGTCTGACAACAACACTACCCTAACCCTAATATTGACCTCATCCGGCGCCGTCTGGCCCCATCCCTCCACCCTAACCCTAATACTGACCTCATCCGGCGCCGTCTGGCCCCATCCCTCCACCCTAACCCTAATACTGACCTCATCCGGCGCCGTCTGACCCCATCCCTCCATCAAATTAAGTCATCCCAACCACTAACCCTGTTTTCCCAACATCCACATACCCCATATTAATGGAACCCACCACCCAACTAACATTTATGGACCTCACCACGCCTATAAAACCCACTCCAACCATCTTCACTCACTACTCACTCATCACTACTCTTCACTCACTTCATCCACAATGTCTTCACCTTTAAGACACACCCTTACGGCGCAGCGTTTTGAACGTGAACACAAGGAGAGGCTGGATAAGCTGCAGAAGATTAGGATAAGTCTTCTTCGGGTTTCAGTGAAGGCTAATGCACTGATGGACGAGCTGAGACAGGCGAATAGAACTGGATGGACAGATGCGGACGAGAATAATGCTCGTATCGTGTTGGAGCAGCTCGAAGGACTGCGACACTTCGTCTTGTCCTTCACTCACCAAGACGAGGGCACTACCCTTTGGTAATATGGGTTGGTTTGTATCGGACACAAAGACCTCAAATTTTCAACTCCATATGAGAGTCTTTGTGGTAATAAAGTAGGGTTGTAATGTGTTTACCGTTTTCCTTGAATCAAACTACATGTGACTCGTGGTATTTGAACGATGTTTGGTTTTATATGACTTGTTATCCCAATCGGCGCCGTCTGGGCCACAACCTGGACCGATCGGGCAACAGAGGAGATCTTATTTTTTTCACAGTTAAGCCGTTCGGCTCACTATGTTGCCGATCGGCTTCATGCATATACACCACTATCCTATCCCAAACATAACTGCATTCCGCAAATGTAATGAAAATGGAAATGGATTCAACACATGCAATTCAAACAAAGTACACTCAACAAATAGTAGCATAATCAGGAATAAATAAATACACACAGTCTATCATAAATGGAAACATACCTACCCTAAACATTAGATGCAGATCGAAGCGAAGGACATGTTCGTCTATTGTGACCAACGGTAGCACAATTTCCACATTTCCTGGGACGCTTTGGAGCTGCTTGAGTCGCTCGTTGAACCTCACCTTCTGAAGGAATTCTTCTTTCATGCAGTCTCCCGCGTTTCGCTTCATAGTCTGGAGGAAGAACATCGATAAGAACTTCACGATCAAATTCATCTATATTCCACTCTTCTGCACGGGACACTGGGTACACAGTCCTAGGGCATGGGCACAAGGAATTCTGTCTATGTCAAACTCCCGGCAACTGCATTGCCTCATCCCCAAATGAACCAATACGTCATTATGTTCATCCCTCACATGATACTCGCCGTGTGTGTTCAGTGGTATTATCTGCATCTGCTTGACTAGCTTGTTGCTTGCAGACATGATTTTCTCTACCTTTGGAGTTACAGTATGGGAGTCCGGTATCTTGTTCATCACATCCAGACGTTGCATGAAGCATTCGGTAACCTTTTCCTGCATCTTGTTCAACAACTTTATAATAGGCAGCTTTCTCGCTGCTCTTATTACATTGTTGATAGACTCAACCCCGTTCGTTGTCATTATATTGTACCGCGACCCTACGAAGTGAGATCTCGCCCATTGACAACATTGTATGGTTGTCTCCTCTAGATATTCCGCCGCCTTCGGGTACATTTCTTTCAGTTGCTCGTACTTGTCATGGAACCTCTCCATTGTGTACGCATCAGCAACTTGAAACAACTTCGATAATCTGTTTTTTTCCTTAGCCCCTACCTTCTCTCTCACATTTTGGGTCAGATGCCACCTACAATGCCCATGTTGGGCTTCTGGGTAGACGATCTTCACTGCATTGCTGATACTTACATGTCTATCCGAAAGGATAACCAAGTCTTCCCCATCCGGGATCTCCGACCTCAACTTTTGGAAGAACCATTTCCATGATTCGTTGTTCTCCGAGTCAACTACAACCCAAGCCACAAGATATTGGTGACCATTACCATCCTCCCCTCTTGCAATTATCAGTACCCCTTTATACCTTGTCTTCAACCACGTACCATCTACTAAGATCACTTTTCTCAAGGCATAGTTAACTCCCTCAATGCATGGCCGATATGCTATGAAGACATATTTAAATCTACTCTCCGCATCCACCTCCAAATGAGTTACTATACCTGCATTCATCTTCCGAACCTGCTGCAAATAAACAGGGAGTAGTCCATAACTTGAAGCTGGGTCCCCTACAAGTTTAATCATCGCCAGTGTTCTTGCCGTCCAACATTGCCAGTATTTATAAAACCCCATCTTCTCCAACTCCAAATTGTTTTGAATGGCACGTGGTTTGGGAAGATATTCTACTTCACTATTTTCTTTTACCAACCTACACGCAATCTCTTCCGTAGTCAATTTACCTTTTCGGGAGTTCCGTTCACTAACCAAACAAGTATGTAAAGACTCATACGTTCTAATGGAGAACGTTTCATGGGATCCGCGATCTTTTGCTGCACGCACTCTCCACCCACAAGTAGCACCAGCACATTTTGCAATGTATAAAGTCTTCGAAGATCTATCACGTTTTATCAGAAAATCACCCTTAATTGAAATGTCTTTCAGATAACTCATCAGTGCTCTCTTGTTCGGAAACTCTTTACCAACTACTAAACTTGACCCATCCCTAAAACCGACAGTGCTTTGTTCTGGATCCACCGAATCCGCAGGAAACTCCTCATTTCTATGAACATACTCCACCATTTCACGGTTCTCCTCGATATTGTCCAAGCTTGTCGATGGTGGCGTAGGCGATGATGCTTGTGCTTCCGTATCACGTTCTCTCCGCCGAATAACTGGGTTATCTACATTATTTGGATTACCTGCAACACTACAAATACCAACTTCAAAATAAGCGTCATGCCCCCCATTGTCATGTTCATCATACTCATATGCCACAGCTTCCGGTACATTGTTCCCCCCTTGTTCAACAGTATCATCTTCCCCACAAACTGTATCTTTCTTGCTCAGCTCTACACATAACACGGTTCTCGTCTCTATAATTCTGTTCTCAAGTACAAAACCCCGAAGAGTGAAATCATCGTACACTTTCTCTATTGGGATAACTCCTACAAAATTGGGCATAACACCTACCAAACTAAGATTCAGTTCTATCTCCCTTTCATTCACCCCGATTTCGGAATACAGCCGGTCCTTCACTTTCTTCAGCGTTGTATTATCGTCCACAATAAGGCTAACACAACCATTGTTTGTTGTTAATATCCAATCATACTTCCCATCCACTAGCTTATATTCACCACCGTAAGTAGCACGGACTAAAATTCCACCCATTCCTGTAACAATTACAACCCCATAAGGACATATTGTACCAATCGAGTACGATTTAGAATATGCAATTAGCCGTCCCGCTCATAACCCTTCCGATCGGCCCGCCGATCGGCTTGCATATACGCCGTCCGGCTTGTATATATTCATGTGCTTCCGAGGCCGATCGGTCCCTCGTCTTCCCCATCCGACGTCGACCGGCCCTACTGGTTCACCATTTCAGAAAATTCACAAAACCTACGACATACGAATCTATTCCACCCAATTCTACCATTTGTTTATTTCACTACGTTTACACATACATTAAACCATAACTTATCGTTGTTACACTCCTACATTCGAAGATCTACTCAAACCTAAAACTTAAATTCACTAGCTTCAAATTTAGGATGAAATCAAGCTTACCTTACTTGGAGGATTGCTTCAATGGACTCAATGGGCTTTCGACGGTGGTGGACGGCGACGGGGAACGTGGTGGACGCCGGAATTTTTTTTGGATATGGAGGTCGTCGGCCGGCTTTTTCCTGGGTGCGAAAAGGGGGGCTGAGATTTAGGTATTTTTTCCAATATTACAAAAGGGTAATATTGGAAAACATAAAGTGGAGGTCTTTTTACAAAACATATAACATGTGAAGGTCTTTTTGCAATATATTAGCCTCAGAAGGCCTTTTTAATAATTCATCCAGTAGAAGAACATGAAGATGGAGACAAGTGTTGGAGCTCACACAGAGGAGAAGACACAGATCCGGTGGAGGCGAGAGTGGAAAAAGAAAAGATTTAGGTTAACAATAGACTTTGATTTAGGTTTAGATAAATTATACTATTTTTTATATATATAATTTAATTTATTATTATATGGGTACTTTGGGTATTTTTAAAAAAAAATTGGGTCATGTGCCAGGCACATGACCATTTTCCATCCAAAATGGATGAAAAACTAACGGCGGGTATTAAATTGACACTAAATGTTTCGTTAGGGTACTGATGTGTCACAAAGTTTGGTTAGGGTACTCAAGTGAAAACCAAGTATTTTTAGGGTAGTCGGATGACAATAACCCTTGAAAAAATAATGTAAGATATAACAGTTCAGTAGTATCCGATGACTATAAATACAATGAATAGTTTTGGCTCATTTTTAAAAAAAAATCATGTCTATTATATCATTTATGTTCTCATATAAGCTGTATGACTGAATATATGTTTTACCTAGAGCAATCTGTTCATGACGGACCAAACAACGTATAGTTGACCATTCAACTTACACGACGTGTATGGGTTCATGTACTGTATTTTCCAGCTAAAATTCATTCATGAAAATTGTGGATTTCATTAATTCCATTTTATTTGATCTTACGGTCCTAAATCGGAGCTCGTATGAGAAATTTATGTAATTTGAAAATCGATCAAACTCTAACACTTCTTAAACCGATTTCAATTTTTTTACATTTTATTATTACCGGTGGAATACCCTAAAATAAATTTCTGAATCCGCCTCTGGTATTTAAGAGTTAAATTTGAATCAAAGCTTGAGAATCTTGAACTATTATATAATAAAAAAAACTAATTGTACAAGAAATTCAAAATAAAGTTTCCATCTTTCAACGTTCAATCAAATACTACATTAAAACTCTCGTAGTTTTCATCCGGCCTCTAGGGTTCCTCCTCTTTCCACACATTGCCTCTATCTCTTTTGTCGCGTCGTCAACACCTCCACCTACCACCAACATGACCGAGCCTCTTCCCTTCCACATGGTGCCATCCCCTCCTCGTGTCATGCCGCCAGCCCCACCTCGTGAGTTCATAAAACCGATCCGGCCAAAGAGACAGAGAGACCGCCCACCGCATTTTCTGTCACCTCTATGGTTGCCACCACCAATACTCGCTCCTCCTGACATGCTCCTGAGAGAAGCCTCCGCCGATTACACCACCCCCTCTTGGGATGCCCCTCAACGGGCTCATGCAATCCCCCATCGACAACGCAGTCGAGGAACGTCGGTTCGGAAATGCGACCAACCTACTCTTGATCGGGTTCCCTTGCCGGATCACGTGCCCCCATCAATGCCCTAACCACCTGGAACCACAACTTGTGCGACAGCACACGACCTCACCTACCCACCTTGTAAGGGAGGAAGTTCTAGAGGCTCGTTCCTGGCCCTAGGCATGTTGGCGATTGTCACGCCCTAAATCCGGTTTTGACCAGACTCGAGACGTGACTTAAGGACGAAGCAATTGTAATACTAAAAGGACAAAAAACCAATAAAATCATCTAACTTTAAATCAACCGAATACCTCAAATAACAACTTAAGATAAAATCTCTACAAAAGGTTCATAAAAAATAATAATTCATTAACAAAGTTCATGACCATATAAATACGACCAACGCCTCTAAGCACCCGAACCCCAGAAGCTCCCGAGCCTCGAGTCCACTAATCATCACGCAATCCTGTAAAACAGTCATAAACAAATAGGGGTGAGCTTACGCTCAGTAGGGAAAATACATAACTAGGCATGCTTTTAGTTTTACAATTAGGGTTTCTCCATTTTAGTTCGAATCTCAATTATGAAGAAATGTGGGAGTAAATCGAGTGTTCAACGATTTCAAGGAGCCAATAATGATCGTAGGAAAATAAGAGAATCAATACACATCTTAAATACTCAATAGAAGATCGAACGTTCAAGTAATGTCGTGGGGCTTGAAGTCGCCACCCTCCGATCCATAATACTCGTTGTGTCATGTCGGATTTTTGCTCGGTCCAGAGGAGACGCATAACGTCGCAAAGACGTATAACGTCGAGAATGCCGAAAACATCCCTCAGAGGACGCATATCATCAGGATTCTCGGAAACGTATCCAAAGGACCATATGTCATCGGGACAAGTAGAATAATTCCGTGGGACATGTAGTCGCCACCCTCCGATTCACAATACTCTCTATGTCATATCGGATTTTACCTCGGTCCAGAGGAGACGCATAACGTCGCAAAGACGTATAATGTCGAGAATGCCGGAAACATCCCTAGGAGGACGCATATCATCGGGATTCTCGAAAACGTATCCAAAGGACCATATGTCATAGGGAACCAAGGTAATGCTCCATTAGGACGCATACACTTGGGTAAATCAATCAATAACCAATCCCCACAAGGTAAACCATCCAAATGCTCCACTTGGTCCGGTAACCGATGCCCCGGAGGGTCCAATAATCAATTCCCCGGAGGGTCCAATCTATCGACTATGATACTACCCCACACCGGCACTTCCTTCGGTGCAGGTATCATACCGGATACCGACTATGATACTACCCCACACCGGCACTTCCTTCGGTGTAGGTACCATATCGTATATCAAGTTATCGCTTAGGTAATCAATGCTCCGCAGGGTCCAATCCACCAGCTATGATACTACCCCACACCGACACTTCCTTCGGTGTAGGTACCATACCAGACACCGACTATGATACTACCCCACACCGGCACTTCCTTCGGTGTAGGTACCATATCGGATACCAAGTTATCGGCTTAGGTACTACCCCACACCAGCATTCCCTTTGGTGTGGGTACCTTACAGACACTACCCCACCCGCAGCGTGGGTGCCATACCAATGTATAAGCTAGCCTAAGGACTCATACGTGGGTGACACAATCAAACAATACAGGAGCAACCAACGCTTAACGAATCACAATTCCTTCACAACACACCACAAGAATCAATCATCATCTTACACTTACCAATTACTTACCAACCTCGATCCATCGATCCATCGATCACCTGATTGTACCGCTTGGCACAATCAGTCATACTCGATCCCCCATTCAATCATTCAGTCATTCAAGCAATCAAGGGTTCAATCAAATACACAATTAAGCAATCAAGCATTCATATTTGGTCAATCGAATTATCTAGTTGTATTAGACTCTTAACTTATCCAAATTAGGCAACCAAGCATGTGAACCTAACACAACAACTAATCCGAGGGCTCATCACGGCCTCTCTACCAGTAAATCAATTTCCAAGTATCGACGCAAGTTACACTGGTGATTCACATCCTAAGCATGCTTACTAGACACGCCCGTTTATTAGTAAATGAAAGGCATTTATTCTAGTTATTCGCATCCTATAAAAAAGTCTAGTACCTTTCCGATTTTATTAACCTAATAGGCATATGTTGGGGAGAACTGGGTCTACTAAGGAGGAGCACACAACTAGAAGCCCATAATATACACGTTGGCCACCCCACTTGACCCAAAAGACTAGCCTATCAGGTCATGGGTCCAAGGTGTATATTAACTCTTTCTTTATTTCTTAAGTATCCGATGTGGGACTCTTGACTCATATGTGGACACACCTAACAATCTCCCCCTCCACATTGAGTCTCACCACGTCGGCTTGCTCGCACTCCTAAGCCCAACTTTTTACCTGTTCTACTCAATCACATACGGGCCCACTTCATCCTATCTAGGCCCACCACCATGAGAGTGGCGATCATGGTATCCTGGTGTTTCTGGCCCTAGGAGATATACCTCAACCCGCTTCTTGGGAGAGTCCACAGAACCAGGCTCTGATACCACTTGTTGGGGAGAACCGGGCCTATCAAGGAGGAGCATACAACAAGAAGCCCATAATATACACATTGGCCACCACACTTGACCCAAAAGACTAGCCTAACTGGTCATGAGTCCAAGGTGTATATTAAGTCTTGCTTTATCCCTTAAGTATCCGATGTGGGACTCCTGACTCACATGTGGACATACTTAACAATCTCTCCCTCCACATTGAGTCTCATCACATCGGCTTGCTCGCACTCCTAAGCCCAACTTTTTTTTTACCTGTTCTACTTAATCCCTTACGGGCCCACTTCATCCTATCTAGGCCCACCACCATGAGAGCAGCGATCATGGTATCCTGGTGTTTCTGACCCTAGGAGATATACCCCGACCCGCTTCCTGGGAGAGTCCACAGAACTAGGCTCTGATACCACTTGTTGGGGAGAACCAGGCCTACTAAGGAGGAGCACACAACAAGAAGCCAATAATATACACATTAGCCACCACACTTGACCCAAAAGACTAGCCTATCAGGTCATGGGTCCAAGGTGTATATTAAGTCTTTCTTTATCCCTTAAGTATCCGATGTGGGACTCCTGACTCACATGTGGACACACCTAACAATCTCCCCCTCCACATTGAGTCTCACCACATCGGCTTGCTCGCACTCCTAAGCCCAACTTTTTACCTGTTCTACTCAATCCCTTACGGGCCCACTTCATCCTATCTAGGCCCACCACCATGAGAGCAGCGATCATGGTATCCTGGTGTTTCTGGCCCTAGGAGATATACCTCAACCCGCTTCCTGGGAGAGTCCACAGAACCAGGCTGTGATACCACTGTTGGGGAGAACTGAGCCTACTAAGGAGGAGCACACAACTAGAAGCCCATAATATACACGTTGGCCACCCCACTTGACCCAAAAGACTAGCATATCAGGTTATGGGTCCAAGGTGTATATTAACTCTTTCTTTATTTCTTAAGTATCCGATGTGGGACTCCTGACTCATATGTGGACACACCTAAAAGCATATTAGTATTGAAATACTCGAGGGGTTAGGACTTTCCCTACCTTGTGGTCTTCCTCTAATACTCTGTTGTCAAGCTCGGTAGTTTCTACTCCGTTCTTCACACGGGTTCCAGCGCGATCTTCGTTCTTCTAGCTCGGGTCCAAGTTCTTCGTTCTCGGGCGAAGTCCCGTCTAGGTTTGACAAATAAAACGTCCAAATCAATACTGATAAAAGTCCAAAGGTCCTCTGATGTTTAAATCAATCCTTCAATTTCTCACCTTTAATTAAATAAAATTAATTATTTAATCTGATTTTTAAAATATTTTTCTTTGAAATCGGGTTGACCCGGATCCGACCCGGATCCGCGAACCAGACCCGGATAGATCCGGACTCGGTCCACGGCCTGGCCCAACGGTCCGTCTAGACCCGGCCCGCTCCTTCTGTTCTGGCCCAGGGCCCATCTAACCCGAGGTCCAATCCACCTGGCCCGTCTGAGTCCGTTGGATTGGTCTGAGTGGTGGCGTCTCCTGCGAGCCAATTCTGCTCCGACCACCGACCACGGAAACCGGGACACTCGACGGAGGAGAAAAGAGGCGGCGAAGGACGTGGTGTCCTTGGAAACGTCGTGCTCGCGCTGAGGTTGCCTGGAGACGCGTAAGTTCATGACTATATAAATACGACCAACGCCTCTAAGCACCCGGACCCCAGAAGCTCCCGAGCCTCGAGTCCACTAATCATAACGTAATCTTGTAAAACAGTCATAAACAAATAAGGGTGAGCTTACGCTCAGTAGGGAAAATACATAACTAGGCATGCTTTTAGTTTAACAATTATGGTTTCTCCATTTTAGTTCGAATCTCAATTATGAAGAAATGTGGGAGTAAACCGAGTGTTCAATGATTTCAAGGAGCCAATAATGATCGTAGGAAAATAAGAGAATCAATACATATCTTAAATACTCAATAAAAGATCGAACGTTCAAGTAATGACGTGGGACTTGAAGTCGCCACCCTCCGATCCACAATACTCGTTGTGTCATGTCGGATTTTCCCTTGGTCCAGATGAGACGCATAACGTCGCAAAGACGTATAACGTCGAGAATGCCGGAAACATCCCTAGGAGGACGCATATCATCGGGATTCTCGGAAACGTATCCAAAGGACCATATGTCATCGGGACAAGTAGAATAATGACGTGGGACATGTAGTCGCCACCCTCTGATTCACAATACTCTCTGTGTCATATCGGATTTTCCCTCGGTCCGCGAACCAGACCCGGACAGATCCGGACTCGGTCCAGGGCCTGGCCCAACGGTCCGTCTAGACCCGGCCTGCTCCTTCTGTTCTGGCCCAGGGCCCATCTAACCCGAGGCCCAATCCACCTGGCCCGTCTGAGTCCGTTGGATTGGTCTGAGTGGTGGCGTCTCCGGCGAGCTTCTGCTTCGACCACCGACCACGGCAACCGGGACACTCGACGGAGGAGAAAAGAGGCGGCGAAGGACGTGGTATCCTTTGCAACGCCGTGCTCACGCTGAGGTTGCCTGGAGACGCGTTCCCGAGCTTCTCGTTTCAGATCTGGGCTCGAGAGGTCGCCGAGGGAGCTCCGGTAGAGGCCGCTGGAAATGAACGGAAAAAAGGAGACGGTTTCAGGAGAAGGGATCTCGAAGGGGAAGGGAGGAGGGACGAGAGGCACGACCCGTGCTTTTCCCTTCTCTGAGAAGCTCGAATTGAGCTCGGCGAAGACAGGGTCGACCGTGGAACTCCGGCGCCGGTGCGGTTTTGTGCGTGGGGTCTTGTTTGCGAACGGAGGAGAAGGTGGATGGTGAGAATGATGCGTGGGTGAGACTAGAGAGGAAGAGGAAGTCGGGAGTGAGATGTTGGGAGGTCGGATTCGCAGAGAGAACGCGGATCGGTTTTTGTGTGCGCGACGTCTGGAAGAAGAGATACAGTAGCGGTGTCTAGGGTAAATGGACGCGTGGGCTTGGGCCTTGCATGCTAACAGGTTGGCGTGACTTCTGATTGGGCCCAAGCTGGCCCAATCTCACACTCAGCCCAGAAAACTCTTTTTTTTTTCTTTCTCCAATTTTACTCGCTACAAAAACCCACCTTTACGTTTCGATTTTCAATTAATCCCTTTTTGAATTGCGTGGGGTTTTACAGGGATGCTCCCATCTCTAGGACCTTCGGCTTGGCCACATTACACAGTCCACCATTCGGTCACCCAGAAAAACCTTCCAAAACCACCACGGTGGCCTCATCAGAAGGACATCAGGGAATTGGTGACGCCTCTACTAGAGGCCAGACTGAACTCTTCGGTCATCAATCACCCCCATTATTGTTGGACGCTTTGGATCCACGAGGAATGTTGAGGTCTTTTCAAATGATCTCTTGGTTGACCAAGAGATGGCTCACCGCCCCACTAGGATAGATGATTAGGTACGCAACCCAAGATCCACTGCCTATCATGGCAGTACGTCCATAGTGCTAGAAGCACGTGTGCCTCTGTTCAATACCACCACCTCACACCCCGGAGGTCGCAAGGCCAACTAAAGCTGGTATAATACAAAATCTCCTCCCAACCAGGAGCAACTTCTTGTGTGCGTGCAGCATTTGGACGCGGCACTGGCTAGGACATATACTTATACGGGATTCTCCCAAATAGGGACTGCTCAACGGTCTCGCCTAAGACGACGACTGGATCACCGAGCATCGAGGCGTGCATGTGGGTACACGCCTTGCCCTGCCAACGTCGGTACAAGTCTGATGAACCCTTTTCCCCATCATCTGGGGTTCTCCATAAATGCCCGTTATCCCTTCAAACGCCCCAAATCTCTCATCACAGGCAGCTTAAGGTCGAGTCAGATAACGAGTATTATGAGCTATAACTGTGTAGCCACTCGTGTGGATTTAATCCACGACTAGTTTACCACTAGATTTTTCGGATATGATTTCATAAGGTTAGCATCTGATACCTATAAGTCACGATTTCAATCTTATCTTTCTATTTCGTTAGTTTTGATGTTCTTTTCTTTTTTGCGGATACATGTTTTGTCATGTGTATGTAAGCCTTTCATAGTTCAATAAAACCTCCCTTATTTGCCCCCCAAAAACACTACATTAAAAAAAACATCAGGTTCTTAACCCAACGTTGAGCAAAGCAAAAATAAACGAATTGATCAAAACACCCATCTGAAAAGAACAGCCTCCTCTGAATCCACCGGAAGTGAGCCTCACTCCCTTCTTTGGCTTGGGCTTGTCGCCGGTGGCATTGACAGCAATGTCGCCTACGACCGTTTGCCGGTGCCTCTTAGTTTTCCGGGTCATAACCTTAAACCTCACATCAGTCTCCAAATCCACCCGGAAAGCCGTACCGTTACCGGCCGTCAGGTCCGTCCAGTTGAACTGCCGAGTGTCCAAGGAACCGGTCTTCCTGGCTCTCTTCTTGTGGCCCTGATAGAACCCCGGAACCGTGTAGTTCCCGACCGGAGCGCCCCGGGCCCGGTCCGATCCGTTGACCAGGTAGAATGCGAGCTTGACGTCGTCGTAGTAGATCCCCTTGACCAAGTTGGGGTTGTTGAGCTTCAGCAAGAAGCTGAGATTGGTTGCTCCGGCGGAGGCGGAGATGGGTTTGACGGAGAAGTCCTCGATGGAGAAAGAGGGGTTGGAGACGCGGAGGAAGAGGCCCAGGGACAAGGCAGTGAAGCCGAGGGTGAAAATGAAGCTGCAGCAGCTCTGTATGCATGCTGCGCCGCAGGGCTCCGACATGGTGGTGGTGTTTTCAGGCGGAGGGTGAAGTGTTGAATTGTTTGGTGTTGTTGCTGTGAGTTCTTTTATTTTCATCGGAGAGGAGAGGAGTCTTTGTTTATTGTATAGTTTTTAAGTCATTTTATTTGTTTTTAAAGGCAAAAGACAGTTGGAAAATCATTGTTTTAATGGATAAATTTGTTAGGGGTCAATGTTAAATATTATGGGTCAAGATGAATCACGATCTACTTCAGTACCATTCAAGTATTATATTTTAAGGTTTAGCCTTCTTATCCTTTTCAGCCAACTAGACGAGGCTGATACATCTAAGAACATGTACAAATTTACAATACATCGAGATGTTATGATCATAATATAGTTACAACATTAATTATTAAACATCATCTCTTTAGAGTATTTGTAGTCGACGGTGGAAAACCGGTGTTCAGGATCAGACATTTTGTACGTGTCGGAGTAATCAACGCAATGGAGGTGGAAAAGATAGTGTTTCCGTGTGACATTTCGGCGACGGTGGTGTGAACAACGCCGCATGGAATCATCGGCGCGAACAACTATATTTTGTTGACCAATAGTTGACCCCCGAAAAAATCATTTTCTGTTGGAATAATCAAACTTAAAGACAAAATTAAATATTAATTGATCTTAAATTACTACAAATTGAGTTGTTCTTATACACAAAAATCACAACTTGTGATTCTACTATCTCATTCTAACATTCTTGTCCTAATTTTTTATTGTTCGATTTAATGGCGAACTATTTCGAAGAAGAACTTTTGCGTTTATCGCCAACTAGAGGCATCGCGATCTACTAGTGGAACGTTCAATCGAAAATAGCATCATTAATCCACCCAAGAGGTTCAAAGTTTGTTTAATCGAGTCATGAACCCACCACCGTGTGGCTGGGCATGAACGTATAATGCGTGACTACTTATGTAACCACCCAGTTTACACTCAGGCTGAATTCCGTCGTTTTCGAATGCCAAGGTTGTGTTAACGCATATTGTAAATGCATTGAAACAACACGATGCATACTTCAAGCAAGGCATTGACGACTTGGGACATGTATCATTGTCTCCGTATCAAAAGTATAATGCAATTATTAGGCAATTATATTATGGAACTCCAGTTGACGACATAGACGAGTACCTCAGAATGGAAGAGACCATGACTTTTGAGTGCGTGAAATCATACGAGTACCTTAGTGGGTGATGTGGGACTTGGAATGGTGTTTGGAATCATACGAGTTTGATATAATTATATTCTAAAACAGACTTAAAAACATAAGATGCATGTAGCTGAGTTGGTGGAACCGCGTAACGCCTCGAGAGGTCTCGAGTTCGAGTCCCACGATTGTCAATTTTGGTTCTATCACGTGGACTCAATACTTTATGTTTATAAACTACTAACATAAGGATGACATAGGTTGGTCTTGGATGAGTTGGTAAAATCTCATATTTACTAACCAATAGTTTTTAGGTTCGAACCATGGCATGAAATTTTTTGGCAGAAAAGTGTACATGGGCCTACGTTGGACTAGGGATTTTTCATAAGATGCACAAGCATATTTGGGCCTATTGGGGCGGGGCTTACCAATCCCGGACCTGGGTCGAACCCGGTCAATATCCCTGGTCAATGACCCGATACCCGACCCGATGATGAATATACCCGGACCGGACCCGACCTGATTGGGTCGGGATAACCGGGTCCCCATCGGGTCCGGGTCGGATTGCTATCCCTAGAGATATGGACATGACTTCGTCTAGCAGCATTGGTGGATTCTCTTACGGGACCATCCCTACTAGACGGTAACGCAGAAAGATCCGCAACGGATGGTGAAGAACTTCTAATTGTTTTTGGAGGTGTAATGTGCGGACACGACTTCAAATTGTACCTTAGTATTCCATAATCAAAGATGTCGCGTAATGTGGAAGCTGTAATGTCATTGATCCAAGAACATAGAAAGTTCTTTGAGCAATGACACTACAACTTTCGCATCACTTTTCATCTTTGATTATGGAATACCGAGAATCAAATTTGAAGTCATATCGTCATATTACACCCCCCATGCCCATTATTTAATGTCCAATAAGATGGCTCGTAGATCGTATTATGTTGTACTTCTGTTAAAATGTTTCTATAAATAGTAATATGTGTTGGTTCTGTATAATCCCTACTGGATGGAGTCGAAGGCCGTACACACTGGGAACACAACCAAGTTCTTGGAGTTATTAAGTAACTCCGGTAACTTGGTTATGTTTCTGTACAGTACGACCATAAAACCACATGCCGTTTTCGATAGCCAACAAAGTGTAAAAAAAATTGGAGGTGTAACTCGATGACATGAGGAGTAAATAATAATATGCATCAGGTTGACTCGTTTTACGTTTTTTTAACAACATTATTTTTTCACAAAATTCGATTTATTCCAGGGACATTAGACTGAGAATAGACTGATGCTATCTATTCCCACTGCGATTGGTAGCAAATTAGACCCCAAAATCAGTGTCGGTTTAATTTTAATTTGTTCAAAATATGTCTAATTAGATCGAGATTAAACCGATTCGATCTAATCCTAATGTGGATGGTCTTACGTCTTTTTTTTTATACTAAAATGTGCAAATTTTATTAATAATAAATTGTAACAGAAGTGTGCATCAAGGAACATGCTCCCTGACCACTAGAAAAGAACAGACATGGAACCAAAAGTTCATAGTTCTTTTTATCATTGTAACCGTCACAAACAGTTTTAAAAATATAAACGAAACCCATTCAATTAGGACGCTTCTCTTGATTGGGACTAGAACATGTATATGTCCATGGCCTGCTCTCGAGGAGAAATCCAATACCATGGATCTTAACTGGTCAGTTGGCATTCCAATGTCCATCGCTCAAAGACCCATGAAGCCAACTCCACTGATAGTTGTCAGCATAGATGCAACTTGTTCTGTCAATTGCTCAGGGTAGTAAACCTTGTCGGTTTAAATTTGATTTGTTCAAAATATGTTTAATTAGATCGAGATTAAACCGATTTGATCTAATCCTAATGTGGATGGTCTTACGTCCTAGTACTAGTCCTGCAATATTTTTTTTATTTTTTTTAAAGAAAGGTACAGATTTCATTAAACTTTGAAAATTAACACAACGATGTGCATCAGGGCACAAGCTCCTTGACCTTTAAAGAAGGACAGTACGGAATCGAGGTTTACCAATCCTTTTACTACTAGAACCGCCACGGACGGTGTTTGGATGCAATAAGGGCCAACAAGAAAAACAAGTGCGAAGATGGTACTTGATGTCCTGCTCCGAAAAAATGTCGCAGCAGTAATGGCATAACATCATCGAGGGACCCCTCCCAGGCCAGTCCCTGATGCCTAACCGGTACATCACTCCTCCCAGCGGGGATGCTTTCCCGTCGAGAATCTTCAGCCGCAACCCTCTTCAGCGTTCCAGATGCCACAAGCACCCCATATCCAAATAATGCGCGTTCCCGAGTGCGTGCAGCTTCCACTTCCAAACCCACCGAGATTAAGTGTCGTGACCGCAGCAATCGAATCAGTAGAGAACTGAATCGTCATGTGCACAAAGCCCGAAGGGCTCGTGGTCGACCATCTAGGGGGTCTATCGGCCCCGAATGGCCGATGTCCTAGTTGGAACCGTGTACACCCGGATTAGTAGTATCGGGTCCACGGTTACGCTGAAATCCACATCGCAAGACGATCCAACCTTAGGTATCCGGTCCATGGTCATCGAAAACGAAGCTCCTTCATTCGTTCTCGTCTCATGTGCTAGGTCATCAACCCTACGGGCCCTAGAAGACGATCGAGCCAACGAGGTTGAGTGATCCCCCTTCCGTCCGACCCGAGGATGAGGACCAATCACCGGAGTACGCCGCAACAAACTTCTCTGGTATGCCGGAAGGTGCCTCTGATACCGACTCTGTAGCAACTTCGTGGCTCCCCCCGTACAGGTTGTTGCTGTCTGCCAAGAGAGGGAACCGACCTATCGGAGCCCGATGGAGCCTTCCTTACAATCAATGGAGGAGGGTCGGAGTAGCCGTGACCAGGCATGGGACGGGAGGCCACAGAACCTAAGAACACCAACGCCCCACCCGACACCCGAACATAGCTATGGCGGAGAAACTATGTGGAGGAGATCACCACCGTCCTTCACACCCAACCAGCGACGGCATGGAAAAAGTGTTGAGTGTGACTCGACACCCTGGTGACCGTGGAGACGACTGAGAACGCCTCCAGAACCACCCCAAGTGTGGGGTCGTGACCAAGGGAGGCTGAGGCGCGATTAGGGGAAACCGAGGCAGCCGGACAAGTGCAACCCTAGAATGCACGCCGCCCGGGGGAAGAGCAAGGTCGTGGTAAGGGCGGGAGACCAGCGACATAGGGTTTAAGTCGCATGGGGGAAAAGGAAACGCATGACGACACAGCCATCCCCGCCTTGACGTCGAGACCCGCGAGCGATACCAGGTTCCCATGGAGATCGGAATCAACTCCGACGAGACGTCGTGGGGAGCAAGCTGGGCCGGAACAAGCGAGACGGAAGGAGAAGACAGTCGTGGCACCATTCGTCGAGTCTTATCCCCCACACCAGACACGGTCTACGAGGGAGACGATCAGATGGGACGAAAGAGCACAGGTGCGACGAGACCGACATAACCAGCCACACTAGGTGGCGCATGGTATTCGGCGTGACGAAGGTTATGGTAGGGAGCACCATAACGACGTAGGCTAGGGATAGAGGGAGAATCTCAGTACTTATATTTTCTTTTCTTTTTATTTAATTCTAATGAAAAATAAATAAATAGAAACCAGCCATCTTGACTTTCAACACAGCTCAAAAGAAAGGAAGTGAGGCAAAACAACTACACAGCTCAGGCTCTATCCGATTTAGGGTTTCTTTCTCCACCCACAATCTCTGATTCCAAAACCCTAATCCCCGGATCAGGTAAATTTCTTCCTCTTATCTCTGATCTGATCTCCTCTTGCTTGATTATTCATGCCCCCTTTGTTTTTTTTTGTTTCAATTAATTCTCAATCCTGAATTTGTTTTTCTGTTGATTTGATTTTTTATTTCCCTGTGAAAGATCTATTTTTTGCTTGTTGTTTTGTATCATCAGTGGATTTTGATCATGTTTTCTGGTGGGTGGTTCTGAAATTGATTTACAAGTGTAACCGGGCTTAAATCTCCAGATCTGTCATGTATTAATCGGAATGGTTCTCTGTTTTTTTAGCGGACCTTGATTTGATTTTGAATATAATTTGAGATTTTGTCGATCCTACCTCTTAAAAGCATACTTGATTGTTTCTGAAAAACAATTGGTTCAGTTTTTTGGTGTCAACATAGTATCTCTTCTGCATGATGTTCTGTTTTGTCTGATGTTGTTATGGAGCTAATTAAGGTTTCTTTTTGTTTGGGTATTTTTGAAACATCTTAATCTTCATGTTACACCATGAAGAAGTGCTTCCTTTGTCATGTGCATGTTTTTTTTTTTGCTCAATTGCTATGATTGCTTCTAGGGATAACTCGATACCTAACCCATCAGAAAGGTCATTTGAAATTCTTAACTGAGGTCGACCCTTTGTGACAGATCCTAACCCAAAGGTGGTAAACGTTTACAAAAAGTACTAATCACATGTAAAATAAGCATGAAAAAAGTGGTTTTCCTTGTAAAAAATACCACCTTTATGTTGGTTCATGTAAATTGTGCGACCTTTTAAGTTAGGAAGTTAGGAAATGTCTCGATAGGTCGACCTCAGTTAGGAAGTGATAACTAAAGGTCACAGAAGGTTAGGAAACAATGTTTTTGCTTGGTTCTACTGTGGAAAAATTATATCTCACAGGACTACAATCCGTTGGAAACCTAACATTTTATTGATAGCCGGAAACCAAACCAGGCCATTAGATCAAGTATAATAGATTGTCCAGATTTTAAACAAAAATCATTAATGGTAAATATAATCCGACATTTTATTCTTGAATTTACTTTTGTTATTTTTCGTGACCCAATAAAACATGGGTTGTTAGATTGGTTTACTGTAAACAATATAAAGTTAGGGTAGTGCCCCTATTTAAACTAGAGGGTGGGTAGGTTCTAGTACACAAACAAATCTATACAGATTTATAATTACCCTAGAGATGATAGTTATCCTCTTGTGTACGAGTTGCATGAAATAAGAAACCCCCCCTCCCCCCCCCCCCCCCCCCCCCCCCCCCCCCCCCCCCCACACACACACACACACACACAACTTGAATCATATATTGCTAGTCAAAAACTCATTTTAAATGAGTTCTCCGTCCCATTAGAGCTGTCAGTAGATAGTTCTTGTTGGTCTTCTTAGAGAAGTATCTCCACTATATATTGCTCTGCCTGGCTCTGATTTTAGGGCTTAAAATTGTTAGTTTGTCATGCTCTTTTATTTAGGGGTAAATTCGCTAACACACCCTCAGCGACCCTTTCAATTCTAAAAAAACACACTGTATAGGTGAGGGTTATCAATAACACACTCACATTTTTATGTTACAAAAAAACCATGGATTCACACTGAATAGGTGCTGGCTTTATTAGGAGCACACTGAGTAGGTGACACTGTGACCAGTGTGTTCTTGATAAAGCCATCACCTATTTAGTGTGACTCCGCGGTTTTTTTGATGATAACAGAAGGTGATAATGTGTTACTGATATGCCATCACCTGTAGGGATTTTTTTAAATCAAAGGTCGCCTAGGGAGTGTAAATAACGTTTTCCCTTTTATTTATGTTGTTTACTCGTAATAACTTTCTTATGATGGTTCCCTTTAATTTAGGTCTGAGCATTCTGGTTGTGAGTCCCTTTCTACTAGCCAAGGTTCATGTCTGATCTTGATATCCAGGTTCCCGCTGCCTTCGGTGAGTCTGCTTGCATGTTTTGCAACAAACATTTTTTTATTTTGATGTATCTTCCTTGACCTGTAAGTCTTGTCTTCAAATGTTTCGAGTATCTCATCTTAAAGAACAGTTTTCAAATGCAATTTTATAGATTCAGCTTTAAGAACTGAGATGCTTGTTCTTTAAAGGGATAATTGCAAAAACATAGGGAGATATTCACTTCTTGCAACTTGTAGCCCTCTTCTTTCATAAATGCAAAAAGTACCTTGAACTTTTCTTTTTATTGCAATTTATGTAAAAATGACAATTTTACCTTTACAATCTATATTTAGAAAGTAGTAATTAAAGAACATAAAATCCAATTTTTTATATCCCTTAGTTTTCTTCCTCTTTGTACCGTACAAAGAGTGAAATTTTAGGGATAAAATTTGGATTTAATGTTCTTTAATTATTACTTTTTAAATGTTAATTTTCAAGGATAAAATCATCATTTAGAAACAAATATATACGAAATGCAACAAAAAGACACGTTTAGGGCACTTTCTTTACAATCATCAAAGAAGAGGGCTACAAGTTGCAGAAAAGTGAATACGTCAGGGTACTTTTTTGCAATGATACTTTTTTTTTTAATCAGCCCATCTCTTTGTGTGTATAGAGGTTCTGACCAACGTTCTCTGATTGGCATTAGATCCGTTTGCTGATGCAAATGCTGAGGACTCTGGTGCTGGGACAAAAGAATACGTGCACATTCGTGTACAACAGAGGAACGGTCGGAAGAGCCTGACTACTGTGCAGGGTTTGAAGAAAGAGTTCAGCTATAATAAGATCCTCAAGGACCTCAAGAAGGAATTCTGCTGCAATGGAACAGTAGTGCAGGATTCTGAACTTGGCCAGGCACGGACTATTCTTGCTACAAAAAGACTACCTCAATAAGTAGTCCACGTTTCTCATATTGACTAATTCTCGTACTCTTTCTTGTCTATTATAGGTTATCCAACTCCAAGGTGATCAACGTAAGAATGTCTCGGCATTCCTAGTTCAGGTAATTATTGATTTTTTTTTATCGTTGAATCTTGGTATAATTGCAAAAACTGAATTGTGGTTTACACTTCTTTTGCAAAGTAATATTGTTTATGGTACCGACTGCAAAAATGTGTAAAACACAAGGCTGCCTTTTGCAATTGTCTGAATCTACACACTAAGTTCTAATTAGAGAGAGAGAGAGAGAGAGCTAGGGTTTGATTTGAGTAATGTTATGCAACTACTGTACGAACGATGATTTTAACTCGATGGAGCTTTGAAACAGGCTGGGATTGTGAAGAAGGACAACATCAAAATCCACGGTTTCTGAGCTGCTGTGACCTCAAATCTCAGCACGTCGATGCCCTTTGTCTCTTCGTGCTTTGATACCTATCCGTCTTTATTGTGTTATGTTTGTGGACTCGATATTCGGATTCTGTTTGTGGTATCGAATTTATTATGATCTAGTATGTTGCCTAAGATGATTATAGGATTACCTTCTGCATGTTGCTTACTTCTGAATAATCGATGTGATATGAAATCTCGAAGTCTAAGTTGCTTGTGTTGCTTCTTTGTGTTCTTCTGGCTGTTAATAATCAATGTCTTTGAGCATCTTTAATATATGAACCAGGGATATTTTCATTTTAGTACCATCGAGAGTTTTATATCCTGTATTGTGTTGAGTTTTATTTTTAATTTAGTACATGTAATTGATTTTCAATTAACTTTCCACCTAAAAAGCATAATAAGTCCAAAATACTTTTTACTATCATATTTTTCAAAACCACACCATTTGTTTGTCAAACTATAAAAATCATAAAAATATCAAAATTGCTTTCAATTATCTTTAAATTTTCAAAATTTATCATAAAAAATTAGATTTTTCTATCAAAATATTTGAAAAATAAGATATTTTACAAGATATTGGGTTGGGCAATGACACCAATGTTCTGGCTGAGCCATCGTTATTGTTCATAGATGTTTTACAAGAATATCATCGTCGTTCGATATAATCGTGATTATTATTCGACCATTGGTGTTCTGACTGAATCGTCATTATTGTTCATAAATGTTTTACTAGGAAGTCAGACGATCATCCAATACTCAAATCAACGACACACAATACAATCTTCATTATTGTTCATAGATGTTTTACTAGGAAGGCAGACGATCATCCGATCTCGTTTTAGCACATTCTATGTGGTCATGGTTGTAAAAAGTGCAAGGCACCAGTCGGACGGTGAGAGCCCCTAAGCATTAAGCGGGAACTAGTCAAAACCTAGACGGGGCATAAACAGATTAGACGAGACTTTTACAACAGTGTATGTGGTAAACATAAATAAAAATAAAAATAATCCAATATTGATGATAGCAGCTGAATTTGGTAAAAAAAGTCTACAAGGATGTCACTGTTCAAAAAAGCTACTAAATCTAGTTCTATTTGAATACAAACATTTCTTACAATATTCAAGCAAAGTAGCTCATCGCAGTCTCTTTGCCGGCGAAACCATTTCGTTCCACCTCATCTTCTTGTCGATCACCGTCGTCTCTCTAGCTCCGGTCGCAGCCTCCTCCTTACCCTCGCCGGTAATTGAGCTCTCTCCCTCTCTGTTTATTTCTTTGTCAAGTCCTCGGATGTCTGGTTCTTCAGGTTTTTATCCCTAATTTAGCTACCTTATATGTAAGCTTAAGCAATTTTGTTTACTGTTCTGCAACTTTGATTCTGATTTTGATTTTGTAAAGTTAAGATTTTAAGACCGGACAAACAAAAATTTAGGTTGATTTTAGCTTTTGATCCAATTCATAGGTGGATGATATTTCACCCAATTGTGCAGTGAGCTTTCCAGTTAGCTTTTTTAGAGCATCTGCAGAGGGGGGTGGGATTCGGAAAGGTGGATTAGGTCAAATATAGGGTGTATTTGTTATTGTCTGGCAGTGGAGGTCGGATTTGGCGGGTCGATTCTGACCAAAATCGAAGAGGACCAACTCAACTAAAAGGTCAAGGTGATAGTTGAAAGCCCAATTAAATTTATACCTAACACGCTCCCTCACGGACAAGACCATTTACTAGTTTGAAGGTGAATTAATAGAAGAGGAGATAAGCCCATCAAGAAGAGAGATATAAGGGCCCGTCCATTTAGGATAAATTTGATAAATTGAGAAGAAATTAGAAATTTTTATAGAGGGAGGGTTTGAACCCGTGTCCTTTGATACCATATTAAGGGACCAACTCAACTAAAAGTTCAAGCTGATAGTTGAAAGCCTAATTATATTTATACCTAACATGGCCGAATAAGAAGGCTGAGGGAGGAGAGAGAAGAAAAGAATCATTTCCCTTTTTTTGTGTCAACATTTTCCTCGATATTAAGAGAGAATCTGTTAGAGAGAGAAGAAACGTCACATTTCCCCTTTTTTGCCCATTTGACGCTACAACCGACCCCTGATGCAAATCCTATTAGAACTTAAATTTCGTCAATTTAGTTCATGCTCATAAACTAATACCCTACTCTCTTTTAGTATGGACAATAAAGGGGAAATAATTATTAATGAAAGGTGCTGCTTTTTTTTCTCAGCAAGAAAGCGGGGAAGTCTAGTTTAGTCTAATTCCTAATCTAATCCTTACCCATACCTACTCCCAAAAAAACGTGCTTCCGATGAAATGTATCCGTTAAGATTTGAACCTCTGATCTTAAAGGTGAGAGAACTCTCTACCCACTAAGTCAACCCAAATAGGCGTTATTAATGAGAGGTTTATATCTAATTTAACCTCAACCTTACACATGTGCTCCCAAACAAGTGACTCACTAGTACTCGAACACAGAATAGAATACCTTAATTTTTACAGTCCTTGTAACAAAACTAGAAAAAGAACATGGGCCACTGACACTCCTAATAATGAATCTTTACCCACTTTTTCTTGTACTCATTTTGAGTCTTTGTCTCCAATTTCCATAAGAAACCAAAGCTGAAGATATGGCGATGAACATGGGTAAATACTGTTCAGAAGTTTCAATCTTTATCAGAGGATTTTGATTGTTCTGTTGTGCAACACAACGAGTAATTGATCCGTAAGAAACAGAACTCCTAGGAGGACATGGTTAGAATAGCTCATACCCTTCAAAATTTGAACTTTTCAAGGACTATTATTATGCTTTATTTTTCTCGCTAGGTCGAAGTTCTCTGTTTTAGATTTCCTTTCAAAAATCGAGTTCTTTACATTTCAGCTCACTGCTCCGAATCGCCTCTTTTCTCCAGTACTTCTCATTGCTGCACTAGGAGCATTTTCTTCAATGTCTTACTCATTGCTGCCAGGTATGTTACTCTCTCTCACACACATTTCACTTCTTGTGCTCTTTGTATTATCCCAATTTGGGTGAATTAGTGTGATTTGTTTATTACCCAGTTCTTAAATTTGTTACTTGGAATGAACCCATGTTTTCGTTTGCTCCCATTTCGTTAGTTATCATCATTTGTCGGATTGATTGCAAAAAAGTATGTATTCATTTTTTGCAATTTGTAGCCCTCTTTTTTGCTAATTGCAAAAAATATCCTACACTTGTCTTTTTGTTGCAATTTCAATTTGTACAAAAATGACGATTTTACCCATACAATTTTTATTCAATATATAATAAGTAAAAAACAAAATACAATTTTTCATGCCCCTTAATTTTCTTCCTCTTTGCACCGTACAAAGAGAAAAAAGTTTAAGGGATATGAAAATTTGGATTTTTTTTTGTTCTTTAACTATTATTTTTTAGATTTCAAAGGCTAGCATCGTCATTCTGAAACCAATTTATACAAAGTGCAACAATAAGACAAGTTCATAGCACTTTTTTGCAATTATCAAAGAAAAGGGATACAAGTTGCAAAAGGTGAATACTTCAGGGTACTTTTTTGCAATTATCTCTGATTTATCTAATGTTCACTGCATAAACTAAGTTTTGCAAGCAGTATTTTCAATTATTGATGCTGATACTTATTAGTATACCCGATGAAACAAGGTCGTAAGATGTATATCTTTTCTAAATCTTCCTTGTTGATTCCAATTCGTTATATTTTCGTGCACTTGTAGTTCTAGTTGTAATTTGTTTTCTTCCATTTCCACAACTGTTTGATCATATGAAGTCCATCTTTAATTACAGATGACATAGAGCCTACCTCATCGAAAAGTGGAGCTGCAAGTGAAGATTCACCATTCATCAAACTAAAGTGTTGGCAATGGTGGATTGTAGTAGGAATCAACATCTTCTTCCTCATCACAGGTCAATCCGCTGCTGTTCTTCTAGGGAGATTCTACTATGACCAAGGAGGAAGTAGTAAATGGCTTGCCACGCTCATCCAAACCATCGCCTTTCCAATCCTCTTTATTCCACTCGTTCTTCTTTCTTCTTCAGATAAATCTTCGACTTCTTCAAATTCTCCAATTACAACTCTTGTATTGATTTACTTCTTCCTCGGCCTTCTCATAGCCGGTGACAACATGTTGTATTCCACGGGATTGTTATACCTTTCTGCTTCGACTTATTCCCTCATTTGTGCAACACAATTAGCTTTCAATGCTATCTTCTCATACTTCATGAACTCCCAAAAGTTCACCGTTTGGATCCTTGCCTCGGTCGTTCTCCTTTCGTTTTCTGCTTCTCTCATAGCGGTCAATAAGGATTCCGGAGGACCTAGTGGAGTCTCAATGGAGAAATACATCATTGGCTTCATATTCACCCTCGGAGCATCTGCTGTCTACTCTCTCTTGCTCTCCCTCATGCAGCTATTCTTCGAGAAGGTTATACGAAAGGAAACATTTTCTGTTGTTTTGAATATGCAAATCTATACGTCACTCGTTGCTTCTTGCGTGTCTCTTCTTGCTATTTTTGCAAGCGGAGAATGGAGATCTTTGCATGGAGAAATGGAGGGTTTTGGGAAGGGAAGAGTCTCTTACGTGATGACTTTGGCGGGGACGGCCATTGCTTGGCAGGTATGTTCGGTTGGCATCGTGGGATTGATTTTCCTGACAACATCGTTGTTCTCGAATGTTATCAGTACAGTTGCTTTGGCTGTGAGTCCTATTGCAGCTGTGATCGTTTTCGGGGACATGATCAGTGGTGTGAAGGTTATTGCTATGGTTCTGGCTATTTTGGGATTTGCCTCTTATATTTATCAGAACTATACTGATGATTCTAAGGTAAGAACACAAGCTGTTGTTGGGGAAATTCATGTTGATTCCACTTGTTGATGTTTAGATACATTATTTGTATGTCCAATTGTATACATTATTTATTGTGTTTGTTTATAGGTGACTTAGGTGATCGATAGATAGCAGAATATCTACATGGTTCTTATGTACATAGAATAATTTTTTATCCCTTCAATAACAGGTTTTAATTTTCGAGTGATTGTTTATGTTCAAATTGTTGTCAGGTTGCTTATGTTGTACTTGTAGAGTGTCTAAAACTCATTATCGATACTCGGCTCTTTCCAATAGTATATTTTCAGTATGCATGTATCATCACATCACATGACACATGTTACCAACCTGTTCCTACATACTCTCATGATCTCATCATAAATGTTACTTATCTCAAAAAATAAATGTTACTTACTTATTCTCTCAAAAAAAAAATGTTACTTATCACATTTTTCCTTTTTTTCTCACCCTCTGATTTTTTTTGGATAATTACGTTTAGTTATACCTAACGATCATCGATTATCACTTGTCTATATCTAATTATTTCAAAAACATTTCACTTTACTACAATCCGTTAGTTTTTACCCTTTTTTCGTCTGAGAGATACCCTAACTTTCAAAAAGGGTAGTAAAGTGAAAATTTGAAAATTAGGGTATCCATTAAACGAAAAAAAACGTAAAAACTAATGGGATTGTAATAAAATGTAAAATTTTGAAAGTTAGGGTATGTCTTAGACGGAAAAAAGGTTAGGTATAACTAACTGATAATCGATGATTTTTGAGTATAGCTAAATGTAATTATCCCTTTCTTTTTATCACAAGATAAGAGATATAAAACATCACCATCTCTGCCGGTGAGTCCTCGCAGGATCGCTGTGACATCGGAATCGTGCTGGTGTTTCGACTGTGTTGACGGAGTTCTAGGCGAGAAGAGGTGACATGCGTTGGGCGGTTTCAGATTCTGGCCGGCCCTAGGAGTTCGCTCGACACGCGATTGCCGGCGTCACTCTGTTTCTGAGTTCGTGGCTCCTTTGTGGCCGCCTGATCGATCGATGGACGAGTTCTCTGGGAGCGGCGTTTGAGCGATGTGTCTCTTCCGAGCGTTACTCCGGTAAGTGCTGCCTGGTTCCGATTGTGTTTGTAGTTGCAGAGGTTTCGATTCAGATTGCTGTGGATCGGCTTTCACTGGTTCGGACCTTATTCAGTAGTGAGTTCTGCGAAGTGTGTTGATGTGGATCAGTTTCGCCATTTACTCCGGGATGAACGAGCACGAGAGTCGGTGAGTGGTGTGGTGTACTGGATTGTCATACACAGTCCGAGCACCTCCTTTAGGTATGAATGCTCCTGCGATTCTCTCGTTCAAATCATTTTGCTCTGTTTTATTGGCTTCATACCGAGAGTATTGTACCATCTCCGGTGTTGCAAACAATGAGTTGAGCGGGGTTAAGAGTGTGTCCAAGGTTCGTATCGACGACCAACACGCATGAGGAAATCAGTTGTCACTTGTGTGGCGAAGATGAATCCTACTGTTAGCTCTGGTCAGGAGGTTTTAGCTGCTGCAAAAAAACATAACTACTAATTCTCGTAGTTCGGGGGAGCGTTCGAACAGGGTCAAGCGTCCTCAGACCGGGACAAAGTCTCCTAGAACTGTTGTAGATAGGAAATCTCAACCAGAAACCGTGGTGAACGTTAAGGAGTATGCTTCGGAGAACGTCGGAACAGGGAGCTTCACCGATGTTTTTGTTTGCAATCTTCCTTATGGATCCACGGAAGATTGGGTAAGCAACGTCTTCAGTGCTTTTGGGTCCGTCTGAAGGTGCTCTGTTTTGAATCGCTCGAACAAGGGAGGGAGATTCTTCGGGTTCATCTCCTTCTCGACAGTGGGTGAGGCTTCTCAGGCTGTTTCGAAATTAAACGGATTGACATTGAAAGGTCATATTCTTTTCGTCGCTTTGGCTCGTCCCGGAACTCATCACCGTGAAATCAGAGCTTTCGAAGCCCGGTTCCCTCGTGCTGACTCTCATGGTGTGGTGCAAGTGGATGAGATTCAAGGTGCTGGCTCTGGTACGAGTGGGACTGCCCCCCTCCTGCAACGGTCCGATCTCGTCTTTTGATTCTGAAAAACCGCGATCTAATACGGGTTCAGTTGATGGTGGAGAAGATCACGGGGTGAGTGAGTCTGGAGAGATTCACGGGGTTGCTGCTTCGATTGCAGATGCTTTGGTTGTAAGTCGGGCTGAGTCACAGGTTTCTGAAGGCACTGTTCGGTCTGTGGATGAGGCCCAAGTGTGTGGGTTGACTCTACAGGCCACAAAGCCTTCAGAACAGGTCCATGACCTTCCTGTGGTGGCGGAGTTTGGTGATGGCCCTCGGATTGATGTTGCCATCCAATTGTCAACCAAGGAAGCCCTTGGAATGACGTTTTGACTAATTCTCTGAATCCTGAGGTTTTACCTCAAAAGAAGGGATGTGGACGTCCGAAAAAGGTACAACCAAAGAGAAGTGTTCCTCCAGTTGTTTTTTATCAGTCAACAACCAAGTCCTCTGCTGATAAAATTTCGGGGAGCTTCACTATTGATATTGCTAAAAAGGATAGTTTGGGGGCTTGGAGTTTTAGCAAGAAAGTTGGGGAAAAAACCCGGTCGACCTTGCTTCTTTGTTCCTCGAACGTAGAGTCCCACAGGATTAAAACATCGAGGCTAGTGAGGATGTGGTTTACCCTGATTCGACTACAGAAGAAGCTCTTATTCCGGTTCCGGTGTCTAACCGGTTTATCTGTTTGAATTCGAGTAGGAAGTAGATGCTTGTTTTCCTGCTCGGATTTTTGTTGCTCTTTGTAGCTGTTTAAGGTTCGGGAAAACGGTTCTTTTTATGGATCGTTTTCCGGCTTTGTTTTACTTTCTTGTAGAACATTTGCTTAATAAATTTTTAGCTTATAAAAAAAAACATCACCATCTCTCCTCTCTCGTGAGTGAAACTTTTTTTTGTATCATTTCTGGTTTTACTATTTTCTCCTTTTACAATTTCAAAGAGATAAATATAGTTCCTAACCCCGAACTTTATTTTATTTTATTTTCACGTCTTAGTTGTGTTTCATTTTTTTTTATCAGCATGTTTCATTTTTGGTTTTACTTCCTAACTATGACTTTTCAAAAATTTGAAGAATTTAGTGTAAAGGTGACGAAATTCATCTAATTTTACGGATGAGTTTATTTAAGTACCACAACCTCCAAAATACACTTATGGATACATAAGTTTTTGGTAGTTTATGAAACAAAAAGGAATGATAAGGATGGCGGCGGCGAATGCGATTTTAGGGCTTGGGGATTTCTATGATTCACCGACCGAAAGTACGATCAGTGGCAAATCAATCGACACACCGGTGGCTGGTGGAGGTGGTTTGGTGGGGGGGGGGGGTGATTATTCTCTTGGTGTTCTTAAAGTCGCATCGTTGATTTGTAGGTTTGAAGAGATGGATCCATCTTTTGTTTGAGAGACTACAAAATCTTTTTCGCCTTGCGCTTCTTCTCCGACGATTGATCAGACAGCTTGTCCAGGGTTCGGGAAGGATAAAAAAGTGTCTCACTACAAAATTGTTATCAACAATATTCCTCCTCAAGCGAGACTTCTCTGGCTTGGTTAAGTGTTTGTGCTTTTAGGGAGAGTTTAGATTCTTTCATCTTCCCCAGACCTAATCAATCGGGTCACCATTTTGGGTTCATTCCAGCGGCGTCTTTATCACCGAGCAGGGGCGGCGTGACACCAGAAGGAACAAGTAGAGACGGCAAGACATCGGTCAGAGCAGGGCCAGAACTCACCATAGACGGCGTCAGAACCGTCGAGCCCTCGACAATGGTGATGGTTGGCGGAGGAGTTCCAATCCTAGCGTTGCTTGCAGAGGAAGCATGATTCGAGACCTTAGGCGTTCGACCTCGGTGTGACTTAGGTATCGGAGGAGAGAACCCCGTCGTAAAGGTTACAAGGGTTGTTGAGTGTGGGGGCAAGAGAGTAGAAGACGGTGAAGAAATGGAGATCGGAGAAGGCAAACCATATTGGTTTTGCTTTGATCTTTGTCCGCGCCTTGGTTGAAAAGGGGCACTACATCAGAAGAAGGGCACGAAGGAGGCACACGGGCCGAGAACTGCGTGGGTGCAGACGACGATAGGACAGGACCGACGACAGCAACAGAGTTGTCAGCCGCGGTGATAGGAAGCTCTATAAGACTAGGGTTAGGGTTTTTCGAAAAAAACACTCGACGTTGCGCGAGAGAACCTCCTTGCCATTTTCAAAAAAGAAAAGTTCGCGGAAGAAAAATAATAATTTTGAGTTTTCAAATAAGAAGACATAAGTAGATTCGTACTTTGAAAACACATGTACTCCGACTTGGATACCGTATAAGTACTTGAAGTGCAGAGATATTTTTCATTTCGAAAGTGAATTCATCCACACCACATATAGTGGTGGAGCCATGAATATAAGAAGACAATTACAAGATCTTTTTGATATGAAAATGAAAAAGACATCATAAATAAAGAGGTACCACTCACTCAATTGCTGAGTGGGACTATATAGTGACATCTCATTGCCACTTGTAATTTATAAACATAAATCACCATTATTGTTAACTTTTAAAACTAATTAATGCATTGTAAAAAAACTGATTAATGGTGTCATATAAGGTCGTGAAGTGCTAGATGTTTTTTTTTTTTTGCTAAAAGTTGCAATTTCATTCATTAGACTTTAATCTGATAAAAAAAGTGCATCAGGAAAACCTCTGATCACAGTAGAAAAGCTATTACATAGTATCGAGCCGTAAGGATTGTCTACGCATAATTATGTGACAAAAAAGCTGATACAAGCGGTTAGTTGGGGAACCATAAAGAAGAACAAAAAGTAAATAACAATGAAACCGGTGTCTACTGCTCAAGGTCTTGCTTAGCTGCTGCATATTCTGTAAAATGTTACCGAACCTGCTGACACCAGCTTCCAAGGGAGGCAGAGCTCTTTCATGGGACCCCTCCCATGGCCAGTCCCTAGAACATTGTATGCCTTTCATTCCTCCGTTTGGGCCAGCTTCCCGGACTGGTCTTGATCATCCCAGGGTTCCCCTACAGAACCCCGTTTCACTCCCCCATCTCCAGCTCCACAACTATACTCAGCTTCAACTCCAAGTCTAGTTCTATCTATGTGCACAGGCAGGCGTGAGGGTTCGGCTCTACTGCCCCGACAGGTGTCGATCACCAAGTTCTTCCAACCTAGGTCAGCCAGCCGGGATTGAGAGACCCACCGAGGGCTCACACCCTGAGGTGTAGTAGCCGAGGATACAATTGGGCCCCTGCCTCGAGACAAGGGACCCTAAGGTGCAGAAGTCGAGGACACCGGTCGATAGAGAGTCCGGTCGTCCCAGTCTGTCGCGTACACCTTTGGGTGGTGGTCCTTCTGATACTCTAGGACAGAGGAGTCCAATTTGGGCTTACAAACCAACTCCCGATCACAATCAGCCAGCATGTGATCAATTAGGCCATAGTCAAAGTAAAACACAGGTATTTTGGTATAGGTAAGAGTGACACAAACTGGCTCGGGGAATTCCCGAAATCGGAGCAGATACTGGCGGCGAAGGGGGCGCTCCACAAGGTGCCAAAAGCGGACTTTCACTGCACCGCCCCAGCAGATGCCCCATTGGTCACACGGGACCTCGACACATAGTCCTAGTGTCGAGTCGATCATCTCTTCAGTTGTTTTGGTGCACACTACCAGAGGGAGGCCATGGGCGTGCACCCGTAATTGTAGGAAGTCTAGGGTCGGGCTCTCTAGCCATGGGGTCCAAATCAGCCAGTAGGAGCGCCCGATCGTCAAAGCACCATGGCTCGTTCCGACGAACCCCTGATTGGGTCGTCGCTGTCTCGAAGTAAAAGCCAAACACCTCCAACTCGATGTCCTTTATGACCAAACCCTCGGCTAACTTCTCCCAAGCCCGAGAGATTATCCGAAGAAGGGCCTCCTTACGGGGTGGCTTGGAGGTCCACAGTTTACCCAGCATGACATACTGTTGCTGTGCGAGGACCGATGGGCTCACCGGAAGGTACGACACTTCAACCACCTCCTCTTCCCCTCCTTCAACAAGTAGGCCGGGAGGCCATCCTAGAGGCTGAATAGATTGGACTCCAGCGACACCGGTAGCCCCGAAGTCTTCGAGGTGATCACGGTGTCCTTAGGCTTGAAGGATATGCGTCGGTGGACCATGCCCGGTGGAGGAGAGAGTAACACCAGAATCATCGACACCCGATTACCATTGGGGACGCTGATCCCCTCACATAGATCCTTTGGCCCCTTCTAGCCCGGTTCCTCCCTCTCCGTATCGATCATAGGGGCCTTCCCCCGAGATGGGTCTCTAAACAGTGGAGGCGGCAGGACAGAGACATGAACCTCCAAAACTCTAGCGTGGCTTGTGCCTGAAGCTAAGGTTTTGGTCATGAAGGGGAGACTGCCCACCAGAACAGAGGAGCCTGTGGAGAAGACTCCCTCCCTCGTGGGGGTATCAGACGAGATGGTCGACCCCGGTTCCACCTTGCCTCGAAGAGGAATACAGACTAGAGTAGATGGCGGAGTCACCGTCAATTGCAGCGTACTAGGAGCGCGAGGTTCCGGTGGTAGTTGAGGAGCTGAGGCAATCACCGGAGACCGGGACGGAGGCTAGGCATCAGGATTGGCCGTCGGTGGTGGAGACGTCAAAACCCTAAAAAAACTTTAAGAAGAGGTTAGGGTTTTAGACTTGAGAGGACGGCTACGCCGTGGTTTCACTAGTGGTTCCGAGGATCCCAAAGCGAAGGTCGTGAGCACCACCGGCATCGGAGTCGAAGGAAGGCATGTGGAAGAAGAAGGGGGAGGGACCAAAGCCATAGATTTCTTTGGTTTCCGGTTCCGCCTCATCTTAATAGGGGGCGCGACCTCCGAGGAGAGGCGTGGTGGTGGCACAGATGGCGCCTACTGCACCACGTGGGGCTGCGATAAGATATGACCGACAGTGGAGGCAGCAATCACGTGGACAACAAGAGTAGAGGCCTCCATAAATAAGGCTAGGGTTTCCTCAATACAGAGGAAGATCATACAAGTCGAGAGAGTTTTTTTTTGTGTGCTTTGAAATGCTAGATGTTAATTAGGGATTCATCATATTTTTATTTTTAAACTATCAAAAATATATTATTAATTTATTTTTTCTTTAAAAAATGGTTGATGATATTATTAATTATTATTATATAAATACTAATAAAACTATAAAAATTATTATTTTAATAAAAATAATAATGAAACATTAGCTTTTAGTATTTGAATCAAAGGCTACGTAAATACAACATAAGTGCTTTACTATTGAACTAATTGTATTTTACTATCTATTTATGAATAAGAGTAAAAATATGTTTTTTAAATGGCTCAAAATAGATGGTCCATCTCTGAAACCTCCCTATTTAATAAAATAGGGTTCATGTTGTAAAAATCGGTTTGTAAGTGTTTTTAAGCTTCACCTGACAGGCAGGTGCAGATTCAGAAATTTATTTTGGGTATATTATTGATGATGATTAAATAAAAAAAAGTTCAAAATCGGTTTAAAGAGTCTTAATATTTGATTGGTCTTCCAAATAACATAATTTTTTCATACGAGTTTTGATTTTGACAGAAAAATAAAAAATCGAATGGAATTCAGATATCTACAATTTTCATGAATGAATTTTATCTGGAAAATAAAAACAATAAATGACCCCATACACGTCGTGCAAGCCAAATTGTCAGGCATACATTGTTTGAGCCGTCATGGGCAAAAATTACAGCCAGTCATACAGTGTATATGGGAAAAATAGTTGGAGATATGCCGTTCATTGGGACATATTCGTTTGTAGAACTTACAAACCAATACTTATATTTTACTCTCCTTTTCGGTACATAACCTTGTTCAAGTTCAATTTCACAACTTTTTTTTAAACGAGTAACTGGGGAAATGCATTACTTTGAACAATAAACCATACAAAGTAGGGCGTACAAGCCCTGAGTTTCAGATATATGTCCCGGTCACCCGTAGGCCACCCGGTGCTCATGGACCCGTGGGATTCGATAAGAACCAGAGTACAAACCGATACGATTAGAGAGAGGCACGGTGGGTGTGTGGCGGTCGGACTGGGTCTGCAACCTTTGAAGGAAGCGCGGGGGCACACGTCGATTGGAGGGATGGCCACCGCCGACGAGAATTCAACCCTGCGGGTTCAAAGAAAAACCCTAGGGGTTCAATGGAAACCGATACGTGTCCAGTGAACCACAAGCCTCGGATCTGAAACCACAAAGGAAACTAAAAACATAAAAGAAACGAACTACCTTCGAGGAGCCCCAAGAGTAACCCACCAAAACAGTTCCAAACAGCACATGCTTTTCAAGTACCAACCATACTGACAATCAAACCATAATACTTGCCAAAGACACCAGGGCCCCGACATGTCGTTGGCCAACACCAAGAACGGCAGAGTTACCCATGTTCCCATCCCATCCGAATCCGCAACAAAGCCATAACATGGAAAACTCTCGACGCCGACCAACACCTAGACTGCCGAGGCTCCACCACGACCGTGATCGAAGAAGATAGTCATATTGGTCGAAAAGGAAACAAAGGGGGGGGGGGAAGCGCGAGAGAAAGGTTGCACCCGAGGAGACGTGATCGACACCGACCAGGAACCATCAGACCTAGAGGTTATGAGCACGTGGAGGACCCCCGATGAAGAGAGCCACAACAACGCTTTAAATCATGACCATACCTCGGCTCTGTTGCCTCAAGGAACACCTTGAGCAAGAATGGAGATCGGAGCACACCAACAACGAACCACCTACACCACGGCCAGAGAGAGGTTGCGATGAAGGAAACCGCTCCATGGCGACCAGATCTGGACTAGAGAGGCCAGTTGGCAGCGAATGAAGGAGGGAGGAAGCGGAGACCCTCGATAAAATGGCGGAGGATGGAGAGAAGGTGGGAGAAGAGGACGAAACAACCACCGATGGCTTTCGAGTTAATGTGTGTTGCACTAGCAAGCCAGTGGTGACCAAGAAACGAACTAGGTTAAGAACAAGAAGGGGAACGATATAGAGACGATGTACAATTTTCTCGAGAACTATGAGTTGTATATCTTGGTTGTTGGTAAGTGTTATAAACGTTTGGAGTTTAAAAGGAAGATTTTGAAGTAAAATGAGGTTAAACATGCATTAGATATTCAAATGACCATTACTTCTTGGTAAGAATTCTGATTTAAGCCCGTAAGATATCAAATCGAATATATCCGAAAGCTCTAAAATTATATGTAACTTTCTCGGGGCGGCGTATGCCGTGGAATACCCTTATCCCCTTGAATCCGCCCCTCCCGCTTCAACTTTTGTAACCTCGTGTAATTGGATAAAAAATCGCTCTACCGATTTAACTCATATGATTATATAAAATCGGGCCAATGTTGTAAAAATCAGTTATTTAACATTGTCTAGATCGTTTTTTTATCAGCAAAGTATTATATAAAACCTGCTCTTTGAAGTAGAGAGCAGGGGGTGAAGTACAGAGAAGGAGCGATCCACTCTAATAGGATCCTCCATGAACCACCTCAACAACCTGAGGCATGACAACACGAGAGAATCGAGCGCTGACATATCAACCTAGCCTCATGACAGTCCCAACCAAGGGAGTAAACAGATACATGAAAGAGCGTTCCTTTATTAGGAACCTCTGCATCCCAACATGGGAGCAAACATACAAAGAATGCCTAAAATACCAAATTCTACAACCATGAAGCGCAGTACAAGTGAAGGAAATGGTCGTAACACCCGGATTTGACAACCAATAAGCGCAGAAAAAAGAGAGGTCTTTAACCTTGATTTTCCAACCATTAAGCACAAGTAAAATTAGCATAAAACCAACCAACAAACTAATAAGTATGAGCACCCTATCTCATTAGGACCATCAATCTGTCACAAAGACTAGAACTAACACGTCGGCGGTCAACACCGCGATCGACCAAGACAGATCAGATGGGTAATACCCACCCGAACACATAAACCCCTACAACAAGTTTGAAAGAAAACATCTGTAAGGCACAAGGGCCTAAACACTCACTGGCGGCCAACACCTTAAACCGGCAAGTCCTAACCACAAAAGTAGAGGGAAGTAGATGCAAATCAAACAGAAATCGATAACTGGGCCATGCGGGGACACCAAAATTAGGCTGAGGAAAGAAATATACCAAAATCATGCCACGATGATTCGCTAGACCCACGACGATCAACACCAGGGAGGATGAAGAAACGCGTCCCACGACCGGATCTGAAGCAAAACATTGAGCAACCAGAAGAACCACCAGACGCAGTAAGAGCAGCTCCGCAACGATCTATACCCAGAAGGATGAAGAAGCGCGTCCCACGTCCAGAGCTAGAACTAGACACCTCCAGAGATCCGAAAGACGCACCACCTCAGCAATACTACAACGGAGAAAACAGAAGAGACGAGGCAAGCACCTTATAACGAACCTTTCAACTCGACCGAACCAGATCCACAACAATCAGCACCCAAGCGGCTGGAGAAAGCGTCCCACGACCGGATCGAAAACGAGCCACTACTAAAAAGCCGCAAGAAGCACCACTGACACCACCACCGCAAGAAACAGATCTACAAGACCTGACTACTCCGAAAGCCAACACAATCGGAGATCATAGCCTACTCTAAAGAGCAAATCTGTCGCTCACCTCTGAAGCACCCCCGACCATTACACCACGAGAGTACCGAGACGAACTCAGGAGAACAGCAAAATTGAGGACAGCACCAGAAACCGAATTGGGCCCGGATCCGACCCGAATCAGGAACAGATCAAGGCCAGACCCGGACCGGCCCAAGCCAAGACGCGAACCATGTCCGGCCCAGTCTGAGACCCGGACCAGGCCCGGATCCAGCCCAAACCCTACTCGCCCGATCCGAACCCGAAGCCGCATCACCTTACCCTAGCCTGTAGCCGCCGCCCAAAACCCAGCCGAGCCGCCCCCATCCCGACCAGCATCAGTTCGAGAACGAAGAGGAGAATCCAGCGAGGAAGCGACCTGACGTCCCGCCTACACTAAGCTCCAGCGAGACGAACAGAGAAGCTGCGCCGGTGACTCCATGAAGCCCCGACTCCGGCGAGCGAAGCGAAAGCAACCAAGATCTGCCCGGGACCTTTCCAGTCGGCGAGCAAACCTTTCCGACTAGCAGCAAACGGACCGGAAGGGGAGAAGGGAAGAAGGAGGAGGAAGGTGGAGGAAAAAAGGGGGGAAGAAGGATAGAAGAGCTCCTCGCCGGCAACGATCCCAGCCACAACCGAGTTCGTCACCGGCGAGGCCAGGAACAAGGGAGGCGGCGGTTTTTGGAGAGGAGTCTTTTTAGAGAGAAAAGGTTTAGGGTTGGATTGACTGTCTTTGTTGTCTACATCATTTTCTTACAAAAACAATACTATTAATCAAGTATCATTTGTAACTTATAAACATAAATCATTAAATTGTTAATTTTTAAACTAATTCATGAATGTAATATTAATAGTTGACACTTAATTCGTTCGTTCATTCATCCTAAATTAAGCATTTTATTTTTTGGAATAAATGTTTCACAATCAATGCATCACTTTCTTCTCGGTTACCATTACCAGAATCATATTAGAGGGAGGAACTACACCCCATTAAATTAAGTAGTAATTGAATGAAATCATCAAAACAAGAAATATACTATTTTTGCTGAGTTGTGTACTCGAAATTTAGATCCATAACAATAACTGTGTGTTTAATTTTTAACAAAAGAAGGAACTGCGGTTAAGACATAATACCCTCCTAAATAGGAGATAAATAATCACTGTAAGGACATGGTAGCATATGACGGTTTTTTTTGTAAAGAACATATAACATTTAATAATATAACGTTAGACACGAAGGTCGAACTCATAGACATATGCAACGAACGGGATTAAAACGGTGATGTCAATTTTAGGAGCCGTTGTCAATGTCAAGTTCCATTGAAGGTACACGACGTCGATGGAAAATTGGCCGTCAAAGAGTGGCTTGCCACATAGGAGGAGAATTAAAAAATAAGTTGGTTGCTTCTAGCGACGTGGGAGTTGTTTTTTTTTAATTAATTAAAAGTGTGATAAATCAAAACTAATCCATATAAATATCGAGAGAAAAAATTAATTATAAACTCATCTTACAATTCTCTCTCTCCCTATCGATCGAGAGCAAAACCTTAAGAGACATGTGCTCCCGTATCTTGTCATCATTCACGTCAGTCGCGCCCCCGTCCCGAGAAAGAAGTCACCGTTGCTCCTCCAATGCACTCGTTGTCGTCTGACCACGCCGCAGCCCTACCTACTGCACACTTCTCATCACTGTATGTCCTTATCACCACACCGGTTGGACGACCATCCAGGAAGATGACAGGTGTCTCGCCTCCGTGCCCTTCGCGTCTTCTGATCAGTCCTTTAAAGGGACGCCGGAAGAAGAAGGGCAAAACCCCTCCCCCGGCCTCTTCAATGTCGCTCTCTATTCCGCCGCAATCACAACCTCTGCCTTCATTGGCTCTGGCGATGGTGACGTTTGAGCTAGACATGACTTCCCTTGAACAGTCACGACCGAAAGCACGGTGAGGCCGCCCGCCTAAATCCTTGGGGGTACCTTCGGTATCGGAGGAATTAGGTCGGGTATCCCCTCCGTCGATCGTCTGTGAGAATCCAGGAACCACTGCCGATGATCCCAAATCACTGGTTGTTGGGGATAACCACTCGGGTCTACTACCGGCATGTCTTGACTGAGCGACGCTAAAGGTGACAGAATTCCTGCCTCCTCTACTATCGCATGCGGACTGGATCCTTTTCATCCTCATCCCAAGATTCCTGGTTCGCAAGGACGGGCTCATACCACCGCCTCTCCCACTACCTACGATAACTCTAGGGCCAGTGCATCCCAATTCTCCTATTCAGGCTCTTCAGGAGAGTCTATCGGGTTGCTCCCTAGTTTATGAGCAACCTCTGGAGGTCCTCATCACTGATGCAGTTGTCGACCCGAGAGCTTTTCCTCGACATCAATTCAGTATGCTCGGACGGCTTCTGACGGACCGTTCTCCTCGCAAGTAAACCCTACTACGAATCATCACCAATGAATGAGGTGCCTCGGTAGTGGGGCTGGTGATTAAAGACGTCGAGCCCAGTGTTTTTGGTTTTTACTTTGCCAATGAGGGAGCTCGTGTGTGGGTTCGGGGGCACGAACCTTGGTGCTTTAACGGGAACCCTTTGCTTCTTGGGGAAATTGATCCAGAGGCTTGAGTTCTCCCGTCCTTGGACCGACTTCAATTATGGGTTCATGCACATGACCTCCCGCCATGCGTGCGAACTAGGACAACGGGGGAGAAAATTGGAGCTGCTCTATGGACCATGGTGGAGGTCTCGTGCGATGATTATGGACAATGTTGGGGTAGTGCAGTCCGAGTGCGTTTTTGGCATTCCTTGGACCGCCCTCTCTGCTGAAATTTGTTGCTTCAGTTTCCGGAGTTTCGGAATCCAATCAAATGTGCCCTCACATACACGAAGTTACCTACTTTTGTGGGAATTATGGGCGTATTGGTCACACGCCACCAACATGTGACAAAGAGATGTCAGGGATCCACAGGTTCGATATGTCCCTCCTAGAGTATCCAAAGGAGAAGCAGACCAGGGTCTATGCAGCCGACTAGAAGAAGTCTAGCAGTGTAACGCCGGGTTTTGACCCTTTAACTCAGAACACCGCACATAATCCTGCTTCACATCGAGGAAGGGGACCAATCGGAACCCACAACATTGCACCTAACGAGCATGTATGTGGGGGAGATCTACCAGGTTGGAAAAACTTGGTAGGGGTCCAGCCCCCGATCAGTGGAGTGGAGGCGCCTTCGAGGATGCCACCTGGAACAAAAAAGGATTCTGTTGGGGAACCCCAAGAAGATCAGGCGAGGGATAGAAAGCAACCTCGCTAAAGAAAATGAGTACCACCCAAGTCTTCAGGGATGATTGTTGGAAGGGATCCTTGAGATAAGCTAGTCCTTCCTTCACTACTGCAAAACACAGGTTCGATTTTCAACCAGACTATATATGGGTCATCTTCAGGGGAATGAGCGGCGATTCGGTCACACCTTGAGTAGTGTTTTGCAGTACTTTTTCATTTAATTCATTTACTTTCATCAAAACCGTCTTCGACGTTCTACTGTTGCTGAGTTATTTTTAGACCTGGTATAGGATCAAATATGTAATAGCTCATTTTCGTGGTAATAAACGTGCTTCTTTGTTCTAAAAAAATGGAAACTCATCTTTAACTTAAAAAGAGGTTTATATTAGATTTTGTGTATCCAGGATGAGTTCTCACAAATTTTATAATAAGCGGGTTTCCATTATATTTGTCCTCAAATACCTAATACTACTTGTCTAATTTTTACCCGTTTAATTTTTTCCTGTCTTCTTTCTCCCATCACCATTTTCTTTTTCAATTTTTTTGGTAGTGAAACAATGCATTCAATAATAATTAGGGCATGACACACTACAAACTTGCGAGATGTTGGACTATGTAGTGTTTTGTGATTTTTTTTTATAGCGACACGCAATCAACGCAACGTCTCTTAAGACGAGAAATCTTATGAGACGTAAGTGACCATTTAGGAGATGTTGCATCAAGTAGCGTCTCGTAAGGGGACACTTATGTTTATTCTAAGAGAATTGGAATTGTCCAACAAAAATGTCCATGATCACCCTTCATTCTTCTTTATATATGTTTGATTTCATATTGTTATGTAACGATAGGCAATAAAACAAAATAGATCAAAACCAAAACACGGAGAACACAACGATATAACGTGGAAAACCCCTCCAAACAACGGAGAGGAAAAAATCATGGGCGCCAACCAGAAAAACTTCACTATATGGAGAGTGTTTACACAACGCCGAGGATTTACACTGATTCAACTTATCCCTCATGGCAGCTTACATGTGGTATTTATAGGGCTGATGTAGAGATACTTCACACAAAATAGGGAAACAAAAAATCTCTACAATTAAGACCCAATTTCCTAATATATGTTACTTTGACAACAAGACATAGGATTTCCTATATTGGCTACTTTGTAATCAAGTCAAGACAATTCTCTAAATTAGTTTCTTGGTAAACAAGCCAAAAAATAGCTTGAATTTGGATCAACTTTCAACAAACTCCACCTTGAGACAAATTCCTCCTTGCAGCATGAAGCGGTAGACATCTCCCTAAACAAACAAAGAAAATACTTTCAGCGCCAAACAACTATTAGGACTAAACGGTTATACCAACTAAGCTTAAGCAAAGCTCAAACTTAGCAACAAGAACTGGCTTTGTCATTATATCAATAAGATTATCTTTTTCATGCTCCACCTGTTCAGCACAACTCAAAGCATAATGAACAACGTTACATTGTTCAATTAAACGAGGGCGATGACTTTTGTTTCTCCTTTGTCTATCAGCAACAATGGAATTATTTGTTTGATGCAAAACAGGTGGTGTAAGCTGAGCATCAATGTCATCATTTTCATTATTTTCAGCGACCTCATTTACTTTTCTGTGCAGGTGCTCCACCTGCACGCTTATCCTCTGTTGCTCATCATTAGAAAAATTAGCAACATCAAGAATATCAGAAGCATCTACAGAAGAACTATCATTGAACATAACAACCTCATTAAAAACAACATTCCGGCTCAGCAAAATTCTTTTAGTTTCAGGATTCCATAACTTATATGTCTTTACTCCTGAAGTGTAACCAAGAAACACACATTTGACAGCTCTAGGCTCTAACTTCTCATTATCAACGTGTGCATAAGCAGTGGAACCAAAAACTCTCAACAATGAATAATCTGCAGGTGAGCCAGACCATACCTCAATGGGAGTTTTCTTATCAAGTGGAATGCTTGGTGACCTGTTTATTAAGTAGCAGGCGGTGAAGGCTGCTTCAGCCCAAAAACGTTTTCTCATACAAGCATTGGAAAGCATGCACCGAGCCTTAGAGATGATGGTTCGATTCATGCACTCAGCCACACCATTCTGTTGAGGCGTGGATGGGATGGTGTGGTGTACAATTCTTTCGTTGCTACTATAGTTGTCAAAATCATTTAAACAAAACTCCATACCATTGTTAGTACGAATCACTTTTGCCTTCTTCTCGGTTTGCTTCTCCACCATAACTCTCCACTTCTTAAAAACATCAAACACGTCAGATTTATGTTTTAGAAAATAAGGCCACACTTTTCTCGAGTTATCATCAATGATAGTAAACATGTAATTTGCACCACCAAGAGAAGTTTTACGGGAAGGTCCCCGAACATCAGCATGCACATAATCTAATATCCATTTAGTGGTATGAACGGAAGCATTGAATTTAACTTTCTTGTGCTTACCAAAAATGCAGTGCTCAAAAAACTCCAACTTATGTTGCAGCCATCAAGTAAGTCTCTCTTGATCAACTCTACCATGCCATGTTCACTCATATGTCCAAGGCGCTTGTGCCACAAATTAGCTTTACTAGGTTCATTAGAAATAACAGCAGCAATAGCAGAACCATTTAAAGTGCTACCTCTAAGAACATATAATCTTGCAGAGTTCATATCACCTATCATGTGAATGAGAGAGCCTTTTGATATCTTTAGAATTTTCTGTGAACTGGAGTACTTGTACCCTTCATCTTCAAGAGTGCTAAGAGAGATGAGGTTTCTCGCCATGGTTGGTACGTGTTTCACATCTGTCAATGAGCGTACCATGCCGTCATGCATCTTGATCTCAATGGAGCCTATGCACACAATCTCACGTGGGTTGTCATCTCTCACACGCACCACATCTCCATTCTGCATAGAATTATAAGAACTGAACCAGTCTTTGTTACAGCAGATATGAAATGAACATGCAGTATCAAGAATCCATTCATCATAACCAGAAACACAGCCAACAAACACAACTAAGCAATCACTATCGAGATTATCGTTGGAAACAACGGAGGCCTTACCACCACCATCAGAATTGTTTTTCGGTTTGTACGTACTGTTCCTTTTCTCCTTATTCTGTAGCTTATAAAAATCTTCAATGGTTTGATTTTTTTTCTTACAGTACTTGCAGAACTTGTCACCTCCTTTGGACTTAGAACGGCCTCTCCCGCTCTTGCTCTTATTTTTGTTTCCATAGTTGTTGTTCCTCTGCTCGGTCCTCCCACGTACCTGCAGAGCTTCTCCCTTGGAGGATGATGATCCTTCTCCCTGTACCATAAGTTTCATCTTTTCCCTCTGCTGAAGGGCCTCATATACTTCCGCAAGAGTTAGTTCATCGCGGTTCAATAATATGATATCTCGGAAATTTTCAAAAGAACTAGGCAGTGAACATAAGAGTAATAGACCTAGATCTTCATCATCATACTTTACCTCCATGGACTGCAAATCAGAAACGATCTCCGTAAAGACTGCTAGGTGATCAAGTATAGAACCACCATATTGCAGCTTGTGCGTGAACAACTTCATCTTCACGTGCAACTTACTGGTTAGATCCTTGGACATCCAGATTGATTCCAGCTTGAGCCAAAGCGTTGCTGCAGTTTTCTCCAGCAGTACTTCCTGCAAAATATTGTTTGATAGATGAAGATGAATTAGAGATAGAGCGTTACGATCCTTACCCTTCTCCTCATCGGTCCACGTCCTCGGTTTCTTTTTGTTGAATCCATCCAGGGCATCATCAAGTTCAAGATGAGCTAGAACGGCCCACATCTTTACTTGCCACAGAGAAAATCGTGTGGTGTAGTCCAGCAGCGATAGATCGAGTTTCAATGATGTCATATCGTCAGAAAACCTAGATTGAACAACCTAGCTCTGGTACCAATTATTATAAAACAATAGGCAATAAAACAAAATAGATTAAAACCAAAACGCGGAGAACACAACGATATAACGTGGAAAACCCCTCCAAACAACGGAGAGGAAAAAACCATGGGCGCCAACCAGTAAAACTTCACTATATGGAGAGTGTTTACACAACGCCGGGGATTTACACTGATTCAATTTATCTCTCATGGCAGCTTACAGGTGGTAATTATAGGGCTGGTGTAGAGATACTTCACACAAAATAGGGAAACAAAAAATCTCTAAAATTAAGACCCAATTTCCTAGTATCTGTTATTTTGACAACAAGACATAGGATTTCCTATATTGGTTACTTTGTTATCAAGCCAAGACAATTCCCTAAATTAGTTGCTTGGTAACCAAGCCACAAAATAGCTTGAATTTGGATCAACTTTCAACACATATGAATTAATTAAATCAAAGTTTCACTATGTTCAAATAAATTAATAAACCAAATAATTTAATACTTTACGTGATATTTTATTCATATATTTCTCGTGTTCCTTCAACTCGTATTATATTTGTTATCTATTCTTCATCTGAAGTTATATCACATAAAAACTATTATTTTTCTTTAAAAAATAAATCATTCCCCAACAAGCATTAAAAAATATGATGATAGTATTTTGGTTTCTCCACCAAGGTACATCGGTTTTTAGGGTTTTTCAAACTCCTCTTCTCCATCCTATTTCCGCTCCTCTCCCAAGGTGTTCCAATTGCCATGGTCTTGCACCCACCACCAACGTGCATCCCTTCTGTCCCCTTGCCTGACATGTGTTGTTCCTCCACGCTAGAGCCAACGCATTGGGGACCTTGGATCCGGACGCTGGAAGTTGGAACTACCATCACGTTGACCTTGCACTATCATCACTTCCTCGTCGGCTTGGTCTACGCTCATGTAAGGGATCTTCTTCTCATGACCTCTCCAAGGATGATGACATTGTTCATGAGGTACCACGAGAAGGTGGACACCATTCCGACCCTCCAATGGCTTCCCTCGGATGTGGTCTTGTCATTGTGGGATCTTCCTTTGGGACGATCTCACCGATTTCCCCATCGATGAACGGCCACCGAGGAGGAGATCGAAATCAGACATGGCCTCGAAGTCGCGTTAGATCCATTGGGGCCACCCGATCTCGACAACATGGAATCAACCTGAATGGTTGCCCAAGGAACAACTGTGATCCGCCTCTTTTGGAAACACACCCATGGAGAACGATCCACCAAGATGAAATGGTGATAGAAGAGGAAATCGACGCCGAGGGGTCAGCATGGAACGATCGGGACACACCAAAACAACAAATCATGTTATTCCGCATTTGTACCACAATGGTCGTACGCCCCCGTATGTACCCACAACTTGAAATCCGGGACAACCGAGGAAGCTTTAGGGTTCAGAGGGTTGCTCCGGGGAATGGAGGACACCACGGTAAACACCAATGAGCTGCAATCACCCCCTTTAGGAACAAGAGCTTCCGGATATCGACTCTATGGCAGAACTAACCGTACAATGTCTAGGGAAACTGGCCCCGATGGGGCAGAAGCGAGGTTTGCCAAGAAGCCTCGTTGGTTCCCATGAGAACATTTTGACGCCATGGGGTATCCTAAAGGAGCCACACCTTTTCCCTCAGGGGATGGATACTAGACGTCCCTTAGCGTCCTCCTTTCCCTGACATACTCCTCGGACGTCTGTCCCAACACTACTGGCATGTTCAAGTTGAGATGGGGAAAGACTTCTGGATCATTTATGTCAACCACCGACTGAATAGGAAACCACCCCCTAAGATAATTTATGTCAACCACCGACTGAATAGGAAACCACCCTCTAAGATAAGTGTATCGGTCGTAACTCTTCCATTACACGATTATATGATTCTCTTGCTATTTTGTTTTTCGAATTAATAAAATTTCATATTTATACTTAAAAAAGTGTGATGATTAATGAACTGTTTATCAATTATCAAGGGAGCACTCACACACAAAGCGTATCATGAAGCAGAGCTCTGCTAGGGTTTCGCAGCCGCTAGCACTAATGGAGGCTTCTCCTCTAAGAAGACTTCGATCCTCCCGATATCGGATCGACTATCCTACTCTGCCTTCAGGGCGTCCCTCCTCCTCCTCCTCTACCCCGCCGCCTGTGGTTCCCAAGAATCTCCCGCCCCCAATTTTCCCCACAGCATCCCCATGATCACCCCCGCCGCTAGTCTAGATCCCCTATACTGATCAGCCCCCACCGCCTCTACAATCACAATTGAAGCCTCCATTGGTGTATCCACCTCCTTGGCCTCCACCGAGACCTCCTTCTCGATCTCTATCTCGGGTATGGGTCGGATGATCGCCGAGAATTATTTTACTTTACATGTTTTGTTCTTTTTTGCAAAGTTTATAATTGGTGAGCGAAGGTTCATGACTTCTACCCAAGGATTCAAGGACTATTACCTAGAGGGATCCCTAAATCACATCTACCATCGTTACTCTCCTCCCCTGAAAACTGGTGTCAGTAAGTTCGGTAGCATGCATCAGAATATGCTGCAGTTAGACATGACCTTGAGCAACAGCCACTAGTTTCATTGTTATTTATTTTTTGCTCGCCTTTATGACACCCCAACACACTGAATGTAATAGCTCTTCTACTGTGGTCAGGAGCTTCCCTGATGCATGTCCTTTGTCAGATTGAAATCTTAATGAATTAAAATTACAATTTTTAGTAAAAATAAAAAGCAAGCACTCAATCAGTTTAATATAATTTTTGCTGGGTCTATTATATCGACAAAATTGATATTTATTATCACATTTAATGTCCAAACAAATTACCTTCTTTTGATAGGAAAAAGAAAGGGAAATAATAAATTCATCCCATGTCCAATAATTTCCACTCTTTCCATTTTATGCCAATAATTTCCCCCAAGTCTTTCCAAAACAGTCAAGATATTATTTCCACCTTCCTCCTCTATAAAACACACATCACTCACTCCCTCCTCTTCACACTCTCAACCCACTCCACTCCCAAAACCACCACTCTAACAAGCTCCTCTCCATCATGGCAACCATGGCCACCGCCGCTCTCACCTCCTCCTTCTCTGCCGTCAAGCCCCAAATCTCCTTCGACTCCTCCTTCCTCGGAACCCACATCGCCGTCCCCACCGTGGCCCGCGTCAACCCCCTCAAGGCCGGCCCGAGAGGCCTCTCCGTCTCCGCCTCCGCCGCCACCCCGCCGTACGATCTCCAGGCCTTCAAGTTCGCACCCATCAAGGAGTCCATCGTGTCCCGCGAGATGACCCGCCGGTACATGAAGGACATGATCACCTACGCCGACACCGACGTCGTCATCGTCGGCGCCGGATCCGCTGGGTTGTCGTGCGCCTACGAGCTCAGCAAGAACCCCGACGTTCAGGTCGCTATCATCGAGCAGTCCGTCAGCCCCGGAGGTGGCGCGTGGCTCGGTGGCCAGCTCTTCTCCGCCATGGTATTGTCATTACTTTCAAGTTTTTTCTTTATCTTGAGTTCAGAGCATTTTGTTTGATATTTTGTATGGAAATAAAAACATATCATCGGAAATAGAAAAAATCAAAAACGAAAAATAATAATAAAAAAAGCTTATATTCATTGTTTTTGTGCGGGGGAAACCATGGTTTTTAGTCTGTTTTGAGCTTTGATTTTGCGATTCTAACCTGAGTTTATCTTTCGTTGCATTTCTCAACTATGACCTTTACATTTTTTTGCTCGGACTATCGCGTGTCGTTTAAATTAACAGGGACGTTAGTTTTAGATGAGAAAAGACAGAAATGCCCTTACCAAAAGTCAATAACCTGAAGTTGAGTTTGACCTTTTTTTGCACTTCTCAACTATGACCCTTCCATTTTTTTGCACGGAATAACATTTTTTCTGAGGGCGTTTTAGACTTTTCCCATCCAAAACTAACGTCCCTATTAATTTTGACGACAAACGATAGTCCATGCAAAAAAAGTTAAGGTTATAGTCGGGAAATGCAACGAAAAGTAAACCCATATTAGGATCGCGAAAACAAAATTCAAAATAAGTTAGAAACTATGGTTACTCCTATTATGATTTGTACGCGACACCAGTAACGTACTATATTTTTTTACTTCAATTGAATTTGTTTAAGAGGTATGAAAATTTTGAATTTTTTTGTTTGTTTAATAAACTACTTATACAGATCAGGGTCCAACCCAACTGATAAGATTGTCATTCTAGTTATAAAAGTCCGACCCAATACAAATAATATGATTTAAAACAAAATTTACATTCTTTTCTTGTTTGTTTCATTTGAAATCTTAATTGAGAAAAGGAAAATTAGGGATTATAACAAAAACCAAGTGGAGTATGTATTTTACAATTATCAGAAAAAAAAAATGTGCTACAAGTTACAAAAAAAAAAAGAAGAAAAATTACATAGACAATGTTGTGGTTCATTTCTAAGTGAATCTAATGTGTGTCTCACCAGGTGGTCCGCAAGCCAGCCCACCTCTTCCTCGACGAGCTCAACATCGAGTACGACGAGCAAGATACATACGTCGTCATCAAGCACGCCGCTCTGTTCACCTCCACCATCATGAGCAAGCTGCTCGCCAGGCCAAACGTCAAGCTCTTCAACGCCGTCGCCGCCGAGGACTTGATCGTCAAGGAGAACAGGGTCGCCGGCGTCGTCACCAACTGGGCCCTGGTGTCCATGAACCACGACACACAGTCCTGCATGGACCCCAACGTCATGGAGTCCAAGGTCGTCGTCAGCTCCTGCGGCCACGACGGGCCTATGGGGGCCACCGGAGTCAAGAGGCTGAAGAGCATCGGGATGATCGACAGCGTCCCCGGAATGAAGGCCTTGGATATGAACACTGCTGAGGACGCCATTGTTAGGCTCACTAGGGAGATTGTGCCTGGAATGATCGTTACTGGGATGGAGGTAGCTGAGATCGATGGAGCGCCGAGAATGGTAATTTTCTTTGGCCTTTGTTTTTGTCGTGTTTATGCTGTGGACGGATTTCACATAGTTACATCTAATTATAAAGGGATAATGTCGATTCTTAACCCATCAGAAAAGTCATTTGCAATTCTTAGCTGAAGTCGATCTTTTGTGACAGATCATAACACAAAGGTGGTACACGTTTACAAAAAAATATCAATCACGTATAAAATAAACATGAAAAAATTTTGGCGGAAGATTAACCCACCTAATCCCAATTCAGATCACAAGTAATGTATAGATAATTGACTATGATCAATTTGGGAACTGTTTTGATGGTCTATAGCCGGATCAAGTGTAACTCTTCTTTCACTTTAAAAAAGGTTTTAATTCAATTTGTTTTGTCAATAAAAAAAAATAATCCGTAGATAATGAAATGTTTCTGTAGTGTTATCAGGACCACCATATGAGTAGTTGAGCACCCATTAATCCTCAGACACACAAATAGGTTTTTGTTGTGCCCATAATGCTTAAAATAACTAGATACCAGGATATTCCAACATAGAATATGTCCTTGATTTATGGGTTTTTAAGGACAAAGTTGAGTTTCATTGTCTTCAAAATACTAATAATTTATCTATTTTGTTCATCTTTTATAATAGATCTACACTAATTCTTATATCCTTTTTAATGGGTTCTTCAAACCTAAAATCCAATGAAAACATATATTAAAATACAAAATTATTAAATTTTTAATTATCAGCTTGATTTTTTTGTTAAGTCAGTCATTTAATAAGTTCAACAAAATGAAAAACCCCACGGTATTAAAGTAGTATTTTCCTTTAAGATCTAGGTATTGGGTAGTATTTTTCTATTATTATTTTCCACTGTTTATGGCCTGCAATGTCCCATAAATAATCTCACTGAGGTATAGATGATCACAGAAATAAACATTATCTGAAAGGGAAAGAAAATCCTCACCATAGGAACAAGGTGGTCCATAACTTTTCATAGGAAAGTGAAAGGTTAAGAAATTATGGAAATGGGGTGGTCCACTCATGATCATAATTGGTTCAAGATATTTGTTGCAAAAACAATAATGCACTTGTTCTTGTGACGCTTGAAGCCTTGTGTGGCCAATTTGATATCTATGTGTCCCTTTCTATCTTGGCACCATCATGTTTCAATTTCAAAAGATAAAACACTAGAGAGAGACTGTGATTTTTGAAATGCTTTAATTTGAATGGACATGGTTTATGTTGTTATCTTGTCAATCTCTAGTGTGGAGAAAAGCAAAGTAGCATCTTAGGGGTGAGAGTGGTTATCATTGAGATCTGGTCCACCTAAAAGCTCGAAGTTATAAGACTTTTTATAATGGAGGTTTTTGTACATCGAATAGGACCGTCGATTTGACATCTTTTTGAAGGAAAAAAACTTAAAACCTACGATTATATCGATTCGACACTCAGCTAAGTATGTAGATCTGTCGACCGTCTATTCGAATCGAAGTCTGATTCTCCTATAAAGAATCGCCACACGGCCTAAATAATAAAATAATAATTTCAGCCCAATTTTTTCCACGAATCGGGCGCACCTTTTTTTTTGCCACTCATTCGACTGGAATTAGACCTAACCGTTTCGATCCCATTATAGACAGCCTAACTGGAGGTGTAGACATATTATTTATGTTGGTGTTACGACTCTTAACACGGACCCCCCTCTTTGGTTTAAGTGGGGGCGGAATTAAGCGTCAGACTTGTCATGTGTGACGTGAGATTCTGGCATGAAATAGGGTGATATAGAGAGAGGGGTGTAGGTGAAAACTTTGCCCCGAACCAGACTCTTATACCAAATATATCGTCTGACCTATTTAACGACGAACTCATAAGTAGAAGTACAGACTTGTTATTTAAGTTGATGTTATCGAACTGATATCTTGTTAACGACAATGCAGGGACCTACCTTCGGAGCCATGATGATTTCGGGACAGAAGGCAGCTCACCTTGCACTCAAGGCTCTGGGACTCCCCAACGCCTTGGATGGCACGTACGTGGGAAGCGTTAACCCTGAGCTCATCTTAGCTTCGGCTGAGTCCGCTGAGATCGTGGATGCTTAAGATGGAGGAGTGATGTATGGTCATTTCCAATAAAAAGTAGGAGAGTGTGGAGAATAATAGTGAGCATGAAGGAGGTGCTTGATGTGATTATGATGTGTAGGTTATGCCGGTAATGCTTGTTTGCCTTGGTTTTTGTTGTTATCATTGTGAGCTCTTTGGTGGAACTTGGTAGTGGAAATGGTAGATGTTCTTGTTTATGTGAAATGCCTTGTTGGAAATGGATTTGTTGCCTATTTTGTTGATCAAGTTCCAAGATTTTGGTCCTTTATCCGAGTCTTTCTTTTTCTTTTATTTGCACATTTTTTTAATTAAAGACCAAGTTTTCAAAATAAAAACAAGATCAATGGGAGACTCCTCAAATACAAACCTGAACATGATTGATAGGCACCTCAAACCAAAAACAAACAACCCAATTAATGGGTACAATACAGGATTATAAACCTAAATTTTGCAAACTTGAAGAACACCAAACAAAAGGTCTCACAGTTAACAACTACTGTCGACCAAACCTAACAACTTAACCCACATAAATTCTCCAAACAGATCTACAGTCAACAAGGGCTAAACAACATAAACTAACGGAAACAACCCAGAAAAACAAGGTCTAAAAAACTAGGATTACTAACGAGAGGCCCAATAGAACAATCGCACCAAACAGTGGACGAAACCAAAAGGGGCCAACCCCCCACCCCCCAAGACAACGAAAGCAAACCGTAAAAAAGAAACCTCCGACATAGCAACATAAGCAGCAATCACACCCAAAATCGCCACCGAAACAACACCACACCAACGAAACCCGAAGAGACCAACACCTCCAAACCCTAAGTCTGAACTGTCTACATCTTCAAACAAGGCCACATGACCAAACACCTCACGACGGCCAACACCAAAATTAACCGTGAGGCCCCAACCACCAAGTGGCTGAGAAGGGGAAGAATATAACAGATCAAGACAGAGGTAGGAGGAGGATACCTGGATCAACGAAGACGGAGCCCTCTAATACGTCAGCGACCAGCACCGAGAAAATCGACGAACAAACCACCCGTGGTGAGCCACACGGTAGATCTAGAGAGGTGTGGTGAAGAAGAAGAAAAGTCATGATGGAGAAAAAGAACAAGCAAATTGATGAAGAACAACTATAGAAAAACATAATGTAATTGAGTTTGATACACAATACCCAACTAACGAAATGAAAACCCAAAGTTTGCTTCAATCCTTGCTCTAAAACACACTTCTCTTCCTTCAAGCTCCAAGCCCTAGCTTCAAATCTCCTCTTTTTGCTCCCAAAATTCGTAACCCCTTCAATTATGTGTTTAAATTCCTTATATAGGGTTTCTGAAAACACAGGGCTGGAACACGCGCATCACGGAGCGTGGCACGGAGCGTGGCACGGAACGCGCCCCATACCGCGGCAAGCGCACCGGTCGCCAAGTAGTAAATCGGTTTTAAGTCCGGTTATCGTACCCAAGGGAGCAGTAAGACAGTCACTCAATTTATAAACCGTTATTAATCTGTTTCTTGAAATGATTGGTTTTTGTTTTTGAAAATTCTAAATAACGAGTTGCAAAGCAAATTAAAATAAAATGAGAACAAAGATCAAGTGTTTGTGAAATTCAGGGGAAAAGGCGGTCTAGGACTTTTAACGGGGTCACAATATGATTATTAATTCGCAGGGGTTTGTGTTTACATGTGCAAATAAGGTAAGTTTAAAGGTAACGGAAGTTCTGTCGACTGGTCCTAAACATCTTTCGATCGAATTAGGTCCCTAGTATAATCTGAACACCTAGTTATTTCTAATCTAGGTGTAGTGAGACATACATCATTACGATTCGTGAACTCCTCTAACTTTTGGGTTTGTACGCCTATAGCTGTTACACTCGTGTTAACCTAACTTTACTAGAGACTATATTTAAACCCGGGTTGCATAACCCTTAGTCCTTTTAGTCATTCTCATCTTTCGATTGTTGAATGCTAAAAGCTAATCAACTATCAAATGGCCAGTTTGATGAAGCATTAATTCCAAACTATGCAAGCAATATCCTAAACACAAATTGCACACAATAACCATAAACCCATTGTATCAATTAATCACATTGCTTCCCCTAGCCCTAGATCAATAGGAAATTTAGTTCATGATGGAGAAGAAGAACAAGCAAATTGATGAAGAACAACTATAGATAAACATAATGTAATTGAGTTTGATACACAATACCAAACTATTAAAATGAAAACCCATAGTTTGCTTCAATCCTTGCTCTAAAACACACTTCTCTTCTTTCAAGCTCCAAGCCCTAGCTCCAAATCTCCTCTTTTTGCTCCTAAAATTCGTAACCCCTTCAAATATGTGTTTAAATTCCTTAGATAGGGTTTCTGAAAACGCAGGGCTGGAACACGCGCAGCACGGAGCGTGGCACGGAACGCGCCCCATACCGGCCCTCTAAGATGCACGGAACGGGTCACGTTCCGGCCCTCTAGGTGATACGGATCGTATCCCATACCGGATCAGATCAGAGAGCTCTGATCTTTTTCCCTTCCAGGCGCCCGGTTATCCGCACGGTATGGGCCTTATTCTGGCTCGGTAGGTCGCACGGAATGGGCTACGTTCCGGCCCGGTTTGCCATACGGTCCGTGTGGCTGTGAGGATCCGAGGGAAATGCCAGTTCTTGGCTCGGGCTTTTGTCCTGCAGCTGCTCGGTCCATATATTCTGATAAATACCCTTGTTTCGCTCCGAATACTTGGAAACTCTAAAATCAGGGCTTACTGCACGAAAGGTGGAAGAAATGCATTAAACAACCTCTTCCCGGGACCGAAAAGCTTAAGATGTGGGCTTAAAAACGTCGAAAACGATGCATTTTTCGTCCACATCAACACCCCACACTTAAACTTTTCTCGTCCCGAGAAAACCAACTAATAAAACAGTAAAAGATATGTCCCGGTTAAACCCCGAGGTTCACCTCGATAGGAGGAGTCCGGTCCTCCTTTATTCAAAACAATAAAAAGTAAAGATGCATGTGCAATGCATGAACCTAACTCTAATGCATTCCTAAACACACTATATGATGCATGCAAAGAGGAACGAAAATAGGTGACAATTGAGTAATCATGCACAGTGGATCATAAAGATTTTCTCAGAGTCGTCACATGCCACAAAACATTACATTTATCAAAGAAGCATATAGGTTAATGAATACCACAAAGTGTGATTCTACTCACATTAATGATTAACTCTGTTCATTTAAACTCGCATTTCTTCATTCACAAAAACCGGGTGTTTCCCTTTTTCCCTTTACATGGACTTTAGAGATTCATATGCTATCATGCTAGACCCATCTCCACTAATTGTAAGGAATCATGTTCATTAAGAATCAAAAAGGTCTTTAAATAAGCTTGTAATGTAAGGCTAGGCAAAGGGTGTAGAAGGAATATGAAAAGAAGCTAACGTAATACCTCGTGACAAAAGTGCTTCAACTCACACCCAAAAACATTTCACACATCCTAAACCCCGTTAATGCACCATTCTTCATTTGCATTCTCTACCACCATTTTCCTTTTATTGAATAACTAAGTGTAGCACTAATTTCGCTCATTTTTCTTTTTATTCCCTTGGCTATCCAAGCTTTCACTACCATCATCCAACCCATCATTATGCCTTACCCCACACTTATTTTTTTGCTAGGGGTGTAAATTTGTCTACTTGTCCCTCTTTTTCCATTCTTGATTTCTTTCTTCTATGGGGTAAGGCTAATAATTTTTTTCTTCTTTTTTTCAATACAATCCCATGGATTACAAATACACTCATTTTCTTTTTCTCTTTTGCTCACTCAATATCCCAAACAATAACCCCTCTCAAAGAAGTACCTAAGCCAAGAGATATGAGTTCAAACAATAATGAGGATATATAAATGAAACGAAAGTCACATAGGGTTGTAATGTTCGGGTTAGAAACGACAGGCTAAAGCTCAAATGGGGTGACTAAGAGATATAATTATGCAACGGTAGACAATTTTGGCTCAAACGGTCCATAGATGGCCTAAAATCATTTTCTTAATTAACCATGTTCCTTATTCTTATTTCGCCTCGAATGGGTCATACATGTAGTTCTAGACTCAATTTACCATGCATAGGAATCAAGGAAAATCAACCCTAGTTCTAGCAAACACTTGAAACACAAGTGAACGAGCCAATCATAATGCATGTGCTTTCATACTCATTCGATTCATTTATGCCCATATACAAATTTAACTCATGCAAAGAAATTAGCATTTACGACAGTTCAATCATCGCAATTTTAAGAACATCTACACTATACTCACATATCACCAGAAAATATTTTTTTGATTTTTTTTTATTTTTCAATTTTTTTTTGAATTTTCAAAGTTTTTATGACACGAAATGATGCATGAGCACACAAAACAAAACACACAAAATAAAACACAATGCAATGCAAGGCATACCCCACCCCACACTTGAAACTCAGCACTGTCCCTAGTGCGACTCTAAACACATATCTACACATGCACATGATGGATAAATAACGAATGAACACCCCACACTTATTATCAGCAGGTACAAACAGTTCACACAACCCTATACGCTTTTTCTATCAGCACAGCAAATCAGGCACTCATGGCCCCCAGATAGCATACGGGAAGTACATAGCGATAGACAGTATAAAATAGGGGGAAGAGATACTGCCCCTCGAAGAACCGCTATGTGAACTGCACTGACGGTGGATATCCTCGTGCATGGATGGATGGGGAGCTCTTCGCCCGAGAAAACCTCCAGGAGGTTTGGCACCAAAATCTAATCCGCTGCTCTCATCTTGCTCCCCACGCCATGTGTTGGGTTGCCTCCCAACCAATGCATTTGTTTAACGTCGTTAGCTCGACGAAAAGGGTGGCCACTGATCGGCAGAGCACCTGCTAGACACCGACTCAAAAACAAAAAACACATTAAAACATGAAAAATAAAAAGGTAGATCTCCTCCATAACCATGACGCCCGAGCACTGCTGACAACATAGAAAATCAGTTAGACACACAACAAGCATATAAAAATAACAATGGAGAAACTCAACACCTAAATACAAAAGGATATATAAATGACCCGCCTTTGGGGCGGGTCTCATTGGTCCCTCGATGATCACCCAGGACGGGATTGGAACCAAGGTGCCTCCATTTGCTGCCTAATCCAATCAATGTGGCCTGGCATATCCTTCCAGGTATCCACTTGCTCTCGGACGTACCGAATATCAACGGACTGACTCTGTAGAATAGTGTAGTGGTCTTGCAGAGTCTTGTCCTGCCTACCCTGCCCCTGTCTCAAGTCAGCTACCTCAGCCCGGAGCATAGTCATCTCCTCATGCATAGCCATCAGTCGCTCTTCGTGTGTCAGATTTCCCCCAACCCCCTCAAATAGCTCTTTCTCGCAGAAGATGACTCTGTCTATATAATCCCCCTGAGGAGGGAGAGGAATGGCTTCTTCTTGAGGATCATCCCACATTCCGAAATATTGTGCTAATTGGATAGCTATCGCAGCACACCCAATTTTTCCATCCTTCTTCTTGCCCTGTGCCTCCAAATACTGCATGATCAGCAATTCAAATGGGGCTCTTCTTCCCACCTCGAAGCAGTACACAATTTTGATTTCCCTATGTGTAAGAGTATGAGCATTGTATCCCCTACCAAAAATGGTGTACGACAAAACCCTGTGGAAATATCTCAGCACCGGGGATTTCAACCGAGTAGCGTTCGGACTGTTGGTAAAGACATCCCCCGTATTGGAAATATGTGCCCAACATTCCCCTAGTGTGGGTAGGTTGGGTATGTCCCCATCATAGGGATTGAAACCAATATCTATCCCGAAATCCCTTTCGGAGAGTCGAAACCATCGTCCACATAACCGGAAACACACAGGCGTGTCGCCATGGGACCATTGAATGCTGAATGACGCCAGGAACTCCAGGGTCAAGTTCCTATAAGAACGAGGATGCCAAGTTGGAAGGGTTGACCAACCGACTCTCTCTAGCCGGTTGATGAACTCTTCCCTGCACCGGAGGCCTGTGTGGACAAAGCCCAAGTCGAAAAATTTGGGTGCCATTATTTCTCTCCCCCTTAGAAGCTTAAGTCGTGCGTTCCGAACATTTCCACCACTGAAAATAAGGCAAGAGATGCCAGGGGTACCTATATCCGCGTCAGGCGACCGAGGACGCCGTGGCAGCGGACTCGTGTCAAGCCAGGACTGCACAGGTTACTCAGGTTGCTCCGGGGCCTCTTGATTCATTGCTTGAGAGCTGGATCCTTCCCCTGATTTACCCTGTCGAGTTATCTTCTTTGTATAGCCGATTACACCTGACATTTCGACCTTCTGCTCTTCACTGGTTTTGCACGGAATGCAGCACGGGATGGGTCTCTGGGAGTGCCGGTGAGCCACACGGAACGGGTCTTCAGGAGGGCCGGTGAGCGACACGGAACGGGTCGCTGAGAGTGCCGGATGGTGACACGGATCGTTCTTCTGGACGGGCCAGAATACGACACGGACCATGCTCCTTAGTGTGCCGAAACGCGGAACCAAGAGGTTCGCTGTAGACGCCGGAACGTGTGCTGGACTGGTTCTTGGGACGGCCCAGAATGCAAGCCGGAACGGGCTCCCTGATGCGCCTGTGATTTTCCTTCGGAGTCGAGGAGTAGCCAGACTGAGATGGAGGGGGGTGGTTGGCTGTTTGTTTGGAAGAAGGGAAGTGAGAGGAAAGGTTGGAGGATTGGGGTTTTATTTGTGGAAGGTTGATGTGAAGGAAGTAGTTGAGCGAGAAAGATGGAGTTGTGAAGATGGAGGTCTGGGTGAGGAAGAAGGATAAGGTGAAATAAAAAGAGATGGAGAAGAAGGGATAGGGCTCGCATGACAGCCTAGGAGCGTTTCTGGTCTGGCACGGTGAGCGACAAGGAACGGGCCCGTGAGCGGCCCGACCTAAAGCCCGGTCCGTTCTTCCACCCGGCCCTGTGTGTGACCCGTAAAGGGCCTCATACCGGCCCGTTTTTCAACCCCTGGCGGCCTCTGAGCTGCTCGGTTTGTCATCCATTCCATTTCACAATGGGGCCCTCTGAGTGGCCCTTTCCGTATGACTCTGAGGATCAGAACAGTACCTTTTTCTTTTCTTTTCTCCTTCAGACCCCAACTCCTGGTACCTGCAGTGACATACATCCTTAATCAGAACAACAAAGAAAAAAGAATAAATGAATATACAAACCTCGGGTTGCCTCCCGAGAAGCGCATTTGTTTAAAGTCGTTGGCTCGACTTAAAGGCGGCTTAGGCCGACTCTACACCTCAACTTCAGGCTCTTGTAGGGGAAACATTTCCTGATTCCCAATCATTCCACCGTAGTAGTGCTTGATTCTATGCCCATTCACTAAAAATGGGGCCCCTTTACCATCGGTGATCTCGACGGCTCCCTTAAAGAGAACCCTCATCACCCGATAAGGCCCACTCCACTTTGAAACGAGCTTACCAGCTATGAGCTTAAGTTTAGAATTATAAAGAAAAACCCGGTCTCCTTCTTTAAATTCCCTAGGGTTGATGTTCTTGTCATGCCATGTCTTTGTTCTCTCCTTGTACAGCGCATCATTATGATAGGCTTGAGATCGAAATTCCTCCAGTTCATTTATTTGTACCACTCTGTTTAAACTACAAGCTAGGTGATCAAAGTTAAGAAATTTGATTGCCCAAAAAGCTTTATGTTCTAATTCAACAGGTAAATGACAGGATTTCCCATACACAAGTCTATAAGGTGAACAACCAATAGGGGTTTTAAATGCAGTTCTGTAAGCTCAGAGAGCATCATCAAGCTTGGTAGACCAATCCTTCCTAGATCCATTGACGGTCTTTTCCAAGATACTCTTTAGTTCCCTATTGGTTACTTCTACTTGACCACTAGTTTGAGGATGATAAGGTGTGACAAGTCGATGGTGGACTCCATAGCTAGCTAAGAGTTTCCAAAAATATTTGTTGCAAAAGTGTTTTCCACCATCACTAATTATTGCCTTAGGTACACCAAACCGGGAAAATATATTTTTCTTTAAAAAGGCTAACACCGGTTTGTGGTCATTTGTGGGCAGAGCCACTGCTTATGCACATTTGGATACATAATCCACAACTACAAGAATGTATTCATTACTATTCGAGCGTGGAAAAGGTCCCATAAAATCAATTCCCCATAGGTCAAATAATTCTACCTCAAGAGAGATGTTCATTGGCATCTCATACCTCCTAGAGATATTACTTGTACGCTGGCATCGATCACATCATTTGACATACACATAAGCATCATGAAAAAGTGTGGGCCAACAAAAACCTGACTGAAGCACCTTACGAGCTGTTCTGGTAGGACCAAAATGCCCTCCTACTTCTCCCCCATGACAATGAAAGAAGATCTCTTGGATTGTAGAGTCGGGTACACACCTCCTTATCATTTGATCTGCACAAACCTTAAACAAAAGAGGATCATCCCATATATAATCTTTTGCATCATGTATAAATTTATTTTTCTGGTGGGATGTTAAATCCCCGGGTACTATCCCTGAAACCAAATAATTTGCAAAATGTGCAAACCATGAGGCTTTTTGGTCATCTACTTTATAGAGGTGTTCATCAGGGAACTCCTCATTTATAGGCAATTTAGTGTTTTCGTAAGGATTTTCAATCCTAGACCGGTGATCAGCAACTACATTCTCTACCCCTTTCTTATCCTTAATTTCCAGATCAAATTCCTGCAACAAAAGAATCCATCGCAGTAATCTAGTTTTAGCATCCTTTTTACTTAGCAAATATTTCAGGGCAGCATGATCAGTATATACTATTACCTTAGACAAGACTAAATAGGAATGGAATTTTTCACATGCAAATACTACAACAAGTAATTCTTTTTCGGTTGTAGCGTCATTTACCTGAGCCTCATTCAGTACTCTACTAGCGTAGTAAATTGTATGGAATACCTTGTCTTTTCTCTGTCCTAGGACAGCCCGAATGGCTAGATCACTAGCATCACACATGAGTTCGAAAGGTAGAGACCAATCGGGGCTCACCATAATAGGTGCATTTACCAGCTTCTCTTTAAGAGTTTTAAAAGCAATTAGACAAGCATCACCAAATACAAAAGGAACATCCTTAACAAGTAAATTACTTAGTGGTTTAGATAGTTTTGAAAATCCCTTTATGAATCTACGATAAAAGCCTGCATGTCCTAAAAAACTCCTAACTCGTTTTACTGAATCAGGCGGAGGTAATTTCCCAATTACATCCACCTTAGTTGTGTCTACCTCAATCCCTTTTGAGGAAATTTTATGTCCTGAGACTATTCCCTGTGTAACCATGAAATGACATTTTTCCCAATTAAGCACCAGATTTGATTCCTCACACCTTGTAGATACATCATCCAAATTACTTAAGCAGTTATCATACGAGGAACCAAACAAAGAAAAATCATCCATGAATACTTCTAGATATGTGCCTACCATGTCATGAAATATTGCAAGCATGCATCTTTGAAAAGTGGCAGGGGCATTACATAAACCAAAGGGCATTCTCCTATATGCAAATGTGTCATAGGGACAAGTAAAAGTGGTTTTCTCTTGGTCTTTAGGGTCTATGGAAATTTTGCTATACCCGTTATATCCATCTAAGAAACAATAATAGTCATGTCCGGCTAATCTTTCTAACATTTGGTCAATGAAAGGTAGGGGAAAATGGTCCTTACGGGTGGCATCATTCAATTTCCTATAATCAATGCATACTCTCCATCCTGTAACGGTCCTAGTTGGGATTAATTCATTATTATCATTTTTCACTACTGTAATTCCCCCATTTTTTGGCACACACTGAACTGGACTAACCCACGCACTATCAGAAATAGGATAGATGATACATGCATCTAGGAGCTTGATTACCTCCTTTTTCACTACTTTTTGCATCAGTGGGTTCAGTCTTCTTTGATGTTGCACACTCTGCTTGTGATCATCTTCCATGAGTATCTTATGCATGCATGTGGCTGGACTTATCCCTTGAATGTCTGCAATGGTCCATCCAACTGCCTTTTTATGCCCCTTGTGAACTCTTATCAACTTTTATTCCTGTAGAGGTGACAATGCAGCAGAAATTATTACAGGAAAAGTGTTATTGTCATTTAAAAATACATATTTAAGAGAATCAAGAAGGGTTTTCAATTCAAGTTCGGGGGCTTGTTCAATTTAGGGCTTCAATTTTGGCCCCGAAGTTGCTCCGAATGTGATAAATTTGGGGGTGCAGCGAGTCTTCCAAGGTGGACATGCCTTCAACATCTGAATCACTTCATCTGCACCTTCCTGTGAAGATACACATAGTTCATCAATACTTTCTACTAAACATGCTTCAAGAGGAGTAGTAAATCCACAAACGTTAAAATTCTCTTGAATAACATGATCATAAGCATCGATTCTTAAACACGTATTATCAGGACTAGCTTGCTTCATAGATTTAAAAACATTGTAGACTACTTCTTCCTGACCATATCTCAAGGTTAACTTACCTTGTTCCACATCTATAAGGGCTCGGGCTGTGGCCAAAAATGGCATGCCCAATATTAGAGGAATCTCATAGTCCTCAGCCATATCCAAGATTATAAAATCAATAGGAAATATAAATTTGTCTACCTTAACTAACACATCCTCAATAATACCTCTTGGATATTTTATAGATATATCTGCAAATTTTAGGGTTATTGAAGTTGATTTAGGTTCCTCTCCTAATCTCAATTTCCTAAAGACAGTTAGGGGCATCAAATTTATGCTTGCTCCTAAGTCACATAAGGCTCTAGCAAAATATATTTTCCCCATCTCACATGGCAGGGTGAAACTACCTGGGTCTTTAAGTTTAGGGGGTAACTTATTGAGTAATACTGCAGAACATTCTTCACTAAGATTCACTGTCTCATGTTCCCCTAAACTTTAAGGAATTTAGCATAAATTGGCATACTCTGTATAGTGTCAAGAAAAGGTATATTTATTTCTAACTTCCTAAACATGTTCAGGGAATGTAGAATATTGCTTATCTAATTTATTTTTCTTGCATACAGAAGGAAAAGGAAGAGGTGGAGTCCTCGTTTCTGTCTCAACCAAGGACTCCCTTACCTTCTTACCTTTGGCGGGCCTTTGCTCCTCAGTAGGCTCCGAGCTCACATCCTGTTCCAATTCCTCACTATTGTCTTCTTGCTCTGGAGTGTTCATCACTTCAGGTTCCTTTTTTACCACAAGTCCTTCTAGCTGCTTTCCGGGCCTCAAAGCTATGGCATGAGCTCCTTCCCTAGGATTCTTCTCAGTATTGCTGGGTAGGCTTCCAGGTGCCCTCATGTGCATGGCTTGGGATAATTGCCCCATCTGAGTCTCCAGAGATTGGAAACGAGCGTGGGTCATCTTTTTCTCTTCCTCGTCTCTCCTATTCTTCTCTTCGTCTTTCTTATTCTTTTCTTCGTCTTTCTTATTCTTTTCTTCAAATTGAGACAAGAGTGTGAGCATCATCTTTTCCATTCTTGAGGAAGACTCTTGGGAATTGGCATTCTGGGTATTCTGTTGATAGTGCTGATTTTGGTTCCTCTGTTGATAACCATGCCCTTGAGATCTTTGTGGATAACCCTGGGGAGTGGAATTATGTCCCTGAGGTTTCCATGAGAAATTAGGGTGGTTCTTCCACCCTGAATTATAAGTGGCCGAGTATGGGTCATTTATCAACGGATCAATCTTGGCTTTGGACATGCCCTCCAAGTAGTTCGCAGTTTCCTCCTGTGATGGACCACCCATTTGATCGAATTGATCGAACTTCCTTTGTATATGATCTACCTTTTGTGTCATAATTTGCATCTGTTCAATTATCTTGTGCATCATCGAGGAGTCTACTACGTTGACTGTGCCTTGAACCGCTCCTCTTTCAGAGTGCCATGCATTGTTGGACAACATCAAATTCAAGAGTTCGACAGTTTCTTCTGGTGTTCTTTGTACAAAAGACCCACTCGCTGCGGAGTCCAACTGAGCTTGACTTCCTGGATCCAATCCCGCATAGAAAGTCTGCATGTATAACCACAAGGGGATGCCATGATGGGGACATTTCCTCAGGTAACCTTAAAACCTTTCCCATGCCTCGACCAGTGACTCATCACCTTATTTCTTGAATGAATTAATTGATGCTCTTATCTGCACTGTTTTCTTTGGAGGGAAGTATTGGTTCATAAATAATAGTGCCAGCTGATCCCAAGTTCTGATGCTTCCTACTGGAAATGATCTTATCCAATGACTCGCTTTATCTTTCAATGAGAAAGGAAAAGCTATTAGCCGTATTGCCTCTTCTGTGACTCCATTAGTCTTGAATGTAGCGCAGATATCTGAAAATGTTGTCAGATGGCCCAAAGGATCCTCGTGCGCATTCCCATGAAACAGGTCACTCTTTAGCAAATGCAAGAGTGAGCTATCAATCTTGAATTGGTTGGCCGCAATTGTTGGGGTTGCAATACTTGATCCACCCCTATAGAAAAGGGGGTACCGTACTCCATTAGCACCCTTTGTCTTGGTGCTGCTTCAATCACAAGGAGATCGTTCCCTTGCTGCCCCACAGTTCCTTGTTGATTCCTAGCAGGAGGTTGTGGCGTGTGCTGCTCTGTGTCCTCTTGCATCAACTGATTGATCAGATCATTCGGGTCGTTCCCAGGTGGGAGGCTCATTATAGCTGATTTCCTCTCCCTTCTCAATGACCTAGCGTTCCATTCAACCTCTTCAAGATCTGCAGTAAATAAACTCGGAGATTGGTGAGATCGCAAGTGCATAAAAAGAAAATAAAAAATAAGTGAAACAGTCTCAACACAAATTATAAATATAAAGTGTTGCCTTAGTTGCTCCCCGACAACGGCGCCATTAACTTGACGCCCTGAGAATTAACCCACAAAAAGGGCGCGGCAAGCGCACCGGTCGTCAAGTAGTAAATCGGTTTTAAGTCCGGTTATCGTACCCAAGGGAGCAGTAAGACAATCACTCAATTTATAAACCGTTATTAATCTGTTTCTTGAAATGATTGGTTTTTGTTTTTGAAAATTCTAAATAACGAGTTGCAAAGCAAATTAAAATAAAATGAGAACAAAGATCAAGTGTTTGTGAAATTCAGGGAAAAGGCGATCTAGGACTTTCAACGGGGTCACATTATGATTATTAATTCGCAGGGGTTTGTGTTTACATGTGCAAATAAGGTGAGTTTAAAGGTAACAGAAGTTCTCTCGACTGGTCCTAAACATCTTTCGATCGACTTAGGTCCCTAGTATAATCTGACCACCTATTTATTTCTAATCTAGGTGTAGTGAGACATACATCATTACGATTCGTGAACTCCTCTAACTTTTGGGTTTGTACGCCTATAGCTGTTACACTCGTGTTAACCTAACTTTATTAGAGACTAGATTTAAACCCGAGTTGCATAACCCTTAGTCCTTTTAGTCATTCTCATCTTTCGATTGTTGAATGCTAAAAGCTAATCAACTATCAAATGGCCAGTTTGATGAAGCATTAATTCCAAACTATGCAAGCAATATTCTAAACACAAATTGCACACAATAACCATAAACCCATTGTATCAATTAATCACATTGCTTCCCCTAGCCCTAGATCAATAGGAAATTTAGTTCATGATGGAGAAGAAGAACAAGCAAATTGATGAAGAACAACTATAGATAAACATAATGTAATTGAGTTTGATACACAATACCCAACTAACGAAATGAAAACCCAAAGTTTGCTTCAATCCTTGCTCTAAAACACACTTCTCTTCCTTCAAGCTCCAAGCCCTAGCTCCAAATCTCCTCTTTTTGCTCCCAAAATTCATAACCCCTTCAAATATGTGTTTAAATTCCTTATATAGGGTTTCTGAAAACGTAGGGCTGGAACACGCGCAGCACGGAGCGTGGCACAGAACGCGCCCCATACTGGCCCTCTAAGAGGCACGGAACGGGTCACGTTCCGGCCCTCTAGGTGATACGGACCGTATCCCATACCGGATCAGATCAGGGAGCTCTAATCTTTTTCCCTTCCATGCGCCCGATTATTCGCACGGTATGGGCCTCATTCCGGCCCGGTAGGTTGCACGGAACCGGCTACGTTCCGGCCCGGTTTGCCATACGGTCCGTGTGGCTGTGACGATCCGAGGGGAAATGCCAGCTCTTGGCTCGGGCTTCTGTCCTGCAGCTGCTCGGTCCATATATTCTGATAAATACCCTTGTTTCGCTTCGAATACTTGGAAACTCTAAAATCAGGGCTTAATGCATGAAAGGTGGAAGAAATGAATTAAACAACCTCTTCTTGGGACCGAAAAGGTTAAGATGTGGGCTTGAAAACATCGAAAACGATTCATTTTTCGTCCACATCAAAGAGAACCAACCACGGAAGCCCCGGTGATGAAGCACGAATAGACCCACGACCATTAGCGTGAAGAGTCGTCCCACTCTAGATCTGAGTCGAGACACACCAAAATCCGAAGAAAACTTGGTTACAAAGCCACTAGAACTCAGGAGTAGATCTAGGAAGCAATCGTCCAGATCCGTGACAATCCCCTCCTGGGAAGGTGAGGAAAGTCGTCCCACTCGAACTCTGGAACAAAATCGCCGAAAAGTGAAAGAGATGTCACCGCGTACCTGCCTAAGGGGGGGGGAGAAACGCTAAAGAGGAGAGGATTCGAAAAAAGAAAGGGAAAAGAAGGGAAGAGGGGAAAGAAGAGAGGGGCTACCAGTGACTCGCATGGCCGGAGCCATGGGAGCCATCGGCGACCACTCGAGAAAAGCTAGGATTAGGTGTAGAAGAGGGGGTAGAGAGATGTCAGAGTAAAAGTTTTAGAGAGAGACACTCTTTCTGAGTCTTTCTTGTTGTCCAAAAATATGTAGAACCGAGGCAATTCAAAATGTGGTAAACTATATAGAACCGAGGTAATATATCAAATATATCATAAATCGATCCTTTGAAAAAATAATCTTATTAATCAAGTTAAAAGTTAACGAGAAGTAAGGTTTGAGTTAACGAGAATAAGGGTTGAGTTAATTTAGAGCATCTCTAGTCGTAGGCGGTCTGATGACGGATTGGTGTTGGCAGAGGCGAAGCGGTGACAGATAAATGGCGAATTGGTGACGGATAGGAGCTGACGGATGGGTGTGTCGGTTGTGTTACCGACGACACTATCCACCAGCACCAACGACTATATGCTCTTTGACCAATGGTTGACCCTTGAAAAAATACATTTTTAATTTGAAGAAAACAAAAAAATAATTGATAAATTGACTCAAATTTTGTATCTCCTCCAAACTTTCAAATCTTGTATTCTCTATTTTTTTATTCAAAACGGCGAGCAATTCTAATACAAGAAGAGAGCTCATTACTAACGAATAGAGGCTCGAGCGAATATTGGAACATGCGATCGAAGATTGCATGTCCAATGAGGAGACGAAGGATTTCAATTAATTGTGCCAATCAATAATATAATACTCTGGGTCAGTGACCCTGAGTTCCAGAGTGTGTCTAGGTCTCCCGTAGGTTTTCTAGCGCTCTTTGACCCGTAAAAATCGTTTGATTTATAACCAATCCAACATCCTGCCAGCAGAACAAACAAAGTCTAAAACAGAAAAAACAAACAGCAATTCAAAGACAAATCTAAATCGAAAGTACAACGGGGGTGCTTACTCGCTCCTCCAAAAGGGGCCATTGGGGCCTGGTCCGCAGTCATGAGGGGTAGGCCACCAAATACCTATCACCCCTTCCCGGGGCCAACTCAAGGTCCTTGGCGGGGCTACTTGGAAGCCCTCGCCTGTTGGAACTTGTCCTCCCCTCATACAATAGTTGGCAGGTTCTGGTGGCGGAGCCCATGATATCGAGTGCCCGTTTCAGCTTGCTTGTGCAGGTGTAGGATTGTCCCGTCTTGCCTTTACCCTTGGGCTTTTTGAGCCCAGGCCACTCGGCTACTCTCGAGGTTCTTTCTGCTTACCCAACCGGTAAGAAGGCTCAGTATCCCCCATTGGTCACTCTAGAGAAGATGACAGTGAGTGTGTAGGGCTCTTGCTGGTGTAGAGACGTTGTTCCCCGGTTGTGCCTTATTTATGGGCTTCGTTAGCCATATCAAAAGTCTTTGCGATCTCGCTCGTCCCATCTTCCAATCCAGGACGCGCCCACTAAAATCTTGAATCCATCCCCGCTGGATGCTTCTCGGCCAAATCACAAGTCTTCGAGTCGGGCTCCCCAACTCTGGGAGGGGAAAGCGACGGGAAGACCGGGGAGGAGTTTGAGTCTTATGTCCCCTCTCTGCCGTTATGTGCCTCCAGAGTGATGGAGGTCAATATTTCCTCAACAGTTATCACTTGTTGTCCTCGGGGAACCTAATATGTTCGAAGGAGTTGTTCTATATCCATGCCCATCGGGACCCGGAGCGAGTTATTGAATCGGGCCTCATCTTGCCCCACTCTCGAGAGTTGAGCTTAACAATCCCTGATCTGGTGGTTGAGCCTTCCATATCTGATTTAGAAACCCGACAATCGTTCGTACTATAGGCCAATGATTGTGGGCTCCAAATGACCAAGAAAGCGGGGACAATCAATGTCTAGGCTAACCCAGAGCCACAAGTAGTCATCCCACCATTAAAGGGCTGGTAGTGGCCTCAAGAGCACCTTGGTTCCCAAGGTGTTGGCCAGTATGGAACATATAAGGGCCGTACGAGCATCTCCCAGGACGTTGTACGCCCGAATCCCAATCTCCATGAACTGGAAAGGGATGGCAGTAGATTGAATGCAAGGGAGGAGGGGTACTGTAATCAGTGGGTAACTGCTAAAACACCACGTCCCCCGATAACGGATGCCCTCCATGGTCGCATTGTTTGGAAAATAGAATACCAAGACCTCTTTGGAGAAGCATTTGACCTCCAAGCTATGGATCTTCCACCATTGTATTATGAACCCATTGAGGATCCTCTGGTTTCATTCGATATCGACCATAATCTGGTCAGTCGTTGCATGGCGATAACGCGTGTCCAACGCTGCTAGAACAACCTCTACTGGGACGAGTACCACCGTGTCCTCATCATCTTCATCGTCCTCCAGCGAAAATGCCCTGAAAGGATCCTGGATGTCCACCACAACACGAAAATCTAGGACAAAGATCGGGAACGGTGATCATGACCTTGTGGCGTCTCGTGGTCGGGCTAGGGAGCGTCGGACCATTGAGTGTGCCGTTGCGTCTAACAGAGGAAGTGCAAGGGGCTCTTGGGATGGCGACCATGTTGTATATTTCTCATGAGGATGAAGCTGGCTCCGAATTGCCGTAAGAGGATCCTGCGATGAGGAACCCGACAAAAGCCTTTCTAGTGATGGCCCTTGAAGAGGTTCGGGACTACCCCGTCGCATAGAGGAGAAGCCTATAAGCTGGAGGGTGAGGGTGGGGCTCCTCCGCAGGGATGGAGGAGAGTCGAAGGTTGTGGTAATGTCATGTTAGAGGAAGAAGATGATGAGGCTATCATGGCTGTGAAGGAGGGGCGGCGGTCAAAAAAGAAAACCCTTAAATACAGTCTCTATGACTATCGTATGTTGTTTAGCGTGTGTTACCGTTAAATCTGATATAAAGGTATTTTTATTTCAAGAAATTACTTAAAATTTTAAGATTGTGTTTGGATAATCATCATACAAGTCATATTAATCTCATTATTTGCTGAGGAACAAAGAACAGAGAAGTTCATACAATATTTTTAAGGGTAATTTTCACCTCAATACCCTAGCTATCGGGGTTTTGGTCACCTCAATACCCTAAATTTCATTTGTGGCATGTCAATACCCTAGAATGCCATTTTGTGTCACTTTAGTACCCAAGGCATGACGACGTTAGAATCTGGACGGAAACAGGCGCACGTGTCCCTCACGTGCTTACTTACTCACGCGAAATGACAATACTGCCCTTGTAAGACCCACTAACACTCATACACTAACACGACTATTCAGTCCACTCTCACTCTCACCTCTCTAACTCTCACTCTCAGACGAACACGACACAAGGAAGAAGAAGGTTGGGCGCGCGTTTCATCGGAGAAAAGTTGAAGCTTGGAGCTGAAATGGGGAAAGTAAGTTATATGACTCGATTTAGGGTTTTTGATTTTGAAAGTTAGGGTTTAGTTTTTCAGTTTGATCGATTTAGGGTTTGAGTTTTGATGAGTATACTTTCTGTTTTTATTGTGAATCCGTGCAGAAATCTGTGGTGGAACTCGTGGGGGTGGAAAAGCACCACGAAATCCACCTCCAAATGTGGACCCGGATAAGACTCCACGCATATGTGTAGACTTAACTTGGGGGGGGGGGGATTTTTAGGGCCTTAGAATAGGTATGAGGGTGGGTCTGTGAGGGTATTTGTTGTGTTTGAAGATCATAGTAGTTTTTTCAAGTTGATTGCCCTAGTTCTCGAAACAGGATGTGAGCCCACAAGTACCCTGTACTTTATGGGAAAAAAGGGAAATGTAGTCAGGAATATGGAAATTGATAAGTGTGTAGATAGGTGGTTGAAGAACTATAAAGTAGGTTGTACGTAATATATGGTATTCCACCACTACATGTGGTGTCTCCTAGTGGGGTGATTATAGGAGGCAGTGAGGCAACCAAGAATATTACAATTGGTTTGCAAGTAATGAAGCCTAGGGAGAGGCGGAAATTATATGCAGATGAGAATGAATATTTCTCGAAGGCTGCTCTTGCCCGTATGTTAAAACATGGGCACAAGCAAGACAAATGATGTATGTTGGAGGGAAGGAGGATCATTCAGGAGATTCCTGATGACAATGAGGAACCAGATGAAGGCTCATGGTTAGATAAAGGTTCATCAAGTGATTTTGGTAAGAAAATTAATAATTTATCTAATTTTCAACCTCACATATAGTGTTAAGGAGTGTTGAGTTATTGGGTGAGAATTAATGATTTTGTTTGCTGGAGATGATGACGCAGATGAGGTACCTACTGATGAAACAGATACTGAGAATGCAGAAGACACAGATTTGGGTATTAAAATGCCAATTTCATATATTATGTAGTTGTATGAAATTTTTTTGGGTTTTGTAGTTTTTTTATAAGAGTTGTTTTTTTTCTTCTTCAGGAAATGATGACAGAGATGAGGTAGATACTGATGAAACAGCTACTGGGAATGCAGAAGGCTCAGATTGGGTATTAAAATACAATTTCATATATTATGTAAGTGTATGAACAATTTTGGGGTTTTGGTAGTATTTTTATAAGAGTTGTTTGTTTTTTGCAGGAGAAGAGGACAGAGATGAGGTACCTGCTGATGAAACTGCTACTGAGAATTTTGAAGGGACAGTTTTGGGTATTAAATTGTAATTTTCATATATTGTGTTGTTGTATAATTTTTTTTGGGGTTTTGTAGGTTTTTTTATAAGAGTTGTTTTTGTTTTTGTAGCAGAAGATGACAGAGATGAGGTTAGTAAGGTCAAGGACCCAATGATCGAAGAAGTCACCGATGAGCAACCGGTCGGAGCAACCTATGAACCCCCACCAATGACTGACCTTGCAGACCATTCACAATTGATGTTATTTTTTGGTATGGGAGAGTAGGAGTTTCACAACATGCATACATTGTGCTAATGTTATTTGTTGTGTGTAGGAGATGTCGAAGATGAGAAATTGACTAAAGAACGTAAGAGGAAAGGGAAGGCACCTGTCACGCCCCAAATCCGTTATTGACCGGACTCGAGACGTGACTTAGTGAAATTAAATAAAACAATTTAAAAGTAACGAATAACTGGTAAGTATAAAATAATATAAATCAACGAGAGTTTCAAACCCTGAGTCTTAAGCTCGGTCAAATATAAAAACTCAAAAAGAAAGGTACGTCTTTACGAAATACAAATAAACCCCGGGTCTCTGCTAGCTCCCAGTTCTGCGTAACCCTCTAGGTCAAAGTATAACTTTCACCTGTAGAAAACACGGTAAGGGGTGAGCTTGACGCTCAGTAGGGAAAACCCCGAAAACCACCTCAACAGATTTACCAGAAAGTCTTTTTCACAATTTTAAGTTACATCCAAAAAGGTTAAAATAATGATACGACACTTAAGCCAAATAAAAGACAAAAACCCCCCTTTTTAACCTGACGTTTACCAGTCCAACAACACTAACTTCAGCTCAACAACATCCAAATGACTAAGGCACACGACCATAAGGTTACAAACCAGTAAGACACCAAATTACGTTTCTGAACTAACTTGTTAACAATTAAAAGGAGAAAGCGACAACAAGGACAAATAATCCAACTAAAACAAACTTCACTTTACCCGGCCACAAACTGTCCCGAGATTCCACATCCAAAGCCCCTTCACAACCGACTTACAGACAACCACATATACGACACTTTAACTTACACGTAAGCTACACACATGATTTCATCATAAACCAATCAAATCAAGTCATTCGCGGTTACACACGACCCATAACAAGGAAACACCCATAGTCACAAACACCGCAACACTTATTTAATCCAAACATTATCAAAACACACAACTCGTAACCCCTGCACCGTCTCGAGAGCGACCCGCTCGGCTCAAGAAACTACCACAGCCACAATCACAATCATACTCATACATGACACACTTGCCTACAACATAGCAACACATGCATCACCGAATATCACCTATCATGCTTCTCAATTTACCAAACATAGCAACACATGCTTCTTAATTTACCAAACATAGCAACACATGCTTCTCAATCATAGCAACACATGCTTCTCAATCATAGCCACACATGCTTCTCAATTTCCCAAACATAGCAACACATGCTTCTCAATTTCCCAAACATAGCAACACATGCTTCTCAATCGTAGCAACACATGCTTCTCAATCGTAGCAACACATGCTTCTCAATCATAGCAACACATGCTTCTCAATTTACCAAACATAGCAACACATGCTTCTCAACTTACCGAACATAGCAACACATGCTTCACAGAATACCACATTCACGTCGGTCTATCACTCACCCGACCATATCACAAACAATGGTTCACATCGTAACAATCACGGCACACTCAATACAATTATCACAGAACAGTCACAATCACTTTCACAACCAAAGTCATGTTTCAATACTAACACCGCCAACAGGCACATACCATCACTTACCGATACCACTCTCCACGTGGTTACCCCACCGGCTTAACCGGTATCCCCAAACATTCCCAATCCAACATATCAAGTAAAACAGGGTAAAGCACTCGAGTCATCAACATATATCACTAACTCAATTCTACTTATTTCATGTTCTTATTTATTAACCGTTCAAGCATCAAAGGCATACATAGATACATTCAGCACACAACTCCTACGGACGCGACATGGCCCGATTCTACCAGCACAGCAATTCCCAAGACAGAAATCGTAAATGTTTGCAGTTTGATACGTCTACGTTAGTTGTTCGTTTCCTATATGCATACTAGTTCTTTAGCCGGTTTATTAGGTTTCCCTATATGCATTCTAGTAAAACCGTAATAAAGCGGGTTCGAGGTAATCCCTACCTCTTGAAGAGCCGATAGCTGCGTCTCCTAGCTGCTGACGTCCGGGCCTACCTATGGTCTTCTTCACGAACGAGGTTCAGCCTGAGTTTAACAAAAAAGGACGGGAATCAGTCCCGGTCCAATCCGTAACGGTGCTCTAAATATTAAATAAGTCCATTAATCGGTTTGTCCAAACGTCCTTTAAAAATGTCCGAAAGTCCTTTAGAAATCTGATTTTAATCCAATTAAAAAAGATTAGTATTTTAATTAAACTGGTCAAGCCTGACCCAAGTCCGACCCGAATCCAGGTCCGAACCCAGTCCAGACCCGGTCCAGACCCAGTCCAGGACCCAGATCCAAGCCCGACTAGAACCAGGCCGAGGCCCAGTTCACTCCAGGCCCAAGTGTCCGGATCCGTCAGGGCCCAAGACCGAGGCCCAAGCACCTGAGTTCGTCCTGGTTCAGGCCCGATGCCGTGAACGGAGACGGCGATGCAGCGTCGATGTCCGGCGAGTTTGAGGGCGGTGGCAGCGGCGGAGCTAGGGTTCTTCGACGGCGATGGAAGCGTCAGGACACTCGGGAGGACGAAGGGAGGTTGAGGGAGCGAGATCCAGACCTCTCCGTCCAGATCCGGCGCGGTGAGAGGCTCGCCGGCGAGCAAGACCCAGATCTGGGGTTTCAAACTCCGGCCGCACTTTTCTCCGGCAAAACCCGACAAATCGAGCTCATCCTCGCTTAATTTTCAGAAAAAGAGGGACGGGGAAGTAGAATGAGGCAGAAAAGAAGCTCAACGTCGAGTGATTTTACGGGTTCAGGCGCGGCGAGAGGACGGCGGCGCGGATTCGAAACGTTTCGAGGAAGATGAAGAAGGAGGAAGGTTTCTGGGCCGTTTGCGTGACTGGGGGGGTGAGGGACGGTCGGTGTGGAGGTACGAAGACGAAGAAGAGAGGAGGAGCAGTAACTCCGGCGAAGAGCGAGCTGGAGAAGACGCTCGACTGCGAGAGAGAGAGAGAGAGACGGGACCCTCTCGGTTCGCGTGCAAGGGTTTGAGGAGCTGAACGGTTGCGTTTTGGTTTTTGTACGCTAGGGTTACCGGGCGTGGGCCTTGCTTCGCGGTGGGCTGGTGCGCGCGAGCTGGGCCTTACCTTGGCTCGGCCCAAGTCCGGTTTCTGATCAGACCCAAAATTTCAACCTCTTTTTTTTTTAATTCCTTTCTTCTTTTTCCCTTTTTTTTTGAATTCGATCCAAAATTTACTCGTTCCCAAACTTCGACGTTAATATTTAATAACTCAAATATTAATTTTCCCGGTCTTTACAGCACAAATGATAGAGGATGACATCAATGATGAAGAAAGGTTCGATGAAGACGTCGATGAGTGTGGAGATATGGGTATGTATATTTTATGTGTATTATGTTCCATAACACATTGCATTTCTAGGTTATGACTGTTATTTGTTGGTTGTAGGAGATAACAAGGAGGAGGTGTTGATAGAGAAAACTATATATCCAGATTGGTTGAATGATGTGGAGTATGATAGTGACGATGAGAGGGTGTATGAAAGAGAAGGTTGTAAAGATGCAACAGAAGAGGTGGTTCAGAATTCCGACTATGATTTTGAAGAAAATGTGGAAGTTGGGAGTGATGATGAAGATGAGGAGGATGGTGAAGAAGTAGAGAATGTGGAGTCAAAAAATGTAATGGACCCCAAATGGTTAGATGGACGTCGAGTGTGGGACATGGAGGACTTGAGGAAGAAGGTACCGATGGGTTTAGGCCAACTTTTCAGGAATGCGTATGTGTTCAGGGCTATTCATTGCATACGCAGCTAAAAAAGGCCGACAGACTCGTAGAAAGAGGAATGAGAAGAGGAAGATTGGAATTATGTGAAAAAACCCATTAGGTCGGTCCAAGGCATTGTATACAGTTAGGGCTTGTTATGATATTCAAGTAAATTCGATGAGTGGGTGTCTTAACAACTGGGCAAGGAAGGGTAGAGCTAAAAGTATATTAGACCTATGTGACTTCCTTAGGGTTAAGATAATGAAACTTTTCAACAAGAGGAACCACAAATTTGATGGGTTAAAGGGTAACCTCACACCCTATGTAGCTACCATCTTAGAGGAGAACAAAATCAAGTCAACAGACTATGAAGCTATACATAATGAGGACCTACTGTTTTAGGTGAAGGAAAAAAATAGGAACTATGCAGTTGATATAATTGAGGAGAAGTGTTCATGTAGGGCTTGGGGTTTAACATGGATACCTTGTAGGCATGCAATTGCTGGATTTGTAGTGGTTAGGCTTGAAGCAGAAGAATATGTTTCCAGTTATTACCATGTCAAGACCTACAAAACCACTTACTCACACTTTGTGCAACCCGTACCTAGCAAGGATTATTGGACAATTATACCACACTACCCTAAGGTTTTACCTCATATTGTGCACATCTCACCTGGCAGACTTAGGACAAGGAGAGTGAAACCCAAGGCAGAGGAGCTAATTTCCAAGGCTAAAGGGAAGTCTAAAAGGCTAAAGTGTTCAGTGTGTGGTCAAGCTGGTCATAACTCCAGGACATGTTCCCCTAAGGACCATGGGGAGAGCACAACTAAGAGGAAGGAAAGAAAAAGAAAAGGGAAAGGATTGAAGAAGGAAAAGGGCACCAAATCTGGGTTCACTAAAATGATGAAGAGTTCAAAGACCTCATGTGTAAAAGGAAGGAGGGAGTGGAGGTGAACTTGAATAAGAGAAGAAAACATGAGTGCACAAAAGATGAGATTAAAGCCAAAAGACAAGCTGCAATTCAACGACTGAGTAAGAGAAGAAAACTTACCCAAGATGGACCTACCACACCATCAACTTTGGGCAGCCAATCTGGTAGTCATGGAGTTGTCTTAGCTGAATCAGAATTGAACAAAATTAAGAAGAAACCTCAGGTATGAAACTGCAATTCAAATTGCTTTACCATCTTGCTTAGCTGATATATGCATCTTGCTGTTGAAATCTCATACTTTTTGCATCTTCAACTTGTGTAGACCCCTTTGTGTCTCTCAAAGGGCAAGGATCTGGGTCAAGAATCACCGAGGATGCCCAGTTTGTCATCCCACAAGGTGGACAGAGGCAAGGATCTGGAGAAAGAGGTAGAGGCAGAGGCAGAGTAAGGGGGACATCTAGAGGAAGAGGAAGATGATCTTCAACCAAATCCACTTCAGCCCAAGGCTCTGCAGCAACACTTCCACCTTGGAAACCCTAGGGTTTGGTAGTTTTAGAGAGATGAGCACATGTGGGAATGTGCACTTTTTTGGACTTTTGTGGTGGTGGATTTGTAGATTAGTACCCATCCTAACTACACTGTTAATTCATTCCACTAACAGGCTTGGAGTTACATGTTTTCATGTCCATTTGTATGAATTACAAGTTCTCAACACATAAATACATGGTTCATGTCAAAAATACAAAACTTACTTTTGCAGATTAGTACCCATCATAACTATAATGTTAATTCATTCCATTAACGGGCTTGGAGTTACTGTTTTTCATGTCCATTTGTATGAATTACAGGTTCTCAACACATAAACACATGGTTCATGTCAAATAATACAGAACTTACTTTTGCAGATTAGTACCCATCCTACTTACACTGTTAATTCAGATTAGTACCCATATCCACTTTCATTCACTTTACCCACTAAACCTTGTCCCTAGCAGACCACTGAACACAAACAACATTGAAGATTGAAATAGGATAATTTATTACTTAATATGAGAATTTATACTCCTTGGCTCTTAAACACAAACAACATAATACCCTTCAAACTATTTTCTATTGCCTAAGAAAATACATAACCAGTTCTATAAGCATAAGCAACACCAAAATTAAATTCATGGGTATGTCTTTCTTCATATCCACTTTCATCCTAATCTTCAAGTTAATTTGTTCTTATCCAGGTGATTTGTTCATAACCAGCCCCAACTTCACGCGACTCATCATCAATCCAGCAAAAAAATTCGCACTTCCCTTCATGCTATGACCAAAAACAAAACAAAAACTCAAGTTAAACCTAAATCCCCAATACCCACAAAACCCTAATTTTCACATACATTAAAATCAAATTAAATACTTACCTTGTAATTCCCACAACCAGCAAACCTTCGTCCAGGATTCTCCTTCGTCCTCGAGGTGCGTATGGGTGCTGGAACTCCACAATAGCAATACAACTCTTCAACCTTCATTTTCCTCGGACCAGACCTTGCCGCCTTCGATTTCAACGACATCGAACCTCCAACCCAAACTTTCAACTACCTCTTCACGCCACAACCACCCCATATTTCCTATTCCCTTCCACATGCGCGTCGTCGTCTTCGATGGTCAGCACCTGGAATCGTGTCTGAGAGTGAGACTGAGGAGTCGTGGGTGTTAGAAGATAGGTAAAGCAAGTGAGGGCAGTATTGTCATTTCGCGTGAGTAAGTAAGCACGTGAGGGACACGTGCGCCTATTTTTTTTTCAAATTCTAACGTCGTCATGCCTTGGGTACTAAACTGACACAAAATGGATTCTAGGTATTGAGGTGCCACAAATGAAAGTTAGGGTATTGAGGTGAAAATAACCCATAGTTATGGTATTGAGCTGAAAATAACCCTACTTTTAATGGTTCATCTTAATTTTCTTATTTTGATCTTTTTGAATTGGAATCGTGGTCATAATATTAAAACAAGTAAAATCTCAACCCAAACCAAAATAACCAAAAAATCAAACACAGATAGTAAAACTAAAAAGTCCAAAACAATGTTGGACACAAAGTAGTAAACAAAGAGAAAATACTTAGAGACCGAAATGCTACATATGGATGTCTGGAGAAGAATGTTGTGATAGCGGTCGAAGACACCGGTACAGGTACTCTAAATGATGAGCTGGGATAGAACATGCCCATTTTCCGAAAAAATTGTGCGAGGTGGACTATGTACTCATTCTACATCATCCTCCTTTGATTGATAGTGTAGAACTCCAAGATCACGAGAGCGCTAGCTCCTGAAATAGTAATAGAGTATTGTGTCGGTACTTGGTGGAACCACTGCCACCAGTCGTCTAGTGAAGTGGTAGTACCTATGGACCCCCAACTGGACCATAAATTCCTTATTGATCAAGACGAAGGTGTTCTCCCCTACGTTGGTTGGACTCTCAATCCATTGGACCCCATAGGCCCCTCTAAGATAGTTCCGAGAAGTGGCATCGGACCAAAGATCTTCAGAGCACTGACAACAGACAAATACATCATGCCTCCGATTGAGAACCATGTCCCTATGGTACTTGTCCACCATGCATCAAACCAAACGACAATTACAGATCGATACACCGGACGACTACTCTCGTTGCTTCCATACCGTCCTCTTCCACCGCGTCGTCTTGTCCACCATCCCTAGCCAAACGACCTCTCTCGTACCACAAACTGGATACATCGTCGCCCTCACCTTGGTCCTCTCTATCCCACGAACAAACATATGTCGCTGCCCCCACCTACTCCACAATCCCCAACCATGCGGCCACTCTCGTCGTACGACAAGCACATGCCGCCGTATGTCACAATACAAGGATGTCACACAAATACAACTAGGTTTACAACCGATTAGAATGAGTACTAATCTCAATTCCTAAACGAAATAATGTGTAGGATTGGACTTCTTTGTAGTAAAAAAAGTTTAATTCTTGATATCAGACAACATGTATCAAATCGAATTCCACCACTAAGAGAAATGTGAGATTACATTTCAATAGATTGCAACATCAAACTACAAGTTCTTATTCCGATCAACATGTATGTTGTTAAAGCCCTGTCAAATCCAAAAGCTCGAACTGATGGGTGGAGGCACTAATATGTTTATCAAGTGTTCAATTTGTCCATACTTTTTCTATGTGGGACTTATACTTCAACACTTCTCATGTAGCATGATTGGACATCTACATATGGACCGGAGACCACAGGGTGGAGGTGACAAACGTGTCATAAGTCGAATCAGGCTCTGATACCATGTTAAAGTTATATCCAACTCAAAAACTCGAATTGATAGATGGAGACACTAATATGCTTATCAAGTGTTCAATTCGTCCACACACTTTTTATGCGAAACTTATACTTCAACATATATAATGAGTTTTGTTCGTGCCTCACTCAAATATCGGTTCTCATTCTCCATGTTTCACAGGGAAGAATGTTCCTAGAACTCATATTTTTCCATGAACAATACTCACTCATTCAATCGAATTGCCCAAAGCACAAGACATGAATATTCCTTTTTAACCCTCAAAAAGCAAAGCACAAACCCAAACCAAGTCACACAAAAGATCCAAACAAGGAAAGAAACCAAAGAACAGTCTCATTCAAATGTCACAAAAGCAGAGCATATGCTTTTCATCAGAAGCTAAGAAACCCAAAAGCAACAAAAAAAGGAGCAAAAGCTTCACTGCCACAACTTGTAAAGGCTCTCCAAACTCAGCCTACAAAAACCACAGCCCTAACACAACATTGTCATCAACTTCCTCATCTTTCCTGTTCTATTCTAACATCTATCAAAATTAAACCTCGGATTTTTCGATGGCCAACGTTGATTTAAGGTTGTCTGGTGAGGTGAAGAGAGTGTGGCGTGCATTGGGGCTGCTATGCCTGATGGTGATGGTGGAGAAGGGTTGGGCTTACCAGTTCAAGGTTGGAGGGTCTGGTGGTTGGGCTGTTCCTGCTGATTCTTCCACAGCTAGCTTTAATCAATGGGCTGAGAGTAAGAGGTTTCAGATTGGAGACTCTCTTGGTAAGTCCATGCTCTCTACACATATATATTTGTGATGATAGTGCAAAAATATGTACTTTTGAGATATTCCCTTCATGTAATATTGTCTTTTCTTTGTTAATTACAAAAAAATACTTTGTATTTTTTTGTATTACAATTAGTGTGAGTTTGCTCTCAAATGACGATTATACCCTTTTAAAAGTAATAAAAAAACAATCCAAAATTATCATCTCTCTTAATTTTCCTACTATTTTTTACGTCCAATAAGGAAGAAAAGTACTAGAGGTGAGAATTTTGGATATATTTTTTTGTTGTTTTATTTGTTATTTTGAAACTTTATGATTATATGGGAGAAATTATCATTTTGAAATAAATTTATACAAACTATAACAATAAAGATAGCATGTTTTTACAATTATCAAAGACATGGCTACTATTTGTCAAAAATAAGTACATCATGCTGCTCTCTTTTCTTTGTAATTATCCCTATATTTCTTTGTTGTGAGAAAACTAACATATACAATAAAATAAAATAAGTCTTATTAGTATATTTTGAAAATTAGAAAGTTTGTTAAGGTTAATATAGACGTTTCATAGGTTTAAAGGTTTATATAATCAATGACACGATTTTAAAAAAATGATGGTTGATATGGGGTATTTTGGATATTTGATGTTTATTGGATGGAAAGTTAATAGCGTTGGGCCAAACTGAAAGAAATAATAAAGTTAAGAGGGTTAAATGTCAAAAATAATAGTTACAGGGTGATGTGAAAAAAAAGATAATAATAAGATTATGTGTAATTTGTACTAAAAAATAAATGAGCAATCAAACAAGAACACATTATTACATGATTCACCGATAATACGAACATATCATATTATCGTGTTCCCAAACCTGGATCCCGATTAATAAAGTGATTCGTACTGATTCCAGACATGTATATCATTTTATATCATAAATATTTTGTCTTGTTGCCTTATACTAACGACTAATTTATAAAAAAAAATGGGTTAAACATATGTGATCAAACTACATAATTAAAAGATTGGCATTGTTATTAGTGAGGCTTCTGAACTCTGTTACTACATGTTGCAGTCTTCGACTACCCAGCCGAACAAGACTCGGTGCTCCAAGTGACCAACGAAGACTACACCAACTGCAACACAAAGTCTCCAATCGCCTCCTTCACCGACGGCCACACCGTCTTCACGTTCACCCAATCGGGTCCTCACTACTTCATCAGCGGCAGCAAAGACCACTGCCTCAAGAACGAGAAGCTCCACGTGGTCGTCATGGCCGACAGAAGCAACCGCACCACCACCAACCAAACGGCCCTCTCTCCTCCTCCCTCTCCCTCTCCTTCCGACATGATCCCTTCCCCGGCTCCCTCCGGCGAGGAGTCTCCGCCCGTCGGGACGGTTGATGTGAATCCAACTCCGGCGCCGTCGGAAGATGATGACCACCAGCCGCCGCCGCCGCCGAACGCGGCTTCTTCGGTGGTGGTGGGCTTTGTGGGTTCGGTTGGAGTGTTCATGGCTTCTGCTGTTGTTATGGCTCTCTGAAAGGAGTGAAAGGGTTCTTGATTCTCATGTTTGGTTTGTTTAATGGGTTGGGTCTTCTTTTTATTATTTTTTTTCTATGATATTCTTGGGATCAGTGGATTGATCACTGGTTGTTTTTTTATAAATTAGTGGAATAAGGTGATATATGTGTAAGCAATTTGGTGTGTATGGTACTTCACCATTCATGGATATAATGTATACAGTGGAAATAAAATGGATTTGTGAAGGAAATAAAGGGTTAATTATCTTTAGTCCCCTTATGTATCGGTAATACTCTTTTATTACACATATGTATTGTAACGTTCTGGATAAAATTTTGGTCAAGTTTATACCATTTTGATGATCTGTGACCAATTCATGAAGAGTACTAAATGTGTGTTATCGAAACGGAGGGGCTGTTTTTGAACGTTACCAAAAAGAAAACGAAACAAAAACAGTACCAAAACGATACACAGACATCCTAATAGCAAACCAAGCAAAACATGAGCCTAAACGATACACAGATATCCTAATAGCAAACCAAGCAAAACATGATGTACGATATTAGTCTGGCTAGATACCGTCTCCTAAAGAAAATTACATGCTTCAAAATTTATAAGTCATGTTGTAAATAGCACAAACATTTCTTATAAACACAAGAGAAAAATTACTGACTCTTAATTTTGGCTAACGGCATCAAAAATCCGCGTGGAAATATGAGAAATGTGGCAGTGCGTTTCTGATATGACAACACCTATACGATGTGTTTTTGAAATCAAAAGCTCATAAAATGTATTTGCTTTTACAACAAAATGGTGCATGAACTTTATGCAAAAACAATAGCGAGGTGAAACCAAAATAACTAACTGAATATCTGTAGGTTAATAGAAGCCAAACTTTTCAGGTAATTTAAACTTCAGAAATTCTTTCAAGTCTAACAGAATGTCTAGCTACACTTCCTATGCTTCAGCAAAAAACTTCAATAAAACGAACAATTGAGTATTGCAGAGTTCTTTCTTTTCATGGCAAAGAAAGAATTTGGGTATGAGATCAATAGAGTTTCATTTTATACACTAACCAGCTCTTTCACTACCACCGTCAAAAATTCTTGCCCAGTTCAACTTTTTTCACCAGTCTGATTGTGTTGTGCAGAACAGAGTCCAATATTCCAGCAACCTGCAAAGTCCGGTGAAATGATAATTAATAATAGAACAAATTAAAATGAGGAGGATGATTGAGAAATTTAGATACAGACCGTGATAATACAGAGATCAGTGATAAAATGAGAAAAGAGATGATTGTGAAAAAGTACCTTGAGGTATTCATTTTTTGGCTTTTTGCAACTTGTAGCCCTCTTAGATAATTGCAAACCGGAACTTATATTTTTGTTGCATTTTTTATAGATTTATTTCAAAATGATGATTATACCCTTGGAACTTTATATTTGAAAATAATTAAAGAATAAAAATCCAAATTTTCACATCCCTTAAATTTCTTACTCTTTGTACAGTAGTACAAAGAGGAATAAAATTAAGGGATATGAAAATTTGGATTTTTATTTATCATTTTTAAAATCTAAATTGTAAGGGTAAATTTGTCAGTTTTATACACATTGGAACAAAAAGACAAGTTCAGGGTACTAGTTGCAAAAAATGAATATGTCAGGGTATTTTTTGCAATTATCCCTTAATAATGGAACAAATTGAAATGAAGATTATGATTGAGAAATTTAGATACAGACCGTGAAGACGCCCCCGATGATGGCGCAGAGATTGGTGATAAAATGAGAAAAGGACTTGGGGTTTTCTGTTATTAAAACCTGATAAAAGATGGAATCAGGTAAATAATGAGCTAAGATGATGACATGCCGATAAATTAATATTGCGAGAATTGTAACTATACCTGCATGGGAGAGAGCTCAAAATGGAACTTTGCTTCTGGTATGTGTATATTTTGAGCGAGACTGCTGTGTGCTGTGTACTCGTACTCTTCGATTAATTTATGTTGAGCATAACTTCCTGTCATCACCTCGGTTTTCACTATCTGAAGATAATGCTCTATCTGTATAGCAAAAATAATAAATCCATGAATATAGTTAGACAGCAATAATAATACATCATTCACACAATTCTCAATCCTATCAGTAACTCGATAATTCCTTTTAGCATGATAATTAATAGCAGGAGAAAAGCTATTCCCGTCCGGCAAAAAATAACCATAATTGGTATATCGGGGAACAAAGGCTCAGATTTACTCGAAATAGGTTTTATTCACAAAGAGATTTATAAATGTTAAGGATAATTGCAAAACCTTGCGTGTTTTACAAATACTATCAGTAAAGTATTTTTTTTTTTTTGCAAAAAACATTCCCCAACTATTTTTTGTCTGCAAGTCCATTATCTTCAACGAAAATTAGCCATGTGAAAGACACATGACTTCAAAACAAAATTGGAAATGACAGTTTAGCCCTTTACATTATACGTGTTTTATGATTTGTAATCCTCATGTATATGTGTTTTGTAATTTGGATACCTTATATATACACTTTTGTATGGTTACTTTGGCCTTTTTGCAAAAAAATTAACCCTGTTAAGTGGATTTGGAACGGAAAATAGTTGGAGGATGATTTTTGAAAAAAGAAGAAGAAGTTTACAGTTAGTATTTGCAAAACACGCATAGTTCACCGCAAGTTTTTGCAATTATTCCTACATTTTATCTAAAACAGGCCATTTACATCAGGTCAGGCTTCCACAACTAAAAGGTCAACCTTATTGGTTCGGTTTGACCCTAGCCTTTTTATGCAACACTCCCCCTCACGTGTAGGTCTAGACATCAATACGTGAGTCATAACTGGACTGGAGGCCATATGGTAGACTTGAGAAAAGCAAAAGTGTGTCATGTATGCATGGACATCTACCGGGTGGGCCAAAACCTAATTCGCTCTGATACCATGTAAATTTTATTTAAAACGGGTCGCTTATATGGGTCGGGCTTCCAGAACTAAAAGATCAACTTTATTAGTTGGTTTAGCCCTAACCTTTGTATGCAGTACTTTATTCTTTTTTCTTTTCGATGCGGGTTCATATACGTCAACAATGTCAAACAATGAGCTAATGCCAAAACAACTGACTTATACACTGAACTAGATCTTTCTCTAGGTCTCCCAGTCTCCTCTAACTATTACTGATATCGTACCTAAACTCATTCAGCTATGAACATTACCATAGGATGTTAAGTTGTGAAATGAGAAGAAAAGTTGATAGAGATGCTTACAGTAACATTAGCGCCTATATCATGTTCATTAATGAATGATCGGCCGTTTAACCTCTCATGGCTTCCTCCAATATACGGTATCAATCTTTTGGCATCACTCATTACTCTAGGTGCAATCTTCCTTCCAAATGAAAGATGGGTTATAACATGTGACATGTTCATTTGGGAAGAATCAAATGAATGGGACACTGATCGAGCTGAAATGATTAGGTTGCCTGGAACCTGCAGAGCTTACAGGAGGGATCAGTCTGAGAGGTAAATGACAAAGAAATTTCTAAATATACACAACTTCCTAATGCAGAATTAAAGAAAAGCAATAGCGTTTTACTGAAGGAAAGAAAAAACAACCCTTCAAGGGAAATATCTAATGAGCTATGATTATCAAAGTTCTAAAACTCAATGAGACGACAAATAAAAAATCTTTTGACTAATCGGGGAGAGTTCAGCAAAACTTGTTTTATATATTTTATTATTATATATATTAAAAACAAAAATAGCAAAAGTTTAGTAAAATAAGATAGCTCCAAACACATTTTAATTCATGCTGTGTGAAATTGAATTGTATTTGAAAAGTGAACTGGACTTCCTATATTTTTTATCAGCAACTGGACTTGCTATTAAGAATCTATTTTCGTGTTTCTGCTATGCACAGATTTTCGAGATCAATTTTTCATATATACCTTAGAATTGTATATGAAGAGTAGTTGACAGAGTTTGACCGATTTTCACTTATCAAATTCCATGGAAATCAGTCAAAACTCAGCAATTAAGTTTAACTGAGTTCTCGGTATTTTTAGAACACCGAGTGAAACAACCCTTGAAGGGAATATCTAATAAGCTAAGATACTACTAACTCTATTTTTTGATGAACTTACCTTCTTTACACGCACGAACCCTTCGATTCTACAACCACCTGCCTTTGGTGCTGGCCTTTTTGTTTTGTTTTCAGATTTATCCTCCAAAGCCAATCCAAGAGAATCTTTAGGAATTGGTGCAATTAAGGTCTCCACCGTCTGCATATGATGTAAATTTCGGATCAAGTTGTGCTCTCTTGTGATTTATGAACAAATTACATCAGAACACGAGACAACATTCATAAATGTAAACAATTCATAGCAGACACTAAACTTACAAACAAATGCCACTTCAAAACTGTAGGTATCATACCTTGACCAGACTCTCTGTATCCCGATCTCCATAATAAGATTCATGTTCATGGTGTGCCGGGTCAGCCTTGCTGCAGATACATATGTTCAAACATGATCAGAAGGGAGAGTAAAAGAGATAACTATTAGATACAATAAAAGTTAAGAATAAATAACAAAATAATGAACATATTTCTTATAGCCATATAAAAAAATATGATAAGAAAATCTGATGAAAAAAAAGTTATCAAAACAAATTAGCATAATGGAAGTATGGACAAAAGTTTCAGAATTAAGGAAATGATATGGTAATGAAAAGAATTAAGAAGGCACAAGGGTAAGTAATAATCACCTAAGATCACTTCCTTTCCGGAAAATGCGTATGGATGGATATCCTTGTATGTGATTCCTGAAGAGTAAATTAAATCAAATGTCAAAGGAAAAGTAATAACTGCAGAACTAATACTCGCCATTTAAAAGAAGGGGTAAATAGATGAAAACGCTAAACTTTGCACGCACGCTAGAGCTACATGTACTGGTTGAAAAGCTACTAATATTCTACTTTAGGTACATGCCAAGATATTTTTTTTTATCAACCATTTGTATAATGCCAAGCTACATTGTGTATGCGGAATAATATCATATCTCAGCAAATTCACCAAGCGTTGCTCAAAAGTTTTTCAACATGACATACACGCACAACATGTCAGAATTCAAGGGATTCTACATCATATTCAACCGAACTCCCCCTAGAGTAAAGCTATTGTTTTAGGGCCAAAAGAAAAACTCAGAAGAATAAGATAACCCCAATTTGTCTTACTTATGTTAGTAAGAACTCAATGTTAATTAAATATCTTGTAAATAATGTACCACGAAACATATTAGTACTTCAAAACCTTCAACTGTTCAACAACCACCTAAGTTCTGTTAACTTTTATTGGTTTCTAGAAAAGGCTAAGTATTGATTTTAAATGTGAGTCGATGGTTGTTGTTTAAAACCTAAAAGAAAACATTTTCCTATTATCAGTACTAACATCTGGATTGAATCCCCAAAAGATACATTTCCTCAAATTCGATCTTTCTTGTACGTTTTATAACACATACATATGACTTTCAAATGTATGTGAGTGGCTATCCACATTTAGTGAAATTCCCTTTGTCTTGCTCATGGTTTTTGCCCTAAATTGTTTTGGGGTTTTCCACAAAATTTGTGTGCCGTATTCTCCTTTCATCCTCATTTCCTATCTTTAATTGCCGCACTTCATCTTGTTCAGTATCAACATATTCCACATTTTCATACTTCTATACCAGTAAAAGACTAACAAGTGAAAAAAAAATATATTTGTAACTTACCTCCTGCACAGATCTGCTTCCTCAGTGCAATCGACCTTTGCCAAAATAATCCGCCCATCTATTTCGGGATCATATCTAACAATGAAAGTATTCATGTAAGTTTTGAGTAGGATGGCGTATCATCAAAAATTGGCCACTATGTTAATTCTTTGATAAAATTAAAAGACTAAACTATTTGCAGTAGGAGAACTATAGAAGTTGAAAAGAAAAGTACCTCTCTCGTATTATTGTGGCTGCCTTCTCCCAAGAAGGTTTCTGAGGCAGAAAAAATAAGGTAGGCATCAGAAAACTGAAAAAGCAGCCTAAGTGTACAACTTTTTTAGCAAAGCATACAAACACAAATACTTGTTCTTTATGAAATCTAAGATAGTGAAGACATTATATTTTTAGTTCCAACATACACAATGACAATGTATTATAATATAACACGTGTCTGAACAGTCTTCGAGGAAGATAATCTAGGTTAAGATGTTTTAAATTAAGTTAGAGAGATACATATAAAACTTGTGTTCATCCCAATAGGCAAGTGTGCAACAAAAGTCTTCAGTTGTTAAAATGTTTTGTACCACATACTAAGAAGAAAATGAAAGCCAGTGATTTAAAAGGGGTTAACTTAATCATACAGCAAAAGAGATATGGGAGAACAAAAACTGAAAGTATAAACAAATAGCAAGTAATCGTCCAGGAAAAAAAAGCAGATGAACCGCGACTTAACCATCAAGGCATGCAACCAATTGAAGTGACTACAAAGCAAAGACAGATTTAGATAGGTATAAGAAGATAGTATATTCACCAGACGGTTACTCCAGTAGCACCAAGGAGCAAAAAAATTGACAACCACAATTGGAAATCTGCAAAATAAATGTTTATTAAATTTGTACATGGATAATTGTGCATCACCATATACATCAGAACGAATTTATCAATCTCCGAATAAGAATATGTTTACTTACTGGTGTGTCACTTTATCAAAAGTACGGCTTGTTAGTATAACAGAACCTTCACCATATTCTCCCTCCTCATCATCTCCATGCTTAATTTCACCCAAATGTGTTGCAGAATGGTATTCGGGGCCAGTTGGTTTCAAATTTGCATCAATTGAATACTTACGGAGAGTTTTTGTTATATTCAACCTGTTCTGAAATAAGAGAGCATAAAGTCAGGCCCTGATACGCTCTGGCTTAACAGACACAAGAATGAAAATGCATGAGCTAATAATCCCACTTACCCTATGGGATTTTAGTATCCCTTCCAAACTGGTTTTAAACTTTCCTTAAAAGTTGAAATTCCCTTCTGTCTCTAAACTTTTACCCAAACATTTTACTAGTAGATATCTTATCAGCCCAACTTCCGCTTATCAAAAATAGGTTGTCAAATTATACGATATCAAAAAATTCAACCAGTCCATACTACTTAATGAGTTTAGGAATTCAACGACAAATTTTCGCTGTCCTCGAGTACACACCAAAACCAACTATGTTGTTACAAAAGATAATTGCAGTATTGTTATGTGGTACAATTATCTTTAAGAGAAATAAACAAACTGCATTTTCTTTCCCTAATAAACCAGGTACAGATGATTGAAAATCATCTAACCTTGAGTCCTAAGTTTACGGTAGAAATCCTGTTTCTTTCTAATGTCTTCATGTTAGATACCAAACAAAAATTACAATAAGCATAGAAATAAATGTTGTAAGCAAATAATTAACTACATACTTTTATGCAAAGGCAGTGTTTAAAAGTTTACTAAAGATAAAGGATTATAAGCATAAATGGTAGAAACTTACTGTTCCCAACACGTCACTCACGTCAACTGATGCAAATTCACAAGAGAGAGCAGGAAAACTGCACACAGTTTCACAAAATGTTAGTCAATCGTATTAACATTAAAACAGAAGCTACTTGATACTGTACTCATAGCTACAAATGAAGGAAATTAGCACAAACAAACAGTTGAGTGAAAATATATGTGAGCATACAAAGTGGATGGATCAAACAAAAACCATCCTTGACCTACAAACTGCAAACTAAAAAACTCATGGACTGAACACTGAGAACTTGTGATCTTTATAGAGAAGACTCATTAGTGTGCATGAGACCATGTGTTTTCAGTGTTGCGTTAATGTGTTTTTAGGTTTAAAAGAGTAATTCATGTACTTGACACTGAAAACTCATGAACCTAGCACTAAAAACTCAAGGACCTAATACTAACAACTCATAGACTTAACGCAGCGCTCATGGATTTTAAAGGGGAAACTCTATGAAATCCACATGTTTTTAGTGTTAGGTTCATGTTCATCAGTATTTTAGTGTTAGGCATATGTCAAGTCCACAAGTCCTCCCTGTGAATTCTATTTTTTCAATGGTCAATACATTAGTTCTAAGCATTTTTGTAGGTTAAAAGCTTAAATGTGGTTTCTAAATTTATCTATCTATATATACATATGAGTGCGTTCACACACATACTGACATACATGGACATGGACACATGGTTTATAACTGTCCATCGTATAGGAACAGTTAAATTCAAACTTACCAAGTGTGAGTGATAAATGTATGGTAAATGAGGTTAGAACTTAGAAAGGCATTTCACTTTCTGAGGCAAGGTTGTAAACAGCACTAGGCGTGAGTCAGGCGGCTAAGGCCTCTGGGGATTAATTGGGGATCAAGGATTTGTATTTTTCGATTTTTTATAAATAAATTATTATCTACAGTCAAAACATGAATCAGGTCTTATAAAAATAATACTAAATATTTAGGATATAAAAATATAAAACATTTAATATTTATTACATTAATATCTTAAAAATAAAACTTATAAATAGCATTAATATTCATTTAGGATATTTCATATAGGAAAAAATATTTTTATTTTTCAAATATTATTAAACAAAATAATCAATAGATAATGCATTGATTAAAAATGAGAAAAAAGTACAATGCTAAAAACTGACATATGCGGGGAGTTAACTTTAAAAATGAGAAAAAGAGGTAGAATGTCAAAAATTGGCGTGTATGTGGGAATTGATTAAAAACTTTAGAAAAAGAAGTGGAATGTTAAAAACAAACTTACATGAGAATCGATCCCAGGAGGATGTAGATACAAAAGGATAGTTTACCAACTCAACTAAGATAATGTTGTTAGTGTTTATAACATATTTAAATATATATTGAAAACGCACGACTTGGAGCGATTTGATCCGTCTTAACCTGCCTAGACCCACCCAGATACGACTTACTGGAGAAAATCGCTCCACCGCTTGACCCGCCCGATTAGAATAAATCGGGTCGGTGTTGTAAGAATAAGAGCCTGGGCCGATTTTTACAAGACTGTTCTGAGGTAATCTTTTCTTAATTACAAGAAAAACTCAAGGCAACATAACGACTGAACCATGAAGTCTATTGAAAATATTTCCACCAAATACAAAATCACACGATAAAGGATTATTATTTTTAATCTTCATTTTAACCTCATCAGACACCAAGGAACACATTAATTACTTCTTTGATTAGTTGAACCACGCTTTTTTTATAAATGTGCACCACGGTATTTGAGTTTCATGGCAATGCTCTATACTTAATCTTCTTTAAAATGTATTCACTTTAAGTTGCAACAAATGCAATCCCCTTTTCCTATGAAAAATCATGTTCCGCGAATTCTTATACTGCATTGATGGTGGATTCAAGAACCACCACATAGATGCTCGTACGTCATTTCCAAATCCCCACCCATAAAACAGTTGTAGGCATTAAGAGACATGCATTGCAACAAAGTATTGTCATTGCACGTCAGCATGTAGAATTCAGGAAAGACTTAGTCCAACACCAATAGAATTGGGATAAGTGTGGGTGCAAAATGTAAGAGGAATACAATGATAACATAAAATTCCACCTTATATTAAAATCGATGCGCAAAAAGTCACCATCAGAACTCTTGTCAACAATGACAGATGTAGAGGTGCTAATCGACATATAATTGTTCAATTCCTGCAAAAAGAACATCATAAAGCACATCAAGTTGTGAAGAAAATTAATTGGAAAGGGAAAAAAACAGTAGTCAAAATAGCTTCAGGAGAAATGGCTGTCTTAAGTTTCATGTATACAAATTGCAACAACAAAAAAAAGTTAAACTGAGTTTCATGTATACATGCGTGAAATCAAATATATATATCCAACCAAAGAGAACTGAGATACCTACCATCCCAAACAAAAACATCATGGACAGGGCCGCTAATATTGACAATCCTGCACCAGACAATGATGCCTCTGTCAAATCTCTAGGAATTTTCCTGCAGAAGACGAAGACTTAGATGTGTTGCATACACATTGCACAATAGGACATTGAAATGAACTAACATGAAAAAGTGCATATTGCCACTACTTAGCAAACGGCATGAAGAGAAAAGGAAAAGGTTAGGAGTTGGGTTCTTTATCTAATTCTCTAACTTTCTTCACTAACATTTTTTTATTGAAATATATAAACAAGTCTGTTATATTTTCATAAGTTTGAATATTTAATTGATTGATGGGGGATAAATTACCCCACTTCCTTCCTCGCAGAATCCCAAAGGTATGATCCCTGTTCATCAAGTGTTCTGGACGATAAGCACTCATTGAGATTGAATCTATTTTCAAGTGACTATTGCATGTGTCTCTTCTTCTCTCTTTTGATTACAACCAGGTCAATTCTACAGGAAATCTCACCACAAACTGGACAAAGAACAATCACTAGAGATCCCAGGCTGAAACACCTTGCATACTTGTGTCTGTGTAGGTGCAAGTTTTGCTTCCCAAAAACAAAAACAAAAAACAGAATAGGTGGAAGAATATAGTCCCCTAACTGTCATATAAGTGTCAATTGGTAAATATGGCCAATGCTGCTTCTAAATTCTAGATGCACCTACTTTTTCAATCTCAAAAGTTCCTTTAATGGTTCCATGAATCCATGAAAATGCGATCTAACTTATAGGTCTGTAAAAGACCCTACACACTTTTCAGGAGCCTTGCGTTCCCGTTATCCTTGTCATATCGGCAACAATAATTTCAACTTGCATACATCAGCTTCTACACTGAATAGATCATTCACCGAATCAATAAGTACTAAAATTTTCCAAACTCCTTTAGAAGACAAATCTCCTACATTGTTCACAAAACATCAACCTCAGTTAGATCACGTGAATTCGCTCTCACCTACTATACACTAAACTACAACACTATTGACATTGCTCTTCACCAACATCAACAACCAGCTGAAAATGTCCATCCCAAATCCGATCCGAATTCAGCTCTCTCATACACTCTCAAATCTCAACCATTTCCAATTCAATTACACGTTATCCAAATCACAGGCAATCCATACAGTGATACAGACACAAACAAATCAAACTAAATCGATTAATCACATTGTTCACAAAACATCAACCCAAGTAAGATCACATGAATTCGCTCTCACCTACTATACACTAAACTACAACACTATTGACATTGCTCTTCACCAACATCAACAACCAGCTGAAAATGTCCATCCCAAATTCGATCCTAATTCAGCTCTCGCATACACTCTCAAATCTCAACCATTTCAAATTCAATTACACGCTATCCAAATCACAGGCAATCCATACAGACACACAAACAAATCGAACTAAATCGATTAATCACAGAGGAGCCAAACAAATTGCAATTCAGATCACGCTTTCGCATAAACAAGCAAACGCACAATTCACAGATTTGAGAGAAATGAGATCTCACCTGTAGAAATCGACAGATTTGAGCTTGCTGGTCGAAATCATGGTTGCGGAGACGAACTCCGGCGACGACGACGACGGAGAAAACGCAGGGAATCGGAGCTCAAATCCCGAGAACGAAGCGCGTACCAGATCTGCAAGAAGCAGAGGGACCAAAGAGAAGCTCTTTTCACGGTCCTTAATTCGATTGCCGTTTTATGCGCTATTTTCTTTCTCTGCATTAAGCTAGCTACATCACTGTGCTGGAAGATGACTGAGATCCGAGCGGGTCCCAGATCAACGGTCCAGATGGATATAGCATCTCGGTGGGGCCCATGTGAGACGAGAACATTGTATACTCTACCGTACCTGATCGCTGCTGTTTCGAACGGGTAAAATGACTAATTAATTACCGTGAATAAATATTTTTCAGTTTAAGCTCTATCCGATTCTTTTATTCAGTTCATTTTGTTCTGACAAAAGCATGAATAGATGATTCACATTAGCAATGAATTGTATGATTATTGTTCTTCTATGTGATTTGATTGAAATCATGTTGATGTACAGTGAAAATTTCCAGATTTGTTTCTTTTGTGATGGGTTAAAATGGGCCTGTGGTTCAGCAACGAATGGATTATTTTGGTTGGTGTTTTTGGAAGCAAAGTTGTTACAGAGTAAAATAATGGCTAATTTAAACGTTTCTTAGAGAGATGTCACCGGTTCTGGAATTAAAATTTTCGAAACTAAAATATATTAATTAAAAAAAACTGAAATGAAGTAAATTAAAATATTGGAACCAAATTATATTTTTTGATCAGCAAAACATATATTAAAAATCGATTCTTTGAATCGGGGTGAAACAAGAACAGGAGCCCCAAATTGGAGAATTACAAGAAGGACAGGGCAAACACAACTAAAGCCCTCAACCAACAACAGACTGAAACACAAGAAGCCCAACAATTGAAAGACAAGGGTCTAAGAACCCAAAAGGCTAACAATAAGCACCAAAAGAAAGAAAACAATCGGGAACCAAAACCACCCACTGCAGCACTCTAATCCCTAACTTTACTGGGAAAAATTACTTCCATCTCACTATTGTCGGCGGCCAACACCACTACGGTTGAGATAGGCCTGACTCAAACCCTAATCAGAGACTTCAAGGGTGAACAGCAAGCCCCAAGACCTCGACGGGAAACAACAAGCCGGCGAGCTCAAATCCGAAGAGATTTGAGAAGAACGAAGTCAACTGAAAAGGGAGAGCAAAGTCGGGCCGGAAGCCACAAACCCAACAAAGAAGAGGAAAAGAGTGTACCTTCAGAAGCATCGACCCTAACCCTGAACCGTACTCTCTGCTCCAAGTGCTCCGGCCAACACCGAGAGACACCACACGGAGTAGATCTAGTATTTCTACCTTGTACTGGCCAGGTTGAAGGAAAGAGCGAACTGGAATCCACACCACGCGGACTAGAGGCGCAGCTGGAGCAGGATCTACAGGCGAAGGAGGCGAAACCCGGAGGCTACGATCTAGACCCGTGAGGGTCCACATCCAAAGACGTCGCCGCTGCGATGAAACGACGAACCCACCAACAAGGGAGCCAGACTGAACCCGCAAGAATCCACGCCGAGAAGGTCAAAGAAGCTAGTCCCACGCCAGATCTGGAGAGGCACGGCTGTCAGCGAGAGAGTCGAAGACCGAGGACTGTCTGAGGGGGCCAGAGCGAAGAGGAACAAGGGAGAGGGGGTGAAAAAAACGCTAGATCCGCTCCAATTCGCAAGGAAAGGACCTCCCATGGCGAATCTGAGACGGATCGAAGGAGGAGGGAAGGGTTTGGCGGTGGATCGAAGTCCAAACGCGAGACCAAGGGTTAGGGTGAGAGAGAAACGAAGGGAAGGAGGAAGGGTGGCGAAGCGACGGAGGGGAGAAGAGACCGCTAGTGACCTCCATGGAAGAAGGCCACTGGAGGTGGAAAGGAAAGGCGCAGGGAGGGAGAGAGTTGAAGACGAAGGTGAAGGTAGTTTCTAGAGAGAGATCGCTCTCTCTCTCTCTCTAGAAACTCCTTAGGTACTACATTGATTGGATTCTGAACTAAATTATATTACATCAAAAGACTAAACGAGATAACAGTTGTCCAGTCACGGTGTAACGTAACATATCCATTTCGTATTATCTTTGACCAGTCTCCACTAAAGTTTTTTTAGAGTGGGGTTCCACTCTTAAGTATGTATTGGTATCGGTCGTATCTAAGACTTCTGTTTGTATTTATTCGGGTTGTTGTCAGTGGCGGAGCTAGCTTTTTCAGTGAGGGGGGCACCGAAATTTTTCAGTGTCAATACGAGACCGTAAAAAAATCGAGGGGGGCATGTGCCCCCTGGACACCATGTGGCTCTGCCACTTTGTGTTACGCCTACAAGATGAACCTTACTACCGGACAACTATCTCAATCAACTAATCCAAACTCGTCGGGGGGATTCATAAGACTTCTCTACAACTCAGCACATGGGCGGATCCAGGAGTATAATCTAAAGTATGTCAACGACCATTGTTAATGCATATTATGTACAGACTACGTGCAAAGTAGATCTTAAAATGACCGTAATTTTTTTCTACAATCTCTGATTTATAGTCGTAAGATATCAAATCAAACGTAACTGAAAACTCTACGATTTTATAGAACTTTTTTTGGACAAAGGTATTTCATGTCGTATCTTATACCCCTCTAAATCCGCTCTTAGCCTTTTTATCAAAATTCTCTCATTCGATCTATTGGAAGCGACTACATGCTCTACAAGACAACTTCTATAGATTCTATAATTGGGACTTCCAACTTTTCACGACTCCAAAATGGATTCTGGCCATCATCTCGATCATTTTAGTCTATAGGTGGAGAACCCGATATAGCCGTCAAATCCTCTTATGGAATGACCTTCTTCCACTATTAGAGTTATATTTCAGTGCATTGCTTGCTAGTGATCCCGCACAATTAGTTGCGAGATTGTTTATTGGTTGTGGACTCGTACTTCAGGTTAGATTACAAGATATGGCGGTTTGTTTTGATGTGTAATTAAATGGTACACTTTCTAAAATTCTTGTCGGTCTATCACTAAATTAAGCATGTTTCATGTTTTCATTGTGTTAATTAAAAGGGATATTTTCATCTCACTACCCTAACTATTTTTTGTGGCACATCACTACCTTAGATTGCCTTTTTTTTCACTTTCATACCTTAACTACTTTTTGTGGCACCTCACTACCCTATAATGCATTTTTTGTGGCACCCACTACCCTAGAATCATGGTTGTAAAAGTCCCCGCCTAGTCCGCCTAGGCCCCCGCCTAGGCCCCAAAGTCTATAAAAACGCCCGACTCGCCGCCCCGCCTAGGCCCCAAAATCTGAAAACAACCCGACTCGTCGTCCCGTCCGATTAGTTGAAAACTTAGGACTCTAATTTGTGAAATTGGACATTTGAAAAAGAGATAGAAAGTTGAGAGAGACAGTATGTTTGTAATGGTCTTGAATTTCTTGATAAAAAGAAGGGATAACACCAGAAAACAACTATCATTTGACTTCCTAGTACAAATCACAACTATAGACTTTCTTATCGTCCATAGTACACAGTCCCGTTAGTTAAATTACCACAAACCATGAATTCCGTCTAAAAACACAGAATATTATGTGTTTTTGGATAGAATATTCCGTGTTTTGAACAGAATATTCCGGAATATTCCGTGTTTTTGGACATAATTCATGGTTTGTGGTAATTTAACTAACGGGACTGTGTACTATGGACGATAAGAAAGTCTATAGTTGTGATTTGTACTAGGAAGTCAAACGATAGTTGTTTTCTAGTGTTATCCCTAAAAAGAATATGGAATGTGTCCCTCTTTGTGGTTTATCATTATAATTTAGATTTTTATTAAAAAACAGAGTAAAATAAAAATAAAAGCATTATTTGGTTTAGTTTTTTTGTATTTTGATACTTGATATTTTTTTATAGTATACAAATATAATATATATTTTTATTTTTTAGTATATTTGTGTAATATATATTTATTAATAATTAAAAAAATTAAAAAATTAAATCCGCCTAAGCCCCGATTAGTCCCCGCCTAACGCCTAGGGGTCCTCACCGCCCGACTAGCGCCTAGCGCCATTTACAACCATGCCTAGAATGCATTTTTTTGACATTAAAACTGATTTTTAAAAGAAATTTTGAAAACCAATGGCATGCTTTTGAAAATTTGATTGTTAGTAAGGGGTATTATGTACTTTTTAAGTGTTTTCATCCAAAAATGGATGGTAAATTGACGGCGAGTATGAAAGTGAAAAAAATGCATTCTAGGGTAGTGAGGTGCCACAAAAAAAATAGTTAAGGTAGTGAGATTAGAAAAACTCACATAGTTAGGGTAATGAGATGAAAATAACCCTAATTAAAATCATACTCATAACATTGTTTTGTCATTTGTAGGCTATTCTTGGCTCGCTAGCACCGATTAAATTACAGTCTGAGTTGGATATAGTGTTCTCCGTCTCTCGGCAGATTGGTGTTGTTTTAGCTCAAGACATCAGCTTGTTAGAGGATAAATCAATCTAACTAAGACTGAGGGCATTTAGTCTTCCAGTATTTGTGATCAGCACTTTGGGCTATCATCCTCCCATTTGTGGGATTAAATGTCGTGGACTGGTATGGACCTTTACTCTTGGCTTCGTTTAGTTTCAAGTCAAATGTTCTTGCACTATAGGCAGCTTTTGTTAGAATTGGAGTCTTCGTTGTTACTTCATTGGTTTCTTTATCAATTAGCCTGTGGAGAAGATTCATGCTATTGTGGCAACCAGTATGCCTTATTTTATTTATAGGTTTTTATTTTTTGTTAATTTCATTTTTGTGGTTGATAAATTTCTTTTGTAGATTAGGTTGTTCCTGTAGTTCCATGATGCCAACCCATACTATGTTTACTTCCATCTTCCAAAGCTACTAGTATTCTCGGGTTTGGCATCGTTTACATCATAGGGTGTATTAGCCTCTTTGGACCTAAAGGTTTGTTCCAAAGTAGTGATACTACCTTGTTGGGCAGTACGAGGCTTCTATGCTTGGATTGTGTCATGCCTTTCATGGCTTACTTGTTCGTACACTCGATCACGTGTCTAACACACAAAGGAGTTTTTCTTTTTTTCACAACATTGCTTTGTTTGTCTTTGTGTTTCTTCTGGAGACACACTATGTATGAGGGAAGGATATGGCTTCGAACATTTGGGCCAAGCATTAGTATCGAAAGTGTTATGTCATTTAGATATAGATTTGAAGGTTATAGGTTGGAACTTGATCGGATTTGGAAATATAATTTATGATATGTTATCGACCATTACTAAATATGGTATAATAAATCAATGGAAACTACATGGCGGGGGTAGCCGAGCATTGGGGGAAATTACTCGTTTTGGTAAAGGGGGGGGGGGGGGGGGGGGGATTCACGAACCGAGGGAATCGCTTAGTGTGGACTCGTTCAGCGAGGCATGCACATGCTCGATGTGCCGGACATGTGTGCTTGGCGCACAGAGCATGGCCAAGGCACACGCACGGACAAGGTCACGCGGATTGTGGGCGTGCGGGCATGGGGCGTGAATCAAGGTATGAAGGTTAGAATTGGAGTCTTCTTCTTCTTCTTCTTCTTCTTCTTCTTCTTATGTGGTTAGGCCGATTACGAAACGTATGAAGCTCGGAAAAGAGACTTGAACAAGGTTGTGAGTCGCACTAATCCGTTGAAGATTTGGTCATGTGACACATGGCATACCTTATACCCCTCTAAATCCACCCTTGACTCGGCACATATTTCGCGTGTAATTTTGCATGCATTTCATAATTCTTCTTCGGTTAACAAAGTCATTGGATGCAAAACGTATCAAATGGCTCCGGTTGCTCCTCGATCCGGTGAGGCCAAACGTGTGAAGGTTGGAGACCTTCGAAGGAGGAAGGAGGTATTATCCTTTTTGTAAGAACCGCCCTCGGTCGATCCCGGTAGAGTCGGCGATTTCTAACCAAGTTTGACTTTTGGCCGGAAAAGTCAACCGAAGACTCAGGAAGTCATTCAGGACATTTCCGGGGCCCAAAAAGCTTATCTGTCATCACGGTTAGCTTAGTTGGGTCATTTCCTTTAGTTTGACTGTAATTTGGTAACGGTCAATTTCTGGTCAAACTTGGACTTTATATCGACTTTCACGACTAAAATTAGACTGCTGTAATTCTAATAAATTAAAGTGGCTCCCACAATGCCACATGGAATTGGAGGCTTGGATGAGAAGAAAAGGAGTTGAAATGACCTCTTGACCCTCCCTAAAAACTCTAAAAAGGATAAAAACTAGCAAGGGGCTTTTGGTTATTTAGCTTGTAGGTCATTAAAGGCATTTGTGGGACACAAATTCAGCCATTCCCCTCATTTTGCAGCTGAGATTTTCTAAAGGGAGAGAAGAGAGAAGCTCTTGGCTTGAGCAAGAAGAAAGAGAGCAAAGAGAAGATTTTTGGCTCATCTTTCCACCATCTCTCCTTCCCAAGCTTGCTAGCTTCATCTCCTACACATCCTCAAGGTATGGATGCTCTAAACTTCTCATTCCATCCACTTTCAATCTATGGGTTTTGTGGGTTTTTGGCTTGGAGTTGAAGAACTAGTTATTTTGATGATTGTTGGAGTTGGGTTAGTGAAGATAGGTTGTTTGACTGTGTTTTGGTTGAAGTTTTGATGAACCCATTGAGGGTGTTGTTGATTGTAGAGTTTGGCTGAACATTTTGGAGTTTGAAGGACTTGGAAATGGGGTTTTTGAGTTGATTTTCGTGGAATTCGAGTTGAGGAAGAAGGGGAAGGATCTGTCCAGGTTTGGCACGGCAGGCGACCCGGACCGGGCCATGTGCCGGCACGGTAGGCCGCACGGAACGGGTCTGGTACCGGCACGGTACGCGGCACGGAACGGACGGGAGTCCGGCACGGTACCTCACACGGTCCGTGTCAGACTCCGGGCCGGTCTATCGCACGGTCTGTGCTGGTTACCGGGCCGGTCTGTGATACGGTCCGTGCCAGATTCCGGCACGGCCTGTGATACGGACCGGACTGCCTTCCGGACCAGACTCCCAGACCCAAAAATCCTTCATTTCAATCTCTTTCGATTCCTAAATCATTTCTTCAATACCTTATTTCCATTACTTGAGTATTGTTCTGTATTTTGGGGAGAGGAGCATCTTTGAGTTACTAATTTTGGTCTTATGGTGGTCTAAGACCGTAGTACCGAGTAAGGAAGGAAGGAAGAACTTGGACCCGAGCTAGAAGAACGAAGATCACGCCGGAACCCGTGTGAAGAACGGAGTTGTGACTACCAAGTTTGACAACAGAGTTTTAGAGGATTATCACGAGGTAGGGGAAATCCTAACTACTCGAGTATTTCTATACTAGAATGCATGTTAGGTTAATAAAATCGGAAAAGTCCTAGAATTGCATATATGATGCGAATAACTAGAATAATCGTCTTTCAATTACTAATAACCGGATGTGTCAGGAATGCATGCTTAGGATGAGAACAACTAGTATAACTCGCTTTCAATACTTGGGAATTGATTTACTGGTAGAGAGGCCGTAATGAGCTCTCGGATTAGTTGTTGTGTTAGGTTCACATGCTTGGTTGCTAGTTATTAGGATAATCAAGAGTCTAATGAAACTAGATCGAATGCATGCTTGGATGTTTGAATGATTGAACTTGAATGCTTGAATGATTGCTTGATTGATTGAGTGGTGATTAATTGTTTGTTTGAACGGATGATCGAGTATGACTGATTATGCCAAAGGGGCACGATCAGGTGATCGATGGACCGATGGTTCGTGACAGGTAAGTATACGGTAAGTGGAAGGAGTAAATGGTTGTCTTTGGTGTGTTATGGTGAATGTGTGGTTTGATGAACGTTGGCTGGTTGACTTGTTATTTTGTGTCTCCCTTATTCTCATTCTTAGAATATTGGCTTGTCGGGTATGGTAACCACACCGTTGAGGAGTCCGGTGTGGGAATGGTTTACGAGAATGATTAATGGTGATTGCATCTGGTACCCACACCGTTGAGGAGTCCGGTGTGGGAATGGTTTACGGGAACGATTGGAGCCGGAGGGCATTGGTTATTGGACCCTACAGGACATTGATTCTTGGAGCCTGAGGGCATTGGTTATTGGAGATGGACTTCTCGGGACAGTTGGTGGGATTACTCTGTAATAAATGGTTACTGTGGCTTCACCCAAGTGTATGCGTCCTACATGAGCACTACCTTGGTTCCCTATGACTTATGGTCCTTTGGAGGCATTTCCGAGAATCCCGATGATGAGCGTCCCTATGGGATGGTTTCCGGTGCCCCGATGTATGTGCCTCCTCTGGACCGAGGGAAAATCTGATATGATATGGGTACTCTGGTGGATCGGAATTATGGGAACCGATGTGATCCCAGAATCTATCCATGGATCGGAGGCTTGAGAAAGCAAGTGGTTGGCGTGACATTATTTGCTCCTATCTTAGGAATTACGATTCGTTTATAGTATTTTCCTGGAACCTTTCAAGTTACTGTGATCTTTAAGAGTACGATGCTATTTTGATCTATTTTGTTTATTTAACGTTTCATTATTAATCGTATTAAATCGTTACTTGAGTTATTTATTTAAACAGTTTAGTATTGAGCTAAAGGTTGAATTGTTAAGATTTTTCCTACTTAGCGTAAGCTCACCCCTTTGGTTTCTTACTGTTTTTACAGGCGTACCTGATGTCTAGTGAGTTCGAGGCTCGGGAGCTTTTGGACGTCTTGGGGTTTATTTTAGAGTTATGTTGGTCGTGTGTATTAAACATTATTTACCTTACTCTTTATGTTGAGTTGTGACTCATTGGAGATTTTAAACTACTTACTGATGATTTGAGGAAGTTTATTTGATCTTTTAAAAGGTTTATGTCATTTATTCATCGCTTTTCCATTATTACTTCTGGTCACGTCTCGAGTCCGGTCAACACCGGATTTGGGGCGTGACACTTTTCCTCCTTTTGTATTGTTTTACTCACAACTTATGAGTCATACTGTCAGATCGTCTCGCCTAGGCCTTGTGAGACTCGTATGTCCATGGGGAAGAACGTTCCGAGGGTTGTTGGTTCCTTGGGAAAGTCCTCGGGTGGTGGTGATTCTCGTCGAACTAGGAAGAGGAAGAAGCATCAAGACCATGATATAGACCCGACCTTTGTTCCGATCTCGACGGCATTTGTGGAGTTAGCTAGAGAGAAGGTCGATGTTCCTTCGAACAAGGGTACTCCAGTTGCGACCACCAACGAGGATGTTCAGTTTGAGAAGCCGGAAACAAGGACGAGGGCTCAGAAGCGGGGTGCTCCAAAACATAGAGCACGAGTACCTCGTAAAGTTCTTCAGGAGGACGAGGTATTCGTGAGCAATTTTCCGTTTGAATCTTCCGACAAGTGGGTTCGGAACGTTTTCCAGCCATTTGGTGAAATCGTCTCTTCATCAGTTTTACACCGACCAAATTGCACCGACAAGTATTTTGGGTTTATTCGATTTCGGGAGAAGGATGAGGCAAATCAGGTTGTTGCTAGCTTGAATGGGTTCAAAGTAAATGGGTACGTTCTGCTCGTCGCCGGAAGGTTTCGCCAGAGATGATCCCAAAACTAAGCATTGGTGATATTGAGTTGGGTTGTCGTGATCTTGTCGTGGGTACTGATTTTGTTGCCTTGAATGAATGGGCGACACAAGTGGGCGTCCTCCTGACCGTTGACTCGTCGGAGCTTGCTCGTCGTGGTGTTGATGCGCAGACTTCGGGTGAGCAGCATGAGCCCGCAATTCTCGATTTTTCAAACTTCGAAAACCAATCTCTTCTGGATGATACGGGCGAGAGCGTTGAGGTTTGGGATCTGATTGAGGATTCTGGTGGATCTGCATATCATATCCCCCGTACTTTTCGTGGGGATGAACCTGCAGATTCAAAGTTGAAGGAAGTCGATGGATTGGGCTTTGTTGGGCCTAGGTCTGGGACTGCTTTGTCTACAGGTCAAGATATGTCCCTTGTTGCTCGGGTTCAGGGGTGGACAGGTCGACTTCGGGTCTCGAAACCCGTGTCCATAATGTTGTGGAGGCTTAGGGCCAGGATGCTAATTTAGCAGTTCCGTCATCACAACATGTGGTAACTAGTGAGTCGATCGGAGTTCAACAGAGTAGTCCGTGGAAAGAGGCTCTTCTCCAACCTCCGAAAGCTAAACCTTTGAATAAGGGTCGTCATTCGAAACAAGAGTCGACCAGAGCTTCGACTCGTCAAAGTCGGACTCCCAAGTTCTTAGGGGACTACTACACTGTTAACATTCCAGTTCGCTCTTTGGGCCGTGAGAGAATGCCTCTGTAGGCGAAAAGTAGTTTTTCCAAGCTCGGTCGGCTTATTCAGCGCATCCTACGTTTGATGCACAAGCAAAAGCTTTTGATTGTTAAGTGCTCGCTTTTTTGTTTCGGGTATGTTCCCGCAGCTCCCTCTGAGAGCTCCACTGTAATCGTTGTCCTTTGGTCTGATCCTGCTTGGATAAGATTTTCTCTTAATAAATTTTTCGAGCTTATCCAAAAAAAAAGTCATTGGATGCAAAATTTTTGAAAAAATATATTCTCGTGGGGTAAAATTTTGGTTGACGGTATGGAGGTATTTATAATGAAAATAAGGATCAAATTTAAAAATAAAAGTGGACACATTGCTATAAGGGATTCATCAATCAAAAGTATATGTGGGAACACCATGAATTTAGATCAAACTTTTTTTGGTCTAGAGAGAGAGGGTCTCCCTTCTCTCTAGACTTTCCTCACCCAAACCCTAAATCGACCCCTTTCTTCCTCTGGTCGTCGCCGGTGGCTCTCATGGCTACGGCCATGACAGTCACCGGTGGTTGTCTCTCACTTCCAACCTTCGTTTTCCTTGCTGTGTGTAGCCTCACCTCTCCGGCCTTTGGTTTTCTCTTCTCCTCCGGCGGCGAAAGTTCCGATTCAGGTGGGACGAGTTTTCTTCATTGAGATTGATGATAGGGATCTGGTTCTTCTCGGTGTTTTGGCCCCTCTTCTTCGCTTGGGACTCGTTTGCACGCGTCGGGGCTTGCTTTTTCCAGTTCTACCCCCCGCCTCTTCTGTTCTCGAGTTATCCGGGCCTCGCCGGAATGGCGAGGGGTTTAGCCGTGTTTTGGCTTCGTTTTGGTGGTTGGGTGTTGTGGGAGGGGCTTCTCTCGGCGCTGCTTCAGATCTGAGTTTGCGGGGGCTGCTTCTCTTCTTCCCCACTTGCTTCGGTTCTCGGTAAGGAATTTTCAAGATCCTTCTCGTTCTTTGTAACTCCTTCCATACTAGATCTGTCTGTATGTCGTTTTTTGACTACTTCTCTCCCTTTGGGTCGTCGGCCTGGTGTTGGCCACCGACAAGATCTCGTGAGATCTGAGAGTACAGATCTTGTATTTCTTCTTCCCCGTCATTTCTATGGATCTGACCATCCCATCTCTTTCCCTTATTTTCTAATTCTTCTTCCTCTCGTTCCCATGGGGGACGAGGCCCAACTTCTGGTGTTGGCCAAGTTGGGTTTAGCCTAACGACGCTTGGAAGATTGGAGGATTAGGGACTTTGAGTTTGGTTCGGTTCCTTAGGGTAAGGGGAAGTTGTTCTGGAATTTCATGAAAATGGATTCTGGGTTATTGGTTGGTGTTGTATTGGGGAGGTTGTTTGGATTTTCTTGTCACTAGGAGCTGGGTGAGGTGTGGTGTAGAGAGTTGGGTGGAGGAGCTTTGCTGTGGTGGTCGGCGGTGCTGGTTTGGGGCATTTTGGATCGTCTTCTTCGCTTTACTCGTGGTGTTTCTGTGGTTTTTGGTTGTTGGTCGGTTCTCTTCGGTGTTGCGCTTGGAGTTCGGTGTCGGTTGCCCTGTTCCGGGTGGGTTCGCGCGGGGCTCGAGGAGGGCGAGGGTTTTGGCAAGGTTTTTTTTCTCGCTTTTTAGTTTCTGTTTATTGTTGGGCCTGTTTATTGCCATGTTAGCCCACTTGTTGGGTTTGTTTCGTTTGTTGGTTGAGCGTTAAGCTTTCATTGTTGTACTTCATGTATTTTCTGGGTAACTGACCTTGTTGTAGTTTGGTGTTTGTTATCACCCCTTGTTGGGTGTTGGTTCCGAGACAGTTACGACTGTACTCTTGTTTGTATTGAGGCTATGTCTTATCCTTCTGCTACAATTTGTAGCAGTCGGATTTTATAGAAAAAAATTGCTGATCAAAAAAAAAAATCAAAAGTATCTGTTTGGGCAAATCGTTCTTATAGTGTATTGATTAGACTCTTGACTTGGATTTCTATACATGATACATTCTATAACTTGTTTACTAGTTTCTCAATATTCTTACATCGGTCCTTATCATCTTATTTCAGTTGACGCTATATGTACTATTGTAGATTTTGTATATGTTTCCAATGAGCTCCTGGTAACATGTAGATTTACTTGGACCATTAAGGCAAGAGCTTAATTTGTATGTTAAGGCCCTGATTTACATCTTTTCCATGTGGGATTTAGAGTCTTATAACTCTTGACATCTACCCCCACGTGCAGGTTGCTGAGTAGCACGTGAATCGTGCGGTCCTAACCCGATAACTAGATGGCCAAGCCATGTTTAGGTAAGGGTGAACCAAGCTCTAATATCATGTTAAAACTCAACCCTCCCGAAAGTTCAAGATGCTAATAGAATTTGTAGTGCAAAGCTAATTGTAATTAAAAAAATCTACAACAAAGTTTATTTGTCTAAATGGTAACAATTTGGTCTTGTAACCTGGTTGACGGAAATTCAAGTCTCGTCATTTGTATAAATATAAGAAGACATGTATATAGAAAACCTTGTAAGAAACGTTAACTCGAGAATATCACTCAGATCCGGGGATAAAAATCAATGTGATTCAATCCACAACAAACACCAATACTCCAACAATCCAACCATAAACCCTAAAATCTAGTTGACAATGACAAATATTTGAATAAGTGAATAAATACCAAACAACTCATACAATGTAGAAAACAAACCCAACACAATGACCTAATGGATCATGGGCCATCTAATAGTCTTGGGCCTAACTTTAAGCCCAACACACATGGAGCCAATATCTCTACACTAATTAGATAGAAATTTTCCAGCTTGCATCTGACAAGATATACATATAAGAGAATGAAACAAGAAAAAGGTAAAGTGACAATTTGATTGGACTTCTCTGAGTTTGTATCCATTCAAAGGAGACCCAGCAATGAGAATATACAGTATACAAAGTGTGCACCCAAGCTAAGCTATAATCTATTATCTATATATATGTAGTGTTCTAAAAAATCCCGACTAAGCTCTGTCTAGGCGTCCGCCTAAGCGCTATTTTCATGTTAGCCGATCCGATTAACTCTCGATTATTTCACGATTAATCTCCATTTAGTCCCCGATTAATCCCCAAAAGACCATAACTGTCCGACTAGCGCCTAACGATTTTTAGAACCTTGTCCATATGTCTCTATGTCTTTTTCTTTCATTTATCATATATTGAACCGTTTGTTTTGTTGCCTTTGTTTCTAACATGATGTATTTGTGTCACGTGCTCTTGTGTCCCAATAACATTATAAGTGTTTTCTTGAGAGAGAGGGAACATCATTTTCTTATCCAACCCTAGTATGGTATTGTTAGGTACTTCATATATGAAAAGCATGGTCTCTTTCATGGTTATTAGTATCATACATTGGATTTGAAGTCATCAAATGTCACATGCCATCTTCTAAGACTTATCTGGTTGACAATTACAGGTACCTAGGTTTATCATTTGCTTGTGGAAATGGATTAGGAAGAGGTAGTATAAGGCAAAGAAGATAGGTTTTGTGAGGATTTGCTTTAAAAACCGGTCTATTAATTTAGGACGTTCTGTCCTTGTTATATGTTCTTCATTTTCATTACATCAATATCGAGTCTGAAAATTGAAAAATTTATCACGAAGATCGTTCACAAAAAATAGTAAAGGTTTGAGATCATTACTTCATGCTGCTCCATACTAAAAATGCATAAATCAGTAAAGTATAAATATAATTTTATGACATTTACCTTCACAATTTTTAATGATTTAAATATTATAAGAGCTTTTATGTATAATAATCAAAACTTGGACTTCTCCAAAATATAAAGCTCAACTTTTTTTTTCCTAAGCTGATAACTATAGATAAAAAATAAGTTTGTTTTATCCAAAAAAACTCAAAGAACGTTTGTTTCAAACATTAAATTAACAAATAAAAGAACATGTTTGACCATATAAATTATCCAAGTTTCACACTTTAAATATAATGAACTCAAGAATATATTTCAACCATATCGATCATTAAGAATAGATACTCTTTACCCCCTAAACAATAAACATTAGGGAATTATCATCATAAAAAGAAGCTTAAGTTTTCGAAAAGAGGTGTAGAAGTGAGCGACGGCCAGGGCTTTGTGCGTGCCGCTGTTGCTTGCTTGTTTCCAGACGTGATCTCAGTCAAAGGTATGACTTGTTTGGTAGGGCTTGATTGGGTCAGGCTATTGCCTCTCTTGATAGTGTTCCTGTTATGGGATCGGGAGCAGTTTGAAGAGATGCAGACGCAATTGGAGTTGGGAAGAGACGACGATGGGGAGTTTAACGGCAACTTGACGGTGGCGACATCTTCTCTCTCCAGCAGTCACGAGACCGGTGATCTCTTTTCCGGCTCGTTGAGTAAGTCCCCTCCTTCTTGGTCGACGTTGGGTCCGGTCTGGACCTCGGTGGCGGCAGAGGTGGGGCAAGTCCGCTCCGCACAGGCGGTAGCAGGTACTCCTCCGCTGACTTCATCGGCGGGGGAAAAGGGACCGTCTTTTGGGGTCTAACGGGGATTCCACGAGTCCCCGGTCGTTGAACTTCGGCACGAGGACCTCGTCATCGTCTACCCCGAGGGGTGGTGAACCAAGGAGGGGTGATACATTCGATCTCTCGTCCAGGGGTGGGGCTGATTCAGGCCGACGAAAGTGACACGGAAACAGTGGCAGCGTCTAAGGGGAGGCGACGACGTGACGATTCAGATTCGTTTAGGGCTCGGAAGTAGAGCACAGAGGGGATGGGCTTCCATCCCCCTAAAATGGGCCTCGGGCCATTTGAGACCTTATCTCAGGCCTAGGAACTCCAAAGTTGGGCCAGACTTGGGTCAGGGAGGCCCGGTTCACAGTTGGACCGGACAATTGGACTGACCATACCTTATCGGGTAGAGTCCCTGGCCCAAAAAGAATACTTGCGAAGCCGGGCGATCCGCCCCACAACCGGGTCAGATCCACTTGGTCAGACAAGGCATCACAGTCAGCGACAAGGGGCTTTATGCACCCTCGCCTCGCCGAATGAGTCCGAGGTGGTCTAGAGAGGGGTCAATCGGTTACACCGCCTCTTTGGACGTAAGGTGGATGTCACGCCCCAAATCCGGTTTTGACCGGACTCGAGACGTGAACTTGAAGTAATAAATAATTAAAGCAATTCAAAGGAAATAAGTTTTAAAATAATACTCCGAAATACATAAATCCGATAAAATGAGTCAACAGCTCATACAAACCAGTAATAAAGTGTTTAGCTCAAAATAAACGGTACGTCTCTAGACACGCTAGCCTAGGGCTCTTGCTAGCTCCCAAGCATCGAGCATCCCGCTAGCACAAATCCCGCTCAAGACCTGAAAAACAACAAGGTAAAAGGGGTGAGCTTTCGCTCAGTAGGAAAAGTAGTTAAGGTTATGAACATCCGTTCACCACCACGAGTAATCGTCCAATTAGGGCATACTAGCAAGGCATAACTACTAACAACGTCCACGGGAAGTTACCAATCACCAATCCCACTCACAAGACCATAACCACACTTAGTCATCGCACACATCCAATCAACAAGCATACAACACACAGCAGACAAACACATGTCCCATACGGTAGTTCCCCAACGTCACCGGTTGCACACAACCACTTATATCGTACCAGACCACACAACATCGGTCCCGATATCTTCCCGTCACACAGACTCAGGGCATTACTCACCACACGTACCAGACTGGCACACACCTCGGTCGGACATCTTCCCGGACCACAGGTCATTGGGGTACTGATCACGCCATCCTTGGCCTCGATACCCTACACCGGAACTATCCCTCGGTGTGGGTATCATACCGGTTACACCTCCTCTTGGAACACACATCAAGAGCATAACACGCATCATAATGCCATAATTCGACCACGGTATACCAACCGAGCCAACTCACCATAACACATGACATCGGTCTATCACTCACCCGATCATATCACAACCAATGGTTCACATCACATCATGCATGACACACTTGCCCAAACATAGCAACACATGCTACACCGAGTATAACCTATCATGCTTCTCAATCTAGCAACGACTAAGTCACACATCATGCATCTCAATCAAAGATCATGGCATTTCAATCAACACGCAACCTAAGGGCTCGACATGGCCCGCATGCATTTCTACAGCACAACAATCCCATACGTACGGCTCGACATGGCACGCAAGCTATCCCTCATTCCACTCGTTCCTCACATCCTAATCATGCAATTCTAATCATTAAAACAAGTAATTGCAACCTATATGCATACTAGTAACTTTCCGCAATTAAACCGGTATTCGCTACTTTCCCTACCTCAAAAGCACTCCAATCATAGCTGCGGATGACCTGGCTAGCTTCCTCCTCCACTTCACGAGATCCAAGGGTCTCCTCCTCCGTCAAGCTCGGGTCCAAAGTCTTGGATCACAAAACAATTCGCGAATCAAGAGTAATTCACAAAGGTTTAAAGAAGAAAACATTCCCAATTAACCCCAAAAGGACCCGGTTATAGATAACCGTCCCAATTACTTGAAATCCAACAAAATGGGCCCAAAAGGCCCAAATCAGGCCTGTCACGGTTCGGGTCACGGAGCCTTGATGGGCTCCGCCACGGATCTGGTCAGAGATCCGTGGTCCACGCCGTCACAGTTCTCCTCACGGTGCCGTGACTGACGCCGTCACGGTCTCCCTCACGGAGCCGTGACGTCTCCCGTCACGGTGCCCGTCACGGATCTGTGACGGGTCTGACACTGTTCACCTTCTTCTTCCTCCAGCTTCGATTTTCCACGAAATTAACCCTCAAAATCTCCATTGATGACCTCCTACAGCTCCAAAACATACCCTAAAACGTCTCTACTTCAACACCCATCATGGGTCTTCATCAAAACCACAACAAATCAAATTAAATCCATCATGCAACCTCTTTTTCTCTCAAAAAATCATCATCCAACATCAAACTTCAAATAACCAACCAAGTTCATCATTTCTCCTCAAAACCCATGAACCAAAAATCATCAAAAATGAAAAAGGATTAGATGCTCACCCGTGAAATGGAAAGGAGATGAAGAATCAAGTGTTTTTGATGAATTTTGAGTAGAAATCTCTCCAAAAATCAAGCCTTTTCCTCCTTTCTTCCTCCTCAAGCTTCCAAGCTTCTCTTCTCTCCCTTTTCTCTCTTTATTTTCGGCCAAGTAGTGAAAGTGAGCTGAAATTGTTGCTCCAAAACCCTTAAAATCCCACTTTGTAATTACCCATTTGCCTTCATTTGTCTAAAAGCCCTTTAGGTTCAAATTTGGAGTATAATGGTCTTTCTCACCTTGTTTCTTCTCACCCAATCCACTTTGGACACTTGTCCATGTGAGGACCACCCCTCTTCTTAGGAAAATCCAGCACAAGGTTAATTAATTTATTTAGGACCAAGGTTTGATCGAAAATGACCGACATTTGACTTTTCCATAGTTATAGTCATTTGAAAGGAAACAGCACAATTAAGCTAACCGTAACGACGACTAAGCTTTTTGGGCACCAGAAAGGTCCCGAATGACTCCCGGAGTCATCGGTTGACTTTTCCAACAAAAAGTCAACTTTCGCCGAAAACCTCCGGTTCGACCGGGATCGACCGGGGGCGGTTCTTACAGTGGAAGCGGTACCACCAAGAACCCGCAAGGCACTTTCCTACCAGTTCAGAGGTTAGTGATCCCTCGTTTTGGAGTCTTACCATTATCATTCAAGGGAGGACGACGCACGCTGACAAACTGGGGGAGTACTCTGTCCACCACCATCTGTTAACGATAAGGGGCTTGTTTTGTCCTAGCTTCTGCCAGTCTGGATTCGCTGTATCGGTGTCAATAGATGCTACCGCAGCATCACCCTTCAGACGCTTTCAGAAAGTAGCCGATGACTTGAACACTTTAGTTTTCTGCCTGAATATCCTCCATTACGAAAACTCGCTTTATTTCTGTTATTTAGTTTCGGGTGTTTTATTATTCTCCTGTTTTATAAATATTTTTTTATTATTTAAAATACCAATGGTTCATGCTAAAAGATATAAACATTAGGGAACGTGTGTATCGGGCTCGTGTAATAATGTAATATTGTAGTAACTAGTTTAATATGATGTCTTATCATTGACATAGCTCGATTTTTGTTGTTGTGTGTACTTTTAACCACTCTCTTCATGTGTGTGCTAGAGTATGTATGTTGTGGATGGTGGTGGCTAGTTGTAGGTTCAAGTAATGATTGGATGGAAGGAATTGAAGTTTAACAGAAAAGGGATCCAATAGAGTGAAACATCAAACATCCAATTGAAGGAGATGGGAGAATTGACATGTCATTTCTTGTCAATAAAAGAAACTGCCAATACATTCTATTTCTATTGGGGAATTCCAGCTGTGGAGTGCCAGAGTCTGTACATGCATAGAGTAGCTCAAGTGAGGTTGGTTTGATCATCACCGATAACTGGTCGTAGACACACAACCACGACGTCCACCACAAATATTCATCATAACTTTTGTCGTATGGGGGACTCGTGGTATATAGGGTTGGGCAAATATCCGGTCGTCATCGAAAACCGATCATCACCATCCGTTCTCATCACCGGAATCATCCGAACCGGTGTCATCGGCGACAATTATGGTTAAAAAAATACCAACCCGACAATATTTTGGATGGGTACGATTTTTTATCTTCCAAACCGGTAAAAAACCGACCGACCGGCTTTAAGTGTGTATATAAAAAAAGTTTATGTTTTGTTTTACTAATTTGATGCTTATAGTATTACAAGAGGTTTAAATTAATTGTTGACACTAATATTAGATTAATAGCTTATCAAAGATAAAACGTAAGAGATTGGTTTATTTTTAATCATTAATTTGCCTATAAACAATTATGTTGTAAGTTGGTTGTTCAAGTTAAAATAAATTGAATGTTGACACTACTATTAATGAATTTATTTGATTTTAAAATTCAAAATTTATTTCACTTTAATGAATTCAAATTCAAATCCTTTTATTTGAATAAACATACATTATAATCTTTTATTTATTGTTTGTATTTAACGAGAAGGTTTTTGTTTTTAAAGATTATTAAACACTTTTTAAAATATGTTTTTTTTATGTAATAGCTTAATAGAAAATTACTAGTAATAACTAATTGTGTTTTTGTTGTAAATTGATTTTATTGTTTTAGTTGTTTCAAAAATTGATATTTTTTTATTTTGGGCTTTAATTGAAGGCCCAAAAGAAATCCCAATGGGCGCGTTAAAAACCGTAACCGACCGGCTCTTTGACTTTTCAAGTTATCCGTTGGAACCCGGTGCGGTGTCGGTTATGGATTTCAAGTAACCGGTCCACCCAGTTTGGGTTACAGATAATGAAAATATTGTCGGGCCTCGGCTGATGCCCACCCCTAATGGTAGTATCCTGTAACGACACCAATCGGAAAGTCGTTATGGATTTGACTCATTAACATCCAAACGACTAATCGATAGTCCTGTGATGCGGCAACACATGTACTCAATAAGTTTTTTATTCTACCATACATCCTATAGAATCACCATCGGGTGAATTTGTAGAATAGCCTCCTTTAATTTTATTTGTTCACTAGCCTTCATCCAGTAATTTATTGTTGTCTAGCCTTCTTTTTTTCAATATTCCCATTTCACCCTTTTCTGAAATTTAAATTTCTCCCCCTAAAATTTAAAAATTTCCCCCATTTTAAAAATTCAAGTTTCATCCACTTTTTGAAGACCATATTTGGTCGGTTGACCATGGAAATTTGGTCAAATGACCATGGTCTTGTCGGAAAGTGGCCGGCCTAATAAAGTCACCCGCCGGAAAAGTGGTCGGTAGACCTAAAAAAAATTGAGGCAAAAAGTGGCCTAAAAAGTGGTATGTAGACCAAAAAAGTGGTCGGTAGACCAAAAAAAGTGGTCGGTAGACCTAAAAAATGGTCGGTCAACCCAAAAAAAGGCCGGAAAGGTACTCGGCCGACATAAAAAGTGATCGGAAAAGTAGCCGGTGGATATGAAGAAAGAAGTAGGAGAAGATGATAACTTCGTGGCGAGCTCGACGTACACTATGGTTGAAGGTAGGAGAAGATGAAGAAGAAAGAAGTTGAAAAGATGGAGTTGAGAGAAAAATGAGGGAGATGAGAGTGTTGGGAAAAGATGAGGAAGATGGAGAGTGAAAGTGTTGGGAAATGATGAAGAAGATGGATAGTTAAGAGAATGAAAGTGTTGGGAAATGATGAAGAAGATATGCAGTTAAGAGAGAAAACGTGTTGGGAAATAATGAAAAAGATGGAGAGTTAAGAGAGAGAAAGTATTGGGAAATGATGAAGAAGATGGAGAGTTAAGAGAAAAGAAAGGGATAAAAGAGTATTTTCATATGTTTTGCTGTAAAAAAGTAAAGTTAAAGTAAAAGGTAAAAAAAGTGAAAACTAGTGAACAAATAAAATAAAATAAAAAAGGCTATTCAACCAATTGATTCCTCACCATCCTACCTCATTTTTATTCACATCTCTCTTCATCCAATTTCTAAAAATTCTTCCTTTTATGGCCAACAACAATTTTCGAGTCAATCCTTGATGATATGGTGTTCATCGGACTCTTGGATGAAAATGAGTTTTACTCTCAAATATGATCCCTAGGCTCGCTCATCCAACCCATCAAATCGTCCCAGCATTTCTACATGTTGTCGCAACCTTCCTAATAGGCGTCTTCCAAGCTCTCGAGGAGTTGCCCGAAAAAATCAACCACGCCTACAATTCTAAGGATGAAGCTTTATTGAGAAGGAACGATTGACACGGGGCTGGTTCAATCATTCTATGGATATCGCATTGGGGGGAAGGGAAAAACGACCAAAGCCTACTAGGCTCTAGTCGCAAAGGAGGTAAAAAGACTAAGGCAATCAGATGACCCTATTCGGTTGTGGAAGAATTGTAAGGAACACTGGCATTAAGTGAACAAAAAGGTTCAAAAATTCCAGGGTAATTGGGCGCGCATCGCGGACGCTTACCATGAAGGGGTTCTTCCACCTATCATTCTGAACTTAGGCACCCATGGTTGACTTCAAGTTGAGTCGAGATTAGTTTTTAATTATCTCTTGTTCGTTTATGTGTGTTTGCGTTTATCCTTTATGACAAAACCGACTATACCTCGATTACAATTAGAGGATTAGTTTGGAGGATTATTTCCGAATTGTCTGCTCTCCCACTACTCTTCTCTAAATTTATCTAAAAGTTTTCAATTAATAATAGAACATCAAGGTTGGCCACGTTTCTACTCTCGAGCATAAACACATGTATCGGTGATCTTGACTACTAAAACGGTATTCTCCTAGAGCTCCTACCTAGAGTCCTATGACATCTTTTGTGTTTCTGTATTTCTTGTTGTTTACAGTAATTATTCTCTTTTAGTCCCACAATGTTTTGACTTTCAAAATGTTTATATTTTTCACCTTAGTTACAGTTTGTGGATCTTTTCCGGTGATCATTTTTCTAATGTGTGCCTTCAGGATCTTATTATTAATATATTGTGTCTTAAGTTAAAAAAAAATATAGAAAAATGTGCACTTTATGTTCAGAGTTAAGAAGCAACAAAAACAGATAAGAGCTCCTCCTTTCTCAGCCGACCCTAAGGCTCCCCACCGCTCTTGGCGTCCTCCTTCTTGGGCCCCATCCCACCCATCCACTTCCGATCGATCACCACCACCACCTCCTCGCCTTTCTCATCCGGTGATCCATAGGTGTCGCCGCCTCCGCCACATTTGTTGTCTCTACTGGATCCGACGCCATTGTCCTCTCTGTCTTGGATCCTTTCCCCTAACTAGCCTCCATCGCCTTTGATTCCGCCTTCGCTACATCCACCTCCCTGGCCTCCATCGATTCATCTTCCTCAATCGCTTCCCCGATTTTGGGACATTATGATCTACTGCTTTTGTTTTGTTTTCTTTGATTATCTCCTTTTTGTAAGGTAATAATATTGCAGATCGTGGTACGCTAAGGAGGAGGAACGTCATAGTGAAACTAAGAAAAATAATCACACACAATAAAAAAAGTCTCGCCTCACGCGCGGTGTTTTAGATCTCGCGTTTGCGAGCCGCCACCCTCGTCCTCGCGTGTGGGATCGATCCCCGTCTCCGGTGGGCGTCGTCTATCGCGATTCCGGACTACGTCTGGCTGTCTAGTTTTTGGCCGGCGTCGCCTTTCGTTCGGTTGATGCTGTCATTGGTTGGGTCGGTGCTGGACTGTTTCAGGGTCAGCGATTCCTCTCCGAGAGTGTGCCGAATCTGCCATCGGCGAAAGTTTCCAGTGGAGGTCGTCAATCAAGGTCGCTGCTGTTTATGGCGTCTCAGGTTCGAGATGCAGGTCAGGGCAGTTGAGTGATTCTGTGCGACAACAGCGCAGGCATCAGTGAGTCTCTGTTCTGGTTGTGTGAAACTGATTTTGAACTTGCGTTTCCGGTCGTTCGTGTGGAGTGTTGAACGACTTGCTGTTTGGGTAAATCAGAGGTTCAAAGCTACATGGCTCAACTCTCTTTTGCCTCCTTCTGTTCGATATTGCTCTCGGCTTATGGATCCTACTACAAGATTGTTTCTCTCGTGAAGAAGTCTACGGTCCGTACTCATAAGAGGCCTAAAGCCCGTACATATTCATCTTTGGAGGAGGATTTTCTCCCGATCAAATCTCGTCGATTTAAGCGACGACTCAAAAAGACTCCGGCTGCGAGGAAGGTTGCTATAAAACCCACTTCGTTCTAAAAGGGTATCTAACTGCAATTTAAAACGTGGGGGTTTGTTTTTGCAGCAAGTTTGTAAAAAAAAGAAAGAGAAATCAAAAAAATTTGGTTTGGGTGAGACTGGCTGGGCCTGACCCACGTTTGGGCCTGAACCAAGCGAGCCCACGCGACGCGCGCAGGCCCGGATGGCCCAACTCGCGCAGTCCGAACTCTAGCCATAAAAGGCTCGGCGTCGCTTCAAATCTCTGTTCACGCACGAGTCCCGAGGCCTTCCTCTCTCAGCGCGCACCCCTCTCTTGACTCCCTCTCCAACTCCCGTCGCCGCCATCGTTTCCGGCCATATCTATCGCCCTTCTTCCTCCTTCACCACCTAAAACTCCTCCCTCTTCTTCACCCGACGTCCTCTCTCCGTCAGAACCCAGAGAAAACCCTCGCTGCTCCCTCTTCTCCTTCCTCTGAGACTCAACCCCAAACAGCCGTCGCCGACGGAATCGAGCCCCACCGTGCCTGAACCAGACAGAGCTTTCAACGGTGAGTCGTTCCTCACCAGATCCACCTTTTCCCCCTCCTTCTCGCTGCGATTCGAGAGCTCCAGGCTCATTTGGGGTCAGAGAAGGTCGGAGAGCGTCGTCGGAACTCTCTGAGCTCCAGATCTGCGACTCACGTCGCCGACGAGCCTTTTTGGCCGTCAGATCTAGCCGGGAGGGTTCGGGTTTCGCCCCAACCACTCTTCCCATCGAGTTGCCGAGCCTCTGGCACCTTCACCACCGTCAAGACCGTCGTCGAACTCCCCGTCGCCGTCGCCGCCGTCGTCGCCGGAGCTGAGCCGGAACCCCAGCACCGACAGAACTGGATCTGACCCAAGCTGGACTTCGGGCTTGGGCTTGGAACCGAACTTGGGCCAGAACCGAGTTTGGGCCTTAGGCCCGGACTTGAGTTGGGTCTTGAACTAGAATCTGGACCCGGGTTCGGGCCAAGCTCGAGTCGGTCCTGGTTTGGATTCGGATCCGGGTTGGGTTTGGATCTGGTTTCCGGGCTCGGGCCGGGTTTCGGGTCGAACTCGGGTCGGCCGGGTCAAACAGTCATATTAAATAATTTAAAACTAAATCGGATACTTTTTGGACTGATTGATTGGATTAAAAAGACGAACTGTTAATTTAAAGAACTGGTCAATCTGGACCCGAACTGATTTTGGATCGTTTATCTGTAAACCCAGACTCAGAGCTAGACTTCGCCCGAGAGCTTGGACTTCGCCCGAGAAGACGAAGACCACTCCGGAACCCGTGTGAAGAACGGAGGAGAGACTGATCGACTTTACAGCAGAGTGTCATTAGAGGAAGACCACAAGGTAGGGAAAGTCTTAACTTCTCGTTTAAATAACGCTTAGTATGCCTATTAGGTTAATAAAATCGGAAAGGTCCTAGAATTGCATATAGGATGCGAATAGCTAGAATAAATGTCTTTCAATTACTAATAACCGGATGTGTCTAGCAAGCATGCTTAGGATGAAAATCACTAGTGTAGCTCGCTTTCAATACTTGGGAATTGATTTACTGGTAGAGAGGCCGTGATGAGCCCCCGGATTAGTTGTGTTAGCTTCACATGCTTTGTTTGATAGTCATTAGGATAATCAAGAGTCTAATGAAACTAGTGTAGCTCGCTTTCAATACTTGGGAATTGATTTACTGGTAGAGAGGCCGTGATGAGCCCCCAGATTAGTTGTGTTAGCTTCACATGCTTTGTTTGCTAGTCATTAGGATAATCAAGAGTCTAATGAAACTAGATTGAATACATGCTTGAGTTCTTGGATGATCGAATGCATGCTTGAATGATTGAATGGTTGGATGGATGATCGAGTATGACTGATTGTGCCAAACGGTACGATCAGGTGATCGATGGACCGATGAATCGTGATTGGTAAGTATTATGGTAAGCGTGATTGTGGGTATGAATGACGTGTGGTGTGTATTGATGAATCTGTGACTTTCTGAGTTTAATTGGTAGACCCTGCAAGGTATTGGTTGTTAGATCATGCGGGATAATGATTAGTAAGCCCTGCAGGGTGTTGTTTGGTAGATCCCGTGGGATAACGATTGGTAGGCCATGCGGGGTATTATTTGGCAGATCCTGTTGGATAAAGGTTATGGACCCTGCGGGGCATGGGTTATTGAGCCTGCGGGCAATGGTTATGGACCCTGCGGGGCATTGGTTATCGAACCTGCGGGCAATGGTTACGGACCCTGCGGGGCATTGATTATCGGACCCTGCTGGGCAATTGGACGGTTTACCCTGCGGGGATTGATTACTTGTTATTTCACCCAAGTGTATGCGTCCCGCGGGAGCAGTACCTTGGTTCCCTATGACATATGGTCATTTGGAGACGTTTCCGAGAATCCCAATGATAAGCGCCCTCCGGGGTTGTTACCGGTAGCCCGATGTTATGCGTCTCCTCTAGACCGAGGGAAAATCCGACATGACACAACGAGTATTGTGGATCGAATGGTGGCGACTTCATGTCCCACGGCATTAATTGAACACCATACCCTTCATTGATTATTTAAGAAATGCATTGATTTCCTTATTTTCCTATGATTATTGTTGACTCTTTGAAAGTGTTAACGTTCTTCGTATTTGAGATTTGAAATAAAATTGTGAAGTCCTATTGTTGAACAAAAAGGGTAACCTGGTTATGCATTTTCCCTACTGAGCGTAAGCTCACCCCTATCTGTTTATGACTGTTTTACAGGTTGGCGTGATGATTAGTGGACTCGAGGCTCGGGAGCTTCTAGGGTCCGGGTGCTTAGAGACGTCAGTTGTATTTTGTGGTTATGAACTTTTGTGAAAGAGTTATTATGACTTTTGTAAACCTTTTTGTTGGAGGATTATTTTATAAGTATGGATTTGGAGACTTTTTACTGAAGTAAAGTTGGATGATTTTATTGGTTTTATGATTTTTATTATTATAATTGCTTCATCCTCAAGTCACATCTCGAGTCCGGTCAAAACCGGATTTGGGGTGTGACAGTTGCCAAAGAATTGGGTCCTGATTCAGCGGCGCCTGCGACACAGATCTCTCCATCTAGTAATTGTAGGAGGAATTTGGATTCGGTTTCAGCTAGGGTTGATGAGCATGTCAAAGCCCTTATAGGCGTTATGGAGAAGCAGACGGATTCCGCTGCTAAGCAACCAGTAGCTTCAAGGTGTGTTCATCAAACCCGGACAGTGAGGAAAGATAAATACTCTGAACAAGAGGACGAGGTGTTTGTGAGTAATTTACCGTTTGAGTCATCAGAAGATTGGACTCGGAATATTTTAAGTCCTTTTAGTACGATTACGTCCTTGAGTGTTCCTAAACGACCGAGCCGAAATGGTAGATACTTCGGTTTCATTCATTTTGATTCCAAAGGAGCAGCGGCTAAAGCGATTGAGGTTTTAAATGGTTTTAAAATCGATGGGTATATTTTATTTGTCGTTGTGGCGTGGCATCGCCGGTCGGAATTGGAGCTGAAACCAAGATCTGCAACTCAAAAGGTTGACTGTGTTTCTGGGGTTCAGAAACAAAGTAACTTTGGGAAGAATTTGGTTGAGCTCATTTCATCGGCAGAGGATGCAGACATCTTGAACTCTCAAGTGCAGGAGAATGATGGGGTTTCTGTAGGCCTTTCCGGAGACTCTTCAGAGTTAGCTGTGCACGATGATGATATCGATCAAGCGGCTTCAAATTCGGATGAGAATGAAAACCGTGATTCTGGGGATCACGATGTTTACGCTGATTCCGGGGACCGTGATACAGTTGAGGACAATTGCGTTGTTTGTGGATCGACTCCTGTATCATCTGGGCTTGTTCAAGCTCAGTCCATTCCAGTTCAGCCCGTGTCGCAGGTGCTGGATCCGGCTCATGCTTCAGATACTGTTGGAGCAAGTGTTGATGTGTCCACAGGCCAACCGTCGCAACAGATGGAATATCTGTGGAAGGACGCGCTCATCAAGAAGCGGGTGAGTCGCCCTCGTAAGCATTTAACGGAATTCTACACTATGACGTGTAAATAAAATGTCTCGAATCGGGAAAGATATGTTCGTCCCGTTGACATTGGGAAACAGGTTGAGCAAGTCCGGAATGGAAAAACTCAAGTCATAGCTTCGTCACATGGTACCGACGCATGGACCACACTTCGTGAGTTGGCTGCTAAAAAGAAGGATGCGACGCCTCAACGTTGACCTCGAGGTTTGCGGGTTTTTCTATTTTCTGGTTTGATCCCTGTTTTCTTTTTAAATAAAGGCTTGGCCTTTTGGCTCCTTTGCTGGAGTCCCTTTGTAATCGTTGGTAGCCACCCTGCTTCTTGAATCAGGGCATTCCGTTTTCTTTTTGAAATCGGTCTTATTATTAAATTTTCGAGCTTACCAAAAAAAAGGAGGAGGAACATCCCATTCCTTGATCCCACTCCTTTTTTCCGGATACCTCCTTGACGGCCGGCATCCTCCCTACCTCTACCCACGGATCTCCTGCGCATGATCAACATGTCATCTATACAACAAAATCCGTCTGAGTCGAGCCGGGAAAAGATATTTGGATATTCCATGCATATCATAGTCTGAATAGGGAGCCTACCCTACAAATTTACCTGGATTAGCCAGGTAGTTATTTACATAACGAGTGTTCTGGTCGAACCTAACCCGATAATGGCCAAAACGATACCCATTATAATATCGACCCTGTAATTATTATCATTAATTAATTGTTATACTAAAAAAAAATATTATGTACACTTTCGTTATTATGTTTAAACACGGTTTGCACTATATAATTTTTTTTTGATCGGCAAGACATATTTAAATTGATAAACCTCTTTTGAGGAGAAAGAGGAACCAAAAACAACCCAACTCCTACCCCCAATCAATCATATGTTGATTATATGAAGTAAGGAGGAGGGGAAACTAAACAAAGAACAAATACAAAGACAAACAACAAAGGAGAAAAAAATGCATCTTGTGTGTGACGAGAGGCGTGCTTGACTCATGTTCGAGGGCTTTGAGTGCTTGTGGAGGTGTAAATGTGTAATGTATGTTGATCAATGTATTGAGTGGTGTTGAGGATGTCCTAATGTAACGATGAGTTGGTCGGGAACTGGGCCAATGCTTGTTGTGTTGTGAGCCAACCACGAATTGCTTGCTGGGCTATGTTTGAACATGAAATGAATTTGCACTTGTTGTGTTGTGTGCAAACACTTTGATGGACTAGGCAGGAAACATTTGCTGAGTAGTTGCAGAAACAAGGTAAAGCGGAGGTTGTTTATCCACCTGAATGGTTTTGTTCGGGACCATCATGACCTTGCTGTTGCAGGTGCTACTACCCTTTTGCAGTCTCTCAAGCTACTACTCATCAAACTTATCCTCACCAAATAATTGGATTCAATCACAACGAGCAAAAAAAAACACAGTACCACCGGCTCTGGCCCATCCAGACCGACCTTGCCCAAGATCCGACCCCGCTGGATGACCCGAACTGGCCAGACCGGGCCGGACCCCGCCCAGAAGCATCAACCAAAACACGCAGCCGCCAACACGATCTGAGCGAACCCCAACTCACCGAGGTTGGCAACCGGCGAGAACAAGCCCTGGACGACGACAACCTTCGAGAAAGGACCCAAGCACCAAGGGGATGGCAGCCAAGCTCCGGGAAGGGGTCGTCGGCGACGAGGCACGAGCTCCAAGTCGTCACTTAGAATAATTAAAGAGTTGATTTTATACCTATTAAAAATTTATTAATGATATTTTTATAATATCTCAAAATTAAAAAAAGCTTCGTAGCAGCAAAGGAAAAAACCTGAAAACCTTAGTTGTTGTTGTCGGTGGCGGCTCTCTCCTCTTTGTTTTTCTTGTGTCTTATTTACTTTTTATCCTTCCTTTCTCCTATACAGTTGTCTTGGTCTGCATCCCAATTTAGAATCGTCACATTCGAGTTTCGGTGTTGGATGAAGTCGATATATGCGCTTCCCGTTTGGGTAAAGTCATGTTATGAGATGGCCTTATGAGGGAGGTTGTTTTATGGGCGAACCTTATGGGGAAGTTGGTGTTTGCGCCAAAGCATGATCCGCCTTACCGATCAGATCTAAACGCAATCTCATCCATGGGAGGGACATCTCGTATGATTTTGGCGAATAAAGACGACGAACCGGCAAGACCAGAATGCCCCACCACAAAAGTTTTGGGTTTCAGAAGAACTGGTATCGCAAGCTTCGTAGACCTATAGGTGTACCAAATTATATTCTGAACGCTAGGACCTATGATCCTAAGAATTCTATTGTAAGTTGGAGTCATTGTGTTAAATAAAAACACCTATATCACTTCGTTTCAAACAAATAATATCTCAAAATTCAATATTATATTTGAATAAATTCTTTACACGTCCGGGTACATCACAATCAATGTTTTCAGACACCGAATACATGTTCTAAACTAAGATTTTTTTCGTAGGATAGGAACAATATCTTGAAAATACTAAAATCTTTTAACTATAACGACAAAAGAAAGTTTCTTTCAAAACATAAAGGTATAATTCAATCAAACACATGTGTTGAATCCTAATATATTTGCAGCCATGCTTAGGATACAAATGATCATATCGTTTCATGAAACACAAATATGTAGCTACACGAAAAATAAGATATATACCAAAATTGATACAAGATGATCATTAATTAATTACATGGTTTTGATTAAGATGACACTTAATTAAATAATTAAGCAGAACATATATAAATCAACCAAGATAATTTGCAACCATCGACAAAGGAACTAAGCAAAGACCCCCTCTTTTCTTAGGATAAGAACAATGTCCTGAAAATACTAAAATCTTTTAACTATAAAAACCAAAAAAAAGTTTCTTTCATATAAATCCTAATATATTTGTGTTAAAGTCAATCCAACCCAAAATCTTGAACTGATAGGTGTAGGCATAAGATGTATATCAATTGGTCAATTTATCCACCTACTTTCGATGTGGGACTCACACTTCAACACTTCCCCTCACGTGTAGGGCTGGACATCTAGATGTGGGCCATAGCAGAACTGGACATCTGTATATGGACCGGAGACCACAGGGTGGAGGTGACAAACAGGTCATGGGCCGAACCAGCTCTGATACCATGTTAAAGCCCATCCAACCCAAAAGCTCAAACTGATAAGTGGATGCGTCAAGATGTATATCAATTGGCCAATTTATCCACACACTTTCAATGTGAGACTCACACTTCAACACCTTGCAACCATATATAATGATCATATCGTTGCATGAAACACACATATGTAGCTACAAGAAAAATAAGATATATACCAAAAATGATACAAGATGATCATTAATTAATTACATGGTTTTGATTAAGATGACACTTAATTAAATAATTAAGCAGAACATATATGAATCAACCAAGATAATTTGCAACCATCGACAAAGGAACTAAACAAAGACCCCTCTTCTTAAGCTCGGAGCAGTCACTGTCTCTCCCAATAAAATCCATTGCCTTTCTCTCATCATCTACCTGCCCGTAAGTACTTCCTTTGGCCTACCAAAATTTAAACATGAATTCAGGAAAAAGAAGCATCTTTTTAGGTAAGGAATTGAAATGGAACATTCATTGCATGACCAAAGGTATGGTACATTAATAATTGCAAAATTAAATAAGTATTAGCAATTATCTAATATTTTTCATTAATGAGCATACCTTGGACATGCTTAGATTCTTCTTTTCTTTAGGGTTCATAGTCATCACCTCATTTAGATATGAAACCTAAGCCATTGACAAATAATAAATAAATGAATATAATACAGTGCACTACAATACTATATATAACTTATTAAAGGTTGACATGCATATCAAATTAGAAATCATTGTACAATGATTAGTCAAATACATGTAAAAGTCTTATATGCAAGAGCATCTCCAACATAGAGACTCAATCCAAGTTAAAAGATTTAATAATTCGTTACAACGGTTATAAAAGAGCGAATATTAACTAATTATTAGATTTTAGTCGATTCAAGTTAGGAGTGTCAAGAATTTAAAGAGGGATAAAATATTTTCAGATTTACTTCTGAGTCAGACTGTTTTATCTACTTAAATGATATTATCACGTGAGAACTAAGGTTAACCGTTAGGCTGAAGTACAAGAAAACTTAAAATTAAATACGATTTTAGCTTAGCTGTTAAACTTTACTAGGCTATCACTATTGGAGATGCTTTAAACATCTCGACAAGTAATCAAAGTCTTTGTTCATCGGTACATTTATTAAAATGGATCGAACTTTAACAATAATATATGATTCTAACCTTGGGGCTATTGGCAGGAGAACTAGCAGTGTCTTCCAAGGCATCATCAACAAGAACCGGCCCTTTGAAGCTTCTCCTTTTCTTGAAACTCAACTTCTTGCTGTTTTGGCCCAAAGATGACCTAATTGCCAATTTCTGGTCATCGTGATGGTCATTGCTCATCACCTTCTTCCCGGCGGCCGCCGAGGAAGCCGCGTCGGAGACAAGAGAGGTCTCGTAGCCAGAAGCAGAAGAGAGGTTCGAGTGGTTGTTGTTGTTGAGTTCATCACAATCACAATCATCATCAACACCATCCATGTTCTTGGCATAGAAATCTTCAAAGTACATGGTCCAACCACTCTCCTCGACGTCTAGGTCATGAGAGTGATGGTGATCGTTTGTGGATTGGGCATCACAAGAGATTGATAACTTGCTCATAGAGTTCATGGAGTTGTCCTCCATTGATGTGATCTTCTGAAGAAAGAGAGGAAAAGGAAGAGGAAGAAGAAGAAGAAGATGGAGATAGAGAGAAGAAAAAAGAAGAATATTTTTGTTGGACAGTTTTGTATAGAAGACCTTGACATGGAAGCAGTATACATTAACTATATATATAGAAAGAATGAGAGCCAAATAGAGACTGAGCTCAATGACAATGGAATCTTGGAGTGTGGGCCATGATCATTAGGAGTGGGAGAGAAGTTGATTTCATGATATAGAAGAGTGGTTTTGACCTTTGTGGGTTCAAGTTGTAGGTTAGATATATCACTCACTCACAACATAGATTTGCCCCAATTTATATGTTTTATTGGTAAACTTACCTTTCCAACAATTACATTGAATGAGAGACAATCAAAGTCATCAGATAAATTTAATGTATGTTTGTGATTTTAAATAGATATGATTTTAGTATATTCAAAAGTTAAATGTTTGTGTATTAATTTATATTCTTACGGTTAGGGAATACGGGTGTGGGTCGAATCTCCAGTTTTTTCGACCGCCGATTATGTTAGAAATTCTCAAAAACTTATCAAATTTATTGAAAACTGTCGAACAGTGGGTCATTTATATGATTCTTGAATATGACATTGACAGATTCCTTGTCGTTGATATCAACAAAATCGACTGAGTATCTGTCTGCTGAAACGTTGGTCGGCGAATCAGAGGATGACAAATGGCAAAGCGGTTGGAGAAAGAATTTAATTCTTCACCTGATTTCAGCTATAAATAACGACGCCAATGTCGTCTTCTTCACCAACACCAAGTCTGCCACCATTTTCCCATCTGCAGATTCTTCTCCAACGAGTGAGAAGGTCCAAAGGCATCTCTGGCGACCCATTCTGTAGTAGAGACTAAACATGATTCCTCCACGTTTTCCTCCGTCATTTCTTCGTCATCGCAGGTGAATCTCGACTGAAATTACACTTGCATTTTCTCAGCACAACTAGCTGCAGAGTCGCTGATGGCAACGTGCAACCCATCAAAATAGGTGCTCCAAAACCATGGATGACCGCAACCCGAATCTACCACCAAAGTTTTCCGTTGTATGGGACTCCGCTCCCGATTCACAACAGTAATACAGCGACGCCCGAGGTGAAGCCTTTTGGGAAGACCTGTACACCCCATCATCGTTGTCTTCTCTATTTCCAACACCAAACCATGCATCTTACTTCCATACCCCGAGTACGAGATGGTTGCAACCTCTTCCATATCCCATATTATTGAGACTAGAACTTTTTTTTAGCGTAAGAAGCACCTTTATTAAAACTTTATTGTGCTAAGAAGAAGAATAGTGGGAGAGAGGACGATCTAAAGATTATCCTACACCTAATATTCTAGATATAACCAAAGCATAGACGATTATTTTGACATTAATATTTGGAAATTGAAAACAAGACTAAAAAACAGTAAAACCAACCTCAGCTCGACCTAAGACCAGCCATAGGTGCGTAAAAGCAACATGAACCTCCCTTGAGGTTCATTAAATTCCTAGGTAAAGAGCTTGGCTTGGACAGGGAACACAGTAACTGGTGGAAGGACCCCTCATGGTGTCGGGTTGCCATTCCTCCCAAACAACCTGAGGCCAGGAGGAGACCTAATGGGCCTCGACGAGGTTGTTTTCCAGTACTTGCTAAGGTCTTCTTTGGTTCAACACATACATGATGGTCTTGTGACACCTTATTCATTGGTGGCCTGGAGGCTGGTGGCCTTAGGGATCACCCTCTTAGAGAACCTAGGCCATGTCCTGACCACCAGAGGGTTAGATAGGACGTTGGGTGTCACAACCAATCACGCATTCAAGGCCAAACCCTCCTCTATCTCCCCCGATGAGCTGGTGGACCATACGGAAACAAAAACTCTCCTGCATCCGGATATCTTAGACAGAACACTAGGTGGCACGTTTTCCCCGAGCACGCGAGGGGGAGCCATCGTGGGGTAGTGCCGGCGGAAGTCTAGGGAACAGATTCTAGTCACTCCTCAGTTGAGGAGACACCCACCTCGAAAAGAAAGGAGATCGCGAGAAAGGGCCGGCTTGAACGACCAAGACCAGTGGCGAGCAGTACCTCTCCCAAAGAACCGCCACGTAGAGGAAGAGCATCTCCGGATGCCAAGTCCTCGCAATCGCTTGTGGCACCCCGTAGGTTAAACTGGAAGATAGGGCGATAGTCATGCATGGGCCCAAGGCAATGTAGTCCTATGATCGAACATGGTGCCTTCGCCACATAGAGCAATGACTAACACATAAATATGCCCTTAAGGGCGTTATTGGTGGGGCCAATGACCAGAGGTGTCGGATGCATGGAAAACACTAGCACCGTTCGAGGTACTCTCTCCAGCCGGAAGACCTCACGAGGAGGCCAAGGCAGCCGCGATGGGGAAGCCAGAACATCCCTAAGTATCGGAGGCGACAAAAATATTGGAGGCGATGGAAAAGAAGAAACTCTAGAGGGTCATTTTTAAATTGAGAGGTACGACACGGTCTGACGAACATAGTAGTGAGATAAAAGATAGAGTAGAAAACAACAAGGCGTAGTTGGGAAACAACAATGATTAAATCAGAGACCACAACAACGTCATTCCACGCAGAAGAAAGAAACACGAAAATTTTAAGATTTGGGTTCATGTGTTTGTTGATGTGTTGAGTAATTACAGGGCCGGCCCAATGATTATTGGGGCCTAAAGCGAGAATTGATCGATATCTTTTTTTCTTTATAAAAGAATATAATAAAAATATAAATAAACATGTTCATATAGAAAAATTATACTAGATGATATTGAACGAATTATCTTAAACATCTACTTATAACACTCAAAATCTAAAATGAATTATCAAAACTAATTTCTAACGAGACAACATCCATGGATAAGATGTATTGTATACAATTCTATACAAAAATTTAAAAGTTTAAAGACTCACATTTATCTATACACATGATACATTCATGTAAAGTTTAAATATGATAGGTTCAAGATCATTTCAGACAAATTATGCTAGCTTATATGTGACATCGTGTATGACTAGTTATTACCATCAACTTCTAAAAAATTTCATACTTAAAAAATATTTTCTAGACAATTTATAGTGTATATTTGTAACCTTGATTTTCAATTTTGTCAAATACAACGAGACTCATGCTTTTAGTCCATGAACTCCATGGAGTATTCTTCGATAAATGATCTTTTGTACTAATCATATTCGTACAAAAATTAGACATTCTAGCACCAGTTGTTAATATATACATGCATTGTTTCCTTTTCAATAAGAGAATATTGATATTCCTATTCATCTTTAGATGCATAGTTTCATTATTTGAATGTCTTAGAAAGTGGTTTATAAAATATTAAAGGAAGTATGAGATATCAAATCAAACATTCACTGGATTTCTCATATGTTTGTTTTGCATCTTTTTTGCTTTGATTAGACATCTATATTCAATATTAGATTGTTTTTCCAATTTTGACAACTTACTTTTTCAGATTATTTTGGTTTGAGCATTTTCGTAATGAAGTTGATAAATTGATTGTCATTCCTCAAACAAGTAGTATAGTGCATTGATATGTAAATATATGTGCTTCTTTTCTGATGTGTTCCATTATTTTGCGTGTTTTGTTTCGTTAAGGATAGTTTTTCGCCGCGAAATAAACATACATATAGTTGTTAGAATGTTCAACCATTAATAAAAATTGTCTCTCATTTGAATGAAAATGCTTTTATGAAAAACACATTTGAATAGAGATCAAAATTAGGCCTAACTAGTATGAAATTTTATTTCAAAATTAGAAGTCTAATATTTAAATTTGGTTAAGTTTGATCAAATAATAACAAATCTTTAATTTTATGGGGTATTTTTCACCCGATGCCTTAAACGACTTCTTGTTTATGTTACAAGGCTTTTTCTGACCGGTGGCCTTAAGCGACTGCTTAACTCGCTTAAAGGTTAAGCCGGCCCTGGTAATTGAAGATACAAGAAAAAGAGTTGATATACACGTGATGACCATAACCAACTGAACTATTCTTTTTAGTTGAATATAAGAGCACCCACATCACTGGGGGGATCACGAACCCTGGGGCTAAACTCTCTGCTAACTGGGTAGGGTTCAGCCCCTTGCCCCCCTAAAATTTGTGTGATGCACATCAGAGGGGCTTGTATGGGGGGCTTGATTTTCAGAAATGCTGACTGTGTAATTAATTAAGCTTTTACCTGAATCTGTTAACGTTATTTTTAAATCAACAACTACTAAATAAAATAGAAATAAAATTCATAAATAGGAAAAAAAATTCATTATTAAAAATAAAAATTTAAAAAATACATAACTTAAAAAAAATACATATCAGTCGTCTGAATCGCTTGAGTTGTAAGTCCCGCCCAACCGATTCCATAAGTGTTCCATAAGGTCTTCTTGAAGTTGTCGATGAGTCGCATCATTGATGACACTAACTCGCGCTTGGAGTTCCTGGTGATACGTCAAGGGCATTGATCGATTCCATGCTTGAGGGGGGCCCAAACCCTGAGGTAATTCCGGAGGGGGCTCGGAAAACAAATCGTTATCCCCTGCTTCATATCGATCGTGTTCATCCTCCACGATCATATTATGTAGAATGATACAACAATGCATCATATCAGCCAAAGTCGTTTTATCCCAGATCCGAGCGGGCCTTAACATGATGTGCCACCGTGCTTGGAGGACTCAAAAGGCTCGTTCAATATCTTTACGGGTACTTTCTTGGCATTTGGCAAACAACTTCTGTTTGCGAGAAAAGGGATGGCGAATCGACTTGACGAACCGACCCCATTGTGGATAAATGTCGTCAACTAAATAATACGGCTTGTTGTAGCGATGCCCGTTGACCTCGTAATCCACGGTGATGTCACGACCACGGAAAGCCTCATCGAATAAGTGGCCGGCGTTGAGGACATTAATGTCGTTGTTCGTACCACCCATACCGAAAAACGCATGCCAAATCCACGTATCACGAGACGCAACCACTTCTAGCATAATTGTTGGGTTTGCGTGATTTCCACGTTTATGCGATCCTTGCAATGCGACTGGGCAATTCTTCCACTCCCAATGCATGCAGTCAAGATCGCCAATCATACCGAGGAAGCCTCGGCTATTTCCCGACTCAAGTATTCGCGCCATGTCCACCACATTCGGCCACCACATGTATTCCTCGTAGAAAATCGCAATAACGGCTTTACAGAAACGTCTAACACACTTGAGTATAGTACTTTCCCCCATACGTAGTGTGTCGTCCAATGAATCGGCAGAGCACTCATACGCTAGCATTCGTATCGCGGCGGTGCATTGATAACCCCAACCGTCGCGCAGCGTCACGGACCTGAACAAAGTACCTGTCGTGAGACTTAACCGCTTCCATAACCCGTAAAAATAATGGTATGGACATATGAAAATGTCGCCTACAAAATTTGGGCCCATAGGTCGGGCTGTCGACAAAATAATCCCTCATCAGGTCGTCGTGGCCTTGCTCACGCCTTCTGTTGATCTCTTTCCGGGAACCTTCTCCTGATTCGAGTCGTCGCCTCCATGCCTCCCATTTTGGCATTTCTCGCTAAACCATGCGCTCGGTTCTACGCCGGAGTCCTCGCTCCCAAGCACGAAGTTCGGCTTTGTCGTTGCGGCGTTCGGCTTCCATCTCCTCCCTTATTTGACGTTCGTCATCCGACATTTTTTGGCGAAATTTGGATATGAAATGTGGAGAAGTGGATATGAAATGTAGAGAGAAATTGTAGGAATGGTGTTGTGGATTGAATGAAATGTTTTTAAATGTATTTTGTATTTATTTTATTAAAAAAATACTAGCCGTTGCCAACCGTTGCTGGAGAGCAACGGTAATTTTTTTTCTTGGACAGGTGTAGGCCTCACAGTGGACGAGAAAGAGGCAGAGGGGCAGCGAGGCAGCGGGGCTGAATTTAGCCTCGCGCCCCTGCCCCCCGAACCCTTCCATTCCATCTCCTTCCCCGCGTCCCGCACGCCCCCCTCCCCGCACCGACTGAACTCCGAACCTTGGAGCCTTTCTGTTGCTGCTCCCGCCCCCTGCACGCATCCGTCGGTTGATGTGGATGCTCTAAGAATCAGCTGCATACATGAATACCTGTCCGGTGCTTCTTTTCTTAATAAGAGTCAATGTCTCTCCAAACAGACTCCATTCATAGGATGAGTTCGAAGTTTATTCCTCGAATCCGATATTAGTTTACTTAGATTGTTTCTCCATACATCATAAATACGAGCAAGCTGACATCTACGTCAATTTATTTATTGTGGGTCCCATCATTCTGTACACGTGTACTACTAGCTACTCCATGCAAATTGGGTTTTTAAATTCAGTTCCGTTATATCAACTACCAACATATAATAAGAGATGATCATACATACATATTAAGAAGGCATGATTAATCAACAATAATAACTGTTACTGTTATTAAAAAACGGGCGTACGCGTCTCTACTCAGAACCCTAGGATTGTTTTATGTTGTCGCCGTCCAGCCCTCGTTCTCGACGAACCTTCCCTTTTTTGTCGTCTTCTCTACACCTGCCACCGCAGCCATGACCACTGCCACCATAGCCATAGCCATCGAGCCCCAACTATAACTGCAGCCTGGTCCCAGACCACCCTGCAACGTCGTTTCTCGCGGTCAGTTCCTGTCTCGACCTTCTCCTACCGTCGTGCCGAACTGGAACTCCCCCTTCTGATTTTCCTCATGGATCTGGCGACTCTAGAGACCATGCCGTTGCCTGGCACTCCTCCGGAAGTCATGAGATCGTAGTGGCAGCCTCAACCACGGGCCGATCAATCCCGCTCTGCCACCACAACGCAAGCTCCGACCTGGCCGGCGCTCCGCCGCCCGCACGCCGAATCAGGACGGGTTACATCGCGTCCGCGAGAGCCACCAGAGATCTCGTCCAACACACGTCCAGCTAAGGAGCCACAGGTGGAGGGACCACGCCCTCCTCCAGGAAAATGAGAGGACCCGGCGGGGTGGGAAGGTCCATCCAGGGCCTATACCCACAGACATGAGACTGCCGGTGCTGGGAGGTCTCGGAAAAGGCGCATACAGAGCACTATTTCCAGGGTTGTTTTATGTTTTTCTACTGTCTTCCCTTAGTTTGGTTAGGACTTTGGTTTTGGTGGATTAGATATGTTTTTCTTGTATTTTTGAAATGTCGGTAAGGGGAACTCCTGAGTTAACGTCTACGAACACATGCAGACTATTTCTGCGAATCCATGATCGCCTGGTGGACTACAGTCGACCGGGACAAATTTCTGAAATCCTATGATGTTATGCCCTACCCTACATAGTTTATGTTTCGCAGCAATACAATACCCCAATTATTCGTTTTAAAAAATAACTGTTACTATTGGTCTTTCCAAATATCCTCCATTAAAGATTTACCTGAACATATTAGAAAATAAATATAACATCAGAAAATTTTATACACACAATATCATTTGTTTAATTGTTTTGATCGATCAGATACAAACAAATTTCAATCGTATATAAAATTATAGAAAACCCAGACTACCTTCTTGTTCTCGGATATAAAAAGAAACGATACGTATTTTCAAAAACTAAAAACGAACTCATAATATGTATTGACGAAAAGTTATATATAACCCACTCATTAATTTGGATTTTGAAATAAACCTAATTTTTTTTAAACGAGTAAATGGAGTATTGTATTACTGTAAAATGGGTTATTTACGATAAGGTACCCTAATGTTTCGTCCACGAACAATAAGGTACCCTAATGAATTTTATGTCCGATAAGGTACCCTAATGATTCGTCCACGAACGATTTGGTTTAATGCTGTTAAAAAATTAACAGAATTATGTAGAATGACTATTTTGCCCTTTGACATTTCAGTTGACTTTTGACTTAAGTGTGAAATAACCATTATACCCTCAGTTATTATTTTTCCTTAATTTATATTTTCTAATTAATTTTAATTTTCAAAATAAAATAAATAAATTATATATTTTTTTAAAGTTATATTTTTTAAAAACTGAATTTGTTTTTTTTTCAAAAATCTGTTTTTATTTTTTAAAAATCATATTTTTATATTTTAAAATCAGAATTTGTATTTAATTAGTTTTATTTTTTTAATAATTACTTTTTATATATAAATAATTTTTTTTATTAAAAACAGTTTTATATATAAAAAATCATTTTTATTTTTAAAAAAAATTAATTTTATTAAAAAAAAACACAGAACTGCGCCGTGTTCGTCCTCTCCGGCGTTGTCTCCGGCCAGCCTCTCGCCGTCGTCGTCCCCGGCCACCCCCACCTCCGCCGCCGACTCCTCCCTCTTCCACCTCACACCGTCTGAACCCTCCTCGCTGAGTTGAAGCTCGCGATTTGGTTCAGATCTCGGAGACGACGCCGGAGAGGACGAACACGATGCAGTTTTTTTTTATTTTATTTTTTAAAAAATTAATTTAAAAAAAAAATAAAAATGATTGTTTAATTTTTTGTATTTTTTAATATTTTATTATTATTTTAATTTTTAATTTTTAAATTTAAAAAAAATTAAATTTATTTATTTATTATATTTTTATTGTATTATATAATTAAGGGTATAATGGTAATTTTGTCTATCAAATTTATAAGCATAAAATAAGAATGGGTAAAATCGTCATTTCACACCCCACTTAACTGCAAATGTCTAAGTTAGAGGAATATTCCGTTAGTTTTTAACGGAATATGCCATTTTAAAACCAAATCGTTCGTGGACGAATCATTAGGGTACCTTATCGGACATAAAATTCATTAGGGTACCTTATCGTTCGTGGACGAAACATTAGGGTACCTTATCGTAAATAACCCCTGTAAAAGATAACCCTTACAGGTTAGGGTATAACTGCCCAGGATTCCAGATATTTGTCCTAGTCGGCCATAGTCCACCAGGCGCTCATGGATCCGTAAAAACGTCTGCTTTTGCTCGCATATCTGAAACTCAAGAGTTTCCCTTACCGACATTTCAAAAAAGAGAAAATCCAAAGTCCTAACACAAACTAACCAAATACCTAATTGAGTTATAAAAAGGATAAATAGCATAAAAAGTAGGAAGGGGACTAGTGCTTTGTATGCGGCTTTCCCGAGACTCTCCAACACTGATGGTTTCGGGTCTGTGGGTATAGGTCCAGAATAGGTCTTCCCACCCCCGTCGGGTCCTATCATTTTTTCCGTGGAGGGTCCGGACCCTCCATCTGCATCTCCTGATCATGCTCCAGCTTGGACTCCTTGTGGCTCTCCTGCAAACGATTGGCTTCTTCTGCTACCCCTTCCTTGCTTGGCTAGAATTTGTACTCCGCTGGTTCCAATGAGTCCCCTGGCTCCCCGGTTAGCATGTAAGACATTGTACTCATCCCCCCGGTATGGGTTGGAGAGGATGAAGCCTGGTTTTCCATACTAGTTCACTGCATTCCAAGTCTGGTTTTTCGAGGTCGGGGACCAATTGTCGGGTTGTACTTCAGCAAGCCTCTAAGATTCACTAGCATGAGCTCCTGGGTGTAACGACGGGTTGGAGCCCTAAGAACTAACGGTTAGCGCAACAGTTACCCATGTGGTCGTGGTTTTGCTCCCCCATCCTCGATCGTGTCGAGATTTGCCAGTGTTGTGTTGTCTGCCACCGGAGTGATAACGATCACAGTCTTAGTCCTCGGAGGCCTCGGAGATCGGCGCTTGATCTGCGGCGGTGTTGGTATGGAAACCCTAGTGGGGTCCCATTGGCCGAGGGGGACCTGGATCAAGGATGGCGATGGCCCTGAGAGCCCAGGATCAAACGCCTGTCCACCAGGCCGATGTCCAAGCAGTCCCGGGTGGGTAGACCAGTCGGTCTTGTCATTGCCAAGCGGGATCGGTGGGTAGAGCGGATGATCGCGCCTCCGATATGGTTCGAGCATGTTCCATGTTGGCACCGGACACGGGTACCAGGGCGGGCCTCTCAGGTGATCGGAAGGGGGACAATGGTGCTGAATAGGGTGGCGGGAGACGAGTTGTTGCGGCTGCCAATGCACGTTCCGGTTGGAGTCATGGCGGCGATGAGGGGGGTCGGGCGGTCGCACGAGGGGGTAAGGGATTCACGGGCGATCAGGTTGCATGCTGAATACGGGGTGGAAAGTCGGAGATACTGTTGGGAGACGACGACGACGACGAAGCTCATCCTTATAGGGGTCGAAAATCGGAACCTTGGACCAGTTTTGGGAGAACCCTAGAGAGAGTTTGGGAGAACGCTTTTTTTTAGTTTTCAGATAAACCTAATTTAATATACAAGTATATATATATATGTATATAAATAAATATAGCGACATGTAGAAGCCGGCCTGTGACACACTATCATCTATGAAATAATAATTAAAAATGAAGCATTATTGTTGACTTTAATCAATATAATCTCTTCTTCCTTCTCACAAAGATACCCACATAAAATTAACTAGTGATCTATTCTAGTGAAAAGGGCTGGCTAGTTAATCCAAATTCCAAAGTATTTCATGATGGAACCGATCTTTATCAAATACATCATCCGAGTTTAAGACAAAATCTTCATTACATGGGACCAAACAAACCTAATCATGAAGGAGCTAGGAAGCTAGAGGAGATTGCTTTTAGGAAAAGACCTAGATAAGATAATGGGGTGAGAGAGCATATTTGTTCAGATAGATGTCAAGGCATGAAGACAAGAGGAATTGTCCAATTAACACCTAAATGTGGAATAGTTAAGCTCAAGAAACCCTAGAGAGAGGTAGCTATGGATTTTCCTAATAAAAACTCTTGCCCATGTGAAGGACCAAATGAAGAATCAATCTTGTCTCCATTGTAGGACTCCTTTTGCTTAGGACACTATACTCAGTGAAGGGTCAAGTCCCTCTAATGTCTTCTTGTTGGTTTTTGTGTTAACTGTTATTTTTGTACTCCTCCACCTCTCCTCTTGTGTCCCTTTACTATTTCTATCTATTCCTCCACATGTATGAAGCCCTAACATTGTACATTTTTTACATATACGTCCCTCGTTTATGACATTTTATAGAGTAAGTTGCTTCCAACTACTTTGCAGTAGAATGCTCGGTGTTGAGAGGGGGTTAGCGTGAGGTGTGGTGAAGGGATGATGAGACTTCGAGGTGGAGTGGGATGTTTTAAGTATCGATTCGGTCATTCTTGATTAGTTGTTTGATGTTTTAGATGATCTATTTTGAAGTATATTTATTCTTCTTTAGATATTTTAGAGAATGTGTTGGTTCATGATATACCTCGACGAGGTAATAAGGTTACATATTACCGAACTCGGTTAGTTATTTTATTTATATAGTTTATTGACTCAAGTGTGGGGTTTTGTTGTTCCTCGTTCAAGTGTTGTATTACATGATCTTCTTTGATAAATTTATGCTATTTTTCAAAAAAAAACTTGAAATCTTGAAAGTATGTATTTATTTAGGGTAATTTCATCTCATTATCTCAAAATTTTCGGATTCTATTTCTACTATCGTAACATTTTTTCTCGTCTCGATATCTTGGAGTTTTGTTTATCTCAATTTAGCATCTATCGTTAACTTTTCGTCCATTTTTTGAGGAAGAACCATCATGTGCTTGGAACATGACCCAAATAAATCTGAAAAAATGTCAAAATTGCCCTCAAATCACTCCCAAATCCTCCCTCCTAACAATTTATGTTTGATTCAATAGATTAAGTTAGAAGGATTTGAGGGAAAATTTCAACATTTTTCAAAAATATTTGGGCCATGTGTTAGGAACATTTCTGTCCAAAAATGGATGTAAAGTTAACAATACGTACTGAATTAAGATAAACAAAACTCCAGGGTAGCGAGACGAAAAAAAATCAAATAGTGGAAAAGAAATTTGAAATTTTTAGGACAGTGAGATAAAATTACCCTTTTAATTTATTCAAGAACAAAACATAGACAGAAAGAACAAGTGTATGAGCATGAACTTTCTTTGGAACTCATTAATCTTAGAACTATAACCGATATAAATTAAGCATTCATAAGTGTGTTTAAACACTAAAAATCAAACTCTAAAAAATTGAAAGAATCAATCATGACCCGACTTGACATAAATAAGACTGCTTAACTATCGTTCGAGTGTAATAGGCCAATTTCAGCCTATCTTTTAACCTTTTATTTTAGTTTACTAAAAGATAAAAAAAAACTCTCTCCGAGTCCTCTAAGGTTGAAAAAATCGTCGTCCCTCTTCTTCTCCACTTCGGCCTCTCTCAGCCCCAAACCACCGCTGCCCTCAAGCTTGCCATGGATTCTGACCAAGCACCACGCCAGGCACTACCGTACCAGCCCCGCCTCAACCTTCTCCCATTTTTATGCCGAATATGAACTTCCCCCGATGGTTCTTGTTTTGGATCCATGTAATCAGGGGTCATTTTGTTGCCGACTACCCTTCGCGGTAACTGCACAACGCGAGGACTCTCACCAGGGAACATGCATGCAGCGTTGCGGTCCCGTCCCCCGAGAAAACTCAATCCCCGTCCTGGCCGGTCCTACGTCTGCCCCACGCTGAGCTGGGGAGGGCAACCTCGCGCCCTCGAGACACGCCGAAAACTTTCTCCACCACAAAGCAGATCTGCTCGACATTGGTCGTGGCAGAATCATATAGGGCGACTCCATCCTCGTCCAGAACAACAACGGGGGTAAAGTTCTAGTATCAGACTGGGAGGATGAGGATGAGATCCTGGAAATCCCTACGGAGGCAATTCCTGCTGTCGTGGATGGCCGGTACAGATTCTCCCTTGCGGTAAGGGTTGCGGGAACGGGTCGCCACAACCAAAATGCTTTTTGTGGGGTGATGCTTCAGAATTGGAAGGTCGACGGCCTGTAGATCGAATATCTCACGAAGGAGGTGGTGGAATTCCATTTCTCGTCCCGCACGGCCATGGAGGATATTCTCCACCGAGGTCCTTGGGGATTCAAGGGCTACCCGGTCCTGTTGACTCGGCTCTTGTCCTGCATGCAACCAGACGACATCAAATTTCGGATGCATGGAGATTGGAGTCCGAGCAATGAACGTCCCGGGGATGCCCGGAACGCCCCGGTCCGAGCCCTACTCGCATCGTTTATGGGGATTCAGGTTACCGTTGATTCTATTGCTCAAGTACGTCGTTATGATGATTTTCAGTTGATGAGGGTCGGCCTAGACGTGGGTCAACCGTTGAGAAGACGTATCAGTATCAGATTTCCAGGTCATGCCCAATCCTCGCTGGCGGGCTTGCAGTATGAGCGATTACCAGGCTTCTGCGTCCGATGTGGCACACTGGCACAACGTATAAGTTATATCCAGGTGTACCTCTCAGGGATTGGACGGGAGGAAATCCGGTATGACGATTCTATCCAGGTCTCGAAGCAACTGGACGTGGATCGCCTCCTTACCACCGTATGGAGGGCTCCGAACGTGCCACGGGACTCATCAATGGACGACCTATATAACACCCCTCACCCTTGATCCGATCAAGGATTATATGGGGGGATAGAGGGCCGTTATCGGTAAGGGCTCTCTAGTACCGCCTCCCAATTTTCAGGAACTATGAGGACAAGATGGTCCCCTTCCGGAGTCTGATAACCTTGCTAGTTATGCCCTGGAGTGGGCTGTTCCAAATTGCAAGGGGATACCCGGGGAGATTTCATGGGGCAATTGAGCAACACAACGTCTGGCAACCTGGCTAACATCCGGGAAGCCGGGGTGAGTGTTTCTCTTGATTTACTTGTACGTCATTTGGCCCCGAAGCAGGTGAACCAGAAAGAACCTTAGGACCAAGCTGGAGGAGTGGGTCTTGTACGATCAAATGCAATGAAGGCCAAGGGAAAAGGCAGAGTGTGGCAGTAGTATTCTAGGCCTACTGCCATCAAGAAGGCGCTTGAGCTTACAGGTCTGATCCCGCAGGCCCACAAGCTGAGGGATGAGGAGGAGGTTCAGGATTCACAAGCGGAGGCGCACAGCCTCCTTCGGAGGAATGAGAAGACTCGTTGGGGGTGGGATGACCCGATCAGGGCCTATACCCACAGACCCGGGACTGTCAGTGCTGGGAGGTCTCGGGAAAGCCGCAATCAGAGCACTTTATTCCTGCATGCATTATGATTTTTATGTTTTTAGTTTGAGATGTTTATGTCGTTTCGGTTGCTGGACATTTTATTTTCTGTCTTGTTCTTTTGAAATGCTGGTAAGGGGATGTCTTGAGTTAATGTCTACGATTAAAAGTAGACTATTTCTACGGGTCCATGAGCGCTGAGCTTGTTATGATCGGCCCGAATATATATCTGGAACCCATGTCTTGTACGCCATATCCTGTATGATTTATATTTTAAAATAATACACTTTTCCAGTTACTCAGTTTATAAAACAGCTATCGTTTGAGTTTAGAGAAGAACCATTTGTTTTCAACATAAAATACGTTACATATTAGGCAAGCATTGAATGCACAACTAGAAAAATTCGAGGATTTAATTGAGAGCTATGAGTTGGTGTGGTAATTAAACCTTCTCAAAATAGTCTTGCAAAGATCTCCCCAACGAGATAAGAAAATGGGAAATTTAATCCATGCTTAATGTCACACGTGGATATGATAATTGTGTCTCCAATTCTTATCATTAACCGAGGTAAAACAAATGTGCCTAACTCACGTGCGCAACTCCTAAAGTGTTTATCTTGATTAATCTTATTTATGACTTGTATCCATCGCCGTCTTAACAGATTGAAATCAATTATTAAACCATGGTCACATGTAACTTCTTTCATTGTTCATAGATGAAAACAAATCAATGAGATAATTATATTTACACTATAATAGTAATATTTTACAATAAACAAAACTATGAGTCAACTCTTTACTTTCTATTGTTCCAATCATTGACATCACATCTCTTTAAAGACATTCTGAAGGGAAGATTTGACATGGTTTTATTTGAATAATATTAAATAAATAAACTATTGCTACGACTTGCAAGAATTTAAAAACTTCTTGACGTGGGAATTAAATTTTATTTAAAACTACCCTAATGATTCTCATAGCAAAAAATAATGATTATAATTTATGTGTTTTGTTAGGTGTTGATTAAGTCACCACCTTAGGGCCTAATGTTTGGTAAAACACATTGGCTCCACATTTTGCCCCTTGGGATGAGGACAGAAACCAGCTTTGCTTGCATCTAAGTGTGGGGCTCATCCATGGGTGAGGCAAGAAATTTCCTTATTTGTTTGATTTAATTCTAGCAATTAATACAACAAAAAGACAATTACATATTAATTAGTGGCAATCAATACAATAATTAGTTCTAAAAAGCATTTGATGGGTCTCATGTTCAATGATTCGAGGCTATTAGTTGAGGTAGGGTCCAAGTTAACATGGTCTTAGACCATCACAACGCTGGGAGGGGAGCTGGTGGGGAGCTGTTGATGGTGAATTATCGGTGGTAGGGAGCTGGCGGCAAGCTCGTTGGCGGTGAAGACCAACATCGAGCACACCACCTTTTCTCAACACCGACGATGAGCAAAATTGTGAAGGGAAAAGTACTTACATCAAATCTTTATCACCTAGAATTGTAGGGTGGTGACTATTGGAGCTGACAGTGAAACTCAAAAATTATATTTTAATCATCCCGCCAACACTTCTCCGGCCAGCGTTATGGATGTTCTTAGAAGGCAAAATGTTGTTTATCCGTTGTATTTTAGATTTGGGTTTATTTAAAACCAGAGAATATTAAACTTTTTTTTAATTCTTGAACACTTAAGATTGTTGTATCCCACCTTCATTTAAGCTCTATATTCTAATATTCCCTTTTAAATTTAATTTGACTCATTTATAGATGTTTTGAGGGGAAAACACATAAAAATGAAATGTCACATGACAAATCACCACGTGTGCCCTACCCATTACTCATCACATGTCAGCACATGCGGAGTTGTACACGTACAAATGAGTCACCAACATAAAACCATTTTTGAATAATTTCATAGTGAACAAAAATAGGATTGACTATTGAGCATGGAGATTCATAATTCAAAGGACACGTAGAATCATATATTTAATGTGATTCGCAGTTAAATATAGATCAATTAGTATCGAAAATAATGTTATTAATATCATAAAACACCACACAAGTATACACGTTTTTCAAATAACATATTAATATATGATTTTTTTCATGTGGCACACCTATGTATCAACGATTTTTTCATGTTACACACCTATGTATTAACAAACTTTAATAATTTGTTAGTACATAGGTGTGCCACATGAAAAATTCATAACTTAGTGTGTTATTTGAAAAACGTGTATACTTGTGTGGTGCTTTATGATATTAACCCTAGAAACTATTTAAGAGAAAAACGCATGAAATTACGATGAATAATTGATAAAAACCTAAAAAAAAACATGAAGATTTAGAATTCGAATAATACATTGAGTTGATTTTTTTAATCACGGAACGGTGAACGAAGAAGGAGGTAAATATCATTTTTAGTTTCCAACTATATCTCCTTCTCCTTATTATTAGCTCCGATAGTGGTAACCACCAGCTATCGGTAGCTCACAAAACAAGTTAAGGATTTTATCTCTTCAATTCACAAACTACCTCTCCCTACCACTTCTGTAACTACGTATCACTGTTTTCTTTATTAGACTTCATTATAACATATTATGTTATAATTTGTAAGGTTAAATCTATTAAGAACCATCATTAATCCACAACACTTGATTCAATTGAAATACTCTTTATGAGTTATGTTAATATTTTTTCTGTTAGGGTTTTCTTCGAGCCGCTAGCCATCGCAACGTTGATCCCTTTTCGTCACCAACGATATGTCTCCCGATCTTGTTCGGCTCCCTCTCTACAACTCTAATGGTTGTCGTTTGGATCACCTCGGCATCAATCGACCTCCCCGCCTCGGAGCCCCTCGACCTCCCTGTATTGGATCATCTCTCCTGATCAATCATCGCCGTCTCTGAAGCCGCCACCGACATGTCCATCTCCCTGATCTCCATTGACGCACCCGCCTCGAATCCTCTCTCGATTCTGGATCAGGCTAATCGAGTGGGTCTTTTTTTTAATTTGATTTCGTCTTTGTAGGGTCAATGACTATTGAGCAGAGATTCAAGGATTTTTCTTAAGAGGGAACCCTGATTCACGTATATCCTCCCAATAAAACTATCGAGTTCAGGTTCGGTCGCATCTCACATGGAAACATGCAGCGTTTAGGTAATACCTTGAGCAGTACTCGTCAGTTTTGTTCTTTCCCCAACCCCCCTTCCGTCTGCCTATGTGGCGATTTCAGCGAGAGCATAACTCTAGAATTTGTAAAAAGAACTACAAACAAAGCTGCTCACTGTTAGCTAGGAAGGCTCGTTCTATGCCTGTTATTCCGTGTTCAGTTGATCTCCCTGATGCACTTCAATGTATTATTACCTCTGATAATTAATACAAGTCGTGCCTTCAAGTAAAAAAAGCCACCACAGAAAAAAAATGCTCATTACCAACGGTTTTAAAAGAAACGTCTGAAAATTGACTTTATCGACCGTTTTCAAACATGTTGGTAAAGTTGTCAAGTTTACCGACGCTCAAGATAACCTCGGTAAAATTGGTACATTAACCGATGGTTTAGAAAATGGGCGTTAAAGTTGGAAAATATACCGATCGGTTTTCCAACCGTCTTTGTGAATGAAACTTTACCGATCGTTTTCCATATTTTAAGCACTCCTCAAATCTTTCTAAGTGTCAACTCGTAAACGATCGGTAAATTTGCATCTACAAAGACGGTTGTAAAACCGATCGGTAAATTTTCCAACTTTAACGCCCATTTTCTAAACCATTGGTTACAGTACCAACTTTATCGAGGTTTTCGTGAATGTCGCTAAAATTTTAAACCATCGGAGTTGAGCCAGACGATAACCATCGGAGTTGATATCGAGGTGAGCTAGACGACAATCATCGGAGTTGCAGAGAGGGACTCGACCAAGATCGGAAGACATGTCGTTGATGATGGAAGGGGGTCAATGATGCGGTGGTTAGCGGCTCAAAGAAAACCTTAACAAAAAACCATAACATAGCTCATAAGAAGTATTTCAATTGAATCAAGTGATGTGGGTTAACGATGGTTCTTAATAGATTCTTCCTTATAGATTATAACATAATGTGTTATTATGAAGTCTAATAAAGAAAACGATATACATAGTTTACACCATAAGAAGTGGTTTCTCCTCTTGTTTTTCATGATTTCAGTTCTGACGCTCTTTTAATCAATCAAATAGAATAATGTAAAATATACAACTTTTAACTTAGATTTTTAAAATTAAAAATATACAAATAAATTAATTACACGTTCTCAAAAGAAATATCATTATCAAAGCAATAATAGCTCAAAATGTTGGGTTTCAAAATCACAAGGATAGATTAACCACAAAACCTTGTTTAATTAATTATCTAATTAGAGATCAGCTAGGGCAACAAATATAGGAAAAAGTACAAAAATAGGGCACTTATTAGGGCCAACCATAGGCTATTTGGTCACATGTAGAGTGAATTGATTAGCCATGGGCAGTAAATTTGGCAATGGCCACTCAAGAAATGGACCACAGTAAGGTATGGGATGAGAATGCCACCAATTTATTAAAGTGTACATGCTACACATGCATGTGTGTTTGATGATGATATTGATGAATAGTACTTCTCCAATCTTTTATTTTCATATATCAAAATGGAAGCAAAACATAATTATACACTTTGTACTTCCCTACCTCATGTTTGTTTCTTTTAGATACCTCAAGTGGTCCATTTTGTCCCTCTCTTCTCACCATGATTATTCACTTTGAGCCCTATACACCCTCATCCCCACTACCATCTCTTACCCTCCTAGTTTCAATTTATGCTCTTTCTTGAGAGTGCATGGTATTGTATGAGATTTATAAGGAAAATAGAGGATGAAAAACTTATTAACGTGTGAGAAATAAGTTCGACATTTATTTACACTATTCATAATTTTACTCGTTCTTAAATGAAATAAAATAACGTTAACATCGACCATTTCTTGTAAGACATATAAGGCGTTGTATGAAAAACCTGTTTAACGTGTGAGATGTGAATTACCCTTCATTTTTAAATGAAGAAAACCAGCAGATGCCAGTTGAAGACCGCATCATTTCTTGTAAAGGAAGCGATTATAAACATGATGACTATATCAAACCATTTTGGATACACATTTAAAAAAAAACACACACACACAACTTTGCATACATCATTTTAGCATTCTATTTGCATTGTAGTAGTAATATCAAACCATTTTGGGTACACATTTAAAAAAACACAACTTTGCATACATCATTTTAGCATTCTATTTGCATTATAGTAGTAATAATTCAGCTGCCAACTTGGATTGACTTGGTGGTTAGAGAGCTTTTTCATCTCTTTGAGATCAGAAGCTCAAACCCCAGATATTTTTCGTTGCTCATATGCTTCAACAAGACGACGAAAATATCTTAGCCTTCATCAAAACCTTACATTTCCACAACTCTCTCAAACAACTCATCCATGCTCACTGGGTCCTTGCTTTGCTCCAGAAACCAGCATATCCTAGTGCTAACTGACGATACTGCCCTCAACTGCGTTGGAGATGCTTCACTTGTCCTGTTTTTTCTCATAAATATTGTTGGCATCTTTACCTGCAGATGTGAATTGATTGTTGCTGTCCTCATCTTGTTCACAGTACCATGTGGCCATATTTACAATGCTTGCAGTACAAGCAGTGGCAATTGCAGCAATAATCTCTTCCCTTTTTCAAATTTTCTTGATTATTCATCTGCATTTAACACGCCAATAAAACCAATATCAGACATATCATAAATCAAACTAGATGTTTGTGAGCGTAACTGAATTTCAACTGCATTTCTTGAAGTTGTCTGTATCAATCAGTACAAAATATCGATAAGTCTCGCTAAGGATTCACAAATTTCTTGAAGTTGTCGATTGAGCCTCCTTTGATGGGATCCAAAATGGCCCATGAGTGGTTGTTATATTGTTGCATGTTTTAGAGGAAACAGATAAAAGCTGACATAGTAAGATTACAACTAGGAAGAACGACACTAACATTAATAGTTAACAGCGAAACAATGTACATTTCATCAAATTTAGGGATAATCTCATCACATTTCTCACTTAGTTACACTTGAATTTAAATTTTCTCACTCTAAGGCACTAAACTTCCAGATTTTCTCGTAAATGGAAAAAATACCACTACAATAACCTGGATTGTTGTGGGGGTATTTCTGTCATTTATTATTAAAATAAAGTAAAGTGAGAATGTCTGGAAGTTAAGTGTAGTTGGGTGAGGAAATGTAAAAGTCAATGTAGTTATGTGAGAAAGGTAACAAGATCAGTATACTTTTGTGAGATTACCCCTTAACTTTATCAGTCAGACGTGTAATACCTGTTCCTTGAACAGTAATATGTTGCTGTCATGCCAGTGGTTTATCAGTTGGGTAAAAAAGGCGGTCAATATAAACAAGAGTATAAAAAATAGGGATAAATGTAAAAATGTAACCCGAGGTGTTCATTTCTTTTGTAACTTGTAGACTTTTTCTTTGATAATTGTAAAAAGTACACTGAACTAGTCATTTTGTTGCAATTTTTATAAAATGACGATTTTACTCTTATAATTTAGATTTATATTGTTAATAATTTAAAAGCAAAAATTCAAATTTTCTTCTTCTTTGTACCGTACAAAGAGTAAGAAATTTAAGGGATATGAATATTTAAATTTTTTATTCTTTAATTATTATTATTTAAATTTAAATTTCGAAGGGTAAAATTGTCATTTTGAAACAAATTTATGCCAAATGCAACAAAAAGATGAGTTTGAAGCACTTTTTTTGCAATTATCAAAGAAGAGGGCTACAAGTTGCAAAAAGAGAATACAGTAGGATACTTTTTTCCAGTTATCCCTAAAAAATAATCACATCAGATGAAGATATACGTTGTTTGTAGCAGTATTCTAATTCTAAACACCTTTATTATATTGATTTAGACACTAGGATGTAGCCCTATCTCCAGTATATACATGCTTCATGATCTTACAGATATCTAATTTACTCTGTTTATGTCTCTTAATACTATAGGAATATTCATCCAAAGACGTAAAAGAAATAGGCAAACAAAGACAGTATATGTTAAATGTGATGGCCAACAATATTGGGTAACAAAAGATTTTATTTAATCGGGATGATTGCAAAAAAGTACCATGGGGTATTAATTTTTTGCAACTTGCAGCCCTTTTCTTTGATAAATGTAAAAAAGTACCACGAACTAATCTTTTTGTTGCAGTCTGTATAAAAATGATGATTTTACCCTTACAATTCAAAATTTAAAAAATAATAAGTAAAAACACAAAATCCAAATTATCATACACTTAACTTTCTTCCTCTTTGTACGGGATATAAAAATTTGGATTTTTTGATCTTTAAATATCATTTTGAAAATTTAAATTCCCTGAGGTAAACGCGTCGTTTTGAAACAAATTTATACAAAGTGCAACAACAAGATAAGTTCATGGTACTTTTTAGCAATGATTAAAGAAGAGGGTTACAAGTTGCAAAAAATGAATACCTCAAATTACTTTTGCAACTATCCCTATTTAATATCGTACCTCGAAAAATCTTTATGAAAGGGCCAAAGCGGAGCATGTGAACTATAATAATAGTTTTCGATTGTTACTATCATTGCTGTTTCCTAGCAACTAGTGGCATGTACATACCATGCTGGTTATTGATGGAACTAAAGATACCTAAAAAGAACTCTTTCCTTTTCACAACAGAGAAATGTAACAATCAAGCTTACGACAAAAAACAACCCAGCCACTTCAAAAACAATCTTGGACTCTTCCTTAGCAAAATTCCTAGGGATCTTTTACTTGTATTCTCTTCCTCCTCTCCACCCTATATAATCCTATCTCTACATTAAGAGCGTTTTGGTTTTTCAAAATGGTAAGTCATAATCATTATCGTCTCTAAAAATTAAATGAAAGCGACGGGAAAATCACGCCATTTTGGGATCGGAGGACAATGTTGTGAATTTTTCTTTATTTTTTTTTCCAATTGTAATAAAAACACGGTGAATGAGATTGAGATACTCATTCCCTTTCCGAAACCAAGCACAATCTTTTCATGGCGGGTCACTAACCTCCCTATGCTTCTTTTTTAAATCAGCAATGAAACAGGAAATCCTAACCTAACCCCCATCTCACACCTGCCCCCAAGCAGGTAACCCGCTGGGATTTGAAGGAGATGACAGAGCTCACTTGACCACTAGACCGACCACAATGGACACTAACTTTCCTATGCTGAAAATACATAAAGCAACATTTTACCACAATACCACTGAAAATTCTATCAATCATGCATGGCCAAGAGAAAGTTAAATCACAATAAAGCTTAGTTATGAGGATATATATGAGGAGCATAGAAACCATACATAACCCAGTATACAACAAGCTGTTAAGCTTACCAAACTTACAGTAGTTACACATAACATCATCCAGAAAATGCATTTCCAGAAATGTTAAGAGAGAGTCCACTCTTCTCACTACTAACTAATTACCTCCACAACCTACAACCAACATTCCTCGTTGTTTCCACAACGAGACTTCATAGCTTAATTGGGTTAAGTATATAGTTAAACGGGTAGCTATATAACACATAAGGACTCGAAATTTACTGCTCTCAACAACTACAAGGAACACGAAAGGAGTAAAATTGATCACATCCACAACCTAAAACCAACATTCCTCGTTGTTTCCACAAACGAGACTTCATAGCTTAATTGGGTTAAGTAAATAGTTAAACGGGTAGCTATATAATAACACATAAAGACTCGAAATTTACTGCTTTCAACAACTACAAGGAACACGAAAGGAGTAAAATTGATCACATTCAGTTCATCAAGGAGTACAGTTAGTTCTAATACTATGATTCCAGCTAAAAGCACAAAAATGGAAATTAATCATTAACCCATTGTCAATCCTTGGTGTTTCATCAAACAGCACAAAGTAAACTTTTGGTCGGGTTTCTATTTATGTCACTATACACATCTGTTTTTACTGAACACAATGATAATAGCTTGACAGCGGCATTTCATCGAACACATGGTGGGCATTGGGTCATAAAGATGAGGTTCTACTTTACAATACATAGATTACAAAGGAGAAAAAGGGAAAAAGATAGAGTTCGAAGAAACAGACTCACGATTTGTGTTGTAGTCCAGAGTGTGATTTTTTCTGGCTATTTCCTATCCTTGCATAGCCTCTTGCTCCTTTGTCATTGTGAAACTAACAACACTTCTCTAAGTATCTGCATCACCGTTTTTCTTACAACGTATTGGGCCAAGTTAGAAAGCCACTCTCTGTAACGGGAATCTTATGGGCCAAACTACGAGCCCAGGCCCAAATATTTCATTCCTTTTGATCACTTTTGTTAGCTCATAAGTGACTGGTTAAAATTTTGAACTAGCTATTTTGGAATAATTTTATTTTCAAATAGATATCTTAAATTTTTTCTATATTATCCGTTTTGTTTTCAGTTTTGTAATTTCCGTTTGTTTTTGGACGGGAAATCATCATGTGCTTCGCACATGACTTTGTTTTTTCAGAAAATACCGAAATCACTATTGAGCTTTTATATGAGTACCCTTCTCATCTAGTCATGAATGAGTAAATTCCTTCAAATCTCAATATTGTCTAATTTTTTATTACCTCCAAGTTTTATCATCGAGCTCCATCGTCCGTATGGCTGCATCATTGCTTGGTACTTATGGAGTTGAAGTAACGATGGTTTACACGTCTTTGTGAAAGTTTTGATGTATATGAGTTTTCTTTATTAAGAGCAGCTCCAACGGCTCGTGCTTACACGTCGTGTCTAGTGTAGGCACGGTCCTGACACGGCGCGTAGGCACGGCTGGTCGTGTCTGGAAGTGTCTGGCGCCAACGGCTAGTCGGTTAGCCAGTCACGACCCGACACGTGGCGACGCCGACTCCCATAGTGCCCAACAATTTCCTATAAATTCAGATCTGCCCCAATTGAAATCTCACTTCTCCTTTCTTCTTTCAAGCTTCTATTCATCTATTCCTCTCCAAATCCTATAATTTTTCCTAATCTATTTTTTTCGATGGCGAGTCTTCCAACGCTAGACGAAATGAAGCAAATGACAGAAGAAGAAATAGACGCCGTGATGGATAGGTATCTGGAGGCAACACAACAAGCATTAGAGGATCAACTGATGGCAGCCTTACAGCCAATGGGTGAGGATGATGATGAGGCCGAGAGCTCAATGTCGGCGCCGAGACCCAAGCGGAGAGTGATTGAGCGCAACCGCGAAGATGCACACGAAGGGTTGATCCGTGACTACTTCGCGCCTCAACCGGTGTACAACGACCAACAATTTCGGCGACGGTTCCGGATGTCGAGGGACATGTTCCTCCGGATCATGAATGGTTTGAGTGGCCGGTACGCCTACTTCCATAACGGAAAGGATGCTACGGGGATGACCTCTTTCACTCCACACCAGAAGTGCACGGTAACACTTCGTCAGCTCTGTTATGGAAGTCCAACGGATGCTTGCGACGAGTATTTGCGAATGGCGGAGACCACTGCGTTGGACTGCCTGAAGAAGTTGCATTGGCGTCATCAAGGTTTACGGGCGGACCTATCTACGACGCCCGACCGTGGACGATACAAAACGGTTGTTGCGAATCAACGAAGAGCGCGGCTTTCCGGGGATGATAGGGAGCCTGGATTGCATGCATTGGGGTTGGAAGAACTGTCCTGTGGCATGGGCTGCACAGTTGGCAAGTAGAGACCACGAGAACGTCCCCACAATCATGCTCGAAGCCGTAGCATCCCAAGACCTTTGGATTTGGCACGCTTTCTTCGGGACACCGGGCTCCAACAACGACATCAACGTGCTCAATAGGTCTACACTATTCTCCCAAGCAGTAAAAGGCTTCGCCCCAGATGTGAAGTTCAAGATCAGCGGTAGAGAATACGAAACCCCGTACTACTTGACAGATGGAATTTATCCTGCTTGGGCAACATTTGTGAAGTCCATACATGCTCCACAAACGCCAAAACAACGATGCTTTGCTAGATACCAAGAGGCGTGTAGGAAGAACATCGAATGGGCGTTTGGAGTTCTACAGGCCCTGTTTCACATCGTTACTCGCCCGGGTCGAATGTGGGATAAGGGCTCACTTGCAGTGATCATGACTGCTTGTGTGATCCTACACAACATGATCGTTGAGGATGAGCGTAGGTCGTGGCCCACTGATCCGTTTGCAGATCTTGTTGTCCCGGACCACACTGTACGTAGAGGACCACCACCAGCGGTGACCAACGACAGTATCCTGGGCCATAGAGCAAGGATTCGGGATCAGAATGTTCATCACCAACTCCACGATGATCTCATCGAACACATTTGGAAAAATTTGGAGATGGCTGCCCCAATTAAATATTAATCAGCAATGTTAATGTAATTTCTATTTTGTTTGTAATAAAAAAATTGTTATGCAATTCGTATTTGGGTTTAATTAAAAGTGTTACAAATATTTGGGTGCTTTTTTAATTTGCTGGAACTGTGTAGACACTGCTCCTGACACTGTGTAGACACTACCATTGGAGGAGCAGTGTCAGGAAGCCAAAAAGCACTCCCTGACACTGCTCCTAGACACTGCACAGTGTCTAGCCATTGTAGATGCTCTAAGGAATTTTTGGTAATGCTACATAAAAGGGATTATTTGTAGGAGGACTGAGGGTCGGGAATCAGTGGTGGTTGGGTTGATTTCCTACGATAATCGTCTGCTGGTTGTGTTCGTTTACAATGAAGCTTAGGTATGGGGGATTGAAAATCAATAACATGATTTTGAAAATTTTATTATTAGTGAGGGTATTATGGAACTTTTAGTTTTTTTGGATGAAGACAACTAAACTGAATACAAAAAAAATTAGGGTAGCAAAAAAGAAGAAGGTTAAGGTGCGCATATGAAAATAAAACTATCCAAGGGTAGCGAGTAGAAAATTCCCAACATAAAACGAGTTATATAATTTTGGATTAGTGAATTAAAGTCTTGCATGAGGCAAACACATTTATGGCTAGGGACGGGTAATGGTTAGTTAACCGACCATCATGCCATCTTGAAGCCCTATATCAGAATTAATTCGGTTACAATTTTACCATCTCCACAACCGACGTTGAAGCAGACCGATCTAAAAATTTCTGACCACATATATTTTAGTTGTTTTTCCAGTTTTAACCGACCACCCACCCCTACTTTTAGTGAAGATTGGAGTTACAATTTTGCTTCTGGCAAAAAAAAAAGAAAAAAAAAATATGGTGGTCTTGACTGTAAGGACCACTCTTGGTCAACGCCGGTCAAGTCGGTGGAAAACGGGAAATGTTTTAAATTTTGGGCATCCATCTAATTAGACCTAAACTTGACCCTGAGGGTCATATCGGACTTAAGTTGACCCCGATATCGACCAAAATGAGTTTTGGGTGACTCAGGGCAACTTTGTGACCAATTCAGGAAAAGTTGACTTTTTACCGAAAAAGTCAACCGAGTGACGTCTGGTCTATTCGAGGCCCGAGTTGGATCCAAAAAGCTTAGCCGTCGTCGCAGCGGTCTTATTTGGATCATTACCTTGTAAAACGCGAGATTTCGTAAGGATCTCGAAAAACGGACTGAACGGGGCCTAAGACGTCCGATTTTGGCAAATCTGACTGAAAAATATCTACAAAGATATTTTAATGAGTAGTGGGATCCACCTTGCCACATGTCACCATGTTTATGGAAGTGAGTGGGAGATGACCTCATTACCCTTGACTTAAAAGCTAAAAGATAAAAGAGGGAAGGACATGTGGGTCTTTTAACTCAAATTTGAATCTACAAATGGGGTGGGGGAGTGATAGGGCCGGCCACACTTAGAGAGAGAGAGAGAGAGAGAGAGAGAGAGAGAGAGAGAGCCAAGGGAAGAAGAAGAAGAAGAAGAAGAAGAAGAAGGAAGGCAAGTTCTCGACGATCCAACCGAATGATCGTCTTGATTTTTGCATATTCGTGATCCTCTCAACATTTGCTACGGTAGGCACTCCTTCTTTTCTGCATTTGACAAGTTTGATTTCGTGGGTTTTGGTAAGAATTGATGAAATGTGGGTGGATGGGAGTCTAGGGCTTGTTAGGTACGTTTTGGGGGAACAAGGGGGTATTTTTCCGGCGACCGGAAGTTCGCCGGAGCTCCGACCACCGTGTGGCGTACCAGCCATGGTCGGAGGGAGGGCCCCGGTGGCCGTGACCGGCCACGATAGTGGTGGTCCGGTCCGGCCACTCACGGCCCAAGTGTGACCGTGTGGGGCCCACTTGGCCGGGGTTCGGTTTTTCGTGTTCGGGTGGTCTTGGGTGACCCCCGAGTCGATAATTAACATCCGGAATGAATTATGGAAGTGATTCGTGAGAATTCAGAAAATGTGGTTAGAAACTTTAAATGCGAAATTAGAACGCTCGGGCATCGGAAATTGATTCCGCCAATTGCGTTGGAACGCGTGAATATAATTAGGAATTGTAGAAACGAAAATGGAGATTTTCAGAGTTCCGAGGGACGTTTTCCCGATTCCGGGCAGATTCGCCAAGCCGAGCGAAATGGGCCATTCCGGGCCCATTTTGACAAAATCGAGTAATTGGGACGTTTAGGAGTGATCGGTACTTGTCGGGGTTGCTTTTGGGCGTTAATTTCATAAAAATCGAAGTTGGCTTGCGTATTAAAAAGTGTGTTGTCTCGTCACTTTAGATTTTGCCACCGATCGCGGAAAGGGGAAGCTTTAGGCGGATTGTCGCGAGCACTTCTGGAGCTTACGTTTGGATTTTTGGATGACATTACGAGGTAGGGAAAAGTAGTCGGATATCGGTTTTGACTAGGGAAAGTTACTAGTAAAAATGCATGTGGGTACCTGGTTGTGCCCGTATGTTGATTATACTTGGCATGTGTGTGGAATTGTATGTGGGTACCTGGTTGTGCCCGTAGGTAGTGTATACTCCGTAAATTGCCGTGTTATACCTGTTAGTGTATGTTGTGCTTGTGTGTTTGGCTAGTTGTGCGCTTTGAGTGTTGAATTCGCGTGTGTATTTAATGGCTCGTGTAACTTGATGGGGGTAGTGCCTTGACTTGTTAAATGCGATAATTGATAGTGTGTTGTGATAATTGGTTGAGTGTTGGTGATCTATGTGGTGACGGTTGGTTAAGGTATGACCCGCCTGTCGATTCGCCATCGACGAAGGGTGATGTGGTTCCGCGATGAGGTGGGTCCACCTTCCGACTAGCAATCGGTAAAGTGTTGCGATTTGTTCCGCGAAGAGGTCGGCTCGCCTTTCCAATTGGCAGTCGGAAAAAGTATTGCGGGGCACGCCAGGCCCAGCCGGTTTTCTATTGGAAACTGTGCTTTGTGCGTGTTGATATTGCATGATGTTGTGTGCATTTTCAATTTGATTCGTTGAGGATGTAATCTCGGTTATTTGTTTTCCTTCCGTGAAAGGGTGGTAGAGGTGTTGGTGTGTTTGACAGTTAGCCCGTGCGACAGTTTGGTATCATGTGTGAGCTATAACTGTTTTCCCTGAATTTATGTTGGTGTATTCCTGGTATTTTTACTCTATGTCGTGGTCAGTCGGGTATCCGTGGCGGTGAGCGAAATGCTCACCCCCTGCTTGTCACGCCCCAATTTCAGTAAACCGAACTCGGGACGCGAACATTTAAAATAATAAACACTTTGAAACCTTTTCCATTTAAACATTTTAAAATACCAGTTTAGTTCAACAAAATAATATTTACAACTCAAAATCAGTCCCAACAAGTGGACAAAAACATGGTATACGTCGCTAGACTCAAATAAACCCAGAATCCCGCTTCTAGCTCTTCAAGCTTCAGAAGCTCACCTAGTCCAGCCTGCGAACAGTACCTGTAGGAAAAGCAGCTAGGGGTGAGCGTTCGCTCACCACCACGAATAACAGACTGACTACGGCATAATTAGCAGACAATGCCGGTAACACCAACACAAACTCAACACCGGGGAACACCATCCCCAACCCAAGTACTCCGACTGAACACACACCCACTGTTACCTTCCTTGACCAACTCAACACTCTGACACGTAAAGTAGACCCGACACAACAATCGACGACCTCCTCCAGGGACACGACAGACAACCACGCAACACCCCAAGATTACAAAGGATCGCACACCAAACAAGATCACAAAGGATCGCACACCAAACAAGATCACAAAAGATCGCACACCAAACAAGATCACAAATGATCGCATACCAGCTGCTCAGTAACCATCTCTGTCTCTCGCCCTTTCCGATCCCAGTCGGGCCAGGCGGTCGACCTGTCTCAGTAACCATCTCTGTCTCTCGCCCTTTCCGATCCCAGTCGGGCCAGGCGGTCGACCTGTCTCAGTAACCATTTCTGTCTCTCGCCCTTTCCGATCCCAGTCGGGACAGGCGGTCGACCTGTCGCGCAACTTCTCCCGATCCCAGTCGGGAGGCTAACCCACAACCTCTCCGCTTCACCCGATCCCAGTCGGGTGGTTAGCCACACCCGCGCGTCCTTCCCCCGATCCCAGTCGGGGAGCTAGCCTACAACCTCTCCGCTTCTCCCGATCCCAGTCGGGAGGCTAGCTACACCACACAACCTCCACCATGATCAAGTAACCAAACACAATCACAAACAAGTTCAACAACCAGTAACAACACAGGATCAACACTCACAGAAACTCATGGCCACCAAGACACCAACAGTAAAACTCGGACTCAACAGCCCCACAGGCACTCACGGCCTCCCAAGACACACAAACAGTAACTCACGGGCTCAACAACCCTACATGCACTCACGGCATCCCAAGACGCACCAACAGTAAAGACACGGGTTCAACAACCCCACAGGCACTCACGGCCTCCCAAGACACACCAACAGTAAGGACACAGGTTCAACAACCCCACGGGCACACACGGCCTCCCCAGACACCAACAGTCAAACACGAGCCCTCATGGCCACCCAAGACTCAACAGTCAAACACGGGCTCTCATGGCCACCCAAGACTCAACAGCCAAACACGGGCTCTCATGGCCACCCAAGACTCAACAGTCAAACACGGGCTCTCATGGCCACCCAAGACACACCAACAGTAACTCACGGGCTCAACAACCCCACGGCACTCACGGCCACTCAAACCACCAACAGTAAAGACACGGGTTCACAACCCCACGGGCACACATGGCCACCCAAAACAGCAAAGGTAAAGACACGGGTTCGACGACCCCACGGGCACTCATGGCCACCCAAAACTCAACAATAATACACGCTCGCAACTTACCGAGACTCTAACTCGTAAGCCAGCCAAAGAATGCTTGTAACCTCCCCCGAGACTCTAACTCGGTCAGGCCAGCCAAAGACACCAACCTTAGTACACGGGCTCTCATGGCCACCCAAGACACAACAGTAATACACGGGCTCTCATGGCCACCCAAGACACAATTACACAAACAACCTCTGGCATAACCAATGCCTCCAACAATCCTAATATCAACAATTTCACAATCAACCTCCGGGCATGGTCATATGCCTCCAGTACTCCTAATCTCGATAAGTTCGCAATCAACCTCCGGGCATGGTCATATGCCTCCAATAATTCTAAAAACGCTAAGTTCTCTGCTCCTACGACACTACTAAGTGTCACATGCTTTTCTCATACTCGCTACGTTCCCGTATCATGCATTTCTAATATTAAATAACCTACTCAACCCACGACACCCCGGTGTCACATGCAATTCTACTGTTAACTTTCCCTAGTCAGGGCCGAGATCCGGCTACTTTTCCCTACCTCGTGCGTGTTCTCCCAAAGCCAAACCACGAGCTCCGGTGATGATATCAGTCACTCACCCAGCTTGCCCTTGCCTCGGTCCGTGGCACGATCTAAAAGAACACAAATTCAAGGCACTTAACAACCCGCAAGAATAAACTGAAAAACATTAAACTCGATGCCCAAACTTAACCCCGACAATGTCGATCACTCCCAAACTCCCCAATTACTCGACATTGTCGATAAGGGACCCGTAAAGGCCCGATTCGCCCGACATGACGAATCTGCCCGGGTTTTGTAAATGCCCTTCCGGGGCTCCAAAAATTCCTGTTTTCGTTTCTACGGTCTTAGAATAATTCAAGGGTCCCAATGTACTTGCCCGAATCGAATTCCGACTCCCGAGTCAATTAAATGACGTTTAAAGTTTCTAAACCCGATAAATTACCACTTCTCCAATTTAATTCCAATTTTCGATTCGGTTAAGGATAAATGGTCCGGGGAACGTTTTAAACCACCCGAACGATAAAACCCGAGCACCCGAGCACGTGGGCCCCACCCAACCCACTTGGCCGAGAGCCCTAGGGTTCAAGGGGGGGCTCGGCCACCATGGTGGTGGCTGGTCCCAGCTCCGGCCAGCCACCACCCACGGTGGCCGGAGCTCCTCCCGAGCCTCCGGTCACCGGAAAACGTCATCTCTTCCCTCCAAACACCTCCAAAACGTCTCCAACAATTACCCCAACACCAAAACCGCCTTAAACTAATAGTTTTACAAAAACCTAACTTCCAAAATTAATCAAAACGAGAATCGGTTCGGTGTATACCGTAGAGGAGAACGAGGGGAACGAGATTGCTCCTTGCCTTGAGACGATCCAAAGGTTGGATATGACGTGAATAGTGCCCAAAACCTAGCTTCCTCTCTTCCTTCTTCTCTCCCTTTCTTCTCTCTTCTTTCTCTTTCTCTCCCTTTCTTCTCTCCTCTTTCTCTTTCTAAAACACTCACTTTCCTTTTTTTTCTTTGGTTTAAAATGTGGCCGGCCACCCTTAAGGGTGTGGTCTTCCTTTTCCCCCCAAAACTAACACCACCACTTGTTTGACAAGTGGCAAGGTGGGTCCCACACCTTTTAGAAAATATCTACTAGCTAAAATCCAATCAGATTCGCGAAAATCGGACGTTTCGGGCCCCGAACGGGCACTTTTTCCCAAAAATTATGAAACTTGGCGGGCCACAAGGAAACGGCTCAACTAAGACCGCTGCGACGACGGCTAAGGTTTTTGGACCCAAAACGGTCCTCGAATGGACCAAAACGTCGCTCGGTTGACTTTTCCAGCGAAAAGTCAACATTTCCCAAATTGATCAGAAAGTTGCCCTGAGTCCCCCGGAACTCACTTTGGTCAAAAATGGGGTCAACTTAAGTCTGGTATGACCCTCGGGGTCCAATTACAGTTCAATTCAGTGTCTGCTCAAATTTTTTAAATTTTCCTGTTTTTCGCAGGTTTGACTGGCGTTGACCGGGAGTGGTTATTACATTTTCAAATATACAGTGAGTTTTATTGATTGACTTGTTTTTTTGCGGATAGTGAATATATGTTCTGCGAATATGCTTTACCTAGTTTGCGGATAGTGAATATATGTTCTGCAAATAGTGAATATATGTTCTACGAATAGTGAATATATGTTCTGCGAATAGAGAAATTGTTTTGCGGATAGTGAATATATGTTTTGCGAATATGCTTTACCTAGTTTGCGGATAGTGAATTTATGTTTCTCGAGTATGGTTTAACTAGTTTGCGGATAGTGATTCTATGTTTTGCAAGAGTGTGTACTCTGGTAGAAACAATTTTGAGTATATCCTGCATGTGATATGTGCGTAGGTTTATTGTATGAAAATATGCACATTTTGGTCTGCAGATGTGTGTTTTAGTTGATGCATACCCTGTTATTGATTGACCTTTTTGCTAATATGCTTTACCTAGTCTACGGATAGTGAATATATGTTTTGCGAATATGCTTTACCTTGTTTGCCGATAGTGAATTTATGTTTTGAGTGTATGCTTTACCTAGTTTGCGGATAATGATTCTTTGTTTTGCGAGTATGCACACTCTGGTTTGCGAAACAGTTTTGAGTATATCCTGCATGTGATATGTGCGTAGGTTTATTGTGTGCAAATATGCACATTTTGGTTTGCAGATGTGTTTTGTAGTTGATGCATACCCTGTGTTTTATTTGTTTGCATTTAATCACATTAACATGTTTCTTTTTATCGTATTTAGAGGATTGCAGAAAGGTTTCGATTAGCGGGGAATAAGGTTGCAGAAGGTTTTTTGGAATGGCATCAGTTGTTGGTTGAAGGGCATATCGCCGATCCCAATACCGAGCGTTTCAAGACAATGTCAACCCTGTTTGATGGTTTGATCGGGAAAAAAAATCCCGAAGATGCCATGCCTGACACACAAAGTGTGTTGCTGTCACAAGACTCATGGTTTAATCTACCCGAGGTTATTGAGACCATTGAGAAATTGATTGAAGCAGCAACACGCGTTGGGGAAGGGTACAAAGGAGGAGAGAAGCCACCTGCTAGTGCCGTTTCTCCACCATCGTTCAGACTTCTTTCACCATCCCAAAAATCGCCTGCCAATGTTATTTCACCATGCCCTGCTGGATCCACTACATTGTCAAGCCCTGAATGCGATAATGTGGTTCGGAAATTGTTCGCAAGTAATGATGCAGCCCCTGTGGATAATATTGTTGCAGAACAAACTGAGCCAGAAAAGAATAACAGTGTTGGCGATGAGTTTGACGCTATTTCTATTGCTATGGTATTGGGAAGGAAGCTTGTGACATGGTTGTTGATAATCCAATCGCGGAATGTGAAGCTCCCGATGTTGTTAACAAAGATGATTGTTGGGCTCTTGTAGTGGAATCAGACCCACTTACTATAGAAGGCAGTCAAGGAAATGTCAACGGGTCTCCGTCTGTCAATGACTTTTGTCAGACACTTCAAGAGCAACCCGAGCCACTCAATATAATTGTTGTCGAAAAAAATGTCAACAATGATCCACCTGTTAATCAAGCTTGCAAGACTCAACCCCCGCCACTTGTTACTGCACGAGTTGACCAAAATATCAATCGTGCTATTGGTGGGAAAGAGGTCTCTGAGACAGTTGACCAGAATCCTGAACTTGCAATGGCAAGATTTTGTGAATCCATAGTCCAACGCCCTGCTGGCATACCTCTTCCTGATAAAAAAGGGCCCATGCATCCTCCTAAGAAGTCGACTGATGGTGTTGGTCATGTGGAGTCTGGCTCAATTATTGATCCACCGAAGAAGAGAGGTCCCGCTCGTGCACCCGGTAAGAAAGGCCCCGCTGCTGTCCCCGAGAAGAAATTACCCCGTACTGTTGCAGCAAAAAAAGCTCAAGGTGGTGTTAAGAAAAATCCCCCTGTTGTTAAGAAACCTGCTGCAAGTGGCAATTGTTTTACATCAATTGGGTGTAGCAAGGCATCTTTATTATTGGAAACCCCAGACAAACAACCTCCACCTCGTTTGATTGCACCGTCTAAATTTCTGTGTTCTCCGTATGTTGATCGTCAAACAGATTATTGGTCTGATCTTCTGGAGGTTGAGGATTGTGTTGCTGATTGGGTGCTGAATATAAACAAAAAGGAGGATTGGTAAGTAAAACATGTTTTCCCCCTCATCCTGTGTGTTATAGTTGTTTTGCAAAGACAGTGAATAGGCTTTTCTCTCTGTGAATGCAGTGATTTTATGTTTGAGTGCTCTGATAATTATATTACTAAGGGGAGCTTTAATTCTTTCAATACCGATGCATGGATTGAAGTGGAAACCATTAATGAGTGGTGTCACTATCTGAATCATCTGGAAACTATCAAGAGTGATTCATCACCTAACCGGTTCTTCTTTTCAGCTTCTCTTAGTGTAAGCATAGTTTGCGCAATTTTTTTGTTGATTACGTTTATAGTTTGAATTATTTTAATATGTTTTTGTTATTAATATTTTTATTTTGTAGGCTACGCTTTCGGAACATAAAAAAGATGTAGATTTTGATGATATTTTCAAGATTGAAACTAAGGAGTTCCCTTCTTTTTCATGGAAGAAGTTGGACTTGGTAAGTATAATACATGGTTGGTTTTAGAATATGCAATATGTTGGTTGCGGTTAAGGTTTCTATGTTTTGCGGCTATACGCCTCCTTGTTTGAGAAATAACGTTTACCTGTTTGGGAATATGCAATATCTGGTTTGAGGTTATGGATTTTCTTGTTTGCGAATATACTCTATCAAGTTTGCGGATAATGAATACATGTTTTGCGGATATGCGCACCCTGGTTTGTGAAACAGTTTCCCTGGGTTGCTGATAATGAAAATGTAGTTTGCGGATAATGAATATATGTTTTGCTGATATTGTAGTGAATGCTTATATTATATAAACCAATTTATCCATTATATTAATATGCTGATGTATTTTATATATTTTCTACAGGTTTTCATAATTGATTTTAAGAGCAATCACTACACACTCTTATGCATCGACATGAAGAACGAAAATTCAGATATTATTGACAATGTGAAAGGAACGGTTGATGACGATATTCGTTATGAAAAAATTCACTATACATTGGTACATATTCTTCTCTCATTGACTGTGTTTGATTACTGTCTATCTATTCATTTCTGTTTTTATTTATTTTTCTTTGGTGTTTTTGTGTTGTGTAGAGGTCTAAAATTTGCAAGGTCATATTTAAAACTGATAAAGCTCTAGCTCAGAAAATTTTCAAAGGTAAGATTGAACGGTTCCATGTACCATGGGAATCTAACGATAATCATATGGATTGTGGGGTGTATGCTATGTGGCACATGGAATCGTATCTTGGCAATGAGAATTGGGCAGGAGAATTGGCCGTTAATGATGTAAGTTAAACAAACAATTATTTCTTTGTCAGTATATAACAATGAGTATAGATTTGATCGTTAAATTTTGATTTTGTAGGCTGCACAAATCGAATTATTGAGGAAAAGATTCCTCTTTAAGTTGGTCACATTCGAGAAGAATAGCCTATGGCTAGGAATTGAGGAGAATATCAAAGATTATTTCAAAAAGAAGAAGGCCACATTCAAATTTAGTGTCAAGTATAAACCCTTATTATCATGCGAACGTCATAAACCTTAGTGAATTACTCTTTTTGATTACCGGTGTTTGTTTTCAGAAACGACAATTTTTTTTGTTTTAGAATTTATGATATATTGTTTGAGAATAATCTGTGTACTATTTTCAGAATTTATAAGATCTTTTGTTTCTGAATATGCTGTATTTTAGGATAAACAAGTTGTTGGTTGAGGTTATGTGTTTTCTGTTTTGCGAATGTATAGTGTCTAGTTTGCGGGTACTATTTTTCTGTTTTGCGAATAGGCAATCCTTGGTTTGCGAAACTGGGGTTCCTCTGTTGGTTGAGGTAATGTGTTTTCTGTTTTGCGAATATATAGTGTCTAGTTTGCGTGTACTATTTTTCTGTTTTGCGAATAGTTAATCCTTGGTTTGAGAAACTGGTTTCCTTGTTGGTTGATGTCATGTGTTTACTATTTTGCGAATATATAGTGTCTAGTTTGCGGAACTATTTTTCTGTTTTGCGAATAGTCAATCCTTGGTTTGAGAAAGTGGGGTTCCTTGTTTCAGATTATGCAATATGTTGGTTGAGTTTCAGTATTGTATGTTCTGCGGATATACGTAATGTGGTTTGCGGAATAACGTTTACCTATTTGAGATATGCAATGTTTGGGGTTGAGGTTTTGGATTGTCTTGTACGAAGAATACACTGTAATTCTGTTTGATTTAACAATGATAAGATATGCCTTAATATGTTAGTAACTTCAGTAATTTTTGTTTTGAGAATAATCATGTCTTGGTTAACGAATATAACCATACGTGTTTGAGAATACAGAACATGTCGTTTGCTAATTAAATATAGGTGACTATCACAGTGAAAAGCAGATACTAGTTATACATTCACTGAGAAACCAAGTTTTCAAAAGACAACACAAAAAATATCAAAAGACGATTGACATGATAATATGGAAAATATAACTACATCCTTCTTGTGTCGGATGTGCCCTAGTCCAGTTCTACCTCAATTGTTTTGAAGAAGTCCTGAATCTTTTCCAGTGTCGCCATCATCTTTCCCTATCTTCCTTGTGCTTTTCAGTCGAGTTGCTCATGTCAAGCACTTGCAGTTCATTGGCAAGGCTTTCCACCTTCTCCTGCATCAGCAAAAAGTGGATCTGGCATAGTGCCAACCTTATTTTGCGAAACTGCATTTTAGACTGCAAAGCGGCTTCCTCTCTGGTACGTTCCATAGCTTCTGCGGTGCAAACGTTTCCTTCCCCTCTGGTGCGTTTCCTGTTTGGGGCCATCGCTTTTGCAGACTGGTGGTTTGAAGTTATTTGAGAAGAGAATTTTAAATTGAAAGAGAGTTGTAGGGTTCAGTGATATATGGGTGGGGGTATTTATAGTTAAATTCTTGCGGTGGCATTATCGTTATTATGTTTAAAGTAGAGTTCTAATTATAGACAGATTAGTTAACTAATAATAATAATTCCGCAAAACATATACCTTATTTTCGCAATCCGTATCTCATAATTCTCAAACTAAATGCTAATTTACGTGTATCGGTATGTGATACTATAAGATATTGTAGAGGACACGTGTCAATCGTTACGAAAATCAGACGTATCATGTAATCGATATGATTTCAAAATCTGACGGTTAAGTTTTCACGGTTATATTTCATCATTACTAAAATCCCACTCGAATGCACGAAGATCTTATTGCATTTAATGCGTTGGTAAGTCTTATCGCACTTGGTGTTTGCGGATACGGACTTGTAGTTTGCGGATACAGAGATCCTGGTTTGCTAATATTGTTAATTTATTCGTCTGTACTTGTTGTTTGCGGATACTGTTATTATGTTTCACGAATTTAATTATGGACTGTAGTTTGCGGATATGCCCTAGTTGTGTGCAAACATGTTAGCATTTCAGTAATTTTCGTTTTGCGAACAATCATGTTCTCTTTTACGAAATTAAAAATACGTCTTCGAGAATACATAATATGTCTTTTGCGAATTTATATAGATTACTTTAAAAGTAGAATAGGTAGATACTAATCATCATTTCATTGAGAAAACAAGTGTTCAAAACACAAAACAAAAACATCAAAAGACGATTGACATGATAATAGTGAAAATATAACTACATCCTTCATGGGTCGGATGTGCCTTCGTCTTCTGCTATCGCCATGCTTTTGAAGAAGTCCTGAATCTGTTTCAGTGCCGTCATCATCTTGTCTCTATCTTCGTTAAGCTTTGCAATCCCGTTCCTCATGTCAAGCACTTCTAGATCATGGATAAGGTTTACCACCTTCTCCTCCATCAGAAAAAAGTGGCATTGGATTAGTGCCAACTTTACTTTGCGAATCTCCATTGCCGTATCCATAGCCACTTGCTCCATCTCACGCATCTTCTTAGAACGTTCCTCTATGGTACGTTCCATAGCTTCTTCGGTGCAAACGTTACCCTGAACTCTGGTGCGTTTCCTGTTGGAGGCCATCTCTTTTGCAGATCTGGTGGTTTGAAGTTATTAGAGAAGAGGTTTTGAAATTGAAGGAGAGTTCTAGGGTTAAGTATTATAGGGGTGGGGGTATTTATAGTTGAAATCTTGCGGTGACATTATCGTTATTTTTTTTAAAGTAGAGTTCTAATTATATATAGATTAGTTAACTAATAAGGATTCCGTAAAACATATATCTTATTTTCGCAATCCATAACTCATAATTCTCAAATTAAATGCTGATTTACGTGTATCGACGTGTGATACGATAAGATCTTGTAGAGGACACATGTCAATCGTTATCCAAAATCAGATTGTATGATTTCAAAATCTGACGGTTAAGTTTTCACGGTTATATTTCATCATTACTAAAATCCCCCTCGAATACACGAAGTTCTTATCGCATTTAATGCGTTGGTGAGTCTTTTCACCGTCGTTTGGTTTATTTTAAATTAATATTTACCCCCACAAATCATGTTAGCATAGAACTTTTTTTAATTAAGTCATGTCATCATATAGAAAGCACTGTAGTAGCGGTGAGGAAGAGGTGTCTTCAAAGAGACGAAGGCTGATTTCACATGGTGATGAAGAAGATTGCCCTATTATCATCAGTGATGATGCCGATGATGAGAAAGAGGAGGAGATAGAAAATGGGGAGGAAGACGATGATGGGTATAATGGTGGTGTTGAAGAGGATGATGATGATGAGGAAGATGAAGAAGAAGATTATGGTTATAATGGTGATGTTGAAGAGGATAATGAAGAAGAAGAAGATGATGATGACGAAGAAGAAGAAGACTGGGAGAGTGAAGATTGATGAATGTAACTTTTGCCACAAGTTATTTCATTTTTAGGATATAGGACTCTCTCTTTGCGGATACAGAGATCCTGGTTTGCTTTAATGTTAATTTATTTCTCTTTATTTGGTGTTTGCGGATATGGACTTGTAGTTTGCGGATACTGTTATTATGTTTCACGAATATTATTGTGGACTTGTAGTTTGCGGACTCAGAGATCCTGGTTTGCGGATACAGAGATCATGGTTTGCTGAAACTAATATTCTGTTTCGCGTGTAACACAAATCATGGAATTATATATAACTTGAAAGTGAAATATAAACTATTTTAAGGAAAACGATTTTTTTAATTACTTTAAACTGGTTAAGAACAGACAAAAGGAATCAAAGAGAATAGGGTTTGCTACCCCTATACCACCAGTTTCATAGCCTTGTTCACCGCTAAGATCACTTCGGTTATCTTCCTGGTGAGGGCTGTGTTTGCAAGCACCTCTTCGGTGCTCATGTCAGTGCACAGCTCGTCGCCAACATCCAAGGCCAATATTTCAAGCTCAAGCTCGATCTTAGAAAGCTTAGGCTTGATTGCATTGAAGCTCGTCACGAACTTCTCGTGTTTGATGAGACGCTTTTGTTTTCTGTCCTTCTTGTTCTGCTCCTTCAGCTTCCTTTCGCGTTCGTCGAGTTCATCTTCATAGCTTTTACGCTTCCTGCTGCTTGACGACACCATTTTTTCAGAGTAAAATTGGGTATTCGAAGAGTTGAGGGTTGAGTATAGAAGGATACAATATTTGGGTATATATAGGGGAACATGTAGGGCATCGTGGGTTAATGGAGCAATTAATCCTCCCCCACGTTTCCACGCTGTCAATATTTGATTGGTCTACCACAAACCGTTTCACTTCCCTTTTGTACGCAAAACGAAAGTAGTAAATTCTCAAATCATTATATATTTTTTAGTAAACAAAATTTGAAATATTCGCAAACAATTTGTTATATTAAATTCGTATAAATGAAACAGTCTATATTAAATCCGCAAAACCAATGACCTATATCCGCAAACAGAAAAAGCCAAATCTGCAATCGATAATCTTCATCAGTCTAATTCTTCTTCCTATTCTTACTCAGTGGGGCAGGTCCTTGTGTCATGGTCTTGCATTGTGTGTGAACAATATATTATATTAATTTTCATATAAATAAAAACATGTGCAGAAATGAAATTTATTAATTCGGAAAACTCAAACAGTCTGTATTTATTCGCAAAACTTATTGTCTATATTCGCAAACAGAAACAACGAAATCCGCAGTTGAAAATATACATCATTCTACTTCTTCTTCTTCTTCTTATTCATATTCAGAGGGCAGGTCTTTGTGTCATGGTCTTGCATTGTGTGGCATGTAGCGCATAGCCGTTTTCGCTTGTTACTAGCATTGATTGCCTTTTCTTTATTACTGATCATTCTACTCCCAGATCGCAAGCGAGAGCCCTTGGTGTTTGTGATATTTGGTGGTTGGACAGTGACTATTTCTGGTAATTTGATCCCTGTCACCGATGCTATGAAACTTGTTCTATTGAGTCTATTCTCATTCACTATGTCATCCACCGTATTAACTCTGTATCGATTTAGAGTGTCCAACAATCCTCGAATACTTGAAATTGCTGCATCTTCTGTCCCAATCATTTCAGTAAACCTGGTTTTCACTGCATCCATAACTTCATCGTCCTTCAGACTAGGACCTTCAGGTGCAACACCATTAGAAGACAATGTAGCTGCCAAGTTTGTGTCTTTACACCATCTCGGGTTTACCAGCGTCCTAGGAATCTTCCTTAACGTTGTGTTTTGCAGCGCAAAGAATATGTGAGAACATATATAGCCCGTTGTTAGAAGCTTGTTGCAATTGCACTCAAAGTTGTTTGTACTCATCGTCCAAGTCACCCTGAATTCCTTACCATCTTTAATAATCGACGAATCCCTGACTTTATAGACAATGGTGTCATCTACGGTGTCATCCATGTCTGGCAAGCTGCAGCGGTTGAGAGCGTAAACTATATGCTTTTGTATGTCAGCAAACACAGTATGTGTGTATACAGTCCAAGCATCCGCTTCAAACCACGTGTTTGTCTTCAGCACCGGATATGAATTGTAGCTGTGCATCATAAGACTGAAATGCTCATTCCTTTGGTTCTCTATCACCACTCCACACTGCCAGATCAAGTGAACAAGGTTTAGTAACTGATCTGTGAGTTGTTGATAGGCCCGGTTGGCTGATTCAGACCTTGATGTTGTTCTCATAAACAACCCCATTGGGAAATCCCTATGGTATGCTGGGATCCAACTGTGTCGCAGATCGAATATGCCATTGAGCCAAGTGTTGTCCTGCAAATTGAAGTCTTCAATGATGCTAGCCCACTCTTCATCAAACTCATCAGGGCCTATAAGGTTGTTGTATACTATGGAATCCAACCTTTTCTCAAAATCTGTATCATTTGTCATACTTCCAGGCACCTGTAACATTTTTTGTAAGATTTGTAAAGTTGAACAAATAAATAATAGAAATTGACAATACTGTGGCGTATGGATATTTTGTGTTCATAGATTGAGAAAACAGACATAACAGTTTGAGAATAGATATAAACTCATCGCATAGTAGTTAACTATGAGAACCATATTAAGAATGAAACGTTTTGAGTAAACAAGCATTACAAGATGTGGATACAGAGTATATGATTTTCTTATAGAGACTGACCTTAAGACGAATCTTATTCATAATGTGCCACATGCAGAGTTTGTGCTTAGTGTCTGTCATGACTTTCGGTATTGCAACTTTCATTGCTGGGTCTTGATCTGTCACCAGATAGATTGGTTGCTTCCCATTCATCGCTTTCAGAAAAGCGTTAAACATCCAAGTGAAAGACTCGATATCCTCATGTGTTACCAGTCCCAGCCCAAAAGTCACAGATTTGTCATAGTTGTCCACTCCTGTAAACGGACAAAATGGCATCGAGTACCTACAAAACATCAATCGTTAATAAAGAATAATGTTTAAAATTTCTTTTTCAATGGATTAGCGAATACGAGTAATACTTACTGGTTAGTCCTGTAAGTTGTGTCAAAGGAAACATTATCCCCGTAAAGCTCGTAATTCTTGATAGCTATTTCATCACACCAGAATAGTTTAGTGAGGCTTCCGCTTGTGTCAACATCGTACTCATAGTAGAACTTGTTGTTGGCTACCTTCTTGTCACGGAACAGGTCAAGGATTACCTAAACATCACTTCCTCCAATATAGGCTTTCAAGTCCCTGTGGTAGTTGAAGAAATCTTGCTTCAAAGCTCCAACATGGCTGGGGCCTCCGCGTGTTTCACTGATTAGTCTGTGTGCCTTTGAGGGACCTATTCCCGATCTCTCGCAAAAGTTCATATACTCAACATGGTTGCCTTCCATGTGTCGGTTACCTCTCATCTCATGTCTGTGCTCCGCTCCAACCATAGGGTGGTTATGACCTTCAACAAATTTTGATACTTTGTATCCCAATTCCTCCGAAACAAATGTGAACCTTATCATTGCTTCACAATTAATTCTTGTGAGCAATCTGTTCCTCTTTTTTGTAGGCTTTGAAAGTTGAGGACTGTTTTGTTCGGGGATCTCACCCTGTTTGGAGCATACCATTTACTTTAGCTTTATGTTGTTTGTTTTATCCTTCTTCTCGGTAGACCTTCTTGTAGTGAATCCAGACAGTCTAGCGTAATTTTGGTAGAAATCTATCGCCTTATTCAGTGTCTTGAATTCCTTTCCTACAAACGACGTTCGTTCAGGCTGGCAGGATGGCAAGTATATCCTGGTTCCTCCAGCAGAAAACAGAACAGTGTTTTGGAGATCTGCTTATGCAGTACAGTCACTGTCTGTGCCTGCAGCTGATATTCATCGAAATAAGGATCAGTTTGAGGATGTAATAATTTCGGATTGCATATATAGCACACATAGAATCAGATAGTTATAATATACTCAAATTGATACACAGGCAGTAGTATATAGTAACAGGCAAAGTAGATTATTTATGCTTTGCGGAAATAAGCAAGTTTGTTTGCGGATACTGCACACCTAGTTTGAGAGTTTGTCATGGAGGAGATTTTATATATTGTTTGAGAAGAAACAAATATTTTATGTCGCTAAATATCGTACAACACAAACTACTGTTTTGAGTATCTAGGCATTCTAGTTTACGGATAAAAAAACCACCATGATCATGACGTTTTGGTCAACGGAAAATTAGAATTTGAATCGATTCTAGAAGAAAATAAATTTTGTTGAATAGATCTGTACTTACATATTGTAGATGACATCTCGATTTGTGTATTGGTTGCTGTGTTAAAATCCGACGATATCAATCAATATCTCCGGCGATCTCTGTTGCGATTTCCGACGATCTCACGGTGCGATCTCTGGTGCGATCTCAGGTGCGATCTCAGGTGCGATATGAGATTTTGTTTTGGAATCAAGTTTCGAAGAATCACAGTTTTTTAACCTTGTCTGTGATCTAGATTTCTTCGAGAAAACTCCGATCTAAGGTTGATACTTGGAAAATCGTAGAGATTTTTTCGAGAGACTTTGTAACTCTTTGTTTGATTCGATTTCTTATTTCTTGTTTAGGAACTTTCCGTTTTTGAATTTCGAGGTTTTATAGAGAAAGTTGGGGTAAATTCGCGCGCTAATCTAGGACCGTCGATATATTATTCGCAATGGACGAACCCGATTCAGTTTTGAAAGTTCAATCAACACATTTTATTTTATTAGCGAATAGATTCTTTGCGTATATTTCACATTTAGTTTGCGGATTTTTAAAGTAAAGTTTGCGGTTATTTCAGAAGTAGTTTGCGGATATGTCATATCTAGTTTGCGGATTGTTGATTTATTGTTTGCGGATACTGTCAGTCATGTTGAGAATACAGAAAGCATGGTTTGAGAAAATACAGCATCTAGTTTGAGAGTATTTATAGATTCATTACGAAAAGATGGTGTGTGAAACACCAAACAAAAACATAAAAGACGACATGCATGAAAAACTAGATACCACCAATCTTCTTCTGGATGTGGCTTAGGGATCTACAGTTATTTTTCCGAGGAATTCTTGATACTCCCTCAGTTTCTTAAGCATGCGTTCTTTCGACTCTCTTTCTTCTGTGTTCCACATTAGGTTTTCATTCGTTTCGATTTCAGCAAGGAGCTTGACCACCTGCGCATCCATCATCAGCATATTATACTGGATTTTTGTGAATTTGAGCTTCTAGAGATGGTGGATGGTAGCCAAACGCCTGGCTTCATCCTCTGCATTCATTCGAGCCCATTCAGCATTCATTGAGGCCATTTTTGTTGCGTTTTTGAGTTGAAGAGTGAAAGATGTGTGAAAGTAGTTACTCAGTAGTGGAATTTATAGCAATGGTCCTAGGGGGTATTATTGTAATCTTCAACAAAGTAATGAGGTTAGTGGGTAGTTACTTTTCAAGGTCAGATTATCAAGTGTTTTATCCAAAACTGACGATTTGTATTTCATATGTATTAAATTCTCAAACAATTATAAAATTATCCTCAAAATGAAAATCACTGGCTCTTTGCAGTATACAATCGTGTCTTGACACGCGTCACTTCCAAATCTCACCATTGTCTGATCAGTATCTTTGGTAAATCTCTCTCGAGCCACACGAAATATTTTCTCAAATATTAAACAATAACGAATTATGAAGTTTGCGTTTGTGAATTTACGAGTTTGAGAATACAAGACATCTTGTTTGCGGAACCATTGTGTACATTTTGAAAACCACACGAAATATTTTCTCAAATATTTAAGAAGAACGAAATATGATGTTTGCGTTTGTGGCTTTACGAGTTTGAGAAAACAAGGTATCTTGTTTGCGGAATATTGTATACATTTTGCAAACTAGGTAGTATATTGTGTCAATTTTAATGCATATTTAGTTAAACAAAAAGCTTTTCATTGATTCATCTGGAGTCTGAAAGAACAACAAAAAATACGACATCAAACAGAAGAACCAAAAGCCAACACAAAAGACATGAAAACAGAAGAGAAAGTACAAGCAATCCCTTAGGAGCTCTCTTTCACAATGCTTCCAAGTGCAGTCTTATACTTCATGAGTCTCTTCGTCATGCTTCCCCTACAAGCCATGTGTTCTTCATCCGCGTTGGATATGTCTTCTTCTTCCAATTCAACCATCAGCTTGACCACCCTGTCACGTGCTATCATCAAATGGGACTTGATGATGGACATCTTCAGATGTCGAAGCTCACGTACGGACCCATGATGTTCTTTGTCTAGAACTTCCATTTTGAGTTTTTTTGATGATTCCATTTTCGTCTATATGATCTAATAATTCAGAAGAGATGTGAGTGTGAATAATTTTTTTATCGGTGATAGAGGGGGTATATTTATAGGGGTATTGATATAGAGTATTTGGTGGGACACGTGCCAAGCACGCACGTAATGTGATAAAAGCACATTTTTGAAATAGAATGTCCATTATTCGCAAAACATCATTCTCATTTCCGCAAAAAGGTAAACCATTTTACGTAAAACAGAATGATTATTTCCGCAAACTAGAATTTTGTATCTTCAGAATATTAATTTCCAAAATTCAACTGGGTAGAACACGTGTCAAGCATGCAGTAAAAAGTAAGGTAATCATGATTTTAAATTTTGATCTGAATACACGCAACCGCCCTTTCATTTTTGATCTGACTACAACCGCCCTTTCATTTCGCCCTTTCAGTTCAATATCTTCTATCATCATTACAAAAATCTCTTCGCGCCAAACGAAAAGCTTCCCAAATTAATGGCGTCGTTCCATTTCCCTAAATTTTCTGATACCCTTTTGATATCTTTATATTTAAACACAAATCAACTATTTTCTCATCATCTCCAAAGTCTCCATCTATTCTGTATTCTAACAGTGATGGAGACAAATGGAAATCTTTCGAATGCAAGTCTCCACCATCACAAATCTTCAGTAGTGATGATGACGAAGACGACGTCTGTTCAAAGAGGCGCAAGCTGAATCCTTCCTCCTCCTCCTCATCCTCCTCCTCCTCTGATGATGATGATGACCCTCTCATCAATGAGTACGACATTCCTCAACCGGGGGATCCTGATTATGAATCACCGCCGGATGAATATGAAGATGAAGAGGACAATGAAAAAGAAGATGAAGAAGAAGAGGAGAATGAGGAAGAAGATGAAGAGGATGAAGAGGAGAATGAGGAGGAAGGAGATGCTGAGTTTGAACCAGAAATAGAAGAACCTGCTCCCGCACCTGCTCCCGCAGAGGATGATGAAGAAGACAGTTGTTATGTTGATGAAGATTGGCTGGATGATGATGAAGAAGATGTCCATGCAGAGGATGATGAAGAAGAGCAAGAGGGAGAAGAGGATGAAGAAGACAACATAGACCCATATGGGGAGGATCCTGAGGAAGGAGTTGTTGAAGATGAAGAAGATTTCTGGGATGATGATGATGATGATACTTAATTACTGTAGTTTATTAATTTTCTTTTTTGTGGAAAGTAAATATTTCAACATATGAAATCAATCATGTTTAAGCTTATTTTTGGTTTGTGGATACAGTTGTTTTCGTTTGCAAATACAAGAACCACAGTTTGCGTTTATAATCATTCCAGTTTGCAAAAAAAGTAAACCAAAATGAAAACCGTTTGCGGATATGGATATAATAGTTTGCGGATGAAGAACAAATCGTTTGCAGAAAAGCTAAATAGAGAAAACGATATTTTTCGAAAATGTTTTCATTCATAACACAGGTTGAGCAAAAGAGCACCATACAAAAAAGAGTAGAAGAAAGCCATCTTCTTCTAGGTCGTTCATTGACGCTTTGGTACCCAACTATAACATTCCTATAGCACGATCCAGTGCCCTGTTAACTTCTGTCACTCTGGACAAGAGGTCTTTGGCTATAGTTATGCAGTCACATGACATGTCGTTATCGGCGATTTTGGCGGTCTCAACCACAAGAAGATCGATATCAAGTTTTGCCTCCAGCATCATCACCTTTAGGTTCTTGTGCTTCATTGTGACCTTCTCAACATTGAGAAGAACGTTGTATTTTGCGAATATGGCATCTCCCCTCTTCAACAACTCTTCCTTTGTTAGAAGATCGATGTTCGTGCTCTTACCCTTCTCGGTGTTGCAAGCATCCATGGTTTATAATTGGGAGAGAGTTGAGGTTTGCTAAGAGTTGATGTTGAGTTTATGTTTTGTTTGCGCAGTTTTTCTGTATATATAGGCAAAATGTAGGATTTAGTTGGATTGGTGGGTCCCTAAACATGTTTAATCTTTAATTGTTTCATCTGTATCTCATATGAGGATACAGTTTTTCTCGTTTGCGGATAACGATATAATCTTATGCGGATGACTAACAAATCGTTAGCGGATAAGTTAAAGAGGACAAATCCGTTTTTGATATTTATTTTGCAGAATTGTTTTATGAGGATACAATTAATGTCGTTTGCGAATAGAGGAATCCTAGTTTGCGAAAGCTGACAGAATACCAAGAAAAACATTTTCCTTCGTAACATAGGTTGAACAAAAGAGGAGCGTAGATAGGGTGTTTTTTGAGGTTTTATTTTTTATTGTTTGAGAATATAATGGAATCTAGACAAACTAAACCAAAATGTAGGGTTTAGTTGGATTTGTGGGTCCCTAAACATGTTTAATCTCTAATTGTTTCATCTGTATCTCATATGAGGATACAGTTATTCTCGTTTGCGTATAACGATATAATCTTCTGCGGATGACTAACAAATCGTTTGCGGATAAGCTAAAGAGGGCAAATCCGTTTTTGATATTTAGTTTGCAAAATTGTTTTATGAGGATACAGTTAATGTCGTTTGCGAATAGAGGAATCCCAGTTTGCGAAAGTTGACAGAATACCAAGAAAAACATTTTCCTTCGTAACATAGGTTGAACAAAAGAGGAGCATACATAGGGTGTTTTTTGAGGATTTAGTTTTTATTGTTTGAGAATATAATGGAATCTAGACCAACTACACGAAAATGAAATCTGTTCGCTGATATTGATATATCCGTTTGCGGATAAAGAACAAATTGTTTGCAATTACACTAAAGAGGTCAAATGATAGGCAAGGAAAGCAGACATAATTTTTTTTTATTATACTGCTATTATTTTTTGCATATATAGAAGAATTTGTTTGAGGATCAGAATTTTTTTAATTTTTTTCCAGTTTAAAACGACAAGCATTGTGTTTATCAGCTTTTATTTACGACAATTTGGTCTAAATTAAAATCTCAGAAGAACAGGTTTAGATTGCGGATATTATTATTCTGTTTTGCGAGAGAATCTGGGCCGCGCACGTAATTAAAAATATTAAATTCCATTTTTGCCCTTGAGAAGAGTCGCGTGGCCCAGAATTGCTTCCAATTCGCGCGCTTAGCTCTGAGCCGTAGATCGCGCGCGCTGCTGATAGATAGACGGTCTTGATGCAGTTCGTAGGTTCGCATATTACAGGTGGTTCACACCTGATAGCGTCCCTATATAGCTCAATTGGTGATAACACCACTCAAGGAAATGCTATAAAGGGTGAGGTCTTGGGTACAAGTCTCACCAACAACCTAGGTTGGTATTTGTCTGTGGACAATACACCAGAGGGGTTGGGGTGTATTGGGCTACAGACCTAACATCGCCGCGCGTGGGGCCCTATGTGGCACGGCGGGATGTTACAAAAAAGTGCACTTTTTTTATAACACCCTGCCGTCCCACACAGGGCCCCATGCACGGCGATGTTAGGTCTGCAGCCCAATACACCCCAACCCCTCAGGTGTACTGTCCACAGACAAATACCAACCTAGGTTGTTGGTGAGACTTGAACCCAAGACCTCACCCTTTTATAGCATTTCCTTGAGTGATGCTATCACCAATTGAGCTATATATATATATATATATATATATATATATAGGGTGGCTATCCAGTAAAAACCCTCCTTATTGTGCAAACTACGAACCAATCTAAGCCACAGGATGCGGTCAAAGTGACGTCAGCAGAGCGCGCGCGATGTTGACACGTGGCAGATGCGCACGCGCCTCTGCCCACGCGCGTGAGCGTGTTGACCACGCGCGCGCACGATTAGCACCGTGCGCGCCACGTGTCAGCACTGTGCGCGCGCATCAGCAGCGCGCGCGCCCACGTGTCAGCACCTGGTGAGTTCGTAGTTTGCACAATAAGGGGTGGTTTTTACCTGATACCAATCCTATATATATATATATATACATATATATATGATGGTGACAAGAGATGTGAGGGTGGGACCACAAGTGTGTGGTGTGTCGGGTGACGTATATATGTGTATGATGGTGGGACCGTGTGAGTGAGAATGGTGAAAAGCAAAGCATGCGAGAGATATTGTTCGGGTAATATGGGTACCCAAACCCAAACCCAAACAGACACGAATATTGTCAACCCAAACCCAAAAATAACCCATATCTGACCCGAACCCGAATTTACCCAAACCCGAATCTGACCCTAAAAAGGCACAAAATGAATACCCATTGGGTATGGATTTTTTTGCCATCCCTACCAAAAATCAAGGAAAAGGCGTCCCCAAACAATCCAGGCCCGGTGATCTCGGTCTCGTAGGAGTTCAAGCATCGTTAGGACGAGTGGGAGTTTCTTTTTGAACACTTAGATTCTAGAGAGTTCAAGGTAATGAACTAACCCATTTCTCAAATAATTGTTTATTTTATTTTTCGAATTAATTAATTAGTATGCCATCTTTTGCAAATGATAGGCTAGCTCCTTGCAGGTCATTACAGCGGGGTCGTAGTGCAAACGAAGCATCGAGCCAGTTCGATGCGCGACCAGGAAAAAGTGATCTTGGAGAAGGACGCCTCGTACAAGACGCCGCTCTTGACATTCTGTAAGAAAGCGTTCCCTCAAAATGACAAAAACAAGCACAACCACAAAAAAAAAGGGTAAATACATTTTAATACAATAATGTCTACATTTATTTTTCCATTAAATAATTGTCTAATTATCCTTTGTTTATGATCAGCGGAAAATCCAAGGGTTCTATGATGCCTCAGCCCCTGGCGTTGTGTCGGAGTTGCTTCAGGATGAGGGTCTAGCTGCCAAGTTGGGAAAACATAAGAAGGGGAGCGTGCAGTCGGGATGTGGCCAGAGTGTCGTCCTCCCAACATCGAAGAAAATGGTATCTTCCTTGACCGCCATTTCTATGGAGGTCTCTCAGGAGATGCATGAGAGAATGGAGGTGCATACAAAGGACAAAGTGAGGGCGAAAGTGGAGCGTCGTTTGAAGGAACGAATGTCGGAAAAACAAGACAACTTGGATGAGTCGTTGAGAAAGGTCAAGGTGATCTTGTCTTTATACAACTCCAGCAATATGCCTCGACAGAGAGGGAAGAGGGCCGAGTAATAGATGACATTATTTTGTAGTAACTTTTAATTGTAATATGGATTTAGTTTTTGTTTCGTATTTTGGATATTAAAATTTTTTGGCTATTACTACTGCCTGATTATTATTATCTTTTTTTTTATCCGCAAAAAATGATTTTATTAAGGTGCAAAAAGGGAGAGGTACAGATGAAAAGAAGAAAAGAAGAAACTAAGGGCCCAACGGGCAGTCAAAACAAGAGTAGGGGGAAGACTTCCATAGGAGAAGATCTAAACTACCGGGAGAAGGAGATTTGGAGCTAAGAAGGGAGAAGAAATACAGCTTGATCCGAAGCTCAACTAAGTCCGGCGGCTCCGAGATGACGGAAAACACAGCAGCGTTTTGGGACAGCCAGATAAACCAGAAACCGATGAACAGAATCTTCTTCCAAAACAAGCCGACCATTCCACGGGGGGCAAGGCCTTGCCATTGGGAGATAAGATCGATCAGAGAAGAGGGAAGACACCCTGAGCGATTCCACCAGTTTAAAATAGCGTACCAGATGAAGGCTGATCTAGGGCAAAGCAATAAGAGGTGAGCCGCGTCTTCGAAGTTGTACTTGCAAAAACAGCACCAAGACTCCGAGAGAGAGATGGGCACACCTCGATCTTCAAGAAAGGATTTATAGGGGATTGCATTCAAGGCAATTAACCAACCAAATAGAGTGATTTTCGGAGGGAGTTTGGATCGCCAGAGAATCGAGCACCAGTGGGGCTTGGGTCTATTTATATTTTTCCAGATCAATGTAAACCTGCTTGACAGAAAACACATTTGAATTGTGTACCCATCTGACTGAATCTGGGGCTGCCAAAGGTTTGAACAAAGCAAGTTGCTGCTGGAGGAGTTCGGAAAGATCAGATTCATAGACTAACAACCTGCGCCTGAAGATAGGGACCCAATTGACGCCGGATCAGTAATCGCAGACTCGCGCATCTTTATCAGACGCAAACGAGAACAGCCGGGGGTAGAGAGAGGCAAATGGTTCTGGGCCTGCCCAACAGTCGCTCCAGAAAGAAATCTTAGAACCCGAACCGAGCTCCCATCTGATACCATCGGGACCAAATAAACTTGCAATCCTGGAGTCCTCAAAAAGACTGAGGATGTTTGAGATGTTTGAGGAACATCTGGGTGCAGATAGAGCCGACATATCCCAGGCATGGTCAGGCCAATTATAAATTGCACACAATACTTTTTTCCAAAGAGGATCGTCCTCAGCTGCGAATCTCTAGAGCCACTTAGATAACATAGATAAGTTGAAATCACCAAGGTTACGAATTGCAATACCTCCATGATATTTCGGTTTTTGAACCTGATTCCAGTTGACTTTGGCAAAGGTTCTGCGATCGGGTTTGGTTCCCCAGAAGAAAGACAGCTCAATTGCCTCAAGCTTCTTTGTTATCTTGCTGGGAGCCTTGAAAAGGGACATATGGAAGACGGGGATAGAGCTCAAGTTGGAGAGAATTAAAGTGTGTCTACCTCCGAAGGAAATATGCTTGGTTTGCCATAACTTAGTGGCCTTCTGAAACTTTGAGACCACTGGACCCCAAGTCGCAGCCGGCCTAGCATTAGTACCCAAAGCGAACCTGAGATAGGTGAAGGGGAGTGGCCCAAAGGAGCAACCGAGTGAAGAGGCTAAGGAGTCGGCTTCATCAGGTTCACCATTTAATAGAGTCAAGTGTGACTTGGAGAAGTTTATCTCTAAACCTGAGGCGAGGTGAAAGGCTGCTAACAGAGCCTTAACGTTGGTGATAACCTGGTGATCGGCTTCAAGGAAGAGCAAGGTGTCATCGGTATATTGTAGATGAGTGATGGAGGAATGGAAATTTGGGAGAGAAACACCTTTGATGACTCCTAACGCTTCGCTTTCAGCCAGTAAAAGATGCAAGCCTTCAGCCGCAAGCAAGAAGAGGAAGGGCGAGATAGAACACCCTTGCCTCACCCCCACATGAGTAGGTGAACTCGGTAGAGGGCGAGCCGTTGATGAGAACCGAGGCGTGGGCTTTAAGGCATGAACTCATCCATTTCCTCCATCTAGCCCCGAAGCCCATACGAGTGAGAACCCTTTGGAGATAGTACCAATTCAGCCTGTCAAAAGCTTTCGCGAAATCAAGTTTTAACAAGATCAACTTGAGTTTTCTGGATTTTGCAAACCACATAATTTTGCTAGCGATTAAGACCGAGTCCACAAGCTGTCTTCCCTTGGCAAAGGCCATCTGAAAATCACTGATCAAGCTGGGTACTAGTGGTTTGAGCCTTGAAGCTAGCAACTTAGAGAGGATCTTATAGGGTGCAGAGAGGAGGCTAATGGGGCGGAAATGGCTGAAGTTTGCTAGTGAGGGGATCTTGGGTAGCAGAGTAATGAAGGATGAGCTGAAGCCCTTGCCAATCTTTCCAGATCGATGAAATTCATCGAATAAGCTCAAGACATCAAGCCTAATGATGTGCCAATCTTTTTGATAGAATTTGAGCGAGAAATCGTCAGGCCCCTGAGCCTTGTCCTCATTTAAACTGAAAACACAATCAACAATGTCTTCTTACACAAAAGGTGCCTCAATAATCCTAGCGTCCTTAGCAGAGATGGCTTTGAAGGGGAGGTGTGTAACAACCACTCCCGGTCAACGCTAGTCAAATCTGCGAAAAACAGGAAAATTTAAATTTTTTAATACAAACACTTAATTGAACCTAAAATTGACCCCGAGGGTCATACCGGACTTAAGTTGACCCCGATATCGACCAAAGTGAGTTCCGGGGGACTCAGGGCAACTTTCTGACCAATTTGGAAATGTTGACTTTTCGCTGGAAAAGTCAACCGAGCGACGTTTTGGTCAATTCGAGGACCGTTTTGGATCCAAAAAGCTTAGCCGCCGTCGCAACGGTCTTAGTTGAGCCGTTTCCTTGTAGCCCGTGAAGTTTCGTAATTTCTTGGAAAAAGTGCCCGTTCGGGGTCCGAAACGGCCGAATTTCGCGAATCTGGTTGGAAAATATCTAGAAGATATTTTCCAAAAAGGTGTGGGACCCACTTGCCACATGTCACCAATGTGGTGGTGTTAGGTTGTTGCACAAGACAAGAGAAGACTACTTTTAAGTGTTAGTTTTGTAATTAAGTATTAGTTTTGATTTTTTAAAACAAAACAAATGGGGGATGAATTGGTGATACACGAAAATTCAGCAAAAAATAGAGAAATGGAGAGAGAAAGAAGAGAGAGAAAGGGAAGGAGAGAAAAGGAAAGAAAAGGGGAGATTTTGGTGATTTTCCGACGATCCAACCGACCGATCGACTCAACGATTGAAGATTCGTCATCCCGTCGTCATTCCCTACGGTGAGCACCTAATCGATTTTTGTTTTGGAACGTTTGAATTTTAGGGTTTGAGTTTAAATGGGTTGATTAAGGTTGGGTTTTGTTTAACTTTGGTTTAAAGATGAATGGTTGAGGTTTGGAGTTCGTTAGGAACGTTTTGGGGCGAAAAGGGAGTTTTCCCATTATGGCCGTGTGGGGCCCACATGCCCGGGTATCGGTTTTTCATGTTCGGGTGGTTTAGGACGTTCTCCAAGTCGTTAATCCACACCCGAATCGAAATTTGGAATTAAATTGTGAAAGTTGTAATTGACGGGTATAGAAACTTTAAACGCGAATTAAATTACTCGGAAGTCGGAAATTGATTCCGTCGAGTTCATAGGAACCCTTGAATTATTCTAAGACAGTAGAAACGAAAACGGGAATTTTCGGAGCCCCGGAAGGGCGTTTCCAAAACCCGGGCAGATTCGCCATGTCGGGCGAATCGGGCTTTTCCGGGTCCATTATCGACAATGTCGAGTAATTGGGAAGTTTGGGAGTGATCGAAGTTGTCGGGGTTGCGTTTGGGCGTTTAATTCTTTAAATTCGGGTTTCGCCTGCTTACTTAAAAAATGTGTTAATTGTAATGATTGTAGACTGTGTCGCCTACCGTGGAAATAGGAGGCTAAGCGGGAATTCTGGAGCTTCGCCGGAGTAAGAGTATCGGTTTTGACACGCTTCAAAAGGTAGGGAAAAGTAGCCGGATCTCGGCCCTGACTAGGGAAAGTTAACAGTAGAAATGCATGTGACACTGGGGTGTCGTGGGTTAAGTGGGTTGTCGAATATTAGAAAGGCATGATACGGGAACGTAGCGAATATTAGAAAAGCATGTGACACTTAGTAGTGTCGTAGGAGCAGAGAACTTAGCGATATTAGAATTACTGGAGGCATATGACCATGCCCGGAGGTTGATTGCGAACTTATCGAGATTAGGAGTACTGGAGGCATATGACCATGCCCGGAGGTTGATTGTGAAACTGTTGATATTAGGACTGTTTGAGGCATTGGTTATGCCGAAGGTGGATTGTGTATGTTGTGTCTTGGGCGGCCACGAGAGCCCGTACTTTACTGTGGTGTCTTGGGTGGCCATGAGAGCCCGTACTCTACTGTTGTGTCTTGGGTGGCCATGAGAGCCCGTGTTTTACTGTTGTGTCTTGGGTGGCCATGAGAGCCCGTGTTTTACTGTTGTGTCTTGGGTGGCCATGAGAGCCCGTACTTTACAGTGGTGTCTTGGGTGGCCATGAGAGCCCGTACTTTACAGTGGTGTCTTGGGTGGCCATGAGAGCCCGTACTTTACTGTTGGTGTCTTGGGAGGCCGTGAGTGCCTGTGGGGTTGTTGAGCCTGTGTCTTTACTGTTGGTGTCTTGGGTGGCCATGAGTGCCCGTGGGGTTGTTGAACCCGTGTCTTTACCGTTGGTGTGTCTTGGGAGGCCGTGAGTGCCCGTGGGGTTGTTGAACCCGTGTCTTTATTGTTGGTGTGTCGTGGGAGGCCGTGAGTGCCTGTGAGGTTGTTGAGCCCGTGAGTTACCGTGGGTGATTTTGAGTGGCCGTGAGTGCCCGTGGGGTTGTTGAGCCCGTGAGTTACTGTTGGTGGTTTTGAGTAGCCGTGAGTGCCCGTGGGGTTGTTGAGCCCGTGAGTTACTATTGGTGGTTTTGAGAGGCCGTGAGTGCCCGTGGGGTTGTTGAGACCGTGAGTTACTGTTGGTGGTTTGAGAGGACGTGAGTGCCCGTAGGGTTGTTGAGCCCGTGAGTTAGTGTTGGTGTGTCTTGGGAGGCCGTGAGTGCCTGTGGGGTTGTTGAGTCCGTGTTTTACGGTTGGTGTCTTGGGTGGCCATGAGTGCCTGTGGAGTGCTGAACTTGTGTTGTTGCTGTTTGTTGAACTTTGTTTGTGATTGTGATTGCGGTTACCTGACGTTGGGGGCCCGCTTCATGAAACGGGGGTCCACGAGCACACGCGTCTGCATGTTCAGACGGGGTAGGGGGCCCGCCCGACAACAAAAGGGTCCTGGCCGCGCGTGTGTGGTTTGGGGTTGTGAGTGTGATAGGTCGACAGCCTGATCCGACTTTGTGTCCATGAATTGCGATAGGTCGACAGCCTGATCCGACTTTGTGTCAAGGAATTGCGATAGGTCGACCGCCTGACTTGATTGAGATTGTTAAAGGGCGTGAGGGAGGTTACTGAGCAGCTGGTATGCGATCCTTTGTGATCTTTTTTGGTGTGCGATCCTTTGTGATCTTGGGTTTGCGTGGTGGTCTTTTGAGTCCTTGGAAGAGGTCGTGATTGTTGCGTTGGGTCTACATTACGAGTCCGAGTGTTGAGTCTGTTGAGGAAGTAACGGGTTGTGTGTCAGTTAAGTTACTTGAGTTTGGGGATGGTATTCCCGGTGTTGGGTTTAGTTTTGGTGTTACCGGCATTGTCTGCTAAGTATGCCGTAGTCAGTCTGTTATCCGTGGTGGTGAGCGAACGCTCACCCCTAGCTGCTTTTCCTACAGGTACTGATCACAGGGCGGACTAGGTGAGCTCTCGAAGCTTGAGGAGCTAGGAGCGGAATCCGGGTTTTGTCTTTTGAGTCTAGTGACGGATACCATGTACTTTTGTCCATTTGTTGGGACGTTTTGTATTGTAAATATTATTTTGGTTAACAAAATGGTAATTTTAAAGTATTGATTCAAAGCAGGTTTCAAATGTTTTATGATTTTAAAAGTTCACGTCCTGAGTTCGGTTTACTGAAATTGGGGCGTGACAAGGTGTGGAAGGCTCAGATGTTTAGAGAGCCTGTCTGAAAATTGGTTGGCGAAGAAAGAGGCTGCCAGGGACTTGATCCGATCAGGGTCAGAGACTACTTCTCCCTCATGAGAGATGGACCTAATGTTGTTTATGAAACTTCTACGATTAGCAAAAGCTTGGAAGTATTTGGAGTTCATGTCACCTGAGGATAATCATAGGGCTATGGACTTTTGGCGCCATAATTTAGTGTGAAGCTTGATCAGTCTGATAAGATTGGCTTGGAGATTTGAACGGCTTGCGATTTCTTGAGGTGTAAGCTGCTTGGAAGACAACACCGCGTCTAAGTCAGCAATTTCAAGAGCAGTCTCTTTGATATTGAAGTCACGTTCCCAAAGACCAAGAGGTTCCACTGAATCAAGTCACTCCTTAGCATTCTGAATTTGCTCTAAAGAATGTGGTGCGCATCTCCTTGAGGTTTACAGGATTGCCATAACAGACTGACGATGGGGAGGAAGTCGGGATGATCTAACCAGATATTCAGGAATTTGCTGGGCCTCAGACCCCAATCTTTGATCCCCTATTTCAGTAGAATCGGCTTGTGGTCGGAGAGCAAACGATCAAGACAGTCGATCGTTATCGAGGGTAAGAGAGAGGCAAAATCTTCAGAGAGTAAGAACCTGTCTAACCAGCTAGCCTTGGAGTCTCGGCCAAACCATGTGAAGTTGTGCCCGGCGAGAGGAGGAACGATAACATGAATGCCAGAAACGAAATCACTGAAAGCCTCGATATCAATCGGGCATGAGAAGCAATCAGCCGATCTCTTCGAGGGATGCAAAACGGCATTGAAGTCACCTACAAGAAGGAAGGGGTTAGATAAACCATTGATGATGCCTTGGATTTGAGCCCAGAGCAATTTCTTGTCGGCATGGATGCAGGGGGCATAGACATTGAAGATAGACACTGGGACCCGATTCTCGCCGAGAAGACCGGTAAGGATGATATATCTGGGTTGTTCATCTGAGGAAATAAGGTTGAAAAACTTTGTGTCCCAAAGGCATAGAAGGCCACCGGAGGCTCCATCCGCAGGAGAGAAAACGTACTCCCAACCATCCTGGAGACCACAAATACGAAGGAACGGGGGAGGGATTTTTGAAAGCTTTGTTTCTTGGAGAAGGATTAAATTGGGTGTGGATGATTGGATGATGAGTTTAAGGGATTTTTTCTTCTGGTCCACGTTTAGGCCCCTTGCGTTTCAGGAGAGAATCAACATGGATTAGGAGGAGAGATTGGGGGTAGGGGCAGAGGTGTGAGCTGGAGGTAGCTTGGGTTGCAAGATTGAGTGGAAGAGCTCTCCTACTTCTGAATTCGGGTCTTTGGAGGTAAAACCGATTCTTTTGCATAACTCCCAAGCATTGACAGCCTCTGCATTATCAGAAATAACTGCTGGCGGGTGAAGTTGAACTGTTGCTTGTGAGGGAAGGAGAGAGGTCAGATTGGGAGAGGACTACGCTCTCAAAATTTCCGACTTTTTGAACCCAACCGTCGGAGTGGGCTTTGGAGTGCAGAACTGGGCCTCAGAGGATGTCTTTTGAGTACTGGGCTTCGAGCGCAGCAATGTAGTCCGGAAGTCGAGGGGATGGGCCTTTGAGGGTTCAAGCCCCTTTACCGAAGCATCTTTGGTATGCTGTGCAATAATGGTGGTTGAGGGGCTCGAGGCAGGCCTCAGACTCTAAAGGGGCAACTGAGGCGAGGGCGCGTGTGGCGACGACTCAGAGTTTGAGACTGCCACGTGTGATGTTGACTCATGAGAATCTCCGGTAGTCGAATTGAGATTGGCGCCGGAGTCGGAGGATCCGTACGGCGAGGAGGAGGGATTTGCGGGGGAGGAGGGGTTGGAGGGTTTCGGGAGGTCTTGTGAAATGAGATGTTCGTCAACCCATTGGCTTACTATCGGAACCCTTGCGCTATGAACTTTGGAGATTCTGATGGGGAAAGATTGACTCTGAACTTTCAACACGCGGGAGCAGGAGTGCAAGGAGGGAGAGGGTGAGTGAACCAAGACGAAGGTTTTCTACATGTGATCGCCCGACAAGGAGTGGGTGTGGATGTGGACAACATCGCCAATTGAGCTCGCGAGAGACTTGATCGAGGATTCTGACCAAGCCGACATCAGAATTCCTTCAATTGCCAAAACGTTCTTGAAAAGAGCTTTTTGAAGCAGAGATGGGGAAGATTCTGTTGTCCATGTCGATCAAAGCCAAATCAAACACTTCTTCCATTGCTTGGTCTGGTTTAATGGCCACCAAATCTTCGTCTGAATGGGCAACACCAAAAAGACATGTCTGAAGGAAGTCATCGGCCCAGGGATTGGGATCTCCTAAGCACTCTGGGGGAGGGGAGGTGAGAGGGTCCGGCAGGCCGAGGGTAAAGAGGTAATGGATTTTGGAAGGTTAAGTTGATGGGTGGAAGAGGGATTAGCAGGGGGAACAGGGTTGGCCGCAAAGGGAGGGGGGCTTTGGGAGAGGTTTTGCGAGGGCGAAGTGCCTTGGCGATTAGGACACGCATGCCTGTGAACAGCTTGCCTTGAAACTCTGCAATGGTTTGATCGGCAACTCTTAGAGACGAGAAGTGAAGAAACGTCATTGCTAGGCCAGATCTTGTGTGTTTGCGCGACAAATCGACCACTTGAAGATGCCTGAAGATTCCAAAGTGAGTGCGGATCTGCTCTTGAGAGATATCGGTGGGAAGATTGCAGACGAAAACCGAGTGAAGGGGCGGAGGGGGAGGCGGGTTCACCGGGGGACGGGTAGGGCTATGGTGGCGCGAGGTTGGGGTCGGGCTGTTGAGAGCTGGACCCCAGTATTTCTTCCCATTAAGAAACCTCGTGTTACGGTTTGGCGACCAACTAAAGTGCATGGTCGGAGAGGAGCCAAGGGCCCTGAGCTCGGCGTCGGTGTACTTAGGCATGAGGCAGGAGCAGGGGGGAGAGGAGGAGGAGGGGCGAGTAAGAGAGATTGGGTGAAGGTCGGAGGGAGGAGGAGGACGGAGATCAGGGAGAGAGGGGATGGGATGAGGTCAGACGGCGGGGAACGGGACCCAAGTCAGAGCACATTTTTCTTTTAAGGGGGAGTTTGGAGGGTTTTCCCTGATTATTATTCTCACTGTTAATTTCAGCAGGTTTTGCACGTTTGGGTGCATGGTTTACAAACTTGGTGGTTGCAGAAAGAGATGAAAACCTAGTCTCTTTTCGAGAGAAAAAAAAAGCGACGTAGGATGGGCTATGAGTGATTTTTAGTCGAATGATATTTTTTAGTAGAGAAATACTAATATTTGTTTATAATATTAACGATAAATCACGTGTATAGGCACAAATATGCCCACATGTACATTTGTGCTCAGGACGATATGTAGACGAGGTCCAAAAAAAAAGAAAAAAAAAGAAGATTCATATTTTTTTTTATCAACACATTTTTTATAATACACCTCCCTTTGAAATAAAGGAAAAAGTAAAGGGAATAGTCCCTCAAACGAGCTTACAAACAAAGGCAACCCCAAACTGAGGATTACAGAGATAACTAAGATCAACAATTACAACAATCGTTTTCAAAAAGGAGAAACATGTCTATAAACCTAGATATTACACCCATGAAGCAAACCGAAAAACTAACCCAACAAGTGGTGAAACCAAACTACCACAGAACAACCTATAAGCCGGATTTCCCAACCATAAAGCTCACTAAACGATAAACTAGTAAATGACAGGAATCCCGTAAGAGATAAACTGGATAAACAAAATAGATCTAGTACCTAGAACTGAACATCAAGAAGCACAAGTAGTAGACAGTCAACACCGAACAAACCTACAGGTAACTTTAGGCTCCACACAAAACACTCCACACCCAAACAATAAATTGTAGAGAAACATCTAACTCATCATTACCATCAACTCAGAAAGTTGAATGATAACCGACACGTCGATGACCAACACCTTTATACAACAGAGTTAGTTCGGTGACCAAAATCACTGAAACCTTATCACACTTAGAGACGAAAACTGTTAGTATTCAAAAAAGACTAAATAACCGACGAGTCCCAACCATACACGGAGGGAACAAAGAAGACAAATACAATCGTGTTCTAAGGGAAATGTATGATCTAACAAGTACACAACCAGGAAAATGGAGAGGAATAAAACCATACCCAAACTAAAGCATAGGCCAAAGAACAACCCAACTCAATCGCGTCAGATCTAAAAGCCAAGACCAAATCCAAACACGTCCGGCCGCGAAAGAGAACCCTAGGAAGGCTAGAAGATGGAGAAATAGTGAGGTCCTGCTCGGTGTAGACGTTCCCACCCAACACCGAGCTATGACGAAGTCCAGCTCCAGACCCGAATGCCTTGAACAATATGGTAATGAATCAAAGATCTGGACGAAAGCAAAATGCCTCCCACTCCCATCCTGAACAGAGCTAACCGAAGAAGATGACGGAAAACACGAGTTCCGGCGAAGCTCAAATCTAAAAGCCACGAACCAGAAAGACTTGTACAGTATGGTGACGAATTGAAGGTCTAAACAAACCCAAAACACCTCCCACTCCCGTCCTGTACAAAGACAATCGCGGAGGAAAGTGACCGGAGAGCATGGAGGTGAGAGAAATTGAATGAGAAACATGGGGAAAATAAAAGGAAGGTTAAGAAGAAGAGGAGGGGAGGAGAAAGCTACCACCGACGACAACCATTACCGACGACCATAGCCGTCTCCGATGGAGGCACAAAGGAAGCAGTAGTTATGAAAGGTGCATAGGGTTAGAGGAGAAACTATTGTAGCAGGACTCGTCCATTTTCAAAAAATTTACCACTAATTGGATAGAAGATTCTGGGGGTAACCCTGTATCCGAACCCCATTTGAGTTTTGTTTTTCAATTTCTAACCTAGGTTTACCTTTGGTGACATTTCCCAACTGTCACCTTTCGATTTTTTGCAGAAAGTATCAAAAATCGTCAAAACTGACGATTCTGTTAGTTTTTTGCCTACGTGTCGGCCACGTGTCGTCACGGTGAACTGACACGTGGCAAAAAACTAACGGAATCGTCAAAATAAACGGTAAACGATACTTTCTGCAAAAAAATTGAAAGGTGACAGTTGGGAAATGTCACCAAAGGTAAACCTAGGTTAGGAATTGAAAAACAAAGCTCAAATGTGATTAGGATACAGGGTTTCCCCAAGATTCTGATTTGTTCACATAAATCAGGTATATTTTTTTATCAACAAAACATATTTAAATTAAAACTTCTTTTGAATTTGTTCACAAAAATCAGGTCTATTTGTTTATTTATTATTTATTATACATGCGTTTAATCTTCAGTTAATTTTAACAATTTAAATATGTTTCATTAAAAGAAATTAATGGCCTTCGTCGGGGACGAAGGCAAGAGGTCCCATACAGTCGTCCTTGGCCAACAGAAAGAGAGGTGATGGCGGACCAGAACGGGGGCAATACCGTTGCTCGTGTGGTTGATCCACGATCCCCATTGTGTAGGGCGGACCGTGGTAAAGCGTGCATGACGATAGACGGGGAAGAGGATCAACGGAAGGAAAAATGACGATGTCATGGTAAAAGAAATGAGTGTGATTAAGAGTGAAAATGGAGAAAAAACCTAGGTTAAGAAGACTAGTTTAACTGTATACACTCTTACTAAGCCAAAGTAAGTAGAAATGGTTATAAATTAGGAGATGGATCAGTACACATTGAGGTCTCCGTGATGGTTGCAGATCCAAATTACCCAGTCATCCATATGTGAATTTCTTTTCCTTGTTACCATTAAAACTAAGTCCATCCAATTCATTCTCTACTTGAGAATATTAGGAATAATTTCTTTTTATTAGGGAAAACGTATTGGTATTAAGAGTTACTGAGTTTTCATCATTAACTGTTAATTAGCTGTAAATAACTAATCAATCAAAGTATGTTAACTACAATTTATTAATTTTGAAGTATACTCCCAACTTTGTTTTGGTAACAGTGATCAATATTTAGTGAAATGTAAAAGAAGGAATGCATTGCAATAAATTTTAAATTTGGACTAGAAACAAGTATAAGATATTATTGAGCAGCTCTGTGCTCTAATCCTAGAGAATAACAGTGCTTTGCGATCTCCAACGCAGCGATGACGATTTTAGCCGATCACCTGTCAAACGAGGACGAGGTGCTTAAGGTGGGCTTGCTGAGGAAACCCATCCGGTCGGCGTCAGCGCCCTCGATGGACGTGGAGGAGGAGAATACTGATGCTATGCCAGTGAGTTCTCCATCTTGTGAGAGAAGCCCGTCTCGATCTGGTTCGCCCAGGGCGATGGCGGAGGAGGAATAGATGCGGCTCTCCGCTCATTGGGAGGAGGGAGGCCGGTTGGGGGTGCTTCGTGTGCCAGGACGGCGAGCGCTGGAGCACTTGCCGTCGAACAGAAACGGTGAAGGGAGGTCGGTCGGGGGCGCTGGGGCACCGCCAGCCACTGTCGTGTATGTATCGTCACACCAAGCCACAGGACGGCTGTTGGGGTCGCCGGAATAGGTGCCGACTACATGGACAGGACGGTCGGGGAAGGAGCATAGGGTTTCTCAAGACGTTGGGCCGGTTGGGCTGATGGGCTCGAGTCTGCTATTGGAGGCCAGCAAGGACTGGGCGGGACGAAGGTCTGGCCCAAGGACGGATGGACTGGACGGGCTTGCGGTAATGTTGGGCTTGGGCAGACTCTGTGGATCTGGGATAAGTGCTCCAGGTGGCTGGATCAGGCTGTTGATAGATCGGGCCCCTCGGGTCTAGTGGGTAGGCGGGGTAGGGGATCGGGTCGGGCCTTTACCCAGATCCGTCCGGGAGGTCTTCCAGACCGGGTCAGGTCCGAAATTATTCGGAGCGGTCTACAGACCCGACTCGAGACTGGACTCGTTCAGTGGCACTTCATACACAACAGCGGGGGTCAATAAGCACCCTCGCCTCGAGGAATGAGTGCGAGATGGTCCAGGGGGGTTCAGTCGGTTCTACCGTCCCCCTGGATAAAGGATTACAGTGGTACCATCAAGGACCGACTCAATGTTCCCCTACCAGTTCAGGGGTCATCAATCCCGTGTTTTGGAGCCCTAATACTATCATTCAAGGGAGGACGACGCACGCTGACATCCTGGGGGAATACCTAGTCCACCACTATGAAAAGCCACAATGGGTCTACTCGGCCGTTGAAACCTCGTTTGGAGCCGCTGTATCGGTGATCATTGGTCGTTGTCGCAGTACTACCCTTCCAATAAAAAATGATTCTACAAGAGCAATTTCATTTTTTGTTCTGTTAGTAATTTCAATTTTCTCGTTGCTGTGTTTGCCAAGTGTAAACATTTTCAATTTATATTATTCCTCGTATTTACTAAAAAAAAAATTGGACTAGCATCCACATCTAATTAATAATAAGTAAATATTTATTTATAATATAAAAATCATAATTCAAATCAATTTTGCTTGAATTTATAATTTTGTGTTGATAAATTTTAAGATATATGATTAAAAGAATCAATGAAAAGAGTAAAATTAAATTAAAAAATTCATGTAATTAATAAATTTTCAATTCTTCATTTAAAATTACCCCAAAATTGATGCATAAGGAATCCACACACCAATTGTCAATGATAAACACGACTCAATCTCAGATCTCTACCAATCAAAGAGTCCATATGTGTCCACGTCAGATACATTTTTTGTCGAGGGTGGTGACACTGTACATGTTCCATGTAACGCTTTCAATAATTGAAAGAAAGAAAAAAAAAACTGATATTTATTTCTAATATTAACAGTAAATATATACACACACATACACTCACTCTGAGGAAAAAAGAATCAGATCTGTTCATCATCCCCAGGTTTTTATTATTTATTTATTTATTTATTTATATATTATATGTGTTTAATCTTCAGTTAATTTTGATGATTTAGATCTGTTTAACTGAAATTTTGTTGTTGATGATTAGGCTGTCATTTCTGATTTGTTTTTAAACTGTTTTTGATCATTGACTAATTCTTTTGTTTTTGGATAAAACCTAGAGAAGAAGCAGATAATTATTAAGCTTAATTAAGTAGAAATGGTTGATACTGAACCGGATCAGTACATTGAGATCTCCGAGGATGATTCCGGCGACCGTTCCGTTAAGAGCTACCATCCTGAAGCTGCAGCTCCGGCGGCTGCCACCAAGTAAGTTTGATTTAAGTTTTGTAACATAAATTGTTAAAAAGTTGAAGAAGCATACATTTTTTATTATAAGTTTAATTTTTAGCTTTGATGATGTTTTTCTTTTCTTTTAATTAGTTCTGGGGATGGATTGGATCTTGGAGAAGACAGGAATGAGGTCAGAGGAGAATTAGGGTTAGGTTTGGATGCTAATATTTCGTTGAAGCAGGTAATTATCGATGCTAACGTTCTCTAGTTACAGATTTTTTTAATCGTGTTATCATCAATGATGAAACTTTACGATCTGATTGAAATCTGAAAACCCTACTATGATTATTTTAAAATGATTGATCAAAGAAACGTAAGATTCAATTCGATTGTTTTTGTAACGTGAAACAATGTAACACATTAATTGTTTGCATGTAGTTTAGATGACGATTAGATTTGGATGCGAATATTCAGTCGAAGTAAGTAATTAAAATCATACACATGATTCATAGCACAAGTTCTTATAGAGATTTTAATTTGGAGTTCATAAATGATCTCGATATTTAATTCAAATCGCGAAACCCTACAATATTTATTTGAGTGAATGATTAAGGTGACTTAAACCTAGAATAAATCATTTCTATAATTCTGAAGTCATAGATGATGGAGAGACTTAATTCACAGTTCAATCGGAATTGCAACTCTACATGAAATACAAATGTAAATCATTTCAATAACATGAAATACAAAGATATGTTAAACAAAGATATGGATATAAATCCTTTCTAGAACATGAAATACAAATGCAATATTAATCTAAATCATTCTATAACATGAAATACACAGTTACGTTAAGTTAAATCCTTGCATGTAATATAGACGACAAAAGATTTGTCACTTAATATAAACGTATTGATGTTTTTGATCTATAGTATATAAATTATTTCTACTACATGAGTTATTAAACAAACGTAATATTAACTTAAATCATTTCCATAACATGAAATACGGTGACGTCATATCCTTGCATGTAATTTAGATGATGAAGGACGTATCGTTTAATATATACGTATTGGTGTCTATAATTTGTAGTACATAAATAATATAGACGACATATGTTATGTTGGTTGCTTATATTGTATTTATGAGGTAATATGCATATCATTTCCATACATTCTATTTAGTATTTAATGTGATTGATTAATAATCTACAGGGAAATGGTAGTCAAGGTGTTCAAGAAAATAAAGTTCAAGATCATCCTATCGTGAATCAAACTCGAATCGTCTCATCTCCACCTCCAATATCTCCCTATTTACCAAACATTTGGAAAGCGAATTTCGGTGTTCCATCGCAATTTAACGGGGAAATGCAACGAGCTACAGATATGTTCATGTCAGTCTCGGTGTGTGCTCCGGTGAATAGGCAGAAAATATCCGAGCTAGCTCATGTAGCTGCCGTGGAGCTACTAAAGAAAGCAACCACCGGGCGACCCTTATGGGAGTTTGATAACGAAGGCAAGAACGAGGTTTTGAACAAATTTGAATACATGAAAGAGTTTGGAACTATTGATCTCACACTGGATGATATTATGAAGATGGTCGAGGTGAGACCTACGCAAGGCTTGCCAAACATGGATGATACCAACTCGGAAGATAGTTTCGGGGGATTTGGTATGAGCAATAACGCATTTTCCCCTAACGACGAGCCTAATATTAGTAGAGGAGGTAGATTTGAGACAGAAGCTTCGAGGGCTCAAGTTTTCACTAGAATGCATCCGCTCAACATCGTTGAGATGCTCATGGATTTGGTAGGGTTTTTCTTTAAAAGTTTGTTTGTTTTTCAAACTGTTTTAACGACTTATTAACACCGGTATAAAAATCGTGATGAAATTAACGTTATATCTCTACTTTGATAATCAGGATCAATGGTCGTGTGTATTCTCTAGCATGGTTGGGCGAGGATTGTTATTAGGAATAGGATCCACGGGAGGAGGGAGAAAATTCGAAGAAGATTTGCAAGTGGTAAATCCCTGATTCTTGTTATATCCTTTCGAAGGAATTTTATGTATGTAGCTTGCTTGCTTGATTGATTAGTAAATGCACCTATGTTTTTCCAAACTCGATACGTTAAAAAGTTACGTAATAACCATCTTTTGTGTAACGTTACAAACATAGTTTATTACCTTTTATATTCATCGATTAAGTTCTAACGTTGGTTTATAGAAACATTCGAGATGCAATACTTTTGTTTTTTTCAAATTTGGTTGTAAGTTGAAAATTATGTAATAACCATCTAGTATGCAATGTTACGAACATAGTGTATCATCTTCTATCTTCATTGATTAAGTTCGAATGTTGTTTATAGAAATATCCCTGATGTAACACTTCTGTTTTTCTAAATTCGATCCCACCAACTATAAATTATGCAATAATTAACTATCTTGCATGTAATGTTACCAACACAATATGTTATCCTTTATTTTCATTGATTAAGTTCTAATACGCTGATTTATAGAAATATCGTTATTGTAATACTTATGTTTTTCTACATTCAACAAGAGTTAAAATCTATGTAATTATTAACTATCTTGTATGTAATGTTAGGATTATAGCATGTTACCCTATATATATATATATATATATATTCATTGATTAAGTTCATATGTTGGTTTATAGAAATACTTGTGATGCAATACTTACGTTTTTCCAAATTCGACCCCATAAATTAAACATTATGTAATAATTAACTATCTTGCATACAAACATTATATATTATCCTTTATATTCATTGATTAAGTTCAATGTTGGTTTATAGAAATATCGTTCTTGTAATACTTATGTTTTTCACTTTTTTATATTCAACCGTAAGTTAAAATCTGTGTAATAATTGACTATCTTGTACGTAATGTTAGGAATATAGTATATTACCTTGTAAGTTCGATTTCTAAAGAATATTAATATTTTGTCTTTGCCAGGTTTCAACAGAGTTTCATTTTTTAACCCCTCTTGTTCAAAATAGAGAATGTATCTTTGCTAGATATTGTAAGCAGTTGGATCAATGGACATGGCTTGTTGTTGATGTATCATTGGAAAGTATCTTTCCCGATCAATCTTGTACTTATCGAAGAAAGCCATCGGGTTGCTTAATCCAAATGTTTCCAAATGGATTCACAAGGGTATGCATATGTTAACCATTTTTACATTTTAGGATAGTCGTTATAAATAAGTATCATGAAATATTCACTTTTTGAAAGTTATACTTGCTTTTATAATTACATAAATGTAAGACGTGTCCTGAACTCACATTTTCGTAACATTGTGTAAATGTTCTTCAAAAAGACGATTGTACCCTTGAAAATTAAAACTACAAATAGAATTTTCTCCCTTGTTGGACATACAATGAGGAAGAAAAACAAAGGAGACGAAAATAATTTATATTTTTTGTGTGTGTTCTACTTATTACTTTTTAAAGGGGAAATCGTCATTTTGAACCAAATTCACATGAGCTGCAACAAAAATGTAAATTCGACAAAGAAGAGGATGACAAACTTGCAAAAAGTAAATACCTTAGAGTTTTTTTTTTACAATCATCTCACTTACATTTATGCATCTTAAAAACTTCTTGATAGATCGATTTCGCATGAACTCACAACAATGCATACTTGTTTTTGTAATCGTTATAGGTAATATGGGTCGAACATGTTGAAGTTGCCCACGGATCAGTTCCTTTTGCGTTCAAGCCATTACTCACTTCTGGATTTGCATTTAGTGCCAAACGTTGGATTTTCACATTGCTTAGACAATTCAAACGACTCGTAACTATAATGGGGCTACCAATGAATCCTCCGTACGACGAAGGTTACCTTTAACCCCTCTCTCCTATGTTATTTTGTACTAGAAAGACGTTTATGACAATAACTTCTTGTTACAATAAACTTATTCCATACTATACACGCTACAGAAAATTGCAAGATATGGAGGGAAGTGCCTGAAGTCGGGAGAGCGAATCTCCTCAAGCTCTCGGAAAGAATGATGAGGAGCTTTTGCGTTGAACTCGGTAGTTCTGATGCAAGAAGTCACAAGATATGGAGGACGATACAAGTGGAAGGGCACGAAGATGTTAGGGTTACTACAAGACATTGCATAGATGATCGTATGCATGGAAATCCTCCAAAAACGACTATACTTTTTACTACTTCCATTTGGCTGGCTGTCCCGCAGAAGAGAGTGTTCACCTTCCTTCGCGATCCAAATTTTCGTAGCGAGGTATTTATTTTAAAGTTCATCATGTGTACGATATATGTTGTTCTATGGTAGCCATAAATTTTATGGATTTCTAGTTTTGAGTCCAATAGAAACAAGAATCAACGTAATCACGTCATAAAGCAAAACGCTAGTTCTACATTTATTCATGGAAATGATGTAGGCAAAATCTGAAGTATTGATTAGAATTTAGGATAACTATATGTTGCAATAATATATTATAAATTTCTTAGGAAGATAATATTCACTAATTTCTCTCTCTAACACGATAGATACATGTGTAGTGTAGGTGAAGAATCATTTATCCATCATTGGTGTAGTCGGGGATATTCCAAGGTGACTCAACATTTAGTTGTTGAGTCGCCTTGGTGATCATTAGGACGACACAAGATGATTGTATCGTATTAATGATCATCGTCCGAACCATGCACGAGTTTAAAACAGACCATATAGAATTGAAGTTTGTGTGATCAAGAATCAGGAGAGGACCATAAACTACGTAGTTTTATATCGTATGTGGAAATGTAGTGATATAGACATATGTAGTCTTATATTCATCTTTTGGTGTAACTTATTACAACAACATGAACTATGTATATACAGTGGGACTTGCTTTCATCTCAACTCAATGTAAGGGAAGTAGGATACATAATGCATGGGGAGGATCCGAGTAATCGAGTATCCATCCTCGAAGCCAGACAGGTAAGTTGCTCATATACATGTCGTTTTTATCCATTCTACATCTCACCTGACCTTATCAATGGCAAAATCAAATCGTTTTTTATCGGTTATATGTATATCAAGATTTATATTTCACTTGCTTATATAGAAATGAAAAAAAAAACACATTAAACTTGTGATTTTTATCGATCATAAGAATGATGTATGACTCCGCCTTGAGAGAGATGCCCGACACAAGTAGTAGGAGGATAAAGACTCAACATGAGTTGATAGAAAATAAAGGATAAGTGTACAGAAAAAATCAATTCTTATTTTCTTGATCAGGACATATATATATCAAGATTTGAATTTCACTTACTTATGGTACAAGCAAGACAACATACAACTTGTAGTTCTTATAAGACATAGGATTGGTAAATGACCTCACCTTGAGAGAGCTTCCCAACGAGACAGAGGGCCAACATGAGTTGGAAGGAAATAAACGATAAAATGTATAGTAAGAATCAGTCATTTTTATCCGATATATGTAAAGGCGATGTTCAATACCAATTGTTCTTGTTGTGCAAATTACGAATCATTATTAATGTTGAAAACCCATCATAAAATACCATTGGCATTTGTAATAAATTGTTGGAACCTAAAATCCTTTGCAAGAACGGACTAAGAGGGCTAGCTACTTAGCGAATCTTTCTAGTTAAATATCATTACTATATAGGCGGGTCTTGTTGGGAAAGACATATTACTGAATAATTTATAGGTAAAGCCAAAGAGTGTGAACAGTTCAAGTTGACACTAAGATTGATTAAAACAAAGAGGGGGCTCCGATGTATAGAGGAGACATGTCTGTTCAAGAAGATAAAATAACATAGAAACAATGGAACCCCCTGTTTTATTATTGACTTACTTCTATTTACCCTTTTTTATTACTAAGTCTTTTTTATACTTTAATATCAATAGAATTTTTTATTTGAAGATATCATGTCTAGAAAAAAAAATAGTCTTAGAGCTTGTAACGCAAACTGTTAAAGCCTGTAATGAAAATCGTTAGAACTATTTTATCCTACCATCAGGTTCCAACCCTTTATTGCACTCCAAAGTGTTGGTTTTAAACTTGATTGAGAACAAAGAAGAGAGAATTGATTCTAATTGGTTCTATACTTGATTGAAACCAAAGAGAAAGAGTTAATTGTATTGATTCTCAATTCCCGAATGCATATCTTGATGCCTTGGGTTGCCTTCTATTTATAGTATACAAAGCTTACAAAGAAGAGAAGTAAAGTTTGACAAGTAACTACCTACTCCCACCTAACCCACATAAAAGAAAAGGAAAAACACGTGGAGTTGCTGTATCTATTTCGGCATGCCTAGCCTAATAGCTAACAATCTCCTCCCTAAACTAGGCATGTATGTTAACAATACCGATCTTCGAACGTAGGTCTCGAAATTTCATTCTACCAAGTGATTTTGTCATTATGTCCGCCAACTGATCATCGGTTTTGATGTACTCGACGATGATTTTACCGTCGTCGACGCATTCCCTAATGAAATGGTAACGTGTCTCAATGTGCTTGCTCCGGTCGTGGAAGACCAGATTCTTGCATAACTGAATAGCTGATTTGTTGTCCACGTAGAGTGTGGCAACAACAGGCTCCTTGCCCAGCAGGTCACCTAGCAGGCGTGCAAGCCACACACCCTGACAGGCAGCGGTAGTGGCAGCGATATATTCTGCTTCACAAGTTGATAATGCCACTACTTTTTGCTTCGTACTCGTCCAACTGACTGGACTGTGCCCAAGAAAGAATATTACACCGGTTGTGCTCTTTCTGTCGTCTAGATCGCCGGCCATATCAGCGTCACTATAGCCGATCAATTGTAGTCCATCTTCCTTCCTCTTATATTGGCAACCAAAGTGAATGGTTCCTGCTATGTAGCGAAGGAGAAGCTTTACTGCAGCCATGTGCTCAGCTTTAGGTGACTCCATGAATCTACTGACATACCCTACCGTGTGGGTGATGTCAGGCCTTGTGTGGACCAAATATCGAAGCTTTCCGATCAAGCTACGATACAGTGTTGCGTCAACTGCAGCACCTGAACTTTCCTTGCTCAATTTCATTTTAGCTTCCATCGGAACTTGAACAGGATTGCATCCTGAGAGCCCTGCTTGCTCCAGAATTTTTACTGCATATGTCGCCTGACTGAATATGATATTTCCGATGGTTTGCTTAACTTCTATGCCAAGGTAGTAGCTAAGTAAACCAAGGTCACTCATTTTGAATTTTGACTTCATCTCCTCCTTGAAATGAGCAATTTCTTCTCTTCCGGCATCTGTAACTATGAGGTCATCGACGTATACGCCAAGTAGAAGACGCTCACCATCTTTTCCGCAAGTGTACACTGCATGTTCTGATTCGTGCCTACTGAAACCGAGTGACGTTAATGTATTGTCGAGTATCGAGTTCCAGGCGCGCGGTGCCTGACGGAGTCCGTACAGTGCTTTGTGAAGGCGTAGTACTTTCTGTTCTCTGTTGTCAAGGACAAAACCAGGTGGTTGTGCAACATACACTCCTTCATCAAGGTCGCCGTTGAGAAAGGCTGACTTGACGTCGAGATGATGAACTTCCCAACCTTCTTGTGCTGCGATCGCTAGCATGAGTCGCACCAAATCGAGACGAGCTACCGGTGCAAACACTTCGTCGAAGTCGATGCCAGCACGCTGTACATAACCTTTTGCTACTAATCGTGCCTTGTGCTTGATCACTTCCCCCGAGTTGTTCTTCTTCAGCTTGAAGACCCATTTGAGACCGACCACCGTTTTCCCTGTAGGGAAATCAGTTAATGACCATGTACCATTCTCATCAATTGCTGCAAGTTCTTCCGCCATGGCCTTGCGCCATTCTTCATATGGTTCTGCCTCCTCAAATGTTGTCGGCTCCCCATCTGTAGTGAAGAACAAAGTGCTTTCTCTTGCTGCTGAATCGATATCAACAAGCTTGCGATAACGACGAGGAGACTCTGCATCCAGAGTGGCATTTGTCGGTGGAGACACAAAGACCGAGCCAACTCCTCCTTGACTTGGCTGATCTGTTGTACCAACAGGACATGGTGTTGCTGGAGAAGCATACTCTGTTTCAACTTGTTCTGGTGGTACTGCTTTTTCTGGTAGGATCTTGGAGGCTTCTCCCCCCCGGGGATGGAACTCGTGTTGGTGTTGGAGTAAAAGACACCGTGTTGTACTTAACTGAGAACGAGTCTTGCATTGCAGCATCGGCTCCCCAATCCCAGCTGGCTGTTTCGTCAAAGACGGCATCCCGAGTGATATTGACACGTTTGGACACCAGATCATAGACTCGATAACCCTTGGTTCGCCCGTGCTCATAGCCTATGAAGACCGTCTGAATGCTGCGATCGTCGAGTTTCTTTAAATTCGGGCGCGTCACCTTAATGTGAGCGATACACCCGAACGTTCGAAAGAATCCGGCCGCTGGTTTCTCCTTATGCCATGCTTCATATGGCATGATGCCGTCAAGGCTCTTCGTCGGCGAGCAGTTTAGGAGGAGCACTGCGGTGTGAACTGCCTCCCCCCAAAACTCGTTTGGCAGGCCCTTTGTCTTGAGTAGGCACCTTGCCATCAACACCACAGATTGATTCCTTCGTTCGACAACACCATTCTGTTGAGGAGAGTATGGCGTCGTTAGTTGTCTTTGCACGCCGCGCTCAGCACAATACTCCCCGAATTCCACAGAGGTGAACTCGCCGCCTCTGTCAGTACGCAGTGCCTTGAGCTTTCTTCCCGTCTCAGTTTCGACACCGGCCTGAAAACGCCTTATTTCTGCTGGAGCTTGATCCTTGTTGTTCAGTAGTACAACCCACATATACCTTGTGAGATCATCAACCAGTAGCAGAAAGTATCTCTTCTTACCATGCGTTGGAGGTGTTATGGGTCCACATAAGTCACCATGAACTAAGTCGAGACGGTTTGTAGCTCTATGGTGCGCCTCCTTGGAGAATGGCGAACGTCTCTGTTTGCCGATCAAACAACCGTCGCAAAGTTGCTCGACGTGTTCTATTTCCGGCATTCCTCTCACCATCCCGCCTTGAGACAGCTTGCGGAGAGAGTCAAAGTTTAGGTGGCCATAGCGTGCGTGCCACCTCCATGCATCCTCGTCGGCGTTTGCTGCCATGCAAACCGGCTGTGTAATTTGGAGCGTCAGCGGGTACAACCGATTACGTGCTCGTTGTGCCTTGGCAATCAGCTGCTTGCGTCGATCACGCACAACCAGTACACCTTCCTCAATGTGTGTGGAACACCCGACCTCGTCGAGCTCCCCGACAGAAATGATGGAGCTCCGTAACCGTGGGATGTAGTACACCTTTGTGAGTACACGGTGTTGTTTATCAACTGTTGTGAAAATCACCGTGCCTTGACCTCTTATTTCCACCACGGACCCGTCGCCAAACCGAACGGTACCTGTGATGCCGCGGTTCAACTCGGAGAAGACAAGTGCATCGCCCGTCATATGATTTGATGCACCTGTGTCTATGTACCACACCGGATCCTTTCGATCGTCAATCGCCCCAAGATTGACTTCGGCGTGCACTTCTTCAAGGTGTACCTCTTGCTTGTCGTTATCCATCTTGGCAAGTGTTGCCTCAAGTGACGTCACCTGAGCCATCAATAGTTCAGGTTCTTCGTCCTCTGCCTGAACAAGGTGAGCTTCGTTAGTAGCCTCATCCATCTTCTTCTTCCGACAGTCACGGATCCAATGCCCTTCAATGTTGCAGTAACGGCACTTCCCTGGCTTCTTGGTGCTCTTAGCACCGACCTTGTCGCCGTTGTAGTGCATACCGCCATTAGCACGGTTGTCATGGTATTTTCCCCGTGGTTTGGGTAAGGCGTTCGTGCCGCCATGGTCCCGTCGTACCACGCGGTTACGCCATTCTTCTTTCGTGAGGAGGAGCCCCGTGCCCCCTTCCTCTTCTTCGTTCAGCTCCATTCGTTCCTCCGCTGTTTTGAAGCGTCCCGTCAATTCCTCCATGTTGATTGTATCGAGGTCAACGAGACTATCAATTGATAATGCGAGCTGCGAATAACGCCTTGGAACTATTCGAAGGAACTTCTGCATCACTTGTTTCTCCGGTATCTTATCACCGAGGACACCGAGACTTGCAACGATGCCAGTAAGTCGCATTGCCAACTCGTCGACGGTTTCGCCGTCCTTGTGTGTGAAGCGCTCGAACTCGCGCCGGAGTGTTTGAGCCTTCGCGTCGCGGACTCGGCTTGAGCCCATGCGGATGGTTTTGATAGCCTCCTATGCCTCGTGAGCCGTTTTCTTCTTCCCAATCGTTGAGATCATCTCGGTCGGAACCGAGCGCAGGATCACCTCCATTGCGGAGCGATCGTTGCGATATCCGATTTCGTCAGTGAGATCTTCCTCGCTTTGGATTGCCGTCCACAAGCCTCTCGCTTGTAACCCGACCTCCATGAGGATTGCCCATTCTCCGTAGTTGGTACGTGAAAGGATGGGAAAGTTGGCCGTGCTGACCACCGCAGGGTACGACCTCGTCACCGCCAGCTCGCGCCCATAGCTGACTGCGGTAGAGGTACTTCCGGTGTTGCTCGCCTTGATCGTACTGACGGAATCGTCCATGATGAATCGAGGCTCTGATACCACTTGTTGGTTTTAAACTTGATTGAGAACAAAGAAGAGAGAATTGATTCTAATTGGTTCTATACTTGATTGAAACCAAAGAGAAAAAGCTAATTGTATTGATTCTCAATTCCCGAATGCATATCTTGATGCCTTGGGTTGCCTTCTATTTATAGTATACAAAGATTACAAAGAAGAGAAATAAAGTTTGACAAGTAACTACCTACTCCCACCTAACCCACGTAAAAGAAAAGGAAAAACATATGGAGTTGGTGTATCCATTTCGGCATGCCTAGCCTAATAGCTAACACAAAGATAGCATACTACAGATTCCAACGAGATAACACTGAATCGTATTTTGCATAATAAGACTTGAAACTGATTTCACATGGCTTGAGTTTAAATCTTGGTCGATTAAACACACAAGTTTTGGTGATCATGACAACCTTATCTTTGTTTACTCATGCAAGATTTCCTAAACTTGCAGATGCCTTCGAATGAAGTATCCACAGTATACCTACAAGAAAGTTACACACACTTGACGGGATCATACGTCGTGTACACGCCAATCGAGTGTGCAACCATGTCAGCGATCTTGATGCGAAGGTCAGACGCCGACATCATTGCCATATTGCCGTCAGGGTTCGTTGTCTTTCCGGACAGACCAACAGTTGACGAGGACGAGGTCATAGGATCCGTCCTCACGTTGGGGTTTCACATAGTTGACGATGAAGCAAGTGTGGGACAAATCCCTCCTACGTCCATGGCCATTATACAGAAGATGCTCGCGGAGACTGTGAACTTGATCAAGTCAGCTATTGTGGAGGATGACAACTCTAGCAACTCACAAGCTGGTACGTTACTATTTTCTCATGACTAGTTAATTTGCTTTGACATGCATGGGACATTCATGACTTATATTTGAATACCATAATTGTTTTATAGTCACGATAAAATGTTACAATAGGGGTAATGCTGAAGTGTGTTATGTTAAGCCTCTTTTAAGGTCAGAAGGGTATTTTTTTAGTCTCTTGTGATACTGTTTATTAGTCCGACATCTGAAGTTTTAGATGGATTTTTCACTTAATATGGATAGCCACTTGTTTCTTTGTTTTTCCGACCTTTATGGGCCCTTTTGATCATTTGTTAGTTTCCGTTATTGGTCGGGTGGTTTTCTTCATGATACTCATGCTGCTCTTTTAATGTACTATTTATTTTTCGATAAAAACAATTAATTATAATAATGTGAGTGTCCACTCAACAATAAACCATATTGTACAATTGTAATAATCAAATCCCACAAGTGAAACAATACTCCTTGCTAGGGTTTCGAATCCTAGTTGCATTCGTCTCTGCATCCTTGTTGTTAGTGTCGATCCGTTTGTGATCCTGCTCGTCTTGTTCCTCTCACAAGCTCCCTACAACCAAACCTCCTCACTCCGACATCTTTTCGGGAGATCTTTCGACAATCATCCGTGTATGCTTATTTTAATCGGGTATCAACCTCTCTACACACCACACACCATTCATCCTCTTACGAAGCATCGGTGAAATGCTCCTACCCTGTAACCTCTCTGCTCTTTGATCACTTGCGACTACACTATCTTCGACTATGCTTGTGTAGTCCAATCATGCTCCACAATATCACACCCGATGATTATGACGATCTTGGCAGCGACATCCGCACTCGCTGACCTCCCAAGCCACGGGACGAACAAAAAAATGGAGACATTACTTGGTATCACGCTCTGTTAGAGTTGAGAGCTCTCAACCCTAGCCTCCCCAAACCGTCGCCTATTATGTCGCCGTCCAAGCTCTTCACCATCAAGAGGATGCTCGTGATGCTCTCACCTTCGACGTTGCTGTTATCGTTGCGTAGAGCCGGGCCACCACACACGATCTTCGCGTGCTTCATGGTCTGGTTCATGGGAGAAGTCATGCTTGTTGCACTGGTTCTCTTTTCCTTGCCTATGGGTTTCAGCGCTATTGTATCTGAGGGTTGGGATGTCATTGTTATCACCGAAGTCGATCGAGATTTGGTATCAGGTGTCTTTGTTGGCCCACACAATCAGCCGAGGTCTGTGGGCCCGCCAAATCCAATGAAGCACAAGCAAGAAAGTGGGACGTCAGAGAGGAGAAACATTCTACCCCCATCACGATTGGTTGTTGTTGATCGTCCTTCTCCACCCGTTACTATATTCTTTATCCAAGCCAAGCACTCTATCCAGACTTCTAGTCATCAAGGGATGTTCTAGCTATATTTAGGCACCTATGGTTGGTCTCAGGTCGAGCTGAGATTAGTTTTACTGCTTTATAGGTTTGTTACTTTTTGTGTACTACTTAGAGATTTCAAAATATTCGTCTATGCCTTGGTTATGCCTAGAGGATTAAGTGTAGTATTATCATTATATCGTCCTCTTTCTCATTATTCATCTTCAAGTTTTTTTTTTTATCAGCGAAAGCATATGATAAATTACCCTATCCTGAGGAAGAAAAATGTTACAAAAAAAACAATCTGACTACAGATTGCAGGCGAAAGTCCAGAAAACAAAAGTAAAGCAGTAAACAAGGGTGGATACGCAGACCCAGTAGTGAAAGGGTACACAGACCCTATGAGAATGGGCACGCAGGCCCGGTAGTGAGTGGGTACACAGACCTTGTAGTGAATGGGTACGCAGACCCTGTGAATGTGAATGGGTACGCCGACCCAGAATGAATGAGCAATTCAAATTTTAATAAAGTTATCCCTTTCGCGAAAAAAACTATACTGTACAATTTGTCAACATGCAACTAGCTATGGTATAAATCGTTCATATGACAACTGCCCACAATATAATTCATTGTCCACTTATACAAAACAACCGGAAAAAATAAACACTTGACAAAATGAGTCTTCGATCGAAAAGAGAATAGGTCGGAAAATATATGGAGCGACTGAACATCATCTCTTCGTTGTGATTGTGTGTTAAAGCCCTATCCAACCCAAAAGCTCGAACTGACGGGTGGAGGCACTAATATGCTTATCAAGTGTTCAATTTGTCCATACACTCTCTATGTGGGACTTATACTTCAACACTCCCCCTCACGTGTAGGACTGGACATCTACACTTGGGCCATAGCAGGACTGGACATCTGCATATGGGCCGGAGACCACAGGGTGGAGGTGACTAACAGGCCGTGGGCCGAACCAGCTCTGATACCATGTTAAAGCCCAATCCAACCCAAAAGCTCGAACTGATGGGTGGAGGCACTAATATGCTTATCAAGTGTTCAATTTGTCCATACACTTTCTATGCGGGACTTATACTTCAACACTCCCCCTCACGTGTAGGACTGGACATCTACACGTGGGCCATAGCAGGACTGGACATCTGCATATGGACCGGAGACCACAGGGTGGAGGTGACAAATGGGCTGTGGGCCGAACCAGCTCTGATACCATGTAAAATTTGTTTAAAACGGGCTACTTATATCGGGTCGGGCTTCCACAACTAAAAGGTCAACCTTGTTAGTTGGGTGTGACCCTAGCCTTTATAAGTAGCATTTTATCCTTATATTTTCCCGATGTGGGTTTATATTTCAACACTCCCCCTCACGTGTAGGACTAGACATCTACACGTGGGCCATAGCAGGACTGGACATCTGCATATGGGCCGGAGACCACAGGGTGGAGGTGACTAACAGGCCGTGGGCCGAACCAGCTCTGATACCATGTTAAAGCCCAATCCAACCCAAAAGCTCGAACTGATGGGTGGAGGCACTAATATGATTATCAAGTGTTCAATTTGTCCATACACTTTCTATGTGGGACTTATACTTCAACACTCCCCCTCACGTGTAGGACTGGACATCTACACGTGGGGCATAGCAGGACTGGACATCTGCATATGGGCCAGAGACCACAGGGTGGAGGTGACTAATAGGCCGTGGGCCGAACCAGCTCTGATACCATGTTAAAGCCCTATCCAACCTAAAAGCTCGAACTGATGGGTGGAGGCACTAATATGCTTATCAAGTGTTCAATTTGTCCATACACTTTCTATGTGGGACTTATACTTCAACATTGTGATCGCGGTCGCGCTCCTCTCTCTTTAACTCTTATCTTCCGTGTCCAATATGAGCTCTTCAACACTAATTATGTTTTGTTGTTGTACATATATCATGTGTTTATAGATAATATATCTGGGTAGCTACTTGTAATGAACCCTTTAAAGTTCTTGTTAAGTGACATGTAGTTACTATTAGGAAACCTACAGAACCTAGCTAGTGTCGTATCTTCCTCAACATTCTGCTTATGCACCTGATTAATTAATTAAACTCATGAGATGTGTAAAATGGTTTTATTACAGTGATGAGAAGGAATGCAGTGAAAAGGAGGAGAAGAAAGCAAGTGTACAAGTGACTCAGGCTCAACCAGATGTATTTTGTAACAACATTATTGTTATTGTTTTGTAGACTTGTTTTATCCTTCATTTAGCTTCTAAACTGTTGCATCGGTGTGTTAATTAGACTGCTAAACTAGTTTATCTTCATTGAACTATGTACCAAAGCTCGGTTGTGCTGAGAGGTATTAGTTTAAACTTGGTTTTATATTGATTCTTTAGGACATTAAGGAGTATTGGAAACTTCAGATGAGTATAAGAGAATGATTTATTACAATGGTAAGACTACCAAGGGAATACTATATTGTATTGTCTTGTAGAATGTCGTCGTTATCTTTAAATCGTTGCAGATCTGTCTTTAATAGTTTTTTATGACAATGTTGATGACGTCGTTATAAAATGAAGAAAATATCTAAAATACCTCTTTCAGAATATCAAACATTTCACTTAAAATCTAGGGTTAATTACCTTTTGTACCCCTATTCTATTGGTAACATACTTTTTGTGCTCCTACGTTTTATAACGCTCAATAACAATCCCTCCGTTTTGGTAACTGTCATTTAGCACCCTTTATGAATTGGTCACAGATTATTTAATACCCCTTATGTATTGATAACAGAACATTTAATACCCCTTATGAATTGGTCACAGATCATCAAAATGGCGTCAACTTGACGAAAATTTTGTTCAAAGCGTTACCAATACATAAGGGGTATTTAAGTAGTGTTACCAATACATAAGGGGTACTAAAGGTAATTAACCCTAAAATCTAATAACATAGTGAAATTAAGTGCAAAAACCGGTCGTCTACTATTATCTTTAAATTGTTGCAGAATATGATATGAAGTTTTTTACATAATTGTTTCTTAGAAAACCTCTGATTTGGGCTTGCTGATCTCACTGTCTCGAGGACCGGGCTTATTTTTCAATGGGTTATTTACGATAAGGTACCCTTGTAATAACCACTCCCGGTCAACGCCAGTCAAACCTGCGAAAAACAGGAAAATTTAAAATTTTTGAGCAGACACTGAATTGAACCGGAGTTGGACCCCGAGGGTCATACCGGACTTAAGTTGACCCCGTTATTGACCAAAGTGAGTTCCGGGGGACTCAGGGCAACTTTCTGAGCAATTTGGGAAATGTTGACTTTTCGCTGGAAAAGTCAACCGAGCGACGTTTTGGTCCATTCGAGGACCGTTTTGGATCCGAAAAGCTTAGCCGTCATCGCAGCGGTCTTAGTTGAGCCGTTTCCTTGTAGCCCGTGAAATTTCATAATTTCTTGGAAAAAGTGCCCGTTCGGGGCCCGAAACGTCCGAATTTCGCGAATCTGATTGGAAAATATCTAGGAGATATTTTCCAAAAGGTGTGGGACCCTTTTGCCACATGTCACACAAGTGGTGGTGTTAGGTTTATTGGACAAAACAAAAGATGGGACTTGATGGTTAGTTTTGTAAGTATGGAAAGTGTTGTGTTTTTGAAAAAATACAAAGATGAAAGGCATAGTGATGTTCGGCCATTTTTGTGAAAAAGGGTGAGTTTTAGAGAGAGAAAGTAGATAGAAGGTAGAGAGAAGAAGAGAGAAAAAGAGAAGAGGCTTGGGGGATTTGTGACGTTTCTCGTTCATCAAGCCGTTGGATCGTCTCAACGATAGAAGAATCGAGTTCACACCGTCATTCTCTACGGTGAGCACCTAACCGATTTTCGTTTTGTTAAGTTCGAATTTTAGGGTTTGAGTTTAAACGATTCAAATATGGTTGGGTTTTGGTTAGAACTGGTTTAAAGATGAATGGTCGAGGTTTGGGGTTCGTTAGGAACGTTTTGGGGCAAAAAGGGAATTTTTGCCATTGTGGCCATGTGGGGCCCACGTGCTCGGGTCACGGGTTTTCGTGTTCGGGTGGTTTAAAACGTTCCCCGGATCATTTATCCACAACCGGATCGAAATTTGGAATTAAATTGCAAAAGTTGCATTTATCGGGTTTAGAAACTTTTAACGTTAATTAATTGACTCGGAAGTCGGAATTCGATTCCGTCGAGTGCCTAGGAACCCTTGAATTATTCTAAGACCGTAGAAACGAAAACGGGAATTTTTGGAGCCCCGGAAAGGCGTTTTCAAAACCCGGGCAGATTCGCCATGTCGGGCGAATCGGGCTTTTCCGGGTCCAATATTGACAATGTCGAGTAATTGGGGAGTTTGGGAGTGATCGACATAGTCGGGGTTACTTTTGGGCGTCAAGTTTATTAAAATTCAGCTTATGCCTGCAAGCTTAAAAGCATTTAAAATTGTGTTCTTATTAGATCGTGCTGCAGACCGAGGGAAAGGAAAGCTAGGCGAGTGACTGAGATCACGCGCGGAGCTTGTTGGTTAGCTTTTGGAGAACACGCACGAGGTAGGGAAAAGTAGCCGGATCTCGGCCCTGACTGGGGAAAGTTAACAGTAGAATTGCATGTGACACCGGGGTGTCGTGGGTTGAATAGGTTTATTTAAATATTAGAAAAGCATGATACGGGATTGTAGCGTTTATCAGAAAAGCATGTTACGGGAACTTAGTAATTATTGAGAAAAGCATGTGACACTTAGTAGTGTCGTAGGAGCAGAGAACTTAGCGTTAATTGTTTTACTGGAGGCATATGACCATGCCCGGAGGTTGTTTGTGAACTTATCGATATTAGGAGTACTGGAGGCATATGACCATGCCCGGAGGTTGATTGTGAAACTGTTGATGTTAGGACTGTTGGAGGCTTGGTTAAGCCGGAGGTTGATTGCTTATTTGGTGTCTTGGGTGGCCTTGAGAGCCCGTATTATTTATTGATTGAGTTTGGGTGGCCTTGAGAGCCCGTATTTTATTATCGAGTTCTGAGTGGCCTTGAGAGCCCGTATTATTTATTGATTGAGTTTGGGTGGCCTTGAGAGCCCGTGTATTTAAATTGGTGTCTTGGGTGGCCATGAGAGCCCGTAGTCAATTGTTGGTGCTTTGGGTGGCCTTGAGGGCCCGTGTACTAAGTTTGGTGTCTTTGGCTGGCCTGACCGAGTTAGAGTCTCGGGGGGGTTGCAAGCTTCCTTTAGCTGGCTTACGAGTTAGAGTCTCGGTAAGTTGCAAGCGTGTCTTATGGTTGGTGTCTTGGGAGGTCGTGAGTGCCTGTGGGGCTGTTGAGTTCGAGTTTTACTGTTGGTGTCTTGGTGGCCATGAGTGCCTGTGAGTGTTGAACTTGTGTTGTTACTAGTTGATGAGTTTGCGTGTGATTGTGATTGCGGATCCCGGTAGGTTGCAAGCATTCTTTGGCTGGCCTGACCAAGTTTGAGTATCAACGGGTTGCAAGCATTCTTTGGCTGGCCTGACACGAGTTTGAGTAACACAGGTTGCAAGCATTCTTTGGCTGGCCTGGTCCGAGTTTGAGTAACACAGGTTGCAAGCATTCTTTGGCTGGCCTGGTCCGAGTTTGAGTATCACAGGTTGTAAGCATTCTTTGGCTAGCCTGATCCGTGTTCGTGAGAGTGGGAGAGGTTACCGAGCAGCTGGTATGCGATCCTTTGTGATCTTGTTTGGTGTGCGATCCTTTGTGATCTGTTTGGTGTTGTGTAGCTGTCGTTTGAGTCCTTGGGAGAGGTCGTCAATTGTAGTGTCGGGTCTGCTTACGTGGTTGAGTGTTGAGTCGTTTGAGGAAGGTCACCGTGGGTGTTTGTAAGTTAGAGTACTTGGGTTGGGGATGGTGTTTCCCCGGTGTTGAGTTGTTATTGGTGTTACCTGCTTTGTCTGCTAATTATGCCGTAGTCAGTCTGTTATTCGCGGTGGTGAGCGAACGCTCACCCCTAGCTGCTTTTCCTACAGGTACTGTTCGTGGGACGGACTAGGTGAGCTCTCAAAGCTTGTGGAGCTAGGAGCAGAGTCCGGGTTTTGTCTTTTGAGTCTAGTGACGGATACCTTGTACTTTTGTCCACTTGTTGGGACGTGTTTTAAACTGTAATTATTATTTTGTTGAACAAATGGTACTTTTAAAGTGTTTAATGAAAACAGGTGTTCAAGTGTTTTTATGTTTTAAAATGTCCGCGTCCCTAGTTTGGTTTTACTGAAAATGGGGCGTGACAGCTTGGTATCAGAGCTCGAGGTTTCACACCTCGGACTGTCCGTCAATTAGGTGGGGAGGGTCGAGTCAGTGTAGACCCGTAGTGTTATGAGTCCTGGTTGAGTTTGTGTTTATGTGCAGTGTTTTTATTGCTGGCTTGTTGATTGTTTGATTTTGCTTGAAATGTTTTTAAGCGGTCGCGGGTCGACTCAGGAGCGCTCCTGTAGTCGAACGTGGCGGTGCTGATATCAAGTCGGTACAACGTAGTTCGGGGACGCCTGGACCGGGTTGTAACTGCGTGATGTCAAGTATGGGGTTTTAAAAATGAAGTGGGGAAAGCTTTAAAAATTTGATTGTTTTGATGTTGTTTGACGCCGTGGGTGTTTGTGCTTGACTTTGATTGGCCCGGTGGGCGAGGTTCGGTGTTGGTAGGCCCGGTGGGCGTGTCTTGATTTTGTGTGACACCGTGGGCGTTTGTGTTTGACTTCGTTTGGCCCTGTGGGCGTATTGTGATTGTTGTTGGTTGGCCCGGTGGGCGCTGTTTGACTTTGGTCTGGCCCACTTACCGGACCGGTCCAGCCGGTTTTCAAAAAAAAAAGGGAAGAAAAAGGGTTTGTTTCGTTGGGCGTTTAGGGTTGTAGTTGTGTGACTCAGTTCACGTTCGTGCGGTTGAGCGTTGGTTGTATGGGTTTGTGTTTCGCAGTTGTGGGTTGTAGAGGTCGTAGGCCTGCTGTACGGTTGAGTTGTTGTTGAGTTTTTCGCTTACGTATTAGTATACTTAAGGCTTTAATATCGCGAGCAGTGGTGTTTTACTGATATTGAGGACGTGTTTCCCGTGTCGAGGATCATCTTACTCGAACAAGTACTTGAGGTGTTGTTAGCATGGACGGTGGGATGTTTGGCTTCAGTTTGAGGTGGTGGTTTGCCCTGACTAGAGTGGTAAGTCCTTGGTGCGTTACTAGTATGCCATAATCGAACGGGTGTCCGTGGAGGTGAGCGTAACGCTCATCCCCTTTACTACTTTTCCCGCAAGGGACGAGTAGCGAACACTGGTTTGGTTGCGGAAAGTTATGAGTAAGTGCATAAGGGACCGAATAAGGGCTTGGTGTACGGTTGTGTGGTTAAGTTTGAGGTTCCGCTTACGTGATGTTACAATTAAAGTATGATTAACGTGAACGGTGTGGCGTTTAGTAGCAAGTACGTTGGGTAGACGTAGACCGTGTGAACGTTAGTGTATTCGAGCTTGTTGTCTTGTTTGAGTTCCCAAACTGAACGTTTGCGTGTATCCGTGCAGAGGATACCTGCTGATGGCTCGTGGTAGACGAGGAAGAGCAGCAGTGGCACGGGAACGAGCGCCCTCGCGAGGCAGGTGGGGACGGTCAGCGGGGACACCAGGACGGGTGCCCACCGTTGAGCCCGCCGAGGCGCAGGGTACTCCTGTCGGTGAGGATAGGAGGAGCGATGCGGGACCTTCTACGGGCACGCCCAGCGTCCCGCCGGTCGCAGACCCACCCGTTGTGACTGCCCTGGGTGAGCTGACCAGGACAGTCCAGAGTTTGGTGGCGGTCATCGCCAACCGAGAGTCGACCTCACCAGCTCCAGAGGCAGCCGCGGTCCCAGTGAGGCCCGGTCAGACAGAGGATCACACATCCAGAGCACTACTAGACTTCCTGAAGCTCGGGATACCTACATTTGTCGGGGAGCCGAACCCCGACCTAGCCGAGAGGTGGCTAGAGCAGGTCACGCGCGACCTGGATACATCGGGTGTCGAGGAGGGTCGTCGCAGGGTGTCCTTCGCGGCCCACCAGCTGAGAGACAGCGCCTACCACTGGTGGGGGCGTGTGAAGGACATGGTCGGTTATGACTATAGCATCTTCCAGACAGTTTTTATGGAACAGTACTTTCCCGAGTCGGCTCGGTTGGAGCGACATCGGCAGTTCCTAGACTTGGAACAGGAGGGGATGACGGTAGCAGAGTACGAGGCCAGGTTCACAGCTTTGGCCAGATTCGCGCCGGAGATGGTGATGACCGAGCAGAACCGTTGTCTGCGGTTCCAGGGAGGACTGAGGCAGGGGATTCGGAACCAGGTTCTCGCCTTAAGACTGCGGAAGTACACAGATCTCGTGGACACCGCAGCGACGGTGGAGCAGGGGATCCAGGATGCGGCCAGAACCCGTGAGGTTCGACAGCGGCCGACCGACTTTGCAGGGCCGTCAGAGTCACGAGACCCAAGGAGGCAGAGGACCTCTGGATTCTTCCGACCGCCGACTCACCAGGGTGGAACGAGACAGCATGGGTCAGTGGCGTCCATGGGGCCAGTCGTGACACAGAGGGTGCCGACATGCCATCTCTGCAAGGAGCCAGGCCACTTGCGGCGGGGGTGCCGGGCAGGCCAGGGCTCGGAGTCGGGAGCCGATGGGACCAGCTGTCTCCGGTGCGGCCGTGTGGGACACACGATGGAATGGTGTCGTGAGCCGTTGGGAGCGACATCGGTGCAGCGGCCGCAGCAGTCGCGGACGGTACAGTCACCCAGGGGTCGCCCTCGTCAGAGTCAGCAATCGAGGTTTTCGCTGCCATCGACGAGCGTGCCAGCTCCGAGACAACAGTGGAGCTATGGTTATCCAGCAGTTGGTGCGCCGAGCCAGAGGCAGCAGACGCCAGCGGGGAGAATGTACGCGGTTACCGATTCCCGGGCCCCAGGATCCTCTACCTACCGCGAGACCTATCAGGGTACGTGTTCTTTTGTACCTTTTATGAGCGTTATTCAAATTTCGCGGACGAAATTCCTTTAAGGGGGGTAGATTGTAATAACCACTCCCGGTCAACGCCAGTCAAACCTGCGAAAAACAGGAAAATTTAAAATTTTTGAGCAGACACTGAATTGAACCGGAGTTGGACCCCGAGGGTCATACCGGACTTAAGTTGACCCCGTTATTGACCAAAGTGAGTTCCGGGGGACTCAGGGCAACTTTCTGAGCAATTTGGGAAATGTTGACTTTTCGCTGGAAAAGTCAACCGAGCGACGTTTTGGTCCATTCGAGGACCGTTTTGGATCCGAAAAGCTTAGCCGTCATCGCAGCGGTCTTAGTTGAGCCGTTTCCTTGTAGCCCGTGAAATTTCATAATTTCTTGGAAAAAGTGCCCGTTCGGGGCCCGAAACGTCCGAATTTCGCGAATCTGATTGGAAAATATCTAGGAGATATTTTCCAAAAGGTGTGGGACCCTTTTGCCACATGTCACACAAGTGGTGGTGTTAGGTTTATTGGACAAAACAAAAGATGGGACTTGATGGTTAGTTTTGTAAGTATGGAAAGTGTTGTGTTTTTGAAAAAATACAAAGATGAAAGGCATAGTGATGTTCGGCCATTTTTGTGAAAAAGGGTGAGTTTTAGAGAGAGAAAGTAGATAGAAGGTAGAGAGAAGAAGAGAGAAAAAGAGAAGAGGCTTGGGGGATTTGTGACGTTTCTCGTTCATCAAGCCGTTGGATCGTCTCAACGATAGAAGAATCGAGTTCACACCGTCATTCTCTACGGTGAGCACCTAACCGATTTTCGTTTTGTTAAGTTCGAATTTTAGGGTTTGAGTTTAAACGATTCAAATATGGTTGGGTTTTGGTTAGAACTGGTTTAAAGATGAATGGTCGAGGTTTGGGGTTCGTTAGGAACGTTTTGGGGCAAAAAGGGAATTTTTGCCATTGTGGCCATGTGGGGCCCACGTGCTCGGGTCACGGGTTTTCGTGTTCGGGTGGTTTAAAACGTTCCCCGGATCATTTATCCACAACCGGATCGAAATTTGGAATTAAATTGCAAAAGTTGCATTTATCGGGTTTAGAAACTTTTAACGTTAATTAATTGACTCGGAAGTCGGAATTCGATTCCGTCGAGTGCCTAGGAACCCTTGAATTATTCTAAGACCGTAGAAACGAAAACGGGAATTTTTGGAGCCCCGGAAAGGCGTTTTCAAAACCCGGGCAGATTCGCCATGTCGGGCGAATCGGGCTTTTCCGGGTCCAATATTGACAATGTCGAGTAATTGGGGAGTTTGGGAGTGATCGACATAGTCGGGGTTACTTTTGGGCGTCAAGTTTATTAAAATTCAGCTTATGCCTGCAAGCTTAAAAGCATTTAAAATTGTGTTCTTATTAGATCGTGCTGCAGACCGAGGGAAAGGAAAGCTAGGCGAGTGACTGAGATCACGCGCGGAGCTTGTTGGTTAGCTTTTGGAGAACACGCACGAGGTAGGGAAAAGTAGCCGGATCTCGGCCCTGACTGGGGAAAGTTAACAGTAGAATTGCATGTGACACCGGGGTGTCGTGGGTTGAATAGGTTTATTTAAATATTAGAAAAGCATGATACGGGATTGTAGCGTTTATCAGAAAAGCATGTTACGGGAACTTAGTAATTATTGAGAAAAGCATGTGACACTTAGTAGTGTCGTAGGAGCAGAGAACTTAGCGTTAATTGTTTTACTGGAGGCATATGACCATGCCCGGAGGTTGTTTGTGAACTTATCGATATTAGGAGTACTGGAGGCATATGACCATGCCCGGAGGTTGATTGTGAAACTGTTGATGTTAGGACTGTTGGAGGCTTGGTTAAGCCGGAGGTTGATTGCTTATTTGGTGTCTTGGGTGGCCTTGAGAGCCCGTATTATTTATTGATTGAGTTTGGGTGGCCTTGAGAGCCCGTATTTTATTATCGAGTTCTGAGTGGCCTTGAGAGCCCGTATTATTTATTGATTGAGTTTGGGTGGCCTTGAGAGCCCGTGTATTTAAATTGGTGTCTTGGGTGGCCATGAGAGCCCGTAGTCAATTGTTGGTGCTTTGGGTGGCCTTGAGGGCCCGTGTACTAAGTTTGGTGTCTTTGGCTGGCCTGACCGAGTTAGAGTCTCGGGGGGGTTGCAAGCTTCCTTTAGCTGGCTTACGAGTTAGAGTCTCGGTAAGTTGCAAGCGTGTCTTATGGTTGGTGTCTTGGGAGGTCGTGAGTGCCTGTGGGGCTGTTGAGTTCGAGTTTTACTGTTGGTGTCTTGGTGGCCATGAGTGCCTGTGAGTGTTGAACTTGTGTTGTTACTAGTTGATGAGTTTGCGTGTGATTGTGATTGCGGATCCCGGTAGGTTGCAAGCATTCTTTGGCTGGCCTGACCAAGTTTGAGTATCAACGGGTTGCAAGCATTCTTTGGCTGGCCTGACACGAGTTTGAGTAACACAGGTTGCAAGCATTCTTTGGCTGGCCTGGTCCGAGTTTGAGTAACACAGGTTGCAAGCATTCTTTGGCTGGCCTGGTCCGAGTTTGAGTATCACAGGTTGTAAGCATTCTTTGGCTAGCCTGATCCGTGTTCGTGAGAGTGGGAGAGGTTACCGAGCAGCTGGTATGCGATCCTTTGTGATCTTGTTTGGTGTGCGATCCTTTGTGATCTGTTTGGTGTTGTGTAGCTGTCGTTTGAGTCCTTGGGAGAGGTCGTCAATTGTAGTGTCGGGTCTGCTTACGTGGTTGAGTGTTGAGTCGTTTGAGGAAGGTCACCGTGGGTGTTTGTAAGTTAGAGTACTTGGGTTGGGGATGGTGTTTCCCCGGTGTTGAGTTGTTATTGGTGTTACCTGCTTTGTCTGCTAATTATGCCGTAGTCAGTCTGTTATTCGCGGTGGTGAGCGAACGCTCACCCCTAGCTGCTTTTCCTACAGGTACTGTTCGTGGGACGGACTAGGTGAGCTCTCAAAGCTTGTGGAGCTAGGAGCAGAGTCCGGGTTTTGTCTTTTGAGTCTAGTGACGGATACCTTGTACTTTTGTCCACTTGTTGGGACGTGTTTTAAACTGTAATTATTATTTTGTTGAACAAATGGTACTTTTAAAGTGTTTAATGAAAACAGGTGTTCAAGTGTTTTTATGTTTTAAAATGTCCGCGTCCCTAGTTTGGTTTTACTGAAAATGGGGCGTGACAACCCTAATGTTTCGTCCACGAACGATAAGGTACCCTAATGAATTTTGTGTCCGATAAGGTGCCCTAATGATTCGTCCACGAACGATTTGGTTTAAAATTGGCATATTCCGTTAAAAACTAACGGAATATTCCTCTAACTTAGACATTTGCAGTTAAGTGGGGTGTGAAATGAGGACTTTACCCTTTCTTATTCTAAGCTTATAAATTTGATAGACAAAATTACCATTATACCCTTAATTATATAATACAATAAAAATATAATAAATAAATAAATAAATAAATAAATAAATATTTTTAAATTTAGAAATTAAATTATTTAAAATAATAATAAAATATTAAAAAATACAAAAAAATTAAAAAATCATTTTAATTTTTTTTAAAAAAACAATTCGCAGAACTGTTCTTCTTCTCCGGCGTCGTCTCCGACCAGCCACTCCTCTCGCCGTCGTCGTCTCCGGCCACCCCCACCTCCGCCGCCGATTCCTCCCTCTTCCACCTTCACCGTCTGAACCCTCCTCGCTGAGCTGAAGCTCGCGATTTGGTTCAGATCTGAACCAAATCGCGAGCTTCAGCTCAGCGAGGAGGGTTCAGACGGTGGAGGTGGAAGAGGGAGGAGTCGGCGGCGGAGGTGGGGGTGGTCGGGGACGACGACGGCGGAGGAGTGGCTGGCCGGAGACGACGCCGGAGAAGAAGAACAGTTCTGCGAATTTTTTTTTTAATAAAATTAATTTTTTAAAAAATTTAAAATGATTTTTTATATATAAAATTGTTTTAATAAAAAATTATTTATATATAAAAAAAACTAATTATTAAAAAAAACTAATTAAATACAAAATCTGATTTTAAAATATAAAAATCTGATTTTTAAAAAATAAAAACAGATTTTTGAAAAAAAAAACAAATTCAGTTTTTAAAAAATATAACTTTTAAAAAATATATATAATTTATTTATTTTATTCTGAAAATTAAAATTAATTAGAAAATATAAATTAAGGAAAAATAATAACTGAGGGTATAATGGTCATTTCACACTTAAGTCAAAAGTCAACTGAAATGTCAAAGGACAAAATAGTCATTCTACATAATTCTGTTAGTTTTTTAACAGCATTAAACCAAATCGTTCGTGGACGAATCATTAGGGTACCTTATCGGACACAAAATTCATTAGGGTACCTTATCGTTCGTGGACGAAACATTAGGGTACCTTATCGTAAATAGCCCTTTTTCAATTTTCCTAATTTGAAAATTATAGTAGACTACCTTTGATTTGCATAAACATATTGTATAAGTGTTGACTTGTCAGACACACACTGTCACATTTTTCATAAGTACAAAAAAACACAAATGTCGTTAATTTTATACGTGAAGCATGTGCCAAAAAACATGATTAAAACTAACAGAAACATTAGAAAATGAACAAAGTGTTTTGTATTTGTGAGAAAGTTGATATATTCTACGTAAGACCACCTACACAATGTGTTATAAAATTAAAAGGGATAATTGTCCAAAACTATTCTAAAGTTTCGTCCACAAACGATTTGATGCGCAAAGTTTTGTCCACGCTTTGTGGCTGCACTGAAGTTTTGTCCACACTTTATGGGTGCATTGAAGCTTTGCCCACGCTTTTGTGGGTGCATTTAAGTTTTGTCCACGCTTTGTAGGTGCATTGAAGTTTTGTCCACACTTCTATTCAATCCGGGAAGTACTGCCCAGACCATCATTCTAAACATCCCTATTACGTCAAAACTAAAAAAATCGTGGACAAAACTTCAAGGTAACCACAGCGTGGGCGATACATTGTGCATCAACTCGTTTGTGGACGAAACTTTAGGGTAGTTTTAGACAATTATCCCAAATTAAGAGGTGCAAAAACATCTTGGGTATAAAATAGGAACAAATGGATATAGAATGGGGAGGAGATTTGTTACTACAAAACAATGATGATAAAAGCTTCATTTACATATCTCTACACATACTGCACATAAGTTGCAAGTCTCATCTCTCATATCCTCAACATCACCACAAATCCAGAAGCAAATCGTATACAAAGCTACCATAACCAATATTCTCCTGCACGAATCGAATCCTATACCTCACATCGCAGGAAAAGAATTTAACCAATTGCAAAGCCAACAATACACTTGATCGAAACTATTTTGCTTTCATCTTCTTGACAGAATATCATCGAATGAGAAGTCGTGAAAGGGAGGACCTGCATAAAGAGATAAACCAAACACAATAAAAACGAGGAACAAGATATTAAATTCTTTGTTCATAAGATTTAGGTATAATTGCAGAAAAGTGCCCTGGGGTATTCATTTTTTGCAACTTGTAGCCCCTCTTCTCAGATAATTACAACAAATACCCAGAACATGCCTTTTTGTTGCAATTTGTACAAAAATGATGATTTTACCCTTACAATTTAGATTTAAAATATAATAAGTAATAAAACAAAAAAAATCCACATTCCTTAGTTTTCTTCCTCTTTGTACTGCTTAGAGTAAGAAATTTAAGGGATATGAAAATTTGGATTTTTTGTTATTTATTTATTATTTTTTAAAATTTAAATTGCCAAGGGTAAAATCATCATTTTGAAATGAATTTATACAAATGCAACAAATAAAATAAGTTCATGACACTACTTTACAATTCTCAAAGAAGAGGGCTAAAAGTGGCAAAAAGAGAATACCTCAAGGGTACTTTTTTTTTTTGCAATTATCCCTAAGATTTACAAATTTTGAAGCTTGAAATCATCTCTTTACCTTCTTGTTCGCCAAGAATGTAGAATGGAACATGAGAAATCATCTTTTTTCCACCTTCACCCCAATTAACCTTCCCTGGATTTCTCCTCTGCCCTTGAGAAGCTTGAGAAGGCCCCAAAACAGACAAACAAATTGCAGGTTCCTTCATTAAACCCAAATAATCACAAGCGCGCACACAGACTCTTCTGTCAGAGATTCGAGACCGAGCTACCTGAGGACAAATACATTGTAAGTTTTTTTCAGTAAATCTTGAAGCCTACTTATGCACTCGAAAATAATAGAGATATATTATCATGCATGCTTGTCCAACTGGTCAAACATTTGAACTACGGTCCATGAGACTAGGGTTCAAGTCCCAGCAGAGGTATCTATGAAGCCTTATTTCTCTCCAACTTCGGTTGGGCCTCTTTGGGCTTCTCACCAACTCTTTTTGGGTTGTGTCAAAAATAGACCTCCCTTCTACATAGGGGGTGGTCTTGAGCCCAAATCTTTACACTTAAATAATTGCTGATAAAAAAAGAGAGAAGTATATTCTCATATAGACCTTGGCCAGGGACACACGAGCCCTGGGTAGTAATTCACGGTGATATGTTGCAAGTTTGGCTATAGCTGTAATAACAAAACATAGAAGCCTCGACTGTGATTTTCTAGAAGTTCCGTTTCCAGACCCAAGGGTTGATTCTTGCAGTAACCCTATACGACTTTCGAAAGCAAACCAGAAGAAAAGTAAAAGTCAGCTTCCATACCAACATTCCACAAGAAAAAACTTTTTGACGATAAAGTAAGGGTAATGTAAATCATACCTCGATGAAAGGTTTTCATAAAGAAGTAATTCCAGGCTCTCGAAAAGCTCACGGGCTGCATCTCTGTGAGAGTCTCCGCCTCCTACATGCTCTCCAATGGCCCAACACAATTGTAATGCCAACTCTGACTGTAGAAAACAGGAAACAAAAAAAAAACCTTCAATTCAACTACAATGCATTTACCAAAGCTTGTTTGTCCAACTGGTCAAACACTTGAACTTGGAACCAGGGTTCAAGTCACATCAGTGGTACCTCACTTCTTATTTCTCTTTTCAACTTCTGTTGGACCTCTCTCTGTTCATCCCTTGGGGTCAAGCACTTGAACTTAGGACCAGGGTTCAAGTCACATCAATGGTACCTCACTTCTTATTTCTCTTTCCAACTTATGTTGGGCCTCTCTCTATTTCACCCCTTTGGACAAAGCACTTGAACTTGGGACCAGGGTTCCAAGTCAGATCAGCGGTACCTTACTTTCAAACTTCTATTGGGCCTCTCTCTATTCAGCCCTTTGGGTCAAACACTTGAACTTGGGACCAGGATTCAAGTCACATCAGTGGTACCTCACTTCTTATTTCTCTTTTCAACTTCTGTTGGACCTCTATCTAACTCTCTATGGAGCCCTTGTTGGACCTCTCTAAAGGTAAAGGTCAAGATTTAGTACTCTCTTCTACATAAGGGAGCCCATTTCTTGCTAGACACATCAGTTTTAAAAGGTTGGATAATCTCACATAAGTACACAAAACTTGTCACAATTCTCATTTAACTAAACTGACTCTTAAATTACTCACCCAGCTACACCTAACTTTCAATTGTTCTCACTTCACTCTATTTGGATAATAAATGACAAAAATACCCATGCAATAATGAATCTTGGATTGATTTTCCACAATATTACGAGGTTCCTATCAAGAAATTAATTTTTAGTAACTTTCTTTACGTTAATAAAAAAAATTAACGGTACACAGATATTTTTGTTCGATTTCCCCCCATTGTTGCAGGGGTATTATTACCAAAATAGAGTAAAGTGATAAAAGAAAAAAAAAAGTGGAGTACAGTTAGGTGAGAAAATTTAGTCAGTGTAGTTATGTGAGAAATGTGACAAGTTTGGTGTACTTATATGAAATTATCCCTTAAAAGTTCTTTAAGAATAAAAAACTGTTCGGTGTTGAGCCCAAAATGCTTTGATACACCTGAATTAGTTGATAAAAAAACTAGTGTGTGTATCTACAAGGAGCAGTAAGAGGAGATAACCAACCTTTGCAGGGCTGTCATAAGCTTCTCCAAGCCGGTCTGTTATTGGCTTCTGCATAGTTATAATCAGGTGGGTCGTCAACACTAGTGGTAGTCGAATCACAACCGGTATGATATTAACTTAGAACCAAGTTTTGCAAGATGAATTACCTTCAAGAGTGCAATAAAATCCGGAGATCTTTGAAATGAGGCAAGCATGAACTCTATAAGCCTCTTCCGAACCTACAAATATAAAGAACTCCTCAAAACGCCGAGAAAACGAAAAATGAAGCTCTTAAAGTTTGGATTTCAGAATGTATGTTGGATTTCAGAACCTTGAGGATCCTAATTTACACTTGGAATCACCTTTCTTTCTATTTTTTCATCGCACTGCCACCAATCAGTCACATTTTGGAACGAACTCGAGGGACCAACATAGAAGAAAGGAATAAAACTCGAATATAAATGCACATTTACCTCATAACAAAAGTTTTTGTCTGGAAATATACTGTCATTTCTTGACATAAGCAGGGGAATCAATGCACAAATTATAGCTGCAAAAAAAAGAGTAGACAAAGTTCAGCCTGACCAGCAAGTTTACAGGACATTGAATATAACAAATTAACAATCATATAATAAAGGGATAATTGCAAAACAAAATGCCCCGAGGTATTCATTTTTTGCAACTTGTAGCCCTCTTCTTTGACAATTACAAAAAATACCCTAAACTTGTCTTTTGTTGCAATTTGTATAAAAATGACAATTTACCCTTACAATTTGGAATTTTTGGTCTTGAATTATTATTTTTTAAAATTTTAATTCTTAAGGGTAAAATCATCATTTTTGAACAAACTTATACGAAGTGCAACAAAAAGACAACATCCAGACACTTATTTGCAATTATCAAAGAAAAAGGCTACAAGTTGCAATAAGTGAATACCTCAGGGTAGTTTTTTTTGTTGCAATTATTGCTATAATAAATGCACCACGTACAATTATTGACATCTCGCAATGTTATTGCAAAATACATATCAAGAAGCAAAGGTGCTACTTTTAGTGTCTGTTTTAATCTATCCGATGTCGGGGTATTAACTGCAGCCTGTAATGCTGCAGCCATTCCAGGAGAGCTCCATTGTCGTTCCTGAAATGCAGAATTTAATTAATCATTAACAATGTAATTCATCACCATCTACTTATGAAGAAACTAACAATAAAATGACAATTCTAAGATCTTTTTTGCTTTGTATAACTGTTTGCTTATTCTGTATAAAATTGGGTTAAGGGATAATTGTCAAAACATGCACTTATGTTTCGTCCACAAACGAAATAGTGCACAATGTTTCGTCCACGTCATCTGGCTACCCTTATGAATTGTCCATGCACTTCTGTCAGTAAAATTAACAGAATATTCGAATCTGTAGCCTCACGTGCTATCATGTGCTTGTGTCTGAAATTTTTTTTGGACGAAATTGCCCTAACAATCCTCAGCCACTCATTTTTTTGGACGAAATTATTATTTTTGAATTTAAAATCAAAAGGGCAAAATTGTCAATTCAGGTTCTGCTGTTACACTTTTCTAACAAAAGTGCGTGGACGATTCATAAGGGTAGCCAGACGACGTGGACAAAACATTGTGCACTATTTCGTTTGTGGACGAAACATAAGTGTATGTTTTGACAATTATCCCTTGGGTTAATTGCACACAACTACATCTACGAATTGCATACAGGCACATGACTACCCTTGTGAATATCAGCATTTCACCATTGTACAAAATAGGCGGAAATCAAGAAAAAAAAAGGTTTTGTCTCATGACTAATGTGTGAGTTTAATTTTTTTATAATATCTCAAAACTACTTATTCCCATCCTTTAATCTTCCGATTTCAATATGATTCTGTGGAGGGTTCCGAGAGCAGAATCAAATTGAAATCGGATGAGTAAAGCGTGACAGTGAATAGTTTTTGGATAATTTAAAATTCATGCTCGCCTGTAAGTCATGTGACCAAAGAAAACGAAGGTTTTGAGGGTCACTTTCTATTTTGTACAATGGTGACACGTGAAAATTCATGAGGGCCATGTGTCCGTGGAAAATTTACTATGTGTTTGGGTAGTTATGTGCAATTTCAAACTTTATTCAAGTTAGAAACTCTATACATTTGCTAGCAGACACGTTTCTGCAATCAGTAAATCTAAAACATGGAAACCAAGAGTAAACAGAAAATCCAACAAGTAACAAGTGAATTGATACGAAAACAAGCTACAATGAATTTATAATTGTGTTAATTTTGTAAGACAACCATATATAAAAAGCAAAAATACATCTTCGGCCTCCACCTATCATTTTAAGTTTCTAGGTGGGTTGGGCTTTATCATAGTATCATCATAGCTTGGTTTATCTATACTTAAACCTCTCTATGTCATCCTATTATTGGGCAAGAGGCCTACGGTGCACATGCAGGCCCATCCTACACGTGAAGGGGGTGCCAAGGTCCCACATCTAAAAGATGTGGATCCTTTTCACTTCATAAACATTAAACATTTGGAGCCTCCACCTATCAGTCTGAGCTTTTAGGTGGGTTGGGCTTCACACACACACACACCACACTACACACGCTCGCACCCGTGCACAAATAATGCAAAGTGATGTTGAGAGATAAGCAGATACATACAGCAAGGCCATCATTTTCATCCTTAAGAAGGTCAAGAAATAGAGGATCAGCAGCGTCTATTGCATTGTTATCATCAGATTCAGAGTCTCCTCCATCTCCAACGGTTGAACCGGTATAAGCTTCATCCATCAATGCAAGCAACATCTGTATCCAAAGAAAATGAGTACAATCATTTTGAAGTTTCAGCTAGAAACAATTGCTCTCACAAGTTCCAAAAATAACCTCAGGAGCCGTACTCTTCTGGATTGAAGCAATACTGCTTCCAATTAGCGATCCTGCAGAGTTCCGTTCTACCTTTTCCAGTGCCACTACCAAAACTAGTTCAGATGGAAAAAAAAATACTTTTAGGAGGAAAATACAAATATAAAAACAAAATTCAATTCATCACAAAGCATATTAACTTTCAAAATCCAACTTACTGGGCAAGTCTACTAGTGATGGAAATAGCGGAAGAAAAGATCCGGGTGAGATCATTCCAGGAAAAACCTTAAGAAATGACTTTTGCAACCTACAAGATAACAATTTCAAGTTAAGCTGGTGTTCTTGATTGCACCCATTATTATATATTGAAAAATATATAGGGATAATTGCAAAAACTTGCAGTGAACTATGCGCATTTTGCAAATACTATCGGTAAACTATATATATTTTTTTTTTGCAAATGACATCGCCCAACTATTTACCGTCTGCAAATCCACTAACGGAGTGATTTTGTCTTAGCAAAAAGTCGAAAGTAACCATTCAAAAATATATACACAAGGGTTCCAAATAGCAACACGCGTATGCATGAGGGTTGCAAATTGCAAAACACATACAACGTAAAGGGAAAAACTGTCATTTCCAAATAAATTGAAGTCATGTGACTATTTGCAGACGAAAAATAGTTGGGGGAAGTCATTGGCAAAAATAATTGTTCACCGATATTATTTGCAAAAAGCGCATATTTCACCGCAAGTTTTTGCAATTATCCCAAATATCGATAAGGAATTTTCTTGTATGATACTTTGTGCATTATGGAATAGAAAATAATAATAAAAATAAAAATTCTTAAAGATGGTAGCTACATCACTTCAATAACTTTTTTTTATCAACCATGTATCAAGAACTCAACAAAGTTAAAGCACGGTTGCAGAAGAAGTTATGAGAACCTACTTTTCGCCATTCCATGCAATCAGCTTAAGCAACAATGGAAAAAACTGCAAAAAAATAAAAAACAATTGAAGTGTTAGATGGGATATAGATTGTAGGAATGATTGCATATGAGGTGTTCTCTTTTTTCAACTTGTAGCCCCCATCCTTGATAATTGCAAAAAAGTTCCCTGAACCTGTCTTTATGTTGCACATAGTATAAATTTGTTCCAAAATGGCAATTTTACCCTAGGAAAAAACTTAAGAGATATGAAATTTGGATTTTTTTGTTTTTTACATATTACTTTTCAAATCTAAACTGTAAGGCTGAAATCGTCATTTTTATACAAATTGCAACAAAAAGAGGAGTTAAGGTTACTTTTTTGCAATTATCAAAGAAGAGGGCTAAAAGTTGAAAAAAATGAATACCTCGAGGTACTTTTTAGCAATTATCCCTAGATTGTAAATAATTTAGAAATACATATTCACTATTATATGGAAGACATTAAGGAAAGAAACAATAGGTTTAAACAAAGGAAATAAATTATAATTACATTCTTATTAACAATGATTATCATAGATGATAAAGCATACCTGGGGGAGTAATGATGGAAAAGATGTCAAAAGCTTTTTCTTGTTCAAAATCAGAAATTCAAGGGTTGCTTCTGCAACAATAGGATCTGCAAACTCACTGTAATCCACATCAGAATAAAATTGGCATGAAATTACTTTAGATTTTGTTTTGAAATGGACCACTTATATCGACCAGGCTTTACAACTATAAGGTCAACCTTGTTAGTTGAGTTTGGCTCTAAAGGGACTTTTCTCTTATTTTTATTCGATATGGGATTAATAATCTCAACACTCCCCCTCACGTGTTGTCTACACATGAGCTTTCTTCAACATGTCCTTTCTGCACATGGGCCATAGCAGGATTGGCAATTTGCATATGCACCGGAGTTCACAGGGAGGCCCACATGCCCAAATTAACCAGGCTCTGATACCATGTAAATTTTGTTCTAGACAGATCAATTATATCATATCGGGCTTCCATAACTAAAAGGACAACCTTGTTAGTTGAGTTTGGCTCTATAGCCTTTATAAGTGACACTATCTATATGCATATAACCATACACATGGATAATTTATATCTGATACAGCCAAAGGCTATAACAAGCAGGCAATAAATATATTGCAAGTATATTGTTACCGGCTCAAGCATGAACGAAAAAATGTCCTCAGGCTAGGATCGGGATCATGAAGAACCGTCTCTCCAAAATCAAGGTAAAATTGCAGAATGGCCTATTGTACAAATAAAACAAGTATGAGTAATACCCTCAGGATTTACAGAGAAAGATATGAAGATCATGCAACAACTGTTATTGGAAAACTATCAAAGCTTTCATAATTACTATCAATAATTATATAATCCAGTGGAATTGGGGATTCATAATTAGACAATATCAAGCCAATTTTTATCCACCAAAACAGAGGAAAGCAGAACCTGGTTAAAAGATATATATAAACAGTATAGAGACTTCACAAAAAACAACTACAGATCAAGATGCAAAAATAATCCTATGAATCTCCAAAAAAAAATAGGAATAATTGCAACAACAAAAGTAACCCGGGATATTTACTTTTTGCAACTTGTAGCCCTCTTCTTTGATACTAGCAAGAAAGTTCCCTGAACTTTTCTTTTTGTTGCACTTTGTATAAATTTGTTTCAAAAATATCATTTTACCCTTGGAAATTAAAATTTAAAAAATAATAATTAAAGAGCAAAAAATACAAATTTCGTATCTCTTAAATTTCTTACTCTTTGTAGGGTACAAAGAGAAAGAAAATTAGTGGATATGAAAATTTGGATTTTTCGTTATTTACTTATTATTTTTAAAATCTAAATTGTAAAGGTAAAATCATCATTTATATACAAATTGCAACGAAACGACAAGTTGAGGAAACTTTTTTGCAATTAACAAAGAAGATGACTACAAATTGAAAAAAAAAATAATACCCCAGGTTACTTTTTTGCAATTATCCCTAAGTTTTACTACAAGGCAGAAAACAAACTTCATGCTTTAAGAATGAGGTGTGAACGCCCAAAGGGCATCATAGACACTCAACGCACGGCATCAAAAGGTAAAAGATACAAATACATCACAAATAGAAACCAGTAAAGCCATAAATGAAATTAATGAAGTTGAATAAACATGGAGATCAAAACTTCAAGTACCTGTAGTCCATTGTACCTAATTATCAATGTAATAAGGTATACAAGTTCTAGTTCACAATCATGGCTGGCCTAGTTAACAATGTTGTGTAAATACAAGGTAAACATGGAGATCAAACCTTCAAGTACCTGTATTCCAATGCATCTAATTATCAATGTAAGAGCATCTCAAATGCATTAGTCTTTGCTTGGCTAATAGAGTTTGGCTAATTGCAAATTTGCAGTTTCTCTCTCTGAATTAACCAAGCTATCACAGTGCAATTAACCCATGCTTGGCCAATTAATTCAGAAATTTGTTCCAAAATTTTGGTTTCTCTTTCCAGAAAGCCTCATTATAGCCGAGCACTCGGCGATTTCTCTAGGCTAAGACTTAACTACCGAGCTCAAATTGTCGAGCTCTTTAAGCCAAGGTAATCGCTGAGCACTCGCTATTTCTCGGCTAACCCCAAACGTCGAGCTCTTTAAGCCGAGCTTTAGCCTCCCATTGGAGATGCTCTGATAAGGTATACGATTTCTAGTTCACAATCATGGCTCTCCTAGTTAACAATGCTGTGTAGATACAATAATTTTAAACAACATTCTTAACTAAAAACTGGGAATTGAAGCACACACCAACAAGAGAAGGCCATTTGAGTTTCGAGACTGAGACAAAGAAGCCACGGAGCGTTGGAAAAGCCTATTGATCTGCGGATAAACCCTAGCCACCAAATCCTCAGAACTCTCCTCTTTACACAATTCATAAAGCCTCTTCACCTACAAAATCAAAGCACAGAACCAAGTCCATCAAAATCTCACCCAAAACCAGCTGAGACAATTCGTGCCAGCCCATTTCGTTCCCAATAACAGAGGAATCTAAAAAACACAGCTTTGAAAGTTCAAGTTCTAGCTTAATTAAGCTAGACACAAAAAGATTCAAACTTTTCTTCTGGGTTCAAGGAAATTTCTCGGGAACCAAACAGAAAATTGAAAATTGAAGTTAGTGGAGCAGAGGGACTCACGGATTGGAGGAGAGAAGGGTCGGAGGCGGGATCGTTGGCGAGATTGGAGTCTCTGGCACTGTTCGATAACGTTCTCAGATGGATATCCCAGTCCCGATTGGGCATTTTTGCAGAAACAAATAAAAATTAAGTGTTCTTTGGAAGGAAATCGAAGTGCTTTCAATTTTATTTTTGAATCAACTGAAATCGATAAGACAAAGAGGTGAAGGAAGCACTCAAGGAAGCTTCACGAGCCCATTTGCGTCTGCTTCGTTTTGCATCTCTGAAACTGTCGATTCTCCGGAAACAAACGACTTGTCGTGGTGTAGATTTTAATTTTCCAAGGTTGAAAAAAAGGTTAGGCGCTAGTCGGACGGAAAAAAGTCCTAGACGTTAAGCGGGGATTAACCCGAGATTATTCGGATTATTATTTTATTATTATATATTATCAAAATTTATATTATACCATATAAAAAAATATTAATAATATCGAACAGAGGAGAAATCTAATAGAAACCCTCTTTATCCTAAAAACTGTGTGAACCAATCCTAGCCATACACCTTTTAGATCCAACATTCACCATAATGTCATATCATCATCCCAATTCTACCAAAACTCACGTTCATTTCTTCCTTTCTCACACAAGCAAGGGCATAATTGTAAAAGCATGGTGCCATGTGGACAAGTGTCCATTTTTTTCTTAACCAATTCACTAATTTAATATTTCCCGATTCGTTTGAACTCCGATTAGCTTCAAACTTGCGCCAATATTTTTCTTTTTCCAAGGACTTTAAATTAAGATCAGTCATGAATATATTTTGAAGCACGAAAATAAAAAGTTATATTGGGGTGATAAAAACAATGTTAAGTGTTGATAAATCTTCACTAATAAATTTTTTATATCGAGGTATCAAACTAGTGCTAAATAGTGTTTAGTGTTGATAAAACTAGTGCTTAGTGTTCATAAAAAACATGTGATGATGTAATAAAAATCATGTTCGATTTTGGAAAATGAGGTGATAAAACTAGTGTTCAGTGTTGATAAACCCAGTGTATAGTGTTGATAAACTCAGTGTATAATGTTGATAAACCCAGTGTATAGTGTTGATAATAATTACACAGACTTAACTTTTTTTTAAAATCAGCCCCAAAATAAGGGGGATAAACTTCATCCCACTACCCTAAAAAAACTTAAATTCCAACCCACTACCCTAACGAAACTTTGTTGCATCTCACTACCCTAACGAAACTTTTAGTTGCAGGTTAGTACCTTCCGTTAACTTGACATCCATTTTTGGATGGAAAATGGTAAAAAGTCCAAAATACGCCTCACTAACACTCAAATTTTCAACAGCATGCCATTGGTTTTCAAAAATTCTTTTTATTTATTTATTTATTTTATAAAAATTAATATTTTATTTTTAAAAATCAGAATTAACTTTAAAAAAATTAGTTTATTCTTCAAAAATTCATATTTTATGTTTTAAAATTAGTTTTTATTTTAAAAATTAATATTTTATTTTAAAAAATCATAATTTACCATAAAAATCAATTGTTTCTTAAAAAAAATCAGATTTATTTTTATAAAAATCATTTTTTATATTATAAAAATTAGATTTTTAATTCTTTTATTTTAAGTTTATTATGTTCATCAAATCATATAATTTTTTTTCTTCATAAATTCTTAAATTTCACGAACATGAATTAACCCCTTCATCCAATTTTCAATACCCACAACCCAAAATCAATCCAATCTTCAATTCACATAACACAAACCATTCATTATCGGATTAAAACGAGAACAAAAATTCAGATTGACTATCAAAACATGTAGTTAACTACATATCAAAAACACAATTGCTATACATGATTCAAATCCACTTTCCCCAGTTCTCACAAAGAACAAATTAAACTCACTTTCCCCAATTTCTTACGAAGAACAAATCAAACCCACTTTCACCCCATACCCCCAAATCAAACCCACTTTCACCACATACCGATGTCGATCTCCCTCTCCCCGTGCATATCTTCTTGTCCCAAATCTGGCGGCCTCCTCGACGTGCAGCACGACATGGAGGTTCTGAAGCGCTACGACGGCAAATACTGGCAGACCCTCTTCGATTCCCGCGTCGGGAAGACGAATTGGCCGTACGGATCGGGAGTCTGGTCGAAGAAGGAGTGGGTTCTCACGGAGATCGACGACGACATCGTAACCGCCTTCGAGTGGAACTCGAACCTCTTCTGGGCGTGAGGAGATGAAGCAGAGAGAAGATGAAGCGTGAGGAGAACTCGAACTCCCGGTAGCTTCAAGGATCTGGGCATGAGGAGATGAAGCAGAGAGAAGCGAGGGCGTGAGGAAGGAGAGAGAAGTGAGGGCGTGAGTAAGGAGAGAGAGAAAGTAAAAAACAAATAAGGTTTTAATTTAGGGTATAAATGGATTAGGGGTATATAAGGTATTTTTAGAAAAAATGGGGTCATGTGCAATGCACATGACCTTTTTCCGTCCAAAAACTAACGGAAGGTACTAACCTGCAACTAAAAGTTTCGTTAGGGTAGTGAGATGCAACAAAGTTTCGTTAGGGTAGTGGGTTGGAATTTAAGTTTTTTTAGGGTAGTGGGATGAAGTTTACCCTAAAAAAAACATGTGACGGGATGATAAAAACACATGTAATTTAATGATAAACATAGTGTTTAGTGTTGATAAAACTAGTGCTTAGTGTTCATAAAAAAACATGTGATGATGTGATAAAAATCATGTTCGATTTTGGAAAATGAAGTGATAAAACTGGTGTTCAGTGTTGATAAACCTAGTGTATAGTGTTGATAAAAATTACACAGACTTAACTTTTTTTAAAAATAAGCCCCGAAATAAGGGTGATAACCTAGAGTTTAGTGTTGATAAAAAAACATGTGATGGGATGATAAAACACATATAATTTAATGATAAACATAGTGTTTAGTGTTGATAAAACTAGTGCTTAGTGTTCATAAAAAAAACATGTGATGATGTGATAAAAATCATGTTCGATTTTGGAAAATGAGGTGATAAATCCAGTGTATAATGTTGATAAATCCAGTGTATAGTGTTGATAAACCCAGTGTATAGTGTTGATAAAAATTACCCAGACTTAACTTTTTCTAAAATCAGCCCCGAAATAAGGGTGATAACCTAGAGTTTAGTGTTGATAAAAAAAGCATGTGATGGGATGATAAAAACACATGTAATTGAATGATAAACATAGTTTAGTGTTGATAAAACTAGTGCTTAGTGTTCATAAAAAAACATGTGATGATGTGATAAAAATCATGTCCGATTCTAGAAAATGAGGTGATAAATCTAGTGTATAGTGTTGATAAATCCAATGTATAGTGTTGATAAACCCAGTGTATAGTGTTGATAAAAATTATCCAGACTTAACTTTTTTTTTTAAAATCAACCCCGAAAATAAAAAAAAATTCGTGCTTCAAAATATATTCATGACTGATCTTGATAGAAAGCCCTTGAAAAAACAAAACTAATGGCGCAAGTTTGAAGCCAATCGGAGTTCAAACGAAGCGGGAAAAAATAAATTAGTGAATTGGTAAAAAAAAAATATGATGGTTTTACTAAAAAGCCCTTACCCCTTACTAAAAAGTGTTGTTTTCTGCAGTCAACAAATCAATTGCATCTCATCCATCCATTCTTAAAATGAATGACTTGGATTGGTTCACACAGTTTTTACGTTAAGGAGTGGTTTCTATTTGATTTTTCCTCATATCGAACATTAAATAAAGTTAAAAACATAAATATTCTAATAAACTAAAAGTACCGTACAATTCTTAAAAGAATATCAATAAGTATGTTACTAACATAATTTTATGGTTTCACTTGGTTTGTAGAAGGTAAGAAACTGTTTTTTTAACTACGAATGCGACCCGACGCCTGATCGACCCGCTTAATTAATCGGTCAGGCGGTGATTAATCGGCCGAATCGGGGATTAATCGGTCATATCTCGCCCAAACGGCCCGGAGCGCCCTAGTAGGATAAATCGGGTCGGCAGAGGACATTTTAGCGCCTAGGCGTCTCCAAGCGGGGATTTTTACAACATTTAAATTTTCACCGTTAACTATTGAGAAAAATTATATTTAATTCACCTAATTTTAACATTTTTTTTAACATAATAGAAACTTTTTTAAATTGAGAACGGTTAAATCATAACGATCATACAACAGTGGAAAATCATGAAAGCGATAAGATACGATTTCGGGAACAATCGAATAATTAATCCTATAATTGGATGTCTAAAAAAACAGGGAGAAAAGTATGGGTGATTCTATATAGTGCTGAGCAAAAATCCGACCATCATCGGAAATCAGCCGTCCCCGGCCGTCCCTGTTATTGGAATAACCGTAACCGGTCTTACTCGGGTCGAAGATGGTTTGAAAATCGCTGAATTGGCTGGTCAACAGTTTGGGTGTGCCAAATCGCTGGTGCCAAATCATAGTTTGGGTCGTCCACTAGGCCTGGGTACATGCCTAGACATTCCATCGGCTCAAAGTCTCTTGGCTCGCTTCAGGCGCAGCAGGTCGTCTCAGCCTCGACCCATTTCAAACGGTCCTTTTCTCCCAATCGTCCGATTTAGGGGTTTCTTCCCTACCGTTCGATTAAACTCGAAATTGATGAAGCATCGATATCTCGAAACCAAAACGTACTCTCCCTCCCGGGCATTGAATGCATGTCTTCCTCCCTCTTTTTCTCTCTATCATTTTGAATCCCAAACGACAAACTCTAGATTCATGTCTCTTCTCTTCCCTTTCTCTCTCGGTTCCTTCAGGCTTCAGCTTCGTCTTTCTCTAGCTTTGTCGGAGACGCCAGTGGGGATGTCAATCTCAGCTAGTCTCATCTCTTTTTCTCTTTCTCGTTAGACTGTACCATGGCCCTCACCTCTCGACGATCTCCACCCTTCATTTCTTCATCTACGCTCACGATCCACTTGTTGTCACGACCATGGATGTATGTTGTTGTGACAGTCCTCAATTTTGCATTGGAAACACGTTTTTGAGCATTTAATGTGGAGGAGAAGTGGAGGCAGTGGAGTCGTGTGGGGAAGAGCATAATTGACGGTCCAATTAGAAGGGAAACGGGAAACAAACATATTTCCAAAAATTGGTATGCCACTCAGCCTGTCTATCTAGTTTCTATTTCATTTAATGTTTCAGTTTATATCAATCTTCTGAGTTTTGACTTGAGAACAATTACATATCTCAACATTTACCTTGTTGCCTCATAGGATTGAGACTTGAGAACTGTGAAGACCGCTCCGGTTTAAAGTGGGTTAAGTAATTAAGTTTTAAAGTTAATCGTCTGGTTTGTCGAAGTTGGAAAACGGTTTAATTTTTGGATCGACTGCAAAATAAAAACTGTTTTAAAAAAAGAAAAGAAAAGAAAAGCTGGACTAAGCGGGCCAGACCCGGCCCAAATCTTTGACCCGGCCCAAGCCCAGGATTTATAAGCCGAGTTTTAGGGTTTTCAGCGTCACTTCTTTCCCATTTCCTCTCTCTTCCCGACCTCCATCTCTCCCAAACGTCTCGCTTCCTCAGTCTCGGCTTCTTCTTCTCCGAACCCGTCGATCCCTCCACTTCCTCTCGTCTCAGTGCGCAGCTTGGACTCACAGGCGAAGGAGAACGCCCTCACGCCCCAACCCGCCGTTCCCGTGGTGTCAGGCCGCAGTTACCCTCCGGAGACATCGTTTCTCCGTCCGCTCCAGCTACGCACGCCGGCGTCGTTTCGCCACCGGAGAAACCTACAGAGCCAGGAGCGTCGCAGCCCCGTCGAGATCCTCGCCGTATGGTCCGGATCTGAGGCGAGACCGCCCAGCCGCCGATTTCTTCCCCGGTGAGCTTCTCAGAGTGCCTTTGAGGCCTCGATCACCGGTGGACGGTCGGATTACTCAAACCGAGCCTTTCCCCCTAAAAACATCAAGAGGATTTGTAAACTCATAAAAGAAAAGATAAATCGAATTTTGGTTTAAAAGTTTTGATTTTGTGACTTTGGAACTATTGGGTTAAAGAAAAGAAATTGAAAACCTTTTCGGTTCTAAATTAAAGAGTCTCAAAAACCAGGTTTAATTTCAAAAGAACTGTAATTCTAGAGTTGTTGATCGGTTTTTGGGAAACGTGTAACGACTAAAACAAACGTTAATTCGGACTAGAACGGGAAAAAGTGAGAACGCTGAATCGGACCTCGAAAATTGTGCCTCGGGATTTGTGTCCAAGAACTCGTGCCTCGGGAATCGTGCCTCGATATACATGCATCGGAACTCGTGCTTCGGAAAACGTGCACCGACATCTGTGCTCGGGTGCTCGAACCCGATTCGTCGTAAGCCCGCTTTTAGCCTGCTCGAGTTTAAAAGACAACTATCGAACTTAAATCGAAACCATCGTAACGTTTAATTCGACTTAGGAACCGTTTATGAGTTTGGCTTTCGTTTTGTTTTAGAGTCCGGTTTCGATCGAAGAGAAGACTGGAGGTAGCGTGCCAGGACGTCAGCAGCTAGGAGACATAGCTGTCGGTTCGTCGTGAGGTAGGGAAAGTAGCGAATACCTGTTTAATTACGGAAAGGTACTAGTATGCATGCTAGGTAATAATAAGACTGGAACGAACGTTTATATGATATAATAACCGGATGAGTTGTAGTAACATGTAGGATGTGACTCACTAGTTAACTGCTTTCAATACTTGGGAAATTGTCGTGCTGGTAGATTGGCCATGTCGAGCCGTAGGTTGTGTGTTGATTGAAATGCCTGTTTTTGATTGAGATGTTTGTTGTGTGACCTAGGGTCGATAAGTTTAAGAATCAAGAACTAGTATATTTGGCGTAACACGTTGTGGCTATGTGTGGGCAAGTGTGTCGTGTTTGATGAATGGTGAATCCTTGATTGTGATATGGTTGGGTGAGTGATAGACCGACGTGTTGTGTAGTTGCGGTAAGACTGTTGAGCCTGTGAGCCGTGTTTGATCCGTGGAATATCGATGCGTGATATTAGTTTGTTGTGTGTTCCTTAAGGATGGTATTCTGGTTATGATTGGGCCTACGGGTCGTGTTTGGGGCCGATGGGTCGGGCCGACGGGCCATAATGTGGTTGGGGCCTACGGGTTGTGTTGGGCCTACGGGTCGTGTTGCATAGGGCCGACGGGTCGGAGCCGACGGGCCACATCATATCATATTGCATAGGGCCGACGGGTCGGAGCCGACGGGCCAAATCATATCATAGTGGGCCTACGGGTCGTGGTTGGGCCTACAGGTCGTGGTTGGGCCTGAGGGTCGTGTTGGGCCTACGGGTCGTGATGGGCACTGGGTGCCGTGTTTCAACCTCGATGATCTAGGGTCCTTTGGAGACGTTTCCGAGAGTCCCGATGAATGTGTCCTTCTAAGGATGTTTCCGGCATTCTCGACGTTATACGTCTTTGTGACTTTATGCGTCTCCTCTGGATCGAGAGGTAGTCCGATGGATGTTTGACCTACCGGTTTGTTATTGATGGTATCGGGTTGTGTACAGCCGGTGGAGTTCGGGTATTGCGGTGCGGGACGTGTGCATTATTGGTTTGTGGGTTGGTTGTGTTATTGTTGATTGTGTGAAAGTTGTCGTTAAGAGTATTGTAAGATTGGCTATGAACCCCGGTTTGATATTTAGTCGTGTTGTACTAGTATGCCCTAATTGGACGGTTACTCGTGGTGGTGAGTCGATGTTCATTACCTTACTACTTTCTCTACTGGGCGAAAGCTCACCCCTTACACTGTTGATTTTCAGGTGTTGAGCGGGGTTTGTGCTAGCAGGACACAATTGAGCTTGGGAGCTGGCGAGGGTCCTAGGCTAGTAGGTCTAGAGACGTGTTGTTGTTTTTGGAACTAAATTTGTATACTGGTTTTTGTGAGCTGTTAACTTTGTCAATTGATTTATTATCACTTTTGAAATTTTGTCTTTCGTAATTTTACCGTATTTATTTATTATTTTAAGTTTACGTCTCGAGTCCGGTCAAAACCGAATTTGGGGCGTGACAAGAACCGAACAACATGGAGAAGTTGAAGCTGGGTATCAAAGGGAAGGGTAGTACAAAACCTAAGTCATTGAGGCGCCATGGACGGAGGGGGAGGGGGGGATCGCAACCTGCATAAAGCCCATCGATAACGCTAGAGGCTTCACCGGTACGGTTGCATCAGTCCCCAGCCCCGACGAGATAGTCTATATCGATAACCGCTTAGGCTTCCTATGGGGCCGCTTTGGGCGGATGGCCTCTTCAGACGGTCGAGGAGGGGGAGTGAGTACCAATATCGTTCCCTTGGTTGGGCTTACCGCAAGAGGGTCGGAGGAGGTGACACACCTATTTCTTGTGTAGTCGTGAACCCATCCCCTGATAATTCCAAGCTAGAACCATAAACTCGGGCCTTTCTAGGAACGGGTCGGAGATCAATCCCGAGCCCGGGTCTACTCGCCGCTGACATTAGGGCATGGGTTTCGGTTGGAAGAGACCGACCAACGAGGATGATATCCTCCCAAGCTCAATCGGAGTAGGAGCGGTAATCGGTGAGGTTTGCATCGGAGGGGTTAAAAGAGTGGTCGTGGGTGAAATTGGGGGCGACGGTCATCGTGAGGGGCAGACTATCATAAGAGGGAGGGGATGGATGTCATGTATCGTTTGGGCTAGAGGCGCTGAACCCTAAACATATTATTGGAAGTTAACTTCGTTTTTTTTTTAACGAAATGTGTAATGTTATTTAGTTTTCAGTGTTGAGAATACATTGGAGTGCATCGGGTAAAGGGCCCGACCACAGAAGAATAGGTATTGACCGAGCCTTCCTTGCTAGCCAATGGGAGGCCCTATTCGTAGTTCTTTTTACAAATTGAAGGAAAATGCCCTCTTGTTGAGACAAAAGGTGACGAATATCCCGAATAATCGTGTCAACTGGGGAATTTGGTGGGTCCCCTTTAAGAATCATGTTGATGAGGACCTGAGTGTCAGATCAGATCACCAGTGGGCCCCTTGAAACCAAGATGCATTCTGGCGGGCTGCAGCCAGCACATGCTTCAACCATAACGGGGGACCAACACCTAGGGAGGAGGCCATTCGCAACCAGGCGGACCGTACCCTGGGAGTCTCGAGCTATCATTCCCCAGGCTGATTGGTTGGTGTCTTGAAATACTGCTCCATCCACGTTGAGGACCACTGTACCGAGGGGTGGTCGAGTCCATTTGTTCGGCCAGCTTGGGGAAGGCAGTCCGATCGGAGTAGAGGCCGTCCTGGCTTCCAGCCATGCCCGAAGGTGAGATGAGGCGGTTTGTACTACAAAATGTTGCCGATGAAAATAATTTTTGAACGAATGGTGCAATTTTATTACTTAAACTCGATTACATTATCCTACATCGGGGAACATGCTTCTCGACAAGAGAGAAGGTCAAAAAAATGAACATTAGTTCTTTGATCCTTGTAGTACCATAACTGTCACAGACGGTATTGTGAGGCCTCATGGGCAAAGACAAACTACAGAGAGGCAGAAGAGGGTACCGGAGATCCTGAGAGACCTCAACAGTAATAGTGATGGTGGGAGGCAAAGCATCGTCTTGGTCAGGTCAGTCCCTGATGCTCCCCTCCCTGGGGAAGTCCTTAATTCTCTAATAGATAGGCTTGATCCTGCAAAGAAAAACTCAAAAAAAATAAACGAAACCCTTTTGATTAGCCAGAGTCATAATTGTGAAAGGGGACGAAGCGGTTGCGACGGTGGATGCCAATGAGAAGTACGCACCGGCTGCGACAGAGCCCGTTATTGCAACTTTGGGGACGCCTCTAGGGACGACGGTGGCATCAGAGGCGGCGACAACATCAGGGGCGGCGGCGGCTTCAAGGACGGCAGCGGCAACATCAGGGACGGCGGTTGTAGAGACGGAAACCCCTGGGTCAGAGGAGAGACCGAGACTGATCGGGATATGCTCCGTTGGTGGCGGGAGACGGCCAACGTCGCGGTGGCTAGAGATGGCTTGAAAGAAGTCTTGGCAGAGAGAAACTTCGCAGAATCCAAGGAAAAAGCGCAAATGGGAGATTGGGAAGAAGAGAGAAGAATAACTAAGGCATAAGGTATGACAATTGCCATAACCATAATCATGAAGGTGTAGACGACGGCTAGACTTCCAAAACCCTAACAGAGAGCTCATTATCCCACCTTATATTTGTTGGTATCGGGCCGATGAAAATAATTAATAATACATACTTGTGAAGTTTTTTTTCCTTTCTAAGAATAAATTTGCTTTTACTATTTGCAAGAAATTCAAAACCGGAAAGACCAAATCAACATACAACTCAAAAATCGCCTAGTCCGAGCAATCTTACGGCTGAAGAGACGCTAACCCAAAACTTGTTTTAGCAAACCAAAACTCCATAAAATGTTGTCCATTGATTCAATCAAACAAAAATATACACATAAACCCTTAAAATAAACATAAAAAAACCTTTAAAAAAACATTCAAAGCTACAAGGTTGTGTATATCAAGGAAGAAAATGGCAGCAAAGGCAACAATTGTCGTGATGTTCTCTCTGGTACTGTTCTTGATCGTCGGAACAAACAATGAGGTCATGGCACACCCAAAGCTTGACGCCGAAGCAGCTGCCGCTGGTAAAGCCGGGGGCACGGCAGCTGGGGGAGAACCTGTTGTCGGAGCAGCAGACTCGTAAGTATCGTCATATGCATTAAATTTAAAAGTACGTTAAATCTTCTCGTTCTAGTTTCATTTTTTTTTTTGAACAGGTAACGAGAGTAATATATGAATAATAATAAAAAAAATTCCAGAAGTACAGTATGAAAACTCGTTCTAGTTTCATAATTTAGTGTATCATATCGAGAATATGAGGATCGTGTCACTAACCGATAAGGATGATAGAACACTTTAAACCGTAGTTAAGGGTTAACATGTCCTACCTCATATCCAATGTATAAATATTGTCATATTATCGTTATATTATACATCTGGTTGGTGATATGTTTTTGAACCTTAAACATTGACGATTCCTTGTGGCATTGGTTGCCACTCACCTGGAGCGGATGTTGTGGTGTTTTTATCGTTGGTGTGTTTAGGCGGTTTGGCCTATTTTGTTAGGACATCTGGTTATGCACTTTGTGTAGGTTTTAGGGTTTGTGTTTTTTCTTTCTTTTTACTGGTTGTTGGACTTATTGGTTTGTAACTCTTATTTCGGGATTCACGACTCTTTTATATGTAATTATTTCTCCGTGATAAAAAAAATATTAATTGATTTAGTTCTCTCAAATATATTTATTTAGTGAAAGACAAGTTTAACTCGGCCTCATTATAATCCATATTTGATCAATTGTATTAATCTTTCTTTTTTGAAACGTGGTGATCCTACTTTTATTAAATAACTCTAAAAGATATTGTTGTATATAATCATTGTATATAAAGAGGCCCAAAATCTTGGGTCTTAGAGCATCCACAATGCTCATCGTTGGTATTGGCGGGGAGCTGATGGCGGTGAGCATTAAAATAATGTAGTTTGCCTCACCGTTAGCTCACCGTCGGTGGAAAACGTCAGCACCGTGCAATGGTAAGTGGTAGAGGAGAAATCTAATAGAAACCCCTCTTATCCTAAAAACTGTGTGAACCAATCCTAGCCACACACCCTTTAGATCCAACATTCACCATAATGCCACATCATCACCCCAATTCCACCATAATTCACGCCAATTTCTTCCTATCTCACACAAGCAAGGGCATAATTGTAATAGCATGGTGCCATGTGGACAAGTGTCCATTTTTTTGTTCAACAATTCATTAATTTAATCATTCCCGCTTCGTTTCAACTCCGATTAGCTTCAAACTTGCGCCAATATTTTTCTTTTTCCATGGGCTTTAAATCAAGATCAGTCATGAATATATTTTGAGCCACGAAATTAAAAATTTATATTGGGGTGATAAAAACAATGTTTAGTGTTGATAAATCTTCACTAATAATTTTTTTATATCGGGGTATCAAACTAGTGCTAAGTAGTGTTTAGTGTTGATAAAACTAGTGCTTAGTGTTCATAAAAAAACATGTGATGATGTGATAAAAATCATGTTCGATTTTGGAAAATGAGGTGATAAAACTAGTGTTCAGTGTTGATAAATCCAGTGTATAGTGTTGATAAACCCAGTGTATAGTGTTGATAAAAACTACCCAGACTTAAATTTTTTTTAAAATCAGCCCCGAAATAAGGGTGATAACCTAGAGTTTAGTGTTGATAAAAAAAACATGTGATGGGATGATAAAAACACATGTAATTTAATGATAAACATAGTGTTTAGTGTTGATAAAACTAGTGATTAATGTTCATAAAAAACATGTGATGATGTGATAAAAATCATGTTCGATTTTGGAAAATGAGGTGATAAAACTAGTGTTCAGTGTTGATAAATCCAGTGTATAGTGTTGATAAACCCAGTGTATAGTGTTGATAAAAACTACCCAGACTTAAATTTTTTTTAAAATCAGCCCCGAAATAAGGGTGATAACCTAGAGTTTAGTGTTGATAAAAAAACATGTGATGGGATGATAAAAACACATGTAATTTAATGATAAACATAGTGTTTAGTGTTGATAAAACTAGTGATTAATGTTCATAAAAAACATGTGATGATGTGATAAAAATCATGTTCGATTTTGGAAAATGAGGTGATAAAACTAGTGTTCAGTGTTGATAAATCCAGTGTATAGTGTTGATAAATCCAGTGTATAGTGTTGATAAAAATTACCCAGACTTAACTTTTTTTTAAATCAGCCCCGAAATAAGGGTGATGACCTAGAGTTTAGTGTTGATAAAAAAACATGTGATGGGATGATAAAAACACATGTAATTTAATGATAAACATGGTGTTTAGTGTTGATAAAACTAGTGCTTAGTGTTCATAAAAAACATGTGATGATGTGATAAAAATCATGTTCGATTTTGAAAAATGAGGTGATAAAACTAGTGTTTCGTGTTGATAAACCCAGTGTATAGTGTTGATAAACTCAGTGTATAGTGTTGATAAAAATTACCCAGACTTAACTTTTTTTTAAAATCAGCCCCGAAATAAGAGTGATAACCTAGAGTTTAGTGTTGATAAAAAAAATGTGATGAGATGATAAAAACACGTGTAATTTAATGATAAACATAGTGTTTAGTGCTAGTGTTCATAAAAAAACATGTGATGATGTGATAAAAATCATGTTCGATTTTGGAAAATGAGGTGATAAATCCAGTGTATAGTGTTGATAAATCCAGTGTATAGTGTTGATAAACCCAATGTATAGTGTTGATAAAAATTACCCAGACTTAACTTTTTTTTTAAAAATCAATCCCGAAAATAATTTTTTTTTCGTGCTTCAAAATATATTCATGACTGATCTTGATAGAAAGCCCTTGAAAAAACAAAACTAATGGCGCAAGTTTGAAGCCAATCGGAGTTCAAACGAAGCGGGAAAAATTAAATTAGTGAATTGGTAAAAAAAAAATGATAGTTTTACTAAAAAGCCCTTACTACTTAATAAAAAGTGCTGTTTTTTTGCAGTCAACAAGTCAACACATCAATTGCATCTCATCCATCCATTCTTAAAATGAATGACTTTGATTGGTTCACACAGTTTTTACGTTAAGGAGTGGTTTCTATTTGATTTCTTCTCGTAAGTGGTAAGAGCTGGTGGTAAGGGCTTTTTTCTTCACAATTTTGCTCACCGCCGGCGTTGAGAAGAGGTGGTGAGCTCCCCGTCGGTCCTCACTGCCAACGACCTCCCCGCCACCAACTACTCCCCTCCAGCACCTTCCCGCCAACGCCCAATACACCCTTGTGGATGCTCTTAGATTATAGTCCGGGATTTCCGTGAAAAAACGTACTAGTGCACAACTTTATGTTTTAAAATTAGTCTGAACTTGATGTTCCAATACCATCTTTCTCTGACATGGTATTGATAGATCTTGTTTGAACAATTACTTTAATCCTTTTCTCTTTATGTGAAATCTCAATTACTAATATTTGATGGTTTGTTGCAGGACTTTCAATGATCAAAGCGGAGTCATGGGCGCTGGACTTGGAGCGGGTGCACCTGCCAAATAAATAACAAATATTTCACACTAATATATACCCAATGTATAAGAGTATGATTGATTATAATGCATGGTAAGACTACCATGGAAATACTAGCCTTACATAACGTGGCCGTTATCTTTAAATCGTTGTAAATCTGTCTTTTATAGTTTATTACGACAATGTCAACACCATCTTAACGGTAGAAAATCTCTAATTTTTCCTTTCCAAACTACTGAATACGAGATAACGGCATAAACTAATCGTATGATGTTCAGGTTTAACAAGCTGTTATTATTGTCTTTAAACTATTACAGATTATTGTTTTTATCAGCAAAGCATATTATAAAATTTTAATCTTTGAAGTAAAGATTGAGATGGAGGATGATACAAATTAAGAAGCATTCCAAAAGGAATCTCAACCAATTAACCTCAATAGGATTAGGCAACAACCAGATTATAAGACAAGACCAAGAATGAACAACACAACTTGTACTAACAGAAACAACACTAAATAACCAGAAAAAAGAAAGAAAATAACCAGATGAACCCCAAGAAATAGAACAAGAAAAAGAGGTCTAAAAATTCAAATTTGACAACCTTTAAGCACATACAAAAATCGAGAAGGGGTCTCAATACCCTAATTTGCCTTCCATGAAACACTCTTTGGAGAAGAAGCGTCCTAAGGCAAAAGCCAAAACAAGACAAACCTAACCCTAACCTTGAAGCGGTAGCACAACCCAAGGCTCATTAGTCCGAAATCCCTTAGAAGAGAGGATGCGAGGAGCTAATTGCCGGTGGCCAGCACCAACATCTGGCTGAGACAGATCCTAAAACCATTAGGACCCAAGCAATTGACTTCGGAGCAGAGAAAAACAGAGCCCTAAGACGTCGTTGGCGACCTACGCCTTGAAACGGTGAGCTCATGATGTTTTAACATCTACTGTTTCTTTTATTTTTTGAGCGAGAGTGTGAGTTACCATTTGTGAGAAGGGGCATGAATGTACAAGTAAATAAGAGATCAGGTTGAATATGAATATTTTTAACTCTCTGGTCCAGACAAATTATTGGTTTTTACTTTTCGATTTGAAATTTAAGTTGACCAATGACAATACATAAAAAACATAAACCCGTGAGTGACCAAACATGAGTTAATCTTGGCTTATTGGGTTGCCTTTATGTGTCTTGATCCTACAAGGAGAGCCTATTGAAATATGAGAGAGGTCCGCTACTGACTCACGGAGTTTTGTAGTTGGTGGATGAGGACGATAAGTTGCAACCAATCGGGGCGGTAGAGGGATGATTATACTCCTAGCGTCCCGTGTCTCCATAGGCCTCTTATTTGACTTGGCAAGCCTGTTTATCAGATCTCGCCAGATTTTCCTACATATCCTCGATAGCTAATGTGGTGGACTCAATGAGTGTCGTTTCTTTAGAGTGGCCTCTTTCGACCCATTATTTCTTGCGCCTTGGGCTTGGACCCAAATCTTCCCTTTTTTGACCTTTTCGGGTTGTGGGTCCTCCCCCTAAGTCCTAGAGGAGAAGTAAGCCAATGATGGATACATGTATAAAGCCCCACCAACTTTCTCTGATGGGCCCACCCTCCTAAACTCTTGTTAGTTCGGCTGTATGATTGAGATCTCGACACTGACCAAATTCTTTTCTAACCTTAGTCCTAACAGACTAGGCCCTATGATTTTCTATCTTCAAGGACATGCTAGCGCCTTAATTAGGATACCTGGCGTCTTTTATGGAAAAACCGGCCCTAGTAGACCGAACCCTAGAGGATTATCGAGGGCCTGGGGAAAGGGGTGTGCGAAAGTGCCGTCAAGTAAGGGAGATGTGGGTCCACCCAGTCAGTGTGGAAAGGCCTCCCCAGGTTCTGCATCTGCTCTTCCATGGTCATCAGGTCAAACCACAAAGGTCCAAGAGCTGCCTTAGGATTGATCGCCAAGCACTCATGATCGACATAGCTCAATCGGCCACACGAAAAGTAAAGAGGGAGACCATCTCATACTGCAGCCAGAGGCGACTGAATGAGTATATATATTCCGAGAACTTGAGGACCATAGAGTAGTGCAGCGAGCATGTTTGTTTCCTCTTAGGACACAAAATAGAAGGTAGAGACCTTATGGCCAACGTCCTTGATGACCAAGTTGACACCCCCCCCCCCCCCCCCCCCGGATTTTGTTAAGACCCCGAGCATCATCTTTCGATTGAAGGGATGGGAAGTTATGAGGAAACGCAAGATGAAGGGGGGCATCAATAGTGGGTATTTTGTGATGGTTTGTCGAGGAGAAGGTTGAGGGCAGTCTTGTATAGGACTAGATGAGCGCCTTATGTTGGTGACCTTATGAGAGGGTCGTTGTGACATACTTAGACGTGTCTCGAGAGAAGCCAAAGGAGGCAATTGGTCATGGGGCAAGGCAGTTGAAAGAGAGGTTAAGAGTGATGATAGAGAGTGGGTGATAGTGGAAGAAGAGTAAGGGATAAGGGCAACACCATAAATGATACGAGAGACTAGAGAGAAAGGGACGATTTATTAAAAGGGTCGATTTATTAAAAGGGCCTTCTATGGATAATTTATTGTAAAAAAACATTCACATGTTTTCTGTTTTGCAAAAAGACCTCCTTCTTTAATGAATTTTTAATTATTCTTCTTTTGCCTTTTTTTCGAATTTTTATTTCCCCCCGATTTTCAAAATTTGAAATTTTCAAATTTTGAAAATCCCGCCCATTTTTTGGCCGCCAGATTTGGCCATCCCGCGACAGATTGGGTCAATCCGCGGCAGATTGGCCCAATAGGCGGTGGGATGACCCCAATCGGAGCGGATTGGGGGCCAATCGGAGCAGATTGGCCCCCAATCAGCTCCGATTGGGATTGGCTCAATCTGCCGCGGGATGGCGCCAATCGGCGACTATTGTCCCCAATCTGCTCTGATTGACGGTAGAGAAAAAGAAAGAAGAAAAATAAGGGGAAGAAGGGTTGAGAGAAAAGAACATGAAGAGAAAAATAAGGCTACCGTGATTTTGTGGCAACCTCAATGTGACAACGACGAGTGGAGGTAGGAGAAGTAAAGAGAAGAAGAAAAATATTGAAGTTTAAAGAGAAAGAAGATGAAGAGAAAAGAGAGAAAAGTTGAGAGAAAAGAAGATGAAGAGAAGTGATTGTGTTGGTGTTGGGAGTTAAAAGGGTTTAAAGATGATAGTTGAAGGGTATAATCGTATTTTTGTATGTTTGGAAGAGCTGCAAAATTACGGAGCCTACCCCTCGAATAAGTTATCCTGGGAAGGCCCTTTTCACTAATTCCTACGAGAGAAAGCCCATATATCAATTTAACTTACAGTACTATCGTATACTACTAAGGGAGAATTAAACATAACCTATACCTTATTATCACCATATTTTCACATCGCCCCTGACTTTTTAATTGGCATTTAAACCCCTCAACTAATTTTTTTTGTTCACTTTTCTCTTTTTCCATCCAAAAATAGATAGAACTGTTACCATGTGCCACTCACATGACAGACTAATTTTTAAAATGACGAAAAAGCCATTTAAAAACAAAACCTAACCCTAACTCTCCCTTTAACACACACAAAACCTAAAGTCTAAAGCCTCTCATTCTTCTTCAGCTACTCACCGCCAAACGCCGTCTAAAGCCTCTTCTTCTTCTTCTGCTACTCACCACCGGCGACACCATGGCCTCCGGCCATGGAGGTCGATGGTGGTAACCCCGTCCTTCCCTCCTCCTTCTTACCTCGCATGAAGTTTACTACTACTCCCTCCTACTTATAATTGATTGCCTGTTGATGTCATTGGTGACATACTGTGATAGATGAACATCAACATTCTAACGGGATCCCACCCACACGTTTCACCCTCCAATCTATCTATACTCAAATCGAGGATGAGAAACTCCAGTTTGAATATGAATCAGGAAACAAGCCATCTACGAAGCAAGCCATTGGTCCCAACCTTCATGATTCATATCGGGGGGCTGAGGGGAACTCGCGCAAAGATTCCTAGTGAACGCAATCGACTCTATCTTGTTGCAGAGCCTTTTCCGTCCTCCCGATGAAACTGGTGGTTCGTTGAGCAAAGTAGGAGGGACATGGGGCCACGGTGAGGTCACCACAATCGGTGGTGGGGTAGATGATCTCTTGTGATCTCTGTTCCTGGCCGTTTTGAGAGGGACTCCAGAGAAAACGCGGGAGGAGGTGGTGATGGTGTTGGAGGCGTCGATATTAATGGTGTAGGGAGCGGCGGCTTTGGGGACTACGACTTTAGGGGTAATGGTTTTGCAGACGCAAGCTGAGGCGAAGGCGGCACAGATGCACTAGGACCGGCTAGAGGTTCCCGAGAGAACTTCATCTTTCTCCAAACTCTACCATTCCATCTCATCACTTCTGTAGAGGGCGGCGAACGGAGGCTATAGTGGTGAGGATGCAAAACGGATACGATGACAAGGAGGACGACAGAAAGAGATTATAACAATAGAGAGAGATAATACATAACCCTAAAGATCACACGGAAAGTAGATGATACGAAATCATAACTATATTTTCATTTTTTTCTGAATTAGTCTCTTTTTTTAAACGAGTAGAGAGGTATTGTATTACTGTAGAACAACAACTTTACAGGGTAGGACATAACTGTCTAGGATTCCAGATATTTGTCCCGATCGATCGTAGTCCATCCGGTGCTCATGGATCCTTAATAGTAGTCTGCTTTGAATCGCAGATCCAAACTTAGGAGTTCCTCTTAACGACAATTCAAAAGAACTAATATTTAAAGTACTAAACCTAGCTAGCCAAAAGTTTATTCGACCTAAAACAGAATAAAAAATAGGAAGGAGTGCTTTTGGTGCGGATTTCCAGAGACTCCCGACTGTAGTAGCCCCGGGTCTGTGGATATAGGTCCCAGTGTGACCATTCCACCCCCGCCGGGTCCTATCATCCGTCCTGCGGAGGGTCAAGTCCCTCCAACTGCATTACAGCTGCTCTTGTACTGACCCCTCTCCCCGATGCTTGATCCTTTGCCAGTCCCAACGGGACCCACTGCTTGTCCTTCATAGGTGGACGGCGGCGGGGGCTCATAGAGAACGAGAGCCCCGTCCAATACCAAACCCGGCTTGTCCTTCACAGGTGGGAGCTCGCTGCCGGCGGGACTCTGGATCTCAAACGAAGAGTGGGTGGGACTAGCAGCCGACGAGGAGAGAAGTTAACTTCGGGAAGGAACCTCGGCGGGGGCGGCTGAGCAGCGTCGGGACAGAGCTGGTGGTCTAGATCCATGGCGCTGGTGCGGCAAAGACGCTCGCGACGGGGTGGAGAACAGAGGAGCACCAGCGTTGGCGGCGGTGCAGGGGCGACCTGCGGAAAACGACGTTCCGAACGACACAGGACCGACGGAGCGAGGCAGGACGGACGTCGTGGGTCATGGTGGATGAAATGGCGGCTACCAGTGGGCATGGCCAGAGACGGAGGTGGTTGGAAGTGGAGGCGGGGTGGAAAAACTCTAAAAAAAGGTGAGACAGACCTCAAGAGGTAATATAGAGCGTTTGTTTTTCCAACTATGGAATTAGTTGTATTTTCCTATTGTTTTTTATTGACAACATAGTATTTTTTGAGATAATATGAGTTTTTATTTAAATATCGGCAAAGATGATGTTTTGAAGAGGTTCGGGGACATGACCCCCTTGCCAGTTCCAGACAGGGTTAGAACAAGCCGCCCTGGCAAGCCAGTGAGCTGCTTTGTTCGCTGTCAGTTTTACAAATTCGAGCTGCATGCACTCGAGTGTAGATAAAAGGGAGTTACAATATGTGACGATCGTTCCCAGAGGGGAGAGCAGATTCCCACCTCGTCTGATCATATCCACTATGACCTTGCAGTCGCTCCGAACTACAGCCCTCTGGCGAGGATAATGTTGAAGCCACGTGAGCGCCTCCCGGATCGCATAAGCTTCCACCAGTCCCGGGTTCTGAGCACCATGGAATGATGTGGACCGGGCGTCCCTAAGCTGGCCCCTATCGTCCCTACATATCCATCCTGTTCCTACTTTGTCTGTCGCCGCAAACAAAGCTCCATCTGTGTTTATGGCCCATGCCCCTTGCGGGGGATGTTCCCACACTTCTGCCGCCTGTACTCCAGCATGGCGGGGAGCCGCCTGTGCCTGTAGTTTTCGCTTCCTGGCCTCCATCCATCCTGCCTGTAGATGGAATGTTGTCTGAAAGATGCTGGCTGCTGGTTGAGTTACATTCTCCCAAACCACTTTGTTCCTAGCCTTCCACACCTCCCACAATATACATCCTATCAATCCCCCACTTGCCGGGGGGTTGATATTCATCGTGTCATGCACCCATTGTACTATCATCTGGGCCTCTCGGGGGAGGTTCAATCCTGATTTCGCCCAGCACTCCGCAGCCATCGGGCATTGAACCAGCAGGTGAAGAGCGGATTCCTCCTCCCTGGCGCAGACCGGGCATATCGCCGCCATATCCACATGCCGACGTCTCAGATTAACAGCCACATGCAAACATCCTGAGCAAGTACGCCACAAAAAAGACTTTACCTTCGGCAACACCTCCAGCTTCCAAATAGCCGACCAGATTCCCGGCTGGGCCTGATTTTGTTGGCCCATACTATATGCCGACTTGACTGTGTATTGGCCCAAATAGTCCCCCGCCCAGTACCAGGAGTCCTGTGCAGCCGTCCTACTTATCGGGACCGCCATTATAGCCCTCTGGTCCTCCGGGCTGAACAATGTACCAATTTTCTCCACGTCCCACCTTCTCTCACCCGGTCTCATTAGGTCTGATACCAGCTTCCTCTCCACACCCGGGCCTGCCGACTGTACTCTGGCCTCCACCCCTGTGAGCCAAGGGTGTGCGCCTATCACCGTGCCCGTACCTGGTCCGATCGACCTCCGGGACCCGCTCTTGACCATCTCATGTGCCGACAAGATACTTTGCCAGACGTAGCTCTGATTCTGTTTTCGAACTGCCTCCAACACCGATGACCTCGGGTAATATTTGGCCTTCAAAACCAGAGGCACTAGAATGTCCTCCTCCGTTATGAGTTTCCACAACTGTTTACCCAGCAGGGCGGAATTAAACTCATACAGATTCTTAAAACCCAAACCTCCTTCCTCCTTTGGCCGCGACATATTTGTCCAAGACTGCCATATAACCCCTTTCCCGTCTGGACCAGCTGATTTCCACCAGAACCGAGCAAGAGCCACATTCATCTTATCCAGGATCCCCTTAGGTATCCTCATAACACTCATCGTATAGGTGGGAATTGCCTGTAGGACCGACTTGACTAACACCTCCTTCCCCGCACCATTCAATAGCTTCCCGTCCCACCTCTGTATCCGCCGTAGGACCCTATCCAGTACATATTGCAAACCCTGCTTCCGACTCCTTCCCATCATATTCGGGACACCCAGATATGGGGACGGGGTATCCAATTCCGGAATTCCCAGGATCTGCACTCCTTCCACCCTCCTGTGCTCCGGTGTGTTATGGCTAAAGAACAAAGACGATTTGGCCTGGTTCACCACCTGTCCGGACGCCTCCTCAAACATCCGAATGAGATTTCTCAGGCGAGTCATCTCCTCCGGAGTTGCCTTACAGTAGACATAGCAGTCGTCAGCAAAAAAGAGGTGTGTTAATGTCGGTGCCCCGTTAGCCACCCGTACCCTATGTATTTCCCCTACACTTTCAGCTCCCTGGAGTAGACGGGAAAACCCTTCCATACAAAAGAGGAACAAGTAGGGAGATAAAGGATCCCCCTGTCTAATACCTCTCTCCGGTTGGACAAACCCCGCCTGCTGACCTCCTGCCACTATATTGTAAGTTACGGAGTACGTACACCGACGAACAAGAGAGATCCACTCTTCACCGAAGCCAAAACCCCTCATTATGTCCCATAAGAAGCCCCACTCCACCCTATCATAAGCCTTACTTATATCTAGCTTCAACGCCACCCACCCCTCTTTCCCCTGTCGTTTATTCTTGAGGTAGTGTAACGTTTCGTGAGACAGGATTATATTGTCCTGTATCGACCTACCAGGCACAAACGCCCCTTGGGACTCTGAAATCAGCCCATCCAATAGCCCTTTGAGCCTGTTTGCGGCCACCTTTGAGACCACCTTGAATACCACATTACATAACGCAATTGGTCGGAGATCCTTCAACGACATCGGACACTCCACCTTCGGTATCAATACTAGCGTCGTGTTGTTCAGTTCCTTCGGAATCTCCTCCCCGCGAAGATCCTGCGGACCCATCGGGTCACATCCTCTCCCACCGTTCCCCAATACTTCTGGTAGAAGAAAGGATTCAGGCCATCCGGACCTGGCGACTTATTAGGCCCCATAGAGAAAGTCGCATCCCGCACTTCAGCCGATGTTACCTCCCCCATCAACACTCTGTTTTGCACCTCCGTCACCTGCTGACGAAATCTCGGAAAGTTGGCCCCATCTCCCCTTGTCCTTCGGGACAAGGTTTTATAGAACTCCAGGATATGGTCGCCCAAACCCGACTCCCAGGTTAGGACGTTCCCGTCCCATCCCGTAATTCCGACACCTTATTGATATTCTTCCTCTGCGACGCTGATGCCTGGAAGAACTTCGTATTCTGGTCACTGTCCGTGAGCCAGTGTTGCTTGGCACGTTGTCTCCAGAACTCACCCTTCTGTTCCAACGCCTTGACATAGAGTTTCTGCAGCGCTCTACGTCGCCTGATACTCGTACGATCCTCTCGACCATTTAGCCACAACATATCCTTTTCATACCTTGCGATCTTACGGGCTAGCGCATTGTACACCTCCTTCCCCCAGACCTACAACTCAATGCTCGTCTCACGTATTTTGGAGCCAATATCCCTGTCCCCCGGAGCACCCCACCGTGCTTGTATCAGATGCCCACATTCCGGATCCTCCGCCCAGATGTTTTCGAATCGAAAATGTCTAGACCCCACCGGTTCCGCCCGCCTATCCGAATCCACCATGATAGGCAGATGGTCAGACGTGGAGATACCCAGGTTAGCCAAGTGCGCATCCGGCCACATTGCGCGCATAGTCGGCGACATCAGTGCTCTGTCCAACTGCACTGCCATTCTCGTCTCCGGTTCGCTCCCACTGTGTCAAGTATATCCATACCCTTGAAGCGGCAGATCCTGGATACCCACATCCCGCATTGCACTACGAAATCCCACTATCAATCGTTCCAGGTACCGACGACCACCTCGTTTCTCCTTATTTCTCAGGATCCCATTAAAACCCCCCATCAGAAGCCACCTCTGCGATGCCCCCGTCCGTGCCCCTAGGGTTCGAATCATCTCCCAAGTCTGCCAACGCAATTTCCGATTCGCCTCCCCATAAACTCCAGTGAACCGGAATCCGTCCCCAATCGGGCCCTTGATTTCCACATCGATATACCTCTCATCACACAAGTACGGCGTGACCGACACCTTCGCCGTACATAGAAGAATCAGACCCCCCTTTTGCCCCACCGCCGGCACCTCGCATCCACCCGGGAATCCCGTCTTCAACTTCAGGGTCTGCACTTCCCCCTTCCTAGCCAGCATCTCACTCAGGAAAATGACATGTGGTTTTCAGCGACGGATCACCCCTTTCAGGTACTCCACCGTCGCCAGCTTCCCCAAGCCTCGACAATTCCATGATAGGAACTTCATATCTCACCTGCCCAGGTTACTGCGAAACGTCCCGACAAATGCAACACAACTCCAAACCCACGGTCCTGTACTCCGCAAGCTTCGCGTCCCAGCCTGTCCTTATCACCTCCTATTGCCACAAATCCCAGAAACTCACCGGATCCACTCCCTAATCCCAACCTCTCAGGCAACACCCCAGTCAGCCACCAAATTCACCGTCACAAATGGAGCCTGACAGCGTCCACCGCACCAAGTGGCCTGATAGCCCCGACTTCGCACCCCAAACACCCCGGAGTCTACAGCCGAGCCGTTCCCCCCTTCTCAACCAACCACGCCACAACACAGACGCCGGACGTGGGGCTACAGTCAATTCGGAACCGTCGAGCGGACGTCCGTACCAAGACGCCGGACAACAACCCCACTCCCGATCGTTCGTATTGATAACATAGTATGGTATTTGTTATTTTGTTTTGAAGTCAAACTCAATTTAAACTAATAATCACCGATAAAAAATCATAATACATTCTTGTTACTGTGAATTTGTTGATTTTCCAAAAACTACTTTTCCTTTTTCTATTTGCAAGAAATTGAAAACCGAAAAGACCAAATCAAAAATACACCCCAAAAATCCGTGCAATCTTACGGCTAAAGAGACGCTAAACCAAAGGTTGTTTTAGCAAACCAAAACTCCATAAAATGAAGTCTCAATCAGATTTTGATTCAAGCAAACAAAAATATTCACATAAAACATAAAAAAAAAAAAAAAATTAAAGCTACAAGGTTGTGAAGAAAATGGCAGCAAAGGCAACAATGGTCGTGATGTTCTCTATGGTTCTTTTCTTGGTCCTCGGATCAAACACCATGGTCATGGCACACCCAAAGGTTGACGGCGGAGCAGTTGCCGCCGATGCCACCCCCGCCGCAGGGGCAACTCCTGTCGGAGCAGCCGACTCGTAAGTTTCATTATATGCACTAAAATTAGATGTTCATTGGATCATTTCATTCTAGTTTCATAATTAGTGTTTCATACCGTGAAAACAACAATTATGTCACCGTTCGATAAAGATGATAAAATACTTTAAACCTCAGGACGGAGCATGTCCTACCTCTTATATGATATGATGTATAAATATTATTATGAGATAATTGTTCAAAACTATCTTAAAATTTCGTCCACAAACGAGTTGATGCACAAATATTTCGTCCACGCTGTGTGGCTACCCTGAAGTTTCGTCCACAACTTTTTTAGTTTTGACATAATAGAGATGTTCAAAATGATGGTCTGGGGCCTCTGGGCAGTGCTTCCTGGATTGAATAGAAGCGTGGACAAAACTTCAATGCGCCCACAAAAGCGTGGGCAAAATTTCAAAGCACCCACAAAAGCGTGGACAAAACTTTAGAGTAGCAGCACAGTGTGGACAAAACTTTGTGCATCAACTCATTTGTGGACAAAACTTTAGGATAGTTTTGGATAATTATGTTTATTAATATATTATCATTTCATTATGATCTAGTTTTTTTCTGTAAAATACCAATCATAATTTTTGTGTTGTTTGTTGCAGGACTTTCAATGATCAGAGCGGAGTCATGGGAGCTGGACTTGGAGCCGGTGCACCTGCCAAAAAATAAATAACAAATATTTCCTACCATATAATATTTACACAATGTATAAGAAATTATTGATTATAATGGTAAGGCTGCCATAAATATACTAGTCTTACATAATAAAACGATTTGATTATCTTCGAGTCACTTGTAAATCTATCTTTTGCAATTTTTCATGACAATGTCAATTTTGTCGTAAAAGATGAGGAATATGTCTAAAATACCCATTTCAAACTATCAAAGATTACATTTTAAAAAATTCACAACAGAATAAAAATAAGAGATGGTTGCATCAACTAGTTGTATATATATTTTGTTCGCCTTTGTGGCACTCCAACTAACTGTATGTGTCGGTTCTTTCGTCACAGAGTTATACGTAAACAGATTTTAGAGACTCAATGCCATGTAATAGTTCTTCTATTGTAGTCAGGGGTTTTTCAGATACACTTGTTTATAGATTAAAATCTATCGGATGAAATTACACCTTTTAGTAAAAAAAATAAAAACTAGTCGTACATTATCCTAAGATGAAGCTCGTTTAAAACTCCAAGCCATACAAGGCATCATCATCGGAAGAAGATTGAGATGCTTACACCAACGTCTTAGTTCATATTTTATAATTTATTTCATACATGATGCATAGTATCGATGTAGATGAGTTCGTATTAGTAACCTCCATAGACTAAACAAAAACTATCAGCTCACAGTTGTTCTTTTCATGAACCTAATCTAAAATTAAACTGAAATTTCTGAAGACGGAACAAGGCCCAACTGCACCTTGGCATAAAGAGACAACCACTTCTCTCTAAAATTCGCTCTCCCTTCTCTCTTACTTCTCAACCCTAATTGTCATCACCGGCACCGCCGACGTCGGATCTAGCCTCCTCTGGAACCAGTGAAGATGTCGGTGGTGAGCCCCTTCCCTTGCCTCCTTCCTTTCCCCTAACCTTCCTTCGACGCCGCCCGGTCGCCTGCTCCAGATCTACTCGTGGGAGTAGCTTCTCCTCTGCTCGGCCGGAGATCTACGTAATCTGGGCTTCCACCGCTTCTTCCTCTTCATCTTCTCTTCTTCAGCTACGTTACTCCCTTGCATCTATGGCGTCTTCCCCAGATCTGGTTGTGGGAGGCCTTTCTTCTCCGACATGGAGCGGATCGACACAGATCTGGGTCGATTTCGGTGGTTCGTGGTGAGTTGCGGTAGCTTGGAGCGTCTTGAGGCATGGTAGCTATGCTTGGCCGTCTCGCGCTCGGCAGAAATGCTGATTCTCCGGCCCTTTTCCGGTGATGGCTGGGAAAGGGATTCCTTCTTAGGTTCCGGAGAATCGAGGGTGAGTGGTCGCGAGCTGTAGCTTCCTTCTCCTTCTCCGTCTCAGGGCGAGTCAGATCTGTCGTGGGAGGATTTTCCTCATCCTTCGCGGTAAGGATTATCGCAGATCTGACTGGCCTCAGTGGCGGGGATGGGAGCTCCTTCGGTGCTCGTACGGTGGATTTGTTCTTCTTGATGAGCGTCGCCCTCCAGTGTCAATCGTGGGACAGGTTTCTTCGCAAAAGATTCGTGTGGTGCTGGAAGATTTGTGCTCTTTGGGAGACTGAGTTGTGTCGTGCATGCTCCGCCTCAGATCTGGTCTTCGTTGGAGATCTTGGGCTCCCGTGGTAAGTCTTCCCACTTCCTCATTTCTTTTGCTGGGTTTTGGTCTCCCTCCCCTACCTTCTATCCCTACTGTAGGCTTCCTGTCTTCCCGGCCAAGTTCTGGTCGGACTTGCCGGTGTTTTGGGGTTGGCCGACGGCAAGTCTTTGAGCTTCCTAGCTCTTGGAAGCCAATAGTGGGGGTGGAGTGGTTTAGTGAGGTCTGGCTGTCCTCAGCCGGATTTGCTCAACTGTCTCGGTCCTGGCCGGCAGTGAATGAAAGACCACTTTTCCCTTTTTGGGATTGTGACTCTTTTGAGCTTGGGGTGAACTCTTCCTAGTTTTGGGAAGGTTTTAGTTGGGGAGATGCGGGTAGTTGGATGGACTCTCTTTGCTCTTCCTGTTGCTGTTTCTTCCTTTGCCTTGAAGTTGGTTTGGTTTCTCATTGCCTTCTTAGTTTGGTTCTTTGGTAGCTGCTGTGGTTCTCTGGTTTTCTGTTGGTCTTGTATCAGGTGTTGAGGTTGTATTCTGTTCTTGTTTCTGGTGTTGAGATTCTAATCTGGTGTTCACACCCGTCTCTTGGGGTTCTTAGTTGTTTTTAGTTGGTTTTCTGGGTTTTGATTCCCTTATAGGCCGACTTTGAGAGTCATGGGGTTTCTTTTGAAGATCCATAGCTGGATCTAGCTTGTATCAATCCTTTTGCACCTCAAAAGAGGATATAAAATTTCAATATGCATTGCCGATCAAAAAAAAAGGCCCAACTGCCCAAGTGTCAAGACAGAGTTGGAGGAGTTTGGAGATGTGTATACTGTTTTTCTAGTGGCTGCACGGTTAGATACATATATATCAGTAAGCTTTTCAGTTAGATTTATTTATCAAAATATATGTATGAGGGCATTTTGTCATTTTGTAGAGTGTATATGTTTATTGATGTTTTTTTTATCTATTTAAACTAACAGAGATATTTTTGTTTTCTTCATGGTTGTTAAGTTTCTTTGGGTAAGAGTCCCGGTTCATATCCCTTGTTTAGGTATTTTCTGTGTTCTTAAAGGTTGTGATATTTGGGTTTATAACCCCGTGTTTGTTCCCATGTTTTGGTAGGTTGTTCCGGTTTTGAGGTGTCTACATGACATGCTCTTGGTTGTATAATGATAGTTTTCCCTTGACCTGGTTTTCAGTATGAAAACCTAGTTTTATAGAAAAAATTTGTTGATAAAAAAAACTAATAGATATACAAAATGAAAGTTGAAAACAATATTCTTAATAGTAGGAAAATAATTAACTAACATAGAGAGCCTAGACATGAGCGCTCTTCCAGCCGGTCCTATCTTCCTTTGGTATATGCAACATTGTTCTTTTTTCAGTGTTTTGATCTGACAACCCCACTTCAGTGATGTGTTTCGGCCTCTTCATCCCAACGCCACAATCCCATCGACGATCCTTGCTCCTCTGGATCCGTCGCCCTGTCACCTCCTACCGCCTATGAATCCGCCATCGACGTATCCATCTCTTTGGACTCCATAGATGCCTCCACCTCGATCTTTCTCTCAATTTTGGGTCTTCATGATTGTTTAGTTCTTTTTTATTTTGTTAACTTTTTTTCCTTTCTACAAGGTTCAATCATACGGAAGTTCGCGAGATGTTATTGAGGAGCAATGTCCTACTCCCCAATTCCACTCCTCATTCTCCTGGTGAGAAGGGATTCAGGGCCCTAGGAAGGAAGGGGACCCTGAATCTAGCTAGAATTCCTCAACTTTTTGATGACAAGGGGACCCTGAATCATACTCCTCACGAGAAACGAGTCATCACCATAAGTTCAAGCAACGTTTAGGCACCATCCTTGACAGAGTCTTATTTAGTTGGTTATGTCTTGACATATTTTCCTTTATTGCATTTTCTGTTTTACTTTCAAAGCCGAGTTTGTCTTCGGCGACTACTTTAGAGCATATGAATATATGAATAGGGGACTATGGTCTCCTGTTTTTTTTTGTATTCTCTTTCCCTTTTGATTAATAATATAAGTATAACTTTCATCAAATAATATCACAATTCATTAAGAAACAAATGTGATCAATGAAGAGATGTCTTCAAAATGTGATTAAACACCTGAGAAAGATGACAATGAAGAGATATCGATTAACTATGTCACTTCCGGTGAAAGATGGGATAGAAAAGAAATTGTTGTGGATGATATATTTGCACATGCAGTTGCATTAGATATTTCAAAAGAAAACAAGGATCATGAACCAAGATCGGTTAGTGAATGCCGATGAAAAAAATAATTGGCCGAAATGAAAAAAATGTCATTGAGATGAAATTGAATTCACGTAACGAACTCCAACTCTTTGGACTTGTAATCCAGACACCTGAAGATGTTAAACCTGTAGGATATAAATGGGTATTTGTGCACAAAAGAAATGAGAAAAAACGAATTCGTAAGATACAAAGCACGACTCATTGCATAAGGATTTTCACAACGACATGAATTGATTATGAAGAGACATATTCACCGGTTATGGATGCAATTACGTTCAAATTTTTACTCAGTATGTCAATTTCAAAGAGATTCCAAATGAACTTGATGGATGTCGTGACAACTTATTTATATGGGTCCCTTGATAATGACATTTACATGAAAGTCCCTGAAGGACTAAAAATGACTGAAGCATGCATCTCAAAACCTCAAGAAATGTACTCAATAAAGCTCCAAAGATCTTCGTATGGGATAAAACAATCTGGTCGAATGTGGTGTAATCATCTTAGTGAATACCTTTTGAAAGAAGGATACATCAACAATAAAACATGTCCATGTGTTTTTATTAAATGGACAAAAACCAGATTTTCAGTCATCGCGGTTTATGTTGATGATTTGAACATCATTGGAACGCATGATGAACTTCTAGAGACGGTGGAATACTTGAAAAATGAACGTGAAATATAAGAATTGGGAAAAACAAAATTTTGTCTTGGCCTTCAGATTGAACATTAGTCGAAGGGGATTTTTGTTCACCAATCATCATATATTGAGAAGATCCTTAAACGATTCAATATGGATAATTCACATCCTTTGAGTTCCCCCATGGTTGTTCGATCACTTGATGTGAAAAAATGATTCATTTCTCCCTTGATGCGAAGAAGAACTCTTTGGTCCAGAAGTACCATATCTAAGTGTCATCGTGGCGCTAATGTACTTTGCTAATTGCACTCATCCTAATATAGCATTTTCTGTTAATTTTCTAGCAAGATATAGTTCTTCTCCGACTCGAAGAAATTGGACTTGTGTTAAAAAAAATAGATATCTTTGAGGAACATTAGATATGAGGTTCTTTTCTTCAAAAGACTAGAAGTCTAGATTGATTGGATATGCTGATGTCAGATATTTATCTAATCCTCACAAAGCGCGGTCACAAACATGGTATGTATTTACATATGATGACACACCTATATCTTGACGCTCAACAAAATAAATCACGCTGAGTTGATAGCTCTTCATGAAGCAAGTCGTGAATGTATATGGCTAAGGTGCTTGATCCATCATATCCAAGAACCATGCGATCTTTCAATAAATAAAGGAAGTCCAATTGTCCTATACGAAGATAATATAGCTTGTATAGCTCAGATCAAAGGAGGCTACATCAAAGGAAATAGAACGAAACACATTTATCCTAAGTTCTTCTTTACTCACGAACTTCATAAAAAAAGAGATATCGATGTTTGCCAAATTCGTTCTTGTGACAATCTTTCAGATTTGCTCACTAAAGCGCTTCCTACAACTTGCTTTGAAAAATTGGTCTACAAGATCGACATGAGAAAACTCCGTGATTTATAAGGTAGTAAATGGAGATGTTGTAGACCAATTTTGTTACCTTATAAATCCCTCATTACAATATATATTCGGTCTTGTAAGGCCTTTTTGCATGATCGACGCTTCAAGGAAATTAGTCCAATTTGGTCTCTTCTTTTGCTAGTCATAAGAGCATGTGTAGCCATGGGATACTTACGGGTGTGTTGAAATTGAAGTCTTTAATTAAATATTATATTCTTAAAATTTTGAAGTTGGAGGCTCCAATGCTGAATTGTGATATTCTGTAGTGGTGTGAATCCTGCAAAAATCCTCAAGAGATGCCCACAATTAAAATATTAATAAACTTGTACATAGAGGAATTTTTTATGTGAAAAATCCACTAGTGTATGTACGCTTGACTTCACCCATACAGTCGTCGAATCTTTTTCACTCGAGTTGCTTTAGTGATTCTTCAAATGTTGAGGCTCCCGAGTATGGTTGTTGGACCCTCTATTGTACTCTTTCGTGATTGTGTTCCAGTAAGTGGATCCAAGCTTGTCGGTTGCTTTCACAATGTCTTTGGAAGTGTTCAGTCAACATGCAGTTAACTGGAGATCTTCCACCGGCATCCATGGTTGGGCTTTCTTCTTCGCCCCCGTTGTATGGGTCCTCTCAAGGACTAGTCGGACCTCCCTACTAAAAAATGAGAAGGTGCGGAGCAAGTACATAACCATATTAGATGGGTGGAGCAGTGTACGTACCTGGTGAGTAAATATCGTCATTAAAGAATATTCGTTGAAACACCCGTTGGTGTACTAGAGAAGTTCGAGGTCGACTCTTATCGTTCGACATTTGTAAGTTGATGGACACATGAAAAAGGCGTATTTGTTATATATATAGGTGGGAAAAACATAAAATTTTATTTATTATTTTTAAAATTTTAGATTTTTTTTAGAAAAATATCTAACAATATCATCTTCTTTAATTGATGGCCACATGGCAGCCATGATTGGGCCATGGGATGCGAATCTGGGTTCAGCACCGAACTACGTGTCGGGGTCTGACTTTGCGCGTGGGGCGCCAGAGCCTCCAACTCTTCTCCCTTCGTTCGACTTCAACGATGCGAAACCCCGAGAGTTGAAGGCCTGACTATGGTTCCAGCTCCCCAAAATTTGTCAAGGTTGCACATGCTCTAAAGCGTCTTCTTCTCTACCTCAAAATTATTGACATTGCACAACAGAAACTCCAATGGAAAACACCAAGCAAAGGCAGTTATTATCAAGAAGGTGGCATTGCACTCGAATGAACTAGCTCGACTCATTCAATATTTTTTTTTTTGAGAATATCGTGGAACTTTTATTGATGCAAAAAGATCAAATTACAAGTAGGAAAACATGTAATAGAAATAAACTAAAGGACAGAAAATCAAAAGAGTGAGACTTTGTTCTAACCCGTAGGTGTTGAACAGTCGACCCTATAACAGAGTGCCCGGATACAGCAGGGGTTAAAAGAAGGAGGCAGACTCCTACTGTTGGGGCGATATCAAGGACCTTCAACACATTTCCTATCTCGACCTGAAAATGCCCGGGATAGGAGATCGGGGGCAGTTGATGGGATAACAGGTATCTAGGGAAAACATCAGGAAATGGGGGACCCATGTTGTTGGATTTTTACTGACCTTGGCAGGGCGAGGTATGCATCCCCACACACACTCCGTTGCTCGTCTTTCGACTCATTGGCATGGCGAGGCTGCGTATCATCTTCCAACGTCGGCCAAACCTACAAATCCAACCACCGCTCCCAATCGTCATGATTCAGGTCGGGGGGTGGTGGTGGTGGTGGTGAGGGAGCCTCACACAGAGATCCCTAGTGAGTAGAATCAGACCTATCTCGTTGCAGGAGCATCTCCCGTCCTCTCGATGAAACTAGTTGTCCGTGGAACGAGGAAGGAGGCGTGGGGTCACGGTGAGGCCACCACAAGTAGTGGTGGAGTAACAGATCTCTTGTGCTCTCTTCCGTCGGTCGTTCCTAGAGGGACTCCAAAGCCGAGACGCGAGAGGAGATGGAGACAGATGTGGAGGTTGTGGTGGTGATGGAGGCGTCAATGTTGGCTACTGTGGGAGCAGCGTCTTTGATGACGACAACATTGGGGGCAATGTTGGCGACAATGGCGTTGAGGACGACGGTGTTGAGGATGGAAACGTTTAGGACGACATCGATAGCGACAAAAGGAACGACGACTTTGAGGACGATGGAGGCGACGTATGAGGCGACGTAAGTTGCGGAGGAGGAGGAGAGGGCTGAGGAGCTTTCTTCTTCGTTGCGACGACTTTATAAAGGTCGTCAATGGAGCTGGTAGAATAGCTTCTGAGTGAGTAGAGGAGGATCATCCCGTGGTGGGAGACAGGGGTGACGTCAACATTAGTGAGATTGTTGGTAAGAAGAACCATGAAAGTTGTAGAACAAGGGGAGGACTTGTTGTGGAGAAGAGGAAGTTACACAGAAAGTGATGTCGGCTGTGGATAGGAAAGAGAAGCCCTAGGTACGAAAAGTTTTTTGTTTTTTCATTTAGTATTTATTTAATTATACATATTATTTTAGTATGATTTAAATATAAATTTTAGTATTTACAAATCTATATATATTTTTATATATAATAATGTATTATTCATGACGTAATGACATATAATGTGTAAAACCATACTTAATATATCCTACCAAATCGGCTATCTCCGTATGGGAAGCTCTGTTAGGGTATCTGGCTGCGAAGGTTTCTCCCAAGCTGCCGCTAGTCACCGCGTCTCTGGCCTTCCCTCTCCACCAGCGAAGTGTCTCCCGGACCTGTACTGGCCCACCTGCACTCCTCATGGGTGCTGACTGGTTTTTCTTCTCGACACAGGTTGATCCCGCTACTGCCGTCGCCGCCGCTTCTATTCTATATCCCTGACCGGCCTCTCCCCCTCCTTATGACTCCACCATTCCGCATCGACCTCCTGGCCGTCGCCGATTCATTCTCGATCCCTCTCTCGATTTTAGGTCAAGTTAATCATTTAAGGTTTGTTTTATTATCTCTGTTTTCCTTTCTACAAGGTCAATAATTAGTGAGCAGATATTCATGTATTTCTATTAGGGGAACCTTGAATCACGTACATTCTCCCAATACTATTTTTGAGTTCAGGTTCAGTCGCTTCTCACGGCGAAAAGAGTACTCTCCATGGGATCAAGCAGCCATAGGATCAAGCAGCGTTCAAGCACCACATTGAGCAGTCCTTATCAGTTTCGTAGTTTATTTCCTGTTCGCATATATGACACTTTACAAACCGTGTTAAACGGTCATGATGTCTCAGAGTTTGTTGTTTGAGGACCTTCTGGGACCCTAAACGTTGTACGGACTCTTTTCTATCCTATTATTAATAAAATTCGTACCTTTCGCTCAAATATATCCCTACCAAATCCAAACTTTACTATTTTTTGTCTAGCCAAACTAAGATAAGTCTAAGAATTACCAATAAAAATCTTAACACATTCGTATCATGAATTTTTTTTATTTTCTAAAATTACTTTTGCTTTTACTATTTGCAAGAAATTCAAAACCTAAACAACCAAATCAAAATACACCTCAAAAATCGCCTACTCCGTGCAATCTCACGGCTAAAGAGACGCTAAACCAAAACTTGTTTTAGCAAACCAAAACTCTATAAAATGAAGTCTCAAACATTGTTTGATTCAAGCAAACAAAAATATTCACATAAACCATAAAAAAAAACAAAAAAAAATAAAGCATCAAGGTTGTCCATCAAGGAAGAAAATGGCAGCAAAGGCAACAATGGTCGTGATGTTCTCTCTGGTTCTTTTCTTGGTCCTCCGATCAAACACCATGGTCATGGCACACCCAAAGGTGGACGGCGGAGCAGTTGCCGCCGATGCCACCCCCGCCGCAGGGGCAACTCCTGTCGGAGCAGCCGACTCGTAAGTTTCATTATATGCACTAAAATTAAATGTATAAATATTAATATATTATGATCTAGTTTTTTCTGTAAAATCTCAATCATAAATGTTTCATTAGTTTGGATCTTGGGGTGTGGCTTTTGTTCAATGTTTTCAATCATTTCCTTGTAAGGGTTCATGTTACTGGTCTTTTCATAACAATCTGTAGCTGCTTCAGATCCTTTTGGCTGAATTTCATTAGTTGTTTTAGTTATTTCAAATTACCACCCTTATGTTCCCTTAGTTGTAAGCTTCATACATGTAATTTGCTTCAATTACGGTGTGTGGACAAACTTGTTTAGTCTCTGTAGCTATATGCTTTTGTCCTCCCTTTTTAATTTTTGAGGTGGGAGAGATTTATAATACTGCTTTGTTTATCCAAAAAAAAGATTGTTTCTTTGTATCTCTTTTCTTTCTCGAAAGAGGTTTTATTTAAATATGTTTTCGTTGATAAAAGAAATAAATTTTTTTTTACTGTTTGTTGCAGGACTTTCAATGATCAAAGTGGAGTCATGGGCGCTGGACTTGGAGCCGGTGCACCTGCCAAAAAATAAATAACAGTTCCGATGCCGGGAAGACGAAGAGAAGAACATTTTTTCATCTATTAATAAGAAACTACATAATTATATATGTTAATTAGTAGGCGATACTATATAATTGCACATGAAATTTTGTGATGGATATTTTTATTTTTATGATGAATATTGTATTTGTTTGTTCACCCGATTGAGAATTAATGAAGCTATGTACTATTATAATATTTTCTGGTTTTGTGCGAGCCTTCCCTTTTTCTTATTTTTTGAACGTGTGGTAGAACCTTTTTTGTTAGCGAAAGGTACAATATCATTACTTCTTAAAATCGATTATATTGATGTGTCTTAGCGAACAAGTTCCTCGATTATGGAAGGAAGGCTAGTATGAATGGACAATGGTTCACTGAGCCTTTTAATACCAGAATCGTCACAGACGGTATTTCGATGCCCCACGGGCAAAGACTGAATACGAGGGGGGGGGGGGGGGGGGGGGGGGGGACGGGGTACCGGAACTCTAAGAGCTCCACAGTGGTGATGGTGGGAGGCAAGGCATCGTCTGGGGACCCCTCAAAGAGCCAGTCCCCGATGCTTAGGCCGTATATCATTCCTCCCGGCGGGGCATCTTCCCCGCCTGTAACTTGTCGCCCCACATAGGAGCTGACACCATCATTTGCAGCATTCAATCAATTGCGCTCCCATGGGTCCCGGGCGATGGAACTTAAACCACCCGCGCCCCCGGATGTGCACGTCCTCCACCTTCAAACTCCCCACGCTCCTAGAGTAGGGGGTCAGCAACCGAAACCACATGGGGCTGATCAGCACCAGACTCCTGCCGAATCTTTGCGTTTACAAAATTCGGCGCGATCGAGGTGGACCACCCAGGGAGGCTTATCGCGGGTGGCCGGCTGGTGTCCCAAGTAGGAAAGCGGGGTCCCGAATTAGGTCTCGGGTCCAGTGTCACACAGGCACCCCGTCCTCTAGACAATCATGGCTTAGGTCTCGGATCCAATATCAGGAGGCTGGAACTAGCTTCTCTCAGAGTCTCGGTCGGTGCTGCGCTATCTTCCAGTTTCCCCTTTATTACAGCGCCATCTCCGTGGTCTCTAGGTGAGGTCTGCCCTAGACAACCCGGTGAGGCCGGATATAATTCCCGCCTAGTCCCACGCTCAAGCCCAGGAACATCCCCACCGTAGGATAAACATACTCGAATCTGCCTCCGTGTCCACCCTCGCCGAGCAAACGTGGACGGAGCCTCCACCGTCCTCTTCCTCCACAAATGAGCGTGATGGAACATGCACCGGGATCGGACCCGTACTGTCGTGGACATGGAGCACACCGTGACATCCCGAGCAATCCCCCACCCAGGTTTCGGAACCTAACGTCGTCCACTCTAGGCTCTAGAGCAAGGTCGTAGTTAGCTAAGTCATGTGGTCCAGGGTTCCAGCAAGGCGGGACCACGCTATAGTGTGGAGGAGAAGGCATCCAAGGGCGTCGTATGAGGTCACCCTGACCAGAAATCCACCCCTCCCCCTGAATCCGGCAAGACCTCAAGAGGATAGCACCGGCCTAGGGCGAGGAAGAGATGAGGAGAAGATGGGGACGAAGGAAACCCTCCCCACTGATATTTAACCCCCACACCAGGCGTGGTCTGCGAGGAAGGCAACTGAATGGGACAGGGTGACACTAGGGCGGCGCGACCGACAGACCCAGCCCCATGTGGCGGCTGGTCAGGGTGCATGACATTGGCGGTGACAGGAAGAAGCCCCATATCGCGGATAGGGCTAGGGCTAGGGCGAGGTTCCCAACAAGAGAGAGAGTTTTTTGTTGAATTGATTGGTAGAACTTTCGTTGATGAAGGTAGGTAAATATAAATCTTCGGTGACAAGTCATTACCTCGAGAATTCATGAAGGTGACTTTTTTAATCGTTTGACTTGCAATTAGAAGAATCCATGTATTTATCCACTGAAGTTCAATTGTATTGTCGATATTTAAAGAAACGATATCTCTAATCTGTTATAACTTAGATGTATATATATTTTTATTCTAAATTAAAATAATGTCTTTTAGGATTTGTTGTGCTACAAAGCTTTAAGATCTTTTTTTGATAGATGATGATTTTATTAATAGGATTAAAAATAAAAAGATATTACAAAGCCAAGAGGTGAAAAACTCAAATAACCTCCAAAACGAAAGATCAAAGGAAAATTAATTCCTACAAGAAGAAAAAATATAAAGAGAAGGAGATACTAGCCAAACAGGGAGGCTAGCATCAACCAAAAGATCTCATGCCATCTTGCGAATACTGAAAGAATGAAGCTGAAGCTTGTAGAAGACAAAGTCCACACTAGCCACTGAATTTCAGAAGACTACAACATTTCGTTGAAGCCAAATATGCCAGAAACAGAGATAACCAACTTTCACCCAACAAGTCCACCATCTATACTTTTCCAAGCCTTTCCAAACAGAATCACTGAAATACAGTCACTAGGTACAACCCAAGGAGTAGACCACCAATGAAAGACTTTGGACCACAACAACAAGACATAATCACAATGGAGAAATAAATTGGGTGTATCTTCGAACACCTTTGAACAACAACAACAAAGCATATTCTACAAAGAGATGTGAAGTCCCCTTTCCTCCATGAAGGATTTTGTAGAAATGGCCTTGTGAACCATTAACCAAATCAGAGAATTGTACTTTGGAGAAAGATTCTTGATCCAAAGAAAGGCCGCCCAGGGAACAGGAGCGGCAGCACTATCACGTAATAAGAGATAAGCGGATGCAGAAGAAAAACCACTTTCTCTTCGAGTCCAAGTAACTAAATCAGGAGAGTCCGGCTTGACACGTATAGAAGCAAGGAGAGCCATAAGAGCATCTGATTTATCCCATTCCTGGATGAAAATAAAAGAGCGGTGATAATCTATATTCCAAACACCATCTTGCCAAACCTCACAAATTCAAAACCATTTCCCCAGACAAATAGTATAGAGTATGAGGAAACGAAACCGAAGAGCAGAAGAGTCAACCCAAATGTCCTGCCAAAAACGAATTATGTCACCACAACTAAGACTCCAGTGAAGGTTCTGATTTCCAAAGATTGCTTAGAAACCAGGGTCATCAGCTAGAGCCACGATGTGACCACAAAAAGAAAGAATAGTCGGGTTTGTCAAGAGAAGTGAGGTCCAATCTAAAAGGCACCAACCATATTTAGCACAAAAGACTCGTTTCCAGAGAGAGTCCTTATTAGCTACAAAACGCCATAACCATTTGACTAAAAGACTTTGGTTGACCTTGTCTAAGCCTCTGATACCCAAACCTCCTTCGGACTTGGGTTTGCAAACAGATGACCAACTAACTTTGCACAAAACCCGCGAATGAGCTCTATTCTGCCACAAGAACCGCCATCTCCAAGCCTCAAGCTCGCGAATCACTCTCTTTGGAGCTCTGAAAAGAGTCATGAAAAAGATAAGCAAGGCTGACAAACGGGTTCTAATTCAACATAAATTGTCAATTTCTATCGTTGACTTATACCGTTCAAGAGCTGTCTGTTGACTTATTAGTGAATCAGATCAGGCCTGTAGACTTAAGGTAATTCCACAAACCAACATTTTCCATTAAAATTGACAGAATACGTTAGGAAAAACTCCAAAAAGTAACAAGTCTATAGTTAGTTTTTTGAGTTCAATAGTCATATGACAATTAGTTCTTAAAGTTTTTTCTTTCTATCATTTCTAACGAAAAATGTTAGTTTGTGTAATTACCTTAAGTCTACAAGCCTGATCTGATCGCCTAATAAATCAACAACAAATTCTTGAGATGTACAAATTAAAGATATTTAATACCTGAAGTTTTTCCTTAAAAAAATACCGAACCACCCGTTCACTTCCAACTCATCGGACACCGTGGACATGCGTCCATGATTTTTTTGGATAGGACCCTACTTACATAAATAAAGACCCTAATTATCTTTGATCAACTTTGTTCTGAACCATCCGCGTTGCAAGCTTCTTGTTCACCCATTATACACCCAATCCACCTAACCTCTCCTCCACTCAAATCCACCATCATACCCTACCAAAACATAGTCATGAACTTAGGCCCAATTCCAAGCCCAACACCGGCCCAACCTCCACTTGTCAAAATTCCACTTACCTGCATGTCATTTTCTACCTTATAGTAACACACATGACATCCAGAGTCCACAAGTTCTCCACTCAACTTTGCTCTGGTCCTCTTTCTTTCTTTCAAAGACCGGTAGCTTGCACCTCTCAACTATGTTGGTTTCTTCGATTTATACGCCTCTTGAACTCTCTTCTTTTTTATTGCGAGCTCTGCACTTCTTCATTCATATTGCTCTGCTGCTCCTTAGCTTTGTTGCTTGTCTTCCTCGAATCTGGTGAGTCGTCATCATCGCTTTTCTCTCTTGATTTTAATAATGGGTACAATCTGATTTTTCAATTTGAGCTTTACATTTTCGTGATTTGTGGTTTTGATGCGTGTTTTAGAGTAAGTTCCTATAACACCTTTTTGCAGGAAATGTGGGGTGAGAATGATGGGGTTCAATTTTAGGACAGAAATAGTCAAAAAGGCCAATACTACCTTAAATTTTGGAAAGGGAAAACAACAAAATTTAAAAAAAAAACAAAAAATCTCCATATTCTATGAAAAATTCTCAATTATTATTATTATTATTATTATTATTATAGGTCACCTGAGACTTTGTTAGTATTTTTGGATAAGTTTGATAGAGATATAATTTTAATTATCAAATTGCCCTCATCAAGTGGCCTAGAGAGCCAGACAAGTACAAGAGTATTTTAGAATTTTCAATTGATAAACTAACTATACAAGGGTATTTTAGACTTTTCAATCAAACATGGGAGTACTTGACAGTTAGTGTTTGTCTCGGACTCGGAGTAGATAAACTCAGGTGGGTAGATGAATTTAGCTCCTTAATTTACCAATACTTACAGTCATAGATATGAAACTTTTTGCTTATGTAACTGGTCAGGCACTTGAGCTTGAGTATATGCAAAGTTGTAAAAAATGTTAGGCGTTAGTTGAACGGAAAAGGGTCTTAAGCTTTAAGCGGGGATTAATAAGATTATTATTTTTATTATATATTATAAAATTTTATATTAAACTATATATAAGTATTAATAATATCAAATATTAAATATATTAAAAAATATAAATATTCTATAAAACTAAAAGTATCATACAATTTTTAAAAAAATATCAATAAGTATGACTCTATCTACTCAATTAGTACAGAATTATACACTTTCTATGTTTTGAAAATGCTAAAAAAAAAATAATAGCGTGAATCAAACTCGGGATATAGCACTTGAAAAAAGTGTGCTCTACCAACTCAACTAGCATAATTTTATGTTCTCACTTAGTTTGTAGAAGATTAGAAACTGTTTTTTTTAGATATGAATCTGACCCGACGCCTGATCGACCCGCTCAATTAATCGCCCAGGCGGTCATTAATCGGTCGAATATGGGATTAATCGGCTATATTCCACCCAAACGGCCTAGAACGTTTTAGGAGGATAAATCGGATCGACAAAACCTATTTCAACACTTAAGCGGAGCCTACGTGCCTCCAGACGGAGATTTTTACAACATTGAGTATATGAAACCAGGGTTCAAGTCCCAACAATGAAACTTTTTCTCTCTTGTTTTGGTTATCGTTGTTGTTGAGACTTGAACTCTGGTCCGAAAGACCTGATTAGTTGGACAAGCTAGCTTGGTTAATTATTCGCAATTTGTCCCCTTTGCATATTGTGACACTCAGCTGTCTATATTTCCACTGCAGAGAACATGACAAACCAAGGGATGATTGCAGAAAGAGTGGACATAATCAGTTCTTTACCCGATGGAGTTCTTCAACACATCTTATCTTTCCTCCCCACAAAATCTGCGGTTAGTACCTGCGTTTTGTCAACCAGGTGGAGGTACCTCTTTCCTTTCTCAAACAACCTCGACTTGGATGATTCATTAGTTTTTAATCCTCAAAGCAATGGACATAGCTCAGATGGTCGAACCTGTCATTTCTTGAATTTCGTGGACCGGTGTATCATGCTCATGAACATGACACCTATATATAAACTCCGCTTGAGATGTCACCAACCCGTTGACAATTTTCGTTTTAATTCATGGATTTGTGATGCATCGCTGCGTTATGTTGAAGAGCTTGATGTGTATGTTTGTTCGGGAGAGCTTATGATGGTACCTCTCTGTGTCTTCACTTATAGTACAATGGTAGTCTTGAAACTTGGTACTGGCTTCTTTTTAAATGTTCCTCCTTCGGTTTGTTTGCCATGCCTCAAAACCCTCCATCTCGATTCCATTGTGTTCCCCGATGATTCCTCAATCCGGAGGCTCTTCTGTAGCTGCCCCGTGCTCGAAGATCTTGTGATTATAGGATGTTCCATGAGGAATGTACATGTGTTTAATTTGTCTTCTCATTCCCTCAAGAGATTCACTATGCACAAAAGTGACCCTGAGTTCTGCCATTACCATTTAGTACTCGATGCACCGAACCTTGTGTACCTGCAATACACTGAATGTGGGGGAGATAGCTATTCTTTGGAGAACCTGCATTATCTTTGTGAAGCTAATGTTTCCATTTTTGGAGCGTATGATAATCAAATAGAACTGCTTCCTGGGTTTTTCCAAGGAATCACAGACGTCCAGTCGTTACATTTATCTAGCCCTATTGGAATGGTTAGTATGAACATTGTTGTTTGTGCTTGGAAAATAGGGATGATTGCAAAAAATTAGCTAGAGGTATCCACTTTTTTTTTTAAGTTGTATCCCTCTTCTTTGATAGTTGCAAAAAAGAGCCATGAATTGTCTTTTTGCTGTATTTTGGGTATTTTTATTCAAAATGACGATTCTACCCTTTAAAAAAATTATAAGTAAAAAAATCCAGAATTTTCTTTCTCTTTGCACGTCCAAAGAAGAAGAAGGGTAAAATATGTAAAAAATTATGGATTTTTTTACATATTAGTTTTGAAATATAAAATTTCACACAAAGTGCATCCAAAGACAAACTTATTGCACGTTTTTGCAATTATCAAAGCACAGAGCTACAACTTGCAAAAAGTGAAAACCACATGTACTTTTTGCTCAATTATCCCTAGAAAATATTTGTGTCGTGTGAACTAATAGGAATTTATTTCTATGTGAAGTATCCTCAAACAACATGGTTTGGACAGTTTGAATTGCCTCGATTTGAGAACTTGACCCGTTTAAAGCTAGTTTATAACGAAGATCTTGGCCGGTCCTTGCTACTATATTTTGTCCATGCTTGTCCGAATCTTGAAGAACTCGCCTTTGAGGTATGACTTGTGATACATTTGGCAATTTGGAGGTATATTTGGCCACACATGTAATTTCCATCTTTTTATTGTGACTGTCACTAGGGAATTATTTTTTCGGATTCATGTCGATATATTGTTGAGTGGTACCAAGTTTATCGCGATGTCCCGTCTTGTATGTCATCACATCTTAAGGTGGTCGAGTTCAAGTCAACTGAGAATGCAGGAAAGCTGCCCGAGCTGTGGTACGTCGAGCATTTTCTAAAGAATGCATTGGTGCTGGAGACGATGAGGATACATTTCGGGTCTGATAAACGTTACCATGGAAAGATCCTTGAGAAATTGTTAATGCTGCCGAGGTTATCAGAGACATGTGAGTTTGAATTGGTATGAGATTGCAGTTCTACTGATACCAGCATTTAGTTGAGGCCAAGGGTTTGAATTTATTGATAGTGTAGTTGTTTATAATTCAATGTGTGCTTGTCTTTTTTTTATTTTTTATTTTGAGGACTTAATGCTCTTTATTGTGTATTGGATTGTGTATATAGTTATTGCATTTTGGTTGAATGGTGATTCATAACTATATAAGAGTTTTTGAGAACTTGATGCTCTTTATTGTGTATAGGAGGTGCAATTTTATTATTTGAAATCGATTATATTATCATGCATCAGAGAACAGGTTTTTCGACCATCAGAAGGCCAATATTAGCGAACAATGATTCACTGATCCTTTTACTATCAGAACCGTCACAGACGGTATGACGATGCCTCTTGGGAAATGAGAGAATACGGTGAAGAGGAGCGGAAAAGAGAGAAGACGGTAGAGCTCCAACAGGCGATGGGACTTCATCAATTCGCGCTTCGGGCCGGGCGCGACCTCTACCTTCAAACCCTCCTCGCTGTAGTGGTAGAGGGGCATAAATCGAATCAACAGAGAGCTGATCAATTTCCGTCCTCCTGATCTCCGTGTGTACAAAAGGACACGGGGATTTTGGGGTGGACCACCCAGGGTGGGTTATTGAGGGCGACATGCTAGGTTCTCAACTGGAAAGACGGGGACCCATATATGTATTAGGTCCATTGTAACACCGGCTCCCCCATATTGAGATAACCTAGCCTTAGGTTTTGGGTCCAATGTCAACGACCTCGGTCCATCTCAGGCACCAGAGCAAGGTTGTGTGGGTCTTGAGCGGCGGGCCAGGATTCAGCTGGGGGGCACGTAGCTTGGAGCATACGGCACCCAGAGCCGTCGCACCCTGGACCGCCGCACTCGACCTTCACGTCGGAAAGCTCTAAAAAGAGAAGAGGGAGACGACCCTCACTCAGCAGAGGACCCCCGCGTCGCCATGGACGCCGGAACAAAAGACCCTGGAGGAGGAGGCCCGCGCATCGGTTCATCCCGACGTAGGTTTCTGAGCGGATGAGAAGGGGGAGATCCTCGCGGACCAGAGCGCCCAACCGACATCGCCGGGGAGAAAATTCAGGGTCCCATAGCGATCGGACTGGGAGTCGGCGAGACCGTAGAAGGGACGGTGGGGGAGAGGGAAGACAAAGTTTGTGGTATGGGCAACCAATCCCATCGGTATATATGCCCCACATCAGATGTGGTCTGCGAGGGTTGCGACCGGATGGGACAAAGGAACACGGGGACTACAATACCGACAACATCAGGCGAATCTGCAGGCGACGCAGCAACGGTGATGGCAGGGAAAAGCTCCATAGCAGCTAGACGAGGGCTAAGGCTAGAATCTCAAAGAGCGAGAGAGAAAAACCTTTTTGGAGAAGCTTTTGTCCGTTATTTGACATAGGACTGTATGCATAGTTATTGCACTTTGGTTAAATGGTGGTTCGTAATTATATAATCGAAAAATGCAAAAACGGTTGCATATTTAGCAACTGTAATTCTCATATTTTTGCACGTCCGAACTCGTAACTATCAATTTTTTTTTAAAACGGAAGGACATACGTTTTTATTCAATATAATTTATATAACATATAATAGATTGCTCCGAATTAAGGACTATAGGTTCCAGATTATAGTTTGGGACTCTCGTCTATGACTCGGGGCTCTTGACTTGTAAAAAGAAGCTATTTTGCCTTATAGAAACGAAGTAAACATAGAAACACAATAACGAACACTAAAACTAAAGAGTAATCGATGCGGACAATATTGGTAAAGGAGAAAAGCGAGACATGCATTCGTTTTAAAAGGTTTAAGCAGAACATCAGGAAGAACACGAGTTTATCAATAAAAAACCTTTCACACTGATTGAAGAGGAGAGTTTACCTCAATAGAGTTCAATATATTCTGCGGAGAGAATGGAATCACAAGACAGCTAACATTACTATGCACACCGAAGCAGAACAACATTGTAGAAAGAAGGAATTGAACGTTGTTTGAGATGACTTGAAATATCCTTAAGGCAGTGGATGTTCCTGGAGTTGAACAGAATACAGACACACTTACCAAACTTTTAGCTCATATCAAGTTCAAGGAGATGAGAAGTTTGATAGGAGTTCAAGCGATCGAGATTTTCAGAGTTCAAGTTGGAATTGCGGGGGAGAATGTTGGATAATTCCAAAGCTTATAGCAAAAGTTGTCTCTAGGATAAGTTATTCCTAAAGAGATAGAGACAAGATGTACAACTAAGGAGATACAGATAAGTTGTTCCTAAAAAGATAGACATAATGTTACAGCTAGGAGATAAAGATAAGTTTTAAAACTAAGAGATAAAGATAAGAGTTGTAATCTTAGTAGGTTAAGAAGTCAAGCTGAACCTAGACAAATAGGTTAGCTCTATGCAGAGAGTAAGACCACGAGACTATGTAGAGAGTAACACCATAAGTACTACGAGATCTTGATTGTGATTTAGTTTTGAGTGAGTTTCTAAATCAATAAGAAAGGTCTTTCTTTTACTTTCGAGTTCTTAAAGGCTTTTACCGATTTGAGTGCATGTAGAAATCGGAGGTGGTAAAATGACAACGATCAAGAAGGCTAGACAGGTGACGCCACGGTAGGGATTGTTGGCGGCTGGTGGCTCTAGTCCAGCCTAGAAATGGACCCCAGTAAGCATTCCTCAACCTCGGTAGGTGATTCACATTATGAGAGGTACTCTAGTCACTCCCATAACAGCGGCAGACCAGGGTGCTTCACCACACGAAGCCAACCGATCATGTACTGCTAGTATAAGATTTTGGGCGATGATAGGGATGGGATGAGTTGGGGTGATTCCGCGTGGATTCGGATACGACTCTAACACCTTTTACCACTTCAACACCAAATTTGGTTCTTGTGTCGGAATCCGCGGTACAATCGATTTTGATCATTTCATATGAGTACGTACTTGATCAGTGTTTCGATTGTAATTGTATGGGCTATATGAATACATTATGTTCGGTAAGAATCGACGAGCGAGTATTCTCGATGAGGACCATTGAGGTGCCTCTAGGTAGTCGGATAACGCATCGACATAGAAGAGAGTGACCGAGGCCGAACTAAGGTATGCACGTTGGACCCACCCATACCCAATACGAACCTATTTAGGACCACATGCACAATGAATATGAGGTCTCGGTGCCCCCCAATTCTATAGACACCCGGTAGTGATTTTGGAAAGGACACATCCCGGTTAGAACGAGGATGCCGCCTCCATCGCAGCATCATATAAGGGGGCACATTCTGTCACATGGGGGGTTAAAGAAACAAAGCATACAAGAAGTGTAGGTCACAATGCTCTCGGTCTTGGGAAGATACCAGTTGTTGATTTTCTAGGGTCCGAGTTAGTGGGCTCCATGAAATCTGATGGAGTATTGGATATACGAACAAGGGGTGAAGTACCCTCACCTCACTTAATGAGCAATTGGAGGTCGGTAAGGGGTTAGCGGATACTGCCTCTTCATCGACCTTTGGGTGGCATCAGATCTAACAAGCACATGCGCAACATTTTACTACATGATCGAGAGTCAGCACTTTTATGATTCAAGAGTGCCTAGACAGGTATCAGAATCACTAGACGATTAAAAACAACTCTTCTTTCTTCCTAAGAGTTCTAGAGTGCTATACGATAGTTTCCACCCGGTGGTAAATGAAAACAGTTCCAATCCCAGTTCAAAGGAACTACAGTTTAGTCCTCGAACAACAAACTACGAGACTTTCAGGCTATGCATGGGTGGTCAGGGTTGTCAATCTTTTCTACAACTCATCATCCCACAATAACTACTCCGGGGAGTTAAAAAACCACCCGCAATTTACTATCAATGTGTTAGTCTTTTCCATAGACGGAGCCTCGACTATGATCATTTTAAGAGTCGCACTTTGCGTCTACAAGTTTTTACGTTCTAAGTGACCTAACTGTCCGACTAGAGAATCAAATGACCAGATTATCTAGGCAGGTCCTCCCATATAACCAAACCGTTTTATAGAATTTGACTTCTAATAAAGCTTTGATTTTTAAAATTGAAAAATAAGCAATCGAGGTATTGATCACCAAACCACTATCATCACACATAAAAAAAAATCAAATCTAATACATACATATGAAAAAATATATATATTCATAAAGTCATTAATAAGAGATACAAAAATGAGATGAAAAAGAGAAGATAAGAGTAGGTACTTTACGGAATGGTAGAGGAATCCCTTCTAAAACACCAAGATCCACCTTCTTTCTCTTCCTTTAGTATCTTGCACACCAAGTTAAGCTTCCTCTTCCCCTCCTTTCTTTGATTATTAGATGAAGCTCCCCATGATGTGAGGCTCCTCCTCTCTCCTTTGCAAGACCCTCAATGCTTTCTCTTTTAAAGACTCTGGTGTGGAACTCCTCTTTTCATAATCAGGAGTGGTTATTTATAGAATTTGGAAATAAGCATGCTCCACGGCATGGATGAGGGTGAAGGCGAAGACACACCGACGAGTAATTTCGAGCCATCTACCGTCTCGGGCAAGCGCACTCGTGAAGATACGCCTGAGGAGGATAACGAGCGCACCACGGGGATGTCCGACTGCTCACCGGTGTACAAGCGGCCTATAGGTCAGAAGGCGGAAAAAGATGCGATGCTCAAAGGTAAAGGCCCTGTAGCAACCAAGAAGGAGCTTGTTGAGCGTGTTGAAGCGACCCATTTAGCTGCGAAGGAAGCAAACCAATCGAAGCTGAAACTCCTGGCCTTCGATCGATAGGTGCAAGAGGACGCCAAGGACAAGTCGGCCATGACCCCCCGGAACATAAGGCCCACTTTGCGACCCTTGCGACGTTGCACCATATGATGTAGTAGTGCGTCCTCCTGAATTATCTGCTTGTTTCCCTAATGTTTTTTTTTTCATTAATGAATTGTATCCCTTCTTATGCTTTGGTCTGCATGAAATTATTGCAATGAACATGCAAATTGTTCAAAATGACCTTTGGTGGCCGACCGTTTTGTGCTTATAAATGCCACCTCTTCCTTCAATTAATTTTACACCTCTTCACTCCGATGCCTCTCTTCCTCCACGATCTCTTTTCCTTCAAACCCCTTGCTATCCTCCTTTCCTTTTTCGAAAGGCAAATAGCCGGCAATGCAGTAGCCAACCCGTGGCGCCATGAGGAGGAGATGGTTTTGGTGTTATGTTGGCTACACGATGCCCGTCCGGGACCAAATAATAGGTATTGGCGGGAAGTGTTTGCCAATTATGTCGTAAATACACCGACCGACGCCCCGCGGCGCACATAGAGTCAGTGTAGGGACCATTGGCAGAGGCTCTCCCTGAAGATGCACCATTTCAATTTATATACCGTGAAGCACTGCTTGCTCGCCTTCCGGGAAAAACCAAAGCTTTTCTTCGAACTGCAGCGACGGACCGGTATCATGCCCAACATGGCCACCACTTCACAAAGTTCTCGCTTTGGGAGATCGTTAAAGACCACCCGAAGTTCCTCCAGTACGTTCACGAACTGTAAATCGTGAACATGTTAAGTTTTCTTTCTCGCTTCGATGATAATAACGTGTACTTTCCCGTTCACGAGCTTGTTTGTGTTATTTTCTTCTTGTTTTCAATAAAAAATGTTTTTAATTATTATTTTAATTTCACTGCTGGCGACTCGCCGCCGATAAAAAATCTCCCACTACAGACTGTTGGCGTTTCCCCTAGACGATGGGCTGGGGTTATGTCGTCTTCGGTCATTTATCTTTTCCTAAAACTACCGTATATCTTTCAAAATAAATTTTAAAAATAAACTAATTAAATTAATTAGTATATTACAGATTTAGAGTGCTTTAGGTCTACAGAGTTCACCTAATTAGTTTCACTTTATCTCTCGGCAGCTGAAACTCAATCCATGGATTTTGCATGACCTTGATCCATCGTCCATCGCCGTTCTATTTCCTCTTCAACAACCGAATAATTTGACCTCTTCTAAGGTAAAAACAAAACTTTCTTTTTCATGGTGGCAATGTCCTCAATTTTTCTTACGTGTTTTGATTCGCTAGTAAACTTTTCTTATTAACTTTTCAAATTAGTTCTAAGGTGCAATATTGTTCTTGGTACTTTGGACAAATTAGTCTTAACTTCGAATGAGGAAGTTTAAGTTCCGGATTAATCTATGACTAATTCAGGTTGGTATTGAGTTAAGATTTTTCGTATTATTACTGTCAAAGAAAACAAACTAAGCCTAAATCTATTAGGCTTAATACTTTTTATGTTTTGTACAATAATTTGATGTATGAAGAAAAAACTTCAGGTACTAACTATCCCCGACTTATACATCTCAAGAACTTGCTGTTGACTTATTTGTCGATCAGATCATTACCTTTAGACTTATGGTAATTACACAAACTAGCATTTTCCGTTAGAGATGATGGAGAAAGTTAGGAAAAACTCCAATAACTAATTGCAACCTGACTATTGAACTCAAAAACTAACCGTAGACTTGTTAGTTTTTTGAGTTTTTCCTAACGTTTTTTGTCATCTCTAACGAAAAATGTTAGTTTGTAACGGAAAATGTTAGTTTGTGTAATTACCATAAGTCAAGGGTACTGATTTGATCGACAAATAAGTCAGCAGCAAGTTCTTGAGCGGTACAACTCGACGATAGTTAGTTCTTAGTTTTATCCCTATTATGAACCCGATATTATTTTACTTTTTTTAACCCGGATGAGGATCTTGTTAGAGAGAATTTGATTAACGAGAGAACTCTCAAAACTTGTTTCGGATTCGTGAGAGAGAACCCAAGATCTCTTGATAAATCTTTCTATCTTGTTTGATAACTTTCTTCATATTTTATTCTGAATCACATATAGCCCTCTTACCCCAAATCCAAAGCTAGATAAACCCTAATGGATTCATAAGCCTAACTTAACGACCAAGTAAAGCCCATTGAATATATTCTAAACATAACCATAACACAACAATTGGAATTATTAACTAATGCAGTAAAATAATTGTACGGCATAACTTCAAGGGGTAAAACCAAGAACTAATTATTGTCGAGTTTTACTGCTCAAGAACTTGCTGCTGGCTTTTTTGTCGATCAGAAACTCACGGTTGATTTAGGTATTTACTAAAATGTAACTTTTTCCGTTACAAACTAACATTTTTCGTTAGAGATGACGGAAAACGTTAGGAAAAGCTGCAAAAACTAACAAGTATACGGTTAGTTTTTGAGTTCAATAGTCATATTACAGTTAGTTCATGGAGTTTCCCTAACTTTCTCCGTCATCTCTAACGGAAAATGTTAGTTTGTGCAATTACCTTAAGTCAGGAGTGCGTTTCTGATCGACAAATAAGTTAGCAGCAAGTTCTTAAGATGTACAAGTCGGGATAGTTAGTACCTGAAGTTTTTTCTAACTTCAATAACATGCCTTTGATTTTCAAATACACACTGAATAAGTGATGTCTTAGTAGGAACACATCGCCACCTTTTGTTGTCATAAAACTCACGGATTCTGTTAACTAATCCTATCTTGTGTATCTCATTGCAGAGGACATGGCACAAGCGAATATTGAGGGAAGTGTGGACAGGATCAATTCGTTACCCGATTCAGTTCTTGGTCACATCTTATCATTTCTTCCCACAAAAGTTGCATTTAGTAGCTGCATTTTCTTAAACAAGTCCAGGTGGAGGGACATCTTTCCTTTTTCCAGCAATCTTGACTTCGATGAGTCATTAGTTGATAACCCTCCAAAGGATTCCCCGTATGACAGAACCAATCGTTTTATGGATTTTGTTGATCGCTGCTTTATGCTCATGAATGGGGCGCATATAGACAAGTTCCGTTTGAAATGTAGCTATTTTATTGGCACTTCACGCATCCATTCATGGATCTGTGCTGCACTTCGTAGCAATGTTCGAGAGCTTGATCTACGTATCGGTAAGGGAATACTTGCATACGAATTTCCACGTGTCTTCACCTCCAATACATTAGTAGTCTTGAAGCTGGGTGTTGGCTTCTCTCTGAATGTTACTGCTTCTTTTCATTTTCCATGCCTCAAAATCCTCCATCTTGAATCAATTAGATTAACGCATAACGACACCCTAATTCAGAGGCTCGTCTCTAGCTGTCCCGTCCTTGAAGATTTGTTAGTGGTAGGGTGTCATATGAAGGATGTACCTGTACTGCATTTGCCGTCTCCTTCCCTCAAGAGATTGACCCTAGACAAATTTTGTGCTAACGACCCTTACATATTAGTACTTGATACACCAAGCCTTGTATACTTGGAATTCTCTTTTTGCATGAGAGACGTGCATATCTTAGCGAACAACCTAGGTTCTCTTCGTGAGGCTCATATTAACATTTCAATCTGGTTCAAGGGTCGAATAGACCATCATGAACTTCTTGGAGGGCTCGTCAATGTTCAGTCACTGTACTTGTATGGTCAAGTAGAAAGGGTTAGTTTCGATAATCTTTTCTGCGCTTTTATCTATATATGTTCCACAAACTAATAATCCTTTCGTTATGATTTGCGGTTCCTACTAAAAACATTGGATGTATCAGAAGAACTGCCTCTACTTAAGAACGTTACTCGCTTGGTGCTTGATAGACCATTTATGGAAATGTCTGTGGTGATAAAGTTGCTCCAGTATTGTCCAAATCTTGAAGAATTTGTCTTGGGGGTAAGACTTGTGATAAATGCACCCACAAAAGCGTGGACAAAACTTCAGGGTAGCCACACAGCGTGGACAAAACTTTGTGCATCAACTCCTTTGTAGACGAAACTTTAGGGTAGTTTTGGACAATTATCCCAAGATAGAATCCTAACCTTTTTACTATGATTTTATCAGGGAAACATAGAGGGTGGATATGATGTGCCTTGTTATGTGCCATCTCGTCTCAAGTCCGTCGAATGTTGTTTACATGTCCGGCAAGCCAGCGAGCACATGAAGATAGAGTCACTTGAGTATTTTTTGAAGAACGCTGGCACGCTGGAGAAGATGCGGATAGACATTATTCCGTGGTATAGTTTTCATACCCACCCTGAGGTTATTGAAAAATTGAAAACGACAATGGCAACAATGAATGAACTTGCGAAGGCTCCTAGTCGGTCTAAAACATGTGAAATAAACGTCTTCTTCAACGGGGTGAGTAATATTCACGGAGTAGAGGACTAAGTTGTTTTTTTAGTAAGTTTTGTAATTTCAACTCAATTAGTAATATTCTCCTAGCCGGTCTAAAACATGTGGAACAAACGTCTTCTTCCATAGAAACAATATCTCTATGTTTTGTATCGGCGAATGATACGAGGAGTAAGAGAAGTCTCTTAGTTCCAAAAGTGTTCGGTTGGGTTAGGTCACCCTTGGAAATGTAGAAGGGGACTCGCCAAGTAAACTCGATCAAAAGGAGTGTGCCTTGAAAGCAAAGGCTTGTTGGGTAACAGACAGATGGGTGAATGTCTTTTTAGGGTTAATTTCGTTTACCTATACTATTTTATACACGTACTACACAAGTTAACACTAACTACTATAACCTTTACATTTGAAATGTATGTTATGGTATACATCTGTAATTTTAACAAATAGTTTTTTTCAGCGAAATGTGTAATATTATACTTTTAGAATTGATTACATTGTTGTATATCGAGGAACATGGTTTTCGATTACGGAAGATTAGTATGAATGAACAATAGTTCGCTGAGCCTTTTCATATCAGAACCGTCACAGAAGGTATTTTGATGCCCCACAGGCAAAGAAAGAAGATGTTGGGAACGGGGTAGTGGAACTCAGAGAGCTCAATAGTGGTGATGGTTGGAGGCCAAACATCGTCTAGGGACCCCTCCCAGGGCCAGTCCTTGATGCTCCCATCCCTAGAGAAATCCTCGATTCTCTGTTCGACAGACATTGATCCTGCAAAGACAAACTCAAGTAAAAAAAATAAAAAAGACACTTTCGATTAGTCAGATCCATAATCGTGAAAGGAGTCGAAGTGGTTGCGGCGGTGGAGGCCAGAGAGAAGGACGCGCCGACTGCGGCTGCAGATTAGGCGGCGACGACTTCAGGGGTGACTCTAGAGATGGCGACGGCATCAGAAGCGGCGACGACAGCTGGACGGCGGCGGATTCAAGGATGGCGGCGGCAGCATCCGAGACGACGGCTGCAGAGACAGAAACCCCCGGAACGACGGATTCAGGGGTGCTTCAGGGGCTGCGGCACTTAGGTAATTCGGGTACGTTGTATACAAATTTTTTTGAGGTATGTATCCGTTAAATATGGATAGGTAAATATAGTTAAGCTTTAAAATAATTATTATATTAGAGAGTTAATAATTTAGGGTGTTTTAGGTCTACAGAATTCTCCTTATTAGTTCACTTTTTTCTCTCGGCTACTCAGACTCAATCCATGGATTTTCCATAGTCCACCGCCGCTCTATTTCCTCTTCAACAACCGAATAATTTCGTCTCTTCTAAGGTAAAAAGAAACTTTCTTTTTCATTGTCATTATTATCCTCAATTTCAAATTACAATCTTACGGGTATTGTTTTCACTCTTGAAACTTTTCTTATTCAGTTCTCAAATTAGCCTCCATACGTGTTTTGATTTGTAGAGGAATTTGATGTATGATGTTTTTTATAATTTAGAAAATTACTATCTTAATTAGGTTTGCTAACCATATGATTGCAACATGTATTTAGTTCATTACATGACCATAGGTACAGTTGTTGCCATGTCCTGAAGTTTGGATGTGTTTGGGTTCCAATATTATAGATTTTCACTTAGTATATTTGAAGAATACAAACTTTACTGAAATCGTTCTTGGAGTTGAATCGAGGAGGCAATATTGTTCTTGGTACTTTGGACAAATTAGTCCTAACTTCGAATGAGGAAGTTCAAGTTCGGGATTAATCGATGATTAACTCAGGTTGATATTAAGTTAAGATTTTTCGTTTTATTACTGATAAAGAAAAGAAACTAAGCATAAATCTATTAGGCTGAATACTTTTTTTTTTGAGCAAATACGAGATATAGTATTTTAAATTATTATTTTAATTTCACCGCTGGACAAATTTTATGCTAACGACCCTTACATATTAGTACTTGATACACCAAGCCTTGTATACTTGGAATTCTCTTTTTGCATGAGAGACGTGCATATCTTAGGGAACAACCTAGGTTCTCTTCGTGAGGCTCATATTAACATTTCAATCTGGTTCAAGGGTCGAATAGACCATCATGAACTTCTTGGAGGGCTTGTCAATGTTCAGTCACTGTACTTGTATGGTCAAGTAGTAAAGGTTAGTTTCGATAATCTTATCTGCGATTTTGACTATATATATATACATGTTTCACAAGTTAATAATCAGTTCTTTCTGATTCGCAGTTTCTTCAAAAAACATTGGATGTATCAGAAGAACTGCCTCTACTTAAGAACTTGACTCGTTTGGTGCTTACTGGTAGACCGTTTATGGAAATGTCTGTGGTGATAAAGTTGCTCCAGTATTGTCCAAATCTTGAAGAATTTGTCTTGCGGGTAAGACTTGTGATAAATCTATAGAATTTTGGACATAATTGGTGTTGCATAGATAGAAGGCATAATTGTCCAAAACTACCCTAAAGTTTCGTCCACAAACGAGTTGATGCACAAAGTTTCGTCCACGCTGTATGGCTACCCTGAAGTTTTGTCCACGACTTTTTTAATTTTGACGTAATAGGGATGTTCAGAATGATGGCCTGGGGCCTCTGTGCAGTGCTTCCCGGATTGAGTAGAAGCGTGGAGAAAAATTCAATGCACCCACAAAAGCGTGGGCAAAACTTCAATGCACCCACAAAAGCGTGGACAAAACTTCAGTGTAGCCACTCAGCGTAGACAAAACTTTGTGCATCAACTCATTTGTAGACGAAACTTAAGAGTAGTTTTGGACAATTATCCCAAGATAGAATCCTAACCTTTTTACTATGATTTTATCAGGGAAACATAGAGGGTGGATATGATGTGCCTTGTTGTGTGCCATCTCGTCTCAAGTCCATCGAATGTGAGCTGTTATATGTCCGGCAAGCCAGCGAGATCAGGAATATACAGTCCCATGAGTATTTTTTGAAGAATGCTGACATGCTGGAGAAGATGCGTATAGACATTCCGGGGTATTGTTTTGATACCAACCATGAGGTTATTGAAAACGACAATGGCAACAATGAATGAACTTGCGAAGGCTCCAAGTCGGTCTAAAACATGTGAAATAAACGTCTTCTTCAACGGGGTGAGTAATTTTCACGGAGTAGAGGACTGAGTTGGTTTTTTTGGTAAGTTTTGTAATTCCAAAAGTGTTCGGTTGGGCCAGGTCACCCTTGAAAATGTAGAAGGGGACTCGCCAAGTGAACTCGATCAGAAGGAGAGTGCCTTGAAAGCAAAGGCTTGTACGGGTAAAAGACAGATGGGTGAATGTCTTTTTAGGGTATATACACGTATTACAAAAGTTAACACTAAAATTTAGAAATTACACGCACCTACCATGACCTTTACATTTGAAATGTATGTTATGGTATACATCTGTAATTTTTTTTTGATCCGCAAAAAAAAAAACGATTTTATTGAAATGTGAAGAGTTGATACAAAAAGAGAGATTGTGAAACAGCCACTGCCGGCTAACAGAAACAAGAGCCAGGGGACTCCTTCCAAATGGGCAGATCGATGTTGCTAGGAGAAGAGGATTTGGCACTGAGGAGGGAGATACAGTAGAGCTTAATTCGAAGCACTACCAGCTCCGGCGGTTCCAAGGTGGACGAGGAGATGGCTGCGTTACGGGATAACCAAATAAACCAGAAGCAAATAAACTGAAGCTTCTTCCAAAAGACACTTGCTAAACCACGGGGGGGCGAAACCTTGCCAATGGGAGATGAGATCAACCGGAGAGGAAGGGAGGCAGCCCGAGATGTTCCACCAATTGAGGAGAGCATACCAGATTGCCGCAGACCTGGGGCATAAGAGCAGAAGATGAGCTGCATCTTCGAACTGGAATCTGCAAAAGGCACACCAAGATTCCGAGAGGGCAATGGGAAGGCCACGGGCTTCAAGGAACGACTTGGTGGGGATTGCGTTTAGAGCCACTAGCCACCCAAAAAGGGCTATCTTTGGAGGAAATTTGGATCTCCAAAGGATCGAGCACCAGATAGGTTTGGACCCGTTAAGACCTTTCTGAATCTCAGCATACACAAGCTTGACAGAAAACCCCTTGGAATTGTGAACCCAACGGACAGAATCTGGAGAAGACGACGGGGTGAACAGAGCTAGATGACGCTGGAGAAGATTGGCTAAATCTGATTCAAAGACGAACAAATCGCGTCTGAAAATGGGGGACCAGCAACCCTCAGTCCAATAATCACAAACTCGAGCCTTCTTATCAGATGCAAGAGAGAAGAGCCTGGGGTAAAGAGAGGCAAGGGGCTCCGAGCCTGTCCAACAATCGCGCCAAAAGGAGATTTTGGAGCCAGAACCGAGATCCCACCTGATGCCATTGGGACCAAAGAGGCCGGCAATCCTAGCGTCCTTAAAAAGGCATAAGATGTTCGCGATATTGGCGGAGCATCGAGGGACCGAGAGGGACGACATATCCCAAGCATTATCCGGCCAATTGTAGATTGCACATAGGACCCTTTTCCAGAGAGTGTTCTCTGCAAATCTCTATAGCCACTTGGATAAAAGAGATAAATTGAAATCGTCAAGATTACGAATTGCAATACCTCCGTGGGATTTCGATTTCTGAATCTGATTCCATTTAACCTTGGCAAAGGTTTTGTGATCGGGTTTGGTTCCCCACAAGAAGGAGTGTTCGATGGCTTCCAGCTTCTTAGTGATTTTCGAGGGAGCTTTTAGCAGGGACATGTGAAAGACTGGAATGGAGCTCAGGTTGGAACGGATTAACGTATCCCTTCCTCCAATAGAAAGATGTTTGGCCTGCCAAAATTCGGTTGCTTTCTGGAATTTTGCCACCACCGAGACCCAAGTCGAGGCCAGCCTAGCATTGGCCCCCAGGGCAACCCAAGGTATGCAAAGGGGAGGGGGCCAAAAGAGCAGCCAAAAGTGGCTGCCAAGGATTCAGCTTCGCCCGGAGCTCCGTTCAATAGAGTCAAATGGGATTTGGCAAAATTAATCTCTAACCCAAAGGCAAGATGAAAAGCTGCGAGTAAGGCTTTGATGTTAGAGTCAACCTGTTGATCTGCTTCAAGGAAGAGAAGGGTGGCATCTGCGTATTGGAGGTGGGTGATAGAATGATGGAAATTTGGGAGAGAAACTCCTTTGATGACACCTAAGGCTTCACTCTCTTCCAGCAAGAGATGGAGTCCTTCAACAGCCAGTAGGAAGAGGAATGGTGATATAGAACACCCTTGCCTTACGCCACAGGAGGAGGAGAAATCAGCCGACGGGGAGCCGTTTTTGAGGACCGAGGCATGAGCTCGAGGGCAGGAGCTCATCCACTTACGCCACCTAGCGCCGAAACCCATACGAGTGAGAACTCTTTGAAGATAGTACCAGTTCAGCCTATCAAAGGCTTTGGCAAAGTCAAGCTTTAACAGGATCAACTTGATTTTCCTAGATTTTGCGAACCAGATGGTTTCGCTGGCAATCAGAACAGAGTCAACTAACTGCCTCCCCTTGACGAAGGCCATCTGAAAATCACTGATCAAACCAGGCACTAGAGGCTTTAGCCTTGTGGCTAGCAATTTAGAGAGAATCTTGTAAGGAGCCGAGAGGATACTAATTGGGCGTTAGTGATTGAAATTGGCCGGAGATGGAATCTTGGGAAGCAGGGCAATGAAGGAGGAACTGAACCCCTTGCCTAACTTGCCGGAGCGATAGAATACCTCGAAGAAGTTCAGAACGTCCAGCCTGATGATGTGCCAGGCTTTTTGATAGAACTTGAGCGAGAATCCATCGGGACCCTGAGCCTTGTCCCCATTAAGATTGAAAATGCAGTCCAAAATCTCCTCTTCCAGAAAGGGAGCCTCAATAGACCTGGCGTCCGTAGCCGAGATGGATCTGAAAGAGAGCTGGGGGAGACTCAGGTGTTTGGAGAGCCTATCTGCGAACTGGTTGGCGAAGAAAGAAGCTGCCAAGGATTTAATCTGCTCTGGTTTGGAGATTACTTGCCCATTGTGTGAGATAGAGCTGATGTTGTTAACAAAACCTCTGCGGTTAGCGAACGCTTGGAAGTACTTGGAGTTCGAGTCGCCTGAAGATAACCAGAGGGCTTTCAATTTTTGGCGCCAGAGCTTAGTGTGCACCTTAATTAGGCTGATGAGTTTTGCTTGAAGATTGGAGCGGCTAACAATTTCAAGGGGAGAAAGCTGCCTGGAAGAAAGGACTGCATCAAGTTCAGCAATATCGGCCGCAGTCTCTTTGATGTTATAATCCACGTTCCCAAAAACCAGAAGGTTCCATTGAGACATGTCTCTCTTGAGCATCCTGAATTTGCTCCAAAGAATATGATGAGGATCGCCTTGAGCTTTATAAGATTTCCAGAACAGGCTAACAGTGGGTAGAAAATCCGGATGGTCGAGCCAGATATTAAGAAATCTGCTAGGCCTCGGACCCCAATCCTTGATCCCTTGCGAAAGTAGTATCGGTTTGTGATCAGAAAGCAGACGATCCAAGCATCTGATTGAGATAGAGGGGAACAGAGAGACGAACTCCTTAGACAAAATGAACCTGTCTAACCAACTTGCCTTTGAGTCATGACCGAACCAGGTGAAGTTGTGGCCGACGAGAGGTGGAACAATAGCCTGGATGCCCGAAACGAAACTACTGAAGGCTTCGATATCCAAAGGGCACGAGCTGCATTCCGACGAACGTTCTGAAGGGTGAAGAACAACATTGAAGTCACATGCAAGAAGAAAGTGGTTAGATAAACCAACGATCGCACCCTGGAGTTGAGACCACAACAATTTCTTGTCGGCCAGGTTGCAGGGGGCATAGACATTGAAGATAGACACTGGGACCCGATTCTCGCCAATTAGACCAGACAGAGCGATGTATCTAGGTTGTTCATCAGAGGAAAGGAGGGAGAAGAAAGTGGAGTCCCACAGACATAAAAGACCGCCGGAGGCACCATCTGCCGGAGAGAAAACAAATTCCCAACCCGCTTGGAAGCCGCAGGAGCGAAGGAACAGAGGAGGGATTTTTGAGAGTTTGGTTTCTTGGAGAAGGACAAGGTTGGGTTGGAGGATTTAATGATGAGCTTGAGGGCTTTCTGTTTCTGGTTCGCGTTTAAGCCCGTCGCGTTCCAGGATAGAATCAGCATGAGTTAAGAGGAGAGGTTGGGGTGGGTGAAGTGGTATGGGGAGGAGGTGGTGGTTTGGGTTGAAGGACTGATCGGAAGAGCTCAATGACTTAAGAATCCGGGTTTTTGGAGGAAAAACAAACCGTCTTACATAACTCCCAAACAGATGCTGCCTCTGCATCTTGAGATATAATAGCTTGCGGTTGAAGTTGAACAGTTGGTTGCTGGGGAAGGAGAGAGGTCATATTGGGGGAGGATTTAGCCCGTCTGATTTCTGACTTTTTATATCCAACTGCTTGGGTGGGCCTCGGCGTGCACAAATGGGCTTCAGAGTTGGCTTTTGAGAGCTGGGCTTAGGGCGCAACAAAGCACAACGGAAGTCGAGGGGGTGGGCCTTTGAGACTTCAGGACCCAGAACCGAATAGTCAACCAACGTGGCTGAGTGGGGAAGTGCGGGGCTCGAGACAGGCCTCGGACTCTGAAGAGGCACCTGTGACGTGGGCGCGAGAGGAGTCGATTCAGAACTCGAGGTAGCCACGTGTGAAGTGCGCACGAGAGAATCTCCGGTGATAGAGTTGAGATTGGCGGCATACTCGGAGGAACCGTCCGGCGAGGATTTGGGGGACTTCGGAGGGTCTTGAGAGGCGAGGGGCTCGTCTGCCCAAAGGTTGACTATCGGAACCTTAGAACTCTGGATCTTAGAGATTCTGATGGGGAAGGACTAATCCAGCACTTTCATAGAACGCGAGCAGGAGTGCAGGGAGGGAGATGGAGAGTGGACTAGCACAAAGGCTGTCTGCATGTGATCGCCCGATAGTGATAAAGGATGGATATGGACTACATCCCCAAATAAGCCGGCGAGAGACTTGATCGAAGATTCAGACCAAGCAGACAACGGAATACCTTCTACAGCCAGCCAATGATAGAAGCCCCCTGAATCGATGAAGCGGATGCTGTCGGGGACAATTGAGAACCATTTCTCCAGAAAGGGCACCGATTCATTGCCAAAACGCTCAAGGAAGGAACTTTCTGAAGCAGAGATGAGAAAAATTCGATTGCCCAAGTCAATCAGCGCTAGATCAAACACTTCTTCCATGGCCATATCAACTTTGATGGCCAATAAGTCTTCGTCCGTGTGAGCGACCCCAAATAAACAAGTCTGAAGGAAGTGTTCAGCCCAAGGATTTGGAGCCTCAAGACATACTGGAGGTTGAGGGATGGAAGGATATGAGGGGGTTCGACGGGTTTGGGGTGGAGGAGTGCTAGGCTTCGAGGTATTAAGCTGGGGAGGGATAGAGGGAGTTCTGCGGGGAGGAGGAGGTGGGGGAAGGTGAGCCTCGCCAGGGTTAGGGTGGGGACGAAGGGATTTGGCTATAAGGACACAGGTTCCTTTGAACAGCTTACCTTGGAACTCGCCAATGGTTTGATCCCCAGCGTTGAGAGACGAGAAGTGGAGAAATGCCATAGCCAGTCCAGATCTAGTTCGTTTTCTCGGAAGATCCACTGCCTGAAGGTGGCCAAAGATCCCAAAGTGAGTACGAATCTGATCTTCAGAGATGTCACTGGGGAGATTGCAAACAAAAACTAAGTGAAGGGGCGGTGGGAGAGGTGGATTTAACTGAGGGCGGGTGGGGCTACGATGGCGAGGGGGGGGGGGGGGGAACCATGACGGCTGAGAGGAGGACCCCCAATACTTCTTGCCATTGAGGAATCTGGTAGTGCCATTTGGGGACCAGCCAAAACGCATGGTTGGAGAACGGCCAAGGACCCTGAGCTCGGCGTCGAAGTATTTCGGCATGAGACCAGAGAAGGGAATGGAGAAGGATGAGGAGAGGCTGAAGAGAGAGGGTGGGGGGCCATGAGGGTGGAGGAGAGCAGAGCTTTAGGGGGAGAGGGGAAGAGTTGAGAAACTACGGCGGGGGGAGGCGACCAAGCGGCGGGGCACATGACTCAAGTCATAGCCCATTTTTACGAAAACAAAAAAACGGAGCTACATCTGTAATTTTAATAGATAGTTTTTTTAGCGAAAGGTGTAATATTATAACTTTTAGAATCGATTACATTGTTGTGCATCGAGGAACATGCTCCTCGACCACGGAGGGTCAGTATGAATGAACAATGGTTCATTGAGCCTTTTCATATTAGAACCGTCACATACAGTATTTTTATGCCCCACGGGCAAAGACAAAAGACCGGAGGAGGGGGGGAATGGGGTACCAAAACTCAGAGAGCTCAACAGTAATGATGGTGGGAGGTCAAGCATCGTCTAGGGGCACCTCCCAGAGCCAGTCCTTGATGCTCCCCTCCCTAGAGAAATCTTCGATTCTCTGTTAGACATGCATTAATCCTGCAAAGACAATCAAGTAAAAAAACAAAAAAAAACCCTTTAGATTAGCCAGATCCATAATCGTGAAAGGGGTCGAAGCGGTTGCGCCGGCAGCGGCGACGACGAATTCAGGAGCGACTCTAGAAATGGCGGCGACATCAGAAGCGGTGACGACGGCAGGGACGACGAAGGATTCAAGGATGGCGGCGGCAACATTAAGGACGGTGGCTGAAGAGTTAGAAACCCCCGGGGCGACGGATTCAGGGGTGCTTTAGGGGCTGCGGCGGCGACTGTAGAGGCGTCGGCGGCTTTAGACGGCTTGAAGGTTGGTTGACGTCGAGGTAAGCCAGACGAAAACCATTGGGATTGCAGAGGGGGAACCGAATAGGATCGGTAGACGCGTCGGTGGTGGCGAGGGAGAGTCCACGACGCGGTGGCTAATGTGTTTGTGTGGCTAGCAGCACACAATGCTCTTCCTACTAAGGAGTTCCCAGAGAGTAGAGGTTTACAAATTTCTTTGAATAGTATGTTATGTCCTTTCTGAATACTATTTTTTGAATCTGTTGACCATGTTCTGTTGCATTGTTTATATGCTCGGGAGATCCGGAGTAAGGTGTTTTTGTGGTGGAAGGTGTGTGGTCCTATGCCGAGTAGTTTGGGCGATGTTTTGCTTTGGTGGAAGGGGTTTGGTACGAAGAAGTGGTGGTCTTGTTGGGTGCATGTTGGTTATGTGACTCTTTGTTCTATTTGAGTGATTCATAATGGAGCAGTGTTCAATCAGACTATGGATAGTGTGGATGGGGTGGTTGCGAAGATTCAAGCTCATTCCTTTAGGGTTTGTTGGAATTCAGATTCTTTTCGTCTGGGGGTAACTTTTGAGGATTGGGGCAGAGACCTGTATTGGTGCTTGTGGACTGGCAGGAAACAGCAGAGGAGGGGGTTATTTGATATATTTTGTTTTCTTTCTGCTTTTGTTGTCTATTTCTTTGGCTGGTTGTGGTTGTTTATGTGTTGTTTCTATATTGTTTATGAGCTTTCGTAGCTGTTTTGGTCTGGAGAATAGGCTCCGGTTTGGGGTCTTTCTTTCGCTTCGTTCTATCCTTTTATAGATCGAAAACCTAATAATATCTTTAGCCTATATAAAAATCATTTCTTTCTGATTCGCATTTTCTTCAAGAAACATCGGATGTATCAGAAGAACTGCCTCTTCTTAAGAACTTTACTCGTTTGGTGCTTACAAGTAGACGATATTGAAAAAATGTCTGTGGTGATAAAGTTGCTCCAGTATTGTCCAAATCTTGAAGAATTTGTCACATCTCCTGTAAGGCTTGTGATAAATCTATAGAATTTTGGACATAATTGGTGTTGCATAGATAGAATCCTAACCTTTTTACTATGATTTTATCGGGGAAACATAGAGGGTGGATATGATGTGCCTTGTTGTGTTCCATCTCGTCTCAAGTCCATCGAATGTTGTTTATATGTCCGGCAAGCCAACGAGCACATGAAGATACAGTCACTTGAGTATTTTTTGAAGACCGCTGGCATGCTGGAGAAGATGCGGATAGACATTATTCCGTGGTATTGAAAAATTGAAAACGATAATGGTAACAATGAATGAACTTGCGAAGGCTCCAAGTCGGTCTAAAACATGTGAAATAAACGTCTTCTTCAACTGGGTGAGAGTAATATTCGCGAGGTTGAGGACTAAGTTGTTTTTTTTAGTAGGGTTTACTCTATGTCATAACCTCGTACTACACTTAATTGTCAAATCCACACCCAAGCTTTGGAAAATTGTCAAATAGTAACGAAATTCAAAACTGAATTATTAAAAATAAAAAAGTACTGTCTAAATTGATTTTTTCCATGAACAGTGAATCACGTGCTGCCCACGTGACTCATTTTATAATGGAGCTTGCGCGAGCTGAGGTCACGAAGAGATGAAATTCAAAGCTTGGACACAAACAGATGAAGTTCGAAGAGCTGAGATGAAGAGATTAGGTCACAAAGAGATGAAGTTAGGCCAAGTTAACATCCGTAGGAAGAACATATTTGAGGGTAAACTCGACTTTTCACTTGGCCAAGTTAACGTCAGTTTAAAATTAGAAACAGTTGGCAATTTCAGTTAATTGACCGTTATTACATGGCAATTTCAATTGTTCAGGGTTTGGATTTAACAATTTCTAAAAGTTAGGCGTTAGGACACGGAGTAACCCCTTTTTAGTAAGTTTTGTAAATTCTGTTAGCAATTAAGCTAGCATAACCGTAAATGATACAACAAGAAGCACATGTATTTCATTTGTTTTTTGGTGGGTAGGTAACACCAATTGGTTGGTTCCCTGTCCAACTTTTCATACTTGTTTGTAATCCTTCGGGTATAAATTCAGCAATTACCAATGCAAATACAAGGCCCTCGGCACAATTGAAAAGCCAAACAAATTGTCCCCTTTCAATTCTCTCTTCTCTAGTTCTCGATCTAGTTTAGATCCAACAAGTGGTATCAGAGTCTGATTCATTATAAACGATTTTGTCGGAAAGATCAAGGCAAGCAACATCGAGAGTCCCTCTACTGCAGTCGACCACGGGAGCGAGCTGACGGAGACGAGGTCATACCCTGCGGTGGTCAGCACGACCAATTTCCCCATCCTATCAGGCACCAACTACAGAGACTGGTATTACTGACCGAGAGGAACCAGGTATGCCCCTCGGCTAGTACAACTCTTAGGCACGAGAATGGGTCTCGTAAGACCTAAGAAAAACTTTGGGAAGAGAGTGGGGAAGTATGCAAAAGGAGAGAAACGAGTTTTGCAAGCAATGAAGTGTATTATTTGATAGAGAATTTATTACAAGAAAAGGCATAATGATTTGTCCAAAGAAGGATCCCTCTTTATATAGAGGGAAAGGGTCCTATACCAATTTGGAGTAGGATCCTTACATCATCAACCCTAAGCCTCAAAGAGGCAACACAATTGTCCTAAACGAAAGAGGAAACCATAAACCTAGTCTTCCTTGAAGTTGGTTCAGACCCAAGGGGCCTAGGGCCGACCAGATTAGGAAACCGGCTAAAATTGGCAGGTCTGGCAGGTCTTGGCGCGCGGTTGGGCAGGCAGGGACGCGGGTCCTTACTTGGCCAGGGCCGAAGAGGAAACCTGCCATATTTGGAAGGTCCAGCTGGGCGCGCGCACACGGATCCGTGAGGGCCGAAGGGGACAGAGACGGAGGAACGGGACGAGGGGCTTCGGTTGGACGTGCGCTGGAGAGGGGTCGGGCCCAATGTGGACCTGGCAAGGGAGGAAGGGACCGGCTCAATGTGGACTTGGTCTGGGCGCTGGGTGGGGCGAACCTCGGCCAAACTTGGCCTTGGCCTGGCACGGTGTTGGACAATCCGGTGTGGATGGACTCGGATTGTCTCGGACCATGACACTGGGAAATCCTTATGGAGGTCGGGATAGAAGCAAGAGGCTTATGGACGACAAGCCAAGGCGGGGAGGATCTCACTGGCGAGATTGGATATCACAACGATCACTCCGTAATGGAGGTGATCCTGCGCTCGGTTCCGACCGAGATGATCTCGACGATTGGGAAGAAGAAGAAGGCTCACGAGGCATGGGAGGCTATCAAAACCATCCGCATGGGCTCAAGTCGAGTCCGCGACGTGAAGGCTCAAACACTCCGGTGGGAGTTCGAGCGTTTCACACACAAGGACGGCGAAACCCCCGATGAGTTGACAATGCGACTTATTGGCATCGTGGCTATCTCGACCTTGAGAGAATAACCCTATATTTTAATTGAAGCATATAAACGTAAGATGAGCTATCTCGACCTTGAGAGAATAACCCTAGCCCAAGCTTATCGTCGCTATGGAGCTCCAATCTGCCGTCGTTGCTGCGCCGCCTTGCCTTGTCGGGTTTGTCGTCCCGGTATTCGCGTACCCATCCAGTTGACCTTGCAGACCACGCCTAGTGTGGCTTTAACTACGGGTGGGAGTGAGTGGCTTATCCACAGCCTTCCGCGCCTCTTCCCCTCCCCGCCCTTCTTGGGATTCCAGCGACTCATAACCCGATCGCCATGTCCCCTCGTCCTATCTCACCAATCTCGCCTGGTATCCCTCCGTCTGATCGGTGAGTCATATCACCACTACCGCCCCCATCATCACTCTCCCAGATCTCGGTCTGGACTCCTCTAACGGTGGACGATGCGACCCCGACTTTGGCTGCGAGGGAATCACCGGGATTCTTCAGGCCACGAGGAACGCCCCCCGACTCCCCTGGGGCATTTGTTTGTCGCGGAAATTGGGAACGTCGTAGTTGGGTGCGGCGGGTCTCGGTGGCTTCGGCTACACGCTACATGCCCTCTCCCCGTGGCCCCAATCCTATCCCGTTTATTGGGGCCCATCAGCGCCAAGATCTCACTCTGGTGCATAGGAGGTCGACTGCTCGTACTAGGGATCCATCTCAACCAAGGTCGCTGCAACCTCAGTCTCATCGCCTTCCGGTGGGGATGATTCAGTACGTTACGGAGGTCTCGGCTGCTGTCTTGATCACGTCGGTAAAGACCCGTACTTAGGGCTGGACCTATGATCGAGCAGGGATGCGGTGGAGCATGATGGAGAATTCTTCACTTAGGGATTCCCGATACTGGGTGCGGAAACGAATGAGGGAGTGGATACCGGATGCTGATCCACAACAACGAGGGGTGTCTGTTAGGGTTTGGTGCCCGTCGGCGTACAGACAAGGGCTGTTGCAGTATGCACAGGTGGATATCGCCCTCGCCAGTGTCGCACCTGGTGGATATGGATGGACCATGCACCGACCGCGTAGGATATCTGGGGGCCGGGGAATTGCGGCCGCTGACAGTCGACCCGTTACCTAACGCTAGGTCATCTCGTTATGGGGAAGACGCCATAATAGTGGACCCGTTACCTAATTTGGGTCCCCGGATTCCCAACCGGGACACTAGCTTGTCAACCGAGCTAGGCCGTTTTGGGTGGTCCTCCACCTCTCTCCCGGGCCCGTTTGCACAAGGCATGGTCGGGGGCTGCGAATGGGTCAGCTCTCTACTGATTCGATTGCTACCGCTCGGCTATTCCGGACTAAAGGGTTTAGAGGTAGAGGATGCGCTTAGGCTGGGGCGCGCCATGTTGAGGTTCCCGCGCCCGGGTATCAACCGAGGGAGGCTGCTGAAGTTCTGGGGAGGGTTGCGCCTGCCGCGACATGGGATAACTCATCACAAGCGGGGAAGAGGCCCCGCCTGGAGGGATGAGGCATCGACAGAGCATGGTGGACTGGCCTTGGGAGGGGTCCCCAAACGATACTTGTCCTTCCACCATCACCATTATCGTCGAGGTCCCTCCGGATCTCTGGTATCCCGTTCCCCCCACCCATATTCTGTCTTTTCCCATGGGGCGTCAGCTCAACACTGAGTGGACGGTCCTACTATGAAAAGAATAGCGAACATTCTTAAATGTTCTTGCCCCGTTCTTCGTGATCAAAGAGTCTCTGATGCACTTATTTGTCTTTACACAATTTGATTAATGAAATTCTGCACCTTTCGCTAAAAAACAAAGTAATATTTTTGCCAAAATCTTCCTTTGAATCTTTTAACTTAGATTTCGTATTATAGGTTTTTCTAAAATTGTTTCGGGTATTTGGGCTTCCTACGTTCTCCAAATACCCAAAACTTTGTGAACACGTATACTTCCTAAACTTGAGACCTAATTAGGGTTATAAAAAAAGTGGTTATGATCTCCCATTAATAGATTTGATTTCTGCCCTAGTGCCTCACCTCCATCTGAGAGTAATTTTCCCGAGTCTACAATGGCTAAGAATTTTTATCAATATTTAAGTAAGTAAGAATTCCACTTTTATTGTTTATATGTTCCTTTTAATTCACAAAAAATTCTATTATAACATGATTTAGTGTTTATATTTCATAGTTTTTGATATCAATACTAACACAAGGTTCTATACAGAAAAGATGATGAAACGAATGAAGATATCAGAAAGTGTGAAGATATCAGAAAGTGTGAAGATATCAGAAAGTGTGAATATTGCAGAAAGTGTGGACATTATCAGTTCCTTACCTGATGAAGTTCTTGGCCACATCTTATCATATCTGCCCTCCAAAAACGGCGGTTAGTACCTGCGTTTTGTCAACCAGGTGGAGGAACCTCTTTCCTTTTTGCTGCAGTCTCGACTTGGATGGCTCATCAGTTAATTTCAGGGATTCAAGTCGTTTCATGGATAATGTGGATTCTTGCATTATGCTCAAGAACGGGACACATATCGATACGTTTCGTTTGAAATGTGGCCCTTACATTGATACTTGTCGTTTTGAATCATGGATGTGCTCTGCAATACAGAGCAATGTTCGAGAGCTTGATCTATGTATCAACCTGCACCAACTATCCATAGTAGATTCCCCTTTCTTCCTCTGCACTACATTAGTAGTCTTGAAGCTCGCTACAAGCTCCTACCCTCTGGTTGTTCCTGCTTTTGTTCACTTGCCGTGTCTCAAAATCATCCATCTTGATTCGAACATGTTTTCGTATGATCGAGCCCCTCCAATTCAGAGGCTCGTCTCTGGTTGCCCTGTTCTTGAGGAGTTTTCGATAGTCGGGCGTAATTACATCAAGGGTGTAATCGAGCTGAGGTTATCTTCTTCTTCCCTCAAGAGATTGGCCATAGCGGAAGGACTCATTTACAAGTTAGTTCTTGATGCGCCAAGCCTCCTATACCTCAACTTATTCGTTCTCACCGGATCATGCTACACACTGGAGAACATACATTCTCTTTCCGTTGTGCATGTTCGTCTTTCACATTCGCTCGAACCTGCAGCCCTTCCTCAACTTTTTGAAGGGATCGGCAATGTTCAGTCGCTATACCTGTCCAGCTATTTAGGAAAGGTAATTAGATTGCAAAATCTTATTTGTGATGGTTCCTAACCTATTCTGAGTTTATTTTTCAGCTTTACCTTTCGTTGCATTTTTCAATTATGACCTTTACATTTTTTGCACGGACTATGGAAAGGTCATAGTTGGCAAGTGCAAAAAAAGGTCAAGCTCAACTTCAGGTTATTGACTTTTGTCGAGGGCATTTCTGTCTTTTCCATCCAAAACTAACGTTCCTGTTAATTTTAACGACAAACAATAGTCCATGCAAAAAATGTAAAGGTCATAGTTAGAAAATGCAACAAAAAATAAACTCACGTTAAGATCGCGAAAACAAAACTCAAAATAGATTAAAAACCATGGTTTCCCCTTGTTAATTCAAAGGCGTATAGGATGTGCTGTGTCATATCCTGAATTATATTGCTTGTTCCACTCTTGAATTATATATATGCATGTTACATAACCTAGCTAACAGTAAATTCTTTCTCTTTGTAGAATCTTCTATCGATGTTTGGTGAACCGCTTTTACTTAAGAACTTGACTTGTTTGAGGCTTATAGATCTATTATATCTCGATGTATCTGTGGTGATGAAATTTCTTCAATGGTGTCCAAATCTTGAAGAATTTTCCTTCTATGTAAGACTTGTGATATATATTTTAATAAATTTTTGATGCATTTGGTGTTGCATAGAATCTTAACCTTTTTATTGTATCATGTTGTTAGGGAAGGATATTTGGTGAATATGAATATAGGTGTGTCGATGTGCCTTCTTGTGTGCCCTCTCGTCTCAAGATAGTTAAATGTTGCTTGGGTTGTATACTAGAGTCAATTGAAAGGGATGTAGCGTTACTCGAGTATTTCCTGAACAACGCTAAGGTGTTGGAGAAGATGCAGATACAAATTTTGTGTCCTGGGATGGGCTTTCAGAGAGGCATCGAAATATGGGAGACGACGATGGAAACACTGAGGAAATGCGCAAACTCCCCCGGTCGGTCAAAAACTTGCACCCTCAAATTCATCTTTACTGATTTTTGGGAGAGAGGGAGAAATACTTTTGTGATAGAGAAATAATACCCAGTATATGAAGATGTAGACGGGACTTTATATTTTACTATAAGGGTAAAACCAAGAACTAACTATCGTTGAGTTGTACCGCTCAAGAACTTGCTGTTGACTTATTAGTCGATTAGATCAATACCCTTGACATATGGTAATTCCACAAACTAAAATTTTCCGTTAGAAATGACAGAAAACGTTAGGAAAAACTCCAAAATGTAACAAGTCTACAGTTAGTTTTTGAGTTCAATAGTCATATGACAGTTAGTTCTTGGAGTTTAGTCTAACGTCTTCTGTCATTTCTAACGGAAAATGTTAGTTTGTGTAATTACCATAAGTCAAGCGTAATGATCTGAAGTTCATGAGATGTACAAGTCGGAGATAGTTAGTTACTGGAGTTTTTCCTTTACTATATGAAGATGTAAACATGACTTTATCTTTTTGTTTCTCATCTGGGTTTTAATGTTTTGATGCAATGCTTATCTTCAAATTGCTCAGCTGAATTCAACTAGTGCATCTCAACACTCAAGTTTAATTTGTGCATGTTCAGGATATATTATTTTTCAATCCTCAATTCTGCTTGCTTCTTTCTTTCAAATCCATCACCTAACCGCTGTATATAGTTCTCTTCAACAAGACGTAAATCTCTTCTCAGTTAAAAAATGAATAAAAATCTTTGTTCTCATCGATTTCAGATTACAATGTTAGTGTAACGTTTTCATTTTCTTCAAGGCTTTAACTTGTGCTATTGCAATCTACATTCAAAGAACATAAGAATAAACAGTTATTTATGAAGTAGGATCACATTCAAATAAGATTCAACTTTTAGTTATGTCAGCCAATGACCCACACATGTATTACATAACTGATGCGTATGAACTTTTATTATTGCTTATAAATAATTGGCAGACGGATCCTGTTTCTTGCCTAAAAAGACCTATCCGTTGGCCATGTTTTTTGGCTGACGGATCTATTTGTCGGTAAAGATCCATCACCTTGTAATGTTAGCATGTTCAATTCGTCTAGATAGTCATTCCATAAAGAACAAAAATAAATATGACGACAAGGGATCTCCTTGTCGAATTCCTCGAGTTGGTATGATAGGTGCTAGGTAGGGATCTCCCCTTAACTACGATTTGATAAGAGACAATGCCCAACATTCCATCATGAGCTTCGTTCATTGTTCTGAGAAACCAATTTGCTCATCATAGTCAGAATGAAAGACCATTCGACCCTATCATATGCCTTACTTATATCGAGATTAAGATCCATAAATCCAATATTCCCATGTGTCTTTCGACAAAGATAGTGAATGACCTTGAATGATACACAAAAAAAAAATTCTTAGATGGACCAACTTGGGAAAAAGGCACCTAGGGTAGGGGATGTTATATTCAGGAGCAATGCTTTGAGTCTGTTAGCCAAGACCTTGGACAGAATGCGGAAGATGACATTGTATAAGGCTATCGATATGAGATCGGTTACAAGCTTTGGGTTGTTACTTTTGATATGAGTACAATGGTAGTATCATTATTCCTCATCGTAGCTCCCCCCTATAATCTGTTGAATAAATGTCGTGATCGTCGAGGTTAAGATGGGCTAGTAAAATTGGTAGAATTACAGATTCAACCCGTCATGCCCCGGAGCTTTGTCGGGTCCCATCTAAAAGACTTCCTGTGTGACCTCTTCCTCAGTGATTACAGTTCCTAGAAGTTGGTTCTTTCCTGTAGTGATCTTGTTTGGGATATGAGGGTTCATGGTTTGCAGAGAGGCCTGCGAGGTAGTGAACAATTTTTTAAAATATGTTAGTGGTGGAACGTGCATCCCTAATTCCGACATGACTGTGTTACCCAACTCATATTGAAGAAAGCATATTTGGTTTATTCGTCGCCGAAATGAGGCCGCTGGAAAGAAAAATTTCGTGTTGTTGTCTCCTTCTGTGAGCTAATGATGCTTGGCTCGCTATTTCCAAAAAGCCTAATTTTGCGTCGTAGCTTTCTCATACTGTATTTGGAAAGCTTCCCTCCGGTTTACTCCTTCCCTACCTGTCTAGCCATTTAAGGTAGAAATGTGTTGTTGACACCATTTCATATGTTGGAGTGTTTCGCGATAGAAATTTCTTTCCATGGGTGAAGTGTGGCTCTAATACGGATTGTCCTTTCCCCAATAGTATTGGTTTCTTGGCCCTCCCAAACTTTTTTGACAATGGCCCCACATTTTGGTTCCTTCGCCCAATTGCACTCTAATCTAAATCTTGCAGGTTGAGGAGTGCGGGCAGAGGTGTAGTGTGAGAAGGTGCGGGTAGTGGTCCTAGATAGTCGTACCCATATTAATCAAACGAGGAGGAGGCATGTCTCGTCCCAAATCTCCCGAGATAAGTGCCTGATCCAGTCTTGTCTCTGTTCTATCCCTCATGCTCCGTTTCCTAAACCAGGTATACTAGAGTCCTTTTAACACATATATGAAACATCTATATCCTCTATGAGCTATTGGAAATCAAGATTTTGCGAGTATCATTTCCCACCTCGGGTGTCTTTGTGCCCCAGAATTGCATTGAAATCCCTTATATGGATCCATCTATCTATCTTGTTGACACAATTGGCACAGTTTAGTCCACATGTGTCGTCTCTTATTGTTATCTCATTCCCCATAAATACCAGGTTAATCGAAAGGGTTCTCTTCTCGGGATATGAACTATAACATCAATGTATCCCTGGTCGATGTTTCTAATGTCCACTTGGACGTTCGGTCCTTGGAAAAGTGCTTCGCAGTGCTATCCCACAAGAGGGGATATCCATTCCCCATCTCTAAATCCTAGGTTTCGACAAAGTATGACTGTTTCTGGTGCCGCCTGTATTGTCTTCGATAGAAATAGGATCCGCGGAATATGGGCAGAGATATCCTTCAGATGTTGGCGATGGAGATTGGTTGCAACTCTCTAACAGTTCGAAGCAAGAATATTCATCGTGGCCTAGTTGGGATCGGGGCCAATGTGATGTTTAGTCTGGCTGGCTAGAATATAGATCCTTATGGGTCAGATGTCGGTGTCTTGTACAACAATGTGGTTCGAGATTCCTTCCGATTTGAGTCACCCGAGGATGGGGGTGGAGCTTCTGGCACGTTTACAGTCGTTATGGGGCGATACCTAGACCCGGTTTCCAGGGGCTTTTGGCGGGTTACAGAGTGGTTCATAGAGGGTCTGATAGATACAATGAGGACATGGGCCATATTCCTAGAGCTGGACCATGGCCAGTCCTAGGGGTGACATCCTTAGTTTTGAGGGAGGGAAATGATGGTGAAAGGACTTGATCATCCTCTATAGTATCTGCTTAGACGGATTGAGAAGGGAAGGGATCGTTATGCCTTAACCGATACACGGTTAGGGTATCTCCATCCATAATCGATATAGTAGATAGTGGTGGCCTCACAGAGAGAAGTGACAATAATTAAGAAGGATGGATGATTGAGTACCTCAATAGGTGGAGCATTAGAAAAGTGGTTCATCGGGGCGGGACAGATCATCCAGGCACGGTTAGTGTTCGTTCATTCATGGTTGAGAGGAGATACGCTTGTGTGGGAATACGGGACCTAGCCCGAGATTGATGACGATGATGATAACAGGGTAGGCCATCTCCGATCATCGTTGAAGACTCCTCTGAAGTCGGGATTGACAACTACGGGCTGACAAGCTTGCTACAGACCATTTTCAACCTAACAAAATATGTATATATTATGATCTAATTTAATTTTCCGTTAGTTTGAATACCTTTTACGGATTAAAAATAATAGGAAAAACTCCAGGTACTAACTATCCCCGACTTGTACATCTCAAGAGCTTGTTGTTGACTTATTAGTCGATCAGATCCGTACCCTTAACTTATGGTAATTACACAAACTAACATTTTCCGTTAAAATGACAGAAAACGTTAGAAAAACTCAAGAACTAACTGTCATATGACTATTGAACTCAAAAACTAACTGTAGACTTGTTACTTTTTGGAGTTTTCCTAACGTTTTCTGTCATTTCTAACGGAAAATGTTAGTTTATGGAATTACCATAAATCAAGGGTACTGATCTGATTGACTAATAAGTCAGCAACAAGCTCTTGAGCGGTACAACTCGACGATAGTTTTTTTGAAACAATAACATATATATTTTTATTACTCATAACAATAAATCATAAACATAAATTTTGTCCCATACCCTGGGTTCCAGCATATGTCCGAAGCCCCTGTAGGGATTTTGGCGAACTTGACCAGTAATGGTGATCGCTTTTGAATAGCAGATCTAGAATGAACAAAGATTAGCACACGAACGAAATAAAAAACTACCAAATCTGCGATGCCAGTTCTTCTAGGCCTCGTGCCATTGAGGAGTTCTGGTATCGTCAATTCTTCGTCTTGAGTCGCCCGGATCTTTAGAAATAGTGGGGATGACGGGATATGCTCCCAGTGCTCTGGATGTGACTTCACCGACACTTCACGTAGAAGCATATTAATCATCACCGATTCGACCCGCAAAAGTTTGTTCGGGGTCGAGAATCTCGATTTCGGGTGCCGGGGAAATAGGCCCCAACATATCGTCCCTCCTCCAGGATCCCAGATCCATCGAGGGAGCGTAACCATTCCGGCGAGGGGTGGCCCTGGGGCGGGAGGCCGCTGTGGATGGAAGACGGCGCATGAAGCACGTATCCCGGAGGACGGTTCCAAAAGGGTCACGGTGGCTACTGGATCGAGGACGGGACTGATCTAGTGACGCATGATCGGTAGCGCGAGATAAGGAAGAGGGCGTGGGACGGTCTGATCGAGCGGCGACGACCTGCGAAGGTGGACGGCGGCGAAAAAGGATGAAAAAAAGATGTTGTAAAAGAAAACCCTAGCAAGGGACTGTTGAACCCATCCATGGGTAAACCCGTCAAGGGTAGTCGAGAGCTTTGAATCAATGAGCTTCAATGGTGGAGAAAGGGGGGAAGGGGAGGAGGCTGCGCAGAGAGAGGCAGCCCCTATGGTTTTTTTCATGTGTTCTATCAACTCGACGATAGTTTATTTTTGAAACGGGTAACCGGAGAATAGTATTAATACCCAAAGAAACAAGAAAGGGCGTAAACACCCGAGGTTCCAGATATGTGTCCGGACCGACCGTAGCAGGCCCAGTGCGCGTGGACCCATAATAATAGCCTACTTGAATTCGTAGGCAAACACTCAAGATAACTCCTTACCAGCATCTCAAAACAACGAGACATAAAATAAAAGTACCTAAGCAAACCAAACAATAAATTGTTCCAGAAATAAAGCAGATAAAAGAGATGAGTTGTTGGTGCAGGGTGCCCGGGACCTCCCAGCACTGGTTGTCCCGGGTCTGTAGGTATAGTCCGACATCGACTCCACCCACCCCTGCCGGGTCGGTTCATCCCTGCATTGGAGGCTGCCCTGCCTCCGCCTGCTTCTCCTGGTCCCCTTCAGATTTGTCCGGTTGGGTGAAATCTGGTGGGAGGGTAGGATAATCCAGCGATTTCCTAGACCCCGACGGTAGAGCATACAACGTCTCGCTCCTTGTCTATAGGGATGATTTCTTGGCCTTCCCTCGAATAGGGCCATCTTTCCCCAAGGCTTCCTCGGGGTCTTTCTCCTTCCATATCCGAATCCCTAACTTGTCTATGGTTTCGACATGGGCAGGAGGGTTTCCAGTAGGGTGGATGTTAGCCAGATTGTCAGGCTTTGTAAATCTTGGTGGCCCTCCACAGGCCCGACCCACTCCATCCTCCAACAAATTGACTATCCCTCCTGAGGCAGTCCTAGCCATATCGTCAGACTTCGAAGAAACGTCTGCAGCCGAAAATCCATCCCCCATGACAACCTCCCTAGATCGGATCATAGGGTTCAGGGAAAGCCCATTCATGAGATCATCAACAGCCCACGGTTCCAGGGAAGGGGGAGTATGACATACCGTCTTAAGCAGCCTATCCACATCCAACTGTCTTGGTACCAGAATCGTTGTGTCATATCGGATCTCCTCCCGACCTATTCCCGGTAAGTGAGTCGTATACCCCGTAATACGGTGTGTCATCCTCTCACACCTACGACAAAGATCCGTGAGCCTCTCATATTGTAGCTCAATTAGTGAGGAAGTGACGGTTTCTGGGAACCGAAGATGGAATTGTCTTCGAAGAGGCTGGTTCAGCTCCATCCGTACCCGCATCCATAGAAACATATCATCACGCCGGTCAAAAGGTATTGGAGCCGACACCACCTGGGTACCAATGATAGGAGCAATAAGGCCTCGGACCTCCGGGGTCCTGGCCCCTGACTGGACGTTCATTTCTCGAACTCCAAGCTCAATGTGATTGAACTCAATCTCGTTTGCCTGGACATACGGCCTAAGGGGTTCCAGGAGCACTGGGAAACCCTTGAAAATACAAGGCCCCCGATGACGGATATTCTCCATCGCCGCAACGGACGGGAAATGATATCCCGTAACCTCCGGGGACATGTACTCAACCTGAATGTCGTCTACTTTTCATTTCTGCAGCATCATTGCGCAGACAACATTCTGGTTATGAGTTCGATCTCCTGCAACCCGGGCTGCCAGCGAGAACTGGTAAGTCCCCTTTTTGATCGCCGAGAACGCTTCCACCGGAACCACCACTTCATCGTCTTCATCCTCTCAGCCCGGGACCCGAGAAATACGGACAGAGCTCACCCCCCGACGCGCGGGAGGTCTGGTTACACTTGCCGATCGACTAATCGATCCCATTGCATGACCTATCGGGGGACGGTACCTGGGCCTGGCCGTCGGCGACTATGGTCGGGAAAGAGGGCGGCGGATCCTTGTGAGCTGTAACCGGCTCCGGCGGGCTCCGTCTAGGGCGCGGCGCTGGCTACAGCTCGATTAAGGCAAGGGTCCCGGTCGACACCCCGCCTGGTTTATCCTTCAGCGAGGTCAGATTGCCGGCTGGCCGGGTTTGTTCAGGCGGACGAAGAGGGGGTCAACGGAAATGTTACCTCAGGCAAAAAGCTCGTCGTAGACGGGGGCTGGGGCTGCTGAGGATCATCAATGGGCCAAATCTGGGCAGCGGCTTCCATTTCCGGGCTAAGGAAGCGTGAGGATGCCGAATCTGATGAGAACAAGGAAAGGGATGGCAATAGGAGCGCTCTGGTGTTGTCGGAGCCGCCGGATGGGCGCTCGTGAAGAGAATCGACAGGACCGGAGGGAGAATGAGCAGCGAACTGAGGGACTTCCAGGGGGGATGTTGCCAAGCAGTGAAGCCGGAGCTCGGACGGCGGCGTGAGGGCGTGGAGGATGGGCGGCGAGAAAACCCTAGCTAGGGTAGAGAGAAAACCTCTATGTAGAGGTAGCGGAGCGCTTCTAAACTCGACGATAGTTAGTTCTTGGTTTTACCCAAAAATAATATATAGTAAATATTTGCAATAAAAAATCATACGCCACAACTATTTGCAAAGTAGGCATAGTTTTTTTTTTGGATAAGCGATTTTTTATTAAAAACAGGAAACCAGCTGGAAACCTGCAAACAAGAAAACAAAATACAGGGAGCAGAGGAAAGGAAATTACACAACCCCAACCATAATTCTCCTACACCTACGTCTTCATAGGCACGAAACTAGCACCAACTACCATTGCTCAAACGACACCTCCCGTTCTCCACACCAATAAAACTCCCCCTGACACGCCTACAGCAGGTATAATGGCGAAATCCCAACCATTCATAAAGCCACAACTTCGAAGGATAAAAAGGCTGAATCTCCTCTCTCTTTGTCTCCTGAAAAACAAAACCAAAACAGGGTGTTGTTTCGAAAGAGCCACCCTAATGCACCGTCTCTTCAAGACGGCCTTCATCTCCGTCACGTTCCAGGAGATGAATTACGCCATACTTCAGATTAGAGAGGTAAGGAATTAGGGAGAGAATCTCCCACATCTTCCCCGTCACTAGCAAAATCGTTGTCAGACTCGTCCTGAAACTCAGGATCCACTGAATCCCCTAACTCAAAATCAAGTGCTTCGATTTGATCTGCTGCTTCAGGATGACCTGGCAGAAGTTTCTGACTTGCCTTGATAAGTTTCCATTTTCTTTCTCTTTCAGCTAACTCTTTGTCGATTGGGATTTTACGAGCAGCATAGGAACGGAATACATAAGTGGGTTTATTCGGTTGTAAGAGATCCTTGGCCGAAGCCCTAGCCCGAGAAACTTGAGGCCCACGCCAAGAGTCCTGTGGGCTCGAAAAAGAGGATTCCAATACTTTACTTACCGGCGTAGAGAAACGCAAAACTGCCTTGCCCTTCCCTGAGGCCAGCTGCTGCGGACTTTCTTTACTTGCCATCACTGCACCTTTGTAAACCACCTTGGAATCAACCCCACAAATATCAGCCGAAGTTACCCTCTTCAGACACACCTGAAACGATCTACCCCCAAGCTCCAAGACCCGGTCTGCACTAGATTCCTCCAAGGTGGAATGTAATAGGAAGAAGTTGCAATCAAAAGACAATGACGTCTCATCTCTCAGTGCTAGCAGAAAAGACCCGCAGGAATTTCCCAAATCTCTAAAAGTCTTCATACACCAACCCGAGATCGGCAAACCCGTCACCTTCCACCATGCAAAACCACCTGTTCTAGTTAGCCATTCCTGTGCTCTATCAAACATCAGGAACGCCTCTGAACACCAACTCCATTTCGAGTTCAAAACATCCAACAACGTGTCCCGGTCAGAGGATAAAAACAAAAAGATTCTATTGCCCAAGTACCTGAATTGCAGGTCTGCCTCTTCCCCATTGAGTAATTCACGCAAGTCCTTTAAAGACAGTTCCTCCTTAGCCACACCCATAATACTAGCAGTCACCCAAGGTGATAGATACTGAGAAAAAGTGCCCCGAATACACTGGGTGGCGTCAGATGTCATTCCCACACTATTCGGTAGTGCAGGCTCCGTCTTCTTTGGCCTCCAAAGCCATTTAGGACGAGGTTGAGATCCACCTTGACGTCCCAATCTCTTAGACATCCTTTCCGGCCAGGCCAACGATACGAACAACTTATAACCTTCCCACATAAACCCGTTGCAAGCTTTCAGTAACCTGTCTGCATCTTCCTTGGAATCAGTGGATACAAATCCGAAGAATCTGCCGCCAGGGTTCTTCCTTTTGCAAACGAATACCCTGGAGACCGGCGTTAATTCCTCTAGCCAATCCCTCAGTTTGGCTCTCGATGTTGCAGGGGGGAGATTGCACATGAAGAGCTTGTATTGATCAGTCTTCTTCCCCACTGGATCCTGCTGATCCGAGTTAAGGCTAGCTGACTTACGGGCCTCCGGACTCAGTCCCCCTCCTTTGGAATGGACAGACAGTCGCCTTTCCGAGTCCGTCCTGGTCGTGATCTGACGACTGCCAGAGAGGATTGAAGCATCCCTAGCATACTCCTCCATTCTGCAAATTATTGACGCAACCTTTGGAACCCTAACCACCTCCCCTTCCACCAATTTCGCATAATAATCTGGAACGCTCGATTTCGACATGGATCGTTCCTTCTGCGCCGAACGATGTATCCACAACACCGCGTCGTTCAATAACATACGTCTTCAATAGATCGAATCACGATCAGTGGCCGGTATGATCGAGTCACGAAACTGTAGCTGGATCAACACCTGCTACGAACTCGGTGCATTTCACCAGCCTCCACAACCCACCTGCTATAGACCCGCCGGAACGGCACCACTCGGACTGCAACCAGAGCTTCACCACGACCCAACCAGAAAGTCTCGGTTGTGCAAACTGCCTGAAGACACGCCGGCGAGGAAAGACCGACGACGCCCCCAACAGCCTCCACAACCCACCTGCTACAGACCCGCCGGAACGGCACCGCTCGAACTGCAACCAGAGCTTCACCACGACCCAACCGAAGAGTCTCGGTTGTGCAAACTGCCTGAAGACACGCCGGCGAGGAACGACGCCCCCAACCCGAACGGCACGGCAGCACAACCCGCTCTGAATACACGCCGATAGGATCTGTTTAAACCGACGAAATCCCCCGCCTCCACCACAGCCGGCTGCAAACGGAGACTACACCCTACACTGCACCCACGCGCACCACTCCCCCAAGCACCCCCAGCAATCCGGATGGAGACGAGCGGAACGATGGCGGCGCTCGGAATCACACAGTGGAACCCTAACTTAGCGCGCGTGGGGCGCGTTCCTTTTTGCTTTGGTGAGTCACAATCTGTTGATAGTAGTAGGCATAGTTAACCATTTTTTTTTTTTTTGTAATTATCCATTCATAGTAATTAATCTGATAAAAGAGAGATCCGTGAAGTTGTATTTACTTAGAACTTTCATTCTCTCCGGGTCTAGGTACATGCAATCCTAACTCGCTCTCCCTCAAGCCATGGATCTGCCGTAACCGTTCTTGTTCCTCTTCAGGAAATCTCTTCGGAGGTACGAAAATGAAATCAAAACCTTTGTTTTCATTGTTCTTCATGTCCTCAATTTCAGCTTACAATCTTACTGTAACGTTTGAACTTTCTTCAAGGCTTGAACTTGTGCTATTGCAATCGTACATAAATAGTATTTACTTCATTACATGGCCATAGTATACAGTAGTTTTTCAGTCAATTTCCTCTAGGATAAAACTAGGAACTAACCGTTCAAGAACTTGCTGCTGACTTATTTGTCGATCAGATCAGTACCCTTATGATAATTACACAAACTAACCGTAGACTTGTTAGTTTTTGGAGTTGTTTCTAACTTTCTCTGTCATCTCTAATGGAAAATGTTAGTTTGTACAGTTATCATATGTCAAGGGTACTGATCTGATCGACAAATAAGTCAGCAACAAGTTCTTGAGATGTATGAGTCGGGGATAGTTAATTCCTGTAGTTTTTCCTTTCCTCTATAATTAACTAGGATGTGATTCCACTTTGTATTATATATACAGGATAATAGTAAGAAAAATAGTATCTTCGGTTTTCACCTTTTGCAATTTCAAGTAATATTGTTTGATAATTGGAAATGACACTGTTTTGAAACAAGCAAATCCTTTTAATTTACGTGTCTTTTAGAACATGTACAATGCATCGGTGTTACGATTTACGAAGGAGATGTAGCCATAACAGAAAGTACAAAACACCACTTCGTTAATCAAGCATTTACAATGCATTGATATAGCACTTGATTAAAGATGAGTCTCGCACTACATCCCTTTTTGAGGAGAATTCAGTTTGCAACGCTTATTTTGACGCATGTGGAAGGGCAAACTCTGTCTTTTATTTCTTGATTGGTTTCGCCCACTGACTCTACTTCTTAGTCTGTTTGTGCTCTTCATCCCTTTTTCGTGCTCATCCTCTTTTAAGCAGCGTTTTTGTTTCCTTCTTTTGGACTATTCTGTCCATTATTTAGTTTTGTTGTTGGTTTGGTGGTTTGTGGTTTCCTTTCTGCAACCCATGTCATTTTTAATGCATTATTTGTTATCTGATAAAAAAAATCCCACTATACCGTCTTTTGAACAATCAAAGCATTGTTTTTTTTCTCTCATAGCTATCAAAGTGTTGAAAATTAAACCAAGCCGTGTTCTTTATCTCTCTGCAGATTAAAGTATGGACACGATCAATTCCTTACCGGATGAAGTTATTTACCACATCTTATCATTTCTGCCCACAAACGTTGCTGTGAGTACGTACATTTTGTTAACCGGGTCAAGGTGGAGGGACATCCCTCATATTTTGCACAATCTTGACTTCGATGGCTCAATGGCTTATGACTACGATGGTAGCGCACGTCGTTTTATGGGTAATGTGGATCGTTGCATTAAGCTCTGGAACGGGACAAACATAGATAAGTTCCGTCTGAAATGTAGCCGTAATGTTGACTCTTCTCGAGTTCATTCATGGATTTGTGCTGCACTATCTAGCAATATTCGAGAGCTTGATCTCTGCATCGTCAATAAGGAACAACTTGCTAAGGAAATCTTCACCTGCGCAACGTTAGTAGTCTTGAAACTCGGTACTGACTTCTCTCTGAATGTTCCTGCTTCTGTTTCTTTGCCATGCCTCAAAACCCTTCACCTTGAATCGATTGGATCATTGCATAAACAATCTCCAATTCAGAAGCTCGTCTCTGGCTGCCCTGTCCTTGAAGATTTGTGTTTAGTAGGATGTTACACGGAGACAATACAGATACTGAGTTTGTCTTGTCCTTCCCTCAAGAGATTGACCATGGGTGGACCTTGCCGGTACAAATTAGTTCTTGATGCACCAAACTTCCTATGCCTGAAATTTGATACTCGTTCGGGTGAAGGACATGTTATGAAGAACTTATGTTCTCTCTCTGAGGTTCATATTGGCTCGAGGATCGAATAGCCCTTCATGAACTCTTTGAAGGGATCGGCAGCAGTGTTCAGTCGCTGTACTTATCTGGTTTTCCAAAAGAGGTTAGTTTGCAAAATATTTTTTTGTGCTTTATTCTATATATGTATAGTCACTTTTTTTTTGTAAATTGGGATAAAACCAGGAACTAACTATTGTCGAGTTGTATCACTCAAGAACTTGCAGCTGACTTTTTTGTCGGTCAAAAACTCACAGTTGACTTAGGTATTTACTAAAAAAGTAACTTTTTCTGTTACAAACTAACATTTTCCGTTAGAGATGACGGAAAACGTTAGGAAAAGCTGCAAAAACTAACAAGTTATACGGTTAGTTTTTGAGTTCAATAGTCATATTGCAGTTAGTTATTGGAGTTTTTCCTAACTTTCTCCGTCATCTTTAACCGAAAATGTTAGTTTGTGTAATAACCTTAAGTTAATAGTGCTTTTTTTTATCGACAAATAAGTCAGCAGCAAGTTCTTGAGATGTACTAGTCGGGGATGGTTAGTACCTGGAGTTGTTCCTTGTAAATTTTAGTTATCTTCTTTGATAATGGTAAAAATCGTTATTTCAAAATAAAATTACACGAAGTGCAATGAAAAAAGAAGTTCTCGCTCTGTTACCGTCAGCCATGGCTACCATTTCTGGACATGGCAGCTGTTGATGGTAGCTCTCTCTCTCTCGTGGCCCTGTTTTGGCATGTTTGTGCGTGGTCGTGGGTTCTGTTCAAGATTTACGGTGGTGTTCTGAGCATACTAGTGGTGGTGGCTCATTCTCACGGCGAGTAGAAAAATAGTGCTGACCTGTTTCATTGGTCGGACTCGCTCTGTTGGGGATGGTGTCGGGTTAGGCCGTGGAGGGGTTTTGTCTTGGGAACTTTTTTAGGTTGTTCACTGTGGCTTTCCAACTCCGTTCACACCTTCACTTTAGATCTTCGATTAGGACGTCTCTTCGTCCGATGGTGTTGGTTTCTTGTCCGGTTTATTTCCTGTGGTCATACACGTTTTCGTTCATTGTCACTTCGGGTAACTAGCTCGGCTCACTGTTGAGGAAGGTTTGAAGCTCTTGGTGTCTTCCGCCGTCGACTCTATTGGGTGAGGTTCTCGATACATTCCCCTATCCGGTCTTGTACTTGTTTTGAGACAAAACTTTCTTTTTAGAGCGGGGTTATTTTTGGTCTTCTGTGTTCCCTCCATATTGGTAGTTGGGACTCATCGGTTATATAGGTGTTGGACGTCGGCCAGTAGTAATAGGCCATTGTGCTTGTGTTAGAAGACTATTATTTTCTAGTCTATAAGTGTTTAAGTTTCGGTGGTTTTGTCCTCCGAAATAATTCTTTCGGTTTCCGGTATTGACTGCTGGCGTGTCGATGACCATTTAATTTTCATAGTTGGTGGTTTTGATGAGTTAGTTTGTTCTCTACTTGTCCATATTTGGTTTTGGTTCGTTCTGGGTGGTGTCCGGTTAATTTGATATAATTTTCTTCTGTGTTTCATGGTGGTGATACCTAGATTCTAGACCTCTGTTATTTTTTGTTTTGTTTTTCACTTGTTGGGTTTTGTGTAGTGTTTTTTGCAAACTTCATAGTCTTAAAATCAGGTATTTTAGACCATACTTGGATAGGATTGGTTTGCCCTTAGTTGGGTTTGTTTACGGTTTATTTCATAGTTGTAATATTTAGGTTGTAAACTTATTTATCCTCTTTGTTCAAGTAAGGTCTACTTATGAAGTTTGGTTACCTCTAAAATCCTTATTCGGGAATGCTTTCTTTTCTTTGTCTTACCTTTACTTCAAAAGTGAGGTATTAATACAAAATTTACTGATAAAAGAAATGATATTTTTTTTATATTTGTAAAAGAAAATTACTACAATTTCAAAAAGTGAATACCTTAGGATTTTTATTTCTCTTGCATTCATCGCTAGACTATATATTCGTCTTGCAGAAACTAACAATATTTTCTTTCTATTTGTAGAGTCTTCAAAGAACATTCTATGAACGGCCTCTAATTCGGAACTTAACTCGTTTGGTGCCTCATGGTGGAGAATATTTCACATTGCCTGCGGTGAAAAAGTTGCTCCAGTGGTGTCCAAATCTTGAAAAATTTGTCTTCCAGGTAACGGTTAATTCTAACCACTCACCCCTTTCCACTTTAATCAACATAAAGTAATGGTAAAAGTCCTTTATTTGCAAAAAAAACACACATTCATCTTCCATTTATTCATTCGAAACAACTGTCCCTATTAAACAGTATTAAAAACTTTAGGTATTAACCATCCTTAATCTGTACATCTCAAGAACTTACGGTTGGCTTATTAGTCGATCAGATGAGACCGGTAGATTTAAGGCAATTATACAAATTAACATTTTTCTTTAGAAATGACAGAAAACGTTAAAAAAAACTCTAAGATTTAACTATTATATGACTATTTAACTCAAAAACTAACTGTAGAATTGTTATTTTTTGGAGTTTTTCCTAACGTATTCTGTCATTTCTAACGAAAAATGTTAGTTTGTGGAATTACCTTGAGTCTACAGGCCTGATTAGATCGACTAATAAGTCAACAGTCAGTTCTTGAACAGTATAAATCGACAATAGTTAGTACTTGGTTTTACCCCTAAATAATATTAGCTCTTGCAGTTTATTTTTTTTGTAAAAACACACCGTCACTTTTGTGGGTGATTTTGAGGAATACTTTTTGCAAAGGTCACTAAGAACACTTCAACGCAAAATAATTTTGTGTGAATAAATGAAAGGTGACAGTATGTTTCTGCAAACGAATGTTGCAAATAATTTGTCTGAATAAATGCGAAAGGTGGGTGCGTTATTGGGATTTTTCTTTCTAATATATATGTACCGAATTTGTGATGTAATTGATGCTGCATAGAATCTTAACCTGTTTTATCTTTCGTCATGTTGTTAGGGAATTATACTAGGCGGATATGATAAATGTGAGGATTTGCCTGTGCCATCTCGTCTCAAGGAAGTCGATTGGAAGTTGTCATGGGACGGGTTAGCGTCCATTAAACACGAAGTAGTGTTACTCGAGCATTTTCTGAAAAACGCCAGGCTGCTAGAAAAAATACAGGTGTGTATTTGCTCTTGTAGGCTATCCGTTGGTAAGGCCAGCCAGAAATGGGAGACGACATGGGAGACGACGATGAAAACAATGAAGGAACTGGCCAAGTCACCTACAAGGTCAAAAACTTGTGAAATCAATTTATTCTTTCGAAATTTAAAAAGAGTATGATTATCATACTCACTAAGTAGTCTTTTGTTTTGAATCTCGAATTCTCATATCGTTTGGTTTATAATTTTGGCAAACTTATACCTAATAGATTATTACAACTATAGTGGTGTTAAGTCATTTATTTTCAAGTGAATACAGTTATGTTTTTGTGAAGAGGTTTTGTAATTGTTCTCATCCCTCCTACCTTGCACAAGGGAATGTTTTTGTGAATGTTCTTTTGTAATCATTCTAATTCTACGTCTCCGAGCGCCACATGGCGACGTATCGTCAAGAAAAGGCAAAAAAATGTGGTGAGTCTGTCACGTTACATGGGTCAGCATAATCAGTTGACCAGACAAAAATAAACGAAAAAATAATGTGAATGGATTGCTATAAATACAGTGCACCCCAACACAACAAATCCCACACATTTGCTATCAATTCTCTCTATTTTTTGTGATCCCGTCTTATGTTTATGGAATCATCGAGTTTTTCAACCATTCAAGAGTGTACGACAACTTTATGCATGCTGTGTTACGTTTCTTCGACTAACAATCTGGACGAATATTTGAAGATGGCATAGATAAGTACGAGCATGGCGATCATTCTGCACCGATTCGGTTGCCTTTATAAAGCAAATCAATATCAATGCTCAATGGCAGAATCCAATACTTTATCCAAAGTTGAAGTGTCCAACAAAAAGTATGCATTCCGAGAACGAGAGCTGTGTTTCACAAACCCATGTGGGTCCTCCATCAGTACAGTATAGGATGGAGCGAGAATAACGATGTCGTGGTCGGTTTTAGCGAACCAAGGAAAAGATGATGCAGTATCAGCTGTTACTGACCAAGCAGTATGCCAAAACAGTTTTCCTCGACACGAATGACTGGACCCCGCTCTAAAAGGCCAACGACGAGGCTCTTATGTTTGAGATGCTTCGGGCTATGAACCCCAAGTAGTATGCTCAGTTAGCGGTTTTCGTATTAATGTTCCCGGTTTCAAACAAGCTAGGTTTTATTTTGTACGCTTAAAACCTACCCGTAAAGTTTGTAATAAATGTGGAGTTTATGTTTGTCTTAATGCTTGTCATATATGGTTTGACTGAATCGGGCCTTCATGGTCACATGAGTCGAACCCGCCTCAAAAAATACCACTGATTCTGCCAAGATAAGATGTTGACCGATTTTTTACTTTGAATGTGAAACCCTACGATTCTGCCTCCTTATTTATACCAACTCATTTGCAGAATCAGCCTTCACACCTCTTCTCCAAAGCTCACCGAACAGAATCGGCGGCCCATTACGTCATAAACCACCGAATCAATGGAACTTATGTGGACCGACATTGAGGAGAGGAGGCTCGTTGTGGCTTGGATGATACACGGGAGTGACACCAGAGAGTACTGGAACGAGCTCTACGCAGATTGGCAATCCATGACAACATAACCAGACCCCCGGTCAGTGAAGCAGCCCGAAGATCAATGGTAGAAGACCAACATCCGGGCAGAGCGGTTCGAGATATCGTTCTTACAAGCCCCACATGAACTCAGCCCAACCACAACCGCTGCCGAGGTGCTCCTCAAGGCCAACCGGATTTATGCCATTAATATCGTCTACCAATTCACACAAGCATGAGTGGTGAACGACTGTTCGCGAATGCCTAAAATTGCATCGGATGAACGAGTTTCCAAACCACTAGTTTTTCATCCGATCGGGTTACTCGAGTGTTGTCTGCATGAGTGTGGTTTTTGTTGGTTCTTATGTTTTTTTGTTTAGGAGGGTTTGATGTTGTAGTATGGTGGGTTTACAAAAAAAAAATTTATATTATTTTATTCAACTTTTATTCACATTAATCTGTGATAGACTGAATTGGTCTAACCCTACTATAACATCAACAACAGTAGACCTCCGATTCGAGTTGAATTGGACCTTATAAAATAAAAATTAAAGATTAAACAGATCGAGATTAAACCGATTCGATCTAATCCTTATTGTGAATGTCTAAGAGCACGCACAACAGAACGGCCCCGCTCCCCGCGTCGTCGCGTTCGCTGGCCGGGCGCGCTGGCCGTTCCGCTGTGGAGCCGGAAAAACCCGTCCCCGCTCCCCATTTGTCGCACTCCCGCTCCCCGTGCACCGCTCCCCGCTCCCCTTTGGCTGGCTGAGTGCGTTGGACGCGCCGTCGCCTGCGCTGGCAGCGTCTGGTGCCGCCACGTGTCTAGAGCGTTGGCAACGGTCAACTCTAACAGCTATTTTTTTAATTCAAAAATCAGATAATTTAAACCCTATAAATACCCAACCTCATTCCTCATTTTTCTCACACCATTCTCTACTTTCACTCTTTCATTCTCACTTTCTACTCTCTATTTTTGAAAATGTCCGACGATGAGGTTATGTCCGACGTTGAGGAGGTGACGTACGAGGAGCTGGCACCCCGGATGCCGACGTATGAGGAGATGAGGGCCCAACTGCAGACATATGAGGAGATGGCAGCCCAAATGCGGCCAGTTGAGTGACGATTCCGGCGGATGATGGAGAGGCACATGCAGAGAGTAATGCCAAGGGTCCAGAGGGCCATCCGCGGGGAACCAATGCGCCGAGAGATTAACAGAGGTCGTTCGAAAGCCCACATCCAATTGATGGCGAACTATTTTGACGACAACCCCTATATGGCCCTGAAATGTTCAGGCGTCGATTCCGTATATGCAAACCACTTTTCCAACGGATTATGAACGCGGTGAAGGATCACGACAGCTACTTCGAACAGAGGCCCGACGCTGCCTCACGGCCGGGCTTATCAACGGAGCAGAAGTGCGCCGCCGCTATACGAATGCTTGCATATGGGTCCGCGGCCGATTCATTGGACGAAACTCTACGCATGGGGGTAAGCACCATACTTGAATGTTTACGTAAGTTTTGCAAGGCCGTCATTGAGGTATTCGGAGCTGAGTATCAGCGTACACCCACACCGGCTGACATGGAGCGCTTACTCCGAGAAGGGTACAGCCGAGGGTTTCCCGGAATGGCGGGGAGTCTTGACTGCATGCATTGGAAGTGGAAGAACTGCCCAACCGAGGACCAGGGAGCCCATGGACGGGGAGGTCACCACGGGGAAAAGACGATTATGCTTGAAGTTGTAGCGTCCCGTGATTTATGGATTTGACATGCATTTTTCGGGATGGCTGGATCGAACAACGACATCAACTTCCTCAACAACAGCCACTTATTCCAAGACGCTTACTACGACCGTGAGCTAGCTGTGGAGTACAAGATCAACGACCACAGGTATGACCGACCATATTACTTGGTGGACGGCATTTACACAACATGGGCATGGTTCGTGAAGACTATTCGGCATCCCTTCGAGCCCAAAGAGAAGTTGTTTGCTAAATGCCAAGAAGGTGCTCGAAAAGATATTGAAAGGGCATTTGGAGTACTTCAAGCAAGGTGGCACATCATTTCCCGTCCCGCTCGTTCTTGGAGCCCACACCTTTTGGTTGATATCATGCACACTTGCATCATTCTACACAACATGATTGTAGAGGATGAGCGCGACCGGTAAGAGTATGGGGATGATGAGTTGTTGTACGCGCAACCTCCAGAAATGCCGAATTGGACACCACCGGAACGATGACACTACGGAGGGTCATTGGAATACCAGCAACTTGTGGATGCTCAACAAAGTGTCCTAAATCCTGCGATCTACCATCAACTACAAAATGATCTTATGGAGCACTTATGGGGTCGATTTGGAGCTGGTTTCCATGACGACGAGTAGTCGTTTGTGCTCTTGGAGCTTGTTTTTGGGTGTTGTATTAAAACGGGTTGAATAAAATTAGAAGTTCATTTATATTCGTGTTTAATTTATTTATTAATTATTGATTGTCATTACTTATTTTATTTCCCAAATTGTTTAAATTATAAATAATTTAAACGGTTTCTGATAACGAATTAAATAAAACAGGAAAATATCAAATAATAATCCAGTCAGCACTGTTCTGCACTCCCAGAAGCTCAGAGGTCCTTTCTGTTGCAAAACACCCACTTTTCTACACTCTCATTCCTTTACTTTTGTCCAGTCAGCACAAGTTATGCACTCCCACTCTCTGACCAAGGTCTTTTCTGTTGTACATGCTCTAACTGTCTGCTTACTAGAGAATCTGCGTACTAGAGAATTAGAAATAGGGCTACAAATCTACATACAGAATTCATCTCCTTTGTAGTTTCTATTTTTCTCTCGGCTGCCCAAACTCAAGCCGTGGATATTCCCTAACCCTTGATCCATCCATCGTCCATCACCGCTCTATTTCCTTTGAACAAACCAATAATTTCATCTCTTCTAAGGTAAAATAGCTTTCTTACGGTATTGTTGAAACTTTTCTTATTACAAATTGAACTGAAATTGTTCTTGGAATTGAATCTAGCAAGGATGCGGTATTGTTCTTCATACTTTGTACAAATTAGTCGTAACTTTGAATGAGGTGGAGGTTAAGTTCGGGGTTAACTTATGATTAACATGAACCAAGGTTAGGTTAAGATTTTTCGTTTTGATTTGTAGGGTAATTTGATGTATAAACTCGTATTATAATACGGATCATTTGATTTGAATAAAATTTGGAACGGGTATACTTGACGATATGAATCATTTGAAAAATAAACGTATTCGTTTTGTAGCAGATCCCTTACAAGATCAATTCGGATTAGCTCTGATTCGTTCGGAAAATTAGTTAAAAGGGCTATACGCGGAGCAATTAAAGGGAAATTGATACCGACCCCTCATAATTTTGTAACTTCAACCCCATTAAAAACCTAGATGTGGAATTAAGTTAGAGAGGATTCAATTAACGAGGGAACTTTCAAATCTCATCCAAAATTTATTAGAGAGATTCCTAGATCGCTTGATAAATCTTTTGATCTTGTTTGATAATTTCCTTCTTATAGAAGTTGCGTATACGATCAGTCTAAGGTTCAAAGTGTTTTGTGTATCTCATTGCAGAGGACATGGTGAAAAGAGTGAAACTTAAGAAAAGTGTGGACAGGATCAGTTCCTTACCTGATTCAATTCTTTGCCACATCTTATCATTTTTGCCCACAAAAGTTGCGGTGAGTACTTGCATTTTGTTAACCAGGTCGAGGTGGAGGGACCTCTTTCCTTTTTCAAACAATCTTGACTTTGTTCAGTCATTAGGTAGTAACCCGAATGACACAAATCTTTTCATGGATTTCGTGGATCGGTTCATTATGCTAATGAATGGGACAAGTATAGATAAGTTCCGCTTGAAATGTACCTATGCTGTTGACCCTTCACGTGTTCATTCATGGATTGCTCCACTATTGTGCAATGTTCGGGAGCTCGATCTATGTATCGGTTGGAGACAACCTGGGAAGGAATATTCATGGGTCTTCACCAGCAATACGTTAGTAGTCTTGAAATTGGGTGCTGGCTTCTCTCTGAATATTCCTGCTTCTGTTTATTTTCCATGCCTCAAAATCCTCCATCTTGAATCGATTACATTAGCGCATAACGACTCCCCAATTGAGAGGCTCGTCTCTGGCTGTCCTGTCCTTGAAGATTTGTTACTAGTAAAATGTTATATGGAGGATGTACTGAATTTGTCTTCTCCTTCCCTCAAGAGATTTACCATAGACAAATATTACGATTACCGCCCTTATATATTAGTAATTGATACACCAAGCCTTGCATATTTGAAATTCTCTCCTTGCATGAGAGAAGGATATATCTTTAAAAACCTACGTTCTCGTCGAGAGGCTCATGTTGAGTTTCCCTGTAAGTTTGAGGGTCGAATAGCCTATCATAAACTTGTTGAAAGGCTCGGGAATGTTCAGTCACTATACTTGTCTGGTAAAGAGGAAATGGTTAGTTTCGATGATCTTATCTGTGCTTTTGCTTTTAACTATACATCTATGTTGCACAAACTAATAATCATTTCTTTCTGATCCGCAGTTTCCTCAAAACAGATTGCCTCTACTTAAGAACTTGACTCGTTTTGTGCTTACTGGTAGGATATTTTGGGAAATGTCTATGGTCATAAAGTTGCTCCAGTGTTGTTTAAATCTTGAAGAATTTGTCACCGATGTACGACTTGTGATATATCTATGGATCTTTTGACATAATTGGCGTTGCGTATATACAATCCTAACCTCTTTATTGTGATTTTGTCAGGGAAGCATACAAGGTGGATATGATGTGCCTTGTTGTGTGCCATCTCGTCTCAAGTCCATCGAATGTGCCCTGTTTTATTACAGGGAATTTCCCTATGACGAGGAGGTCGAGTCACTCGAGTACTTTTTGATGAATGCCGACATGCTGGAAAAGATGCAGATACACATTCCGTCGTATTGTTTGGCTGGCCATCATGAGGATATTGAGAAATTGGAAACGATGATGGTAACAATGAATAAACTTGCAAAAGCTCCTAGTCGGTCTAAAATATGTGAAATAAACGTCTACTTCCAGGGGGAAAGAGTAATATTCTCGAGGTAGAGGACTAAATTTTTATTGCACGTCAATAAAGATAAACTTTGTACTTCAGGTATTCAAATATATGTTTCTTTAATTTATATTATTTATTATTATTTCATGATGTTATATTTACAAAAAATATTTGGTCTCCGGACTATCATTAGGGATGGAGATGCACAGGTTTTTCTTCCCTTGAGATAAAGAGAAAACCCATATACTCAAGATCAAGCCGTGGATGTTCCATTGATCCCTACTAGCGCAGAGGAAGTTTGATCGAAACCGTGTGCAAGTAAGTTGTTTGGTGCTCCACTCACGTTCTTGGAACATGTCGGAGGTTTGTGTTTTGGTACGTAGGGTTAAATTTTTAGATTTTCGAGTTCATAATCGATCCACCGAATTCTGGTCGGCGGATCTACACCATAAAACGTGATCTTATGGCCAGATGATGGATTGGATTTATCTGATCCGCATATTTTTCTAAAAAGGATTCAAGCACTTATATAGCTTCCTTTTTTTCCATCTTCTTCATTTTCATGTGTTGAAGTTTTGAAGAATCAGAAACAATGGGTTTACAGGCTCGGAAAGATTTTGATTTGGGTTTTCAACCCAATCCTTGTTTTATTCTCTATTCTTCTATAGATTTATTACAAAGTTAGGTTTTATAGAACATTTGTGTAGGATTTTGATTCCATGACTTTGGATTTGAATCCTTGGTTATGGATACTGTGTAAATATCGATTTTCTTCATGTTAATGCATTGATTTATGGATAATTTGATGTTGATGGTGTTAACCGCATGATTTGGGTTTGTTGAGCTTAAGTAGCATCTAATTTCATGTCTGAGCCACACTCGAAATTTGAAGCCTGAATCTCTTGAAATTGAACTGGTAATTGACAGCTTTACTTACCAAACCCTTGTTACTGGGTTGAGTGAGCTTCAGATCCCTCCTCTTCCCCTTTCTGAGTTTCCTACTCTCGATTTGGAAGAAGGCGAATTCAGGGAAACGTCGCTAACTCTGTCTCTTCGGTCTCGGGGTTCGAACTCGGTCGAGGCCAGCTCAAAGTTCAGCCATGAGGATTTAGAGATCAAGGATGGTCTGGTCGCCGTTTCCTCTTCGGAATCGTGCAGTTCTAGCTATTCGGGGGCGGCAACCATGTCTCTCCATCCTTCACCATCTTCATCCGACGCCACCATGGATCACGCCGTATCCTGCCCGGAGCTCGCCTGGTCTTGCCGGCCCTCCTCTTACGCGTTTCCGACCTCGTTCTCGGAAACCCCTCTCGTCTTCCATGCTTTCGGCTTCCCTCAACTTCCAAGACGCGCTTTAATGCCTCACTGGTTCCCGTGCGTGCGCGTGCCTCTCTTGAAAGTAGCGTCGTCCCTCCTGGGCCGGCCCATGCCGACTTGGGCCTTCCAAAGGCCCTTGTCCCTTCAGATCCCACTGGGCCCGACCCAACGGGTGTTTCTCTCAAATTTGGGCTTGCCCCCTTTGCTTCGTTCACCTCTGATTTGCACTCGCCGTCTCAACAGACCGTCTCGCCTCCCCAGGCTGCTCGCCGCAAGAAGCGAATAAAGGCAGGCCTTCGTAAAGCGGTCGTCTCCTCAAAGGCGTTAGCCCATCTCCTTCCCTTTGGAAAAAGTCCGAAGCCAAGAGGTCGTGGGCTTTTTGCAGAACTTTGGGGTTCTCTTGCCAGTTCGGGGACAAAGCCGCTATCAAATTATTCGAACCTCCTTGAGTTTTTTGTTTAGGCTCTCTAGTCCTTTTGGCGATCTCTATCTCTTGTCTTTTCTCCCTCTTTTCTTCCCGTTATGTAATTCTTCAAAAATTTTGTGGATTTGAATAAAAATCGTATTTTTTATTGATAAAAAAAATATTTCATGTACGAGTATTTATCTATATTTAAGCTACTCGATGTGTATACATGATTTTCTTATTTTGTGTTTGAATTATCATGATTTTTGAAACCGATTTCATGTGCTAACTTTTTCGTTTTTGGGTGTATATCAAGTTCTAGGTTAGATTTGGTCAAAATTTCATCTTTATCCATTTAGTGAACTTGTCTAGGATTTAAGAGTTTTTTCATAATTGTTGTGTGTGCTATGTATGATTCGATCTAGTGTGAGATGAGATTCACTACTATTAGATTTTGCTTATGCTTGTGCATTACCATTATGCCGTGATTCGATGCTTTCTGTAGTTCTCCTTGATTATCGGAGATTCGTCGTAGCTAAATATTTGGTCTTCAGGATGTAGAACTAGACGTAGCTAAATAGATTCGTTGAGTGGTTTAGACTTTTATTTTTGCGTCTGTATGGCTAGATCATCGTGATTCATTGTTGAATGTATTTCTCTTTAATTATAGGTGACCATCTTGATCGATGGCATTCGATCATTATGATGTTCAGCTAGGCATGACTTAGTATATTTTCCTAGTGGTTTAGCTATCTCTACTTGAGGTAGCTAGTAGCGAGATTGCCTTGACGCGAGTACGGGAGAATATTTTCTTCGCTCTCTTAAGAGGAGTGTTGGAGACAAGAATTAGGGTATTCGGGAAGCAGTCTTTAACCGAGACTTCTTGGTGTGTGATCATTCTTAATGCGGTCATTAGAGGATTCATGACTCCGGAAGGACTTAATATGGGTTAAGCGAGACTTGACATACCTCATTTGGTGAATTATCCTCAATCTGACTTAAGCCTTGACCACTACTTTTCGCATGCATTCTTAATTGTTATTTCTTGTTTGAGGGCTGACCAAGTTTTGCTAAAGATCATAAAATTGTACCTTGTTATTGTTATTGTTATTGTTTTTCCGATGATTGGTGGTGCGTATTTTGGTCCAAGAAATGGTCTTATACCTTCTCTCCGTGACTAGTGCGTGATTCATTTCATAATATCACATGCATAGGAACTTAAGTGTTTTAAGACCATAAAGAAAGAATTTATTGATTTTACCCATCGTTAACTATACCATGTGTTAATTGGATTTTATGTTCATTTATACCCGTGACCGACTCTTTGCGTGCATCAATGCCTATGTATTATAGGTGGTAGCGTGTACATATTTTTATTGGTTGCTAGATTCAGACAAAACTTTTACGTTTTCCCCTTTAGTTTTCCCTTTCGAGAATGTGAAAGTGACAACCCATGTCCCCAGATTTTAGCAAATACCGGTAGTTAACCGTCTACTATTTTGCTTAATGACGGTGTCTTGATGCACGTAAAAGAGGGATTTGACCCATAGTCATCCCGACTCATCAAGATGGCGCCATTTTCGATGAGTATCATGCATCATTAGTATTTTTGCACCTTTTTAGCTAGCGTAATTGCCTTTGTGTGTCTCATTTTTTTGCTTACTTCTCTTGTCGGTGGAAGGAAGAGTTGATTTGTAGAAAGATGGAACAAAGTTCTCACCTGGAAAATTCATGAAGGCGGCCTCTTCATTCATTGGGCTTATAACTAGGAGAATACCCAAAGTTCTCAACAGAAATTCAATTTTAGCGTCTACATTAAAAGGGACAATATCTCCATTCTCATAGGTCGTAAATGTATATGATAGCTATTATAAATTAAATGATGTGTTATGGGATTTGTTGTGCTGTAGAGATTTAGGATCTTGATTGAGCATTTTCGTGCGTTGTATATATGTGCACTCTAGAGAATGCATGCACACTTTAGCCAAAAGATAAGTGTGGAGGAGGCTATTATTAGGATAAGGGCATTAAGTTGTTTAATCTTGCATTTAGAATTAGGGTAAACTACAAATACCTGCCCCAAACTTGTCACGATTAACTGATACCTACCTTCATGTTTTTTTGTAACCGATACATACTCAAATGTTCCGAAAATTAACGCAAAGCCCCTGCAGACAGGTTAAATGACGAAAATGCCCTGAAGTGATTTTTTAAATAAAACTGAAGTGATTTAATAAGTACATATATATACCTAACAACAGTGATTTTTTTTTAAGTAAATACTGAAATGTAGTTGAGGGCATTTTCGTCATTTTACTTGTCTGCAAGGGCTTTGCGTTAATTTTCGGAACATTTGAGTATGTATCGTTACAAAAAAAACATGAGGGTAGGTATCAGTTAATCGTGACAAGTTTGGGGTAAATATTTGTAGTTTACCCTTAGAATTAAGTTGTGTAGGGGAAGATTTATTGTTGGTAGTGTTAATAGATCGTATATAGTGTTTATGCTTTGTTGGTTATCGGATACAAAATGATTATATGAAATGCTAGATTTCTGTAAGTTTTTCGTTATTTTTTATTGTCGCCATCCTGATTCTGTTTTGGGTTTTGCACAAACTAATATCATTGCTTTATGATTCGCAGTTTCTTCCAAAAGGATTGGATGCATTAGAAGAACTTATTGTCCAAATGTTGAAGAATTTGTCACCAACATAAGACTTGTGATATATCTATAGAATTAGGGGCATAATTGGCGATGCATAGAATCCTAAGTAACCTCTGTATTATGATTTTATTAGGGAATCATACATGGTGGATATGATATGCCTTGTTGTTTGTCATCTCGTCTCAAGTCCATCGAGTGTGAGCTGTTATATGTCGACAGAATAAGCTAGCACAAGAGGGTAGAGCCACTCGAGTATTTTCTGAGGAACATTAACATGCTCGAGAAGATGAAGATATAAATTGGAAACGATGATGGTAACAATAAATAAACTAGCCAAGGCTCCCAGTCGTTTTTTTAGCGAAAGAAACAGTTTCATTTATAAGTCATACTACATAAAAGTGCATCAAGGAAGAAGCTCCTCGATCGACCACTGAGCCAGGGTCAGACCGAGTGAACATAGGTTCTCTGACCCTTTCAGTACCATTACCGCCATCGACGGTGTTTTGATGCCACACGGCCATTGAAAGAAGATAAACGGAGAGACGGGAAGACCGAAGATCTCTATGGACCTCAACAGTAAGAGTGATGGGGGGAGGCAGCGCATCATACAAGGACCCCTCTCGGATCCAGTCCCAGATGCATGTGCCCGTACTCATTCCTTTTGGCGGAGCTGCTTGTCCGCCCTAACTTGATCATCCCGGAGATCCTCGAACGCCAGCCTCTTGTGTGTACCCTGACCACTCCCCAGGCAAGCCGCTCCAGGTAATATTTCCCTTGTTGCTCCCTCGGCCACACGAGCTCCTGCAGCCTCAGTGGGTTGCTGCAAAACCTCCGAACGAAACTTTGGTTGACATGGACGGTAAATTTAAAGTCCATATTCGTTCTTTGGAAAATCATCTTTTCTTAATAAATCCTCAGGAGGAGATGGTTGACGAGGGCATGAAGGCTGAATTATGGGCATGGTTAGAAAGTTGATTCAGTGTGATTCTGGGAAAATCAAAACACTGTCTGCGTGGTGGGAGTTTTTGTTGGTTCAAAGTACAGGGGATTCTTATTCAGGGATGGTTCAGAGATACGATGGCTGCCATTATGGGTAAATTTGGAACTGTGGTGAAGGTTCATGGCCTCGATTCGTACTTGGGGGCAGCCTTTGTGTTGCTTCATTGTCACTCATTTACAGATACAGACAAACTCTTTGTCAGGATCAAGGACGCTTTGTTTAGAGTTTCGGTGTCTGTGGTAGACTTGAGTTTTGTTCCTTTATGTGGTTTCTCGTCGGAGGAAGAAAGAGACCCTCCGCTTGTTCAGAGGTCAGACAACATAGACTCGGAATTTGCATCCTCAGTGGGTCCTACTTCGACCCGCTTTGGTAAAGACACTGTGCAGTCTCATCAAGATGGAAATGGATAACCTACTCTAGGAGTAGGTCGTGCTGTTTCAACGGTCCTTGAGGCACAAGGTGTATCGAGTTCGAAGGAGAATTTAAATTCTTCTATTCCTTTCACTACACTTAGCAAGGAACCTGAGGTTGTGCTTGACTCGCTTAGCTCTTTGGAGGTTTGTGGGTCAAAGGCAATTAAGACGTCTAAAGCCACAAGTTTGTTCAAGGGACGGAGGGGGAGAAGTCCAAAAAAGGCTTATGTGTTTGTCAGGCATTACCGTGCAAAACCTATATCCCCTAACAAATCTAGGGAGGCTAGACAGAGAGCTTGGGAGTTGATCAAACAGAAGGGACCGAAGGCTATGTTGTCGGGTGAAGAGTTGTTTTTTTTTTGTCAGCAAATTATTATTGATGTATCAATTCTACAAATTGTAGAAAAGAACAAGAGAAAAGTACAAGTACTAACTCTCAAGAGAACCCAAACCAAACCCCATTCCAAACTAATTTAAACCCAGGTTGCATGTGATCCAAGACACCCCTTAGATTACAAGAATTCCACTTGAAGTGTTGCAAACCAAACTAGCAAATATTCTAAAACCCAACTTCTGTGAAGAACCTTTAGTGATGAACCCCCAACTATCCTAAGCTTACTTAGTCCCCCCAACTTACCAAACCAGCCTCTTTACAAAGTTTGCTATAAAGAGTTTTGGTGCTAGTCTAAAAAACACCCAAACTGAGGCAGACCCAAAAATTAATTCCCCCAAACACCCAATCTGCTTCAGACCCAACACAGTTGCAGCAAGAAATCCCCCACATTATAGCTCCAACAATTCATAATCAGTGATGCAGAAAGAAGAGGTCTGCAGCAAATGTTATCTCCCCAACAGAAAACTCCAAAGGCTCCACCAGAAACAAGACCAAAGGCTCGACCAGAAACAAGACCAAATAACTCCCCAAGTTTAGGTGAATTACCCAAAGATGAAAAATAAAGGGACAGCTCCAAAAGTGATCAATCCCAACCAGAGTATAAGTACTCAGCAAAACCAAACAAAACAAAAGAACAAAGGCAAAAAACCATCAAGAGACCACCTAAAACCTACCCACAGACAAAAGGAGGAAAAAGAAAATAAAAGTACCCCCACTCACAGAAGAGAAACATAACCAAAGCTCCAAGAACACTCACCTACCTCACAAGGGAAAATCTAAAAATGTCACCCTTAAAACCACCCAAAAAACCCCCCCAAGACAGAGCTGTAACCAAGCTTCTCCAGCTGAAGGATCAATAAAGGGCTGGAGGAGACTTTCTTCTAATGCAAGCAATAGGATCAGACCTCCAAAGAGTAAAGGAGAAGGGTTTGAATCTTTTAAATAGGCTCCACTCCAAATTGAAGCTATAACTTTGCACCTTGTTGAATATTTCAGTAGGATTGGTAAGTTTGTTGTTGAAGATTACCTCATTCCTAGCAATTCAAATGTGCCACAAGGTGATGAAACATATATTCCTCCATTGCATTAATGAGGCAGAATAAATGAATTGTATGATATCATTAGGTATTACTCCTTTAAATCCCCACCAGGATAAAACTTCAGTCCAAACTAGCCAGGCTTTTGAGCAGGAGAGAAGGAGGTGATTTATCTCCTCAAAATCAAAATTGCACGTAGGACATAGAGTGTCTTCCAGTTGAAGATTTAGACCTCTTCCATCTAAGAACATTCTTGTGGGAATAGCCTTGTGACAGGCCAACCAGGTGAATGCTGATATTTTTGGAGGGAGAGAGGGAGACCACAAATACTTTGCCCAATTCTGATCTTGCTGTGTAGTTCCCTCCAAAAATTGTACATCTTCTTGACTTTAAAACCTGCTGAGTGAATTTTCCAGACCACTTTGTCTTGTCCAGAGTCTTGTAGAGAGAAAACATTGAGTAGCTCAGATAATTCTCTAAAAAGACCCAACTCCCAACCTCTCAGCTTCCTTCTAAAATGCAGTAGCCATTCTCCATTGTTCAAAAAATAAACCACCTTATTGAATTTGTGTATGGAAAGGTGGAAAAGTCTTTGAAATTTACTCTTGATAGGAACATCCAAAAGCCAAATATCTTCCCAAAAACTGACCCTCACTCCATTAACCACAAACCACTGTAAACCAGTGAAACCTATAGCACTGCAGAATTTATTATCACTAAGAAGTGTATGCACATGACCTAAAAAATTCTGACTAGTGGTTAACTTGATAGTTGATAGGTTCCAATCTTCAGCAATCCAGCCATACTTTGCACATATAAATTTTTTCCAAAGAGAATCAGTGTCAATAGCAAATCTCCACCACCACTTGGCTAGAAGTGCAGAGTTCATAATGTAGAGGCTTTTTATCCCTAAACCCCCTCTCTCCTTTGGCTGACACACTAAATTCCACCTCACCTTATGTAAAACCTTCTTAGTTATGGAATCATTCCACAAAAACTTCCTCTGCCACATTTCCATTTCCTTGAGAACTTTCTTGGGAGCTTTGAAGAGGGACATATAATAAAGTGGTATAGCTGAGAGTGTTGATTTAATTAGAGTCACCCTACCCCCAAAATTTAGTAATTTGGTCTGCCAGAGACTAAGCTTTCTCTTAAATTTATCAATAATTGGTAGCCAAGTAGCATATCTCCTAGGATTAGCCCCTAGCTTAAAGCCCAAGTAATCAAGTGGGAGACCAACAATTTCACAACCAAGTATGTCAGAGACTTCAGATTCAGTATACACTGAGGGATTAAGTAGCACAACCTTTGACTTGTGATAATTTATCTTTAAACCGGAAGCTAATTGGAAATCTTTGAGAGAGGACTTGAGATTGTGTAAATGATTCTTCTTGGCCTTGATGATTATAAGTGTGTCATCTGCAAATTGCAGATGAGAAATGACAGGCCCTTGTATTCCACAAGTAATGCCTTCAAAATTCCCTACACTGATTCCTTGTTCAAGTATTTGATGAAGACCCTCAGCTGCCAATGCAAAAATTAGAGGAGAAAGTGAGCAACCTTGTCTCAACCCTCTTGTAAGTTCAAAATCTAGAGTGGGGGAGCCATTGACTAGAACTGAAGACCAAGCCTGGAAACATGATTTCATCCAACTCCTCCAAGTATTATCAAAACCCATGATTTTTAACACCTGATCCAAATAGCCCCAGTCCAGGAAGTCATAAGCTTTCTCAAAATCTACCTTGAGAATAATGACTTCCTCCTTTGTGTATTTTAAAGAATGAATCACTTCGGAAGCAATTAACACTCCATCTAAGATTTGCCTCCCTGCTATGAAACCATATTGTACATCATTCACAAGCTCATCCATGGCTGTCTTTAACCTGACAGCTAGTAATTTGGACACAATTTTGTATAAAGAACCTACAAGACTTATAGGCCTGTAATCTTCAAAGGTCTGGGGGTTTGATCCTTTTGGGATTAATGTAAAAAAAGATGAGTTTATCCCCTTCCCCAAGAGACCAGTTTCAAAGAAATGGTGGCAGAATTGAGACACTTCAAACTGGAGGAAATCCCAACATTTTTGGAAAATTTTTAATGTATAACCATCAGGCCCAGTTGCTTTTTCTCCATTGCAGTCCATCACTGCACTATAGATCTCAGCTTCAGTAAATGCTCTCTCCATAAATTTTGCCTTTGCTGATGATAATGATTTGAAAGGTAAAGCTGAGAGATCAAGGACAACTGAAGAGGATTTTTTGAATCTAGCTGCAAAATGTTCCATAGCAGCAAGGTTAATTTCAGAAGGAGTGGATAAAAGATTACCCTCAACCCAAATTTGATCAATCTTCTTCCTTTGACCAGCCATGTTAGCCACCAGATGATAAAATTTGGAACACCTATCCCCATCATTCAACCATTTGTGTCTTGATTTCTGTCTCCAGACCTTTGAGAGGGCTTTGTGCTTTTGAATAAGAACTGCCCCCAAATATGCCCTTGTAGCTCTTTCAGAGTCAGTCAAACTTCTAGTATCCAAGACCCCATCTAACTCATTGATTTTGTTTTTGAGTTGCTCTATCTCTTTTTCCAGGAAGCCAAAGACATTTGTATTATGTTCTTTCAAGAACTACTTAAGCAATTTCAATTTCTGCCATATAGTATAATGAGGAGCCCCAGAGATGTGTAATTCCAACCAAAACTTATTAACTGAAATGTAAAACATAGGGTGATCCAACCAAGCATTTAGGAATTTGAATGGTCTGGGACCCCAATCAATCAAAGGATCTGATAGAAGTATAGGTCTATGATCAGATATTCCTCTACACAAGCCAGTCTGAGACAAATTTTTGAAATCAGCAATTATTTGAGGTCCAAGCAAAAATCTATCTAGTCTTGATGCTCTTGAGTATGGCCCAAACCAAGTATACTTTTGCTCCACTCAGAGGAAGGTCAATGAGAGGGGCCTCATTGAGAAATAAATTGAAATTTATGATAGAGGAGGAATGATGGTTATCACCAGTCTTTTCTGCAGAGGAGAGAATTGAGTTGAAATCCCCAGCACAAATGTAATAGCTCCCCAAAAGTTGAATGTCCTGTATAATTCTCAACCAGAGTTCCTTCCTATCCCTCCCACCACAGGGAGCATATATATTTATGATAGAGATGAAGTTGTTCCATTCACAGCTAAAACCAGTCCAGATAATGCCATGGTCAATCAGTTTGGTGTCTTGAACCTGAAAGTGATGTTTGTTCCACAAAGTACATACACCTCCAGAAGTTCCCACTGCATCCAAGTGTACCTCTTCCCAACCAAAATTCAACCCCACAGATCTCAAGAAAAAAGGAGGAAGCTTTTGTAGCTTTGTTTCTTGTATCAGAATAAAACCAGGAGAAAATTTTAAGATGATGTCTTTTAAAGCCCTCTGCTTCTAATCAGAGGAGGCTCCTCTCATGTTCCATGAGAGGATCTTTATGGTGACTTTAATGTAACAAAACTCTGGACTGAGATTCAATCTCATCCAGACATACTTCCTCTTCTTCTAGATCCAAGAATTCAACACTAGAGTCAGCATCCAGGTCCACTCTCTGATTAATCTCAGCCTCAAGATTATCAAACTGATCAATCACTAGTTGATCAGCCATTAAAGCCTTAATCCCTATTGACTTACAATATTCCCAAGGACTCTTTGGTTCTTCAACTGTAACAGGTTCTCTGAGCTTTCCCTTTCTTTTGTTGTCTGGTAGAGCTATTAAAGAAACTTGTCTTCCCTTCTTTGATCTTGTATCATAAACATAGGACACCAAAGGTTTTTTGGTCTTTCTATTGGAATAGGGTTTTGGAGAGGGAGTTGGTGTTTTATTTTTTGTGGAAATTGTCTGTGTAAATATCAAAGTGTTTCCCTCCAATTGATTTTCCCCCTCAAAATGAGTCTCCCCAAATGTATCCTTTGAAACAGCTAGGGTTTCAACCCTTACCATCTCATTAATGTTACCTGCCACACCAACTTTCAATGAGTTTGAGTTCTCAAAACCTGACAACACAGTGTTCAAACCTTTATCCAAAGGTCCATAACCAGTGAGAGGAAGTATTTTTGGGGTTTCCAGAACTGTCTAAGGTAAACATGGAGAATTGTCAGTGTTATCATGAAGAACAATCAAGGAATTAGAAAGCTCAACCACTGGTGTCAAAGGATCTGAAATGTCAAAAGTATCATTCACCACTGCATCTTCATTAACCACTGCATCTTCTTCAAAGACTGTTGGAGGAATTGAATTTTCAGTGGAAGAAAGTTGATGATCATGACCTTCTAACTGTAAGGTTTGGGACATTCCTTCTGTCTCTTTATCAGCATTTAATACATCTCCCCTCAGCAATAAATTTGGATTCTCAGCATCTACATATTTCTTAAACAAATTGGAGCATCTCATCTCCTCTTCTTCTTCTTCAAAAATAATTGTGAGGGGGTCCTTTCTAAAAGTTCTTGGACCTGGTGAGGCCTCAACCTGTGTGCTATGATCCACACTCAGATTCATCTGCAGCTGTGGGCTAATATCTAAACCTTGAGTCTTCTCTGTTTGTGTGCTTGGAGTTGTTGAAAGAGTAGGAGAAGAACCCAACATTGAGCTCTCAGAGCTTCCTTGTGAATTTAAATCTTCATCCACCTCCCATTGGGGGAGAGAATTGTGGTTGGTTGTGACCACCAGAGCTTCAAAAATGTCTCCTCCCAATATAAAATTTGTGATCTTGTTGACTGGTTGTAAGTGTTGGTGTGTGTAAGAGGACATAAGCTAGATCTCTATTAGTTCCAGAGATAGATGAGGGATGAATATAAATCAACTCTCCAATATCTTCCACAGTTGCAGCCATACTTTCTTCACACTAACCATGGTAAGGTATGCCTTTGATGGCAACCCATTGCAAAGTACCTCTTTTCTTACAAACTGACTGTTTGTTTGGTATGATTCTGAACCAGTTTTCAAGCCTTTTCATATTTTCCATTAACATCAGATCATCAATATCTTTATCCAGACAAGTGAGAATGACACATCTACTTCCCACATCTTTGACATGTATGAAGCTTGCACCTTCAGAAGCCATTTCTCTCATAATGACATTTGCACTGAGATTTCTAAAAGAGACTGCCAAATGGGAACTTTTTAATTCTTGAACCAATTTTGTAACTACAGAACCTGTGGGATATTTGGAGTGATTCATGGTATTGTGAAACTCAGTTGTTTGTTTTTTTTCTCTCCATTTCATACCTCTTGGGACTGAAAATGTTTCCAGTTTTTTTTTTCTCCAAGCTTTTGCAACCAACACCTTCTTGCCACAAAGGGTCCAACCATTATACTTGTGTATTACATTTGTGAGGCCTTCTTCCTTCTGGAATCTGATGAATGCAAACCACCTGCCTCTGAGGTTTGGTTTGGTAGGAGCTTCCACAGCAAGAATCAAGCCTGCTTCCCTGAACTGATCTTCCACCCAATGGCAAGTAGAATTTGGTGGTATATTGCTAATGAAAGCCCAAAATTGCTTCTCACCACTATTAACCTCAGACCATCCTTTATCTCCCTCTGTTTGAACTTGTGGACTAAGTCTCCTTCTCCACTTTCTATCAAAATCCGAAGTACCTACTTCTTCAATCCTCTGATGTTTTTTTGTATGACCTCTGTTCTCAAAACCTGGAGGAGGACCCAATGTTGAGGATGAAGCTCCTACTCCAGGTGCTCCCACACTTTTTGTACTTTTCTCAGCTCGTGTATGTGAATTCAGAAGTCTCATCGACCCTTCTGGCCTTGTTTGGAAGAACATATTTTCACTATTGAGCATGTTTGTGCATTTGAAGGTTTTTTTTGATATACTCTTTGTCTTCTTCCGAAGTTGGAGACTGATAAGGTTTGTTTGTATCATCCTTTCCTTGATTTGAACTCTCATCCCTTTCCAAATCAACCTGGGATGGGGAATATTTCAAAGTGCTTAGTGGTGAATCAAGGATAGAAGGATGGCTGGGAGTTTGAGGTTTAGAGGGAAAGCTTTCTCCACTTAATTCTTCAAGGGTCAACATGTTTAAAGCAAGTAGAATGTAGAGAAAGCAGCAACTGTATAAGAAAAAAGGTGGTCCGATGGTATAAAACCACCATGAACACAACACCAAATACTGTAAATGAAGCAACAAAGAGTAGAGATCTGACGCAGATGTAGATGAGATTGGCTTCAAGCTTGTAGCTGGACTGGATGAACTCTTGCCTGAAGAACGTGATGAACTGTATGAACTCTTGGTTGAAGTTATCGATGAACAGGATGAAATCTTGTTGAAGATACTGTAGCTCTAGGGAGCGTTTTTGATTCCGTATGATATATGCTTTGTTCAATTAGTTAGATCAGTCCAACAGCAAGATCAGCAAGCTCGACTTTGGGAGTGATGGCGAGCTGGATTTTGAGGACACCAGTGACGAGGAGGAATCCTCACTGCCAGTGACTTTGGTTCCTTCTTAGTGGCGGGGTCTTGTGGGTCGGTCTCAAGGTAGTGGGTGGTTCGTTTCTCTTGGTTGTCGTTTTTTTTGTTTCTCTTGTTTCTTTAGGTTGTTCTGAGTTAGTTTAGCTCTTTTTGAGCGGCTTCTTGGTTGTTGGCTTCGAGCTGTGTTTTGTTCAAGGTATTTGGTCGATCCCTATTTCATGAGTTGCATCACCTCTTTTTTTGAGTTTCATCTTGAAACCCTTTCTTAATAAAATCATCGCTTATAAAAAAAACAATAAACCTCTGATTTGATTTGAATTAGACCTTACAAAATAAAATTTAAAGCTTAGATACATCGAGATTAAACCGATTCGATCTAATCTTACGATAGAAGGTCTAACTGTATACGTACTAGAGAATTAGAAAGATTAGATATTTAGGTGTTATAGGTCTACAAATCTACATACAGAATTCACCTCCTTTGTAGTTTCTATTTCTCTCTCGGACGCCCAAACTCAAGCCGTGGGTATTCCCTAACCCTTGATCCATCCATCGTCCATCACCACTCTATTTTCTCTGAACAAACAAATAATTTCATCTCTTCTAAGGTAAAATAGCTTTCTTCTAATTGTTCTTCATGTCCTCAATTTCAAAGTACAATCTTACGGTATTGTTGAAACTTTTCTTATTACAAATTGAACTGAAATTGTTCTTGGAATTGAATTTAGCTAGGATGCGGTATTGTTCTTGATATTTTGTACAAATTAGTCGTAACTTTGAATGAGGTGGAGGTTAAATTCGGGGTTAACTTATGATTAACATGAACCAAGGTTAGGTTAAGTTTTTCGTTTTGATTTATAGGGTAATTTGACGTATAAACTCGTATTATAACACGGATCATTTGATTTGAATGAAATTTGGATTGGGTACACTTGACGATATGAATCATTTGAAAAATAAACGTATTCGTTTTGTAGCAGATATCTTACAAGATCAATTCGGATTAGCTCTGATTCGTATGGAAAAAGTAGTTAAAAGGGCTATACGCGGAGCAATTAAAGGGAAATTGATACCGACCCCTCATAATTTTGTACCTTCAACCCGATTAAAAACCCAGATGTGGAATTAAGTTAGTGAAAATTCAATCAACGAATCTCATTCAAGATTTGTTAGAGAGATTTCTAGATCGCTTGATAAATCTTTTGATCTTGTTGAGGCTCCTTAATGTTGCTCATTTGGTGCTTCTTTTTCTTGCTCTCATAAGATTGTAATGGGTTCATTTGTCTTCCCCAATCCCGGCTTCGGCCTCTATTGAATAAAATGGTTTTTTTACTGATCAAAAAAAAAAATATCTTTTGATCTTGTTTGGTAATTTCCTTCTTATAGAAGTTGCCTATATGATCAGTCTAAGGACTAAGGGTCAAAGTGTTTTGTGTATCTCATTGCAGAGGAGATGGTGAAAAGAGTGAAACTTAAGAAAAGTGTGGACAGGATCAGTTCCTTACCCGATTCAATTCTTGGCCACATCTTATCATTTCTGCCCACAAAAGTTGCGGTGAGTACTTGCATTTTGTTAACCAGGTCAAGGTGGACGGACATCCTTCCTTTTTTCAACAATCTTGACTTCGATGAGTTTTTAGTTAATAACCATCGGAGAAATGACCCACATGGTAGAACCAATCGGTTTGAGGATTTTGTGGACCGGTGCATTATGCTCAAGAATGGGACGCACATAGACAAGTTTCGTTTGCAATGTAGGTACACAGTTGAAATTTCACGTATCCATTCATGGATTGCTCCACTACTGTGCAATGTTCGAGAGCTCGATCTATGTATCGGTAGGAGACAACCTGGGATGGAATATTCATGGGCCTTCAGCTGCAATACATTAGTAGTCTTGAAACTTGGTGCTGGCTTCTCTCTGAATATTCCTGCTTCTGTTTATTTTCCGTGCATCAAAATCCTCCGTCTTGAATTGATTAGATTAGCGCATAACAACTCCCCGATTCAGAGGCTCGTCTCTAGCTGTCCTGTCCTTGAAGATTTGTTACTAGTAAAATGTTATATGGAGGATGTACTGAATTTGTCTTCTCCTTCCCTCAGGAGATTGACCATAGACAAATATTATGATTACCGCCCTTATATGTTAGTAATTGATACACCAAGCCTTGTATATTTGAAATTCTCTCCTTGCATGAGTGAAGAATATATCTTAAAAAACCTACGTTCTCGTCGAGAGGCTCATGTTGAGTTTTCATGTAATTTGGAGGGTCGAATAGCCTATGATGAACTTCTTGAAAGGCTCGGCAATGTTCAGTCACTATACTTGTCTGGTGAGGTAGACAAGGTTAGTTTCGATGATCTTATCTGTGTTTTTGCTTTTAACTATATATCCATGTTGCAGAAACTAATAATCATTTCTTTCTGATCCGCAGTTTCTTCAAAAAAGATTGCCTCTACTTAAGAACTTGACTCGATTTGTGCTTACTGGTAGAATATTTTGGGAAATGTCTATGGTCATAAAGTTGCTCCAGTGTTGTCCGAATCTTGAAGAATTTGCCACCGATGTAAGACTTGTGATATATCTATGTATCTTTTGACGTAATTGGCGTTGCATATATACAATCCTAACCTCTTTATTGTGATTTTGTCAGGGAAGCATACAAGGTGGATCTAATGTGCCTTGTGTGCCATCTTGTCTCAAGTCCATCGAATGTGCCCTGTTTTATTACAGGGAATTTCCCTATGGTGAGGAGGTAGAGTCACTCGAGTACTTTTTGATGAATGCTGACATGCTGGAAAAGATGCAGATACACATTCCGTCGTATTGTTTGGCTGGCCATCATGAGGATATTGAGAAATTGGAAACGATTATGGTAACAATGAATAAACTTGCAAAAGCTCGTTGTCGGTCTAAAATATGCGAAATAAACGTCTTCTTCCAGGGGGAAAGAGTAATATTCTCGAGGTAGAGGACTAAATTTTTATTGCACGTCAATAAAGATAAATTTTGTACTTAAGGTATTCAAATATATGTTTCTTTAATTTATTTAATTTATTATTATTTCATGGTGTTATATTTACAAAAAATATTTGGTTTCCGGACTATCATTAGGGAAGGAGATGCACAGGTTTTTCTTCCCTTGAGATAAAGAGAAAAAGCATATACTCAAGATCAAGCCGTTGATGTTCCATTGATCCCTAGTAGCGCAGAGGAAGTTTAATCGAAACCATGTGCAAGTAAGTTGTTTGGTCCTCCACTCACGTTCTAGGAACATGTCGGAGGTTTGTGTTTGGTACGTATGGTTAAAATTTTGGATTTTTGAGTTCATAATCGATCCACCGAATTCTGGTCAGCGGATCCACACCAAAAAGCGTGATCTGATGACCAGATGATGGATTGGATTTATCTGATCCGCAAAGTGTCTGAAAATTGGAATTGTTTTCGGAATATTGATATGTACGATAGACTATACACGCCATATGAATTTTCCAGTAGACTTTTTATGAACTTAGCGTTACTTTTTTTTTTGACGAAAACTTAGCGTTACTTAATTTAATGTTGTTTGATTCACTGTTGTTCTTGAACTTCTCTATTCTCTTATATGGTTGTGTATCTATTAATCAACGTAATCTTTATAGTCATGCCCATATCTTGAGTCAGAACTCGGTTTATAGGATATAGTATATAGATCTAGATTCGTCTGTTTTGTTGTTGTTGTTGTCATCGTCGTCCTATTCAATAGGAAGGTGGAGGATTAGTTCTTTTTCATATATGCATCGACGATTATTAGGATGCATTTACAACCCAAACATCTGTTTAATTCATGTGAATTATTAACACTTGATCATGTGCTCGCTGTGCCTCGTTTCCATTTTAATTTACTCTGTCAGCCAGATCACTCACGACTTGAATTGCATGTTGACTTTTTACTCAGATTGTTGTGTTATACATGAGCTACAATTGAGGAAGCTGATTGGAATGGGTAGAGTGCGAAATGACCTTTACTATTGGGAATCAACGGTGGTAGGAACGACACTATTAACTCATGGCAACAATACATCTCAGTAGTGGCATCGACGCTTGGGACACATACCAGCTTCCAGTTTATCCTTGATTTCGAATTTATCTCCGGCCATTACTAAGCATGATTCGGGTATACGTAATGCTTGTTGTAGGGCTAAACAAACTCGATTGTCTTTTCAAGTTCACACAAATAACACTACTCTAATTTTCCAATTAATTCATTATGATATTTGGGGTTCCTATCATTGTCCCTCTTGGGGTGCCATTTTTTTCTTATCTATCGTTGATGATTATAGCCGAGTTACTTAGGTATTTTTGATGAAACATAAATCAGAGGTGAAAACTCGTTTCCTTTATTTTTTTTCAAGTGGGTGATAGGTCAATTTGATGTTCGAGTCCAATGCCTTCGCACTACGGGAGGGAAAGAATTTCAACACCACGAGCTACTAGCCCATTACCATGAGACCGGCATGGATTTCCAAACCAGTTGCGTCAATACTCCCCAACAGAATGGAGTTGTAGAAATAACTCCATTCTGTTTGCTCAAATCACTTTATGGGTTAAAATAGGCATTCCGCAATTGGTACCAAAAGTTCACCTAATCCATCATTTCACTTGGCTACAAGCCATCAGCTGCAGATCACTCCCTTTTCACCTTCTTTACTCCTGGCTCTTTCGTTCCTGTTCTCATTTACATGGATGATGTAGTCATCACTGGAACGGATGCACTCTATATCGAAAGACTCAAGGAACACCTAGACCAGCAATTCAAGATAAAGGATCTAGGAACCTTGAAGTATTTTCTAAGCCTCGAGGTTGTGCGCTCCCCTTTAGGGATTGTCCTCTCTCAGAGGAAGTATACCCTCGACATTTTGGCTGATAGTCGATTTACTGGTTGTACGCCAACTTCTTTCCCGCTCACACAACACTACCGACTCTCAAAGGAGGTTGGGCCTCTTTGCGAGGACAGTGGCCAGTATCTTCGTCTGGTGGGACGACTATTATACCTGCCCATCACTCGACCAGATATTAGCTATGTAATAAACATTTTAAGTCAGTTTCTGCACGCTCCTCACCAACCCCATCTGGATGCAGCATATCATGTTCTCCGTTACCTTAATACCAGCCCTGGGCAAGGATTATTCTTCTCGGCCGATAACTAACTCACTTTGAAGGCATATTCTGATGCTAATTAGGCAGGATGCCCCGATTCTCGGAAGTCTACCACTGGTCATATCATGTTGCTTAGATTGTCTCCAATCATTTGGCGATCTAAGAAACAAATTGTGCTATCTTCTTCATCTGTAGAGACTGAGTATAGAGCCATGGCGGCAGCTAGTCGAGAGATAGTTTGGCTCCGCCAACTTCTCACCGATTTTCGAATCACTCAAAGTACAACAGTTCCACTTTTCTGTGACAATCATGCTGCCATATACATTGCTTCCAATCCGGTCTTTCATGAACGAACAAAGCACATAGAGATCGACTGTCATTTCGTTCGCCAACAACTCCAAGCTGGAGTGCTCCGACTCAACCATCCCTAGCCGCCACCAGCTTGCAGATATATTCACCAAAAGTTTGGGACGTGATCGTTTCCATGAGCTTCTTCGCAAGTTGGGAAATGTGAATCTCCGTACTCCAACTTGAGGGGTAGTATTGACGGCAACCTTGTGATTTCAATCACAAGATTCTAAATTTCTAATTGATCTATTTTCTTAATTGTAGATAATATAGTAATTAGTAGTATCTTGTATTTTCTATTTTGGACATATACTTCTTGTATAAATACTCGTTACGGTGATCAATAAAATTAATCAAGTAGAGAAACAATTTTTAACTGTCACGGATGCAAAAATGATTCGGGGAAAATCTTAAGCAGGGATTCAAATTTTTTCTCTAAATAGAATTTGTATACCTAATCATTTTCCATCATATTAATAAATCTTAAATAAATTAGTGACAATTAAATAGAAGTCGCTAAATTAATTTAAGCATAAGTAAATTTAAGGAATTAGTATATATATTAGAGAAATAATTAGGGTGCTTTAGGTCAACAGAAATCACCTCTTTATCAGTTTCACTTTCTTTCGGACAAAAGCCGTGGATTTCCCCTAACCTTTGATCAATCGTCCATTACCGCTCTATTTCCCCGAAGGTAAAAAAAACCTTTCTTTTTCATTACAATCATGCATGGATTAGTTAGCCATGATCAAAACACATGTACTTAGTTCATTATTTGTCATGTCCTTCGGGTTCCAATATTATTGATTTTTACTTAGCATTTGAAGAATATAAACTGAACTGTAATCGTTCTCGGACTCGAATCGGGACTTTGTACAAACTCTAAGAACAGCCGGTTATTTGACTTTATTTGGGTGAATATTCATTTGAAAAATATTTACTCTATTGGGTGAATATTTGTTTGGAAAAACTCCAAAAACAGACGGTTATTTGACTATTTAAATAAAAAATTATTTATAGACAAATTTGATTAGCAAATTCATACGGTATACTTAAGGTAATTACGCAAACTTACATATTCTATTAGAAACCACGGAAAATGTTAGAAAAAACCCCAAAACTAAGAAGTCCATAGTTAGTTTTTGAGTTAAAATAGTCATATATGACAGTTAGTTTTTGGAGTTTTTTCTAACGATTTCTATTATTTTTAACGAAATATGTTATTTTCTAACAATTACCTTAAGTGTACTGTGTTAATTTGATCAACTAACTAGTGTATAGTTAGTTTTTGAACGGTACATTCTTATAATGTTTTGTTTTGTAGAGTAATTTGATGTATGATGGTGCTAAGTCTGGATGATGTGGATCTTGTTATTAGATAATTAGTTAGAGAGAATTCGATAACCCTGTTGTCGGGACAGGGTGTTTATCGTGTCTATAGTTCAAATTGTGAAGCTGTTTTGTGTATGTCATTGCAGAGGACATGGTGAAACGACTGAAAGTTGAGGATAGTGTGGACAGGATCAGTTCCTTACCTGATTCAGTTCTTGGCCACATCTTATCACTTCTGCCCACAAAAGATGCGGTGAGTACTTGCATTTTGTTAAACGGGTCAAGGTGGACGGATATCTTCCCTTTTTCCAACAATCTTGACTTTGACGAGTCATTAGTTTATAAACTTCCGAGGAATGACCGACTTGGTAGAACCAAACGTTTTAAGGATTTTGTGGGTCAGTGCATTATGCTCATGAAAGGAATGCACATACACAAGTTCCGTTTGAAATGTACCAATGCTGTTAAAACTTCTCGCATCCATTCATGGATCCGTTCTGCTCTATGTAGCAATCTTCGGGAGCTTGATCTGTGTATTGGTACGAGAGATCATGGGAAGGAATATTCACTCGTCTTCAAACTGGAAAGAAATGCATTAGTAGTCTTGAAACTGGGTGCTGGCATCTCTTTCAACGTTACTGCTTCTGTATATTTTCCATGCCTAAAAATCGTCCATCTTAAATCGATTAGATTGGTGCATAATAACGATTCCATTCAGAGGCTCGTCTCCAGCTGTCCTGTCCTCGAAGATTTGTTAATAGTAGGATGCGATATGAAGGATGTAACTGTACTGAGTTTGTCTTCTCCTTCCCTCAAGAGATTTGCCATAGACAAACCTCACCGTCGCGACCCTTACAAATTATCACTTGATACACCAAGCCTAGTATACTTGAACTTCGCCGTTTGCAGGGGAGAAGAGCATATGTTAAAGAAGCTAGGTTCTGTTCGTGAGGCTCATGTTAACATTTCGTATTGGCTGGAGGGTCGAATAGACTATCCTCAACTTCTTGAAGGGTTCGGCAATGTTCAGTCACTATACTTATATGGTCAAGTAAGAAAGGTTAGTTTCGATAATAGTACTTTTCCTTTAAACTAGGGGTAAAACCAGGAACTAATACTATCGTCGAGTTGTACCGTTCAAGAACTTGTTGCTGACTTATTTGTCGATCAGATCAGTACCCTTGACTTACGGTAATTACACAAACTAACATTTTCCGTTAGAGATGACAAAAAAAGTTAGGAAAAACTCAAAAAACTAACAAGTCTAAGGTTAGTTTTTGAGTTCAATAGTCATGTTGCAGTTAGTTCTTGGAGTTTTCCTAACTTTCTCCGTCATCTCTAACGGAAACTGTTATTTTGTGTAATTACCATAAGTCAAGGGTACTGATCTGATCGACAAATAAGTCAGCTGCAAGTTCTTGAGATGTACAAATCGAAGATAGTTAGTATCTAGAGTTTTTCCTTTAAACTACATATCCATGTTGCACAAAGTAATAATCATTTCTTTCCGATTTGCAGTATCTTCGAGAAGGATTGGGTGTATTAGAAGAGCTGCCTCTACTTAAGAACTTGACTCATTTGGTGCTTACTGGTAAACTATATGTGCAATTGCCTGTGGTGATAAAGTTGCTCCAGTATTGTCCATATCTTGAAGAATTTGTCACGAATGTACGACTTGTGATTTCTCTATAGTATTTTCGACATAATTGGCTATGCATAGAATCCTAAGTAACCTCTTTATTATGATTTTATTAGGGAAGCATACGGGGTGGATATGATGCGCCTTGTTGTTTGCCATCTCGTCTCAAGTCCATCGAATGTGAGCTGTTCTATGTCGTGGGAACGAGCCAGCACAAGGGGGTAGAGCCTCTCGAGTATTTTCTGAAGAATGCTAATATGCTGGAGAAGATGCAGATACACGTTCCGTCGGGTTGTTTTGCTACCCATGGTGAGGTTATTGACAAATTGGAAACGATGATGGTAACAATGAATGAACTAGCTAAGGCTCCAAGTCGGTCTAAAATATGTGAGATAAACGTCTTCTTTCGGGGGGAGAGAGTACTGTTATGGAGGTAGAGGACTAAGTTTGTTAATTTCACGTGAAATAAGATAAATTTTGAACTTCGGAAGCTTGATGTATTCATGGACTATGATTATTGGATTTGAACTGATTAGTTTTTCTGATAGAATATATATGAATCATGTACGGCTTATCATTACGGTCAGGTCTATCGATCTGAGAAAGAATTTTAGATATTAGACCGACTGTCTTAATTGTTTTACTATCAAAACCCACACTGACATTGGACACCTAAGTTTTCAGTTTCTTGCTCCCTCGATTCTCGGTGGGGTTTTTTTATTACAGGATCAACACATATAAAAACTCAAACTGATAATTGAAGATTCAATTACACTTATATTCTAACATGAGTTTTTTTCGGACAAATCTGCTTATAGGTTTGAATGTGAAAAGGATAGAGAGAGCCCATTAAGAGGAGAGATTTGAGGTTGTTGGGTTTTGTGCCCATTAAGAAGAGAAATAACGTTTTTGCGATTAATAAAAGTTGGTAAAACTTATGTTAATATACTACTCCTTTAATGGTATCGGGGCACAATTTATCGATAGTGGATTTCATAAAAAAAGGAGTGAGTCTATCATTCGTCCTTAGCCTAAACCGATCATTGACGCGAGATCTGACGCTCCACGCCATCCGGTTGCACGTTGTTCTTCTTCTTCCATCCGCACCCAATCACGCGCTCCAGCACAGCCCCTCTCAAGCTCCTTTACGCATCAAAGCATTGTTTTTTCTCAACATAACTCTCTATCCGTGTATATATATGAGGAGGGGAGTAGAATATTGAGATCAGATTTTATTTTCTCAAAAACTAATTTACAGCAATAATTTTTATTTTGTTCTTCTATTTTCTCTGTATCTTGTTCTTCTTGTTCTTCGTTTTTGGGAGCAGAGTTCTACCACCAAGGCCATAGCTTTGACGATCCAAGGAGTTTTCAAGCATCAATGAGCCTCCCACATTTCCAACTTCTCTATTTTCATGGGTTGAAGCTTTGGAGAGTTGGAGATTGTGGGTTTGTAAGCTAAAGGAGTTTTTGATTGGGTTTCTCAACCCAATCCCGGTTCTAATCTCTACTATTCTCTATTTTGTTGTAAAACTAGGATTTTTTATATGCTTGAGTAGGATTTGGAATCCATCACCTTGGACTTCAATATTTTGTCATGGGTGTTGTGTAAATGTTGATTTTCTTCAAGTTGATGCATGATTTTGTGGTTAATTTGATGTTGGTAATGTTAATAGCATGATTTACGGGTTTTTTAGTTTAAATAACATCCACAATTGCTTGTATGAATATTTATCTATATTTAAGCTACTCGATATTCAAGCATGATTTTCTTACTTTGTGTTCAAAACTTTCAAGATTTAAAACCCGTTTTCATGTGCTAGCTATTTCATCTCTCAGGTGTATATAAGTTCTAGGCTAGTGTTTGTAAAAATACAAACTTTAGTCATTTAGTGAACTTATCTAGGATTTCTGACATTTACATGTCTTGATTTCCTATTGACGAGATAGAAATATGCTAGGATGTGTTTTCTCGACTCTCTTGTGTGTTTCAAGCCGACCGGGCAATATAGGGATTTTTGCATAACTGTTGTGTGTGCTATGTAGATTGATGTTTGGAGCGAGTCATGATTCGATATAGTGTGAGACGAGATTTCACTCTTATAGAATTTACTTACGTTTGTGTACTATCAGAACATCGTGGTTCGATATTGTTCTATATAGTTCGCCGTAATTATCGGTGACCATATTTATAGTTCGCATTCGGTAGTTAGGATGATTGAACTAGGCTTAGCTAAGTAGATTTATTGAGATTTTTAGAGTTTACTTACGCTTAGGTATTACCAGAGTTTCGTGATTCGTTGCTCTATTTAGTTCTCCTTAATAATTGATTTATTCGGTCATTAGGTTGATTCATGCTTGCGTAGCTAAGTAGATTCGACAATTGAGTTAGGGTCTACTCATGCTTGTGTAGTACCAGAGTATCGTGATTTGATACTCTATTTAGTTCTACTTGATTTTCGGTGTTCATCATTATTGATGACATTCGGGAATTAGGAAGTGAACTAGGTGTAGCCGAGTTGATTCACCGAGTGGTGTAGCTATCTCTACTTGTTCTAGTTGGTAGCGAGAGTTACATGCATTCGTTTTCGTTATCTCTCGCTCGATGATTGATCGAGCTTCGCTCAAGATCATATAACTACACCCTATTTTAGTGCTTTCCAATGATCGGTGGGTCGCATATCGGTCCGGCAATTGTCTTGTGCCCTCTCCCCGTGACTAGTATGTGGTTGATTTTGTGATACCGCATACATAGGAACTTAAGTTTTCTAAGACCATAAGGTAATAATTATTTGATTTCATCCTCGTTAACCAAACCATGCGTTAATTGGAAGTCATGTTTACTTGTATCTGTGACCAACTCTTTGTTTGAATCAAAACCTATGTGTCTATGGCGGTAGCATGTATATATCTTCTTAGTGTCTAAACTTAAAACAAACTTTTACTTTTTTTCTTCTCTTTATCTTCCCTTTCGGGGATGTGGAAGTGACAGCCCACGTCCCTAGGTTTTAGCAAAATACTAGTGATACCTCTACTCCATGTGAGATGAACCGGTACATAACCGTCTTCTATATTGCTTGATGACCGCGTCCTGATGCACGTTGAAAGAGGGTTTTGACGCATAGTCATCCCCACTCATCAGATTTTCTAGATGTAGATCCTATGGAACCACAATACCTAACACAAGCCTGATAGTAGTCAGGTTGACTATTGGAGAGAATATCTCGTTGTAGTCAATCCCCTTCTTCCATTGAAAGCCTTTCACCACTAACCTTATTTTGTACCTCTTACTACCATCATGTTCTTACTTAACCCTGAACAACCATTTGTTTTGATAACTTAGTCAATGACCAAGTTTTATTCTTTTTAAGAGATTTCATCTCTTCATCCATGGCTGACACCCACTTAATATAATCATCCATTTGAATTGCCTCTGTATAACATTGAGGCTCTTCATTCTCGGTCAACATCAAATAGTTTAAGAACCGCCCCCGGTCAATCCCGGTCAAACCGGTGAAATTAGGCAAAAGTTGACTTTCCGCGGGAAAAGTCAACCGATGACTCCGGGAGTCATTCGGGATCTTTCCGGGACCCAAAAAGCTTAGTCGTCGTTACGGTTAGCTTAGTTGGGTCGTTTCCTTTCAAATGTGTAATTTTGCGAAAAAGTCAACCCGGGGTCAAACTAGGTCAAATTAGGAGTCTTAATGAATTAATTTAATTCATACTGAAATATTTTGGGTAGAGGTGGACCCCATATGGACACAGGTTCATGGTGGCTTGGGTGAGAAGAAATAGGGGAGAATTGATCCATTTACCCTTAAACTTTAGATATAAGAGGCAATTGGGCAAGGGGGCAAAAGGTCTTAGCTCAACTAGGTTTTAAGAGGCTTGGGACAAATATTTCAGCCCATTTTCATGTGTTGGCCGAATTTTAGAGATAAAGGGGGGAGAGAGAAAAGTCATTGAAGACTTGAAGAAGAAGAAAGGAAAGAAAGGAGGAGTCTTGGCTTAGTTTTCTTCTCAAATCTCTTCAAAAACATCATTTTCTTCTTCCTTTCTCCATTTCCTAAGGTAAATCTCCAAACCAAATTCGTTTTGTTGAAGTTTAGATTATGGGTTTGAGAGAAAAGACATGAACTAGGTGAGTTTCAATGGTTATTGAGCCTTTGATGTTTAAGTAGTTGATTTGTGGATAAAAGTATAGATGGATGATGAAATTTCATTGGGTATTTGATGTGTTGATGAAACCCATTTGGGGATTGAAGGATTGAAGTTTGTGGGACTGATTTGGAGGTTTTGGGTGATAAAAAATGGAGTTTTGAGGGTTTAATTTCGTGGAGAAGAAGCTGGAGGGAGAAGAAGGGCGGAGCTGTCAGACCCGTCACGGATCCCTGACGGGGACCGTGACGGAGGCCGTGACGGCACACGTCACGGTTCCGTGGCGTCACCCGTGACGGTGAACATCACGGTTCCGTGACCCGAACCGTCACGGAGTCCGTCAAGGCTCCGTGACCCGAACCGTCACGGAGTCCGTCAAGGCTCCGTGACCCGAACCGTGATGGATCAGAATTGGGCCTTTTAGGCCCATTTTAGTCGTTTTGGGTATTTAGGAAGGTTACCTATAACTGAGCCTATTAGGGGATAAATTGGGATGTTTTCTCTTTAAACCGCTCTTGAATTACTATTAATTCTCGTATTACATTTGATCTTAGACGTTGGTTCCGAGCGCGACGGAGGAGGCTACTAGGCGACTCGTCGTTGACTAAGCGTTTTGATAGCAATTGAGGTAGGGGAAAGTAGCGAATACCGGTTTAATTGTGGAAAGTTACTAGTATGCATATAGGTTATGAATACTTAATATAATTGTAGAGTTGCATGTAGGATGTGAGGAACGAGTGTAATGAGGGATAACTTACGGGCCATGTCGTGCCCGTAGGTTTGTGAATTGTCGTGCTGTAGATTTGCATGTGGGCCATGTCGTGCCCTTAGGATTGCGTGTTGGTCGTGTTGTTGTGATTGATGAATTGTATTGCTTGATATGTGGTTTATCCGTTGTTGAATTGAGGATTATGATATGGTATACTCGGTATGATATGTTGGTATGTTATGTCAAGTATGATATGTTTGGTATGGCGTGAACTAATGCTCTGTGATATGATCGGGTGATTGATAGATCGACGTGATGTGTTTCGGTAAGACTGTTTGGTTTGGTATGTTGTTAGTTGAATTACGACCTTGTGTTATGTTGAGACTTACGTGGGTATGTTCCGAGACGAGGTCTTCCGGTACGATACCTACATCGAGGGGGTATTCCGGTGTAGGGTATCTAGGCCGAGGTGGTGTCCCACGTACGTGGTCCTCCGGGGCTAAGAGTTCCGGTACGATACCTACATTGAGGGGGTATTCCGGTGTAGGGTATCCAGGCCGAGGATGGTGTGATTCGTACCCCAATGTTGTGTGGTCCGGGAAGACATTTAGGTTGATGCTGTGTGGTCCGGTATGATGTATTGTGAGCTATACCCCGATGCTGTGTGGTCCAGGAAGATATCTAGGCCGATGTTGTGTGGTCCGGTACGATGCGACGTTGGGGACTGATGTACGATACTTGTGGTTGTTCTACTGTGTGTGGTTTGCTTGATGATTGAGTATGTTAGGAGATTAAGTGTGATTATAGTCATGTGAGTGTCGTTGTGATTGTGTAAATTCCATGGATGTTGTAAGACCCGCCCCCGGTCGATCCCGGTAAAATCGGTGAATCCTAGCTAAGTTTGACTTTCGGCCGGAAAAGTCAACCGATGACTCGGAAAGTCAGTCGGGACCTTTCCGGGGCCCAAAAAGCTTAGCCATTAGCAAGATTAGCTTAGTTGGGTCGTTTCCTTCAGTTTGACTGTAATATTGTTAAAGTCAACTGTCGGTCAAACTCGGGCTTAATATCGGTTAATTGTCGATAAATCTTGGAAAGCTGGAAAATTATTAAATAGGAGTGACCTTACATGACACTTGTCATGCTTGGCTTGGAGGATGAGTTGTGGAGCTCCAAATGACCCTCATACCCTCCTAAGTTACCTTTAAAGGGATAAGACCTTAAGGGCTTTTGAGTAAATTGACATTTTAGGTCATTTAAAGGAAAGAGAGCAACATTTCAGCCCATTTGTTGTTGTTTCAGCCGAAAATCACAAGAGAGAGGAGAGGAGGAGCTCACTTGCTTGAGGAAGAAGATAGAGAGGAAAGCTTGGATTTTGAAGCTTGTTCTTGGTCCCTTTGCCTTCATTTTCACTCCATCTTCTCCATCTCAACTATCTAGAGGTAAGGATGCTCTCAAATCTCCGTTTCTTCCACTTCCAATCTATGGGTTTTGTGGGTTTTGGCTTAAAAGTTGAAGAACTTGCTCTTTGATTGATTGTTTGGAGAAGAAGTAGTGAAGTAGGTTGTTGGATTGAGTTTTGGTTGAAGTTTGATGAACCCATTGAGGGTGTAGTTGCTGGGTATCTTTGGTGGATTATTTTGGAGCTAGGAGAGTTTAGAAATGGAGTTTGTGTTGGGATTTTCGTGAAATTCGAGTTGGGGAAGAAAGGGGAAGGAGCTGGTCAGGTCTGATACGGAATCTGACCCGGACCGGGCCAGGTACCGGCACGGTAGGCCGCACGGAACGTGCCTGGTACTGGCACGGCACCCGGCACGGAACGGGCGGGAGTCCGACACGGGACCTGATACGGTCCGTGTCGCTCACCGGACCGGTCTGTGTCGTGTTCCGTTCTGGATTCCGGGCCGGCCTGTGACAGGGTCCGTTTGGCATTCCGGATCAGATCCCCAGAGCCCAAAACCCTTCCTTTTAGCTCAATTTGATTCCCACTTTCCTTTTCAAACCTTGATCCATTTCTGAACATTGTGGTGTGTTTTGAGGAGAAGAACACTTGGTTGAGGAATCTAATTTGTGTTCTTTTGGTGGTTCAAAACCTTGGAACCAAGCTAGGAAAGGAGGAAGAACGTGGACACGAGTTAGAGGAGCTTTTATCACGCCGGGACCTGAGTGAAGAACGGAGAGGTGGCCACCGAGCTTGTCATCAGAGTGTTGAGAGGAAGACCTCGAGGTAGGGAAAGACTTAACCTCTCGTTTACAATGCTTAGTATGCATGCTAGGTTAATAAAATTGGAAAGGTCCTAGAAATGCTTATAGGATGCGAATAACTAGCGTAATCGTCTTTCAATTATTAATAATCGGAATTGTCTAGTGGTGACCGATTAGGATGCCAATCACTAGTGTAACTCGCTTTCAATACTTGGGAATTGATTGTCTGGTAGAGGAGCCTTGGCAAAGCCCTCGGATTAGTTGCGTGTTAGGATCACATGCTTGGTTGTTGATTGCTTAGTGGATAGGCTAAAGAGTCTAATGAAACTAGTGGAATTACATGTGTGATTGCTCTTTTGAAGGTTTTTATAATTAGTTGATTATCCTTGTGCTTGCTCGTTGACTGTATTCAAATGATTACTTGTTTTACTTGAATGGTTGTTTGGAGCATCGAGTATGACTGGTTGTACCGAGCGGTGCAATCAGGTGATCGATGCCCCGGTGGTTCGAAACTGGTAAGTGAACGGTAAGTTGGGATTGTGTGATTGGTGTGGTATGTTTGCGTGATTCGTGTACTGCTTGTTGTGGTGAATTGGTGATGTGTGAGCCATGTGTGGAATTGAATTGGTGGTTGTTGAGCTTGTATTATTTCGTGTTTCGGTTGAGTGCGTTATTCAATTATTAATTGCTTATTATTAAATTGTCCAAGTGTATGCTCCCTATGGGAGTAATACCTTGGTTCCCGAGGACATAAAATCCCTTGGAGACGTTTCTGAGAATCCCGATGATAAGCGCCCCGAAGGGTTGTTTCCGGTCGCCTCAATGTTATGCGTCTCCTCTGGATTTGAGGGAAAATCTGAGAGGACACATCATGTGGATCGGAGGGTGGAGACTTCATGTGCCACGACATTGGTTGATTTATCTATTACCTGTGTTTGTTAAGATGTTTTTGGTTGACTTTGTTGTTGATCTTATTGAGTTGAAGGTCCATATTGTTCTGTGTTTTCCCTACTGAGCGCAAGCTCACCCCTGTGAGTTTATTGTTGTGTTTACAGGCTTGATAGAGGAGTAGAGGCTCGGGAGCTTCTCGGTGTGGGTGTCCATAGAGACTTCGTGTTTATCTTTATTTCTGTTGGACCAGATTTTGTGGAGACTTATTATTACACCCCGGAGGGTTATTCATGTTTAAACTAGATTTTTGTGGATTGGAACTTCTTATTCGAGATTTTCAGGAACCAAATATTGATTTATTATTTTATTGTCTTCTATTACTCGTCATGCCTCGGGTCCGGGCGATAACCGGATTTGGGGCGTGACAGATGTCGTTAGTTGTTGTGCCTTGCTAGTATGCCCTAATTGGACGGTTACTCGTGTTGGTGAGCGGATAACTCATCACCTTAACTAGTTTTTCCTAGTGAGCGAAAGTTCACCCCTCTACTTTACTGTTCTACAGGTTTTGAACGGGATTTGATCTAGCGGGATTCTCGGAGCTTGGGAGCTAGCGAGAGTCTTAGTCTAGTATGGTCTAGAGACGTACTTTCCTATTGTTACTAAACATCTTTATTACTTGATTTCCGAGTTGTTGACTCGTATTGTCGGAATTGTTGGTTTGGATTATTATTTTAGAGTTTATTTATTTTGAAATTGTTTTATCATTATTATTCTTAGTTCACGTTTCGAGTCCGGTCAAAACCGGATTTGGGGCGTGACAAATAGTACAGTGATGGATAGAACCGTTCTGGAGGTCTTCAAATTATACTCGATCTCCTCACTTTAACTACTGGGGTAGTCGGCAATATCTCATTATTATTTTTCCTGTATTAAACTCTCACTACTGCCTATAACATCTTCCAATGTAATATCATACAACATTGCTTCTTCCTTGCCTTCAGGTTCTTTAGTGATATCTTACTCCACACCCAAGCGATACTTATACATAACGCTTTCACAAAAGGTGACATCTCTGCTTCTGATGGCTTTCATCTTTGACTCATCCCAGAATCTATACCCCATGTCATCAGATCCATAGGCAATTAATACACACTTATTTATTTTTGGATCAAACTTGTCTTTGTCAAAATCCTTTACTCTCACATAAGAAACACAACCAAGGACTCGCAAATGTTGATGATTTACCTCTTTTCCACGCCATTTTTCTTCGGAAATCTTGAATGTCAAAGGAACCGAGGGTCCACGATTGATTAAGTATGTTGTTGTGTTCACTACGTCTGTCGAGAACCTTTTTGGCAATCATGCTTGAACCCTCATACTTTTCGCTCTCTGGTTCAACGTTCTGTTCATCCTCCCTTCAACCTCGTTATGATGAGGTGTCTCAGGCTCAGTCTTCAGCATCCTTATATCATACTCAGCACAATAATAAATAAACTTATCATTACTATATTTACCACCATTGTTATACTTTAAACACTTCCTTTTTAAGTTAGTTTCATTCTCAATAGTAACTTTCCACTTCTTAAATGTATTAAAAACTTCATCTTTGTGATTTAGAAAGTAAACCCATACCTTTCTTGTCGAATCATAAATGAAGGTGACATAGTAGCGAGATCCTCCAATGGATGGAACTTTAATGGTTCCATATACATCTGAATGCACCATTTTCAGCTTCGTAACCTTCGGAGGCTTCCATTACTTCGCAAATTTGACTCGTTTCTGCTTTCTGAATACACATGGTTAGCAAAAACTAACCTTCATATTCTTTAGTTTTAGAATCTTCCATTTTTAAGCTAGCATCTTCATTCCTTTCTCACTCATATGCCCAAGTCGTTGGTGTCATAGAGTTGAAGGATCTGACTCATCAGTAACTGCATTAACCTCTTCCACTAGCATTTCCGCCATGTACAAACTTCCCCTTTTCCTCGCGCAATAATTAAGTTCCCTTTTGATATCTTCCATTGGTCATCTTTAAAGGTTGTACCATATCCCAAACTGTTCGAATGACTTACAGAGATCAACATTCTCCGTATGGTAGGGATATAACTTACTTCTTTTAACATCCAAATTATACCCATGAGAGTTTTGAACTTTACATCTGTTATACCCGCAATTTCTTCCGTCTGATCATTAGCAAAATAAACTATACCTTTTATAGGTTTACAATACACTAGCATATTTTTATAATGGGTAGTATGGAAAGAAGCGCTTGAACCCATGATCCATGAGTCAACCGAAAGCATCATCTTCAAATTCATTTATCCCATTCACCGATTTCTTCTCCTTTTTTTCCTTTTTTAGGGTTCAGGAATTGATTCTTGAAATTCCCAGTTTGTTGACAATTATAGCAAGACACGTCTATTCTGGTTTCAGATTGTTATTTCCTTTTGGACTTCGACCTGCATCGCCTTTTATTCTTCCCCCTTTTAGAATTCCTACCTCTTCCGTCCACGTTCAACACTGAGCCTTACGATTCTCCAAAAAAACCTACTACGAAAATCTTCCACGAAATCAAGTCCTTTATCCCCTCGAACTATTAACTGTTGTGACGGTTCCTTACCAACTATCAGGTAACAAGGACAACAATAACATGGCTTGTACCTTTTATTTCAAGTTCATACCTCATACTCTACTACCTATTACAACAATTATCTCTGAAGTGGTTGTTGATGTTCAATTGGATTCGGATCAATACTGATTTCCGCAACTCATCTCGTGGACTTCATCGTCCACCTATAAACAAGTACCCAAGGTGTTCTTTATCTTATAGGCTACCCCTCTGTTCTAAGCCCTCACTAGGAGATTAACCGCCCCGGTCCACACCAAGGTGTCGTGAATGAAATATTTTGGGGAGTCTTGTACCGGCGGAGACCGGCCAAGACTAATAAGGAACGCCGCAAACCCAAGGTTGCGCCTTTAGGACTCGGTCTCGCAGTCCCGTTGTCTGGAAGAAAAAGGCCACCACCCCTTGTCACAATGGTCGCACATCTAGGTGCAAAACTTCTAATGATCTGCTATGGCGACTGTTAAGGCCTGCAAATAAAAAAAATGGCGAGAGGGCATGACGAAACCACCCCCACCATATACATGCGCGATGGAGTTTCCCCAAAGAATTTTCTCCGCCATTTGTTTCTCGCAGAGACCTCCTCCAATACTTTTGGGTTGTTCCACAAGAAGGGTCAGATGCGCATAGTCATATGAATGGGGTTAGATCACTTAAGTATACATGTATGATATCATCATTTGTATGTCGTTCTTATGTGTTTCATTGCATCTTAAATCCGCGATAAAAACCAATATTATTTTTATCAGGGTTAGCATCTCGGATTTTACGAGATCGAAGACTACGCTTTATCATTTTTTCGTTCTGGCCGGCGGGGGGTGCTCCGATGGGGAGTGGTTGGATGTCATCGGCGGCAAGCAGGGTGAGGCGGACGCCGGTGAGAGGACCTAGGCCGAAAAGAAATCGGGGGAGGCCGCTTCGGCCGATAGCTGAGGGCGGTGGGTTGCTGGTGCTGGTACCCGAGGGGGATGGCGTGCCACAGGGGCAGCGTGAGGGGCGGTCTCTGGGTGAGGAATGGGCGGAGTCCGTGGTGCTATCGTCGGACACGACTGCCACGCCGCCGGAATCGCCGGCGACGCTGGCGTGGAGAAAAAGTAAGGGGAAGGAGGTTTTGCGGGAGCCATTTAGGGTAGCAGAACCAGACTTGGGCCAAGGTGTGGATGTAGTGGACCGAGGTGATGGGCTCATGTTGGATGCTAGACGGGCTGGGTGAACCCCAAGATCGGGGATGGGCCGGGGGTTACGCGTAGAGGGACGTCATTCAGGATGGACCCGAGGTGGACCGGGTGACATTGCCACCTGGGCGGCCCGCTATGGGGCGGGGGTTGGGAGTCGGACTCGGGCAGAACAGGTAGGGCCGGAGCTGGATCGACCCCATGAGCGAGGGGACCCGGTGAGGTCGGGGCGGGGTTCGGGTGATCTTGACTTGGGGGACCAGGTGGGGTCGGAATTCGGGGCAGGTCGGGGGTCGGGGCCTCGGATGGGAGACCTGGGGTCTAGGTTGTCGTCTCTTTGCATTAAGGAGGTGATTGTCCCTACGGTTGATATTGCCCGTGCTGGGGGCAATTTAGGTTTGCAATGGCAGCAAAAGTACGGTTCTTCTGGAAGTCTCTGGTTGCTAGGATGGAAGACTTATGGGGGATGAAAGTCGAAGCGAAGCCATTGGAAGGGGGGCTAGTGGCATTCTTTTTCAGATCAGCCAAAGAAAGGGCGAGGGTGCTGGCAGGAGAACCATGTGCTTTTTGGGAGTCTTTAGTGCTTTTCACAGATCTCAGGGCCCATATGCAAGTGGGAGACCTTAGCTTCCACCACTTTTCGGTCTAGGCTCGGGTGTCTAATCTGCCGGTGGGTGCGTGAAACAAGGAGGTGGGTTTCAGAGTAGGGAATGCCCTAGGGGTATGCCAGGGGGTGGATGTGGATAGTTCGGGACGCTGATGGGGGGACTTTATGAAGATTCGGATTCGAGCTGACATTCGAATCCCACTTCAGACTCAGTTATGGTTCCGGCTATCGGAATCACATGTACAGACCCTTCTTCATGTTTCTTATGAACATCTGGCAGATCACTGTTTTGGGTGCAGTTGTGCAGAACATCTGTTCCCGGTTTGTCCTGTAATTGGAGGCACAAGGGGTTACTCCCTACGTGCACCGGGGGACCCGAGGTCGGCCTTGGAGAAGGCAAAACATGGGAAGCCGGCGCCGGGGACTAACTGGGCCTATCTTGGGAGAAGGAAGTGGGGATCCGGGGACCCTCGCACGCCCTCTTCCCACCAGGAAGTAGGAAAAGGGGGGACTATGTCCTTTGAGACGGGAACTGAGGACATCCCCTCTGAGTGGTTGGCAAAGGAAGCGGGGCCGTCTCTGTCCGGGAAGAAGAGACAAGACAAAGAGGAGGAGACGGAGGGATCAGAGGGTTCAACGGCATCAGATGAATGTTCATATGTAGGAGCGGGGGGGGGGGGGGCGCAAGCACCCCCACCTCCAGGAATGAGTCCGAGGAGGCCCAGGAAGGGGGTGGTCGACTGTGATCCCTTCCTGGCGGATAGATGGCGAGGGTACCATCGACAATCGACATCTGTCTTCCCTACCAGTCCGGTGTCAGCAATCCCGCGTTCAAGAGCCCTAAAATTATCAGTCAAGGGAGGCGACACACGCTAACTCACCGGGGGAGATGACGGTCCACCAGTATTCACCTTTCACTCGGCTTGCTCGCCCAATGTCATTTGGTAGAAGTATGTTGTATCGGTATCCATGGTATCCCTGGATGCTACCGTAGATATCCCCTTCAACCGCCCCTATGCATCGAGCAACTTTTAGATTTCTGTTCTTTCTTTATGTTCTTTAGTTAGATTTTATCTTGTACGATGAGTACAGTCATGTACTCATCACCCTATTTCTATCTCCGGTAATAATAGTACATGTTCTTCTCAAAAAAAAAAAATTCATTCTGTATTATAGTATTCGTAATAAACATAAACTCCATTATACAAAAAAAGAGAGGGTGTTTTAGGTCTAGAGAGTTCACCTCCGTATTAACTTCCCTTTTTCTCTCGGCTGCTCAGACTGAAGCCGTGGATATTCCCTAACCTCTCATCGCCGCTCTGTTTCCTCTTTAACTAAAGTATAACTTCATCTCTTCTAAGGTAAGAAAAGAGCTTTCTTTTTCATTACAATCCCGCATGTTTTCACTCTTGAAACTTTTCGTTTAATTATTGATTTTCAAGATGGAAGATTCTATATATGCAACGCCAATATATTATTGATTTGGTTCATTGGGTTAAAATATTATTGATTTTCACTTCGTAGTTGAAGAAAACAAACTGAAATCGTTGTTGGGATTCAATCTAGGACCCTTTTAATTACTGTTGGTAGAAACTAAATCTAAGTTGATTACACTCAATACGTGTTTTGATTTGTAGAGGAATTTATATTCAATAATTTAGAAAATTACTATATTGGAACCATTATTATTGGCACATGTATTTAGTTGATTACATGACAATATATGGGTGCGTAGTTTGTAGCGGCCATGCCTTGAATTCAAGTTAGGGAGAATTTGATTAATGAAAGAATTCTGAAATTTTGTTTATGATTTTTTGAAGATAATTCAAGATCCCATGATAAACCTTTCGATCTTGTTTGATACATTTTTTTTGGCATAATTTGTTAAAAATAAAGAGCTATGTAATTCAGAATCAATAAGAAAAAAAAGGATAATTGTCAAAAACTATCCTAAAGTTTCATCCACAAACGAGTTGATGCACTTGTTCACGTTTTGTGGGTGCAATGAAGTTTTGTCCACGCTTTGTTGATGCATTGAAGATTTGCCCACGCTTTTGTGGGTGCATTGAAGTTTTGTCCACGCTTCTATTCAATCCGGCAAGCACTGCCCAGACCATCATTCTGAACATCCCTATTACGTCAAAACTAAAAAAATAGTGGACAAAACTTCAGGGTAGCCACACAGCGTGGACGAAACTTTGTGCATCAACTCGTTTGTGGACGAAACTTTAGGTTAGTTTTTGACAATTATCCCTTTATTTTCTTATTGATCCTGAATTACATAGCTCTCTATTTATAGAAATGTGTATTTGTTTAGAAGCAAGAGAGGTGCATGATCAATCTAAGGTTCAAAATGTGTTATGTGTATTGCAGAGGACATGGCGAAAAGCGATAAAATTGAGGAAAGTGTGGACAGGATCAGTTCCTTACCTGATTCAATTCTTGGCCACATCTTATCATTTCTGCCCACAAACGTTGCGGTGAGTACTTGCATTTTATTAACTAGGTCAAGGTGGAGGGACATCTTTCCTTCTTTCAACAGTCTTGACTTCGACGAGTCATTACTGAATTACCCAAATGACACTAGTCGTTTTGTGAATTTCGTGGATCGGTGCATTATGCTCAAGAATGGGACACGTATAGTTAAGTTTAGCTTGAAATGTAGCAATGCTGTTGACACTTCACGTATCCATTCATGGATTTGTGCTGCACTACATAGCAATGTTCGAGAGCTTGATCTATGTATCGGTAAGCGCCAAATTGGGAAGGAATATTCACCCGTCTTCACCTGTAGCACATTAGTAGTCTTGAAACTGGGTATTGGCGTCTCTCTGAATGTTACTGCTTCTGTTTATTTTCCTTGCCTCAAAATCCTCCATCTTGAATCAGTTGGATTAGCGCACAACGACTCTCCAATTCAGAGTCTCGTCTCTAGCTCTCCTGTCCTTGAAGATTTATCAATAGTAGGATGTTATATGGAGTATAAACCTGTACTGAGTTTGTCTTCTGCTTGCCTCAAGAGATTGACCATAGACGAACCTTACGGTGACTGCCCTTACAAATTAGTACTTGATATGCCGAGCCTTGTGTACTTGAGATTCAACCTTTCCGCTAGAGACGGACATATCTTGAAGAACCTACGTTCTCTGTGTGAGGCTCATATTTGCATTCCTTATTGATTGGGGGGTGGAATAGCCCATCATGAAATTTATGAACTTAATGTGCAGACACTATACTTATCTGGTGATGTAAGAGAGGTTAGTTTCGATAAACTTATCTGTGCTTTTGACTATATATATCCATGTTGCAAAAACTAATAATCATTTCTTCCTGATTCGCAGTTTCTTCAAAAAACATTGGATAGATTAGAAGAACCGCCTCTACTTAAGAACTTGACTCGTTTGGAGGGGGAGGGGGAGGGGGTGTATGCTCTCAACAAAACCGAGTCCCAGGGTAATTTACGTGGTATCTCTAATAACTTGAGGAGCCCCTTCCATGTCCCATGTGTTGTTTGCAGAACCCGATCTCAACAGCTCTCAAGATTTTAATGGGTTCTTGACCCTCAAAGAACTCGTACAACTCGATCTTTCCAATAACATCTCTTCATCCATCTTCATATACACTAATCTTACTTATTCCTTGCCAAGTTTGCAGGATTTAGTTCTGTCTAGTTGGAACTTCAATCAATTCCCTATTCCCTACATGTACAAAAGCCCTCACAGACTTGATATACCTAGATGTTTCCAATAACCAAATCCAAGGTTCAATTCCTGAATGGATATATGATGTTGGGAAGGATACTTTGTCTTACATTGATCTTTCTGGAAACCTTTTAACAAGTGTTGGTCACCAGTTTCATTGGAGAACTATTGAATTCATTGATTTTCATTCCAACTTGCTTGAAGGACCCCTTCCCATTCAACCAAAATCCACAACGTTTTTCTGTCTCCAACAACACTTTATCAGGAGAGATTTCTTCACTGATTTGTAATCTAAGTCAACTTGCTTGCTGCGATTGATTGTACCGGAGAAGGGGTTACTGGTGGAGTTTGAGATCGGGCAGATTGGGGTAAAAGGATTGCAGAAGAGCCTGTTGAGTTTGTACATGATGTTTTGGATGATCGGAAGACAGCTATGGAGGCCCAGGTTCTTATGCTTTTTGTTTTCAATTTGCCCTGCGATGTCGATGATCCGAAGCTTCGTGATTATTGTGGGATGGCTGAGTTGTTATTGAGAGCTAATGTTCCTCTGTTCGGGCCATCCAAGACGCAATGTGTAGAGATGGAGTTTTGGATGTGGAAGTTTGTGGTTTGGGTAATAGAGTGTTCTTAATCTATTGTCCGGATCCGACTTTTGCAGTTGCTATGAAAGAGAAAGGGGAAGTTTAGCTTAGGGTCGACTCGCGACATGCAAATCGTTAAGGCATGGTTCGGTGCGCAAAAGTAGATAAGGTGCGACCCACTATTCATACTCTTAGGTTAAGAGTGTGTTTCTATTTGATTTCTCTATTTTTCTTATGGCATCACCCTATTTCTTATGATATGTACATTATACACTTCAATTGCCGATCTTCACTCCCCATTGGTTGACCCAGAATCGCGGTTTCCTCGTCCTAAACGAAAAAAAAGCGAGTTAGGAATGGTCGTCTCAAGTCCATAAAAGCTCTTAAAGTCGTTAGTCCTTCTCGCTCTCTCCGCAAGAAATCGAAAGCTAAGCGAGCATGGGCGCTGTGCAAATCAATGAGGTTCTCCTCCTCTCTTGGCGATAAAGACACCATCAAATTGTTTCTAGATCGTATCTAATCGGGCCTTTCCCGTCTTTCTGTACTCGTTCTTTCTTCTTCCCTCGATTGTAATTCTCCATTGGAGTGTATTGTTGGGTTAAATAAATTTGTTATTTTTGCTGATAAAAAAAATTATACACTTCAATTATTTTTCTGATGACGTTCCCCTTTTTCTAACTTCTATCATTTGTATCACCCTCTGTATATTGGTTTCCGGCCAGCTGCAATAGGGTCGTTGGTCGATATAATATTGGGTCAAGCAGGTTACTTTGTTGATTGATTCTTCAACATAAGATAGAAAATTTCCAAGAATGGATTGAATTAAATAAGCAAGTCATTGTCATGTAGTAGGAAAATTGAAACTATTTTAGTTCTAAATAAGTCATGCCATTCACTTGACATTCTACCATAACAAAAACAAAAAGACAACAATATTGCCGTCCCAACATATATTACTCAAGTAATTCATTTTGTGGACATTCGGCTACAAGACCTTTTGGTAGACATATATTACTCAAGAAAATGTCACGAACAGTCAGCGTCAACAAACTAATATTGTATGGTGCTGGCTGTTAGTGCTGGCTATTAGTATTTACCACCACCACTTACCACGAAGCATTATAGATGCTCTACGACTCTAAGCAATAGATAGTAAGGATTAGGAGCTTATATATACATCATGCAAACATACATATATATCTCAAACTCAATTACCTCAACAACAGCCAGAACCTAAGTTATGGGGAGTCCTAAAATCCACCTCCAAAACCACTTGACTTGCATTCTTAGGCTTCTCCTACTCCTCTTGTCTACTTCTAATCCTAATGCTACTCTTAATAGTTCCTTCTTGTGTCATACTCATCAAAGTCATGCTTTGCTCCAATTCAAATCCAACTTTGTCATTGATGCCTCTGTTTCCTGTTCTAGTGATGAATCAGGTTACCCAAAGACAGAGTCGTGGAATGAGAGTACGGATTGTTGCTCCTCATGGGACGGTGTCACGTGCGATGGGGAGAGCGGTCACGTGGTTGGATTGGACATCAGTTGCAGCCAGCTTCAAGGTACAATCCATTCTAATAGCAGTCTCTTCTCCTCTCACTTGGCTCCTTACCTCCAGAAGCTCAATCTTGCTTACAATGACTTCCAAGATTCTGAAATGTCATCAGAATTTGGTGTCAAGTTTGGTTCATCTCTCACTCATCTCAATCTCTCATGGGCTGGTTTTAGTGGCAATATTCCACCTCAAGTATCCCAACTCCGAAACCTTGTCTCTCTTGATCTGTCTTTTAATAATGGTCTTAGATTTGAATCTGATAGAGTTGTGGAGATGATAGCTCATAACCTAACCCAGTTGAGGATACTGAGTCTTGATTGGTTGAACATGTCTTCAGTGCATGCTTCTTCCTTGATGAATCTATCTTCTTCTCTGATTTCTCTTAGTCTTTCTCATTGTCAATTGCAAGGCGAATTCCCGGGTAGTTTTCTTATCTTTCCTAACCTCCAAAAGCTCGATTTATCATGGAACAACTTCAACCCTATCAGTTTTCTTCCGGACTTGAACTCCACCACTCCCTATTCCAAAGATCTAACGCTTTTGTCTCTAAGTTATACTAGCTTCTCAGCATCAGCATCAATAGGCTTTCTTGATTTTGTTGGAAACCGTCTTAAATCTTTGAGGCATCTGTATCTAAGTGGCTGCAGTATCAGTGAATCGATTCCTCCATCATTCGGAAACCTCATCGAACTCATTGATCTTTATCTCGATAGCACCCTTTTGAGAGGCCCCATTCCGCAATCATTCGGTAATTTCACTAACCTCGTTGCTCTTTATCTCGGACACAACAACTTGAATGGCCAGATTCCTACCTCCTTTTTCAACCTCACTAAATTGACTTATTTGGATATGTATGATAATGAACTGGATGGTGCATTACCTTCTTACTTGTTTGCTCTTCCTTATTTGCACATTGTTGATCTATCCTACAATAATCTACATGGCCAAATCCAAACCTCACCGGTCGAATCTTTGAACCTTACTAGGCTTGATCTCTCCAATAACAATCTCAGTGGCTCTCTAGATTTTGACGTGTTTCTGAACCTCAACATGCTCAACCACCTTGACCTTTCCAATAACAGTATCTCATCCTCCACCTCGATCGACACTAATCTTAGTTATTCCTTGCCCAGTTTTGAACATTTAGATCTGTCTGGTTGCAACCTGAATAAGTTCCCCGCGTTTATTAAAGCCTGCACAAACTTGGTAGACCTAGATGTTTCCAATAATCGAATCCAAGGTCCAATTCCTGAATGGATAAATGATGTCGGAAAGGATACTCTGTATAACATTGATCTTTCTGGAAACCTTTTGACAAGCGTTGGTCATCAACTTCGTTGGAAAAATATTGGATTCATTGATTTTCATTCCAACTCGCTTCAAGGATCCCTCCCCGTTCCACCGGTAACCACAACATATTTCTCTGTCTCCAACAACACTCTTTCAGGAGACATTTCTTTGTTGATTTGTAATCTAAGTCAACTTGCTGTTTTTGACTTGTCACACAATCAGTTCACTGGTTTGATACCACAGTGTCTTGGAAGCATGATCACCCTATCGATACTAAATCTAGGGATGAACAGCTTACATGGGCTTATTCCAAACACATTTGCAAAGGACAATATCTTGAGTTCTCTGGTACTCAATGGAAATCATTTGACGGGGACAATACCTCGAACATTGTCGTATTGTGGGACATTGGAACTCTTAGATGTGGGCAACAACATGATTGAAGACACTGTCCATCACTGGTTAAAGACTCTCTCAAGTTTGGAAGTTCTTGTCTTGCGGTCCAATAAGTTTTATGGTTCCTTAGATAGTTTCGAGGACAAGCTTCTCTTTCCCGCTTTAAAAGTTTTGGACCTCTCCGACAACAATTTTACTGGTCGATTTCCCGTAAGACTCATCAAGAATCTAAATGCAATGACCAAATCGGAAGGAATGCTTGAAAACGACAGTCAATATCTGTTTTCCTATCCAGACGGATACTATTATTCAGTGGCGATCACATCCAAAGGGCACGAGGAGGAATACTTCAAGATCTTGACCACACTTGTTACCATTGATCTCTCAAGAAACAAATTTGAAGGTGACATTACAGAAGTGATTGGGAAGCTTATTTCTTTAAAAGGTCTAAACTTGTCTCATAACTTGTTGACCGGGCACATTCCTTCGTCTATGGGAGATTTGGTTAGTCTTGAATGGTTAGATCTCTCTCACAATGAACTGAGTGGAGAGATTCCAAGAGAACTGACAGATCTAGACTTCCTTCAAGTCATAGACCTTTCAAGCAACCAACTTGATGGACCAATTCCTCAAGGCAGACATTTCGATACCTTTGGAAATGATTCATACAAGGACAACTTGGCGTTATGTGGGTTTCCCTTAACAAAAGCGTGCGGGCCAAATCACGAACGACCATCTGATACTTCTAAGGGTAAAAGTTCTTCGGATTCTGAAGGTGGATTCAATTGGAGTAGCGCATTTGTAGGATACGGATGTGGAATTGTGTTCGGTCTGTCTTTGGGGTATCTTGTGTTCAACATTCGTTCACCAAAATGGTTCGTGAAGATGGTTGAGGGAAAGCAACGTTTGAGCGTCGGAGAAAGATCCCGAAGACGTGCAAGAACAAGAAATTAATTAGTTGTGTGTGTAAGCTTGAGGAGGAATAAGAATTCTTTTCTTGTGTTATGTTATGTTATGTGACTGTCTGGCATAATAAGAAGTTGTAAGAAAACTTTGTACGCATATTTCCAGGCATAAGGAAACGAACCTCCCTGAAGAGAGAATAATGGAATAATTAGAAATTGGACGATCACTGTCACCATAAAAGCCCACAACTAAGCAGCCCAAAACATCAATAAGCACGCCCAAATTTTGAGGTGAAGAGAGAACTTACCCAACCAAAACTTCGAGACAGATCATTGCCTGTACCAAGTGGAACGACTGCTACTGGGGGAACGGGCTCGCGGCCCTGTTTGTTAAGTTCCCCAACACATCCTAGTGCCCAACCAACAGTACCATCACCTCCTGCAACCTGGCCAAATCACACCAGAAACAACATTGTCAACGTTAACAAAAACAAATTTAGGAGTCTTAATGCAGAGGTCATGTAAGGTATGGGTTCAAGCTATGCTCATTTCTGCACAGGAGCATGGAATGCAATAAAGATTCCAATGCACAAGCAGACATAAATGTACTATGTCACCATGCACTGGGAAACATACCACAATCCTTATCCTTTGGCGAATCTCTTTGGCACACACATCACCCTTACTAGCCAAAGTCTCTAAGCATGCCAATCCATAGTGGACAAACTCGTGAGGTTTTACATCTGACAGATCAAAAACCTGCAATACCAGTAATCAACAGTTGAGAAAAAAAAATCCAAGTAACAGCATAAAGGTCTATAATTTGACAGGGAAAATGCAATCAGGCCATCTGAAGATACACTTGTATTGAAACTGAAGCTCAAGATCACATCTACTACCCTCTAGAACCCTTGAGCCTGAAAATCTAATCATGGGTCATGTGCAAAAATGATTCCATTTAGCTTATAACTCAGCAAATCTAGCAAAGCCAACTGTAATACCCTCAAACCCCCAATCTACTCTAATCAAAACCACCATCCCCGAAAACCAGATTTCTGAACTAACAGACATATATTTATTCAAACATTTACAGGTAGAGAGAGAGGAAAATCAGATAAATACATGGACATCGGACAAATTATCGGACTTCTAAAGGACTTTTGGACAAAACAAACTACTAGTCTTAATTATCAAATTTGAGGACCGTTACGAGTTGGACCGGGACTGATGATCGTTCCTTTTGTGTAAACCAGGCCTTTACCCCGAGCACGGAGAAGACTGGAGTTGGCCAGGATGTCGGCAGCTAGGAGACGCAGCTGTTGGTTTGTCTAGAGGTAGGGATTACCTCGAAACCCGCTTATTTACGGATGTACAAGAATGCATATAGGGAAACCTAATAACCGGATAAGAATTAATATGCCTATAGGATGTGAATAACTAGTTTAGATGTATCAAACTGTGAACATTTACGATTTCAGTCTTGGGATTTTGCCGTGCTGGTAGAATCGGGCCATGTCGCGCCCATAGGATTTGCGTGTTGATTGTATATGTTGTGTGCTCTTTGATGCTTGAACGGTTAATAAGTAACGAACATGAAAACGAGTAGAATTGAACTAGTGATACATGTTGATGACTTGAATGGTTAATTCCTGTTATGTGATTTGTTGAATTGTGGGAATGTTGGGGATTGAATACTGGTTAAGACGGTGGGGTTACCACGCTGAGTGGGGTTTCGGTAAGTGATGGTAAGTACGTGATTTTTGTGTAAGTATGATTGTGAGTGTGATTGTGTCTGTGTTTGTGATTGTGATTGTGAGTGCCTCGGTTACTTGATAAAGGAGGTTTCCGTACCTTCCGACCTTGAGTCGGTAAAACGCGGTGTCCCGCGAAGAGGTGTTTCCCCTACCTTCCGACTAGCAATCGGTAAAATGCTATGTTGTGCCGCGATGAGGTTTTCCGCGATGCCGCGATGAGGTTGTTCTGCGAAGAGGTTGGGCCAGTGTACCGCGATGAGGTTGTACCGCGAAGAGGCTGGGGATGTGTGCCGCGATGAGGTTGTACCGCGAAGAGGCTGGGCATGTGTTCCGCGATGAGGTTTTACCGCGAAGAGGTTAGGCCTGTGTTCCGCGGATGAGGTCGATCGCCTCTCCCGACTTTGTGTTGGGGAAAGTTGCGTACGGCTTTGCCGGGCCGAGCGGGTTGCTCCCGAGACCGTGCATTTGTGTGAATTGCCTGTGTTAATATTATTTGGTTTTGATTGATCTTTGCCGTGTTTTGAGTGTTACGGTGCCTGTGGCTGTGGTGGTTTCTTTGGTTTGTCCCTCCGGTGTTGCTTTGATTTTTTTATGACTATTGTCGGGTTAAGGTTGGAGATTGTTGTTCCGGTGAGTGACCGGGTAAACTGAGTATTGTTTTTAAAATGGTTAAGTGTCGCATAGATTTTATCAAACTTGTATTAAGCATTAAACTTTAAATTTTGGAATTGCGTTTGGTAAACCCGAGATAAGGAGGTTTTGTTGGTTTTCCCTACTGAGCGTTAAGCTCACTCCCCTCACTGTGTTTTCTACAGGTGTTAGCTATGCTCTGGACTAGAGGACATCACGGAGCATGGGGCTAGCGAGGGTCCGGGCTTAGATTTATTCTTATGCTTGTTGAGACGTACCGTTTACTTTGGACTTATGTATTTATTGAGCGTAGGACTCAAGTTTCAAACTCTGTTGATTTATATTATTCTCTCACTTTCAGACTTACATTAATTGTTTTAAACTGTTATTAATTTTTCCCTCAATCGCGTCTCGGGTCCGGTCAGTACCGGATTTGGGGCGTGACATAGGCAGACCTAGCCGAACTGGCCCAGGCCCAAAACAGCAGCCTAGGCCATGCCAGAAACCAGTCCCAATCGAACTGGGACAACTGTTGGGCCTGGGCGCAGCCATAAACCGAGCCCAGCCATGAACCAGACCCACAGGCCCGACAATACCCATGCCCAAAATACCTGCAACTACCGGTTGCTGAAGAATCCGGCGAGCATCTCCCGACCAGACAAGTTCCCGGCGAGCATCTCCTGACCTGAAGAGTTGCAAGCGACACCCTCACCTCTACCGGAGAAAACGAAGCCGGAGGCAGTAGATCTGAAGAAGCTACAGATATGAACCCGACCAGTCAACGCAACTCCGACAGGTCCGAGACGCTCTGGCTGGAACCATAGAGCTCGGGCGAGCCTTCACCACGCACAGGCGAGACAAGACGAGCCATCCACGAAGAGGTCGGCCGGACACGAGAAGCAGGGGAAGAAGGTGGAGAGAGGACTTTGGGTGAAAGGAAAAGGGAATGAACGCTTTGGAATATGGGAGAGACAACAAGGCTTGAAGGAGAGACACCGTCGGCGACATCCAAGGCCGGACGCCGCCGGCGGAGTAGGGAGATTGATGGCAACGGCTAGGATTTGAATAAGGGGGTCGAAAGTTTGAGAGAGAGTTTATAGTTTGATCTGTCGTTGTCCAACAACCTTGTTGGTAAAAGTTATGTTATCATTAAGATGTAATGATAACTAACATGAATATACTACCCCTTCAATGGGCTCTCACTATCTTAATGCACCAAAGCGCGACAGACACAGAATCTGATGATTGCAAGATACAGATGAAGGGTAGCGTCCTGTTTTCTTATCCTACTCTTCCTTCTCGCGGAAACCTCTTTAGATGCTTTCAGACTGAGCACGAGAAGAGCTTGATGTGCATAACCTCGTAAATAGGGCTAGATCCCTTAAATATACCCCTAGGACATATGTATATCGTTTAGTATGTGTTTCACTCCATCTTAAATCCGCGATGAAAAGTATTATTTGTATCACGATTAGTGTCTCAGATCTCACGAAGTCACTATGTTTAGTTCTTTTTTATGTTCTCTATTATAGTATTTGTAATAAAGATGAACTCTACTTTGCTAAAAAAATGAGAGATTTAGGGTGTTTTAGGTCTAGAGAATTCACCTCCTTATTAGCTTCCCTTTCTCTCTCGGCTGCTCAGACAGAAGCCGTGGATATTCCCTAACCTTTCATCACCGCTCTATTTCCTCTTTAACTAACGTATAACTTCATCTCTTCTAAGGTAAGAAAAGAGATTTCTTTTTCACTACAGTCCTGCATGTTTACAATTGTTGATTTTCAAGATGGAAGATTCTACATATGCAACGCCAATATATTATTGATTTGGTCCATTGGGTCCAAATATTATTGATTTTCACTTCGTAGTTGAAGAAAATTAACTGAAATCGTTGATGGGATTCAATCTAGGACCCTTTTAATTACTGTTGGTAGAAACTAAATCTAACTTGTAGAGGAATTTATATTCAATAATTTAGAAAATTACTATATTGGAACCATTATTATTGGCACATGTATTTACTTGATTACATGACCATATATAGGTACATAGTTTGTAGTGGCCATGCCTTGAGTTCAAGTTGAACCCAGATTCTAAACGAACAAATTCAAACTTGAAAGGGATCTTTCTGATTCTCGAAAAATGCGGGGCAAGGGGGTCTAGAAAGACCTCTTGTTCTTATTATATTAAAAGATCCTGATTGGGTCCGCGGATGTTTGGTAAAAAGAATAACCTTCTCCATTTCGTTTTCAAAGAATCAAAAAGGGAAAGTGTTCAATTGGAACATAGAAAGAATTTGATTAATGAAAGAATTCTGAAGTTTTGTTTATGATTTTTTTGAAGAGAATTCAAGATCTTGTGATAACCCTTTCGATCTTGTTTGATACATTTTTTTTTCTTAGTGATTCTGAATTACATAGCTCTCCATTTATAGAGATGTGTGTTTGTTTAGAAGCAAAAGAGGTGCATGATCAATCTAAGGTTCAAATTGTGTTTTGTGTATTGCAGAGGACATGGCGAAAAGCGAGAAAATTGACGAAAGTGGGATCGGTTCCTTACCTGATTCAATTCTTGGCCACATCTTATCATTTTTGCCCACAAACGTTGCGGTGAGTACTTGCATTCTATTAACTAGGTCAAGGTGGAGGGACATCTTTCCTTGTTTCAACAATCTTGACTTCGACGAGTCATTAGTGAATTACCCGAATGACACTAGTCGTTTTGTGAATTTCGTGGCTCGGTGCATTATGCTCAAGAACGGAACACATATAGATAAGTTCCGTTTGAAATGTAGCAATGCTGTTGACACTTCACGTATCCATTCATGGATCTGTGCTGCACTACGTAGCAATCTTCGAGAGCTTGATCTATGTATGGGTAGGCGAGAAATTGGGAAGGAGTATTCACCCGTCTCTCTGAATGTTACTGCTTCTGTTTATTTTCCTTGCCTCAAAATCCTCCATCTTGAATCAGTTAGATTAGCGCACAGCGACTCCCCAATTCAGAGTCTCGTCTCTAGCTCTCCTGTCCTTGAAGATTTATCAATAGTAGGATGTTATATGGAGCATAAACCTGTACTGAGTTTGTCTTCTCCTTCCCTCAAGAGATTGACCATAGACAAACTTTACGGTGACTGCCCTTACAAATTAGTACTTGATATGCCGAGCCTTGTGTACTTGAGATTCAACCTTTCCACTCGAGAAGGACATATATTAAAGAACCTACGTTCTCTGTGTGAGGCTCATATTTGCATTCCTTATCCGTTGGGGGGTGGAATAGCCCATCATCATGAACTTTATGAACTTAATGTGCAGACACTATACTTATCTGGTGATGTAAGAGAGGTTAGTTTCGATAAACTTATCTGTGCTTTTGACTACATATTTCCATGTTGCACGAACTAATAATAATTTCTTCCTGATTCGCAGTTTCTTCAAAAAACATTGGATAGATTAGAAGAACTGCCTCTACTTAAGAACTTGACTCGTTTGGTGCTTATGGATAGACCACATTTGGAAATGTCTGTGGTGATGAAGTTGCTCCAGTGTTGTCCAAATCTTGAAGAATTTGTGACCGAAGTAAGACTTGTGATATATCTATAGAAGGGCAAACGTCGTTTCTTAGCCCTCGTTGATCTTTCATTAGGATTTTCTAACCGACCTCGTCCTTTTGTCACATATCCTAACCTAAAGGTGGTCTGTTTTTACAAAAAGTAACCTGAAGGGTGGTTTTTTGTCACAGATCCTAACTCGTTTTTTCATAAATAATTATACAAGTTTTGTAAAAAAAAAAAACCTTTTGTGTTAGGATATGTGACAAAAGGTCGAAAACGGTTAGAAGTTGCAAATGACCTTTTTGACTAGGCTAGGAGTCAACTTTAACCTTATATAGAATCCTAATCTCTTTACTATGATTATATTAGGGAAGCATACATGGTGAATATGATGTGCCTTATTTTGCGCCATCTCGTCTCAAGTCCGTCGAATGTGAGCTCTTATATATCGGGGGATCGAGGCAACACAAGGACATAGAGCCACTCGAGTATTTTCTGAAGCACGCTGACATGCTGGAGAAGATGCAGTTACGCATTACGTCCTATTGTTCTGCTACCCATCTTGACGTTATCGAGAAATTGGAAACGATGATGGTAATACTGAATAAACTAGCAAAGGCTCCAAGTCGGTCAAAAATATGTGAAGTAAACGTCTTGTTCCAAAGGTAGATTAATATTCTCGAGGCAGAGGACAAAGTTTTTTTTAATTCAAGTGAATATGGATGAATTTTGTTCTTAAGGTAGCCAAATACGTTTTCATTTTATTTTTTTTGCGGTTTATTATTGTTTCATGGTGTTTCTTAGCTCGCTTGAGCCTCTGCGCTCAGTTGTGGATCCTTCTCTCCGATGTGTGTGGTGTTGCTCGGTCGGCATTCTTAGCGCCTCCTTGTGATTTGCTTGTGGTTAGGCTGGTCGCGTGAGGGCTTAATTGTGAGAATGACTTTATTTTTTACAGCTCTTTGAATATTAGCTTCTTTATTTGAAAGATTTGCTAACTAGTGTCTTCTTTAATGAAACTTTCTTAACTCCAATCTTATCTTTTTTGATTATTTAATTTAAAAGATAAAAAAATCCATCGCATCTTTCAAGGCAGGTTCATATTATTCCTCCTATCAACTGCTTGCCTGATATTTCGCTCCAGATCTGGTTGTGGGATGCGCTTTTCCATCCTCTCGAGTGTTGATTGTCGTGTGTCTAGCGGTTTATCGTGGTACCTATACTGATATCTCTCTCTCTGCAGCTTAGGTTTTGTGTTCCCGCATTGCCCTTTTTTGATTTCGGTTTGATATGCATCTGTTTCCTTCCACTCTTGTGGTTAGATCACGCCGATTTAAAGTGTTGGCCGCCGGTGAGGGTTTAGGCCTTTGTGCCTTTCAGTTGTTTTCTTACTGATTTGCTTTAGTGGTTTATGTGTTCTGGTGGGTACTACTCATCAGAACTGTCTTTATCGCTTGCGGTGTTGACTGTCGTTGTGTTAGTGCTCGTCTTCTAGTCTGTGTGACTGGTTGATGATACTAATGAGACAGGGTGCTATACTTGCTTAGGTTGTTTGTAGATTTTATATCAGTATCGTTTGTGCTTAAAGGTTGACAAATATGAGTTTTAGGCCTTCTACTTCCTCTTTCCTGTTCTTGATTTTATCATTATTGTCAGTGGCTTCTACTTCCTCTTTCTTGTTCTTCCATTGTTCTATGTTTAGTGCTAGTTCGTGTTCGACTTGGGTTTTTTCTTTCTTGTTTGCTTGCTTGACCTTCCATTGATTAGTCGAGTTATTGAATTACTTATTTCGAACTACAATTGAACATCAACTTCGTAAATTTGTGTTCTTAGGATTGTAGTTAGTTACGGCAGTTCTTCCGGATCTAGAGAGAGGTACCCAGATCTGAATGACGACCTTAGATGTTCTCATCCGATCAGATAATAAAACTAGGATGAACACTTCTGATTTGGGTTTCGATCTAAAATGAACTCATATGATCTGTATTTTCAGAATTTTTTGTTAATAATTTTCTAACTATATATGTTCCTAATTCTTGTAGGGATTGATTCATGTGTTAATACATACTTCATATGGTGGGGAATATATAAAAGATGATATGATATGGACTTGGATACCAAAATAATTCAAAAGTGTTTAATATCCTTTTGGATTTGTCTAACACATCATTAAAGAATAAGTTATGCGACAAATTGTATAAAAAGATTGGAGTGGAAGAAATAGCATGGAATCAAAAGTGTTATTACAAGTGTAGGGATTGATTCAAGTGTTGATACATACTTCATATGGTGGGTAATATATAAAAAAGATGATGTGATATGGACTTGGATATCAAAATAATTCAAAAGTGTTTAATATCCTTTTGGATTCGTCTAACACATCATTAAAGAATATGTTATGCGATAAATTGTATGAAAAGATTAGAGTGAAAGAAAATAACATGGAATCAAAAGTCAGTTACGTACTACTAGACATGGCTAACGGCGTTGGAAATGTCATGTCGGTTACGTTAAAAGACGATGAAAGTGTTAAGGGTTATGTTATGTTATGTTGTGGAATATGGACTTAACAATCTTGGAAAATTATTCCCAGATCCTCATGTTGTTTTGGAAATTAATTAACAACTCCTCAAATTGCCGTGTAAATTCAAATCAGATCTACAACTAGTACTCGACTTGAAATAAATTTACATGTCCCATTTATGTATATGGTAATGATGTACCAGAATAGAAATCAGATCTGGATATTCATATACAGATCTATAAATAAAAATTGTTAGCCCGAAAAAACATTTTTCAGATCTATTTGAACATACACAAACACAACAAATTTAAGTTTATTGTTTAACATAGATGTACAGAAACAGAAGTTATATAACATTGATGCTAGATTACAGTAAATATATCAGTTACACATCATTAGAATCTTCACTGGACCCAAAATCGTTGTCGTCACTTCCTCCTGCATGGTACTTAGACTCATTGTCGCTACTTTCATGGACCTCCTCCTCCTCTTAGTCATCACCTTTTGGGCCTCTTCCTCACCGGCATGCTTATCGTCTGCCTCTTCCTTGTCGACATCCTCCTCGTCGGCTTCCTCCTCGCCGGATTCATCCTTGTCAGAATCATCCTCGCCGACCTCCTCCTTATCGGAGTCATCCTCGTCGGATTCATCCTCTTTGGACTCTTCCTCGAATCGAGAGAATAAAACCAAAATCTTTCCGACTATGCAAACGGTATCCATAATTTACAAATTTATAGTTAGTATGTTGACATTGTTCTAATACAATTACGTAATGTCTTTCATCAAAAAAATTTATTTGCACGGTTTTAACAATGACTGAATTAAATTCAGACGCTGATAAATATTCATCGAATCTAAACCCGATTTCGTGCAAACGGTCCATAATTTACAAATGTGTAATCATTAGGTTGATATTATTCTAATGATAAACTCCAAATACCTACCCCAAACTTGTAGCGTTTAACTGATACATACCCTAAAGTTTTTTTTTAACTGATACATACTCAGATGTTTAGTTTTTTAACAGATAGCCCCAACAGACAGGTAAAATGACGAAAATGTCCTGAACTAATTTAAAAAAAAAAACTAAAGTGATTTTTTAAATAAAACTGAAGTGATTTAATAAGTACATATATATACCTAACAAAAGTGATTTTATAAAAATATTTATAAAGTAATTACTGAAATGTAGTTGAGGGTATTTTCGTCATTTTACCTGTCTGCTGGGGCTATCTGTTAAAAAACTAAACATCTGATTATGTATCAGTTAAAAAAAACTTTATGGTATGTATCAGTTAAACGCTACAAATTTGGGATAGGTATGTGTAGTTTACCCTAATTCTAAAGCATTTATCTAATGTATTTGGTCACAAAAAAGACATTGATTTCACTTCGAATCAAGAAAACGAACAGAAAAGTAGATGCTCGCTGTCCGATTTTAACAACGACTGAATTTTAATTCAGTCGCCAATGAATATTCATCAAATCAAAACTCAACTTTCTACAACGGCGTTCATAATTTAAAGATATAGTCCTTATGTTGATATTTTTCTAAAATTATTATGTAATTTCTTTCTTCAAAAAAAATATTGATTTACACTTCGAAACGAGGAAATGAAAAAAAAGCAAGCTCTATGTCCGGATTCAACAACGATTGAATTTTATACCGTCACTAATGAATATTTATCGAATCTAAACCCGACTTTGTGCAAACGTTATCTATAATTTTCTTGGAGACGAAGGGTCATGGCTCTTCCAAGTTCCGATACGTGTGGATTGTGTTCGTATACGTTAAAAGTGTGTGAAGAAGGTGGGAAAAACAAAAGACTTCATAAATTCCATCTATTTGAGGTATGTGTTTCCCTCATTTATGTTTCTAATTTAGGTACGATTTAGGTAAAATTTGGGTGTATGAAGGAGTAAATGTTAAGTAGTCAATAAGATGTAACGATCCCCCACCAGCGATGGTGGAGGGCTCTGACCAAGGCTGTTACTGGTGGAGGCTTCACCCCTTGATCCCTTTCATCTCTCACCTTCCCTCTCCTTTTCTTGCTCGCTCCCACCACTCCTTTATCCTATCCTTTCCTCCTCAAGCTCGTCGGAGTCGTCCTCGTGCTCGTAGACGTCGTCCTTGTGCAGATCCAGTAGTGGAACACGCTTCTCATTCCTTTTGTTGGGGATTGTTGTGGATTTGTAGGTGGGACGCACCTGCTCTACCTTGATTGGCTCGGAGTCCCGTGTTGTTCAGTGCGTCGGAGTTACATTCCGCCGGCATGGTTCTTCAAAGCTCGCTTCGCATAGTGCTCGTCACTGTAGCCGTGTGGTGAAGGAGGCTCGGGAATTCGTTGTTGCTGTGTGGTGAAGGAGGTTTGGGGCGGCTGGTTCGGGGGCGGCCGGCTCGGTTGCTCGATCCGGGTAGGGCTTCTCAGGGTCGGATGGGCTTTGCCCATTTGGGGCAATGGGCTTGGGCTTGGGTTGATCCCTGGGCCAGCACCTGGGCCTGGTCCAGTACGTGGGGCTGTTTCAGCGTGTTGCTTGGATTTTTTCCGGTCCTTCTCGCGTGGCTTTCGGGTGTCTTCGTCCAGTTTCACCGTGGGAGGCATTTCCGAGCTCGGATTCGTTGTGCTTTTGGATTCGTCACTCGTCGTCGCGGTTGGTTTGGCTCTTGTCTCTCCTTTAGCTTTATTTGTAGCTTGTAGGAGTCCTGCTCATCCTTAGATTAAGACGTTTCGATTTTCTCTGTACTCCTTCCTTAGTTGTGGGGCATGTCATTCTCTAGGTGTTGGCCTATGACGGGTTGTACTAGTCTTTAGACCTTGGAAATTGAGATGTCCTTCTTTTGGGTTTTGAGTTTCAGTGATTTTTCATTGAATTATCTCTGCCGTTATGCGATGTTGGTCGTCGGCGTGTCGATGCCTTTTAACTCGCTTAGTTTGGGTGCCGATGAGATACAGTTTTCTCCTCATGCTCGGGTAAGGTCTTGGGTGTTGACTTTGAATTACAGCTAGCTTTTTTTGTCCTTTATGGTTGACAAATCTGGGTTTTATACCTTCTGTTTCTTGTGCTTCTTGGTAGCTTTTTCCGAGTGCTAGACCCTTTTTTTCGGTTTTTTAGTTTCGGGGTCTGCGTACCCTCTCTTTGTTGGTGTTTGCTTCCTTTAGAGGGTCTGCGTACCAATCCACTTCAGGGTCTGCGTACCCATCCTCTTTAGGGTCTGCGTATCCATCCACTTCAGGATCTGCGTACCCATCCACTTAAGGGTCTGCGTACCCATCGACTTCAGGGTCTGTGTACCCTTTGATGCTCCTTCATGTTTACTCCTTCCTGTAAAGTCTTTATACCTAGAGACTTTTTGTCCTCCCTTTCCAATCTTTGAAATGAGAGAGATTTATATATTACTTTGCTTATAATAAAAATAAGATGTAACGATTCTAATAACGAATAAGAGTGAAAGCTATAATTATGGTTTATTGAAATTGAAACGAAGATGCGATCAAACAGAGAAATGCTACGCTTGTTTCAAGCTGGAGCTTAACCTTGCTCACTTTAAATTACCACGATAAACCCTAAAACATCATAGGATAATACATAATACATTTTAAAGCAACGATGGTCCCCTCACCTACATAGGTTGTCCACCTATCTTTTCTGTAACCATGAGCTGGAGTACGTCCTCTTTGTCCCCTTTTCTAGCCAACGCATCGGACTCATAAAGAAGGCTTGCTCTCTTGTGTGTACGAATTATTGGAAAGGGCCTTATCAGGCTAATATATTTGCGGGGTAGCCTCCGTAATTTGGCAGCTCTTCCAAACATACAAAACTACGATTATACCCTTCGATTAAACCCTTTTAACTCCCCAACACCAACACAATCACCTCATAATCACTTCTCTTCATCTTCTTTTCTCTCTTTTCTCTCTTTTCTCTTCATCTTCTTTCTCTTTAAACTTCGATCTTCTTCTTCTTCTCCTTACTTCTCCTACCTTCACTCGTCGTTGTCACACTGAGGTTGCCACGAAATCACGGTAGCCTTATTTTTCTCTTCATCTTCTTTTCTCTCAACCCTTCTTCCCCTTATTTTTCTTATTTCTTCTTCTTTACCGTCAATCAGAGCTGATTGGGGGCCAATCAGAGCGGATTGGGGGCCAATCAGAGCGGATTTGGGGCCAATCAGAGCTGATTGGGGCCAATACGCCTCTGATTGGCGCCATCCCAATCGGAGCTGATTGAGGGTCAATCTGCTCCGATTGCCCCCCAATCCGCTCTGATTGGCCCCCAATCCGCTCCGATTGGGGTCATCCCGCCGCTTATTCGGCCAATCTGCCGCGGGATGGCCAAATCTGGGGGCAAAAAAATTGGACGGGAATTTCAAAATTTGAAATTTGGGGGAAATCAATCGAAAAAAAGGGCAAAAGAGGAATAATTAAAAATTCATTAAAGAAGGAGGTCTTTTTGCAAAACATAAAACAGGTGAATGTTTTTTTACAATAAATTAGGCTTGGAAGGCCTTTTTAATAATTCGTCCCTCTCGTGTCCAAAAGATACCATTATTATTATTAGGATAATCTCATAAAGTTACCCTCAACTTTCAGCTATTTTCAGAAAATTACACTTAGCTTTAAAAAGTAACAAATCGGTACCTTAATTTTTTGCTAAAACTAGTCACCAGCGTTAATTTCCATCCAAAATATATAAAAAGCCTGAACTACCCCTCAATTATTTTAAAATTTTCAAACCATTGCCACTCCACATATTTTTGAAAACAAAAAACAATAAATGACTAAAAAAGTTTCAATGTCCTTCGATTTTCAAAAATATCATTTTTATTTTAATTAATTTTAATTATATACAAAAATCAGATTTTACTTAACATATATATTTCATTATTTTTTTTATTTATTATTTTCTTTATTTTTTTTTATTTGAAGTGGTAAACAATGATGCTTTAATGGTGCTTCAATTTTATTAGTCCTCGGTATATATTTCTTTCTTTATATGGATTTTGCTCATCACGAATGCAGTAAACAATAGTGCTTCACATTACCACGAATCAAATACTTTATATAAAACTCAAGTTTCTCATATTTAAACCCAAATCTCAAGTTCTAAGCATCCAAACCCAAATTTACAGATCTTAGAATCAAAATCTAAAGAAAAAAAAATCCCCAAATCAAAACAAGATCCATCCCCATCTTCTCTGCCCGTAGTTGTTCACCACCTCTGAACCCGTTTCGTTTCTTCATTAGCCCATCTTCAGTTAGGATCCTAAGAATACTCTCTTCTTCAACAAGACTTGTCCTAAGGGATCATCGGTCTTATTTAACCAGTCAATGATCACCCCTACCAAAAAAACATATTTCCCTATGCTAAATCTATATATAAAAAAATAAGGTACCCCAGGAAAAAAATGTTATTAATATGTTTCTTGATGAGTAATAAGTTAGGGACGATTCTATCTTCCATCATACTAACGAATCTCAATTTTATTTGAACGAAAAGTATGTATTTCATTAATACTTAAAAACAGTCATTGTATGTATGGGGTCTCAGAAGATCCCCAAACAATAACACTGAAATAGGATGACCGTATAACAAGATTTGTAAAAGCAAACAAAAACAAACAGAAAGTAAACTACGGAGTTGACAAAATTGATGAGGACTGCTTAAGGTGGTGCCTAAACAATGCTTGATTCCATGGAGAGTACTCGTTTTGTCTGATGGAAAATTGAACCTGGCCGCACAGTAACATAGGGATAATCGGCTTTAACCAGGAACCCCTCCTTAGGTAGGTCCTCTAATATATGCTCACTAGTCATTGACCCTACAAAAAAGAAATTAGATAAAATAAAAAAAGACTTAATTGATTAGCCTGATCCATAATCAAGAGAAGGGTCGAGGAGGGTGCAATGGTGGAGGCCAGGGAGATGGATGCGCCGGTTGCGGCTTCAGAGATGACAGGGGCTGATCAGGAGAGATGATCCGATATAGGGAGGTCGAGGGGAACCGAGGCACGAAGGTCGATTGATGTCGAGGTGAGGTAGACGGAAACCATCAGAGTTGTAGAGGGGGACCCGAACAAGACTAGGAGGCACATCGTTGGTGGTGGGAAAGAACTTACTTCGTGATGATTAGAGGCGACTCGAAAAGAGTCCTGACAAATAGGATAACAGAGAGAAAAATCCTAACAGAGAAGGAAACCCTAACAAAACTCACGAGAGCCGACAAGAAAAACTAACAAAAAGACTTTTTTTTGAACGAGTAGATGGGGTTTTATATTACTATAAAATGTGAACCTTATAGGTTAAGGTGTACCATCCCAGGATTCCAGATATTTGTCTCAGTCGACCGTAGTTCACCAGACGCTCATAGATCCGTAGAAAAAGTCAGCTTCCGATCGTAGATCTTAACTAAAGAGTTCCCCTTACCGACATTTCAAAGACAATAGAAATCAAATACCTAAACCAGTAAAACCAAAGACTTATTCGAACTAAAAACAGATAAAACGCAAAATAAAGGAAACTGGAAATAGTGCTTTGAATGCGGCTTTCCCGAGACTCCCCAGCACTGGTCGTCCCGGGTCTATGGGTATAGGTCCTGGGGAGACCTTCCCACCCCGCCGGGTCCTATCATTCTCCTCGCGGAGGGCCATGTCGTTCCATCTATAGTTCCTGGACTCCATGATCTTGCGAAGTCAGCTTCAGTGTAGATTTCATGTCCAGCACTTCCTGGGTGCTTGATACTTCCGCTACCCCACCCTCATGTGCCTGCATTGTTTGTGGTCGAAGACAGTCCACTGATTCAGTGTACTCCCTCATTTCCTTGATCCTGAGGGCTTGTACAACACAATCCCCCCAGTAGGATTTGACGAAACTGTGACCTCCCCCGATCTGTGTCCCCGTTTTGCCTCTCCCCTTTTATGTCAAGTCGGGGTCCTATTGTCGGGTTGTACCGCAGAAAACCCCTGAGGTACTGCGGCATATGGTCTTTGTTGTAGCGGGTAGCTAAAACCCTAGTATTACTCTTTCAGCATTCCTCATCCCTTGTGAGCCGCGATGTTGCTCCTCCCAACTCAGTGTGAAGCAACTGAGGGTTCGGCCATGCCGGAGATTATAGTAGCTCGTTCTAAGTCGACTGTGCGTAGCCTACTTGGCTGCTGGGCTTTGACTTGGTGTGTGGCGATATCTGGTCCAGGGCGATAATTGCCAACGGGGGATCATTTGTTGCTGGGAGCGTGAGCATGGCTTTTGCATGATCATACACCCTAGATTCTTCGCAAGGGTCGCACGGGATACCCATTAGAAGTGGCGGTGGCCGTGCATGACGGAAACCGTGATTAAGGAGGCCAGGATGATTCCTGATCAGAACCGATCGCTGATCCTTGACAAACCTATCAGTAAGGGTCGGTGGTGATTGGTATATAGGACGACCGAGCGTCCGAAAAGGCCCGTAGGTGGGCAAAAAGGATGTCGATTGGTGATGGCAGTGTGGGTCTCGCTAGGGGAAAGGCGCTGACCGGTTGTGTAGATCGTGGCGGCGGGGAAAAGACGGCTGCAACTGCCACCCTAGGGTTCGGCGCTCTACAGGAGTAGGAGGTCGGCGGTGAAACGAAGGGACCGACCGCATGAAGGGGTATGAGATCCATGGTTGATCGGGATTCATGACGAGCACGGTGGCTATAGTGGCTGGTGTTTTACTAACAAAAAGACTTATTAATGAATATCAAATAAGTTAATAAAAATTAGATAGAAGACGTTAAATAAAATTTTTTTTTGAAACGGGAAAGAAGTATTGTATTACGAAATATCAAGCTTACAAGAAGGGGCATAACTGTCCCGGATACCAGAATTTTGTCCCAACCGGCTATAGCCCGTCAAGCGCTCATGGTTCCATACATGACGTCTGCTTTGACTCGCAGATCCAAACTCAAGAGTTCCTCGATCCAACGTTACAAAAAAATAATAAACCAAAGTCCTAAACTTATTTAGCCAAAAGATTATTTGATCTAAAACAGTGAAACCTACTAGAGAATTAGCCTTTTGTGCAAATTCTCCGAGACCTCCTTGCTGCAAAAGATTGTTCGGGGTTGAGAGTCCCGATTTCGGGTGCCGGAAAAATAGGCCCCAACCTACCGTCCCTCCTCCCGGATCCCAGATCCATCGAGGGAGCAGACCCATGCCGGCGAGGGGTGACCCTGGGGCGGGAGGCCGCTGCAGATGGAGGATGGAGCGTGGAGCCCGTATCTCGGAGAACTGAAGGGGGGCACAGTGGCTACTGGCTCGAGGACAGGACCGGTCCGGCGATGCAGGATCAATAGCGCAAGACGAGGGTGAGGCCGTGGGTCGGATTGAACGAGCGGCGGCGACCTGCGGAGGTGGACCGGCTGCAAAAAAAAGATAAAAAGAAATAAAACCCTTAAAAGGGTAGAGTTGAACCAATATATAGGTAAACCCGTCAAGGGTAACCGTTAAAGATAGAAAGAACGTTTCGAGTCAGGAGCTTCAATGATGGAGAAAAAGGGAGAGGGGGAGAGGCTGCCCACAGAGAGCGCAGCCCCTAGGGTTTTAGAACTTTCTTCTTTTTTTCGTTAAATAAATTTATACATAAACCAATGAACTTAATTAGTATATTAGAGACCTAGGGTATTTTAGTTCTACATACAAGATTCACCTCCTTATTAGTTTCACTTTCTCTCTCGGCTGCTCAGACTCTCAAGCCTTGATCAAACATCCATCACCGCTCTAATTCCTCTGAACAAACGAATAGTTTCATATCTTCTAAGGTAAAAAAGAACTCTTTTTCATTGTTCTTCATGTCCTCAGTTTCAAATTTCAATCTTGTTTTCACTCTTTAAACTTTGTTCTTATTACTGACAATCACAGATGTATTTGGTTCATTAGTTGTCACATCGGTTGGGTTCCAGTATTATTGATTTTCACTTCATAGTTGAAGAAAATAAACTTAAATCAATGTTTGGATTATCTTGTATTGTTGTAGAAACTAAACCTAACTCAACGTGAATACAGAACTATTATTAATGTGTTCCTGTTCCAATATTATTGATTTTCTCTTGTAGTGTTTGAAGAGTATAATTAAGCTGAACTAAATCATTCTGGGAATTGAATCTCTGAGGCGGTATTGTTTTTGATACTTTGTACGAATAGTCCTAACTTCGAATGAGGTGCAGGTTATGTTCGGGGTTGACCTATGCTTAATTTGTGTTAAGATAAAATTATGATTTCGGTTATATTACTTGTAGCTTTTAACTGATACTTACCCTAAAGCTTTTTTATAACTGATACCCATTCAGATGCTTAGTTATATAACAAATAGCTCAAACCGTCAGCTAGAATGACGAAAATACCATCAACTACACTTCAATAATTTTTTTTAAAAAATCACTTTTGTTATATATATACAATACTTATCAAATCACTTCAGTTTTATTTAAAAAATCACTGAAAACATTCTGAGTAGGTATCAATTAAAAAAAACTTTAAGTTAAACGCTACAAATCTGGGGTAGGTATTTCTAATTTACCCTATTACTTATAAAGAAAGAAACTAATCGAAAAGATTTCTCGTTTTATATATTTGTTTAGAACTTGTCTACATATCAGTCTAAGGTTCAAATTGTGAAGGTGTTTTGTGCTTCTCATTGCAGAGGACATGGACAGAGTCGACAGGATTAGTTCCTTGCCTGATTCTATTCTTGGCCACATCGTATCATTTCTGCCCACAGAAGTTGCGGTGAGTACCTGCATTTTGTTAACGAGGTCAAGGTGGAGGGACGTCTTTCGTTTTTCCAACAATCTTTACTTCGATCACTCATCAGGTAGAAACCCGAATGACACACGTCTTTTTATGGATTTCGTGGATCGGTGCATTAAGCTCAAGAATGGGACAAATATAGATATGTTCCGTTTGAAATGTACCAATGCTGTTGACACTTCATGTGTCCATTCGTGGATAGCTCCACTATTATGCAATGTTCGAGAGCTTGATCTATGTATCGGTTGGAGACAACCTAGGAAGGAATATTCAGGCCTCTTCAACCTGGGAAGCAAGACATTAGTAGTCTTGAAACTGGAGGCTACTGGCTTCTCTCTTAATGTCCCGGCTTCTGTTTGTTTCCCATGCCTCAAAACCCTCCATCTCCAATCGATTAGAATAGCGAATAAAGAGTCCCACATTCAGAGGCTCGTCTCTTACTGTCCCGTCCTTGAAGATTTGTTAATAGCAGGATGTTATATGAAGGATGTACCTGTACTGAGTTTTTCTTCTCCATCCCTTAAGAGATTGACCATAGACGGCTCTTCTGACTACCATCCTTACAAATTAGTACTTGATACGCCAAGCCTTGCGTACTTGAAATTTGACGCTTGCGAGCGAGAAGGGCGTATCTTAAAGAACGTGCCTTCTCTTCGTGAGGCTCATATTTTCGTTTCCTATTGGGCCCGTCGTGAACTTATATCTGAAGGGCTCGACAGTGTTCAGTCTCTATACTTCTCTGGGAATGTAAGAGAGGTTACCTTCTCATCGATTCTTTTTGATTCCAAGTTTCTTCATAACACATTAGAAGTATTAGACGAACTGCCTCTACTTAAGAACATGAGACGTTTGGTGCTTAATGGTGGACCATTTTTAAAAATGTCTGTGGTGATGAAGTTGCTCCAGTGCTGTCCAAATCTTGAAGAATTTGTCACCGATGTAAGACTTGTGATATATATCTTAAAGAACTTTTGACATAATTGGCGTTGCATAGTTACCTAACCTCTTTACTGTGATTTTATTAGGGAAGCATATATGGTGGATATGATGTGCCTTGTTGTGTGCCATCTCAATTCAAGTACATCGAATGTGCCCTGTTTTGTTTCAGGGGAGTACCCGATCACAAGGAGGATTGTGTTTTATCTCGTCTCAAGTTCATCGAATGTGCCCTGTTTTATTCCAGGGGACTGCCCGATCAGAAGGAGAACGTAAAGTCACTCGAGTATTTGTTGAAGAACGCTAACATACTGGAGAAGATGAGGATACATATTTGGTACTGTTATGAAAGCGTAGACAAATCGTTGAAAACGGTGATGAAAACATTGAAGAAACTAGCTAAGGTTCCAAGGCGGTCTACAACAAGTGAAATAAACGTCTTCTTCCATGGTAATATTCTAAAAGTAGAGGATCGAGTTTTATTTAGTGAGTTCTGTAATTTCAGTTTTCAATTCAATTCAGATAAATTTTGTAATTAAGGTATAGAAAGCATTTTTAAAAATTATATGGTTAATTATTTCAAGGTGTTATATTTATAAAATTTATTCGTCCATGTTGTTATTGTCAAAGTAAGAACTTTTTATGATAACAATAAGATAACGAGTTTTAAATGTTTTAGCTATCTAAAATTTTCTTTTGAGCATAAAGTACGGTATATATATATATAGGATAACAATCAGGTACAAACCTTGTAACTTCGTCAGAACGTAGAACTTTCAATCTAGGCCCTTGGATTATAGAATTAAAGGCCCAGATTTAATGCATATCTTCTAATGTCTTTTTATTTAATGCATATCTTGTATTTGATTTCGTAATCAATCACCCCCACCCCCCCTGAATTTCGGTGGCCATCCGATCTGGGTAATCAATGACCCAAATTAGTTCTACGTTCTGACCCGAAATAAGGTTTGTACCCGATTGTCCCCCTATATATATATATATATATATAGGGAGACTTTCAGGTGCGAACCCCTCTTAAAATGCGAACCTGCGAACTCAACAACAACATGACACGTGTCGCGCTTAGAAATGCTCATCTTTTTTTTTCCCATCAAGTTCATTAATTTGATTTTTCCCGTTTCGTTTCAACTCCGATTTAATTTTTTTTGCGCCAATATTCTTATTTTTTCAAGAGCTTTCTAACAAGTAGTGGATTGCATATATTTTGATGCGTTCTTGAATACGTGTGTGGATGTGTGAATATGAGTGCGAAAAAGTGTGATGTGTTTTGCAAATTTAGTGTATATGGTTTGCGGATTTAGTGTATATGGTTTGCGGATTTAATGTATATGGTTTGCGAATTTAGTGTATATGGTTTACGAATTTATTTAGTGATGTTCAAGGCATGGAAGTTCTTTGCTGGTATGTTGGGAGCATTTTTCAAACAAATCAAATGCACTGAACATCAAGAAGATGAAGATATTACAAATCAGCATAATATAGTATATATATTTATATATGGTATTAGACAATTAATATGATGATTTAAGTAACTGATTTGGTGTTACAGGGGTTGCCAACTACAAGCACTTTGACATTTGGAGATGCAACAGCATTGAGAGCACTGAATCAATAAAGATACAATTTTGAGCAACACATATAACATATATATATATATGGACACACTATAAATAACACTAAATTCACAAACCATATACACTAAATTCGCAAACCATATACACTAAATCCGCAAACCATATACACTAATCCACAAACCATATACACTAAATTTGCAAAACACACTAAATTCGCAAACATATACACTAAATCCGCAAACCATATACACTAAATCCGCAAACCATATACACTAAATCCGCAAAACACATCACACTTTTTCGCACTCATATTCACACATCCACACACTTATTCAAAAACACATTAAAATATATGCAACACACTACTTGTTAGAAAGCTCTTGAAAAAATAAGAATATTGGCGCAAGAAAAAATGAAATCGGAGTTGAAACGAAACGGGAAAAATCGAATTAATAAACTTGATTATAAAAAAAGGGGGGCATTTTCTGAGCGCGACACATGACGCAATCTGGTTGAGTTCGCATGTTCGCACCGTAACTCATGGTTCGCACCTGATTGCTCTCCTATATATATATATATCTATTTTTTGATCCACGAAAAATAACAATTTTATTCAACCCAACGATACATTCCAAGAAGAAATACAATCGGGTTAAGAAGAAAGGAAGTACGGTATATTGAAAGGCATCCATAAGAATCGGCGTGGAACAAGCTTTTTTGGCGAGCCAATCAGAGATTTGTTTCATTGATCTTTTAATAAAAACGAGTTTAGAATCTTCGATTAAAGATAGCAGGGCTTTAATGTCATGTATAGTATTGTCCAATGGGACAACAGAGATTAGCCATGTTAGCAAGAGTTAGGATGTCCGCTTGATCTCAGTTTAAAATAAGGCTTGTATGTGAGGGATATTTAACCATCATACTCGTCCAAATATAGCTCTCGTTTGATTTGTGCAATACCGACTGGAAGTCTCATGTCGGATAGTACCATGCCTTGACCAGATGGGATACTAGGGAGTTCTTTTGGCTGATCAGATTCCACGCCTGTTTCCCTAAGATAGTAGAATTGGCGTCCTACATATCACAAAACGCCATTCCTCTGTGGGTTAACAGAGCTTAGCCTAGTCTTGCCAAATGATGGGCTTCCTTTTTTTCGTTTCACCCTCTAGAAATGGGCTAGGGCCACATGAATCTTATAAATGATGGATCGGGGAACCCTGAAGATGGAGATAACATACGTCGAGAGAGAAGTATGGACAAAGCGAATCATTACTAAGACAATAATTTACCGTCCCACTACCAGATACTCTTGATGACCCTATCCCTTAGGTAGGTCAGACAACGGGTCTGATTCCGCCCCATTATATTGGGCACCCCCAGATACATGGACGCAACTAACGTTTCGGTATGTGTAACATCTTGGAGCAGACTTGGCGAGTTTGGCAAACCATGCTACTTTTGATTTTTTTTATTATTATAAGAAACTCTTGAATTAAATTGATGATTTTTGGGGGTTGAGGACATGTTCCGACTAGGGACTAGAGGTGGATATAATGTCCCGGAAGTTCGATGCTTCTACCGGGGTGGCTTTGAAGAGTATGTAGAAACATAACTAACAAACTAAGACCAAATTAAGTTTGAGTTTGTTAGTTTCATATCATTAGAATAATCCTGGTAACACAAAAATTAAGATCAATAACACAAAAATTCTAATCACATGAACATGAGAAGAAAAACAAATATAGAGAAAATGCAAATTGTTTTTGTTATTACAGTATTCTCATTTTTATTAGCAACAGCAATCATCTTTTTATAGCCTAACGAGACCCAACTAACAGTACCTATCAAGGAGGAACGGATCTCTGTATCTATTTGTTATATGAAACTAACAACCAAAACTAACAAACTAAGACCAAGTCGAGGAGAGAGCGCAACCTCTCTGACTTAGCCGCTTAAGGCCATGACAATTATGGCTATTGTCATGTTTCTGTCATGACTTCTGTTCTCCTACTCGCTTTTTATGGATTTGTTTTTGACAATTATTTCCCTGCGCCTTTTCCTGAGGATTTTTCTCTGTTCGGCGCCACCTCTGCAACCCTGATGGTTTCCGTTGATTCCGCCACCTTCGCGTCTGTTTCCCTGGCCGCCGTCGTCGTCGTTGTCTCCTAAACCGCTTCCTCCCTCCCTCACCACTGACGACCACAAATTCGGTTTTACATTAGAAGAAAAGTGTCACATTCGGGGGACCCAACGGTTTACAGGCTCTACCCTGAACAGTGATTGTCGATCTTTCTTAGTTTTTATTTGGGTTCTAATTTATGTCTTATTGTTGGGTTATTTTATAACCCAATATATGGGCTTCCAAATGGAACAATATATTTGGGTCAATATTGTTATTAGACTAAATAAATGGTATGAGCTTTGTAATGTGTGATACCCAACAATAGGTCTAATTAGAGTAATGGACTTTAATTAGAGCCTATATATATTTGTAATTAGGGTTTGGTCCCCTAGATTAATCAGACGTTTTCTCTTCTCCTCCATCCCCATCTATTGAGTGAGAGCAAAGGAGAGCATAAAGGATTAATCTGTGAAAGGCCAAACCAATCTCGTTCTCGAATCATCAACATGGAATCAGGTACGTTTTCTATGTTGTTGTATGTATAAATCCCGATTGTTTGACTAAGTTTTGGATCATTAAAGGGATTCAATTTTGGTTCTAACAAGTGGTATCAGAGCCACACTTCAGTCAGATTGTTGGGGTTTATTTGAGTACTTTTGTGTTGAAATTGATTAAAATTGTTGGGGTGTATATGTGCATATGTTTCGGTACTGCTGCAATTTTTTTTGGCTTAACTATGTTACCGTGTGCTTAAATATATGGCTTGTTTTGGTGTTCACCGTACATGCATGAATAAAAGTGACGTTGATTACAGTAAAGGCTATATGCATGATTCGGTGTTGTGTGCATGACTGGTTCTTTCCGTAATTAATGGTTCTACTTGTTTCAATTCTTTCCGTAATTAATGGTTCTACTTGTTTCAATACTGACCGTGTATGGTGTACATCAGTACATGGATTAAAGCCTTGGTTTTGGTTGATTTACTTGTCAACTCTGTGTATTTTATATAATATGGTTTAGTGGTTATTTTGTATCATTTGTATCGATACCTGCACAATTCTTTTTTTTGGTTTAACCACTGTTGATTCGTCTGTGTACCGTACATATATTAGGATGGTTCATAATTTTTTTTATGGATCCAGTAAGTACTTTATTCATTTTTGAATAAGTAGGTGCTTAAATCATTTAAGCTTTTGATATTTATTATCAAAATTTCAGATTTGGACACTTACTTAGATTAATTTTGTCCCCTATTTTGAATGAGTGGATCGATGTATAAAGTTGCCAAAGTAACCTCTTGTGCGTAGTTTTATTTATTTTAAAATAACGGGATGTGTGTGTTCATTGTTCATGCGGTCAATGTATCGGCCCAAAGGAAGGTCATTGATTGGCCGAACAATGAATACACGTGTGGGAATGGTGTGTGACGATTGTAAAGTTTTCATGTGGATAACATACCGGCCCAAAGGAAGGATGTTATTTGACCGAATTTATCGTCAGCATTTGATTTCTGCGTTCAAGAGTACCACTTACGAATTAATGATTCTATCCAAAGATAGACATTAATGTTGTGCTAGGTATATTGGTTGTATGGGCCCATCACTTCAGTTGATTGAAAATTGTGTATCACATAAGAATTGTTTGCTTGTTCTTTGTGTGTTATAACATGATTTTCAATATATGAGCTTATGTATTTATTTGTTCTGTATTTGATAGTTACTGCATCTGCTGCTAATATCACTGCCAACATGAACTCAATTCTTGTGCTTAACGGCACAAACTTTAGGAGCTGGAAAGAGAACATTTTGTTGGTTCTCGGTTGCATGGATTTAGACTATGTGATAAGGTTTGAACAACCTACTTCTCTTACGGAGGAAAGTTCAACTCAGGATAAAGTGAACTTTGAGAAGTGGGAACGTTCTAATCGCTTAAGTCTGATGATGATCCAACGCAGTGTTCCAGAAACATTCAGGGGCGGTATGCCAAATGAGGTCACTGTAAGGAGTTTCCTTGAAGAAATTGAAAGTCGTTTTGCAAAGAACGAAAAGGCTGAGACAAGTAAGCTTTTAGCTGACCTTGTCCAGATGAGGTATAAAGGAAAAGGAAACATAAGGGAGTACATTATGGAGATGTCTAACATCGCTTCAAAACTTAAGGGGCTTAAGCTTGATCTGTCTGATGATTTGCTTGTGCATTTGGTACTCATATCGCTTCCTGCACACTATGGTCAGTTTATAGTTAGCTATAATACTCAGAAGGACAAATGGACTCTTAATGAGCTCATTTCTCATTGTGTGCAAGAAGAGGATAGGTTGAAGCGTGAAAAGACTGAAAGTGCTCATGTTGCAATGACCTCATTGGGCAACAAACGAAAGATGACTAAGGGTAAGGAATCTGCAGTGGGAACTTCACAACCCAAGAAACAAAAGGTTCAGGGTGAAGGATTTACCTGTTACTTTTGTAATAAATTTGGGCATGTGAAGAAGGAATGTCCCAAGTACATTGCATGGCTTATGAAGAAGGGTATGGCTTTTTCCTTTGTCTGTTCTGAAGTTAATTTGACTTCTGTACCTAGTAACACTTGGTGGATGGATTCTGGTGCTACCACTCACACAAGTGTTTCTATGCAGGGTTGCATTTGGAGCCGGTTGCCAAGTGATGCTAAAAGATTCATCTATGTGGGCGATGGCAAAGCAGTTCCAGTTGAAGCTATTGGCACATTCAGATTGTCTTTTGACACTGGTCGTTTTATTGAATTAAAAGAGACTTATGTAGTACCGTCTTTTAGACGGAATTTGGTTTCATTTTCTACTTTGGACAAGTTGGGTTATTTTTGTTCATTTGGAGATAATAAGTTTAGTCTCTTTCTTGATTCAACTTTGGTTGCGACTGGTTCAATGGTCGATAATCTTTATATGCTAAATACGATTACTTCGACTAATGAAACCTTGCAAATCACATCAAGGGGTACAAAGCGCAAATTATTAAATATTGATTCCGCCACTCTATGGCACAAACGGTTAGGACATATCTCCAAAGGGAGAATGGATAGGCTTGTGTCGGACGGAATTCTTGAAACACTTGATTACACAGACCTTGGTGTATGTATAGAGTGTATTAAAGGGAAGCAGACAACCATAAGGAAGTTAAGTGCTAATAGGAGCTCTGATGTCTTACAATTGATACATACTGATATATGTGGTCCATTCCCTACAGCTTCTTGGAATGGACAACGGTATTTTATCACATTTATAGACGATTATTCTCGTTTTGGGTACTTATACTTGATACATGAAAAGTCACAATCTTTGGACGTTTTCAAGGCCTTCAAAGCTGAAGTTGAGAATCAACTAAGCAAGAAGATTAAGGTTGTCAAATCTGATCGTGGTGGTGAGTACTATGGTCGATATGACGGATCAGGTGAACAACGTCCAGGACCCTTTGCCAAATTCTTAGAGGAGTGTGGAATCGTCCCGCAATACACCATGCCAGGGCAACCTCGCATGAATGGTGTCGCGGAGAGACGAAATAGGACGCTTAAGGACATGGTAAGAAGTATGATTAGTCATTCTTCTTTACCAGAATCACTCTGGGGAGAGGCAATTAAGACTGCAACATACATATTGAACAGAGTACCTAGCAAAGCGGTAGCTAAAACCCCTTATGAATTGTGGACATGCAAAAGGCCTAGTATTAGGCACTTACACATTTGGGGTTGTCCAACTGAGGCGAGGCCTTATAGGCCACATGAGAATAAACTGGACTCCAGAACGGTTAGTTGCTACTTTGTTGGGTATCCTGAACGGTCAAGGGGTTATAAATTTTATGATCCCTCAACTAAGTCCTTTTTCGAAACGGGAAATGAGAGATTTCTTGAGGATGTTATGGTTGAAGGGGGAGAGAGTATTAGGAATGTTGTCTTTGAAGAGGAATTTGTTCCTCTGCCGGATGTTGCTATTGAAAATGTTCAACCTGTTGACATTGTTCAAGACACAACAGAAGACAACAATGAGGATTCTCCTCTACCACTCCCTACTCAAATTCAAGAGGTAGTTCCAGAAGAGCAACCACAACAACCTAAAGAAGAAGTGCCACTTAGGCGATCCACTAGAGATAGGAGGAGTGCAATCTCAAGTGATTACATTGTATTCCTTCAGGAACATGAGTTTGACATAGGGACAATGGAAGATGATCCAATCAACTTCCAACAAGTCAAACAAAGTGTTAACTGTCAAAGGTGAATCGATGCCATGAATGATGAGATAAAATCTATGCATGAAAATGACGTTTGGAAACTCGTCAAATTGCCTGAAGGTGCGAAGACCATTGGTTGCAAATGGATATTTAAAACCAAGCGGGATTCAAAGGGCAATGTTGAGAGGTATAAAGCGCGTCTAGTTGCTAAGGGTTTTACTCAAAAGGAATGTATTGACTATAAAGAAACTTTCTCTCCAGTATCATTGAAAGATTCTTTTAGAACAATAATGACACTTGTAGCTCATTTTGATTTGGAGCTGCACCAGATGGATGTTAAGACGGCTTTTCTCAATGGTGAAATTGAGGAAACCATATATATGACACAACCAGAAAACTTTGTATCAGGTGACCCAAAGTCTATGGTTTGTGAACTCAAAAGGTCCATCTACGATCTCAAGCAGGCTTCCCGTCAATGGTATCACAAGTTTCATACTATCATTACCTCGTATGGATTTGAGGTTAATGCAGTGGATAATTGTGTATATCATAAGTTCAGTGGGAGTAAATTTATCTTCCTAGTGCTTTATGTCGACGATATTTTGTTGGCAAGTAGCGATATAGGCTTGTTGCACGAAACCAAGAGATTTCTAACAAAACATTTTGAAATGAAAGATCTTGGCGCGTGGAACCAAGAGATTACTAAGGGCTTGACACCCAAAGTGTCCCATGAGCATACTGCTCATATGGGTGTTGTCTTAATTGATGATATGCAGTTTTAGTGGGAGTTTGTTGCTTGTGCTGATTCATTTGGATTGACATTATAAATATTTAGTGTTCTGCAGAATAAAGTTGATGATGTTATTATCATTTCTGTTCTGAATGTTTTATCTTTCAATTGTGGTTTAACATGAAGGTTTGAAAGAGTTAATATTGATCTCACTTAAGCATTTAGGACCAAGTGGAAATAGGCATGGATGATATCGCATTGCATGAAATTTCCAGTCACACATCCATACTTGATCTATGTCATTGAATGTATTTGGCATGGTGATCATTGATGGGTCTAGTTACGATAAATGTAGCAAAGGCTGCTTTGGTCTCATGTTGATACAAGAAATGGACCGGATTGTTTAAAGAATATGTCTTAAGAATTATTGACCATTTTGTGCGCACTTAAGGTTTCAAATATAATTGTCATCCAAGATCAATTTGTAGCCCAAGTGGGAGATTGTTGGGTTATTTTATAACCCAATATATGGGCTTCCAAATGGAACAATATATTTGGGTCAATATTGTTATTAGACTAAATAAATGGTATGAGCTTTGCAATGTGTGATACCCAACAATAGGTCTAATTAGAGTAATGGGCTTTAATTAGAGCCTATATATATATATTTGTAATTAGGGTTTGGTCCCCAAGATTAATCAGACGTTTTCTCTTCTCCTCCATCCCCATCTATTGAGTGAGAGCAAAGGAGAGCATAAATGATTAATCTGTGGAAGGCCAAACCAATCTCGTTCTCGAATCATCAACATGGAATCAGGTACGTTTTCTATGTTGTTGTATGTATAAATCCCGATTGTTTGACTAAGTTTTGGATCATTAAAGGGATTCAATTTTGGTTCTAACAAGTTTTAGATCTAAGTCGCCTTTATGGCACCCCATTCAATACCGTTAATGACGGTTATAGTATGAAAAAAAACTGTGATATTATTGTGTTTTTTATATGTTCCTTATGTTCAGTGATTTATTCTTGATGCACTCGGATGTATTTTAACTTAAATTAATGAATTGCATCCTTTGTTCAAAAAAACATATTAGACCAAATCTACTTTGATATGCCACATTATTCAACCTTTATCATCTTGCTAATACCAAGATTAATACAACACACTCAACTCTAGTCTCATATATCACATACACGGGATGATGAGCTCTGATATTATTGTTGTTCCTGCAACTCAAATATAATTGTTGTTCCTGTAACTCAATATCAACTCGATATGGATCTTGTATTAAAGAAGTATGGTTACAAGCTAGGAGACACAATAATCGTACCTCATTATGGTATAAACCCAACACCTAAATCACACAAGATGACCTAATTAAAGAAACGCCGCTCGTCCCTAAGGTCATCATTCGGATAGGCGAGGAAGTTTCCAGTCCCCCTCCAATTGCACCACCACCTGAAAAAACCTGGTCGTGTTGATCTGTGTCTACTAACGAAACCCCAAGACATGTCCGACATGAAAATCCACCTGCCAGTTCTTATCGCCACAAAAGAGCTCAATGGCGTTAAACCATACTCGAACACAAACAGACTCATCCTGTGGCGGGAGAACGAATCGTGTTCCCCCGCCACATCCAACGATGAGCACAAATCATGCTCGCGATCATCGTAAGACTTAGCATTCAACGTTGTTGCCCTACGATGGGTCTTAACCCTTGCGCTTCTCTCTTCTAATTCGTTATTGTGTTGACACCCCTTATTGTGGTCAAGATCTTTGGCAAATGTGTTATCAACAGGTGTAGATGGCGAAACTCTGTCATAACCATTTCCTCCGGGATGTGGACATTCTTTGTCGCGCTGTCGACGGTAGGACACCTAGCGCATAGCCTCTGAAAACTGTGTCGACATCTCCCATGCAAGATTTTTGGTTCCAGTCATGATTATCGGGGGTATTGCCGCCGTCGCCAGCGTCATTGTTGATATATGACATATCCACACTTCCTTGTTATATTGTCGCCCACATAAGATGGAAGCCCTGGCTGATGGAGGCACATCCCCTCTGAAGCTTATGGTCGTCGTCCTTGTACTTGTTTTTTTTATCAACAAATTATTTATACAAAGAGGCTAAGTTTTCAAAACGAAAACAGGGCCAAGGGATGAAACCCTCATTACACAGACACGAGCATGCTTCCTCAGCACCTCAAACCAGTGATAACCAAGGTCTTACAACAACCAGATTTAGCTAATATGAAGTACAAACTAACACCCACACAGGACTAGGGCCTCTTACCAAGTGAATCTAACAACCATTAAGCCAACAAAGGCAGCTAAGAACAACAAACAAAATTAACAGAGAACACCTACCAGATCTAACAAACCCCAAGCCCCGACCTAAACAAATCAGGGGGAATCTAACCAAATGCCCCCCCCCCCCCCCCGTTACCAAAAGGTAACTCACCCCCAAGCCAACACAGGGAGGCGAACCAAAGGAGGGGGTCGGCATCAGGTGATACCAGAAGGAGAGTAAACCCCGAAAATCCCTAAACTCTGAAACCCCTAAGATCTGAACTAATGGTCGCCGGCCAGCACCGGGAAAACGACCGGTCCGACTCCTCTACAGAGAGAGAGGAGGGTTACATGGCAGAGGAATAACCTGATTCGAAGGCCACGAAGGAGGGGGCCGCAACCCTAAGTCACTCCAGCAGATCTAGACAAGCTCCACGCGTCCAAGAGTGCTCCTACACCATAGGTAAGCTTAGAACCACAACCAAACCGGTCAAACCCTCGCCGAGAAAACTTCTCCTGTTAGAACCACTCCCGGTCAACGCCAGTCAAATCGGCGAAAAACAGGAAAATTTAAAATTTTGGGACAGACACTTAAATGAACTTAAATTTGACCCCGAGGGTCATATAGGAATTAAGTTGACCCCGATATCGACCAAATGGAGTTCTGGGGAACTTAGGGCAACTTTTTGACCAATTTGGGAAAGGTTGACTTTTTGCCGGAAAGTCAACCGAGCGACGTTTTGGTCCGTTCGAGGCCCTTTTTGGATCCAAAAAACTTAGCCGTCGTTACAGTGGTCTTAGTTGAGCCGTTTCCTTGTAGCACGTGGAATTTCGTAATTTCTGGAAAATGGGTCCGTTCGGGTCCCAAGACGGCCGAATTTTGCGAATCTGACTGCAAAATATCTAGGAAGATATTTTTCTCAAAGGTGGGACCCACTTGACACTTTTCACACTTTCGGTGGTTGGTTTTTAAAATAAAGAAAAAGAAAGGGAATGGTAGTTTTGTAATTAAGGGGTAGTTGGTAGTTTTAAAACGGGATAAAAAAGGAGTGGATGAGAGTGTCACGGCAATTTCAGAAAAATGGAGAGAATGAGAGAGAAAGTAGGGAGAAGAAGAAGAAGAATAAGGAGAAAAGAGAAGAGTTGTGTCGATTTCCCGACGATCCGACCGAAGGATCGTCTCAATTCTTGCGTATTCGTCATCCCCTCGTCATTCCCTACGGTGAGAACCCAATATTTTCTCGTTTTGGTACGTTTGAATTTTAGGGTTTGAGTTTAAACGGTTTGATTAAGGTTGGATTTTGTTTAAGATTGCTTTAAAGATGAATGGTTGAGGTTTGAGGTTCGTTAGGAACGTTTTGGGCGAAAAGGAACATTTTCCATTGTGGCCGTGTGGGGCCCACTTGGCCGGGCCTCGGGTTTTTCGTGTTCGGGTGGTTTGGACGATCCCCGAATCGATAATTCACACCCGGAACGAATTATGGGATTAAATTGCGAAAGTTGGAAATTTCGGGTTTAGAAATTTTAAACGCGAATTAAATCGCCCGGAAGTCGGAAATTGATTCCGTCGATTGCATTGGAACCCTTGAACTATTCTAAGATCGTAGATACGAAAACGAGAATTTTCGGAGCCCCGGAAGGGCGTTTTCCAATCCTGGGCGAATCGGGCCTTTCCGGGCCCGTTGTTGACAATGTCGAGTAATTGGGAAGTTTGGGAGTGATCGACATTTTCGGGGTTGCATTTGGGCGTCAAGTTTATTAAAATTCAGCTTTGTCTGCAAACTTAAAAAGTGATTTAATTGTGATCTTGTTAGATCGTGCCGACGACCGCGGATTGGGAAGCTAGGCGAGTGATCGCGAGCACGCCTGAGCTTGGGCGTGGACTTTTGGGAAAGCGTTACGAGGTAGGGAAAAGTAGACGGATCTCGGCCTTGACTAGGTAAAGTTAACAGTAGAAATGCATGTGACACTTAGTAGTGTCGTAGGATAAGTAAGTTTATCGAACACTAGAAATGCAGGCGACACTTAGTGGTGTCGTATGATACATGAACGTATCGAACAATAGAAATGCAAGTGACACTTAGTAACGTCGTAGGATAACTGAACTTATCGAATAATGGAAATACTGGTCGCATTTGGTTGTGCCCGGAGGTTGATTGAATTGTTTGTGTTTGTGGGTGGCCATGAGTGTCGTTGGGATGTTGAACCTGTATAGTACTGTTGGTGTGTCGTGGGTGGTCATGAGTGTCGTTGGGGTGTTGAACCCGTATAGTACTGTTGGTGTGTCGTGGGTGGCCATGAGTGCCGTTGGGGTGTTGAACCCGTATAGTACTGTTGGTGTGTCGTGGATGGCCATGAGTGTCGTTGTGGTGTTGAACCCGTATAGTACTGTTGGTGTGTCGTGGGTGGCCATGAGTGTCGTTGGGGTGTTGAACCCGTGTATTACTGTTGGTGTGTCGTGGGTGGCCATGAGTGCCTTTGGGGTATTGAACCCGTGTATTACTGTTGGTGTGTCGTGGGTGGCCATGAGTGCCTTTGGGGTGTTGAACCCGCGTGGTACTGTTTCGTGTGTCGTGGGTGGTCATGTGTGCCTGTGGGGTGTTAAACCTGTTTTGTCACTATTTGTTGAAACTTGGGTGTTGATTGTGATTGCCTGGAGGTCGGGGGCCCGCCTGAAGAAAAAGGGGTCTTGGTCGTGCGCGTCGGGGTTGGCTAGCCTTCCGACTAACCACCGGTAAAGTTGTGCATTCTTCTGCGATGAAGGGCGGCTCCCCTTCCGATTAGCTATCGGAAAAGTATTGCGGTATATGTCGCGAACAGGTCGACCGCCTGGCCCGACTGCGTGTCGGACAAAGTTGTGTGGGGCAGGCTCGAGCCCAGCCGGTTAGCAACCGGCACTGAGCAGCTGGAGTGCGATCCTTTGTGATCTTGTTTGTTGTGTGCGATCCTTTGTGATCTTGGGTGTTGCGTGGTTATTTTTCACGTTTTGGGTTGAGGTCGTAACTGCTGTGTCAGGTCTACATTACGTGTACGGGTGCTGAGTTGGTTGGGGAAAGTATCAGTTTTCGTGTGACAGTCTGGTTACTTGAGTTTGGGGATAGTAGTCCCCGGTGTGTTGTCTGTTGTTGGTGTTTCCAGCATTTTCTGCTAGTATGTTGTAGTCAGTCTGGTATCCGTGGTGGTGAGCGAACGCTCATTCCTAGCTGCTTTTCCTACAGGTACTGGCCGCGAGACGGACTAGGAGAGCTCTCGAAGCTCGAAGAGCTGGGAGCGGGAGTCCGGGTTTCTTGTTGGGAGTCTAGTGACGTACTTGTTGGTTTTGTCTGCTTGTTTTGGACGTATTTTAAGTTGTAAAATATTATTTTGATTAACTTAAGTGGTGAATTTAAGTGGTTTATTAAAATGTTTAAAAATCGTTTTACTGTTTTATCATTCACGTTCCGGGTCCGGTTATACCGAATTCGGGGCGTGACATCTCTGACGAGCCTCGGAGTCCCAACAACCGAGAGAAACAGGGAGAGAAGGTGGATCTGGGACTGGAGATCTCACGGAAGCCCCAAAACTTCGCCTAGTGGAAGATTTGATGAAGAGTTCCCCAGATCTGCGAGGATCCCCACCAGACAAAGGGGAAACCCCTCCCACAAAAAGATCTGGAAGAAAAAGGTCGCCGGAGCCGAAGAGAGGACGGTGGGAGACGGAGGGCGAACAAACTAGAGAGGTAAACAGGTAAAAAACGGGCGAAACAAAAGGGTGAAGCCACTGGCGTCTTCCCTGGCTCCGGAGGGAACCAGATTTGACGCCGATGGCGTCGAGTAACCAAGGGAGGCTCGGAGAAGTTAGAGAGAAGGCAGAGAGGGTTTTTAGAGAGAGGGAGTTGTTACTCGCACTTGCGTTACGGTCTTAGGTAGGAGAAAATTCTAAGGTTTGATTTGACACATGGAACACCATAAATACTCTTATAGGATGCTTTCATGATCAATCGCGACCTCGAATTCCTGTATAATCCTAACGGTCGCGATTTGCTTGTGTATGGGAGAACTCTTTCTAGGGTTTTGTAATCCGGTTGCAATAGGATTTTGCTTTTCCTCACATGTTATGACTTCTGAATAGTTTTATTCATTTATTAAAAGGTGCAGAATTTAGTAAATTAAAAGAGTTAGTACAAGTACAGAGTCTTCTATGGCTCAGCACACATAACTCTAAGACAACTTAACCATTATAGATGATATTGAAATTGCCATATAAGCAGGAAGAAAAGGTGGAGGTTGGAAAATAGAACTGAAAGTCCTGCTCAAGGTAGTCCCTAAACGGTGCATATGAGAACAAAGCGACCAAACTTGACTTGCATAAGTTTTATTGGGAGGATATACGTGATTCAAGGTTTCGTCCCAAGAAAAGTCTGTGAATCTATGCTCGCTAGTCATTGACCCTACAAAGACAAAATCAAAGAGAATAAATAGACCCACTCGATTTACCTGATCCAAAATCGATAGATTAATCGAGAAGCGTGCCACGGTGGAGGCCAAGGAGATGGACGCGTCAGTTGCGGCTTCAGAGATGGAAGGGATTGCTCAGGAGAGACGACCAATACAGTTTGCTCCAGTGCAAACTCAATCTGCAGTATGTACAGAATACTGGGGTGCATCGAGTCTGTACGCCTTTCGCATGCATCCGTGGAGGTATGTTTTAGGTGGGTACATCGATGCGACTGCAAAGGTAGTGAGGGCTTCTTGGAGATGGGGATCTATTGTGGGCTCAGCGATAAGGAGGAGCAAGACAATGATGGTGGGTTATTTGACGGGGGCGAGGCGTGACGCAAAGGAGGAGTAGGAGAGGCAACCATTTGGAGAAGGGTTACTGTCGGGAGCGAATCTAGGTGAGAACAACGCCATTGAGACGGAAGAGAACGATCTGATCGGGGCCGGGAGAAACGATGACGGTTCGAAGGAAGGTCAGCCACCAACACCGGAGACGCAAGAGAAACCTTAGAAAAGCTAGAGAGGGGCGACATAGTTGGTGCACGAAATCCGACTAAAGCTTCTAGGACAAAAGCAACGATACTCGAACTTCCAACAACGTCCTAGATCATGATAACAGTATCATGAAAGAAGGATAGAGTTGAGAGTTCTCAAACCTTAATATAATATAGCTCTTAAATTTGCAATACTACTCCTGAATAGTTTAGATTGGGCTTTTTAAATGAGTACGAAAATTGGATAGAAGAGGTTAAATAAATTAAACATAAGAATCCTATGAATCATCTAGTTTTAACATAGGAATTACGTCACAGCTCTGCTAGGGTTTTGTGTTTTCGATTTTTCTCATCAACCACGATCATGACTACGGCTGAGAGGAGATTGGAGTCGCTGGACTTGACCGTTGCTGTACTGGGTGAGCTTGGGGGAGAGGAAGTCGAGATCCCAGGGACGGAAAGAAGTACGGACTGGGGTGTCGGGGATGGACGCGATCATTCGATGGAGGCGGAGGGAGACTCGACCACTCCGGCGGTCTTTTCCCAGTTTTGGTCTCCGAGCAGGGACGGGGATAGGCCCGTGGAGTTCTCGGCGATGGAGGAAGACGGCCGGTGTGAAGCCAGGAAATCGCGGCGTGTGCAAGGCGTAGGACCTCGGCTGAGAAAGAAGGTGATCTGGCGTCCTATTGTGACGCCGGTGGAGCAGGCTATGACGGGATCGGGGGGACGAGTCTGGGGAGCCACTCCGTGACGGGGCGACGTTGATTCCGATCGTCATATCATCGGCGACGGGATCGGAGGACACTGAATCACAAGAGGCGGTGGCGTGGAGGTTACGCAAGGGAAAGGCGTCGACGGAGGTTCATCCTAGGGTTCCGGCGGAAGGTCGGGATAGGGTGATGGACCCTGGACTGATGGCAAACTCGAGGGGGCTGGCAGCCTCGATCGGGCTCAGGCCCACGAGGCCAAGGGGGAACCCCAGAGTGGGCTGGACCCGGGCCGGCAAGGGCGATGTGGCCCAATGGGCGGCCCGGTACGAAGCGGGCTCGGGTCGGACCCTGCAATCGGGTTCGGATCAAGAGGAGAGGTACGGGTCGGGCTCGGGTCAGGTTATGCAGCCTGGGTCGATTCGAGAGGCGCGGGTGGAGGTACCCGGGTCAGGTCAGGGTATACGGGTGGAGTATGGACATAACTGATTGGTTGCGGATCCGGCGGTTCAGTCTCCCCATGGTGTCACGTGTTTCAACCCGTTCGGATCACGGGGATCTTCGGGGACCCGGTTGAATGATCAGGTGGGGGACCTGGGCTCCCAAATGGGATCGATGATGATCAGGGAGGTGGTGGTATCGGTGCAAGAGGTCACGGGACGGAGTAATCTGTACCGTTTTGCAATGGCAACCAAGGTGCTAACGACTAAGAAGTTCTACTGGAAGTCAGTAGTAGACAGGTTGGAGGATGCCTGGGGGATGAAAGTGGAAGCCAAACCTCTTGAAGGGGGACTAATAGCTTTTTTCTTTATGACAACAAAGGAAAGGGAGAGAGTCCTTCTAGGAGAGCCATGGTCATTTTGGGATTCGCTAGTATTGTTTACAGACTTGCGGGCTCACATGCAGGTTCAGGACCTGGAGTTCCATCAATTCTCAGTCTGGGCACAAGTTTCAAATTTGCCAGTAGGGGCGTGGACAAGGGATGTGGGATTCCGTGTGGGAAAGGCCCTGGGTGTTTGCCAAGGAGTGGATGTTGATAAGGATGGATTATGTTGGGGAGACTTTATGAAGATTAGGATCAGATCGGACATCAGAGTCCCCCCTACAGAGCCAACTCTGGTTTCGGCTATCGGTGTCTCAGGTACGTACCCGACTGGTAATTTCATATGATTACTTGCCTGAACATTGTTTTAGATGTTGCTGTGCTGACCAGCTGTTCCCAGTATGCCCAGTGGTGGGTGGTAAAAGAGGCTCATCGCTAAAGGCACCGGCGGACCCCAGATCTGGGATGGAGAGGGCGAAACATGGGAAGGCGACGCCAGGTACAAACTGGACGTACCTACGAGGCTGCGGAAGTGGGGGCGTCAGGGCTGGGGAGCCAAGTACTCCTCCACAGACCAAGGAGCCACGGGAGCAGGAGAAGCAAGATTTTTACAGGGAGAAGGAGGCGCCGGTCGGCTGGCTCCCCAGGGAGATGTCGCATCCCTGTCGGACAAGAAACGCGGCGAGAGGGAGGAGGAACCTGAGGAAGATACAGGATCATTAGATTCAGAGGGAGCATCGAATGTAGTGGTGGGGGCGGCAAGTACCCCCGCCTCCAGGAATGAGAGCCTGGAGACCCAAGAAGGGTTTGGTCGACTGTATCCCCTTCCTGGCAGTTTGGTGGCAGTGGTTCTGCCAACAGTCGATGAGATACTCCCCTACCACTTCGGGGTCAGCATTCCCGTGTTAAGGAGCCCTACATTTATCAATCAAGGGAGGACGACGCACGCTGGCTTACCGGGGGAGTTATCGGTCCACCACTGTTCAACGTTCACCTGGTCTGCTCGATCAGTGTTTATGGTTGAAGCATACTGTACCGGTATCCATGGATGCTACCGCAATCAACCCCCCCGACCGCCTCTATGCATATGAGCATAATTTATTTCTCAGCACTTTTGTTTCAGTTTATTTATCTTCGAACCACTGCTTTATAAGGTTTTCGTCGGCAGACGAACACCTAATTACTTTTATTTCTTAATGATATTTTCAATTCCTCTAAAAAAAACATAAGAAGATTAAATTATTTAGTATATTAGAGACATAGGGTATTTTAGGTTTACACATACGCACAGAATTCACCTCCTTGTTAGTTTCTCTTTCTCCTCGGCTTCTCAGACTCGAGCCTTGATCCGTCGTCCATCAAACGAATAATTTCATATCTTCTAAGGTAAAAAAGAACTTTCCTTTTCATTGTTCTTCATGTCCTTAATTTTAACTCGACGTCTATACGAAACAGTTAATATTGATTGTGTTTGTTCAAATATTATTGACTTTCAGGCACAGAAAATTACAATCTGGGTGTATTCCTGTTCCAATATTATTGATTTTTACTTATAGTATTTGAAGAATATAAACTGAACTAAATCGTTCTGGGAATTGAATCTCTGGGAATATAAACTTTGTAAAAATATTACTAATTTGGAATGAGGTGGAGGTTATGTTCGGAGTTGACTTATGCTTAATTCAACTTAGGGGTTACTCCATGTCCGTACACTCACTTTTCGTTTATTGCTAAATCCTAACTATTCAAACGTAAATTGTCATGTAGTAACGTTGACCAGCAACTATTGCATTTTCCGTCGACAAGTTTGACGGCCGAGTAACAGGAAAAATAGATAGTTCATGGTTATGATTTGACAGCAAACGAAAAGTTGAAGTTATGATTTGAGAATCAATGAAACGTTGAAGTTTCTTTTTTAAGAAATTTTTAGAGCACGTGACAAGCATGTGACTGATATTTTAAGGCGTTAGTCACACTTAACAGATTTTGATACATTTTGAGGATTAATAAGCTAAAACCTGTTACTATCTTATATATTTCTTTAAGTTAGGATAAACTTTAAGATTTTCCGTTTTATTGCTTGTAATTTGAGCTGCATACATATTTGTTTAGAAATTGTGAAGCGGCTTTGTGTATCTCATTGCAGAGAATATGGCACAAGCGAATATGAAAGGAAGTGTGGACAGGATCAGTTCCTTACCCGATTCAATTCTTCGCCGCATCTTGTCATTTCTGCCCTCAAACGTCGCAGTGAGTACCTGCATTTTGTTAACCAGGTCAAGGTGGAGAGAGCTCTGTCCTTTTTCCATCAATCTTGACTTTGATCAGTCATTAGGTAATAACCCGAATGACAAATCTTTTCATGGATTTCGTGGATCGGTTCATTATCCTAATGAATGGGACAAGTATAGAAAAGTTCCGTTTGAAATGTAGCAATGCTGTTGACACTTCACGTATCCATTCATGGATACGTGCTGCTCCATGTACCAATGTTCGAGAGATTGATCTGTGTATCGGTTCGAGAGAACCTTGGAAGGAATATTTACGCCTCTTCAACCTTGGAAGCAATACATTAGTAGTCTTGAAACTGGAGGGTAATGGCTTCTCTCTTAATGTCCCTGCTTCGGTTTGTTTCCTATGCCTCAAAACCCTCCATCTTCAATCGATTAGCTTAGCGAATAAAAGCTCCCCAATTCAGAGGCTCGTATCTAACTGTCCCATCCTTGAAGATTTGTTAATAGAAAGATGTCATATGGAGGGTGGACCTGTACTGACTTTTTCCTCTTATTCCCTTAAGAGATTGACCGTACACGATCCTTACAGTTACTACTCTTACAAATTGGTTCTTGATACGCCGAGCCTTGCATACTTGAAATTTAACGTTCGCATGCAAGAAGGACACGTCTTAAAGAACCTACATTCTCTTCGGGAAGCTCATATTTTCATTGCATGGTTGGACCATTGTGAATTTTTTGAAAGGGTCGGTAACGTTCAGTCACTATATTTATACCGTAATGTATTCGAGGTTAGTTTCGATAACATTCAGTCACTATACTATGTATATTCATATATGTTGCACAAACTATTAATCATTTCTTTTTGATTGACAGTTTCTTCGAACGATATTATTAGGTGAAGCGCCTCTACTTAAGAACGTGACTCGTTTGGTGCTTACAGAAACAACGAATTTGTGTTTGGATGTCACGCCCCAAATCCGGTTTGGACCGGACTCGAGACGTGAACTAAAACAATAATAATTTTAAACGAAAATAAAGCCAATAAGTCTTAAACTCATAATTTTAAAAACTTTAAACACCACACGAGTCACAGCTCGGTACAAACCAACGGTAAAACAGTTCAAATAAAACGATACGTCTCTAGACTATCTAGCCTAGGACCCTCGTAGCTCCCAAGCGTCGAGCATCCGGCTAGTACACTTCCCGCTTAGAACCTGAAAAACAACAAGGTAAGGGGTGAGCTTTCGCTCAGAAGGAAAGTAGTTAAGGTTATAAGCAAGCGCTCACCACCACGGGTAACCGTCCAATTAGGGCATACTAGTACAACACACAACTAATTTCTAATGGAACTCGTAACCTCCATCCTCAACTCAAGACCAACCCATGCTCACAACCACCCAAACATCACAACTATTAACAGTCAAACTAACCACGAGACGCTCTCAAATAGTCATACCAGAATCTCTAACGGCCTAAATCTCTTTCCCGGAACTCCTTAGGGCAAAGGATAAATAAAACAGCCTTCCCGGAACTCCTTCGGGCAAGACAAAGGATATGTGAAACAAGGTGAGACAACTTCCCAGGAACTCCTTCGGGCGAAGCAAAGGATAGAAGAAAAACGGCTTTCCCGGAACTCCTTCGGGCAAAGCAAAGGATAGAAACGACATTCCCGGAACTCCTTCGAGCAAGGCAAAGGTGAGACTACTTCCCCGGAACTCCTTCGGGCGAAGCAAAGGTGAGACAACTTTCCCGGAACTCCTTCGGGCAAAGCGTCAAGAATAATAAAACAAAAGTCCTAATTAAACACGACTTACCCAGCCCTAAAACCTTACCACAATCAGTCACGTCGGTCCATCACTCACCCGACCATCACAGAACCAAGGGTTTCACATCAACACGACCACGGCACACTCGCCCATGCATATCAACAACAAGCTCAACGATTATACTAATCTTGTCTATTAACCCTAACGAAAACGACTCACAAGGCAGACATATCAAACAACAACAAGCACTTCAATCGATCACGCAACCTACGGCTCGACAAGGCCGATCTACCAGCATGACAATTCCCAAGTATCGAAACGTAAAGGTTCGTAGTTCAATCGACTACTCTAGTTGTTCGCATCCTACATGTTACTACGACTCGTCCGGTTATTATCTTATATAAACGTCTTTCCAGTTTTATTAATCCTAGCATGCATACTAGTAACTTTCCACAATTAAACCGGTATCCGCTACTTCCCTACCTCAACCGAAAAACAACCGCTACTTCTCCTAGCTGTTGACGTCCTGGCTCGCTACCTCTGGTGTTCTCTTCGATCGAAGTCAGACTCTACTTTACACAGAAAGCTACAATTAGAACCGGTTTCAGAATTTTATTTAAAAGGTTACGACGGTTTCGATTTAAGTTCAAAAGTTGTATTTTAGACTCGAGCGGGCTAAAAGCGGGATTACGACGAATCGGGTTCGTGCACCAGCGCACCGAACTCAGAACTCGGTGCACGCTTTCCGAGGCACAAATCCCGGTGTATGGGTTTCGTGGCACGATTCCCGAGGTACATGTTTCATGGCACGATTCCCGAAGCACCCGTTTCAACGTTCCACTTTTATCTCGTTCAAGGTCCGTTTAACGTTCAGCTTAAATGTTCGATTTCCAAAATCGATCCAAGTTCGTTCCAGTCTCCAAAACAGATACTTTTGAAATAAAATATGATTTTTCCCGTTTTAAGTTATTTTTCCTTCTAACAAAATAATATCTTTTAATTAATTTGCTTCAACCGTTTCTGTCCCCAAATCCGATCAGATCCAAAACGTTCAGGCTTCTCTTAGATTCAAGTCCAAACGTCCAGAAGAAGTGTGAATGTTCCAGATCCGAGAAGAAATTTGGACAGAAACAAGGGAGAAGTAGAGTCGGGTTTTTAGATCCGGTCGACCGCCGGTAAGGGTGTCTCCGGCGACCAACCCTAAGGGTGAGATTCTCACCGTAGGAAACAGAGGACGACGGCGGCGGTTTAGGGCTCGGGACGGAGCCGATCTGAGAGGACCGAGGACGGTCGAGAGAACGACGGCGGCGAGAACTCGGTGAGGGAGAGAAGAACGAGGGGAGGCCGGAGACGTCATGGCCGGAACAGGTCGGAGGAGGTGAGAGGGCGACGCGTTTTGGGTTGAACGGAGGGCGGTGGCGAGGTCTGACCGGAGAAGAAGAGGGTCGGAGACGGTGGCGCGGCGAGAGGGTCGGAGATATGTCGGCGAGGGAGGGAGAGATCGGACGGGGGAGGTGAGGCGGCTGGGATTTGAGAAGCTGAGAGAGGGAGGAGGGTGCGGGTTCAGAGAGGATTGAAGGAGACGAAGAGATCTGGGGCTGAAAACCCTAATCTCGGCTTTTAAAGCCAAAACGAAATTGGGCTGGAGCCTTAATTGGGCCTCAGGAAAAGAACGGGCCGGACGGCCCAGAGCGCAAGGAGAGAGGGCCGGGTGCCTGGTCGGGTCAGGTCTGCTCGGCCGGGTCCGGCCCGACCCGGTCCGATTCCTTTTTTTTTTTATTATTATTATTTTTCTTTTTAAACAAAACTGAATCAAATTCCATTTTTTTTGAACGAATAAAAGATTAAACCCATTTTTCACCCTCGACGTTCCGACGAACACTTTTAAAACAAAAATTAAAAAAAAATTAAAAGAAAACTTTTTAAACCGAGGCGATCTTCACATTGAAAATGTCTGTGATAATGAAGTTTCTCCAGTGTTGTCCAAATCTTGAAGAATTCGTCTCCAATGTAAGACATGTGATACAAATCCTTTTGCTTTCCATACGAATAGACCCTTATTGCTATAGTAGAATAGAACATTTTATAATTATAAGTATCTTCTTAAATTTGTGAGTCTTGTAGAAGATAAGTTCATTGTAGAAGATAAGTTCATTGAAGAAGTTTGACTTCTTGATCAATAAACTTAGGGGTAAAATCAAGAACTAACTATTGTCGAGTTGTACCATTCAAGAATTTGCTGTTGACTTTTTTGTCGATCAGAAACTCACGGTTGACTTAGGTAGCTACTAAAAAGTCACTTTTTCCGTTACAAACTAACATTTTCCGTTATAGATGACTGAAAACGTTAGGAAAAGCTGCAAAAATTAACAAGTATACAGTTAGTTTTTGAGTTCAATAGCCATATTGCAGTTAGTTCTTGGAGTTTTTCCTAACTTTCTCCGTCATCTTTAACGGAAAATGTTAGTTTGTGTAATTACCTTAAGTCAGGATTGCGTTTCTGATCGACAAATAAGTCAGCAGCAAGTTCTTGAGATGTACAAGTCGGGGAAAGTTAGTACCTGGAGTTTTTTCATAAACTCATCTTTCTTTTTTGGTTGCTCACTACGTCTTAGAGATGTATACCAAATGAATCGAACACAAAAAGAAGTTCTAATAAACCTAGAAAAGACCAAAACAAAGAATAATTTGGTGGACGCTTATTATTTCGACACATCTATAGAAATTTTGGACATTATTGGGTTGCACAGAATCCTAACATCTTTATTATCGTTTTGTTAGGGGGGATGCATGGAAGGGGGATATGACGTGCCTTCTAGCGTGCCATCTCGTCTCAAATCCATCGAATGTCAGTTGTTTATAGTCAGGGGAGGGATATATCGAAAGAGGGTAGAGTCGCTCGAGTATTTCTTGAGGAACGCTAACATGCTGGAGAAGATGCAGATACATATTTGGTACAATTATAATATTGATGGAAATTTGTCGCAAAAGATGATGGAAACAATGAAGAAACTAACCAAGGTTCCAAGGCTGTCTAAAACATGTGAAATACACTTCTTCTTCCATGGAAAATATCGACAGGCAGGGGATCAAGTTTTCTTTAGTAAGTTTTGTGATTCCAATTCAATTAAGATCACTTTTAGAGATATATGTTCTTAAATTTCAACGGTTTATTATTTCGTGGTGTTACAATTATTAATTTTTTCGTCGGTTCAAAATAATATAAAATTGTTCTTCCATTTCGTTTTTGCTGAAGAACCTGGTTATGAATTTATTCTCTGTGAAATATCATGCGTGGACACCAAAATGTACGTGCCACCGTTTTTTCAATGCATGAAATATGTGAGGTACCGCCGTGTACTCGAAAGCCTTGTTGGGCTTGGTTTCTGCAGAAAATCTTGTTGAGTGCAGAAAACCTTGGAACATGAAACTAGATGAAAGCCTTGTTGGGCTTGGTTTCTGCAGAAAACCACATGAGCACACCGTCTACGCGAAAAGGAAGAATGATTCGTTGTTGATAATTGGCGTCTATGTTGATGATCTCCTCATAACTGGGACCCAAGTAAGTGATATTTTGGCTTTCAAAGAAAAAAATGAGGAAGGTATTTGACATGAGTGATTTGGTTGATTTAAGTCTCACAGGGCAGTTCGGGGATTACCTTGTGTCAAAAGAGCTATGCTTTGAGATTGTTGAAAATTACAGATCTTGAGGACTGTAATCCGAGCCAGGCACCAATGGAGACCAAGTTCAAACTAAGCAAGAAGATGAGTTGAGAGCTTGGTGATCCACTCACTATCGGTATAATTGGAGGTCTGAGGTATTTGCTTAATACATATCTGATCTGGCATTTTCAGTTGGCATGGTGAGTCGTTTCATGGAGGCACCAGAGACAGAGAGCATATGATGGTTGTAAAACACATCCTCCGCGATTTGGTAGGAGACTCTGATGATCGGAAAAACACCACCGGAGCAATGTTCTTTCTCGGTCGTGTTTGATAACGTGGCTGTCCTAGAAAAAGAAAATCGTGGCCCTGTCCTCATGCGAAGCTGAGTACATCGCAGCAGCCACTGCAGCTTGTCAAGGCATATGGTTGAACAACCTCATGTCTGATATGCTAAATATCGAGAAGAAGAAATGGGAGCTTCTAATAGACAATCATTCAGTCATTCAACTCAGTAAGAATCCCGTTTTCTATGACAGAGGCAAGCACATCGATACCAGATTCCATTTTATCAGAGAATGTATTGCGAAGAATGACATCGAACTCAGCCATATTCGAACTGAAGAACAGAATGCTGACATTCTGACAAAATCCCTTAACAAGCTGAAATTTCAGGAGATATGGAAGTCAAGTAAAATCTTGATTAAGGGAAAGATTGTTAGAATCGATCAAGTTTTACTTATTTTAAATTTAACTGAATAAGTCTCAACTTGTTGAGATTCTATTGCATGATTTGTAGGATTCTTTTGCTGTACTTTTTGTTAATCGTTTCTTATAAATAAAGAGCAGCAGCCCTATCAAAATTCACGGGCTTCAAATACATTGAGTTCAGTTTTATCCTCTCTGCACTGCCACTTCTATGACATGGTAGAGCACAACTTCGTAAGGTAAAGGAAAACCGAGGGACAATAGAACATCGTATGGAGCTAACACCTAGACACCGATGAGCTGCCCGACCACCTGCCACAAGGTGGAATATGGAGAGAAGAGGACTTCCGGCGCCACGATGACCACGAATATATGAAGGGAATCATCGATAGAGTATAACCTGAGAAACATGACGAAACCAAAACCAAAAAGAGGGAAGAAGCCATAACATTATGGACTATACCTTAAGAGCCAACTAGCTTAAATCCAAATCAACACCACCGAGGGGTGGCATAAATTGAGTAGGTAATGATAAAAGATGATATGGGAACCAAAGGGTCGAGGAACAAGTTGGACTATACAACCCAAATTCAACGTAGGAACAGGCAAGCACCACTACATTCTCAGATCTACACAGTATTGGTCGGAGTATACAACCCAAATTCTCATATCTCCAACCTCTGCCATTTTACTCCATGTCTTCGTTTATGGTTCCATTTTACACCAAATCACAACTCCCTCCCTCTCATGCGGTGATGATGGTAGATTAAGAGCAGGAACAACGGGCCGGCCCTGAGGCTCGGCCCGCGTTTTTGCGGGACACGGGCCGTCCCATTGTGGGACGGCTTTTACGCGGCCCGCGTCCCTCAAAAACGCGGGCCGGGCCGCAGCCCTCGCCCCGCGTCCCGGAATCGCAGGCTGAGCCGCGTCATGAGGCCCTCGTCCCTTGCCCGGCTCCCCTCCAATCACGTGGAGCCGCGTGTCCTGCATCAGAAAAAAATCCGACCGTTTAAAAACGGTCGGAAACGGTAATATTTTTTAATTTTTTTTTAATCTACTACAATTTAAATCCTATAAATACCCCAACCCAACCTCATTTTTTTCACTCATCACTCACCCATTCTCCAATTTCACTCTCCCATTCCCACATTCTACTATCTCATTTCCAAAATGTCCGACGATGAGGTTCCGACATATGAAGAGTTAGCAGCCCAAATGCCGACATATGAGGAGATGGCAGCCCAAATGCGGGTAGTTGAGCGACGACTCCGGCAGAGGATTGAGAGGAGCATGCAGAGAGCAATGCCAAGTATTGAGAGGGCCGCCCGTGGGGAACCAATGCGACGAGAGATTAACAGAGGTCGTGCTGAAGCCCACGACCAATTAATGAGGTACTATTTTGTCGACAACCCATATATGACCCATATATGTTTAGGCGTCGGTCCCGTATGTGCAAACCACTTTTTCAACGGATTAAGGAAAAGGTCAAGGAACACGACAATTACTTCGTTCAGAAGGTTGACGCGACCTCACGGTTGGGCTTATCAACGGAACAGAAGTGCACCGTCGCGATACGGATGCTGGCGTATGGGCGCTCGGCCGATTCATTGGACGAAACTCTGCACATTGGAGTAAGCGCTATACTTGAATGTTTACGTAAGTTTTTCAAGGCTGTCATTGATGTATTCGGGGCCGAGTACCAGCGTACACCCACACTGACTGACATGGAGCGCTTACTCCGAGAAGGGTACAACCGAGGGTTTCCCGGAATGGCGGGGAGTCTTGACTGGATGCATTGGAAGTGGAAGAATTGTCCAACCGTAGACCAGGGAGACAATGGACGAGGAACTCACAACGGGAACAAGACGGTTATGCTTGAAGCTGTAGCGTCCCGTGACTTATGGATTTGGCATGCGTTTTTTGGGATGGTTGGCTCGAACAACGACATCAACGTCCTCAACAACAACCACTTATTCCAAGACGCTTACTACGGCTATGAAGTCTATTCGGCATCCCTCGAGCCCAAAGAGAAGTTTTTTGCTAAATGCCAAAAAGGTGCTCGGAAAGATATTGGAAGGGCTTTTGGAGTACTTCAAGCAAGGTGGCACATCATTTCCCGTCCCGCTCGTACTTGGAGCAAACACACTTTGTCTGATATCATGCACAACTGCATCATTCTACACAACATGATTGTAGAAGATGAGCGTGACCGGTACGAGTATGGAGATGAGGAGTTGTTGTACGAGCAACCTCCAGAAATGCCGAATTGGATACCATCGGAACGATGGCACCGAGGAGGGCCATTGGAATACCAGCAACGAGTGGATTGTCAACATAGTGTCACAAGTCATCAGACCCACAGGCAACTACAAAATGATCTTATGGAGCACTTATGGGGTCTATATGGAGCTGGTTTCCATGACGACGAGTAGTCTTTTGTACTCTTGGAGCTGTTTTTTGGGTTGTATTAAAAGGGGATGAATAAAAAATTTATTCGTGTTAAATTTAATTTAAACGGTTTCTAATAAAGAATTAAATAAAACAACAAAATATCAATTAATTAACAACTCAGCATCCAGTCAGCATCCACTAAAACTGTGAGCCTCTCATTGCAAAACTCAAAGTGGTGATTTTAAGCGGTTTTATTAAAATGTTTGAAAATTGTTTTATTGTTTCACCGTTCGCGTTCCGGGTTCGGTCCTACTGAATTCGGGGCGTGACAGTTTGGTATCAGAGCACGAGGTCTCACACCTTGGACTGTACGTCAATTAGGTGGGGAGAGTTGAGTCTTTGAAAGTCCCGTCGTGCGTGGGTTGCACAAGTCGGAAACCGTGTGTAGACCCGTAGTGACATGAGTCTTGTTTGTTGTTGTGTGTATGTGCAGTACTGTTATTACTGGCATATTGATTGTGTGTTGCTGCGTGAAACGTTTTTAAGCTTTCGCGACTCGACTCAGGGGCGCCCCTGTGGTCGAACGTGACGGTGCTGATATCAAGTGGAGACAGTTTAGTTCGGGGACGCCTGGACCGGGTTGTAACTACGTGATGTCAAAAATGAGATTTTATGATGAAAGGGAGAAATTTTAAAAAAATGGGTTGGACCTGTGGGCGTGCGTTTTGGAATTGGTTGGCCTTGTCGGCTTGTGATTGAGGTTCGGTAGCTTGAATGTGTCTATGAGTCGTTGTGCGTGTGTTGTTAAATTGGTGATCGAGCGTGTGCGGCGCTTAAGGCTATTTTTAGGGTTAAAAAGGGGTAAAGATCGAGTTTGAAACGAATTTGGAAAACTGGCATGCGCGAGCGTCACGGACCCTGTCACTGATCCGTGACGGAGCAGCGCGTTTTGGCGAGTTTTGGGCCTTCGTCACGGCTCCGTGACCCCAACCGTGACGGGGTCTGTCACGGATCCGTGATTCCTGCCTTGTTCCACCGTCTTGACTATGCAGTTTGTGTGTTGGTTTTGCGTGGCTGTGTTCACGATTGTGTTGGTTGTAGAGGTCGTAAGTTCGGTGTTAAAGGGTGAGGTCTTGGGTTCGAGACTCATCAATAACCTACGGTAGTGATACAGCGCCTCGGTGTGAGAGTCTCACCACGGAGAGGGGTTAGGGTTGATGCGCTGCGGCGCCATACGAACTAGGTTTCCCCTATGTGAACGGGTGTTCGAGGTTTCCCTCACGTGAACAGGTGGTTTGAGGTTTCCTTCACGTGAATGGGTTATTCGAGGTTTCCCTCGCATGAACGGGTGGTTTGAGGTTTCCTATACGTGAGTGGGTTATTTGAGGTTTCCCTACGTGATCGGGTAATTGGGGTATTGAGGTTGTGAGCAATAGTGGCTTGCTGAGTTGAGAACATGATCAACGTTTGAGGTTTCCCTACGTGATCGGGTAATTGGGGTATTGAGGTTGTGAGCAATAGTGGCTTGCGGAGTTGAGAACATGATCCCCGTTTGAGGTTTCCCTACGTAATCGGGTAATTAGGGTAAATAGGTTGTGAGCAATAGTGGCTGCGGAGTTGAGAATAGGATCCCCATTCGAGGTTTCCCTTACGTGAGCGAGTATTTGAGGTATTGATAGCGTGAGCAGTGTGACGTTTTGGTATCAGGTTTTAAGGTAGTGGTTTTCCCTGGTTAGATTGGTAAGTCGTTACTGCTTTAATAGTATGCCATAATCGAACGGGTGTCCGTGGAGGTGAGCAGAACGCTCATCCCCTTTACTACTTTTCCCGCAGGGGACGAGTAGCGAATACTGGTTTGGTTGCGGAAAGTTATAAGTAAATGCATAGAGGATCGTGTGAGGGTTGTACTTTACCTTGTCGGGGTGACCAATGGAATGGTCGTTCGGTCTCTGATTTGGGCGTCATTTTTATTGGATATCGGGGCGTCACACTCGTTTGCTTCTTCGAGTTGTGATGAGATGTTGGGGCTGCGTTTAGAGCCATTGAGTCCACCCCTGCGTCTGGACACGCCGGTTGGTGGTGGTGTGGTGTTGACTAGGGTCTGTCGTGCCTGCAAAGGTAGAGAAGCGAACTGATACAGGAGGCTCGAGAGAGGGCTCAAGAGCCCTGATGCTGGATCGAGTCCTCACCCCGAGGATTCGGGTATGTTCGGAGTTGGTGGGCACGACGGCGGTAGTGGAGCGAGGTCTTAGAGAGACTGGGAGGGTCCGTGAGGTTCGGCAGCGACTGAGCTTGTGCGTGTATCCGTGGGAAGGATACTTACGAAATGACAGCCTTTGACGTGATTCTGAGAATGGATTGGCAGGCGAAGTACCGAGCCAATATCGACTGTTACAGGCGACGAGTGACGGTGTCAACGGGAAACACGAAAGTTTCGTGTATTCTGGGCAGTAAGAGCGGGGTTCTCCTGTCGGCTTTGTCCGCAGTGGAGGAAGCATCGGGCGTGCAGAGCCGAGAGTTACCGCGACTTGTGTGCAAGTTCCCCGAGGTCTTTCCTGAGGAGTTGAGCGGGTTGCCACCAGTCCGTGAGGTGGAGTTCGGGATTGACCTGATGCCGGGAACGGCAGCGATATCGATGGCGCCTTACTGGTTCGCGCCGGCGTAGTTGACCGAGCTGAAGCGTCAGCTCGAGGAGCTTCGGGAGAAGCGGTTTATCCGTCCGAGCACATCGATGTGGGGAGCACCAGCACTCTTCGTGAAGAAGAAGAGTGGAGAGCTTTGGATGTGTATAGACTACCGGAAGCTGAACCGGGTTACAGTGAAGAACCGATACCCGATGCCGAGAATTGACGACTTGTTCGACCAGTTGAGAGGGTCGAAATTCTTCTCGAAGATCGATCTACGATCCGGATATTACCAGTTGCGAGTCCTGAGGAGGACGTTGCAAAGACTGCATTCCGGACACGCTATGGGCATTACGAGTTCTTGGTGATGCCATTTGGACTGATGAACGCACCTGCAGCGTTCATGGATCTGATGAACAGTATATTCTGGCCATTCTTAGATCAATTTGTAGTGGTGTTTGTAGGCGACATCTTGATCTTCTCGCAGAACGAGGCGGCACATGAGGAGCATCTGAGAGCTGTTATGACCCTGCTGCGCACACATCAGCTATATGCCAACTTGGAGAAGTGCGAGTTTTGGCTCGCTGAGGTGAAATTCCTCGGTCACATTGTATCCCGTGACGGTATACTAGTCGATCCATTGAAGATCGACGCGGTTTCGGAGTGGGCGCGGCCCACGAGCGTCTTCGAGATCCGCAGCTTTCTGCGGTTGGCAGAATATTATCGGCGGTTTTTCTAGGACTTTGCACTGCTAGCCGCACCTATGACTCTTTTGACACGCAAGGGAGTCGTGTTTGTGTGGACAGAGAATTGTGAATGTGCGTTCACGGAGCTGAAGGCTCGTCTGACTATCGCGCCAGTATTGATAGTGCCAGAGCGAGGGGTCGGGTATGAGGTCTACTGTGACGCGTCTAGGGAAGGACTGGGTTGTGTACTGATGCAGTTGGGTAGAGTTGTTGCTTATGGCTCCAGGCAGTTGAAGACACACGAGCGCAACTATCCTACCCATGACTTAGAATTAGCAGCAGTCGTATTCGCGCTAAAGGGCTGGCGATATTATCTGTACGGCGAGCGATTTCAGGTGTTCTCGGATCACAAGAGCCTCAAGTACATCTTTTCCCAACGAGACCTGAACATGCGCCAGCAGCGATGGATGGAGCTACTTGAGGAGTACGACTTTGAGCTACACTACTATCCGGGTAAGGCGAATGTGGTTGCCGACGCCCTGAGTAGGAAGTCGGTTCCGAGCCTTGCTAGCATATCAGTCCGAGAGTGGGACATGATGGGGGAACTGGGCACGTTCGGGCTTGAGCTAGAGGAGGTTACTAGTGGCGTGGCCATGTGCTCATTGGTGGCTCAGCCCTCACTACTTGCTCGAGTAATGGAGGCGCAGTCGGAGGATGTCGGGACGTCAGAGATCCGAGAGAGGGTCGTCAGCGGAAGGCTGGGAACTCAGCGCTGATTGGGGGTTACGGTATCGAGGAGGGTTATTCGTGCCGCACAACTGTAGAGACGACGTGGTGCGAGAGTCACATCATTCGCGCCTTACAGTGCACCCGGGTAGCACCAAAATGAACCGCGACATCAGGCGGCAGTTCTGGTGGAGCGAGATGCGGAGAGGTCGCGAAATTTGTATCGAGATGTCTCACCTGTCAGCAGGTGAAAGCCGAACATCAGCGTCCTGCCGGATTATTGCAGCCACTTCCGATTGCCCAGTGGAAGTGGGAGCACGTCACGATGGACTTCGTGAGTGGATTGCCGAGATCGCCGAGGGGACATGATGCGGTATGGGTGGTAGTCGATCGGTTGACCAAGTCGGCCCATTTCCTGGCCATGAGGATGACTGATCCGGTCGACAAGTTGAGCAGCCTGTACATTGAGGAGATAGTGCGTCTCCATGGAGTCCCTGTGTCGATAGTGTCTGACAGGGATCCTCGTTTCACATCCAGATTTTGGCCGAGTCTGCAGACCGCGTTGGGGACCGAGGTTCTACTCAGTACAGCACACCATCCCCAGATAGACGGCCAGTCCGAGCGCACAATTCAGATTTTGGAGGACATGATGCGGGCATGTGTGCTAGACTTTTGGGGGTCGTGGGAAACCCACCTACCGTTGGTCGAGTTCGCCTACAACAACAGCTTCCAGGCCAGTATTGGGATGGCACCGTTTGAAGCGTTGTATGGTAGGCCGTGTCGATCGCCAGTATGCTGGGCAGAGGTGGGGGACATGAGTCTACTAGGGCCAGAGCTCGTCCGAGAGACGACAGAGAAGGTCGCGCTCATACGCGAGCGGTTGAAGACCGCGTAGAGTCGGCAGAAGAGCTACGCCCACACACGACGCCGACCTCTCGAGTTCACAGTCGGTGATCACGTGTTCTTGAAGGTGAGCCCGAGGAAGGGACTGGTACGGTTCAGCCGCGGCGGAGGCAAGTTAGCCCCGCGGTACATCGGCCCTTTCGAGATCTTGAGCAGAGTGGGAGCAGTGGCATATCGTCTGGCATTACCACCGCAACTTGGGAGAGTTCATAACGTCTTCCACGTGTCCCAGTTGCGGAAGTACAATGCGGAACCCTCCCACGTCATTGAGTGGGAAAATATCGAGGTGGCTGACGATGTCTCTTATGAGGAGCAGCCGGTTCGAATCATGGACACACGAGAGCAGGTCCTGCGTGGCAAGGTTATCCGCCTAGTACGGGAGCAGTGGCGACACCACGAGGCTGAGTCGACTTGGGAGCGCGAGGACGATGTTCGCGCGAAGTACCCCGATTTGTTCGACTCCTGAGGTACGTCTGTTTTAAATTTCGCGGACGAAATTCCTTTAAGGGGGGTAGATTGTAAGAACCACTCTCGGTCAACGCCAGTCAAATCGGCGAAAAACAGGAAAATTTAAAATTTTGGGCAGACACCTAAATGAACCTAAATTTGACCACGAGGGTCATATTGGACTTAAGTTGACCCCGATATCGACCAAAGTGAGTTCTGGGGGACTCAGGGAAACTTTTTGACCAATTTGGGAAAGGTTGAATTTTTGCCGGAAAAGTCAACCGAGCGACGTTTTGGTCCGTTCGAGGCCCTTTTTGGATCCAAAAAGCTTAGCCGTCGTTACAGCGGTCTTAGTTGGGCCGTTTCCTTGTAGCCCGTGAAATTTCGTAATTTCTTGGAAAATGGGCCCGTTTGGGGCCCGAGACGGCCGAATTTCGTGAATCTGACAGAAAAGTATCTACGAAGATATTCTTCATAAAGGTGGGACCCCCAAGACACTTGTCACCCAAATGGTGGTAGTTGGTTTTTAAAATAAAGAAAAAGGAAAAGATGAGTGATAGTTTTGTAAATAAGTAGCTATTTTGGATAAAACAAAAGGAAAGGTTGAAGAGAGGTCTCGGCCAAATAGAAAAAATAGAGAAAATAAGAGAGGAGGAAAGGAAAAAGGAAAAGAAAAAGGAAAACAAAAAAAGGTGAGGTTTTTGTGATTTCCCGACGATCCGACCGACCGATCGACTCAACGACTGCGGATTCGAACTCCCCTCGTCATTCCCTACGATGAGAACCCATTCTTTTCCCATTTTGGTACGTTTGAAAATTAGGGTTTGAGTTTAAACGAGTCAAATATGGTTGGGTTTTGGTGAGAATTGGTTTAAAGATGAATGGTTGAGGTTTGGGGTTCGTTAGGAACGTTTTGGGGCGAAAAGGAATTTTTCCCATTGTGGCCGTGTGGGGCCCACTTGCCCGGGCCTCGGGGTTTTCGTGTTCGGGTGGTTTTGGACGATCCCCAAGTCGATATTTCACACCTGGAACGAATTATGGAATTAAAGTGTGAAAGTTGGAAGTTTCGGGTTTAGAAACTTTAAACGCGAATTAAATCGCTCGGAAGTCAGAAATTGATTATGTCGATTGCATTGGAACCCTTGAATTATTCTAAGATCGTAGAAACGAAAACAGGAATTTTCGGAGCCCCGGAAGGGCGTTTTCCAATCCCGGGCAGATTCGCCGAGCCGGGCGAATCGGGCCTTTCCGGGCCCGTTGTTGACAATGTCGAGTAATTGGGAAGTTTGGGAGTGATCGACATTACCGGGGTTGCGTTTGGGCGTCTAATTCTTTAAAATTAAGCTTTGCCTGCAAAGTTAAAAAGTGTTTTAATTGTGTTCATGTTAGATCGTGCCGCCGACCGCGGAAAGGGGAGGCTAGGCGAGTGATCGCGAGCACGCCGGAGCTTGGGCGTGGACTTTTGGGAAAGCGTTACGAGGTAGGGAAAAGTAGCCGGATCTCGGCCTTGACTAGGGAAAGTTAACAGTAGAAATGCATGTGACACCTAGTGGTGTCGTAGGATAAGTAAGTTTATCGAACACTAGAAATGCAGGCGACACTTAGTGGTGTCGTATGATACGTGAACGTATCGAACAATAGAAATGCATGTGACACTTAGTAGTGTCGTAGGATAAGTGAACATATCGAACAATAGAAATACTGGTGGCATTTGGTTGTGCCCGGAGGTTGATTGAATTGTTTGTGTTTGTAGGTGGCCGTGAGTGTCTGTGGGGAGTTGAACCCGTATTTTACTGTTTGTGTGTCGTGGGTGGTCAGGTGTGCATGTGGGGAGTTGAACCCGTATTTTACTGTTTGTGTGTCGTGGGTGGTCAGGTGTGCCTTTGGGGTGTTGAACCCGTATTTTACTGTTTGTGTGTCGTGGGTGGTCAGGTGTGCCTTTGGGGTGTTGAACCCGTATTTTACTGTTTGTGTGTCGTGGGTGGTCAGGTGTGCCTTTGGGGGTGTTGAACCCGTGTGATACTTTTTTGCGTGTCGTGGGTGGCCATGTGTGCCTGTGGGGTGTTAAACCTGTGTTGTCTCGATTTGTTGAACCTTGGGTGATGACTGTGATTGCATGGAGGTTGGGGCCCGCCTGACAGAAAAAGGGGTCATGTGGTCGCGCGCGTGGGGGTTGGCTAGCCTTCCGACTAACCATCAGTAAAGTTGTGCATTCTTCGGCGATGAAGGGCGGCTCCCCTTCCGACCAGCTATCGAAAAAATATTGTTGTATATATCGCTAACAGGTCGAGCGCCTGGCCCATCTGAATGTCGGGGAAAGTTGCGTGGGGCAGGCTCAAGCCCAGCCGGTTAGCAACCGGCACTGAGTAGCTGGAGTGCGATCCTTTGCGATCTTGATTGTTGAGTGCGATCCTTTGTGGTCTTGGGTGTTGCGTGGTTATTAGTTGCGTTTTGGGTTGAGGTCGTAACCGCTGTGTCGGGTCTACATTACGCGTCCGGGTTTAGTTTGGTTGGGGAAAGTAACTGTTTTCGTGTGACAGTCGGGTCATTTGAGTTTGGGATAGTAGTCCCCGGTGTTCTGGTTTGTTGTTGGTGTTTCCGACATTTCTGCTAGTATGTCGTAGTCAGTCTGGTATCCGTGGTGGTGAGCGAAATGCTCACCCCTAGCTGCTTTTCCTACAGGTACTGGTCGCGAGGCGGACTAGGGGAACTCTCGAAGCTTGAAGAGCTGGGAGCGGGAGTCCGGGTTTTTGGGAGTCTAGCGACGTACGCTTTGGTTTTTGTCCGCTTGGTTTGGACGTATTTTAAGTTGTAAAATATTATTTTGATTAACTCAAAGTGGTGATTTTAAGCGGTTTTATTAAAATGTTTGAAAATTGTTTTATTGTTTCACCGTTCGCGTTCCGGGTTCGGTCCTACTGAATTCGGGGCGTGAAAAATGGAGTTGTAGTTTCGACTTTTCACTTCTCATGTTAACGAAATCGTTAATTTAAACGGTTCATATCAGGTTTTGTAAAAGTTCCAACCTTTCGTGTATGGAACTGTAACGAAACGTTGGTCTGAGTTAGGACGTAAAAGCGAAACGTTGAGAAAGGTTTGGACCCAAAATTTTCCCTAGAAATAACTACAACTTCACCATAACTCGGATGTCACAACATGTTCGATTCAACGCTCATTTCCCTATACCCCTCGTTTTCTCTTCAATACAAACCGAATCATACAGCTTATGCAATTGTTGCGTGGTGGGAAATTAGATAATGGTCTTATTTTCCTTCACTTTCCACTTCCCGTTATTCTTCTTGTATCAAATTGCGTCACAAATAAGACAGGTCTTTCAATTGTTCAATTATAGAATAAACAACCAAATTCACAAGCAAAATATATTGGGATAAAACCAGGAACTAACTATTGTCGAGTTGTACCGCTCAAGAACGTGCTGCTGACTTTTTTGTCGATCAGAAACTAACGGTTGGCTTAGGTATTTACTAAAAAGTAACTTTTTCCATTACAAACTAGCATTTTCAGTTAGAGATGACGGAAAACGTTAGGAAAAGCTGTAAAAACTAACAAGTATACGGTTAGTTTTTGAGTTCAATAGTCATATTGCAGTTAGTTCTTGGAGTTTTTCCTAACTTTCTCCGTCATCTCTAACAGAAAATGTTAGTTTGTGTAATTACCTTAAGTCAGGAGTGCGTTTCTGATCGACAAATAAATCAGCAGCAAGTTCTTGAAATGTACAAGTTGAGGATAGTTAGTACTTGGAGTTTTTCCTACATTTTACATCCTACTTTCACACTCTTCAACACTTTCTTCACTTCTTTATATAATTTTGTTAGGATCAAGATGCTCTCTACACATAAAAGTTAGTGAAAGCTTTATTGGACAATTATCGGCGTTTCTTTAAAAACGTCAAATCCATAATGTTTGTCAAGTTACCTTTTACGGATCCTTAGTACAATGGTGTTTGTTGCGTACTCAACAATTGGAATTATCGGTCGCTCTTCCTTTTCAACCAAGTTATGAACATCATCAACAAGATTATTACCCTCATCCGTATTATTACCAAATGGACACGTATCTTTCATATAATCTGTTATTGGATCATATCAAATTTCTTCAATCACAGGATAAACCCCACCATTTGATGAAGCACAACTCTATAAAATCAGAACCTTCATTCCATTAGCAAAGGCAAATGAAACTCTTCACCGTGAAAGTTTCATATTTGTATGTTGCCATAACCCCATACTTTTTATCAAGTTCTTCCGTATTACCACAATCGTGTGGAAATAGTCACAACTATTGCTCGGACACCGGTAGTAACCCAGTTCACATGGTATACAATTCTCCAAAACATGATGAAACAACATGGCATTATTTCGATATACCTTATTGTGTTTATCTTGTTTTTTTAATTAATTTAAAACAAATATTTAATCATAACAACAAATTATAATCTCAGGCACAAATATTAATTGTACAAAATAATCTTAAATCATATAGCTATTATTAATTAAAAAACTAAACTTAAGTTCTGAATATATAATTCCCAAGAACATCGATATCAGAAGACAACTTTTTTAACACTAATTTCAGCATTATATACCCTCTCATATAAACCTAAGAATCAACATTTAATTATTCATGGTAAGAGAGCATTTTTAGGTTTCTCTCTTCCATCCCCGCCCCATCCCCGCGTTGACCCCATCCTGCGGGGACCCCGTGGGGATGGGGCGGAGAACGGGGATTTTATTCTCCGTCCCATTTTCGCCCCGCGCGGGATTTTATTCCCTACTCCCATTCTTTCCATATTCTCATTACCCAAAAAAATACACAAGTGTCAAATTTTGATCCATTTTAAATGCTATTCAGATTTTTATATGTAAAATCTATGTCAAAACACAAGTGTCTGAACCAGATTGTTGATAAATTTGAATTGTTTTTTTAGAAAAAAATAAGCATTTTAAAATAACCCAAAGTAACAGAAGAATGGTATATCCATGTATAGAAAATACCATGTTGCATACTAAAGAAGTCTAAATCTCATGTTGGGAGGATTCTCAGGCCTGAGGTGCTGCATTAACTGGTCACCTATGGCCTTTGTCTATTGTGTTGGTTGGTTTTTTATATTTGGGTTGGGGGAAGGGACTGGGTTTGGGAGGGTTGGGGGTGAGATCTAGGCTGGTAAGGTTAGTTGAAGGTCATTGGGTTGTTCTATTGTGCATTTTGGAGTGGGGGTTCTTGGACTCTTGTTTTGGCCTTTCTCTTTCCCTTTTTATCTCTTGAGTGGGGTTTTAGGTTTTAGGTGAGGGTGTTGTCTGTGTTAGATCTTTTTAGGGTGTTATTCCTGCAGGTTGTAGCTGCTGAGTCTTTTGCCAACAACTGAAGTCTGGGGAGGAGTTGGGTTTTCACCATTTATGCAGATGGGGTTAACGTCTGCAATATGGGGAATGGCTCAATTCTGGTTTCATAAATTACTTTACTGCAGTTGTGACTGATATTTGGAAGCTTACCTGATGCAGCTGTGGTTGGATGATTGTGGTATGCATTCCATTTTGAGATGTTGTTGGTGGCTCAAGGATAGGTTCATTTTTTGTGCTTTTACATCAGTTGGGGAAAGGGTTGAATGATAAGGGATAACTTGGGGGGGAAATCTTGGTTTGATCATTGGGAGGGTCTGGCAATGCTACTGGTTTGGTCATACTTCCTCAGGTGCTAACAAGGGTGCTGTCAAGGGTGCTACGATGCCAAAGATCATTGCAACAGAGTTATGGAAGGGGGGTTTAGATGCATTACTTGGGTTTTTTTCTTCTGTTTTGATATAGCTTGGGGTGCAAGTTTCTTATCTTCAAATGTTAGTTGGGTAGCTTGACAAGCAAGTAACCGATGGTGGTTATGGTTTGGTTGGAAAATTGTATTTGTTTTGGAGGGACAATCCCTTGACCTTGGTTTTCTTTTCGAAAACTTGGTTTTTAATAAATTCAAAAATTGCTGATCAAAAAAAAAAGAAAATACCCCAACAGTGGCCACATCTACCTCGGCCAGGTCTGAAATTACAGAGAAAATAGAAAATATACATGCTGAAACTGTGTGTGATTGTGTGTAGCAGCCATGTGTTATGTATATATTATTAAAAATTTATTTATTTTAAAACTAATAGTACGGGGTGGGGATCCCCGCGGGATGGGGACTGCTTGCCCCGTCCTCGCCCCATCCCCGTCAAAGTCCCCATGTAAATCCCCGTACCCCGTCCCGTTTAAAAAATACCCGTCCCGAACCCATCCCACGCGGGGCGGGGACGGGGATCCCCGCGGGAGATGAGGCGTTTTTCCATCCCTACTACTATCTTATACTATGGTCTCTCCAATGACAACCCATGACTAGTAGTAGGGAGCTATTGTTTGCACTTGAAATTAAATTGTTTGTATTTTTTTAATTTGTTGTCGTCACGTTTCGGCGCGGGATTGGCCCGTCGATTAGGCTAGGGGCTGCCACGACTGGACGAGTCGTTGCAGGATCATGCAACGACCGCCTGCAACGACACCCCTTACCACGGCGCTTACTACGACTGGTCGTGGCAGCGAGCCGTGGCAAGGCCTACAACAGCATGCCTACAATAACTCTGCCATGACCATTGCACCTGCTCTTATTGGGTTTACCCAAAATCATTCGAATCTTATTTCTTTTCTAATTGATTCAAAACAATATTTAATCACAAAAACAAATTATAATATTGTCACAATATAATTGCGCAAAATATTGTTAACTCATATACCTATTATTAATTAAAAAAAAAACTTAATTTATCACTATATAATTCCCAAGAACATCACTTTCATACAAAACACTCTCAAACACTAATTTCAACCTAATATCAAACTATATTTATACTTACTAAGTCTAAGAGACTTCAGTCGATTAGGGCTTGCGGTTATCGTACTATTCATCTGGTGATCGCACGTCAGCGTCCCCTCATATTCCTCGGTGTGCAACTAAGGTTTTTACTCATGATATATTGGGCATCCAGCAAGCCTAGTAAGGCTAGTTTCTCGTCGTCGAATCGGGTTTCTTTGGTGATCGCATTTGTCGTGCTGACCGAGGCCGGCACGGGTGAGATCTGTAACCTATTCACAACTTCTCGATTTATCTTCATTAATGTGTTTTTATACTTAGATATTAAGAAGAGTGAGAGCAAGAAGAAGTGTTTGAGATAAGAGAAGAGTGGAGGAGATAATTGGAGGTGAGAGTTTGGAGTTGGAAGCTTTGTGTGGTTGAGAGGAAATGAGAAAGAGGAAGAGAGGGAGAGATAAGAGTTTGAGTTTAGTTAGGTTTAGTTAGTATGTATGAAAGGATAGTTATGTCATTTAATAAAAATAAAACATCATGTGTTTTGCACATGGTTGTTTCCATCGAAAATTTAACACCGTTAGACCAAAGTGAAAAAAAATAAAAGTTCAAGGAGTTAAATGTCACAAAAAATAGTTAGGGGGTGATGTGAAAAACGGTGATAGTTAGTAGGGCTGTGTCATTTTCCCTAAGTTTTATAAATATGACACCATGAGATAAGAAACCATATAAATGATAAAATAAAATACTCGGATACCTTAAACACTAAACGTATCTTAACGGACTTGAAATTACAAAACTTACTAAAATAAACTTAGTCCTCTACTTCAAGAATATTTCTCTCCCCGTTGAAGAAGACGTTTATTTCACATGTTTTAGACCGACTTGGAACCTTCACTAGTTCAGTCAGTGTTTCCAATTCCTCACAAGCCTCACGGTAGGATAGCAAACTATACAACCGAATCTGTATCGTCTCCAACATGTTAGCGTTCGTCAAAAAATACTCGAGCGACTCTACCACCTTTGCTCTCCAAGTATAAAACATTGCAACTTCAATAGACTTGAGACGAGATGGCACACAACAAGGCACATCATATCCACCATATATGCTTCCCTAATAAAATCATAATAAAGAGGTTACACAATTATGTCCAAATAACTATAGAGGGATCATTGTCCAAAACTATGCTAAAGTTTCGTCCACAAACGAGTTGATGCACAAGGTTTTGTCCAAGTTTTGTCCATGCTTTTGTGGGTGTATTGATGTTTTGTCCACGCTTCTATTCAATCCGGGAAGCACTTGCCCAGAGGCCCCAGACCATCATTCTGAACATCACTATTACGTCAAAACAAAAAAAATTGTGGACGAAACTTCAGAGTAGCTACACAGCGTGGACGAAACTTTGTGCATCAACTCGTTTGTGGACGAAACTTTAAGATAGTTTTGGACAATTATCCAATATATCACAAGTCTTACACCGGAGACAAATTCTTCAATATTAGGACAGCACTGAAGCAACCTCATCAGCGTAGACATTTCCAAATATGGTCTACCAGTAAGCACCAAACGAGTCATGTTCTTAAGTAGAGGCTGTTCTTCTAATTCATTGAGTGTTGTTGATAGAAACTGCAAATCAGAAAGAAATGATTATTAGAACATGTATACTGTTGAGTTTTTAATTATGTTGTGTTGGAATCTGAGCTGATGAATCGATCCATAAGTGTAAATTAAAAACTATTGATTTTCACATTGTAGATTTTTATGCATAATTCACTAGAGATTCTTGTTTACGGACTGGATAATTAATAATTTATACTGAATTTATTAAATATTAAATCAAAATGTTTTAAGATGGAATGATGAAATAGATTGGTTGGTATTTATAGATGATAAAAATAATTTTTAGTATGTTTAAATTTTATTTTTTCATAAAAAATACCCGTTTATAGCCGTTTGCATAGCCAACGCCATGTGGCGTGCTCTAATTGGCCGGGTGCAAATCGTAAATCGCTTCATCCGATTCAAGACTCAGAGTCGGAATCAAGCGAGCCACGTTCAGATCGTGCGAGTCGCGATTCATTATTTAATGAATCTGAATCGATCACAACTTAAGTGCTCTTATTTTGTGCAACACTGATATAAATATGGGGAAACCATGGGTCCTACCCCCCTTTGAGGTTTGTTTTGGCGTGACTAACTGGGCTTGACTATTTTTTGCACTTCCCAACTATGACCTTTCCATTTTTTGCACAAACTAACAATATCCGTCTATTTTGACGATTCCGTTAGAAAAATGATATTCTGCACTCGACCAACACATGTCCTAAAAACTAACGGAATAGTAAAAATAGACGGAAATCGTTAATTTGTGCAAAAAATAAAAAGGTGACAGTTGAGAAGTGCGAAAAAAGATCAAATCCAGTTAGGACTAGGATCGCCAAAACAAACCACAAAAGGGGTTAGAACCCATGGTTGTCCTTGTAAATGTATAGTAAAAAGCACAGATAAGATTATCGAAACTAACCTTTTGTACTTGACCAGACAAGTATAGGGACTCAACATTGCAGAGCCCTTCAAGAAGTCCATGACCCTGGAACCAATAATATGAAATGTTAACATGAGCCTCACGAAGAGAACATAAGTTCTTTAAGATATGTCCTCTCTCGTAAACGAAAAATCTCAAGTATAAGAGGCTTGGCATATCAAGTACTAATTTGTAAGAGTGGCCTTCATAAGGTTTGTCTATGTCCAATCTCTTGAGGGAAGGAGAAGACAAATTCAGTACAGATACGTTCTTCATAATACATCCTACTATCAACAAATCTTCAAGAACGGGCGAGCTAGAGACGAGCATCTGAATAATTGAGGACTCTGTACGCTCGAATCTAATGGATTCAAGATGGAGGATTTTGAGGCATGGAAGATCAACAGAAGCGGTAACATTCAGAGAAACGCCATGACCCAGTTTCAAGACTACTAATGTATTGCAGATGAAGGCACCGACACATAGATCAAGCTCTCGAACATTGCTATCAAGATAAGACAAATTCAGTACAGGTACACTCTTCATAATACATCCTACTATCGACAAATCTTCAAGGACGGGAGAGCTAGAGACGAGCCTCTGAATAAGCGAGGAGTCTGTACGCTCGAATCTAATGGATTCAAGATGGAGGATTTTGAGGCATGGAAAATGAACAGAAGCGGTAACATTCAGAGAAAAGCCAGGACCCAGTTTCAAGACTACTAATGTATTGCAGGTTAAGGCACATGAATATTCCTTACCAAGTTGTCTGTTACCGATACATAGATCAAGCTCTCGAACATTGCTGCATAGTGCAGCACGGATCCATGAATGAACACGTGAAGTGTCAACAGCATCTCTACATTTCAAGCTAAACTTATCTATGCGTGTCCCTTTCTTGAGCTTAACGCATCGATCCACAAAATCCATAAAAAGACTTGTGTCGTTCGGGGTCTTAACTAATGACCCATCGAAGTCAAGATTGTTAGTAAAAGGAAAGATGTCCCTCCACCTTGACCTGGATAACGAAATGCAGGTACTCACCGCAACTTTTGTGGGCAGAAACGATAAGATGTGGCCAAGAATCGAATCAGGTAAGGAACAGATCCTGTCCACGCTTTCCTCAATTTTCACCATGTCTTCTGCAATAAGATACACAAAATAGCTTGACAATTTGACCTTTAATGAATTCTTTGTAACTTTTCTCATGACTAATAATGATCATAATATCGAGTTCATAACACCATAACGCATCAAATTACTCTACAAAATCAAAACAAGTATTCAGCCTAAAAAACAAGTTCAAAAGATACATACCTCCCTGTTCACAAACCCTTCCCGACCTTCATCTCCGCCGCTTACCCCTCCTTCTAGATCTCGCCGGTGACGGCCATGGCTACGGCCATGGTCGTTGCCGGCAGGAGCTTCTTCTTCTCACCCTTCCCTCCCCTACTCTTCCTTTTCCCCTTTTCCCTTTACTCGTCCTACCTTGCTTTTTTCCGGTGAGGTTTCTCAGATCTACAGGTGGGAGATGGTTCTCCATCGTTTCTGGTGGCGTGCGTCGTAGATCGGGACCTCGCTTCTTTCTCCAGGGCCTTTGGCTTCATCTACTTCCCTCTCTTCCCGAACCCCTCTTTTTCTCAGATCTACTCGAGAGTGCTCAGAGGCAGTCCCTTCTTCCCCCTTTCGCTTCGGTGATGGAGTTGGTTCCGGTTTGTCCGGTTGTTTGGTGTCGGTGATGACACTGGGGAAGAAGAACTTGGATTTGATCTGGGTCCTTGAGGTCAGATCTGTTGAAGAAGGGGGTTGGGTTTTTAGCCTCTCTCTGCTTTGTTTTCGCTCGTTTCACCCCTGATCTTTGTCTCTCTTCCTTTGCTTGGTTTGACCCGAGGAAGCTTGTGGTTGGGAGGGAGACAAACTCTCCGTAGGATCGTCGAAGATGTTGGTCTCCGGCGGGTTACCCCACGGTAACCGAGCAGTGATTTGTGGGTTAGCCGGGTGTTTCATTGCAGTACCGGTGGCGGGGCTTCTTTCCTCTTCCGTTGTTTGTGGTGGGTCGTGGAGTTTGGTAAGCGTTTATCCCATTTCTTCGTCTTCTCGGGTGATGAAGGGTGGGTTGTGCGGTACCGTTCTCTTCCGGCAGTGTTGGCTTCAGGTCACAAGAGTTGAACGCTGCGACTTCCACTCTCTCTGTTAGAGGCGCTTTGGATTTACTCTTAAGCGCAGGAGTAGCTGCTGGGTTTGAGGCGCTGTGGACTACTTGAAGGTCAAAGTCCTGTTCTTTTTTTTCTTTGTGCTTGTTACTGGTTGTCTGTACTTGGTTTAGTGGTACAACACTTTCAGTTTTTCAGTTTTAGACTGTGGTGGGGTCTGGAGGTGCTGCTCAGACCTCTTTTGGTGGTTGTTTTGTGGGCTTATCCGTTAGTTTGGTTTGTTTCGGGTGTGTAGCCCTGGTTTGCCTTGTTGGCACTTCTTTCTTATTGTTGGTCTGTTCTTCTTAGGTTGGTTTGTTGTTGTTCGGGGTTGTAACTGTGTTTGTTAGTTGGGTCGCCCCGTGATGGGCTGGTGTTGTTTTATTGGTTGTTACTGTTTGCTTCGATTTGTAATTTGGGTACTAAGACCCTGGTTGTACCCTTTTATGGGTTAGGTGTTTCTGGTCTGGTTGTACCCTTTCATGGGTTAGGTGTAGCTAGTTTGAGATGTCTATATGACATTCTCGTGGTTGTAATGAGGGGAAACCCTTGACCTTGTTTTTCTTTTCGAAAACCTGGTTCTTCAATAAAATTTTGCTGATCAAAAAAAAAAGTATTCAGCCTAATAGAAGTTAGGGTCAGTTTTGTTTTTATCGGTAGTAAAATGAAAAATCCTAACCTAAACCTGGTTTGTATTAATAATAAGTTATCAAGAACAATACCACCTCCTAGATTCAATTCCAATGATGATTTAAGTTCAATTTACATTCTTCAAGTAGTTAGTGAAAATTAATAATATTGAAACTAAAACACATCCAGACTCCGGGACACGACAACTACTTAGGAGACTACGCAGGGGAATTCTTAGAATTACCGCTTCTTAGAATTACCACTGCTTAGCTTTGAATTCGCCTCTGACCATCAAATGAAATGTGAATAACTCATCCTTCTCGATTTAAAAGAAGGAACCCTTCTGTCATTGTTTAAAACAATTAATTATATCTTCTCTATATTACGATATCTCCAAAGTCAATAATTTTTTACAAAGAACTATTGAACTCAATCACTTGTTGTCGTTCCTCTTCAGTTTTCTGTTGAGGTCTATCCTATAGTCCTTCAGAGGGATTCTTGTTGGATCAGTGATCGATTTTAAGGTTTCATCGTAACCCTAATTGGTTAAATCCAATCACGTAAATCAATAGTAAATAATGAACTAAATACATGTGCGTTAGGTTTGGTTTCTACCAACAGTAATAAAAGACAATGACGAAAAAAGCTTGCACTGAAGATCAATGATGTTGGAACCCAATCAATCATGACAACTAATGATGGCTAAGATTCTAATAACAAAAGTTTCAAGAGTAAAAACTGTTAGAATATGTTGTATAGGCCCAGCCCATGTGGCTCGTTAGGGTTAGCATCGGGTTTAGAAAATCCTACCGCTATATATACTCATGTACATTGTATGTATTATTTATCAATCTCAATACAATTACACAATTGTTATCATGGTATTAGAGCCTCTATCGCTCTAAATATCGCTTCCGCTTCAGCCGTCGTCGTTGTCGACGTCGTCGCAGCAGCCACCACCGTTCACCTTCGTTGAACGACCTCGCTGCTCCCCTCTCTGCTGTCACTCTGCTTCTCCTCGTGTCATGACCCACGTCGCCGAAGCTACGCAGACACAGCCCCGCCGCCGCCAGCAACTCGCGAAACCAGAGCCGCCGGTGTGAATCCTCGGTCGACCACGTTCGCCCACGCCGCCTCTTCTTTCCCTTGCGATCTGCCGCTCCTTGTTCCGCGACCCACGCCGGAAACGCACCGCAGACACAGCTCTCTCCGACGCCGGAATCGAGCGCGCCGGAAAATCGCGAAACCAGATTCGTCAAGGAAGACGCGTGCAACACACGCGCCTGCTCCTCCGTTCTGCCCACGCGCCACGCGCCCACGCGCTCCGACGTCTGACCGCGTGAATCACACGCGCCGTTGACCTCTGTTAAAAAAAAAAAAACTAATCCTTTATTTCAGTGTTTCGTTTCAGGTAATCCTAATGGAGAAATTCGATATCGTTAAACCTATTAGCGTTTACTTTGATGGCAACAATTATGTGTTGTGGGCTGCAGAGATGTCTAGTTTTTTGCGAGGCAAACTCCTCTGGCGTTACGTTACTGGCGATATCACTGCACCAGTCCAGGCAAAAGACGAGACCAAAGACGCATTCAATGACCGCTTTGATCAATGGGACAGCAAGAATCACCAGATCATTACCTGGATTCGTAATACCTGCGCTCCATCGATTAAAGTGCACTTTGCTCGCTTCCATACTGCGAAAGAGGTTTGGGATTTTCTGGCCCAACTGTTCTCCACTGCTGACATCTCGCATCACTACCAGCTCTACACCCGTCTTCACTGCATGAAGCAAGCTCCAGGTCAATCTGTCAAAGATTTTCTCTCCCAGATGCAACATGTTTGGGACCAAATGAGTGCCGCTCAACCAACGGAGACGAGTTTTCAAACCTACTGGAATAAACTCAAGGTATTTCAGTTCCTCACAGCTCTTCGTCCTGAGTTTGAAGCAGTTCGGAGCGCTCTCTTTCATCAGCCAACATTCCCTGATCTCCACACCGTGGTGGCTGAGCTTCTCTTTGAAGAAACTAGGTTCGAGGGTACAGGAACACCTTCGTCTCCATCTCCTGATGTTGTTCTCTCTACCGCTACTGGTGGACCTAGTGCCAAACCCCACTGTACGTTCTGCAACAGATATGGACATGTCTTAACTGAATGCAGAACTCATGCTCGGCACCTCCTTGCCTCAAAAACCCCTCGATGGGGTAACTCCAGACCCTCTCAAAACTTTAGGGGGGGCGTGGCTCCCGTGGGGATCATCGGCCTTCCAATAGGCCCAATGGCACTGTTGCTGCTACACATGATGTGTCTGCCGACTCTCCTGACATGACTGCTCTCTTGGGTGACATACGAGCGTTCCTTTCAGCTCACACTTCTTCGTCAGGTAGCTCATCCACTACTCCGCCAGGTAGCACTTCCACTTGGTATTTTGATTCTGCTTGTTTCAATCATATGAGCCCTCAGTCAGAATTACTTACATGTGTAACCCCGGTCAACAAGTCTCCGTCTATTCGCACTGCTGATAATTCCACTTTGCTTGCCACACACTGTGGTACCGCAACCACAGACCAGTTATCACTACTAAACACATTGCTTGTTCCGAATTTATCATTGAACCTTGTATCAGTTGGTCAATTGTGTGATTTGGGTTTTGACGTTAACTTTTCTGGTCGTACTTCTTCTGTTCTTGTGCAGGATCCACTGACGGGACAAATCCATGGGACAGGACGTAAAGTTGGTCGCCTGTTTGAACTCACCTCCCTGGTGGTTCCCTCACCATCATCATCCTCCTCATCTGCTTGTGGCGCTGTCGTCTCCGCTGATCTATGGCACTCTCGCCTAGGTCATCCGTCTTCCTCTCGTTTGCGTAGTCTTATTTCTAGTGGTTTGTTAGGGTCAGTTTCGCATAACTTTAGTGATTGTGTGTCTTGTCAGCTTGCTAAACATCATAAACTGCCGTTTTCTCTTAATAATACTATTTCCTCTGCACCTTTTGATCTTGTTCATTCTGACTTGTGGGGAGCATCACTTGTTCCGACCATGGGGGGTCTCGGTGGTTTGTTATATTTGTTGATGATCATACACGTTTTACTTGGATTTATCTCATGCATCATAAATCTAACTTCAACAAAATTTATTCTGAGTTTTCTGCCATGGTTTGCACACAATTTTCAAAGGTTATCAAAACACTGCGTATGGATAACGGCATGGAATTTAAAGAGTCATCCTTCCTTGCACAACTTGCCTCCACCGGTACTATCATTCAACGCTCCTGTCCTGGCACATCGCAACAAAATGGTCGGGCAGAACGGAAACACCGTCATATTCTAAATATGGTCCGTGCTCTCACCATTGCGGCTGCCTGTCCTGAACGTTTCTGGGGGGAGGCTGCACTCACATCCGTTTACACCATCAACAGAGTTCCATCCCCGGTCATAGGTAACAAAACTCCTTACGAGTGTTTATATGGTCGTCCTCCAGTCTATGATCTTCCTCGTGTCTTTGGGTGTGTCTGTTTTGTTCATCTCCAACCTCATGAACGTACTAAACTTGAACCTTGTTCTCGTCTTTGTTGTTTTATTGGGTATGGGATCGAACACAAAGGGTACAGATGTTGGGACCCTGTTTCCAAACGTCTCCGCATATCTCGCCATGTCACATTCTGGGAACATAAGATGTTTTCTTCCATGTCTTCTTTTCACATTCCCGAGTCTACTCCTTTCTTCGCTAATCCCGATATTGATCTGTTTTCTGATGATGATGAGGGTTCTCCCATTGAGCTGACTCCTGCAGGTGCTCCGACATCTCTATCTCCTACCATGGACCACGTTCCGCCAGAGGATCCCGTGCTAGAAGATCCTGTGCTACCGACTCGACCACAGCGTCATCGGCAACTCCCATCTCACCTCCAGGACTTTGAGGTAACGCTCCCATCTCGTGTCGCTTCCACAGTGTCCTCTGTATATGAGTCTGACACCTATCGGGAGGCTTGCACTAACCCCCTATGGCAGCAAGCAATGACTGAAGAACTACAGGCTATGGTCAAGACTCATACATGGGATCTGGTCCCCTTGCCTCGGGACAAACACGTGGTCGGTTCTAGATGGGTATACAAGGTGAAGACCAAGGCAGATGGTTCTATCGAGCGCTACAAGGCACGTATTGTGGCTCGTGGATTTACCCAGGAACATGGGGTTGATTATGAGGAGACCTTTGCTCCTGTTGCGAGACTCACCTCTGTTCGCACCATTCTTGCCGTTGCTGCTGGTCGACAGTGGGACGTTTTCCAGATGGACGTGAAGAATGCGTTTCTAAATGGAGATCTTACAGAGGAGGTTTACATGAAGCCCCCGCCAGGCTATGATCACCCCCCACACATGGTTTGTCGTTTGCGCAAATCCATTTATGGCCTCAAGCAGGCTCCGCGAGCATGGTACTCCAAGTTCAGTGGTGCAATGGCAGTCTTTGGTTTCGTCTTCAGTCTGCACGACAACTCACTGTTTGTTCGTCAGACCTCTCGGGGACATACTCTCTTACTTCTATATGTGGATGATATGATCATTACTGGTGATGATGCTATCGGGATAGTGGATCTCAAGCATCAACTAAGCGAACAATTCGAGATGAAGGATTTGGGTCATCTCTCTTACTTTCTTGGTTTGGAGATTTCCTCTTTGTCCTCTGGTTATCATTTGTCACGGGCCAAGTATGCAGCCGAGCTCATCTCCAAGGGGGGAATAACCGATAGCAAGATCGCTTCCACTCCCATTGAAGCGAATGTCAAGTACCTTCCATCAGATGGTAAAGTCCTCGAGAATCCCACCTTATATCGCCGATTAGTTGGAGGGTTGGTATACCTCACTGTTACCAGGCCTGACATTGCATATGATGTCCACATCGTCAGTCAGTTCATGTGCGCACCTCGCACTACTCACTATGAGGCCGTTCTCCGGATCTTGCGCTATGTTCGAGGCACCTTATCACAAGGACTACATTTCTCTTATGGATCACCTTTAGTCCTACAGGCCTACTCAGATGCAGATTGGGCAGGCGATCCCACAGACCGACGATCTACCACAGGTTACTGTTTCTTCCTTGGTAACTCTCTGATTTCTTGGAGAAGTAAGAAACAGACAACCATTGCCCGCTCCAGCACGGAAGCTGAGTATCGAGCCCTTGCTGATACTACTTCCGAACTCATATGGCTTCGTTGGTTACTAAATGACATGAGTGTTGTTCACAAGTCCGCCACTACCATTCATTGTGACAATCAGAGTGCTATTCAGATTGCTCATAATGATGTCTTCCATGAACGCACCAAGCATATTGAGATTGATTGTCACCTTGCCCGACAACATCTCAATCAGGGCACCCTCGCTCTCCGATCTGTCTCCTCTGGCGATCAAATTGCAGATATCTTCACCAAGGCCTTAATCCCAGGGAAGTTCAAACCTTTAGTTGACAAACTCAATTTGGGTTCATTACCACCATCTTGAGTTTGAGGGGGGTGTTAGAATATGTTGTATAGGCCCAGCCCATGTGGCTCGTTAGGGTTAGCATCGGGTTTAGGAAACCCTACCGCTATATATACTCATGTACATTGTATGTATTATTTATCAATCTCAATACAATTACACAATTGTTATCGAAAACATTACCGTAAGATTGAGGACATGAAGAACAATGAAAAATAAAGCTTTTTATTACCTTAGAAGAGGTGAACTATTCGTTTGTTCAAAAGGAAAAATCAACGGTTTGAGAAAATCCACGGCTTGAGCTGAGAGAGACTGAAACTAATTAAAACACCCTAAATCTCTAATATATATACTAATTAATTTAGCGACTTCTATCTAATTTTCATTAACTTATTCAAGACTCATTAATAACGGAAACCACAGGTTCTATCAAAAATTGAAAAAACTCTCTCAATTTGAGATCCTCCTCTAGGTCTAGTTGTGCGAAAGTTATGGTGATCTCTTCTGTTCCCGTCTTCGACATGTTTTCTGCGGTGATTCCGTCCATGGCTGCCGTTGTAGCTTCTGTTGGTGATTCTCTCCTTGTACTGCCTTGTCCCCTGCAGACCGCCCACGATTCTGGAGACACAAGTTGTCACCGGAGGAAGCCCAAGCCGACTCTCGCTCCCTCGGCCTCTCCACCTGTGTTGCCGGCGCCGACTCTCCAACCTCTAGGAGAGGCCTCGAATGGGGTCTCCTTCTCCTTGGGGCCAGCGTCTCCGGCCCTGGTCGCCAAGCCGAGACGGGGGAGGCTCGCCTCCAACCGCCGTCCCAAGATTACTTCCCTTGCAATTAACGGACTCCTAACACTCCCCTCTTCAAACCCTAGTTCGCCGGCCCCCCAAAGTAGCCATGACCTTGCTCTGGTCTCCCCTTCTAGGGTGGCGCGGTTCCTAGGGTTACGCTATCGTCAAACCCTACTCCAAACCGGGCCCTGGCTCATCCTCTATATGGCGGTGGCACGTCTAGGGTTACTTCACCCTCGCGTCACGAGCCTATCCCAGTTCACCCCAATCCGGGTGCATGGGTTAGGGTTGTGACTGCGTAAGACTCTAGCCCTAGTAGGGGACCGCCGCTACAGCGAGATCCGGCCAAGGGGAAGGCTTCGATGGGGGAGCTTCCTATAACAGCAGTGGTGGCTCTAGGGTTGGCCTGGTGCCTCCCCAGTCGAGACAAGATCCCGTTCATCTCGGCGTGCCTTACAACCCTAAGAGGAATGACGCGGGATCGATCACGGCACTTGGACACGGAGGAAGTCGCTCCGCCTCCAGCTGACTTGGTCTCGGATCTTCAGGGTCTTCAGGACGGCTTATCGTCCTGTTCCTTGGAAGAGGCCAAGGAGGTTGAAGTTATAGTCCTGTCCTCCCGGGCAACGTCAACAGCCATTGCCCGCCAACAATGGGGGATGATGGGGAAACTGTAGTCTCCAAATACCACTCGTAAGGAAACTCTCATGCGTATCATTACAAGCACGTGGGGAAAAGCTGCTGAAGGGCTCATGATCAAGGACCTGAGACCGGGCGTTTTTGGGTTCTACTTTAAGTCCTCTGCGGCTCAGGCGTGGGTCTGAGGCAATGAGCCATGATGCTTTGACGGTCGGGCCCTACTGTTTGGTGACCTGGACTCGTGTGCTCGGGAGATGCCAATTCTAGACCGAGTGCAATTGTGGGCGCATGCAAGGGGTCTACCGCCTCTGATAAGGATGCTGGAAACGGGTACCTCCATCGGGGACGCATTGGGAGCATGTGTGGATGTCTCATGTGACCAATGGGGCATGTGTTGGGGCGGAACTGTCAAAGTTCGGTTCTGGCACCTCCTCAAGAGGCCACTCAGAAGGGGACTGGTCCTCCGGTTCAAGGAGTTCCCTAAGCCGATTCAAGTTTAACTTACCTACTCTAAGCTCCCGATTTTTTGCTACAACTGTGGCCAACTCGGCCACGTTTTGAAGGTGTCACATGGGCAGTCAAAGGTCCCCCGCGGTTTGATTTCTCCCTGCTAGAGTACCAGAGGGATAAGAAGGTCAAAGCATATGCGACAAATTTGAGGAGGTTGACCATTCACCTATTCCCAAGGGCGTCGCCCCTAAGGGCACCTTGGCTCTAGACAGGGGCCCCGGGTTTACACTGGCTTAATGCCTCCTGGTCTGGGGACTCGGGGCAATGCCCACCTTGAGATCGGTCAGTCACATGCTAACTCGGTATTGGGGGTCCCACCATCGCTCTCTGATGAGGTAAGTGGTGGAGCACGCGAGGGTCAGGGACCAAAGGATGTTGAAACTCCGGCACCTACTAGACATGGAGAGGGCACTGGGCACTCAAGAGGTCAGCAGCAGGAGCACCTCGGGAGGAGCATGTCAGGGTAGGGAAGCAGCCCCGTCAGGAGGAATGAGAGGCTGGATGAGCATCGGGGACTGGCCCTGGGATGGGTCCCATGAAGATGTTTTGCCTCCCACCATCACCACTGTTGAGATCCTTTAGGATTTCCGGTACCCCCTTCCCCCTTTTCGTATTCTTTTCTTAATCAACTAAAATAACGGTTTTATTCCACTCAACATGAAATCCAAATAGAATTACAATCAGAGCAGAAGAAGAGAACGAACAACACGCATGCTGGAGAAGAAAAACAAAAAAAATGGGAGAGGCCCGGAGGCCCAGTAGCGAGACGGCCCAATGAAACAAGAAGTCGAAGGGCCGGCGTGGGGCACGCGCGAAACATCGCACGAACTCCTCGGAACCGTGACCAAGTGACCTCGGGACTCTGCACCTATCACCACCACCCGGACAGCACGGACGTCGGCGGCCAGCACGCGAGGACAGCGACGAGAGGTCGGGCAAACACCAAAAACGCGACCAAAGAGCGAAGAGCGAACCTGAGAATCCAAGAGAAGTTAACAAACTAACAAAGGAACGCGCCGGGGCCAACCCTCCTTTTTTTTCCTATCCTCCACCGGTGATCATGGCTATCACTGGTGGTGGACTCTTTTCTCCCCCCGAAATTGAGGGGGGCACTTACATTAAAAAAGCATAATTATACGAAAGAAAATTAAATTACAAAGATAGTATTTAATTTTTCTTAAATTTGAGGGGGCACATTCCCCCTGATCCCCAAACAGATCCACCCCTATAGTAGATGGCATGAGAGAAGATGACATGGTGTAATCATAAGCGCTCAAATACGTAGAGGGTCTATAGACATGCTTTGGAGGAAGTGTAAATAATGCGGAAATAGTGATTGGTGTATCTCAAGCGATTATTATTGTTTGAGGAGGAAACCTTGAGAATGTTGAGACCTTTTATGGATCTTCCAATTCTATATGCTCACTCTTTTTTAGGATGTTGTATGATAACTGGTAAATAAAAATTAAATATAAAATTAGGGATCAAACGCATGTATTTATACTCATCTGACTTACCAAAGAAATGAAAGAAAAGACATGAAAATCGATAATATTTGAATTCAAATAATAATATTATCATAATTTATAATAACAAAATAATAAGAAAAACTTATTACTAGATACTGTTACGAAATATCATTAAATTATCCGAGACGTTGATTATGTATCCTAACTTGTTTGACAACAGAAACTATAGGAATGGAAACAAGCTGAACAAAGTAGAGTTGTTTGAGTTAAGCTCAATATTTTATCAGTGTTAAACTGTTAATTAGTTCATCAATTTCTGTTGTTTATGTTTTTTTTATCAGCGAAAGCAAATTGAAATTATCTTTTAAGAAAAAAAGATACAAAACAATAAAACTCAAACCAGCTACAGTTTGAGAAATAAAGCCAGACAAAAAAACAACATAAAGTGGAAAACTAAACAGAAGCTGCTCAACCCCAAAACCAAAGAGCGATGAAATGAAGCCTTGTGTAAAAATCCCTTAGTGGCCTGAGAGTATGCAAGTGTATGGGGATGGAACAGAATTCCCCTGAGAGGCCTGAGTATGCTGTGAATGGGAATGTAACCGAATTCCCCTGAGAGGCATGTGAGTATGCAAGCATGTGAACTGAGCAGCCTGAGAGTATGCAAGTGTATGGGGATGGAATAGAATTCCCCTGAGAGGCCTGAGTATGCTGTGAATGGGAATGTAACCGAATTCCCTTAAGTGGCCTATGAGTATGCAACCCTGTGAATGCCTGTGAAACTTATGAATGGATAAGAGGATGAGAGCGTGCCTAGATAAGATCAGGGAAGAGATGAAGCAAGCAGATAAAGAAGATAAACATTTGGATCGTCAATGTTGCAAAGGAAAACGAATCAAGATGAGGATTAAGAGGAAGAAAGCTTCCATGGAAGAAGAGCACGAGGACGGTTTATCTAATATATGTGAAACAGTTTCTCCTTTATAATATAAGGTCTCCAATATCTCATTTACTCAACTGCTCAACTTCTTCTACACTACATGCAATGCAACATTTAGTTTATAAATCGACATTCAGAAGATAGAAACTTATTGTCTTGGAGCTTTATTTAGGGGAAACCCTGTTATACACCTGTCATTTGACTTTTTTTCCACGTCATAACCTCTAAAATGACACTTCGTACCCGTATAGTCGCCACAATTTGCAGAAAACAACAGTAAGTTTTTCAAAAAACAACAGTAAATTGACGTCTTTCTGTCGTTTTCTACAAAATGACGCACAATTACAGGTATTATGTGGAAAAAAAGTCACGACCCGTACAACGTGTGAAAAAATGTCATAAAACCGGTATGTTCTGGAGTAATCCCGTTTATTTATTACAAACAACAGTTAAATTTCAAAAGGTTCTGAAACATAGTACTCTGAATCTGAAAAATAAAACCAATGGAAAGGAATTAGCTGTGCATATATTACTCAGCAAATTGTCTCTGTTTAATCAATTCACAAATCTTGCTCATCTCATTTATTCCTTGATTAGGGGATCGAGTTGTAAACTTCCAGCTCCTAGAAAATAAACCTCCTCCATGTCCTGCTTGCCAGTACAACTCAATACAAATGGTATACTTCATAACCTCTACACCCCGGCCCGACAAGTCCCTAAATCAAAATATAATACAGAATAAAAATCAGTATATGTAGTGCGATACTAAAGTGTATGAATGAATAAATGAATCGAAAAACGTTGTTTCCCAACCTACTTCAACCATCAGTTATCACTTCATAACCTATGTGACCTTCAATTTTCACTTCCTAGCTCAAAAAAATTGTTTTTTACAATTCTTAACCCAAAGATGGCACGTTTCTTAAAAAGTAGTTGTTTTTTCTAGGTTAGGAAATGTAAATAACATACCACCTTTGGGTTAGGAATTGTAAAAAAAACATTTTTGAGTTAGGAAGTGATAACGAAAGGTCAGATAAGTTAGGAATCGACGTTATCCCTAAATGAATAGACTTACGTGAACATATTTGTAAGTGCAATATTTGTAGCTGCTGGGACTATCGTCAAACTTTTCGTCCTCAGGATACTTCTCTTCACTCGTAGAGTCATACTCAGACTCATCCTCCCGGTAGGTCTGTTTACTGAAAAAATCGGTAATCTGTTTTGAACAGCCTTTCACTACTAACCTCTTCTCTGACAAACTTGGAAGCACCAAATTGCACGAGGTTGGACAAAAACTGGTGAGCTTTGGCAAATCTATCAGTCTTAATAACCAAAGTCTGGAGAACTGAAGTTGTTGCACTGATTGTATAGTATTCTCTTCATTGCCTTCTTTTTGAATAACTTGCTTGAGGACGGGGCATCTCTCCACTGAAAGCAGAGACAGATGACGTAGCTTTTTCGCCATGGCGGTAGTGAAAAGTTGTTCCAATTTGCTGCACCCTACCACTTTTAGTGCATTAAGAAAGGAGAAGCTTATATCTTGGGTCGGCCCACTCCATATCCTCTTCAGGTCTCCTAATTCTTCCACTTTCATTATTTGTTTTTGTGGGGATTTTTCTTCTTCTTCTTCTTCTTCTTCTTCTTCATCATCATCATCATCATCATCATCATCATCATCATCTTCTTCCTCTTCTTCTTTATCATCATTTTTTTCTTCTTCTTTTACTTCTTCATCATCTTCTTGTTCTTCATCATCTTCTTCTTCATCATCATCTTCTTCTTCTTCTTGAAGCTGGATTTTCTTATTAACATCACCCTCATCTTGTCTTTGAAACTGGACTAACTCTTCTACACCTTGAATGTTGGACCAGTTGATAATTCTCAATGCCTGTATATTAGTTAAGATACATTAAAAAAAAGGTAATACTATATACATTAATTTTATTGTGTTGCATTTCTGACACAACAATTTCAATTAGTAATACTATATACTACACGTATGATCAGATGAAAACTATTTAACACAAGACTCATTTCGTCCGAAAATAAGTGTCATATTTAATTAAAATTTAGTGTTTCACGTTCCAACTCTTAAACCATCTCCCGCTTAAGGAATTGACACACTGATTTTGAGACGGAAAGAGTACTCCACATAACTGATTGAAGCAAAATAGATTAGTTAAAATGTACAAATCAAGGATACCAATACAAGACATATTGACAAGTTAGTAGCTAATCAAACCTAAATAATCTATTGTGTAACGAATATAATTTAGAGAAAGCAGTAAGATGGTCCCCAATATTGAAACAAAATAAACATTACCTTTGTAGGCGACTGAGATTGTAGCTGACATTTTACAATAGCAATAGCTTCTGTGGACAATTTCGGACAGCCTGTAACCGATAGCACATTTAAACTTGGCCAGTGCGAAGTGTAATCAGAATCTGATTGTCCGAATAGGCTCTCTAGAACTGCATTACTTTCCAGTAAAAGAGTATCTAGTTTGGGAAGATATATGAAGGTTGAGAATACTGTTTTCAGTTTCTTACAATCACTCACATGTAAGGCTTCTAAATTCTCAAAACCAACTTTAGCCATCATTTCTGCAGTTGCATCATCCTCCCGTTCTTTTCCGTCCTCAGCCATGATCACTTCTTCTAATTCATTGCATCTTCGTACAGTGAGCCACTTCAATTTAGGCAAATTTGAAGCAATTTTCGTTGCGAAAAGATGTTTCAAATTGTGGCAACCTATTACTTTTACTTGACGAAGATCTTCAAAGTATATGTTTTGTGTCGGTCCAAGCTGTATACTATTGACCTTTTTTATATTCCGTGGAGACAAATTTTTAAAAGGTGAAGTCAGCAAGCCATCTTCTCCTTGGATGCCGGCAAGTTTTATTTTCTCAACGGCCTGCAAATCAGTCAATTAATTAAGATACATATAACTGATTATATTACCCACTCCCAGTCAAAATATTTAGTAATGGAATTTTGCATGCAACAATGATACTGTAAACATTGTGCGATTCTGGACAATCATATTGAACAAAAAGAAAAAAAGAACAATGCTTCACTTTACTACCTAGAAACTATATGATTGTCCAACACAAAAGGATAATTAATTAACAGAGTCTACACTGTAGTAACTTGAGCAAGAGGGTGTAACTAGCATATGCAAATTAAGGGAAAATATACATTATCATTAACAAGTTTGCAATAAATTAATTTGATGGCTAACGTTGGATTTTATTTCTTAACCTAAGGGATCAGGCACTCTCCAGCATAAAAACATAATTGATTAAGTAACAGAGTCTAGAGACAGATATCTACCATTTATGTTCAAAAATACCGTTTGCTCGTACTTCAAGAAACTAATTTCAGAAAAAGTAATTAGTGTAATTACCTCTGCTGTTGCCAGATTTTGTGTGCAGGCAGCAAATTCGGTGCACAATTTTGGGCAGTCCATTATTCGAAGGCTTTTCAAAAATGGACATTGCCAAGTGCAATTCCAATCAGACCGTCCAAATACATGCTCCAATTCTGCATTGCTTTTCAGTTTAAGCCCTTCTAGTTGTGGGAGGGCTATAGAGACGGGGAATATTGTTTTCAATTTCCTACAATGACTCACACGTAAAGTCTTCAATTTTTCAAAGCGAACTTCAATGGTAGGCTCTTCTTTTCCATCTTCGACCTTGCCGGTGACTTGTTCTAATTGATTGCACCTTTTTACAATAAGCACCTCCAATAAGTGCAAACTAGTAATGACAGATGTCGTGAAAACTTGTTTCAATCTGTTGCAGTCTATCAGCACTATGCTACTGACAAAGGAGAAGCATATAATAGTACTTTGTGGCAAATCACCATGTCCTCTTTGTAGTTGTCCTTCAACTATTTGAATGTCGTCTACATAATCATTGTCTTGGTATGACTGTAATGTACATAACGAGCAAAATTTCATTCACTACCACCATTTAGGAAAGAAAGTATACAATAGAAAACTGATAGAAATGAAATAATTACCTTTAATGATGGAACTTGCAGTTGAGTTGTAACAAAATGAGTAGTGGATATTTTAGGACAACATTTCACATTCAGCACTTGCAAAGATGGACACTCCACCCCCTCTTCCACTTGAGTTTGATGGCCAAATATGTGCTCTAATCTCATGTTATCCTCTACATGAATCCTTTCTAGGTTGGGAAGGCGACAAGGACGACTTGGTGGATGAAGATGAGAAGCTCTGTCTGTTGACTTCATTAATGGGAATATTGTTTTCACTCTATCACATCCACACACTTCCAGCTCTCTCAATTTTGTAAAGCAGCAGGAACAGGTAAAATCATCATCACTCCCTCCTCTCGTCGAGAAAATTTCCTCCAAATTAGGACAGCTTTCTATTTTGAGGATTTCCAGTTGCTGCAAGCTTGTTGCGAGAGCCGGTGATGTAAAAATACAGATCAGTTTTTGGCATTCGAAGATCTCTACTTGTGTGAGGTTGCATAGACTTACTAATCTTGTGTCCCCCTTCCATATGTGCTTCAGTTTTGTTAACTGGAACAGATATAATTTCTTCAACGACAGTACTTGCACAGTACTATTGTTACCGTCAGACACATTTCCAACTTCCAACACACATTCTATATCACTGCTTCTCTGAGCTTGCAACATTTCCAACTTCTGGTAGAATCCTTGGGCAAGACAATTCGAAGCTGGTAGAGAATTCAGGTCGTGACAATGGCTCAAATAAAACACTTGCACTGTGGGAAACAACTTATTACACATGTTTATCATCGCTGACTTATCTTCAATGTCGTTGATTATCTCTAAAACTCTTATTTGACTTTTACTCGGCCGATGGCTACTATGTATATTAATGCTGCCACGTATCTTTAAATGTCTTTGTTGAAGTACACGCGGGTGCAAGTTAGGATGTTCACCGATACTAATATTGTAGCTTTGTAGATTTGGGAAACGCAAGTTCGGATACCTCACGTCCTTAATCTTCACGGACATTGCAACCAAGTTGGATGGTAACTTCAGCTCAGATAACCTGCTGTTCGTCCCTTCTTCATCCTTGCATTTCTCAAATGTGTAACCATATATCTCCTCTAGTTTTACATATGTTTCTACGCGGATGGAAGAAAACGCACTTTTAGCTGCCCACATCATTGACAAATCCAACAATCTTAATTTCTTCAGTCCCGATACTACTTCGCCTCCGCCATCAATTTTACTGCCCATTAGAGATAAAATTCTCAGTCTTGCCAACTTTGCCAGAATACAACTGTTTGAAATTTCACAATTTCTCAACATCAGAGTACGGAGATGCTCCAAATAATGAAGTGATTCAGGCAATGCAAACTTGCACTTCCTCCATGTCTGCGGACCTCTCACATCGAAAACCTTGAGCTTTTTCATATGCTCGAAAAACCCTTCCCCGAACTCAACACTTTCAGTTTGGTCAAAGATTAAAACAATCTCAAGATTTGGAAACTCCAACTCACTGTATCTTGAAAGGTTAGGAATGATGCCAGACATAAACGACAATGCTTTGCAGTTCTGAAAGCTTTTCTTCCTAATCAGGTCCTTCCAATGGACTCCATCTCTCACTGTCAATGTGTTCCTTTCTTCGGGTTCTGTGCCTCCAATCCATAACAATGCATCACGAACCACATCATGCAATTTAACATATACTTCACCCCCAACGTCCAACAACAGACATGAATCCTTGAGAAGCCTAATCATCCCTCCAACTTCTCTCCTAGCCACCTTCAGTGAGCTAACAGATTCAAACAGCATCATCCCATATGCATATCTAGTCAAATCCTCCACCTCAATTTCACAATCTTCTGGGAAAAGAGAGCATAGCAGCAATATGAATTGTGCTTGACCTTTCAAATAATCATAACTGAGTCGAAGACATTTGTAAGCACTTCTTTCATCGTCTTCTACCCCAATAATGTCCACGAGCCTAGCATTTCTTAGTTTGTCCAATGCTCCTTCCCATTCATCCTTGCCTTTGTATTTCAGCGCCGCTCCCACGGTTTCAAGGGCTATAGGAAGACACTTGCACTCTGCGACTATTTGTTTCGCCACATCATCCAGCTCCAACTCATGGGACAATCCCGCCTTTTTCTTGAAGAAATTTTGTGACTCATTGTCGGAGAACATGTGTAGTTGAATCTCTGCTTGGCAATCCATGGAAGAGCACACATTCCTCCCCCTAGTTGTCATTAAAATCTTACAATCTTTGAAATCATCAAGTGTTATTCCTATACTTGTCAAGTCGAATCGCTTCCAAACATCATCTAGGATTATGAGGATCTTTTCATTCTTCAATCTGTTCTTTAATTCAATTGCTCTTTCATCCACTGTCTTCTTTTTCAATTCGAGATCCAAAAAGTCAGCAATTTTGTCCTGCATGTTTACCACATCTGGCTTTTGGGACACTGTAACCATGACGGCCAGTGCATTCTGCCTTATGACTTCATTGTGAACTTGGCTTGCCAATGTTGTTTTCCCGATCCCTCCCATCCCATATAACCCAATCATATTGACACTATCTGTCTTCAATGCTTTCAAGATTTGATCGACAGCTGATTTTGCAGCATCTGTGAGCAGAAAATCTTCAGATGGCAACAATCTCATGTCTGGCACAAGTGGAGCAGGATGCGATACTTGGTCAAAATTGCCTTCTTCGTGGAGATCCTTAACGCAGGACGCCAATGCCTCTACTCTGTTTGCCACACCAAGCTCGTCAAAAGACCATCTGTTCTGGTTCAATTCATTCTCAAGCTGCTCGACATCATTCATGACCCTCTCCACATCGTTGAGCCACTTTTCAACATCTGGATAAATGTCCTCAACATTCTGTTTAGCCATCTTGATTTTAGTGTTCACCCTGTCGCGTCTCAGGCTAAGCTTCTTGACACCTTCCTTGAGATTATCAATGATTTTCAACTTAGCAGCTTTGTGTTGTTGAAGAGTTTCTTTCCATTCGAGAACACCTTTTCCATTCAGGACCGTTCCCATTGCTACAATAGCTTTAGGGAGGCCATTGCATTCTTCAAGAGCAGCCTTACCCACATCATTCTTCCTTACTTCATCAGCAACACCAACAATACTTTTGAGCAGAGTCCAAGATTCGTCTTCTGACAAGGCACCCAGCAGAATGTGCTCTTGTGTATGCATGGGTTCCGGAACATGGATTTCAGCATTTGCTGTCAATAGAACTTTGCAACCAATGGAAGGAAGTCCAACAACTGCACCCAAACAGAACTCTTTCCCCACATCATCAAGAATGATAAGGATCTTCTCACGATTTCTCAACCTCAGCTGCAATTTAGCGGCTCTTCCCTGCTCACTCTCCAGCTGATCCAATGGGAGATCTAGAAAATCAGCAATAAAACCTTGTATGCTCCTAACTTGTGGATGCTGAGAAACAGGAACCATGATGACACGGTCAAAGAGCATTTTAGCTTCGTCTCCCACTTGTTCTGCTAGTGTTGTTTTCCCCGAACTGGCCTTGCCATAAAGTCCAATCAAGTTGACCTCATCCCTTTTCAGCGCTTCCATGATTTTGTCAAAAGCTGATTTAGAAGACTGAGAATGCATAAAGGCAGTAGATGAGGATGATCCAAGAACATCCTGATGAAGAGTTGGAGGGTGCGAGATTGAGCTGAATGAATTGCCCTCTTCACTCAATGCCTTCATAGTGACTGTTATCTTTGATACTTGCTTGCTGAAACTGTAGTGATAAGTCCAGTTGGGACACCAGCTATAGCTGAAACAGCTCATATTTTTCCCCAACTCCTTTTCCACGCGCCCAACTTCGGGTATTGATGCATTCACTTTTTTCAACCATTCTTCAACATTGTCGTAAATCACTAGAGCATTATCTCTATCACGATGCACTTCATTTTCCAGCCTCTCTTGGAGTACACACAGCTTCTTATTTTGGTCTTGAAAATCATCAACAATGGTTTGAAAGCAGAATATGGGACGCAAGGGCCTTATCAGTACAGGCTCAACCAGATATTCGGTTATCTTAGTTCCAATAGAGATGCCAAACTCAGCTGCCATTTTCTATGTATGTATCATACACCAATTAACCTGAAAATGAATAACCATCCAATGTTATAAGTACACCTGACATGATTAATCAGATAAAACCAGCAGATAAGGTGAAATGAGAAAATTAATGTATGAAAGATCAAATGGGAAAGCTACATATGTTAGTGTATAATCGGTGCAACTACTTGTAAGAGGATCATTAATTTGCCACTCAAAACCATCTACTGTAAAAATTGGGAGATGACAAAATGAAGAGGGATGAGGTACCATTATTTCAAGTGTTTGATATGTTGAATGGCTCATATTCGGTCCATGAAGTTATTAACAATGCAGATCCTCCAAAAACAAAAATCTCTATTTATGAAAATCAGGAAGCACAAAATTAACCTGGGGATAATTTGAAGGATCCAAAATAGAAACTATTCCTTTTTTTTCAGAGAGTTGATCTAAAATAAAAGGTTCTAGGAGGTCTTTTTTTAAAGCATGACTTCTCTACAACTCAACTTCTGGCAAGTCTCTAAAAGAATAAATCAAAAAAAAGTTGGTCAGCGGAAAATGAGTTTTGGTTGATTTGTTGGCCCAAAGCGGTAAGTTTATTTATAGGGATAATTGTCCAAAACTACCATAAAATTTCGTCCACAAACGGATTGGTGCACAAAGTTTCGTCTATACTGTGTGGCTACACTATAGTTTCGCCCACACACTTATGTTAGAAAACGGACGGAATATTCCGTTTCTGTTATACATGTGACCCATGTTCCTGTTAAGGGTGAAGTAAAATTACCATGTTGCCCTTAACATTTGAACCCTTTAACTTTTACTAGGGGAAAATACCATTTAACCCTTTTAAATAATAAACAAATAAAATAAAATGATTTCTAATTAATTTATAAAATATGTTTTAAATCAAATATTAATTTTAAAATATATAAATTTAAAAAATCAATTTCATGTGCCTGTTAAGGCTAAAGTAAATTACCATTTTACCCTTCACATTTGAACCCTTTGACTTTTGCAAGAGAAAATACCATTTTACCCTTCTATAATAAATATTTATTAAATAATTTATTTTGAAATTTTTTATTTATTTTGAAATAATTAATTAAATAAATAACTCAATAAATTTATTTTGAAAAAAGTAATATTGAGAAATAAAAAAACTAAATTAATCAAAGACTAATTAAAACATTAATGAGTTATTAAGGATTTAATGAAGTAAGGGATATAATCGTCTTTCAATTCATCTACTTAAAATTCAATTGAAACATAGAAGGGTAAAATAGTCATTTCAGATTCTCCTGTTAAGTTTTCCTGACAGAATTGTGTGGAGGAAACTATAGTGTAGCCACACAGTGTGGACGAAACTTTGTGCACCAATCCGTTTGTGTACGAAATTTTAGGATAGTTTTGGACAATTATCCCTTATTTATAATATGTACAAATTAAGTAGATTAATCATAAGAATCATAACTTAAGTTTGGACCAAAAAAAACATAAGGTTTATTCATTAAGTTTGAGGAACATTTACATTGTAATACATGGGACGCATTACTTGTTCTATTAAAGGACATATTGCCATGATTCGGATGTTTGGTTTTTTGTTATTTGACATTGTGACATTAATATTGATCAAGTGGGAGAATGTAAATTCTTTCCAAATGATATCATAAGGCGTGCTCAATATTGTTTGAATTCAAATATTGCCAACCTACACAGTTTTTCATGACTTTTTATGGGCAAGTTCGTGCTATAAATATGTGTCTTTGGTTCCCAGGTTCATATTCAATTCTCATACTAGATTCTCATATGCCATATCGAATAGAGAGTATAAGAAATTAGAAGACTAAGAGAAGAAAGTCTCAGATATTCTTAAGACTTCTTCAAATAACAACAATAACTAGAGGTACTCTGATCCTTATTTTCGTTTATCAGTACCCAAAACATGTTTGTTTGATCACATGTTACAAAGCCTATACATGCTAATCAAGATAGAGAAACAAGAGTAATTGAACAATAACTGAGCTTTACAACCATGTGACAAGGCTATAAGGATTGTAAGTTTAGGATGAAAATTAGTAAGTCCTTAGTTGAGCCGGACTTAGAAGGGGGAGGGAGTAGATCAAGTGTTTCACTTTGGAGAGGATCGACTCAATCAATTCTATAACTCCGGTGAAGATCGTCGTGCTCCGAACGAGCCAAATAAACTAGAATTAAGAAACAGAATTCTTCCTACCCTCAAACCCTGCTGAGCAACTAGAGGGCTGGCCATTGTTCAATAAAGGAGGGAATATTGTCTGGTTTTATGTTCCACCAGCCGGAGAGCTTTGCGAAATTTAGGGGATCAATGGTCAATTGGCTTGCTTGTTTACAGCCCGTGAGTAGAGTCTATGAAGGAGGTGACTAAGGGCCTCTAAACTACACTATAAGTCAGTCCAAAAACGAATGTGCACACTTGAGCCGAAGGTCCAATGTAAGCCTTCAGTCTTAAAAAGAGAGAAAATACGATCCTCTTGGTACCGGGATCGGTGAACACGTGCGGCAAATGGTACATGAAAGGTATATAGGTTCCAGACTTGTTTAGGCCACCCATAAGAGCACATATAAGTTTCTTAGTGATTCCCTCTTGCTCAGTTGCAAATCTTCATATCCATTTAGCTTACATTTCATGACAAAGGATCATCTTACTTTACATAGAGAGGCTCGAGCTAGTCCAAGAGAGCAGTCACATGGTTGAGAGGAGTCTTTTGTAACTAACTTATGCAGGAATACCCCGTTCTTATTGGCCTCATGCCATGACAACATAAGTTTATCTGACTAATCGTCTCTTAACTCCTATACTTAATCTTTACACACCATATTATAAGTTGAACATCAAACAAGAATATCTTAAGCTTAGAGGTTTTGGGTGCTTATATTTTCCATGGCAAACCTTATGCTCTTAAAAGATTAGCTCCAAAGCCTAGTAGAGCATATGTATATTAAGGGGAGCAGGAAGCACGGAGCAGGGTGCAGAACCCTGTACTGACTGTGATGAATTGTACTCTTGGACCTCTGAAATTGAGAGTGTTCCAAATCAAGAGGAGCAAGTGTGAAGATCATGCTCCTCTTGAAGTGCTCACAGGATAATTCATTATAATTTTGTTGAATTCGTTAAAATCATATTTAATTAACAAAATACTAAATAAAATTGAAATAGAATATATAAAATTAATTAATAAATAATAAATTAACAAAAAAAGCAAAAATAATTAATAAATACAATTACATAACTAAAATGGATAATGAAACTTGAAATTTCATTACAACTCGTCGTCGGACATTTTTTATCGAAATAGAAAACTTAATATTTAAATAAAAAGCTTATTTTTAAATTAAAAAACTGATTTTTAAAATTTAAAAACTGATTTTTTAAATTAATAACTAATATTTAAAATTTAAAACTAATTTTTAAATAAAAACAGATTTTTTAAAATAAAAAAAAAGATTTTATACATTAGAAACTGATTTATATATAAAATGAACAAAAAAACAAGGCACGAGTAGGGATGGCAAAACGCCCCATTCCCCACGGGGATCCCCGTCCCCGCTCCACGCGGGACGGATTCGGGACGGGGATTTTTTAAACGGGATGGGATACGGGGAATTAAATGGGGCTTTTGACGGGGACGGGGCAGGGATAGGGTAAGCAGTCCCCATCCCGCGGGGAACCCCGCCCCGCGTCCCGCACTATTAGTTTTAAAATAATTTTTAATAATATACACATAACATATTTGTTTTTGTTTTTTGTTAAAGATATGACTTCTATGCATGTAAAAAAGTTTGATGGACACACCATTCTTGTTTTTATATTTGATATTTTTTTATTTATATTTTATATCTAAAATATAGAAAATTTAGTTGGCATATGTCAAATAGTGATCGTTGCTTATTTCACCAATTTGAATATGTTATTTGTTTACAGATTGCTTACTTCAAATTCAACGTATTGATTCTATTTATATCATTATGAAGTCAAGTTGGGAACTTTAAGTTATGTTATAAGATATTTTGTTAAGACACTTTTTTATTATGAATAACTATTATGAGACATGGATGTCATCGTCATGATGTTTATTTTATATGTATGTTGTTTTAAATTATGGGTCGACTACGCTTGTTATTTAAAATTATGGATTGAGAGTTGTCATTTAAAATGTGCATTTTTCGGGTAATGAGGATGGGGTAGGAACGGAGTAGGGAATAAAATCCACCGCGGGACGAGAATGAGACGGGGAATAAAATCCCCGTTCCCCGCCCCATCCCCGCGGGGTCCCCGCGGGACGGGGTCAACGCGGGGATGGGGAGAGTAGCGGGAACGCGGGACGGGGACGGGGACTGGGGTCCCCGCCCCATCCCCGCCCCATTGCCATCCCTAGGCACGAGGCAGAATCCTACCCCGCGCTACGGACCCGCCCGCGCAAGGCGCGGGATCCCGCGCTCCCCGCCCACACCTCCTCACATCAAGGGGAGCGCGAATCCCGAACTCCCGTGCACCTGCCTCTTGCTCCTACCCCTATCTGCCCGTTTCGATGTGCATGCTCTTATGTCTATGATTATAGGTTACTATACGGACCAAAGAGCTTATCAATTTCTTTCTTGACCCAAGTATAAATCGAGTCTATACTTTTTTTGAAGACTCAGTACCACTTTCAATCTCAGGCTCCACCACATGTACAAGATTCTCAACATGTTCATAGCTTATGGAGGACTCGGAACAAGAAGGTGTGAACGCAAGTTGAACCCTCTTGTACCTGGGTCACGACGGAGCTAGAGGAACCATCATGAATTGGGTTTCTCGGCCTCCCCGTCGCCGGACAAATGGTACTACCAAGGGACTGTATGGCTTTTTGGGATTTCATTTGTGGGTCTCCAAAATGAAGTTATCATAAGCTTAAAATTTCTGGAAATAAGCTTACCAGAAGCCTTGTTCGTCACCGATTAGGGAGGTCGGAGTAGAGACCTCTCTCCACAAGCCTTGTTCCCAGCTGCTAGAAATGGGGCTCCAATCCTGCATGGAAATTGATTCCCATTTTCTCTTGTCTTCATTCTGCTCTTCAGAGCAGTTTCGGGACAAGAGGTTCCGATGTGCTCAGCCGAGGTTCTGGGGAGAATCGCTGGAGGAGGCGCGATTGAGTGACGGGAGGTGGAGAATTTTGGCAAGTAGGAGAAAGTATGTTGAGTTTGGGGTTTGACTTGTGTCGTGTACTCTTATGCGATTGGGCTGAACCTAACATTTTCAACTTCATGGGCTTGGGCTTTTAACACCTCTCACCTACTGAAATCCCTAGGGGCATCCACAGTCATTGGCGGGGACGCGTTGGCGGAGAGCAATTGTTGACGAGGAGGAGGCGTGGAGCAGGCTGGGAGCTGGCGGGGAGGTCGATGGCGGGGAATGTAGCCGTTGAGGTCCTCGACCACACTCCTCGCTGGCGGGGTGAGCTGGGCTTCCTTGGTCGTCGCGCCAGTCGTTGGCTAGTGATGCGCTGGCGACACATGTCCCCTCGCTGGCAGCCCCACATTTATTTATTTTTTCTTTTTCCCCCTATAAATATCAACCCTCTTATTTCAATTTTCATCCACAACTTCTACCTCTGTTCTCTTTATTCTCACTCCCCTACTTTTATTTTTTCCGTCTTGCAATGTTGTTCGATCGCAACGAGTGGGGCCATATGTTTACCTCGATGACCGACGACTCGTTCGACCGGATGACGCACCCTCCACCCTCCCGGCCTTTCATCCGTTCCGACAACCGATGGATCTCAACGGTTACGACGTCGCCGCCGTGGTTCCACCAAAACCTAGAGGGAGGCGAAATCTATGGAGCGTCGAGGAGGTTGAGCGTTTAGTTCGAGCTTGGATGCACTGTTTATACGATTCGATTCACAGGAATCAAAAACATAATCTGAAGTATTGGGGGGCCATCTCCGACGAAGTCGCTGCTATGTGTGGATCGGATGTTCCGGTAAGGTCACTGAAGTAGTGCAAAGACCACTTGGGCCAAGTCAATTCGAAAGTGACGAATTTCCATGGGATTTACACACGGAACATGAGGGACCACAAGAGCGGCCGTTTCGATGTCGATGTGTCTACCACTTGGGCAAGCGCACTCGTGAAGACACGTTGCAGGAGGAGAGTGAGTGAACTACGGGTGCTACAAAGGAATGTCGATCGTCGTACCAGCGGCCTATGGGTCAAAAGGTTGCCAAAGCTGCGAAGCTCATAGGTAAAAACCTTGTAGCATCCAAAAATGAGCTTGTAGAGAGTGTTGAGAAGGCCCATTTAGCGGCGAAAGAAGCAAACACGATGCTGGACAAGGTCTCGACATCGCAACTAAAGCTCAAGGCATTCGATCGATGTTTGGTAGAGGAATCGAAGGACACGTCGGCCATGACTCCCCCCAACTTAAGGCACACTATGCGACCCTTCCAATGTTACGCGATCTGATGAAGTAGTACCGTTGCTCGTTCTTTTTTATTTTAATTAGTTGGTTGTTGTTTTTTTTTAATTTGGTGTTTTTATTTAATTTAATGAATTGTAGGCTTTTTTTAATTTAATGAATTATGGTTTTTTTTATTTGTATTTGTTTTAAATTTAATGCTTTGTATTTTATTGGGGTGCGTGACATAACTGCCATCACCATCCGAAAGGACCAAAATACCCCTAAGTGACATTATTGTCACGACTATGCTAAAAGGCCAAAATACCCCTACATGACCGGCGGTTTTGGCCATAAAAGTCACCTCTTCCATTCATTTTTTTCACACATCTTCACCCCACAACCTCTCTTGCTCCCGAGATTCTTTCCTTATAACCCCTTTCTACCTTTATTCTATTGTTCGAAGGTCCAATGGCCGGCATAGCAGCACACCCCTGGAGCCACGTGGAAGAGATGGTGTTGGTTTTATGTTGGCTACACGATGCCCGTCCGGGTCCAAATAATAGGTATTGGACGGAAGTGTTCGCCAATTATGTCCAAAATACTCCGGTCGATGCCCCACCGCGCACACAGAAGAAGTGCAGAGACCATTGGCAGCAAATATCTCGGAAAATGCACCATTTTGAAGTTTGTTACCGCGAAGAAGTTCAGGCAGCCCAGCCGGGACAGAACGAAAATTTCTTCCGATCTGCAGCGGCGGACCGGTATGTTTCCCGGCATGGCCACCAGTTCACGAGTTCTCGCTTTGGGAGATCGTTAAAGACCATCCCAAATTCCTCTAATACGTTCACGATCTCTAAATCGTGAACATGTGATCTCGTTTCTGTTATTGTCGATATTGTGCGTGCTAATAAAAATTTCCGTTTTAATTTCCGTCTTGTTTTCTAATAAAGTTAATATATTAAAATATTACATTTTTCTTACCGTCGGCGGCTCCCCGCCGGCACAAAAGTCGCCACTACAGGTTGCTGGCGGTTTGCGCAGGCAAGGAGCTGGCGAGGAGAGCAAACAGTAATTTTTAATTGCTCCCCGTCGGCGCCTCCCCACCAACAGTCGGCGGTATGACTGTGGATGCCCTAAGCTTACAACACACCTCTATCACCGTCGTTGACAATCATGGTTTTGACCGTACACGTTATTGGTGGCATCCCTCCGCCCCTCTCCTTCCTTGTTCTATCTCTCCCCTACGCTACTTGCTTGTTTCAGTTCCAGAGCTTCATCTTTTGTTGTTGGAGAAGAGTGCTCGTCGGTGCGGACCGAGCGTTCTCCCTCCGGCTAAAATAATCAATCTCCCGCTACTAGGCTAGTTGCAAGGCCCCCTGCTTCCAGCTCCAGATACATATTGGAGTTCGCCTCGCTAGTGCGGATCGAGCTTCATCTCGCCAGCTAGGACGAGTTGCATCTCGCTGGTAGGCTTGGTGGGCTTGTCGTTAGGCCCCTAGCTTCCAACTCTAGCCACATATCAAAGTTCCCCTCGACGGCGCAGTCCTTCACCTCCGTCCGCTGTAGTCATTTCTTGTTGCCCCTACCTCCGTTACCGTCCACTGGTCATATTTGTCCCCTCCTCAGCCCCCTCCAACTAGATCTATCACCCACGTCCTCCTCCCTTAAAATCAGTTCTCCCCTACCCATCTCCATCCATACCCATCCCACCCCCCTCGTTCTCCCAACACCCTTCATCCTAGACCATTTCCCTGGCCTTTTTCTCCGACGAAAACGACGGTCGACTGCCTACTCCCCTCCGGTCTTATCTCCTAACGACGACAATGACTCCGGCAAAGCCTCTCCGCCATGCCCTTCCTCCGGTCAGATGTCAAATCTACACCCACCTTCCGCCAGAATATCGTAGTCCGAGCCGTTCAATTGTGCTTCTTCTTTTCGTGTTTATCCGGCCAAGTCCATGCACCATCCCCCAATGTTTCAGATCTACACCCGCACGCGCCGCCCTCCCCGCCCCGATCCCAGCCCTTGAGTTTGGAGGATAGTCGCGAGTAGCGTTGCGTCGTTTTTTTTGTTTTTTTATTTATATTGTTTGTATTTTGTTTTTCCCTCTACCAGAATTTCGGATCTTCGATAGGTGTGGCTTCTGTCTCTAGTGGCATGTCCAGTCGGGTCTTTCTTTTGATGTATATATCTAGAGAATTGATTAGAAAGACCGACTTGATAGTTGGTATTTATCTAGATGTTATGTCGCCCTTTTATTTTTTGTTAATATTGTTAATGTAATGAAATTAATTGTGGTATATTCACTATTGATGAACTTAGCGGAATTAGTGAATATAATTGGACTGTTCAGAAATGGACATGGGTTTAAAACAGAAATATAATTAAATAGACAAAAATAAAGATTGAAATTGGGTCTAAACTTAAAAGGTCAATTCTAGGCCCAATGGTCTAGTTTTGGCGGTTAAAAATCGGCACTGACGATTAGAAAAGCCCCTAGTTTCCGATGCAATCTCTAGTTTGGTGTCGGCTCCATTTATGACATATTGGTCACCTAAGGTCCCGGTTTCAGTAGGTAGAGAAGTCTCCGGTACCGACGACCGACCGATGTCCACCTCTGACGTGTATCAACCGCAACTAAAATAAGTTTAAGACGCAATTCACTTATTTTTAAATAAGATGTTGCCTCATATCACAATGTACCAATTCAAAGCAAAGAGGACAAATAAGATAAAAACTCATTTTATTCTAAAATTTGTGTGAACTCGTCTTAGTCATACACACCTAAGATCCAACATTAATCATGATCTCACGTCATCACCCACAAGTTACCAAACTCTTGCACAAGTCAGAAATCTCTTACACAAGTAAGTGCATAATTATAATATCATGGTGTCATGTGGACAAGTGTCCATTTTTTTTTCTTGACCATTTCACTAATTTAATCATTCCCGTTTCGTTTCAACTCCGATTAGCTTCAAACGTGTGCCATTATTTTTATTTTTCCAATGGCTTTAAAGCAAGATCTGCCATGCATATATTTTGAAGCACGAAAAAAATAAATTACATCGGGGTGATAAAACTGTTGTTGAGTATTGATAAATCTTCACTAATAAATGTTTCATATCAATGTGATAAAACTAGTGTTCGGCGTTGACAAAATTAGTGTTTAATATTGATAAAAAAACATATGTTAGGGTGATAAAACACGTGTGTTGAAGTGATAAAAAACAAGTTATGAGGTGATAAAACACATGTTATGTGATAAACCTAATGTTTAGTGTTGATAAAACTAGTGTTCAATGTTGATAAAAGGCATGTGATGAGGTGATAAAAATCATGTTCAATTTTTGTAAAATGAGGTGATAAAATTAGTGTCCCGTGTTGATAAAACGAATGTTTAGTGTTGATAAAACTAGACATGTGATGAGGTGATATAAAAACAAGTGAAGAGGTGATAAAAATCATGTTCAGTTTTGGTAAAATGAGGTGATAAAGTGTTCCGTGTTGATAAAACAATTGTTCAATGTTGATAAAACTAGTGTAAATTGTTGATAAAAATTACCAATATATAGTTTTTTTTAAATCAACCCCGAAATAAATAAATAAATTCGTTCTTCAAAATATATTCATGACTGATATTGATAGAAAGCCCATGAAAAAATAAAAATATTGGCGCAAGTTTGAAGCCAATCGGAGTTCAAACAAAGCAGGAAAAATTAAATTTGTGAATTAGAAGAAAAAATTGTAGTTTTAATGAAAAACTCATACAACTTACCAAAAAGTGTTGTGTTTTTGCAGTCAACCGCTCAATTGCATTTCATCCATCCATTTATGAAATGGATGACTTTGATAGGTTCATACGATTTTTACGTTAAGACATGGTTTTTATTTGATTTATTTTCTCAAAGCAAAATACATTGACAATTTAAGTATTCAATCTTTTATTATTCCTAAGATTTCTGGAAAAACAGTGTGCACGCTTACATTAAGGTTATCCCTTTCTCCCTCTTTCTTCTTCGCGCAACCTCCATATTCACTGAGTTCTGCTACTCTCTTAACCTTTCTCCACGGTAGTTTTGTCCATTTTCATCACTTCGCCCCCGATTCTGTGCCGTTTCAACGGTGTTTCTGTATCAGTTTCGGTGTTTCCGCCATGGCTCCATCACTAATGTCCTCTGCGGCTTCACGCTCTCGCAGCCCTAGTCTGGCGGCAACGGGGTGAATCCAAGTCTCCCGGCGGCTTCATGACATTGCAGCCCTGGTCTGGCGGCGACGGGGTGAATCCGAGTCTCCAGGCAGCTTCATGCTCTCGCGGCCCTGGTCTGGTGGCGCCGGGGGTGAACCCGAGTCTCCCGGCCCGGTATATGCAACCGGCAAATCCAATTCGTGGCGCCATGAATCCCTCTCCTTCGGTCACGGCGGTTGAGTTGGCCCTCTCCTCTCGGTGGGCACCGCTTCAAGATCGATCGTCGCAGCCGCATGCCCGTCTACCACCGAGACAAACGGATCTCGGCAACGGAGGGCGACTACAGCCGTTGGCCCTCCCCGATCTGAACGCCCCGCCGGGGTTAGCTCTCCCAGTGACCACTGACGTCCCGAGGGGCAATCCATATCTTGTGACCACGGGAGGGTCCGCTTCCCCTACATCGGCACTAATCGGAACCCTACCGGTGTTACAAACGCAAGCGGAACAAGCCGGCCAGCAACAAATGAGTACCCTTGTGAATAGGGGGCTCGATGATTTCTCGCCAGATTTGAGAGACTTCTCCCTAGATGATGAGGATGATGACGATATAATTGTGGTCGTTCCTCAATCAACGGTCCCAGATGCTGACGATGACAGGTATCGACTTTCCTTTGTGGCACGATTGGTATCAAATGTGAACTACATGTCGAAAACCCTAGTGGGGTGATGCTTAAGCAGTTGAGGGTGGACGTGATAAAGGTGAAAGTCCGGTCCAATCGGTGGTTGCTTTTCGATTCCCGAATGAGACCACCCTCAATCGAATCCGGCATCAAGGACCATGGAGTTTTAGCAGTTATCCGCTTCTTGTACTGCCTTATGTACCTTGCATGTAGCCGGACACCATTTCGTTCCGGTTTATGGAGATATGGGTGCGGGCGTTCAATGTATCTAGGGATGCTAGAAATGATACTGTCAGAGCTCTATTAGCAATCTCAATTGGCCGGGGGATATCAGAGGCTCCTATCCCGGTGGTGCGACATTGGACCGATTACTTGTGGTTCCGGGTGGCATTGGATGTGGACCGGCCTCTACGGAAGCAGATATCTCTCTAGTTCCCTGGACATCAAGAAGCTACGACAATATCACTCTAATTTGAATGGCTGCCGAGCTTTTGCGCAAGATGTGGGCGTATCAACCATCGGATACAAGATTGCACAGCTTGCATCTAGGGAGTGGGTAAGGATGAGGTAGGCTTTGATGATTCATTGCGTGCGGATATTGGTTTAGATGCTGACAAGTTGCTTTAGACAAATTGGGGCCCCCCAGGATTCCCTCGGCTCTGCGGGTGGAGGAGTTGTTGACATCCCTAACCATTGGACCAGACCGGTCCCGTGGGAAAATGGGATGTTTACCTCCCCCACTAGGGTTCCTGGCGCTATCCTTACAAGGGATGCAACCGGTATCGAAGACAGGTGATATGGCTAAGGAGAGTCCCCTGGGGACATCTCTACAATTTTCATAGGGATCCTCAGGATTTCCAGACGGGCCGAGCATGATTGCGTAAACTCGTGATATGGCTAACCTAGGGCAGGGGGGTAGGGAACGTGGAAGGGGCGGGGGTCACCAACATTCCCACTTGGACTCCCACAATGCCACTACCTCCCACAGGCCTTGAACAGATGGAGACTTTTCCTAGCGGGGGAAAGCAGAAGGAGCTGCGGGAAATGGGTGGAGGCCTGGGACCAAAGAGGCAGAAGTTGCTGAAGACCAAGCTCCGGGGCAAGGCCTACCAGAATCAAGTTCGTCGAGCACCTTATAAGCTGAAACGAGCGTTGAGGACCACAGAGGCGCAACCACCGAGGTTTCAACTCCAAGATGAGGAGGAAGTCGAGGAGGCACCAGAGATGGCGAGGGCTGGAAAGTAGTCCCGCCAAGCATTATGAGTCGACCCGGACCCCGAGGGGTAGACGAGTGGTGGCCTACCCTTCACGATCCAGGTCCGAAACTCGGATTGGAGTAGAGGATTGCACCGGTGGAGATTTCGCTTTATTATTGCTTATAAACACTATCGTTTTATCAGTACTTTGTTTTTTGGATTATGGTTTTATTTTATGTTGGACTTTGATTTCTATTTCGATCGGGTTGATCGTAGGGACACTTCTTTTTATATACGATGTGAACTAAACTGTTTCTACGTTTTAAGAGCACCGGGTGTCCTACGGGAGACTCGGACATATTCTGATCTCAGAACTTTATGTCCCCTTTGTACTGCTGTACTTTGTGTTAAAATTTTTTAATGCAAGGCCCTAAGATGCTTATCGTTCAAAAAAAATAAGTATTTAATCTTTTTTGTACCGAAAACGTTCTTTATCTTTTTTCGGTGTTTTATCTTTGAATCTTTTATCGTATTTTATGGAATTATTGGAAATCATATTAAAAGATATTTAATTATCCCAATTCAATGAAGTGAGATTTAACATGAATTCATACAAATTATTGCAATACAATAGTTAAAAATAAGGATTCAATTGGTCTTTACGTTTTTTTCTTTCATCTCTTCGTCTCCGCTTCTTTTTTTTCTTCGTGTCTGTCATGGCCCCATTGCCATTACTAATTGTAAAGTTTCAGACAACATTATCCCTGACCACGTGATGGCTAGCCCTGTCCATTTAATTTCCTCCACGTAGACCCGTTGTTCCTAGCTGTCCGAACCATGCCGTGTGGGCCCAAGCTTTGACCAAGGGTCGGTCCGGACCCCGAGCTACACTCACCGACACTCCTACCATGAACCTTGACTTTCGACGGAGGATCTCCATGCTCTCCAAGAGAGCTTTAGAGCATCCACATAAAGGCGAACCCTATGAGCGAGGCCGGGGCAGGAGCAGAGAAGGAGGGTTCGGGGTTCGGACGGGTGTGGGGTGCCGTTGGTGCGGGGCGTGCGGGGCGGGGGCGTGGGGGAGAAGGAGAAGGGTCCGGAGGGCAGGGGCGCGAGGATTATTCCATCCTCGCTGCCTCACGCTCCTCTGCTTCGCCGCCGACCTCTCCCATGCGGACGCGTGGTCTGAGAAAACAAACAGAGATGCAGACTCAAGGAAGAAGATGTACAGTAGTCATTAATTAGGTTAGGTTATTAAGGTAAGTTAATTAGGTTAATATATAGTAGTTAATTAGATTAATATATAATAATTAATTAGGTTAATATATGGTAATGTTATTAATTAGGTTTTTATAAGTAAACAAATTAGTTTTAAATTTTAAAAATCAGTTTTTAATTTAAAAACTCAAATTTTAAATTTAATAATCAGTTTTTAAGTTTAAAAATCAGTTTTTAATCTTAAAAATCAGTTTTTTATTTTAAAAATCATTTTTTTGTTGCGATAAAAAATGTCCGACGACGATGCCAAAACGTTATTATTAAGAATAGTAACTGTCAGTGTTTCAAAAAAATATATATGGTATTAGTAACGGTCATCAAAGAATTCATCACTGCAAAAGCTTATATCGACCAAATGAATTGTCAATTTCAATTATGTATTTTTTATTTTTATGTAATTTTTAAATTTTGTATTATATTAATGTAATTTTATTTCTATTTATGAATTTTATTTTTATTTTATTTAGTAGTTGTCGATTTAAAAATAACGTTAACAATTCAGTTAAAAGCTTAATTAATTACACAGTCAGCATTTTTGAAAATCAAGCCCCCCATATAAGCCCATCTGATGTGCAGGACACTTTTATTAGGGGGCAGAACCCTGAACCATGCCCAGTCAGTAGAGGGTTCTGCCTCAAGGTCCAGGGTTCTGCCCCCCTTGATGTGGATGCTCTTAATGCACTTATCACAGACATCGAGGAAGACACAATCATTTGCATCCCCCGTAAATCGACAACAGACCATGCTCGGGCCCACACGACATTTAGTCTAGTTGGACGTCTATTCACGTCCCACTAGTATGATCGGCCCTCCATGTAGGGATAATGATTAATGATAAAAGTACGGCATCACGATGGTCGCGTTATCAAGGACCTTGGTTGGAGAATCTCTATCTTCTACCTCGCCTCCAAAGTCCTTCAAGTGAGCGCCTTGGGGAACAATCATATTTGCTCATCAGCGGAGTCATCACGGATCTCATGTCAATGGATCGTTCATACATCAGCACAATTATGTTTTTCCATTCAATAAGTTATTTTATCCTAAGCCATAGTTTTTTTTTATCAATAAAAAATACGATTTTTATTCAACCCAAAAACAATTCAGAAGAATTACGTAAAAGGAAGAAGAAAGGGAGAAAAGACAAGAGAAAGAAAAAGCCGAGAGGGCTTTAAAGCCTAAACAAAAAACTCAAGGAGGCTCGAACAATTTGAGAGCAGCTTCATCCCCGAACGGACAAGAGAACCCCAGAGTTTTGCAAAGAGTCCACGACCTCTTGTTATTATGCTATTATTCCCACAAGAATATCACAAAACTCGAATCAAAAGGTACCTGAGTCGTGGAAAAAGTTGCAGATGGAGCTCTTCTTGTACCGGACGGGACTGAATCATCAATAGATGTACACAAGTAGATAAAGAAGCAGTATCTGAAAGAAGCAATAAGGAAACACATAAGAGTAAATAGATATTCACAAATGAAGTTGAATATCTAGGCAGTAAAGGAGAGCATTACATTCACATAAAGCACAAAAAGAAACATAATGAATCAACTTATAAATATATAATCACACTGACCCGATTTTTTCAAATCCGTCTAAAGTTATCCGATTTGTTAAAACCCCCGCCTAGACCAGATTTTTAGAACGTTGTTATTACATCAATACAACATATCAAGTCGAGGTTAGAAACTATATACAAATCAAGAAGCAAACCCAACTTTAATTTAGTGACACTTACCTGAAGTAGTTTGCTCCTCCCTTTCTCTTTCAAAACCAAACCTTTGTTATTTCCAGGAAATATGAAAACTCAAACAAGGAAATATAGAAGTTTGATATACAGGTGAGAATTAGAAATAAAAGAGAAATAGATTTAGTAATTAACTATTGAAAGACAGAATGCTAAGGGATGCCTTTTTGTGGTAGTAATTCATTTTTTTTATATATTTTTTAGAATTGAAAGAGAAAAACAAAGTAGTTTTTTTTTTTTTTATGCAAAGAGGAAGTTGATTGAAATTAGAAACAGTAGGAAATCAAAAGCAGGCAGAATTTAGGGAAACAAATGCAGAAATGCAGAAAGATTGGTTTATAGTGATGAGGCCAAGGGAATGCAAGCTTGAAGGAACCAGAAAATAACAGTATAGATCATCTTAAGGTTCAGTTTCCAGATCTGCCAAAAACAAGTCAACTTGACAGGCCACTTGTCTTGTAATTAATTTGTTGCCACCACATTGTCACATTCCCGTTTATTTTCTATTTGTGTACATGGTTGACTATCATTATCTAATATATAATTAACTAAGTATAATTATCAAAGTTATACTTAACAGCAGCAACACGTGAAAACCCCTTCCTAATGTGTGAGAAAATCTATTCCATCTTCTCACGTATATCGTGTGTCTCTTTCGAGAAAACCCTAAACCCTAGTCTATTTATGGCATCAGTTGCCTCTGTCATTACCGCTTCTTTAGCCTTAAGTGCTGTCCTATCGTCACCTACACCATCAGTGAAGTTCTCTGTATCGCCATTGACTGGAGGGCTGACCGTCCCGCCACTTCGCCCATCTTCCAAGATCGTTAGCCCCTTAAAGTTTCGACGCAAAGAAAAACGAAGACCAATCCACCCGAACCACTTCTCATATCTCTACCACACACCACCACAGACATCGTGGCTTTCTCCTCGGATCTCATCACGCCGGAGCCGCCCTCGAAACCTTGACGAGGCCGTCTGGTGAAAACCCTAGCCCTTGCTTTGCCGCCAAATAACCTTTTGCCGAATTTCTCTCTTACCCTCGAAGACGGTCCTGAGTCTCCGAGGCCTTTGAAGGGAGGCTCTACACAAGAAGAGGAGTTTGTCGACCAGGGAGCTTTGAGGAAGGAGGCGCGGGCACCGCTGTATGTTCCACTTCCACTCCCCCATGCTGATCGAATCTTGGTGATTACATTTCTACCGATTATCCTTGCAAGAATACTACGTCAGTGTGGGGTAAAATTGCCTCCCCTAGAGGAAACCCTAGCACCAGCAATCTCGCTATCGCCGAATTTGAACATTTCCCTCATGGCTAGTCTCCAAGAGAGTCTTTTCACTTGCTCTCTCATGGAGGAAGAGGACGTGGAAGTGTTGGTCCCCTACATACCCATTGACCCGACGATTCTAGTGTGTTAATAGTTTGGTATGATCGGGATACTACTGACCCCGCGACCACCCCCCCCCCCCCCCGGAAGAAAGCCATGCTACGGATCATTACCAACACATGGGGACGGTCGTCTTCGAGATTTTTCACCAAGGATATCGACCCGGGGATCTTTGGCTTCTATTTTGAGTCCAAGGAGGCTCGTGCATGGGCCTAGAGCAACGAGCCTTGATGTTTGGATGGTGACCCTCTCCTCCTTGAGGACATTGACCTGATGGCCAGGGACCTTCCTGGCCTGAATCGCCTGCAGTTATGGGTCCAAGCTCATGGCCTTTGGCATTGGTAAGGACGAAGACAACATGAGAGACCATTTGAGCTACCCTAGGAGCTTCTGTGGAGGTATCATGTGACCCGTGGGGTCTTTGCTACGGAGGGGCGGTCAAGGTCCGCTTCTAGCATCTTGTAAATCGCCCGCTCAAGCAAACTCTATTGTTGAGGTTGAGGGAATTTCGGGATCCTATATGTGTTTCCCTCACCTACACTAAGTTACCCACATTCTGTTTCAATTGTGGGAGGATTGAGCATGTGGCTCGGAAAGTGACTGGGAGGTACCAAGTATCCCACGTTTTGAGCTAGAGTAGGAACCCGAAGACCAAATAGTATGTGATAGATTAGGTGGCTAAGGATTCCCCGTTCGTCTCACCAGGTTTTGGGTCTTTGAACCTGAACATTATACCTAAGGGACTCTCACATCGAGGTAGAAGCTCGATAGTAACCCCGAACTCTGTACCTAACGGTACATTGTGAAGTGTAGGAGATATAAGGTGGAAAAACTGGGAGGTTGGTCAATCATCAAGAAGCAGGGCGACCGAACTCTCAGAAGCCTCCTCAATTGGAGCTGTAGGATTGAAGATAGGTCAATTGGAGAACCCCATACAGATTAGGCGAGGGCTAGAAGTAGACTCGCCAAGAGGAATGGTAGACAACCATGGCTTCAGGGACTTGTCTTTGGAGGGGTCCCTGGTGAAAGGCATTCCTCCCTCTATTACTGAGTAGTTCAAGTTCGATCGCATCTCACATGGAAATATGCATCGTTTAGGAAATACCTTAAGTAGTACTCGTCAATTTCGTTCTTTCCCCAACCCCCTTCTATCTGCCTATGTGGCGATTTTCAAACCGTTTATAACAGTAATATTGTCTTAGAGTTATTTTTTTAGAGGCCTTCTGGGACTTTTTACTTTGTAATCATGACTCTTTTTTATTATTAATGAAATTTTCATATTTTAGTAAAAAAAACAAAGTTATAAAAAGCATGGGGCACTATTTGGTCGGTGAGGGTCATTAGACATTAGTCCGGTTTTAATTGAAAGTTAATTGGCTTTTATTTTCTCAAACATCAAGAATATTAGCAATTAACTGTGTTTCTCTTTGGTTTATTGTTTTTTGGGTTTTTTTTGGGGGACTACTCCTCATGGCTTTAAAGGGTTTGTCTTTAAGCTCCATTGTTGGGAGCTATTCTGTAATCGTTGTTTCTGGTCTTTCAACCTTGAGTTGCTTTCCTACTTGAAAAGTCTCTTCTTCTAATAAATTTCTGAGTTGATCCAATAAAAATGGATTTTATTTTATATTCTTATTTATTAATAAATTTTACATAATAATACATTTTTGAATTTTTAGTTTTTTTATTGGAACAAGGTGGAAAAAGTTTTATTCATAGTGCCAATAAATTGTAACAAAAATAGGGTTGAAGAGCCTAGTTTCCAAAATATAAATTGGAACCCCGTATGTGTCTGACGCTCTTACACCCATGGACAAGATCTATTTTATCGTCATAGATATGGGTGCTCATAACTAACCGTAAACCAGCGACCCGACCGGAACAACGACGTGTTTATTGCTGGTTTCCAACCCGAACGGCGGTAGAAGAAAGCTAATACTGATGACAACCGGGTGGGTTACCGGTATAGCCATATGTACAGATGGTTATAACCAAGGCGCCGGGTTGGCCTGCATCAGTTGCACAAGCCCAAGAACTAATAGCAAAATCCCAGACCCATAACGTGTCTTCACACTTATTCACCACGCGCAAAAGTTCAGTCGACATCTCCTTATCTCAACGATAAAGTTTGACAAAAAGGAAAAGAGTTTAACAAGAAGAAATGAAAAAAATACGTAAATATTGTTTATCCTACACAACAATATTAGGTTTCTAATTCTTTGATAAATTTCAGAAATCTTTTCCCAATAATAATAGTATTAGCCTATCACTTTTCAAATCTATAAAAACTTCCTAAATCTCAACAATTTTGAAAGTTTGATTTGATTTCCTAAACCTAAACGAATTTGTAATCAGGTTTGTGAGAGTATAAATAGTTTAGGAGAAAACGCAATCAGGAAATGTACTATCAAATCTGAACTTGAAAGGTATCTCAAAGAAGAAGAAGCAGACCCTATTCAAAAATTCGATGCGTTGGTTTGGTGGAGTCAAAATACAGCGTGATATCCAATAATTTCGAGAATGTCTCGTGATATATTAGTCATTCCAGTTTTCATGGTGTCATCAGAATTTTCTTTTAGTACTAGTAGAAGGATCCTGACGAATTTCAGGAGTACTTTGCATCCTCATACCATGCAATCACTAATTTGCACCCAAGACTAATTCATAATGACTTTTGCAAAGGATCCAGATGCGGAGGCGATGACACTGATAACAATAGCCACCTTGCTAGCAGAGAATATGGAGAAACTACAAGAGTTCGAAGAAGGTAATATACGAGTTAATATCAACATATTTGTCGTTCATGTATTGTCATACTATATAATTATGACATGATCAATTCAGATGCACATATCTAGTTCCAAATCTTACTCTCAGCTTCAGTGGCGTATTGATCATCATATGACTGGTCAATTTCAGAAACACTGGTACGTATGTCATTCAAAATATCATACATGTAAGTTTTATATTTTTGAATCTAATTATAATTTAATTCGTGTTGTTGGTGAATGTACAAAATACAATTTTTCGAGTGGAACTTGAAGGTTGAAGTTTTAGATTATGCTACATTATATTATCTATTTTAAATTTACGTATTAAGTTTGATGTAAGATTGTTTAGAAAACTATTATGTGATGATATGTATTTGTAATTAATATATAAGATTTTGGGGTGTTTTCATTTTTAAAGATTAATCAATCGAAGGGCTTACTTAAATTCTTCTTGATTTGATTTTAAAGGTTTTGGTCCCATAAATAATATAATATTATTAATTATTATATATATATTTTTCTTATTTTTTTATTTTGTTTTTTTAGCAAAACGAGTTAATATTATAAATTAAAAGTGTTTACAGACAAGCAAACACTGGAACAATGAAATTGCAACAATGAAATTGCAACAATGAAATTGAAATGACGTGAACATAAGAGTAAGAGCGCTCTAGGGGATTCAGTTGTTGTTTGGAGGGGAATACTGCGGTAGCGTCTGACGACACCGATATAGCGAATCCAAACGAGGGTGTAAGGGCCGAGCAGACTCATTGTCGATATTTTTTTGTGGTGGACTGGGTACTCCCCGGGGATGTCAGCATGTGTCGTCCTCCCTTGACTGATAGTGGTAGGGATCCTAAATGCGAGATTGCTGACCTCCGAGATGGTAGGGAAGTAACTTGTTGGTTCTTGGTGGTACCGCTACCACATTACATCCAGAGGGGCGGTGTAACCGGTCGACCCCCCTCTGGACCACTTCGGACTCATTCCGCGAGGCGAGGCTGCTTAGAACCGCCCGCCACTATAATTGATGCCCCGTCCGATCTAGTGGACCCGACCCGGTTGTGGAACCCAGGTGGTCCACCCCTCTGAATGTGAGGCCCGACCCGGCTGTGGAACCCAGATGGTCCACCCCCTGACCCGATCCGGCCCAAGAGCCTTAATCCGACCGCCCCAGGACTGAGATCCTTTACCCGGCCCTACTCGTCTCCCTTTCAATCAGGTAGGACATGCCCAACGGCCCATCCCTCTGTCCCGCCCGTCTCGCGTCATCTGGCATCAATCGGGCCTTGGGTTGCCACCCAAGCCTGTCTCCCTAACATGCCAACCAGGCGACCCAACTCTCAACTGAAGCCCATCACGTGGGAACCGGCCCGAACCACGGCCCGATTCAAAAACCCTAGAGCCAGGTTCGACTTCGCGCCGCCGCGAACCACTTTCCCAAGGCGTTCCCCTTGACAACGATCCAACTCCGCCGTCCCTAGGCGCACCACCCATCCCTCACCGGTGCTCCTCTCCGACCACGTCCGTGCAGCCAACCACGGTCCCCTCTCTCCCCGATTATCCTCGTCTCGGATGACTCCCGAGAATCATACCAAGTAGGGGCATAGGCTGTCGGCAGCGAGGGGTATGCCATCGTCGAAAAATCTGTACAAACCAACCCACCCGGAGTTTAATACCCGACGGGGAAGGGTTACGACGAGTAGTGGAAGAATCCAATCTAATCCAAAACAACGATCGGTCTACCAGAGCCGAATCGAAGACTCCCAATTGAAAAATCAACAATAGGATGGCGAAAAAGGGCACACAAATACCTTCCCTCTTCTGTCGTTCACTCCTTACGCCGGTTGGCCTTGGCCGTGACGACGGCAACGAGACTCCATCCTTCCGAAACCCTAGACGTGCTCTCATCAGAGGCGCACAACTATGTACCTAATTTCATATTTTTTTATTTTTTTTATTTTTTGGCTAAGTAGTCATTGAAATGATGTTAAATGTTATAACATTTATATATTATGACATAAAACCCTTTAAATGAAGTCAATTTGATTAATTATTTGTAGTATGAGTTGAATAACAGACGATAACGTGTGGAACAAAACTGCACGTGGAGTAGTATATGCAACTTGTATAACACAACTATACAAGTGCTATTAGTTTAAGGATTAGGTGACCTATCTTCACGACTTCACCTAATGCTGGGAAGAAAGTTTCAAAACAATTAATGTCCAAAACTAACTCATGTTTACTAAATCCACCAAGTGCAAATGCTGCAATTCTCAATTTTCAACACACGATTACTAATTAAGCTGAAATATAATTGTGTATTTTGAGCTTGAATGGGCCTAAATTTCGGCTCAATTCAAAAGCCCATTCAAATGGTTCTATTGTTATATAACCACCCAGCCACTCGAAACCGTCCGCTCCGGATCCTATTGGTGTTGGGTCTTGAACCCATAAACTCTTATTAGGAATGTCCGGCCGGTTCCAGTTAAATGCTCACCGGTCCGGTTATCCGGCCGGTGAGCACCCCCAATAGTAGACATCGGATGAGCAAAAATAGAGTAATAAAAAGAAACAATCAAAGAAAAAAAGACCACCATGAATTTGAGGTTTCTTGGGGTAACTAATGAACCCGTTGAGATGCCCCATAAAAGGCTACGAGGGTGACTGCTCGTTGGTAGACCATGTTCTCCGGAATAGTTAGGGATGCTTTACCCGATAGGGAAGAGACGAGATAACCCAACTCGGGTTTTGTGGGATAGTACACCATCCAATTTGCCTACAACCTGTCCCCTGTCTCCCAACTCATGGCTCTTGGCGACACTACTTAGTAGTACTCACATGAGTTGGAGTATCAATATTTATGTCGGTCATCCCATTCCTCCGATCACCATAGCACCAATATCCATTGACTCCCGTCTTCAACCCATCGCCGATGAACCCGAAGCTTTTTTCTCAGAGTCTGCCCCGAGTTATCCTTTGGCCTCCAACCCAAACTCTCGTTGTGCCACCATCGACTCATATCTCTGGTAAAGAGGCTCAGACCTAACTTGTCTATAGTACAAAAACAACGGCGGGGAAAGATGTGAATCGTATAGGACGTTCACCGGAGAGGCGGCACTCAAAACCAAACCCTAAGCGGATGTCCTTGGCTCTTGTTACGGGGGAAAATTATTTGAAGACATTGGAGTTTGGGAGACAATTCATAAGAAGAAGGGAGTTATGGCAAGCTATCCTAAGGAATCTTTTTAAAGTTGTGTTTATAAAATAGTTTTTTTTAGCATACGGATGAAATATTGATAAGGAAATAAAAAAGGTCACAAAAACCGTACAGTAGTGAAAATAAGCAAACAAGATGAGATAAAGTTTCAATGACGGCCGAAACAATGATCCTATAACTAAATACCCGAGAATATCAAGGAAAAGGCTAGGGATGGTTCCTTATTCAAGTCATGCTTGACGTTGTGCGTCCATGAAGCTTTCGTCGTCTCGACTTGAGAAATAATGTTATGTCGTAACAATCGCCCAAGGAGTATGCTAGGGAAAGGATGAGACGAAAAAGGGACGATCAACATCGATGGTGGTGGAATGACGACTTGAGAGATGATTTGTGGTTGAGAATGAGTGACGGAGACGAAAAATAGATGAGAGGCGGAAAGGAAACAAAAGCCCTAAAGGAAAAAACAACTTATCTTCCAAATTCCAAATAGAGGAGGATTATGGTTATGGTGGCTACAGTAAAAATAGAGAGGAAAGTGAAAAAGAAAAGAAACAAACCCTAAAGGTTGTGAGAGTAGCGAAAATATTTAGAATTTGGTTATAAAATAGTTGAGTTTTTAGTTTTAATTATTAATAATTAAATTATAAAATAATACACTATTAAAATATTTTTCCTACTAGGTGATTTGTGTGTAGAGGGTCTAAGACGGTCTAAAACATGTGAAATAAATGTCTTGTTCGATGGGAAGAGAGTTTTTTTTTATCAGCAAAAATAACTAATTTTATTCCACCAGTAATAACTCAAACGAGAAATACAATTGGAAGAAGAGAGAGCTAGAGATGACTAGCTAGAGAGAGAAAAGGCTAAGCCCAAGAGACACATAGGGAAGAACAAAGAGAGGTGCATCGATACCCACACCACCAGCCTTGGGACTCACACATGCGCCAACCGAGAAGAAGCTCAAGAGTCCGACCAAAGATCCAGACCTCTTGACGGAGAGAAATTACTCCGGCAGACAAAGCCATATGGAGCCAAGCATCGAACGACTACACTGCCAGTACCTCTGTAAGAACCGCTCCCAGTCGATCCCGGTCGAACCGGTGACTCTTAAGACAAGTTTGACTTTCTGCCGGAAAAGTCAACTGAGGACTCAGGAGGTCACTCGGGGCTTTTCCGGGGCCCAAAAATCTTAGCTGTCATCACGGTTGGCTTAATTGGGCCGTTTCCATTCATTTAAGTATAATATTGAAGGAAGTCAAAATTGGTCAAAACCGAGCTTTTTATCGAGTCAATACAATTGATTTTGGACTGCTGGATTTTAAATGGAAGAGAGTGGTCCCCACTATGCCAAGTGTCACTAATAGCTTGGAGGAGGAAATGAAAGAGGCTCAAATGTCATCTCTACCCTCACTAGTTGTCCATAAAAGGGATAAGGACTAAAGAGTTTTTGGTCTTTTTCACCTCTAGGTCTTTTAAGGCATTAGATGACACAAATTCATTTCATTTTCCCTAGTGTGGCCGAAAATTGAGAGAGGAAGGAGAGTTTGGAGCTTCCATGGTGGCTTGAAGAGAAAGCAAGAGAAAAGAGAGACCTTTTGTACCAATCTCCACCTAAATCCTCTCCAAAATACCTTCATCTTCTTCATCTCATTCTCCTAGAGGTATGGATACTCTCAACTCTTCATTTCATCTACTCTCATCTCTTGGGTTTTTGTGGGGTTTTGCTTGAAGTTGATCTATTAGCTTTGTATGGGTTATTTGGAGAAGAAGTAGTGAAGTAGGAGGTTTGGATTATGCTCTTGTTGAAGCTTTGATGAACCCATTTGAGGGTGTTGTTGTTGGATGACTTTAGATGAACTTTTGAGAGTTTTTGATTTGATTGTGTGTTGGAGAATCCTTGGAAACTTGTTTATTTGTTGATTTCTACCATGGGTAGAGGATCTTTGGAGGTATTTGATGGTTTTGGGAGCTGGGAATGGTTAAAAATGGAGTTTGGTTGTGGTTTTTTTTTGGAGAAAAGGAGCTGGAGGTTGAAGAAGGGCGTAACTGCCCTGGAGCGTCACGGATCTGTGACGGATTCCGTGACGGGCTACGTAACGGCTCCGTGAGGGTCGGTGTCACGGCTCCGTGACAGTGTCCGTGACCGACCAGTCTGGGAAGTTTTTGAAGGGTTTCTCCACCGTTTTGATCTTATTTTGGAGCTGAACTTTTGAAAGGGTTTTGGGGTCCTTTTGTTACTGTCAAGTGGGACCTAATTAGAGTTGTTTTGTGTTCAAAGACCACAAGACCTTGAAGAACGAAGACCTTGAAGAACGAAGACCTTGCCGGTACCCGTGTGAAGAACGGTGTGGTGACTATCGTTTGTGACATCAGAGTGATGAGAGGAAGACCGCGAGGTAGGGCAAGTATTAATTTATTAATTAACACTTAGTATGCATGATTAGGATAATAAAATCGGAAAAGTCCTAGAATTGCCTATAGGATGCGAATAACTAGAATAATCGTATTTCAATTACTAATAAATGGATGAGTCTAGTATGCATGCTTAGGACGATGACAATTAGTGAAGTGTGCTTTCAATACTTGGGAAATTGATTTACTGGTAGAGAGGCTGTGAAGAGCTCTCAAATTAGTTGTGTGCTAGGTTCACATGCTTGGTTGCTAATTACTAGGTTAACTTAAGGGTCTAATGAAACTAGATTAGCTTGTATGATTGAATACCTAATGGATCGTTCACTCGTTGATCGATTGGTTGAATGCGTACTTGGTTGAATGATTGTGTTGATATAATTGTTGATTGAACGGATGATCGAGTATGACTGGTTGTGCCAAGGGGTACAATCAGGTGATCGATGTACCGATGGTTCGTGACAGGTAAGTATGACGGTAAAGGTAATTGTGGGTATGAATCCCGTGTGGTATGTATTGATGAACGTGTGTACTTATAATATTGAGGATTAAGTGAATGCCTTTGGTGTATTGTGGTGAAAGTGTGATTCGATGAGTGTTGGTTGATGGACGTGTTATTTTATGTTTCCCTTATTCTTATTCTTGAAATGTATGCTTGCTTGTTGTTTGTCTGTTTGTTGCTTGGTCCGGTACTACACCGGGGGGGGGGGGGGGGGGGGGGTAATCCAATGCCGTTGTGGTGGTTGGAGTTGGACAGATACAGTGAGATATTGACTGAGTATTGGAGCCCGAGGGCATTAACTACTGGATATTACGGGTATTGATTATTGGCAGATCCTACGGGATATTTATTAGTTATTGGACCCTACGGGGCATTGGTTATTGGGCCTGCGGGCAATTGATTATTGGACCCTGCGGGGCATTGGTTATTGGGCATGCGGGCAATTGGACGGTTTACCCTGCGGGGAAAGGATTACTGATGGCTGCGTCCCAGTGGAGCACTACTTGGTCCCCTAAGACATATGGTCCTTAGGTGGCATTTCCGAATTGGTTTCGGTGCCCCGATGCATGTACCTCCTCTGGACCGAGGGAAAATCTGATGTGATGTGGATACTCTGGTGGATCGGATTATGGGAACCGAGGTGATCCGAGAATCTATCCACGGATCGGAGGCTTGAGAAAGCAAGTGGTTGGCAAGATACTGATATTTCCAAGTTTACTTTTAAATGTCCTTTAAAATATTTATTATAAACTTATTTATGTCACTGTTACTTGGATACTATTACGTTATTGTAATTAATTCTGATTCTTTATTACTTCCTTATTTATCGTATTGCTTTTTTGTTCGGGTTACATTTGTAAGCAGTTTATCTTTAACGTAAGGGTTGAGTTATTAAGGTTTTTCCTACTGAGCGTAAGCTCATCCCTTTGGTTTCTAACTGTTTTACAGGAGTACCGGATGTCTAGGGAAGTCGAGGCTCGGGAGCTTTTGGACTTCTTTGGGTTTTTACTAGAGTTATGTTGGTCTCATGTATTGAACATCCTTTATTTGACCATCTATGTTGAGCTGTGACTCACGATGTTTTTGAACTATTTACTTATATGTCGATTTTGACGGAGTTCGTATGAGATTTTGGAACTTTTATCTATCGTTTATGATTTCTATTTATTTCAACTCAGGTCACGTCTCGAGTCCGGTCAAAACCGGATTTGGGGTGTGACAACCACAAACCATAGTACACGGCCGAAAAGCACCGTCGTAGAAGAGAACGACGTTAGCAGCGGCCAAACACGAACCAATCGGGGGCCAGCACCCCAGGGAACGATGGGAACGGGAGACCACGCCATAAAGCAGGGACGTCGGCGACGGAGAAGTCACGGAGCAGGGCCAGTAGAAACCGGAGGAGGTACCGGGGGCCAACACCCGAGAAATCGGGCAGAACCAAAGCCAACAGAATCGCAGCAGAGCTGACCGAAGTAGGAGGAGGCAAACTCGAGAGCCAAAGAAGTCAAGGCCGGTGGAGGAGCAAGAAGGAGGGCCTCAAAGAGAGGGATGCCAGAGAAGGGAGCGGTTGCCGCCAAAAGAGGAGCATACGACGCCGGAGACGAGGCCACTAAACCACGAAAGCAGAGATGATCAGATCTGCAGCTCGCCATCGCAGGAGGAGGAGCAAACGACGTCCCCGACCACAAATGACACAATTCGACCAACGGCGGAGGAGCCCAAGGACAAGAAGGGACCAAACAGGTCACCGAGAGGAGCCGCGAGTTGACGAGGACGAGAGGGCCGAGAGATGTCATCTGCGGGAGCCTCGACCATGGAAGCCACAAGACCTGGACCACGAGAAAGAGGGGCTAGCAAGCTCCTGCAAGTAAGAACGACTAGAGGTGTAAGAGGAGGTAGAAGGGGGGGCCGGCGACCTCCAAAAACTTGGAGGCCGCCGGCGGGAGAGCAAGGAAGAAAGGTGTCTTAAGGGTTTTGGGAGCTTTGGCTAGAGAGAGTTTGTGCGATGGGAAGAGAGTTATACTATCTGAGTAGAGGGCTATGTTTTTTTAGTAAAGGTAAATTACGTTGACATACCTCGTACTATACACGTTTAACGGATAAATACCCCAAAATTATTTCATAACGAAAACATACTCCAAGCTAACACATGGTCACAACATCCCACATTTCATCCATTTATTGTTCATTATTTCAGAAATTCTGAAACTATCTGTAGTGTTACAATCCTAAAACCAACTTCAACCATAAATCCAACCCTAAATCTCTCTCCAAACCTAAACCTAACCCTACAAATGGATGGAAAAATAGATGGAAGGGGGATGTTGTTATTAAGTGTTAGTTCGATGTATGTTTTCGTTACGAAATAACTTAAGGTTATTTATCCGTTAAACGCATAAAGTACGGGGTATGTCATCGCAAATTTACCTATTTTAGTAATTAAGTTTTGTAATGTCATGTCAATTAAGATAAAATTTCTATTTAACGACTCCAAATAGTTATTTCATGGTGTATGTTTATAAAGTTTATTCGTTTATTTCATTATTAGGTATAGAGAATAAATCAAACAGAAACCATGGCTTAACCTAAAAACTATGTGAACCAATCTAAACCATCCATTTCATAAATGGATGGTTGAGATGCTAAGATAAGATGTTGACTTGTTGACTAAATTTGTAGAAAAAAACAGCAAATTCGGTGGCAATTTTGTAATAATGGTGTTATGGTGAGGGTATACTCGTAATATCAAATTTGATTTCGTGCTCCGAATAGCAAGAGACGTTCTCTCACACAATTCTCTCTCTCACGCACTACTCTCTCTCGCACACTCCTCTCTCTCAGTTCTCAAACTCGTCTTCATCGTGCGTTCGGTTTGTGAAGATTTGCTCGAGGTTTTGTGTTGTTGAGGCTAAATCTCTTGCTTCCCGTTCATCTCGACACAATACATTTAGGTTTGGTTCGATTCTCTCTTGTGTTGTGTTGAGTTTTTTTCCCTGATCAATTTTGTGATGTAGGGATTTTTTTTGCAAATATAGTCCTTTTTGACCTAGGTTCCACTCTTGATAGGTGATTTTGGTACTTCAAAGTGTTTTTCTGTGCGATTTTTGGAGGAAGGAACATATTTAACTTGTTTGAAGTTCTTTGTACTCCGTTTTTATTTTTTGTTCATCTCAGCTGCATGTGTATCAATTTATGCGTTTTATAGTTGATTTTGTTGCTCCAAAACTTTTCCCATTTCAATTTGTTTGTACATCAATATTACTCTGTGTGTTAGTTTTGTTAATTTCAACTGCATGTGTGTTGATTTTGAACTATGATGTTATCTTTTTATGTATGTACTGGATTTGAAGCTTGATTTCGATATGTATAATGTTACACACTTGGTAAGTATGGTAATGTTCTGTTGTGTTCAGTAAATGAATGTTATGAAGAAATATTTCGCATTATTGAAGTGGTAGTTGGCAAGCATGTTAACTATGGTTTGGTGGAATGTGTGTGTGATTTTTTATCTGTGGTTTATCAACACTTTTCTTGACATTTTCCAACTATGAGGGTAGGTTGATCAGTTCATAATAGTTGGCAAGCATGTTTCACTGTGATTAATCTGTGTAATGTGTGTGTCGTTTTTTTATCTATGGTTTATCAACACTTTTCTTGATATTTATCAACTATGTGAGATAGGTTTATCAATTCATATTAACACGTGAATGCTTGCAAAGTTAGCAAGCATGTTTCACTGCGATTTATCTGTGGAATGTGTGTGTAGTTTTTTATATGTGGTTTATCAACACTTTTCCTGACATTTATCAAATATGTGAGGTAGGTTTATCAATTCATATTATCCTTTGAATGCTTGCAAAGTTGGCAAGCATGTTGATTGTGATTTATCTGTGGAATGTGTGTGTGGTTTTTTATTTGGGGTTTATCAACACTTTTTTCTGACATTTATCAACTATGTGAGGTAGGTTTATCAGTTCATATTAGCCTTTGGATGTTTACAATGTGTGTTGTCATATGTGCTTTTATCAACATTGTATGTTTTTTATCAACTATATGACGTGGTTTTAGCAGTGACATTTAGGTTTGACTACTGGCACTATATAATTACATGTTTTCAGAAAATGATGAATACTAGAGCGACTGATGAATCAGTGCTTCTGAGGGACATGATACTAGTTAAAAAGGAACTGTTATCAGGACTAAAGTTCCCTCAAAGCCCACAAAAAGTGTAGGAGAAGGCTTATCGATGTCTGCTCTTCCCAATCTAGGAAATGATTCAGGGGAAGCCTCATGAATGTAAATGTCTGCAGTCCCTTTAAAGAAGAGTGCACAATCAAAGGAAAAAGATGTTCCAAGCCATCCTGCAAAGAAGGACAAGAAAGAGATTGTGATCTCATGGGTGATCTCTTAATTTCCGGCGCCGTTAAGCATTTCTCCCTTATGATAAGAGTCAAGGACATACATCTCGGATTAGGTTTTGAACACTGCCTCTCCGATAAATGACAACTATGACTGGATGAGTATCGTCTTTCCACGTTGACGTCGTATTTAATGTGCCATCCACCGAAGGACGACGGCGGAACACTTTGGACACAAATAAGGTGTCGTTCGACCAGTGGATTTGGGATCAGGGATTGGGACGGTAAGATAATGTATCGTCTCACGACATCCTCGGTTGGGTTATCCAACGAATCAAGACGACTTGTCGATAATATCATAACGCCCCACCACAAAAACTTCGAGATTCTGAAGAACTAACATCGGTAACCCATTAGTTTTTGTGCTCGATATTATGTTTATTTTTCTTTTTCTATTCTACGATATAAAATATATTCTTTCTACATGTCTAAAAACGTCTTGTAGATTATAATCAAAAACCTAAGGGCATCCACAATCCAATAGTCGGTTGCTGGCAAGGAGGGGCTGGCGGGGAGAATGAAAAACTATTTTTTGTTGGCTTATAGCCAGCTCTCCCAGCCAGTACCCTACAATGCTAGGTGGCTTACAATCAGTTATATACCCCTTTTTGTTCACATTTTTGTTCCCAGCTACCCATTCCCGCCAGCTCCTAGTCAGCTCATCACCGACGATTGCTCTCCGCCAACGCCTCCCCGTCAGCTCTCCGCCCACGACTATGCATGCCCTAAGGTTTTTTTAGACTAAACAATCTATTGCAATAAAGAGAGTATGTCTACCCGTTTCCAAAAAACAAGTGTCACATGAAAATTGGTACTATAGGTTACGTGAAGTGTACGTAATTGGTGGATACATAATAGTAATTTCAATCGCGAGAATTTGTATACCTCGTGGTTTCCGTTTTATTAATGAATAATTAGTGTATATATTAGAGATTTAGGGTGTTTTAGTTTCACTTTCTCCCCCAGGCTGCTCTGTCTCAAACGGTGGATATTCCTAACCTCTTTTAAGGTAAAAAGCACTCTTTTTCATTGTTCTTCATGTCCTCAATTTCAAAGTACAATCTTACGGCAATGTTGAAACTTTTCTCATTACAAATTGAACTGAAATTGCTCTTGGAATTGAATCCAGCTAGGATGCGGTATTGTTCTTCATATTTTGTACAAATTAGTCCTAACTTTGAATGAGGTGGAGGTTAAGTTCGGGGTTAACTTATGATTAACATAAACCAATGTTAGGTCAAGATTTTTCGTTTTACTAACCCTCACTTCTATTAGACTGAATACTTGTTTCCTTTTGCAAAGTAATTTGATGTAGGGAAAACTTTATTTTCTAACTTTCTGTGATTTTAGTTATCACTTCCTAACTGAGGTCGACCTATCGAGACGTTTTCTGACTTAAAAGATCGAACAATTTACATGAACCAACATAAATGTGGTAGTTTGTTACAAAAAAATAGCATAAAGATGGTATTTTTTTACAAGAAAAAACACCTTTTTAATACTTATTTTATACGGGATTGATATTTTTTTTTGTTAACGTGTACCACCTTTATGTTAGGATATGTCACAAAAGGTCGACCTCAATTAGGAATTGCAAATGACATTTCTGATGAGTTAGGAATCGTCGTTACCCATTTGATGTATGATGAACTTGATATTACAATTATTGTTTTTTACCCAAAAGTGGAACTAGTTATTGGAAAATTCGATCAAGGAGAGAGCTCTCAAATATCGTATAAGATATGTTTTAGAGAATCCAAGATCTCTTGATAAACCTTTCGATCTTGTTTGATAATTTGCTTCTTATAGATGAATAGAAATACCTATATAAAACATGAAGGACTCATAAGTTTAACTCAGTGATCAAGCAACCGACCAACGGACATATTCTAAGCATTACCTTGATACGATGATAGGATTTATTAACAATATCGAACTCATAACATATGGTTTCAATAATTTAGTAAGAGCATCTCCAACCCTAGCTGGTGGAAGGCTGACGGTTAGAATAAACAAATGGGATAATTGTCAAAAACTACCCTAATGTTTCGTCCACAAACGAGTTGACGCACAAAGTTTTGTCCACGTTTTGTGGGTGCACTGAAGTTTTGTCCACGCTTTGTGGGTGCACTGAAGTTTTGTCCACGCTTTTGTGGGTCCATTGAAGTTTTGCCCATGTTTTTGTGGGTGCATTGAAGTTTTGTCCACGCTTTGTGGGTGCATTGAAGTTTTGTCCACGCTTCTATTCAATCCGGGAAGCACTGCCCAGACCATCATTCTGAACATCCTTATTACGTCAAAACTGAAAAAGTCGTGGACAAAACTTCAGGGTAGCCACACAACGTGGATGATACTTTGTGCATCAACTCGTTTGTGGAAGAAACTTTAGGGCAGTTTTTGACAATTATCCGTAAAAAACTTAATATTTTAGCCTAACAGTCAGCACCAGCAGTGCACCCTCCGATGCTAAAATAGTGAGACTGGTGTTAAGGCTGACTGTTTGAATAAAATAATATTAATAAAAGTTAATATCATGACGTTTTTTTGTTTGTTAAGATCTTATCTTGGTTTTGTGAGTAACATGCCAATTTGTTTAGAAGTTGCCTATATGATCAGTCTAAGGGTTAATGTGTTTTGTGTATTTCATTGTAGAGGACATGGCACTAGTGAATATTGAGGAAAGCGTAGACATGATTAGTTCCTTACCTGAGGAAGTTATTTACCACATCTTAACATTTCTGCCCACAAATGTTGCAGTGAGTGCCTGCATTTTGTTAAACAGGTCCAAGTGGAGGGACATCTTTTCTTTTTGTCACAATCTTGACTTCGATCTGTCGTTAGCGAATAACCTGAACGACACACATCGTTTCATGGATTTCGTGGATCGGTGCATTATGATCAAGAACTGGACTCGTATAGATAAGTTCCGTTTGAAATGCAGCGATGGTGTGGATCTTTACGTATCCATGAATGGATCTTTAAGGATCCATAATTGGATCTGTATTGCTCTATTTAACAATGTTCGAGAGCTTGATCTATGTATCGATACGAGAAGACTTGGGAATAAGTTTTCATGCGTCTTCACCTGCAAGACATTAGTAGTCTTGAAACTGCAGGGTAGTGGCTTTTTCGCTCTGACTGTTCCTGCTTATGTTTATTTTCCATGCCTCAAAACCCTGCACCTTCAATCGATTAGATTCGATCGTTATGAAGAATCCCTGATTCAGAGGCTCGTCTCTAGCTCTCCTGTCCTTCAAGATTTGTTGCTAGTAGGATCTTATATGGAGAATGTAGTGAATTTGTCTTGTCCTTCCCTCAAGAGATTGACCATAGACAAACTGAAACCTTTCCGTTACTGGGAATACGAATTAGTACTTGACATGCCAAGCCTCGTATACTTGAGATTCGCCCTTTGCGCTGGAGAAGGACTTATCTTAAAGAACCTACTTGCTCTTCGTAAGGCTTATATTTGCATTCCAGATTGGTTGAAGGGTGGAATAGCACATTATGAACTTCTTGAAGGGCTCTGCAATGTTCAGTCACTATATATGTATGGTAATGTGGAAAAGGTTAGTTTCGATAAGGGATAACTTTGTTTCCTAACCTTTACAAACGTTTCATTATCAGATCCTAACTCAGGCCAACGTTTGGTCTCAATTCCTAACATAATAGGTTTGGAATTTCTCAGAAACTATAAAAAGCCGTCTAAACTCACGATTCCGTCAACTCATCCAAGCGTTGTCGTTGTTGGCGTACATTACCCATGGTGCCTTCCTCGACGTTGAACTTATCCTTGTTCTCAAGCAACCGAACCCAATGCTCAGCGAGTTGACAGAATCGTGAGTTTGGACGGCTTTTTATAGTTTCTGAGAAATTCCAAACCTATTATGTTAGGAATTGAGACCAAACGTTGGCCTGGGTTATGATCTGATAATGAAACATTTGTAAAGGTTAGGAAACAAAGTTTTCCCTTTCGATAATGTTTTCTGTGCTTATGATTATATATTGGGGTTAAATATTGAAACATATTCTTAAGTATTGGTCATGACCACTATACTACCCAACGTTTTAATGTGACAAATACATTACCTTAAGTATTGGTCACACGATTTTGTTAGTGAAATAGACGGAATATTTCATTATGTTATTCATATGACCTCAATTGTCATATAGTGGATGGTAAAATGACATTTTCCCCCTTAGGTATTTGACCTCCATACATTTTATAAAGAACAATAACGAGGATACAATGGTAATGTTCCTTATAAAATGTATAGAGGTCAAATAATTAAGGGGAAACGTCATTTTGTCATCTATTATATGACACTTGAGGTCATATGATTAACAGAATGGAATATTCCGTCCATTTTTACTAATAAAATCGCGTGACCAATACTTAAAGTACTGCATCTGTCACTTTGAAACGTTGGGTAGTGTAATGTTCGTGACCAATACTTAAGAGTAAATTTCGATATTTAACCCTATATATTCATATCCGTGCTAGACAAACTAATTATCATTTCTTTCTAATTCGCAGTTTTTTGGAACATTGGATGTATTAGAAGTACTGCCTCTACTTAAGAACTTGACTCGTTTGGTGCTTACTGATATACCATATTTGGAAATGTATGTGCTTATGAAGTTGCTCAAGTGTTGTCCAAATCTTGAAGAATTTGTGACCGATGTAAGACTTGTGATATATAGATAAAATCTTCAACATAATTGCATTGCATAGATAGAATCCTAACCTCTTCACTACAAATTTATCAGGGAAACATACATGGTGGATATGATGTGCCTTCTTGTGCGCAACCTCGTCTCAAGTCCATCGAGTGTGCGTTGTTTTATAACGGGAGAGCCAGCTCATACGACATGGTAGAGTCACTCGGTTATTTTCTTGAGAACGCAGACATGCTAGAGAAGATACACATTTGGTGGCATAGTTTGCTATCCCGTCGTGAGGCTGGGAAGAAATTGGACACGACGATGAGAACAATGAAGAAACTAGTGAACGCTCGAAGTCGGTCTAAAACATGTGAAATAAGTATCTCAAGATATTAACTAGTTTTTAGGTGAAATTTTAATTGACTACTCAAAATTATACGATTTTATCATGATAACACGGTCTTGCTTCATTTGTATCACGGATGAAAATAGTTAAATGTGCAAATTACCCCTCTACCTCCCTTGTTTATCTGTCCTTTTGTCTTGCACCTCTCTAGCTTCTTCGTCTCACAATACTGAATGTCTATATAGATAAAAACAACAATAATGATACAACTCATTCCTACTCTCTCTAGAACTCTGTCCCCCGAACCTTGTTCTTACTCTCTTTGCCCCCGTCCCTCCCCTTCTCCGGTGATGTTGTGGCCTAACTTTCCATCTCACCTCTAAGTCCCGTCTCAAATTTGGAAGTGGGACTCATTTACCCTCATCCTCAAGGGGGGGTCGTTGCAATCTGGGCCGTGATGGAGATGGTGTGGTGGTTGGCTCTTCGGCCTTAGTTTCCCGGTCTTCTTAGCGCCTCCTCCGTGACCAGTAGCCCCTGACTCTGTCGATTCGCTCCGTAGCCGGCCGTGGGACGCGCTTCATCTCATCAAGGATCGTTGTGGTTAAAGGTCTGATTTCGTCGTTGTTGGGGCTGACTTCTCGCGTTTGGTGGCTCCGTTTGTGGATCTTACTACTCGAGTTCAAATCTAGGGTTTGTATCCTTGCCCCAACGCTCTCAGCTCCTCCTCTCCTCCGTGGTCGCGCATCAAACTTGCTCTACATGCATGTTCGTGATCGTCAAAGTCAGATTTGACAGTCCCCTTGACTGGCTCCGAACTGGAATAAATTCTAGCCCTCTTCCTTGCGTTTCTTCGGTGCAGGCCGGAGCGTGAAGAGGACCCTCTGTGATCTCTGGGATTTGGGTTTCTGAGATGAAGATATGCGCTAGAGGTATTTCTTGTTCCCCTTGTTTGGTTTAGTCTTTCACCTCCCTTCATGCTTCCCCTTGTGTTTGGTTTCTCTTCTTCTCGATCTCGTGGGTGGTTCGAGCTCGTCGACTTGGTGTTGAACTCCGGCGAGGTCTTTGGGCTCTTGGCCCTCCTCAGAATCCATACACGTGAGGTTCATGGTCTTTAGGGTTGCTTTTGCCGTTAGCGGTGCTGGCCGCCGGCATGTATATGGAATAGGGTGTAAGCTTTCTTCAATCAAGGTGTGGGGAAAGTTTATTTGGTTCTGTGACTTGTGACCTTGGTTACTTCCTCCTCAACCTGCGCTTAATGTTGGTCACATTTGGGTGCTTAGACCCTAATTTTCAAAATTTCTGGTCTTCATGGTGGGTAAATGTGGGTGAGAGACCTTGTTTTGTTGTTTTTCTTTTGTTTTTGGGAGGTTGCTTTTGTGGTTGCATGTTAAGCCTTGTTGTTCTTTGGTGTTCTGCTGGGTGTGTCATCCTTCTTGTTGTCGGTTGGTCTTGTCCGGTCTGTTAGTGTTTGTACTTGGTATCGCCTTTGTACTTCTCTTATCCTCTCATGAGAGATTTAATTTAAATTTGCATTGCCGATAAAAAAAAACAACAATAATAAAAATGAGAAACAACAAGAATGTTCTCATGTTATACAGTTCTTGACTATATGCATCGAGAGTGGAAGTTATGTTGGAAGTGGTAGCATCCCGTGATCTGTAGATTTGGTATGCGTTTTCCGGGATGTCTGGCTCGAACAACGACATCATTGTCCTCCACGCTGGCCACTTATTCCAAGACGCTTTTCATGGTCGTGATCTCCCCGTGGAGTACGAGATCAATGGGCATCATTACGACCGCTCGTATTATTTAGTTGACGGCATTTACCCGAGTCGGTTCGTGAAGTAGATTTGTCATCCCTATACTCGTAAAGAGAAATTGTTTGCTAAAGTCCAAGAAGGTGCTCAAAAAGATATTGAATAGGATTTTGGAATCCTCCAAGCACGGTGACACATGAATTCAAGGCCCGCTCGTGTTTGGAGCAGAACGACTTTGATTGATATGGTACATGCTTGTATCATTCTCCACAACATGATTGTGGAGGATGAAGGCGGCCGGTACGAAGCAGGAGATGACGAATTATATTACGAGCACCATTCAGAAATACCAGGTTGGACACCACTTCAACGATGGCATGAAGGAGGGACCATGTCCTACTGAGAACGGTTCCATGCTCGACTTAATGTCACAAATGATGAGACCCATCGGTGACTCCAAGATAACCTTATTGAGTATATATGGGGTCGGTTCGAAGCGACTTACTATGACTCAGACGGCGACGGCGAGTGAGATAAATTAATAAATTTGATATACCAAAAGTATTGTAGTTTAATGTACTATTCGGGGAGTAATGGAATTTCAAGTTTAATTATCCATTTTAGTTAAAAAAAATTATTAATTAGTAAATTCATTTATTAATTAATTAATAAATTTTATAAAAAAATCAATTTTATAAAAAAATCAATTTTATTTAGTATTTATTGTTTTAAATATGAATTTATAAAATTCTACAACAAAATAATTAATTATCCAATCATCATTTCTGTAAACTATGATCACCATATGTGATCTCTGCACACCCTGATATATATGTTTAAAAATAATATTTTATTTATGATATTGTTACAAGTGTTGTGCAACAAATCTGACACGATTTAATTATTAAAAAGTTCATTTTTATATTTTTTTCTAAGACCATCAATCAAAAGCGTTGGTCGTACTTTAGCTTTGTCTCTGGCCTGACGGATTTTAGCGTTCATCCTATCTTGTATCAACCTCAGCTTCTTTACTGCTTCCTTGAACCTTCTAATTCTTTCAAGTTCATGAGGCCTTAGTAGTTCAAGAGTTTCTCCCCATTCAAGAAGACTTTTCCCTAATAGGGCCATCCCTATAACCGCTTTGGGATGACCCTTGCATTCAGCAAGAGCATCCTTAACAACACCATGCATTTTGAACTCGTCGTCAACACCAACACCGACAACGCTTCTGAACAAAGTCCAGGCTTCGTCTTCAGACAAGGCCCCCAACTGAATGTCCTTGTCAACATGGATTTGATCATGGGATGTCAACAAAACTTTGCAGTGAGTGATTGGTGGGAAAACTCCGATTACATCGCTCATATTGAAATCCTTCCAGACATCATCAAGAATGATCAGGATCTTATCGCCATTGTTCAACCTCAGTTGCAATGTAATCGATCTTGCTAGGCTCTTCAGATGACTGATTGTGAGATTCAACAACTCTGCAATACAATCTTGTATGGAACGAACTTTTGGATGTTGAGAAACAGGAACCAAGATGACATGGTGATAGGTGTTTCCCCTTTCAGCCTCTTCAGCAACTTGTTCGGCTAAGGTTCTCTTCCCCACGCCTGCCCCGCCATAGAGTAATCAATTTGATGTCGTCTCTGTTCAGCGCCTCCATGATCTCATCGAAAGCTGATTTCGAAGAGTGCGAATGCACGAAGCCCACGGAGGAGGAAGACCCGGCAATGTCCTGATGAAGACGGGGAGGATGCGAGAATTTGTCGAATAAATCACCCTTTTCACATATCCTCTTCATGGTAGCTGTAACCTGGGACACTTTTTTATCAGCAAAAAAAAACGATTTTATTCCACCCAAGACCAAAGACCTCCGAAGAGATGATACAAGAAAGGGAAGAAGAAAGAGCTAAAAGACGTCACTAGGACACAAACAAAGAAAGAAACACCAAATCAAAACAGCACGAAAGCAACAAAAACTGAGAACTAAAGCTGAAAAGCTCCAACATTAAGTTACGTTCTCAAACACGTTGAATCAGACCTGGGACACTTGCTTACTGAATCTGTAGTGACAAGTCCATTTCGGGCACCAGTTGCCCCCGAAACAGCAGCAACCAAAACAGCTCCTATCTTTCTCCAACTCGCTTTCCATGAACTGCACTTTGGGGATCGATGTCCTCATATCTGTCAGCCATAATTCAGCCCTGTCGTCGATTACTTGAGCGTTGTCTCTGTCACGCTGCACTCCTTTTTCCACCTTCTCTCGGTTCTTTTTAAACTTCTTGTTTTGTTCTTGGTAATCATTCACGACGCTTTCGAATCAGAATACGGGACTAAGAGGCTCGCTGAGGACCGGCAGCACCGAACAGTCCAATATCCTATGTCCATATGACACAGCAAACATTTCCATTTCCTCTGCTGATTTGTAGTCCACCAATTCACCTATGAATTACGAACAAGTTGTTGGGTGATTGTGTTCAAAATAGCTAAGTTAGTCAGTATGGGGTGATACTCATTTTTTACTCCAATAGATGTTTGTAAACTATATGATAGTATGGCTGTAACTTTACCTTCCTCGAGTGGATCGAGTCTCCGGTTGCTGTGCTGACTAGGAGAGCCTAAGGATTTTCTGACGATTGTTGTGTTATGTTTCTGGAGTTCAACACCTTTTCCCCCGGTCCTCTTCGGTGGTTTCTCTTGTCAGGTATGGTGAGTGTTTGTTCAGGAGTTGTTTTGGGGTTGCTTTACCTTGGTGGGGTCCGGTGAGTACTTGTTCCAGGGTTACAGTTTGGGACCGATCTGCCCATTTTCGGGTGGAGGAGCACGGATCACTTAGCCTTCTTGAGGCCAGAGGATTCACCCGTGCGGTCTCCTGTGGTACTGTTCACTAGTCCGATCAAGGTTGCCCGAGCGGTCTCATGAGGCCTTGTTCGCTAGTCTGGCGTGTTAGTGGTTGTTGTGGTGGACCGGGGTGGTTGTTTTTTCTTGTTCTGTCCTGTTCGCTTTCTTTTGTTGGTTTTGCCTCTGAGGCCGGATTTTCTTGGATTTTGTTTTGGTGGTTGTGGTTTCTATCCCAGGACCCACACCCTCTTTCTTTAATGCATTTATTTCTCTCTGATTAAAAAAAATGTGTCTCAGTAGTTGCTGAGTCAGGATAGACTTCACGAAGCACGCCACGGTGGATAAATTCCATCTGTCAGGTAGTAAGGAGTGTCATAATACGGGTAATGTAAGTAATATCATTACTGTTGGGCTTCCTGAGGTAGTTATCACCGAAGACGTTGATTACGACGAAGCAAAATCAATGCATTCACACGAGGGCAGTTGTCTCTTCCATCTTCAAATACTAGTCCAGACTATCGGCCGAAGAACCGTAACACAACATCCGTAACACAACATCCGTAAAGATGTCGTAGACTTTTGAATGGCTGAGAAACCAGGCCGCTCACGACAATCCACTTTTTGGATGAAGTACTGCTAAAAAGCCGCGAGAAAGTGTCCCACAACCAGATCTAAAACAAGCCACTGCTAAAAAGTCACGAGAAGCCCCACTGGCCCCACCATCGCAAAAAACATATGTACAAGAGCTGATTATTCCGAAGGCCAACACAATCGAAGATCATAGCCTACTCCAAATTAGAAATCTGCCGCTCAACTCCGAAGCACCCCCGACCACTGCACCTCGAGAGCTCCGAGATGAACTCAAGAGAACAACAACCAAGATCTGCCCAAAAATCACACAGATTGAGACTAACCCGAGCACCGTCGAGCCAACCACAAGCAGAGGACGAGATAACCACGGACTCCGACCGACGATGCGAGCGGGGGAACTCTGACTGAAGCAGCCCCAACTCCGACCGATGAGGCTAGAGGAGAAGAGCTTCGGCCGAAGAAGCTCCGACCTCCAGTGAAACAAAGCAGCGACGACCCCAAGGCTTCTGGAAAGGGTTCGAGATGACCAGAACTCCGCCCCAAAGGCCGAAGCAGGGAGGGGCGAAGAGCGAGAGGGCTTGACCAAGCAAGACCCGAGCCCTCTGGCAACCTCATAGCTAGAGCAGGCTACCGCACCCCACGACCACGAAGCCGGACGAAAGGGAGTCGACCAGGGAAGTTATGGGAAGGAGGATAGAAGGGAAAACAATGAGAAGCAGAGGGTCGGTCACCAGAGAAACTCAGGCGCCGCACTGAGAAGAAGAAATGCAAAAAAACAACGGAAGAGGGGAAAGGTGAAAAAAGGATAAGGGAAAAAAAGAAACAGATGAAGCCTCCGCTGACAACGACCACCGTCGTGTCGTGGCTATTACCGACGACTACGAGAAGGGGGGAGCCGACAACGACTACAAAGGATAAGTTAGGCTTTTGACTTTTCAAAGAGAGAGGAGCAAATGTTTACAAGGTGTGGGAGCCAATATTGGTTTTACCGCTAAGTGCATGTGCTATGTTGGTTCATGGCTATGTCCATAAAACTGGAGGTTGTACAATTTACAATGATGTTAAGTAGTTTTGTCTTTAAAATTGAATAGGAAATTGGAGATCCATGAAGAAAGTTTTAAATAACTACTCCGAATGGTAAAATATGAAAGTTAAAATGCTTTGTTTTATTTTACTAAAGAGTTTGATACTCTTGTTTACAGAAGATTACATGATAGTCACTCAAAGAAGGAGATATTACCGAATATCATAATTAACTGCGTAATCAAATCAGAACATATGCATTATATTTGTTATGATATGCTTACTTTTAATACTCCCCTACAGAATCAAGAACAATGTAGCTAAAACAATGAAATACACTTACAAACAAGTCGATATGTTGACAGTGTTGTAGGAAGTTCGAGTCCAACAAAAGAGTGTTTCCTTAAAACATAATTGCCCCTTCGATAGTATTGAAGACTGAAGCCCCCATGCCCGGACCGAACAGTGACTCAAGGTCACGCCACAACCTTAGCCCTAATTTCCAACTTCATAAAGTGTATGGAAAATTGTAACGTCTACAATATATGTTTGCATTAAATATCATTAATGCATGTCATTAGTTTCATATTTTTCCTTAACTTTGCATGATATTATCTTATTCAATGTTTAACGGATTTTCGTAAGTATACATCCTAAATTCAAGTTCGTAATGATGTGAACATAACAAATACATATATTTTCAAAATCGATGACCGAACCAACGGGATGAATGTCAAAAGTCAGTATTTTGTATCATCAATTTTGTATTAATACCCCACCATCGAAACAAAGGTAAAGGGAAAATCCTTCAACGAGCTTACAAATAAAGGAATCCCTAAATAAGGATCTTGTATAACCAAGCTCAACAAGAACACTAGACCCTATAAAGGGGATAAACATGTATAAAACCTAGATATTACAACCACGACGCAAACCGATGTCATCAAACCCAACAAAAAAAGGAACCCAAACAACGAAAAAATGGCATAGGGTGCCTAATATCCCAACCATGAAGCACACGAATAACGGTACACAATGAGATAGGAAAAAACCAACAAGGGGAAAAAAAGAAATACAAAACATGTTTTTTTATAAGTGAGGTAATTTTTTTGATGCCCTCTATTTTAAGGTAAAACACGAGGGTAAGAAAGTGCAAAGCAATGCAACCTTCTCCAAAAACAAACACGACCTAAACAAGCTCACGGAACTTGGGAAACAAGGAATAAAAGCTAACCTATACAATCAGGAAAGTTAAAACAAGAAAAAATAAAAAATGAAATACAAAAAGATCACCACCTGTAAGAACCACGTCCGGTCAACGCCGGTCAAACCGATAGGAAACGGAATTAAAGTCAAATTCTGTTATTTATTCAAATAAGCACAGGCTTGACCCCGAGGGTCATTTCGCACCTTAAGAGAACTCTAAAACAATCAAGTTAGGTTCGGGAAAGCTTAGGGCAACTTTGGGACGAATCTAGGAAAAGTTTGACATTTCGCCGAAAAAGTCAACCGGTGACGTTTGGGTCGCCCGGGACTTATTCTGGACACAAAAGCTTAGCCGTCATTACGTCTAACTTAATTGGGTCATTTCCTTGCAAAATAAGGGTTTTCGTGAAAAAGTAAATTTCGGGCCGAACGGGTTCAAAATTGGAGTTTATCGGATTTTGAAACGACGGGGCTTAAATAAGGGAGGATTTTGAAGCCGAACTTCATTCTTGGGAGCAACGACTCCGCCGGAGCACTGACAAAATGATTGAGAGAGCAATGCCACAAATCAACGCATGAAGGCAAAGGAGCGAAAGTGGAGAACCTTCCTGACAACTGACTGACAGAGGTCATCTCGAAGCCCACAACTGACTGATGCAGGATTATTTTGTCAAGCATCCAAACTATGGGCCCGATATGTTTAGGCACCGATTTCGTATGTCCCAACCACTCTTTCAACGGGTTATGGATGTGGTAGCGGAGAATGACGATTACTTCGTTCAGAAGTCGGACGGTGTAGAACGTTTGGGGTTATAAACGCACAACGTCGCGATACGAATGATAGTGTATGGGTGCTCAACCGATTCATTGGACGAAACCCTACGTATAGGGGTAAGTACTATACTCAAATGTGCAAAACGTTTTTGTAAGGTTGTTAAAGTCCATCAAGCACGGTTGCACGGTCACAAAGAGAAATTATTTGCTAAAGTCCAAGAAGGTGCTCGAAAAGATATTGAACGAGATTTTGGAGTCCATCAAGCACGGTTGCACATGATATCAAGGAAGACTTTGACTGATATGGCGCATGCTTGTATCATTCTACACAACATGATTGTGGAGGATGAACGCGACCGGTACGAAGCAGGGGATGACGAATTATATTACAAGTCACCTCCAAAAATACCAGGTTGGACACCACCTCAACGATGGCATGAAGGAGGGACCTTGTCCTACTGAGAATTGTTGCATGTTCGACTCAACGTCACAAATGATGAGACCCATCGGTAACTCCAAGATAACCTTCTTGAGCATATATGAGGTTGGTTTGGAGCGACTTACCATGACTCAGACGACGACGACGACGAGTGAGATGAATTAATAAATTTGATGTAGCAAAAGTATTGTAGTTTGATGTACTATTGAGGGAGTAATGGAATTTCAAGTTTAATTATCCATTAATTAATTTTATTTATTAATTAATTTTTCATTATATTTATTTAATTAATTAATTTTATCAAAAAAATAATTATTTTATTTAGTATTTACTGTTTTAAATATGAACTTAATAAATTCAGTACAAGAATAATCAATTATCAAGAAGACTTGTTATTACTTTCTCTCTCTAACTTGAAAACGCTCTCACCTCTCTCCTCTAACCCTAGTTCTGCTCCGGCGCTTCCTCGAGTCTCTCTCTACCGGCGACATCCGATGGCTCCGGCCATGGATGTTCCCGGAAGTGGCTTCTCCTTACCGTTCCCCTAACCTTTTCCCCTCTCCCTTCTACTTCTCCCTCTCTCCCTTTTCTCTGTTCGTTAGCCCTATCTCGGCCCCCGACGTGTTTGGTGGCTTCTCCGCAGAGGGTTGCCCTTGGAGGTTCAGATTGTGACGACTTCTGGTCATATCTGAAGCCTCCTGGACTGGATCTACTCTTGCTTTCTCGGATCTTTTGGGTCTTCGCCAGATACGCGTCTTCTCCCATGTTCGTGGGCTTCAAGACGATTTTTTAGGGTTTTTTGTGATAATGGTTTTCGGCGAGGATTCCTAGGGACTGGACTACTCGGTGTTAGCTCCAGTGAAGTGAGCTTTGGGAAGACCGGCCCTCAACTATCTCCTCCCCTTCAACCTTCGGGTGAGAACTATCAGATCTAGGTATGACTTTTCTCTTACACTCTCCCCCTTGCTACTTCTCTTTCTTCTTCGTATCTACCTTTTAATCTTCAGTTTCCTCGTCCTCGGTGTTAGGACGAGGCCTCACAATAGGTGTTGGCCGCTGTGAGGTTGTTTAGCTTTTGGATGGTTCGAAGATTTTTGGGTGGATTCGGTGGTGGATTGATGGTAGACTTAAGGGTGGGGGTTTGTATTTCCCCTTAACACTTTTGTGTACCTCCTGGTGTTGGCCAGTAGATGTTTCGGTACATGTGGGTGGGTGAGGGTATTGGTGGAGGTGCGGTCCTTGTTGGTTGGTGGGGAGTTTGCTCTAAGGAGGCACTGGAGGTTCTGTTTCTGTTTCGTGGAGGGGCCGGTTGCTTTGGCTTTGGCTGGTGGTTTGGTTTAGGTTTTTACTGTGCTTTAATTTCTTTTATGTAGGTCTTGACCTATTTTGGTGTTTTGGTAGGCTCCTTGGTTAGCTACCGGTTTGGAGGCTCCCTTGGTTGGAGTGCTCGTGTCTGTTGTTTGGTATACCCCTTGTTAGGTAGTGCCCTGTTGTTTTTCCCCTTGTTGAGCTTTGGTGTGTACTTCATGTTAGAAAAATTAGGGATTTTAGACCTATTTAATCCCCATTTTTATGGGTTGTTGGCTCTGTTGGAGGTGTCTATAGGCATGCTCTAGTATGTACTGAGGGGTTACTCTTGCCTTCGTTTTTAGTTTGAGAACATTGGTTATTTATAAAAAAATTGTTGATAAAAAAAAGAATAATTAATTATCCAATCAACATCCACTCAGCACTTTTGCAAACCATGATCCTCACATGTGATCCTCTCATTGTGGAACTCAGCTCATTTTTAGGTGTTTGCATCACAAATCATCCCAGTCACTATATGATCCCCATATATGATCCTTTTACTGTACATACTCTAATACGTAGGTTGAAAATAATATTTTATTTATGACATTGTCACCAGTGTTGAGCAACAGCTCGAACACGTTTTAATCATTTTTGGGGTAACCCTGTATCTTAACCCCATTTGAGCTTTGTTTTTCAATTCCTAACCTAGGTTTACCTTTGGTGACATTTCCTAACTGTCACCTTTCAATTTTTTTGCAGAAAGTATCAAAAACCGTCAAAACTGACGATTCCGTTAGTTTTTTGCCTACGTGTCTGCCACGTGTCGTCACGGTGAAGTGACACATGACAAAAAAACTAACGGAATCGTCAAAATAAACGGTAAACGATACTTTCTGCAAAAAATTGAAAGGTGACAGTTGAGAAATGTCACCAAAGGTAAACCTGGGTTAGGAATTGAAAAACAAAGCTCAAATGGGGTTAAGATACAAGGTTTCCCCACCATTTTTATATGTAAGACCACCAATCAAAAGCGTCGGCCCCGCTATAGCTTTTGTCTTTGGTGTTACGGATTTTTTCGTTCACCTTATCTTGTAGTATTTGCTTCACCTTCTTTACTGCTTTCATGTACATTTTCCTTCTTCCAAGTTCATGAAGCCTCTGTAGTTCAAGAGTTTTCCCCCAATTGAAAAACACTTTTCCCTTTTAGGGCCATTCCTATCCCTATCACCGCTTTGGGATTGCCCTTGCATTCTGCAAGAGCATCCTTAACAACATCATGAATTTTGATGTCGTTGCCAACGCCAACACCAACAACACTTTTGAACAAAGTCCAGGCTTCGTCTTCAGACAAGACCCCCAACTGAATGTCCTTTTGGACATGGGTTTCATACTTGGATGTCAACACAACTTTGCAGCGTTGGAAAACTCTGATTACATTGCTCAATTTGAAATCCTTCCAGACATCATCAACAATGATCAGGATCCTATCGCCATTGTTCAACCTTAGTTGCAATGTAATCGATCTTGCTAGGCCGCTCTTCAGATGACTGATTGTGAGATTCAACAACTCCGCAATACAATCTTGTATGAAACGAACTTTTGGATGTTGAGAAACAGGAACCAAGATGACATGGTGATAGGTGTTGGCCCTTTCAGCCTCTTCAACAACTTGTTCGGCTAAGGTTGTCTTCCCCGCACCTACTTCGCCAAAGAGTCCAATCAATTTGATGTCGTCTCTGTTCAGCACCTCCATGATCTCATCGAAAGCTGATTTCGAAGAGTGCGAATGCACGAAGCACACGGAGGAGGAAGATCCGGCAATGTCCTGATGAAACGGGGAGGATGCGAGAATTTGTCGAATAAATCACCCTCTTCACATAACCTCTTTATGGTAGTTGTAACCTATCAGCAAAAAAAACGGTTTTATTCCACCCAAGACCAAAGACCTCCGTGAAGTGATACATGAAAGGGAAGAAGAAAGAGCTAAAAGACGTCACTAGAATACAAACAAAGAAAGAAACATCAAACCAAAACAGCACGAAAGCAACAAAAAATGAGAACTAAAGATGAAAAGCTCCAACATTAAGTTACGTTCTCAAACATGTTGAATCTGACCTGGGACACTTGCTTGCTGAATCTGTAGTGACAAGTCCATTTCGGGCACCAGTTTCCCCCGAAACAGCAACAACCGAAACAACTCCTATCTTTCTCCAACTCGGTTTCCATGAACTTTACTTTGGGGATCGATGTCCTCATATCTGTCAACCATAATTCAACCCTGTCGTCGATTACTTGAGCGTTGTCTCTGTCACGCTGCACTCCTTTTTCCACCTTCTCTCGGATTTTGTTGAATTTCTTGTTCTGTGCTTGGAAATCATTCATGACGCTTTCGAAGCAGAATACGGGACTAAGAGGCTCGCTGAGGACCGGCAGCACCAAACAGTCCAATATCCTCTGTCCATATGACACAGCAAACATTTCCATTTCCTCTGCTGATTTGTAGTCCACCAATTCACCTGTGAATTACGAACAAGTTGTTGGGTGATTGTGTTCAAAATAGCTAAGTTAGTCAGTATGGGGTGATATTCATTTTTTACTCCAATAGATGTTTGTAAACTATATGATAGTATGGCTGTAACTTTACCTTCCTCGAGTGGATCGAGTATCCGGTTGTTGTGCTGACTAGGAGCGCCTAAGGATATTCTGACGATTGTTGTGTTATGTTTGTGGAGTTCAACACCTTTTCCCCCGGTCCTCTTCGGTGGTTTCTCTTGTCAGGTATGGTGAGTGTTTGTTCAGGAGTTGTTTTTGGGTTTCTTTACCTTGGTGGGGTCCGGTGAGTACTTGTTCCAGGGTTATAGTTTGGGACCGATCTGCCCGTTTTCGGGTGGAGGAACACATATCACTTAGCCTTCTTGAGGCCAGAGGATTCACCCGTGCGGTCTCCTGTGGTACTGTTCACTAGTCCGATCAAGGTTGCCCGAGTGGTCTCATGAGGCACTGTTCGCTACCGGTTTGGAGGCTCCCTTGGTTGGAGTGCTCGTGTTTGTTGTTTGGTCTGCCCCCTTGTTAGGTAGTTTCCTGTTGTTTTTCCCCTTGTTGGGCTTTGGTGTGTACTTCATGTTAGAAAATTTAGGGATTTTAGATCTATTTAATCCCCATTTTTATGGGTTGTTGGCTCTGTTGGAGGTGTCTATAGGCATGCTCTAGTATGTACTGAGGGGTTACTCTTGTCTTCGTTTTTAGTTTGAGAACATTGGTTATTTATAAAAAAATTGTTGATAAAAAAAAATAATTAATTATCCAATCAACATCCACTCAGCACTTTTGCAAACCATGATCCTCACATGTGATCCTCTCATTGTGGAACTCAGTTCATTTTTAGGGGTTCGCATCACAAATCATCCCAGTCACTATATGATCCCCATATATGATCCTTTTACTGTACATACTCTAATACGTAGGTTGAAAATAATATTTTATTTATGACATTGTCACCAGTGTTGAGCAACAGCTCGAACACGTTTTAATCATTTTTGGGGTAACCCTGTATCCTAACCCCATTTGAGCTTTGTTTTTCAATTCCTAACCTAGGTTTACCTTTGGTGACATTTCCTAACTGTCACCTTTCAATTTTTTGCAGAAAGTATCAAAAATCGTCAAAACTGACGATTCCGTTAGTTTTTTGCCTACGTGTCTGCCACGTGTCGTCACGGTGAAGTGACACATGGCAAAAAAACTAACGGAATCGTCAAAATAAACGGTAAACGATACTTTCTGCAAAAAATTGAAAGGTGACAGTTGGGAAATGTCACCAAAGGTAAACTCGGGTTAGGAATTGAAAAACAAAGCTCAAATGGGGTTAGGATATAGGGTTTCCCCATCATTTTTATATGTAAGACCACCAATCAAAAGCGTCGGCCCCGCTATAGCTTTTGTCTCTGGTGTTACGGATTTTTTCGTTCACCTTATCTTGTAGTATTTGCTTCACCTTCTTTACTGCTTCCATGTACATTTTCCTTCTTCCAAGTTCATGAAGCCTTAGTAGTTCAAGAGTTTTTCCCCATTGAAAAACACTTTTCCCTTTTAGGGCCATTCCTATCCCTATCACCGCTTTGGGATTGCCCTTTGCATTCTGCAAGAGCATCCTTAACAACATCATGAATTTTGATGTCGTTGCCAACGCCAACACTAACAACGCTTTTGAACAAAGTCCAGGCCTCGTCTTCAGACAAGACCCCCAACTGAATGTCCTTTTGGACATGGGTTTCATACTTGGATGTCAACACAACTTTGTAGCCAGTGATTGGTGGGAAAACTCTGATTACATCGCTCAATTTGAAATCCTTCCAAACATCATCAAGAATGATCAGGATCCTATCGCCATTGTTCAACCTCAGTTGCAATGTAATCGATCTTGCTAGGCCGCTCTTCAGATGACTGATTGTGAGATTCAACAACTCTGCAATACAATCTTGTATGGAACGAACTTTTGGATGTAGAGAAACAGGAACCAAGATGACACGGTGATAAGTGTTGGCCCTTTCAGCCTCTTCAACAACTTGTTCGGCTAAGGTTGTCTTCCCCGCACCTACTTCGCCAAAGAGTCCAATCAATTTGATGTCGTCTCTGTTCAGTGCCTCCATCATCTCATCGAAAGCTGATTTCGAAGAGTGCGAATGCACGAAGCACACGGAGGAGGAAGATCCGGCAATGTCCTGATGAAGACGGGGAGGATGCGAGAATTTTTCGAATAAATCACCCTCTTCACAGATCCTCTTCATGGTAGCTGTAACCTGTAACACTTTTTTTTTATCAGCAAAAAAAAACGGTTTTATTCCACCCAAGACCAAAGACCTCCAAAGAGATGATACAGTAAAGGGAAGAAGAAAAAGCTAAAAGACGCTAGTAGGACACAAACAAAGAAAGAAACATCAAATCAAAACAGCACGAAAGCAACAAAAACTGAAAACTAAAGCTGAAAAGCTCCAACATTAAGTTACGTTCTCAAACATGTTGAATCTGACCTGAGACACTTGCTTGCTGAATCTGTAGTGACAAGTCCATTTCGGGCACCAATTGCCCCCGAAACAGCAACAACCGAAACAGCTCCTATCTTTCTCCAACTCGCTTTGTATGAGCTGCACTTTCGGGATCGTTGTCCTCATATCTGTCAACCATAATTCAACCCTGTCGTCGATTACTTGAGCGTTGTCTCTGTCACACTGCACTCCTTTTTCCACCTTCTCTCGTATTTTGTTGAACTTCTTTTTCTGTTCTTGGAAATCATTCACGACGCTTTCGAAGCAGAATACGGGACTAAGAGGCTCGCTGAGGACCGGCAGCACCAAACAGTCTAATATCCTCTGTCCATATGACATAGCAAACATCTCCATTTCTCCTGCTTATTTGTACTCCACCAATTAACCTGTGAATTGGGAACAAGTTGTTGGGTGAATTTGTTTAAAATAGCTAAGTTAGTCACTATGGGGTAATACTCAATTTTAACACATATAGATGTTTGTAGACTATATGATAGTTTTAACCGTGTATCACAGGCAGTGGCGGAGCCAGTTTTTTGAACGAGGGGGTACCAAAAATTTTCAATAGTGTTACGTAATGTTTAAAAATATTTGAGGGGGACATAGTTAGAAAACTGAAAGAAACTAGAGGAGTATTTTTAGAATTTTTCAAAAATTAAGTAACAAGATTTAAAAAATACACTTAAGTTTTATAGAGAATGAAATTCAAAACTCAAATGGATGTATTCTCCAAATAACTCAATTTTTTTTCCACATGATTTCTATAGTAGCCGCCTCCGTTTTTTTGCTCTCTGCGAAGAAACCCTAGGTTTGGTTTTTGGAGGCGATGGAGAACTCAAGACTTTCCAGCCTCTCTATTGATACTGCTCTGTGGGCTGAGCCGGAGGAGGACATGACGCTCGGATGTGGGGCAACGAATGGCACGGCTGGTGCGGACGCGGGGGTGGTGGCGGGACGGGGGGCTGCTGACGAGCGCCCTGTTCGCGCGGAAGGGACGGTGGTGCTGGGACTGGCGGCGGTGCCGGTGATCGCGCTGTCGTCTGACGGTGGAGAGGAGGACGGGGGTGGTGACTCCCTGAACACGCCGGCGATGCTGAGGGAGCCGGACCTGGTATTCTCGTCGGTCCGGCGACCAGTGGATGTGGCTAGTGGCGGGGACGGGCGTGACAGGGCGGAGCTCGAGTCGCGTCGGGTTCCAGCGAGGGGACTGAGCTCTCGGGCTCGTAGGGGCTCGCACTTCCGGTCGGCGGGTGTGTTGCATGAAGACGGGATAGAGGGCCGAGGGCCGGTCCGGGTCTCTTCGGCCTCGGAGGACACACATACGGAGTCTCCGGAGGCGCAGGAGCGCCGGCGGCTGAAGGGGAATGTGGTGGCCGAGGTAGGGGACAACCCTAGTGAGATGGGGTCGGGCCTGGAGCAGCGAGTTGGGATGGGCCGAGGGGGGACGTTCATGGGAGGTGCGCGTCGTGTAGGCTCGGGTCAGGGAAACTGGATCCCTCGAGCGGGTCGGGGCGGTAGGAATGGGCCGTCTGGATCGGGTGATGTGGAAAGGTGGGCAGCCCGCTATGGATCTGGACGGACGAGAGCTAGAGGGGCGGGGCTGGAGTCGGTGACTCAAGCTCGAAGACCAGACGACCTGTTGGGTCCGGGTGGTCGTGAGGTCCGTCCCGGGGAGTGTGACGGGGCCATGGGGGGGATGCCGGAGCTAGGTACGCGGCTTTCCTCGCTATGTATCAAGGAAGTGGTCATCCCAGCTGGGGATGTCGCTAAGGCGGGAGGGCAGTTCCAGTTTGCGCTCGCAACTAAGGTCCTGACATCGAAGCGCTTCTTCTGGAATATCCATGGTGGACAGAATAGAAGATTTGTGGGGGATGAAGGTGGACGCTAGACCTCTTGAAGGTGATCTGGTTGGATTTTTCTTTCGTACGGCGCGGGAGCGAGCGCGCGTCTTGGCTGGGGAACCCTGAGCGTTTTGGGAGTCCCTGATGCTCTTCACAGATCTGCGGGCTCTCATGCAGGTGAGCGAGCTGAGCTTCCACCACTTTTCGGTATGGGCTAGGGTCTCCAATTTACCAGTGGGGGCCTGGAACAGAGACGTGGGCTTTCGGATAGGGAGTGCCGTGGGTACCTGTCAGGCAGTGGATGTGGACGGGTCGGGGCGCTGCTGGGGTGATTTTATGCGGGCCCGCATCCGAGCTGATATCCGACTACCTCTACAAAGCCAAGTTTGGTTCTGACTGTCGAAGTCGCAGGTACGAACGTTACTCCATGTGTCTTATGAATATTTACCGGATCACTGTTATGGATGTAGCTGTGCTGGACACCTGTTCCCGTCGTGTCCGGTGGCGGGTGGGACCAGGGGTCACTCGTTGCGGGCCCCGGGGGACCCGAGGTCGGCCCTAGAGAAGGCTTAGCATGGGAAGGCGATACCTGGAACGAACTGGAGCTATTTGGAGACAAGGAACAAGGGTGGTCGGGGTGCACCCCGTACACCGTCCCCGCAATATGGTCCCCGGAGGGAGCAAGATGAGGCCTATGAGACGGGGTTAGAAGACATCCCGTCTGAACGGGTGGAAAAGGAGGTGAGCCCGACATTGTCTGGGAAGAAACGCCTAGACATGGAGGAGGATCAGGACGAGTCAAAGGACTCGACAGCGTCAGATGGGGAATCACAGGCAGCAGCGGCGGGGGGCTTTAAGCACCCTCGCCTGCAGGAATGAGTCCGAGGTTGCCCGGGGAGGGGTGGGTCGACTTTGACCCCTCCCCAGCGGATGGATGGCGTTGGCACCATCATCAATTGATACTTGTCTCCCATGCCAGTCCGGAGTCAGCACACCCGCGTTCAGGAGCCCTACCATTATCAGTCCAGGGAGGACGATGCACGCTGACATACCGGGGGAGATGTAGGTCCACCAGTATTCCGTTTCACTTGGTTGGCTCGCCCAGTGCCCTTTGGAAGAAGCATGATGTATCGGTGTCCTTAGACGCTACCGCATATATCCCTTTCGTCCACCCCCAATTACCAGAGCCCAATTTACTTATCTGTTTTTCCTTTCTGTTTGTTAGTTGGTTTTGCTATTATAGAGTAGGTACACCTGTTTGCCTACCAAACTCTCTTATCTTATAATATTGCATCTTGTTCTTCTAAAAAAAAATGCACTATAACAATTAATTATTAGTTTAAGTTCTAATTAGAAAAAAAGATAAAAATGGAATATATTGTTAGATCCTATTAAAGAATTATTTATTAATTCTACTTCTAATTAAAAAATAAATGAATAGATTAGGATGATAAACAAAAACAATATAATACACGGTTAAATCTTTTTAAACAGTTACTTGTAAGTTTATTTCTAATTAAAAGAATGGAAAGATTAGATCCTATTGGCTATTATACAGCTACTTTTTTTTTTAGAGAAACGACAATATTATTAATGTAAAAGCATATTGGTGCCTATATAAGCCCAATGCACCGTACATGAAAACCAAACTAACATGACAATAACAAAAAAAGCAGGAAAGTAAATTTTGCTCTTTGACATCGGGACGGTCGGAGGGGTGGGACTGCGGTAGCGTCCAAGGACACCGATACAGTATACTACAACCATAAGATACTGATCGAGCAGATTAGAGGATAAACAAGCAGTGGTGGACCTATTACTCCCCCGGTAAGTCAGCGTGCGTCGTCCTCCCTTGACTGATAATGGTAGGGCTCCTGAACGCGGGATTACTGACTCCGAAGTGGTAGGAAAGTAACATAGCGATTGTTGGTGGTACCCTTGCCACCAATACACCAGGGAGGAGATACAGTCGACCAACCTCTCCCTGGCCATCCTAACACTCATTCCTGGAGGCGAGGGTGCCTGAAGCCCCCCGCCGCTGCTGAAGACGCCCCATTCGACGCCGTTGATTCTTCATCTTCTACTGAGTCTTCGTCACGCTCAGCCCTCTTGTTTCCTGACAGTGACGACGTCGAGTCACGTGGTAGCCAGCCTACCGGCTCATCACCCTCAGCTGCTCCCTGCTGACCCCATCGCCCCATGTCCTCTCTTCTCGGGCCCATGGACCCACGACCGACTTCGGCGGCCGTTCAACCCTACCCGGTTCCACAGCCGCCACACCCTTCCCCTTTCTTCGACGCCAAGCAATCTCCTCCGGTGTCACAGCCGACCCCGAGGAGATCGGGATTGGCGTATGCTCCTTCCCCAACAGCGTCGACATCGCAGGACCACCGGCATCGAGACGAACCGCACCTAATCCCAGATCTCGCCCCACCACGCCCGTCTTCCTTGGCCGAGGCCCCCTCGCCGGCGTACGACGGAGGCATGGCCCCGAACGACTCCGGCTACCCGGAACCCAACCCGGTTCCTCCCCGGACGAGAAGCACAAGACCGGCGTCCCTCCCGACCTGGCTGTCCATGTCTCCTCCGGTTGCACAGGCTCCTCCGATCGCACGAGCTCGTCCGACTGCATCATCGCCACCGTCAACCCCGGCTTCGCCATCACAGCCGCCAACCCCGCCTCCTCCTCAGACGGATACAACGGCTCCTCCTCCGGATCATCATCCGGACAGTCTGTGCCGGAGTCGTACTCGACTTCCAGGGCACCCTTCTCCGGCAGACAGGGTCCCCAATGGACACCCTCGTCACCGGCCCGCTCCCCATCTCCCTCCTTACCCGAGAACTCCATGGGAGACAGATGCAGTTCGCAAAACACCGAAAACCTTAGCAAACCCTAGCAAAGAGCAAGGAGGCGCTGCGACAAGTCCTCCGTTACTTTTTTTTTTTGAAACGATACAGTTACTTATTATTTTACTTCTAATAAAAGAAATGGAAAGAGAAAGTTACTTTTTTTTAAACGATACAGTTACTTATTATTTTACTTCTAATAAAAGAAATGGAAAGAGAAGAATGATGAATACAGATATTAAGGTCAGGTGGGGGCATTGTTAGACAAATCACTACAAAAATTATGGAACACCACTGGTAGAATTGCTTTTGCGAGAATTGAGGGGGGCACGTGCCCCCAGGACCCGCGTAAATCCGCTTTTGATCATAGGCTCGAAGTGTATAAGGAGTGAATGAGAAATTAAGATCTATTAAAAAGATGGATAAAGACTTTAGGGATGGAGAATAATAATGACTTAGTTCAAGCGGATAACTAAAGATTCAATTATAGTATTATATTATAACACGTATTATTACAAACAAGTCTGCTACGGATTTGGACATGAACCTGAAGACAATCCATAATTAAGAAGTAGGTGAAAAGCTCAGAAAGAATATCAAAAGATAACACATTAAGATATAGGTAGAGAAAGGGACGGAACCACCTTGTGCTTAGGGTGCTCGAATACCTTGACATATGAAAACCTGATCTAATACTATAAGGCTTTTGAATATTTACAAGAAAATATAAATTAAATCGCCTAAGTTTTTTTTTTAAATGTACAAAGAATTAACATCCTTCCCACTCAACCATAGCACTCAATGAAGAAGTGGTTTTCAATCACTCTTTTTTTAGAGAAGGGTATGTGTTCGATCAGGAAAAATTAAAGACATGCGTCAGGGTACAACAATCTAAGTTTGGGGTTAAAAACTGATGACAAGCCAAGATAATGTCTGATACCTCCGTCGAAAGACAAGTGTTCTGACGTACTGGACTAACAATCAAGCTTCTAAATCAATATGTAGAAGTGAAACGACAACAAGTGATAAGCTCGATTTTACAAGTCCTAAGAACTAAATACCTCAAAAGGTCATTGTTTAGACTTGCTGGATGACGGGTCCCAAACCACGGCCAGGAGACTGATAGGACATGTTTACTTCTAGGCCCAACGGGTTTCCATTCCCATTGGGCCCAAGTCTCCGAGGGTCCGGGTTGGGGTCCTCTTCAATACTGAGAGGCAGGCCACGACTGCCGGGATTCCATGCGTTTTGTGGTATTGAGATCATTGGATTGGCGTATTAGGAGACATGACACCGGGGACGGGAGAAGTCGTATATATCCGTTCCAAAGTCTGGTTGTAATAGGTGAGAGGAGGAAGCTCCGGGGCAGCGAGACCGGGTTTGGAGTCCTAAAAGAGGCGGTTGGGCAACGAGGGATCCGACCCAGAGCTGGAGGGTAGTGAAAGTCGACGGTGTGCATCAAGAACATAGGTGGAAGAGGAGAGCTACTCGGGGGTGGGTTCTGTTCCGGCGAGGTGTGGCCAAGGGCATCCGATGTGGACCTTATCCTAGCAGATTAGAATTGCAAAGAGGAGGGCGAGGTGGTTGAGGCTTTGGGAGACACTGATGAGGCAGAGGGGGACACTGTAACTTGGGGGCGATGGGTGAAGACGATGGGTCTATGTTGGCAAGGGTAGGTAGGAATGTCAAGGGTTTGGACGGAGAGGCCAGCAAGCAGACAAGCCATGAGTATGATCGGAGAATACGACCGGACATGGCTGGGGAAAGAGAAGGTGCAGTTAGGGAGAAAGAATGGAATGGTCGGAGAAGAAGAAAGAGTCACCGGAGAAGGCGAAGAAGACACCGACAATACGGGACACAAGATCGTGACAAAGGCCACCGAGGGCCAGACACCATTCATAAAGAACAAGACAGAGAACCAAAGAGTCTACGACCTTCACAAACTGAGATCATCGATGGTTCAGGGGCTCAGAGGGGCGACGAGCACAGAAAGAGTTTTTAGGGTTTTTTTGCTTGGGTTTTTTTTAACGTGTGGAACGTTCTAATCCAACAAGTTGGTTTTCAATCACTCTTTTGATCCTTTATAATGATCGGTCACATCACATTTAGGGGTGCTTCTGAAAATAAAAGAGCCTTGCATAAAGTCAGATGGAATGTTGTGTGCAAGGCTAAGAAGGATGGGGGTTTAGGACTTCATATCTTGTCCAGAGTTAATCGGAGTCTATTATCAAAGTGGTGGTGGAGGTTCGCTTTTGAAGTTGATTCTTTGTGAAAACAGGTGGTGTGCGCCCGGTTTAGTTGGGAAACTTCTGATTGGGACCTAGGCAGGTTGGAAGTTGATGACAGATCGTCGTGGGTGGCTCATATTTAGGATATGGGCAAATATCAACTTTTCAGGGATTTATTCGGAGGTGTGAGGTTGAGGTGGTCGGTAGGCTCAGGTTATAGAGTGAGATTCTGGCTTGATGTGTGGCTGGGGGAGGCCTATATAAAGGATATATTTCATCGGATTTTCCACTTGTCTGGTAAGCGTTTTGCCTCAATCTCGGAAGTCTGGGATGGGGTTAGTTGGGATTTGGACTTGGCACATGCACCAAGAGGTAGGGAGGTCCCGTTGTATGCGGTCGTAATTGATATATTGGGACTGGTCACTATGTCTGAAAGAGGTGTAGAGGATAGATGTGTGTGGGTTGCTGATGTAAAAGGGTTCTCGGTGAATAAGTGTTTTAAGGCACTGGGAGAAAGAGGGGAGGAGAAGTTGTGGGCCGAGATTCTTTGGTCTCCAGGCTTACCGCCAAAAGTGGCAGCTTTCTTGTGGCTTTGTTGTCATGAAGTGGTTCCGACTTCGGTGTTCCTAGAAAGCAGGGGCGTCCCGATTCCCATCCAACAATGTTTTTGTTTCTTTTGGAGGACGAAGTTTGAAGAATAACTCCGTCTATTAGTCCAGTGTGATTTTGTGTGGCTGATTTGGTCGGATATTATTATATGGTGGGGGCTATGTTGGGTTATACCCCCTTTTGTGCAGGATTTATTGGTTTCTTGGCCTTCTTTGTTGACTTGTACGGTCAAGAAGGTGTGGATCCCTATCTGTGGGCTTGTTATTTGGGAAATTTGGTTGGCAAGAAACAGTTTGAAGTTCAGGGGAGAGGTGCCTTCGGTTGAACAGGTGGTCTCCAAGATTCAGGTTGCTTCGCTTGGTATGATCAAGGCTTTCTTCCCAACTTTCTCCTTTATATCTTTTGTGGAATGACGCAGGTACCCTATAGTGAGCTGTAAGAGCTCCCTTCGTTCCAAAGGTTTCAAAGGTTAATTTTGACTTATGGGTTGTTATTTGTTTAGAGTTTTTGCATTGGATAAACCCTGTTGAGTTTTTACACCTTGGTTGTAGTCTATTGTAGACACGTTATAGCCGTTTTTAGGCTGCCTGTGTTCCGGCAGGGATAAATAAAACATCTCTGATAAAAACAACATTTAGGGGTGTTCAAATAATCTTTGGGTCATTATCTGTCTAGAAACTTGTTTGACCTGCCATCTATTACAGTAACACTCGTCGGGGTCTATATCGAATCCATGATGGATAGATAGATCGGTAAGAGCACTGTGATAGAAAAAGGAGCTTGTCAGATCAAGCTAGAGCCTGTCGGGCAGTGTCGGAGCCGCAGCTCGAACCTTGGCAAGCACCGAGCCCCCGATGTAAGGTTTCCACGTGGCGACTAAGTTAAAACTAATAATATTTTGTTTCGAACAAATATATGTTGTTTTTTTATAAGAAACATTAAAATAAAAGGTAATATCATAAAGCATCATATAGGTATACATCATTAGCAAATAACACCTTAGCTTACCACTTTATCTTCTAACACATGTATATATCACAAAATTGTCATTGTTTCAATTTCGGTTTGATTTTTTGTTGATTTAAAGTGGAGTGGAGTGACATTTTAGTAATTCTGAAAGACGGGTATGAGACTTGTGGTTTTAGAAAGGAGGGTATTTTCGAAATTTTAAAAAAATTGACAGAAAAAGTAACAAAAATTCTAACAATGATAAAATTTAGTTATATACATATCTCGGATGATAAAGTGGTAATTTAAGGTGTTATTTGAACATGACATAAACCTACATGGTGTTTTATGATATTACCCCTAAAAATAATATAAAAACACGACAACGATAAATATAAGAAAAATTGCCCATATGAAAACATTACACCACCATACACCAATTCAATTTACATCAAAAAAAATTCTCTCCCGACCCCACCACTCTCATTCTAGGAAGCAAGAATAGGAGATGAGGCAAACATCATAACCTCACACCTAAAGGGCTCTTTCTGTTCATTGAGCCACCTACATTTTTTTTGTGGACTAATTATTATGGGCATGTGGCTGATTTTTATCTAGAAACAGTTCAACCCATTTTCAATACAGCCTCCTTAACATCCCAAAATAAAAAGTTAATCACATGTTTGTTGCACGCCTCTCTAAAGGCACGGTGAAAATGAATGATAGAACGGCAATAACATTTTTTGGGACCATAAAAAATTAGTACAGTAAGGAAAACCCATTCTCCCATAGGTGGCATAGTCATATGTAGAATCACTCGAACAAAGTCTTCCTTCAAATGAAGAAATTCAACCATTGAATCGGGGAAATGCGGAATGTTGTTTACGGGCTTCCTATGCATATAAAATTTCTGTTTGTTATTTTAGACCACTTAGCTAAGAGGTTAGAGCATCCCATTTGTAATGGGACGGTCACTGGGCGGCTTTTTTGCTCAACCATAGAAGAAGAAAAAACTCCACTAATTGGGTATGTTAGTTATATATACAATCCTTTCTAAACAAAATATGCATGAAGTGTGCCATATAAAGAAAGTACCTAAGCTCCGAAGTTGCTCTTGCTGGGAACGTAATCAGTATTTACGTAGGGGTTGAAGTTTCAATACATCTACAAAAGGAGTGGAAGAGGCATTGAACACATATGAAGAAAGGAACAAATATATTTGTTTTATCGGCAAAGCAGTATCATAAATCTCTCCTTTTTCAGAGGTCGGAAAAGAAGGACAAGAAAGGTTCTAGCTACAGAACCCAACAAAACAAACTAGAGCACTGGCATTCAAACTACAGCCTCAAACCAAAAATCGGACCGAGACACACCTCGTCCTCACACAACCATATATGTATAAATATTTTGGAAAACAGATATGAAGAAAGAAGCATTGAAGAGAAATATGAAATAGCTTAAGTATGTACGAATACAAATATCATAAAAAAAACAAATATGAAGATTAGAGCTGCATTTAGATCTCACGGATGAACAGACACAATGAGAAATACTATAGGAAAGAAGGTCACAAAACCTCATAGAAGAGAAATTTGAAGATCATCATTCTCATTGCAAGGAGGAGACACTGAACAGAAGAAGAAACTAAATAAATCCATTACGGAGCAGTGATTAACTAGGTAACTCATCATTAAGTCAATTACTAAAACGATAATCCTTCCGTCTTTGTTTAACGTATAACTCACATCAAGTCAACTATCAATTGGTCTTTATTTAATGATATTAATATTATTAGATGGGTTAGAATATAACATTACATTGGGTCTTTCAATTATCAGCATAAACTTTTTTTTGAAACGGTATTATAACGATTTAGTTAATACTGTCGAATAGACATATAGCAGGACAAAACTCAAGTAGTAGAGATTATAGTCTGAGAACCCGGCATTCTAGACTACAAACCAAACTCATATTAAGCAAACTAAGAGGATAACAACGTAAACAACACATTGAGACATAAAAACACGAACAAAGTTTTAAATACCCTTTTAGGCGGTTATCTTGAGATGGTACGGCATTTTGTGCAGCCCTAAACCGAAGACTAAAAACCAATGAGATCGGCTCATTTCGTAATAGAGTGATAAAAACACATGTATTAAGGTGATAAAAATCATCATTATTACCACTCTGAACAAATATTTTTATCACTTTCAATTTAGAGGTGTTTTTATTAACATTAAACACTAAAATATAAACTCATGGGATCATAAGAATTTATTAATTTAAAATAATTAATTGATATATTAATAATTAATTAATTTACAAGGAAACACTCAATTTACAAAAATCTTTCTAATTTTAGCTCAACATTATACAATGCAAATACATATATCAAATGAAGGGTCTAATGTATCACTTTACACTTTTTGTATTCAATGTAACATTTTATGGATCTCGTGCTCCATGTATCATTTTTGTTTGGATATCAAAAATAATTTATATAAAATACAAGATCAAAATATGATAACCCAAATAAATCATATACATACATGGCTTCTCATCTTAAAGGTGTGAAAAAAAACAATGACCGACAAGATTTGAATAACATTATGCAAGCACAAAAGATCATTCAAGTCTCACTCAAGATAAATTAAAAAAAAATAGGTTCTTAGTAATTATGTTTGCAGTTGAGTCTAGGCATAATATCGAATATGGTTTAATATTGGCCCAAGAAGAAACCCAGCATGAGTTCCGACAAAGTAGGAATAAGCAAATTAATGAATTTGTCAAAGAAAAAGTACTGATCTAATTTTACGGAAAAATATGGGTAATTTTCACCTCAATACCCTAACTATTAATTTTTTTCACCTCAATACCCTAACTATTTTTAGTGGCACCTCAATACCTTTGAATGCATTTTTTTCACTTTCATACCCTAACTTTTTTTTGGCACCTCACTACCCTAAAATGTATTTTTTTTTCACTTTCATACCCTGGAATACATTTTTTGTGGCACCTCACTACCCTTGAATGCATTTTTGTGACATTAAAATAGATTTTCTTAAAAGAAAATTTGAAATCCAATGGCTTGCTTTTGAAAATTTGAATGTTAGTTGGGGGTATTTTGGACCTTTTAAGTGTCTTGGATGGAAAGTTGACGGTAAGTACTAAAGTGAAGAAAAAAAATGCATTCTAGGGTATTGAGGTGCCATAAAAATAGTTAGGGTATTGAGATGAAAAAAATTAATAGTTAAGGTATTGAGGTGAAAATTACCTATCCAAATGTATGATATTTTTGCGGTTTTCAATTAATTTTTCCTCGTAGGTACAGTAATAGATAGGTAGCAAAGATCAATGAAATTGAAAGAAAGAATGAGTAGGGATGGGTTTCTTTTATGGTAGTATTTTCTTATAGAATTGATAGAAGACAAGAAAAAACAACTTTTGATGCATACATTAAATTATATCACACCGGACTTAGAAAAAAATGCAGAAAAATTAGTATGTAGTTATGAGGCAACGTGCTAGGTAGAAAGAATATACTTTTGTGTTTTAAAATGAAGTTCAGCTTACAGGCCAAGCTGTCTTCTAATTGAAATAATAAATTAGAGTATGGGATCATGGCAGATTTCGTGGCATCGTGCAACTACGTTGTCACATTTCCTGCTATTTCCTATTTGTATATATATAGTTGACTATCAATATCTAATATATGTTAGGTTCGAAGGTTCTTGTTTATGTTTTTGTAGTTTCGAAGGTTCTTGTTGTCTATTGAAAAGATGGTTCCATATCAGATCTCCTCTCGTAAACTCTCATAACTTGTTTTTTTGTTTTTTTTTTATCAGTAAAGTAATATATTAAAATTCTTTCATTTTCCCAAATGGAAAAAGAAAGACAAGGGATAGGACTCTTGAGAACCCAAAACAACAGAATACCACTCTAGAAGAGGACAACAAATCGACAAAAACTAACCAACCAAGAAACAAGAAAGAAACCACAACAACCAAAAAACCAAAAGAAACGAATACAAAAGGAGGACGAACCAACCCAACACAAATGGACAAAACCCGAACCAGAGCAAAGGAAACAAACAAAACTCTCAACCCACTCTTCCATCTGGATCATAATCCGAAACCCTAATAACTTGTTTAACGAGTGAATGTCGCTTGCGTTAGAAGATTTCAAGATATGTAAACGTCGGTGCTTATAACCGGCTCGCATTCCACTCTATCCAATTGCTGACGATTTTCTTCCTAGTTCACTGCTACCCTTAAATGTTTACACCACAACAAAATAGATGTCCACCGACTAGCAGACTGATCAAGTGGCCGAAGACTTCAGGTCCGGCGTGGAAGTAATTGATTACATTGACTACATAAGACGACACCGTTTGAATTTATTATTTACAGAGTTTTTCATATCAAAGTTTCTTTTTCAAATAAGCGTATTCATTATCGACTCAATAAGGATTGGATCATTAGTGAATATTCATTAAATCGAATTTAAAAATTGTGCAAATAATGTCTATGACTTACAAATTTATAGTCGTTAAAAATTATTTAGTGTTTAATCACCAGAATAAAGAAGTTAGTTTGCACTTGGAACCAAGAAAACGAACAAAAAAGGGCATTTTGTCTCGGTAAGGTTACATGCCCGGCCGAATCAATATTTGGTCTCACCTCTATATCTGGGATGGGCTATAAGGGTTCCGATGATTCTACCGGTATAAGTCTCTACAGGTTCGCGGTGTTGGCTACCGGTAATTGAGCAGGGAGTAGTTTTAGTCAGGACAATCTAAGGGGTTGGGTCGTTTCTTGGGCTGGTGATTACATCTTTGTACTCGAGCTTAATGGTTGCTAAATTTGGGTGTGTTTGACCCTTTTTTTCTTTTCTAGTGCTTTAAGGCTGTCAAATCTGGTTTTCGACCTCATTTTTTTAGATATATTTCTGGTTGTAATCTCTGTTTCTTCTGGTTGTTTAGTTTGGCTTTCTGCTTCTGGTTGTAATCTTGTTTCTGGTTGTCATCTTCATCCCCCGTGTGGGGTTTCTTAAGGTTCCATATGGAATGCTCATTTGATGTAACTTTCACCCGCCGTGTTCTTCATTTCGTAGAACCGGTGTTTTATATTATGCTTTGCCGATCAAAAAAAAAAGAATTAGGCATGAGTTTTGGTCCTATTCATAGGTTGTCTTAGAACTTGGTTCAACTTTCAGTTTTGGTCCTATTTATAGATTGTCTATCAGCCTCCTCTCTATACTTGGACACACTTTTTCGTCATTTTCCTCAAACAAACATCCTTTACGATACACAAAGTCAAAATAGAGGGGTTAGTTGTCTCCTTATAAACAGACTGAAAATGGTAATTAAATGATATTGAAAATGGTTATTTACTGAAACCCTTTAATTACAAGGCTAAACAAAATCTATTGAAAACTCTAATTAAAAAGTTAATCAAATGCTACTGAAAATGCTAATTAATTGATAATTTTAAAGTAAATGAAAATGTTATTGATCGAGCTAATTAAAGGCTACTGAAATGCTAATCATAAATGCATATCTTTGTAGTAGAACCACGACATCAGCTTCTTGTCGTAATACTCCAAGAAGGTCAATATTGGCGTGGCTCGGCCCTTCTTGATCCAGCTGTTGAAAGTCTCACTAATATTATTGGTTTATGCAGCACTTTTGCAACCAGGATTGAAGAAAGCGATGCACTAGTTCTCCGTGCTATGGCTCTCGACCATTGGTAAGCCTTCGCATTCATCTTCCTTAACTCCTACATTGTATCCTCAAATTCTTTTCTAGATGTTGCTCGTGAGCACTTACACAACATATCCTCTTCGTTTATTAGGACTTAAAACTCTTGAACCAGTTCTCGTAGAGATGTCTCATACAATGCCGGTGTTCAATCTTTGGACCTTGTTTGAACACATCTACCAACTCTGTTCAAAATAGAAATAACGTTCTCAGTTCAAATAATTAGGACTTATTATACTAAAAAACAATTCAAACAAAGTTATATTCTTACCTTCTGTTTATCATACATAAACACCCATCTTCGGTTTTCCTCATTTCCAAGATCTTGAAACAGTATATCTACAAACCATTTCCATGACTCTTTTGTCTCTTGTTCAACTACTGCCAATGTAAGTGGGAACATGACATCATTAGCATCCCTAGCCACTGCTTCTAGAAGGATGCCACCGTGGGGAGATTTCAAGTGGCACCCATTTAATCGTATGAAGGGCCTACACCCGTTAATAAACACGAGTTTCCGAGCTCCGTATCTCAAATACAACCTTTTGAACTGAGGTGGGTTCTTGTCGTCGACAAGGAGCTTAAATTGGGTTCTCGGGTTTGTCACGCCCCAAATCCGGTTTTGACCGGACTCGAGACGTGAACTAAAACAGTAAAAAAATTGGGTTATTTACGATAAGGTACCCTTAAGTTTCGTCCACGAACGATAAGGTACCCTAATGAATTTTGTGTCCGATAAGGTACCCTAATGATTCGTCCACGAACGTTTTGGTTTAAAATTGGCATATTCCGTTAGTTTTTAACGGAATATTCCTCTAACTTAGACATTTTCAGTTAAGTGGGGTGTGAAATGACGAATTTACCCTTTCTTATTTTAAGCTTATAAATTTGATAGACAAAATTACCATTATACCCTTAATTATATAATACAATAAAAATATAATAAAAAAATTAAATTTTAAATTAAAAAATTAAATTATTTAAAATAATAAAAAATAAAAAATATTTAAAAATACAAAAAATTAAAAAATCATTTTTATTTTATAAAAAATTAATTTTATTAAAAAAAAAATCTAGTTCGAGTTCGTCTTCTCCGGCAGCTCCGGCGTAGTCTCCGGCCACCCGTCCTCCTCCGGCATCTTCCCTCCTCCCTCTTCCACCGCCGGCGTCGTTGATTTGGTTCAAATCTGAACCAAATCAACGACGCCGGCGGTGGAAGAGGGAGGAGGGAAGATGCCGGAGGAGGACGGGTGGCCGGAGACTACGCCGGAGCTGCCGGAGAAGACGAACTCGAACTAGATTTTTTTTTAATAAAATTAATTTTTTTATAAAATAAAAATGATTTTTATATATATAATTGTTTTTAATAAAAAATTATTTATATATAAAAAAATTAATTATTAAAAAATAAAACTAATTAAATATAAAATCTGATTTTAAAATATAAAAATCTGATTTTTTAAAAACAAAATTGATTTTTGAAAGAAAAAAATTCAGTTTTTAAAAAATTTATTTATTTTATTTTGAAAATTAAAATTAATTATAAAATATAAATTAAGGAAAAATAAACTGAGGGTATAATGGTCATTTCACTCTTAAGTTAAAAGTCAACTAAAATGATAAAGGGCAAAATGGTCTTTTCACTTTGGTCTGTTAGTTTTTTAACAGCAGAAAACCAAATCGTTCGTGGACGAATCATTAGGGTACCTTATCGTACACAAAATTCATTAGGGTACCTTATCGTTCGTGGACGAAACATTAGGGTACCTTATCGTAAATAACCCAAAAAAATTTAAATAAAAGTAAAATTGAAAAGCTTAAAATAATAATCCGCGATTCATAAATTTGAATAAACGAGTCCATAACTCTTAAGTAAACCTTAAAGACAATAAATAAATCAAAACGTTGTACGTCTCTAGACCTACTAGCCTAGGACTCTTGCCAGCTCCCAAGCTCGGCCGTGTCCTGCTAGCACAAATCCCGCTCAACACCTGAAAACCGACAATGTAAGGGGTGAGCTTTCGCCCAGTAGAAAAAGTAGTTAAGGTAACGAACATAGGCTCACCACCACGAGTAACCGTCCAATTAGGGCATACTAGTACAACACGACTAACTACCGACCGGGGTTCATAGCCAAATTTACAACACTCCAAACGATAACTCTCACACAAGAAAACATTAACCAAACAGCAAACGTACCAAACACCGAAACCATCAGCACACACATCTCGTACTACAATCCTTGAACTCCGCCGACTATACACAGCCTGACATCATCATATCAAACGGTAGGTCAAGTATCCATCGGACTATCTCTCGATCCAGAGGAGACGCATAACGTCACAAAGACGTATAACGTCGAGAATGCCGGAGACATCCTTACGAGGACGCATTCGTCGGGACTCTCGGAAATGTCTCCAAAGGACCATAGATCATCGAGGTTGAAACACGGCACCCAGTGCCCATCACGACCCGTAGGCCCAACATGACCCTCAGGCCCAACCACGACCCGTAGGCCCACTATGATATGATTTGGCCCGTCGGCCTTATGCAATATGATATGATGCGGCCCGTCGGCCCTATGCAAGATGATATGATGTGGCCCGTCGGCTCCGACCCGTCGGCCCTATGCAACACGACCCGCAAGCCCAACACGACCCGTAGGCCTCTACCATATTATGGCCCGTCGGCCCCAAACAACGACCCGTAGGCCCCAAACACAACCGGAATACCATCCTCAAGGGACACACAACAAACTCAAATCACGCATCGAAATGCCATAGATCAAACACGGCTCACAAGCCCAACAAACTTACCACAACTACACAACACGTCGGTCTATCACTCACCCGACCATATCACAAACAAGGATTCACCATTCATCAACCACGACACACTTGCCCACACATAGCAACAACATGTTACACCGAGTATACTAGTTCTTGATTCATAAACTTATCGACCCTAGGTCATACAGCAGGCATCTCAATCAAAAACAGGCATTTCAATCAACACACAACCTACGGCTCGACTTGGCCAATCTACCAGCACGACAATTTCCCAGGTATTGAAAGCAGTTAACTACTGAGTCACATCCTACATGTTACTACGACTCGTCCGGTTATTATATCATATAAACGTTCGTTCCAGTCTTATTATTACCTAGCATGCATACTAGTAACTTTCCGTAACTAAACCGGTATTCGCTACTTTCCCTACCTCAAGACGATACCACAGTAGCGTCTCCTAGCCGCTGACGACCGGGCCAACACCGTCTTTTAGGGCGGAGTCCACGTCTGGGTTTAACTCTGGTCTTCTCTTCGATCGAAGCCGGACTCTAATTTAAAACGAAAGCCACAATCAACTTTGCGCGGTTTTTAATCATCCACGATCACGCGACCCTTCATTCGCTTCTCGAGCAACTCGGTACCATACTGGTCACTATTAAACTTCAAGTGTGCCCTGCTTGGGCAAATGCCCGACCTACCATCCAACGCTTCGGGCGGTGCCATAGTGTTACTGGCCTGAAAGAGTTGTGGTAGTCGTACTCGGCGATTTGTTTCTGGATACCTCGTGAGGTACTCCCACTTCTACCATACACTACACACACTCGTCAAACCACACGCACTCAGTCGGGGTATCAAAACGCCATAACCGCATCAAGGTTATACTCTTAGACATGCGTGTCTCCCCACGTAAAAAGAAAACCGGAGAAAGCGATGTTTGTGGGTTATGGGCCCACCACGCTTCCGCTGCGCCACTCTGATCCCATCGTCACTCGGTCACCTCTTCTGACCGGGCTGACGCCTGTCTGTCCCAACCGCCAGACAGAGTCTGTGGCCGAGGGAACCCTGGGGCTCTCTACCCCCTTCAGGTCTCGAGTCTCGTACGGTCCCGCAACACTGCTCAGTCGCTACCAAGTCTTACGGACTCTCGCGGTCTCTCTGCGACCTTGTTCCACTGTTGTCGTTGTATCCACCATCTCAGAACTACACCCGATTCATCAGGTTGAGAACTTGACCCAATCTCCGAGCTCGGGGCCCTCTCTCAAACTTCTTGCATCCAATCGCCTCGACGGCCACCCAAACTTTGTGTAAACAGTCCACGCCGTAATTCTGGGCTCGTACCTCAACTCTGGTATCCCGTCCCGTTGTAGGCCGGGACATGTTGGTGTTGTTCCTCTTAACCTTCCTAGTGGGAGTAACCCGGGCAGTTGTGCCCTCAACAGCTTACCTTTCCTACCCCGAGGTGCCACGACGCAAGTAACCTCCACACGGTAACACCCACAGTGATTTTCTTACTCTTAAAGAATGACGCGCTTAACATAACTAACGTCGCACGCAGTCCACCACACTAGTATTTATAGCAATAGTATACTCAGTATAATATAATCACACAACAGAGAAGTTCACAAACTAGTGCGTCACACATATCATATATACAATCAGCGGATAACACAAATTCATACTCAACAGCATATTCCCAAAGTTCAGACAGTATGACTACCCTCAGTCAACTCCACGATGCAACCATTGCACCACAAACCCACAGGATACAACATCAACTTAGGTTTAAATTTCTTAGCACATCCACTTTCTAACATAACCTACATGTTGACATCGCGTCGTTACAACCTGGTTCCGGCGTCCCATAACTACGTTGTAACCACTTGATATCCCCCCATTCACGTCCAGCTACAATGGCCCCTATAGCTGAATCGTGATGGTACATACACTTCAGTTTCTGCAGAAAATCGGGCATGACCCGTTCGTAAATTAAGTTAACCATCCGCTTATGCGGGACAACCAAACATTACCTGCACACAACACTCAATCACCTGTATAGCACACAACAATTTATCTCAACTTTTACACCGCGATATCAATAATTTCACACTTACCACCTGGTCAAATCCAAACTTGTAAAACAGTTCAACTCCACAATAATCACAACTCACACGAGTTCACCCAAAGTCTACGACACTTAGGCCGAATGTTTCACCATTCAAAAAACGGCCGAACAAGGCGGCACCCTACTAACAATCAATTCATCAATACACACATGCAATAAAAAGTTCGAGCATCGCTCGTCAACCAACCACGATCTCAACCGATCGGCGTCATGGATCCACTGAGGTGTATAACACACGACAATCAAGGTTCATTCAGATACGATAAAACTTAAACAACACACTTAACAAACGAGGCTCTTGTCGTTTCGACTCTACGCACAGGATATTTCCGACTCGCGTCACTGAGCACTACGACTTGAACCACCTAACTCTACCCACCTAATTGACGTACGGTCCGAGATTTGAAAAATCATTTCAAATTGCAACCAGGCTCTGATACCAAACTGTCACGCCCAAATCCGGTTTTGACCGGACTCGAGACGTGAACTAAAACAGTAAAAATATTTAAATAAAAGTAAAATTGAAAAGCTTAAAATAATAATCCGCGATTCATAAATTTGAATAAACGAGTCCATAACTCTTAAATAAACCTTAAAAACAATAAATAAATCAAAACGTTGTACGTCTCTAGACCTACTAGCCTAAGACTCTTGCCAGCTCCCAAGCTCAGCCGTGTCTCCTGCTAGCACAAATCCCGCTCAACACCTAAAAACCGACAATGTAAGGGGATAGCTTTCGCCCAGTAGGGAAAGTAGTTAAGGTAACGAACATAGGCTCACCACCACGAGTAACCGTCCAATTAATGCATACTAGTATATCACGACTAACTACCGACGGGGTTCATAGCCAAATTTACAATACTCTCAAAAATAACTTTCACACAAGAAAATATTAACCAAACAGAAAACGTACCAAACACCGAAACCATCAGCACACACATCTCGTACTACAATCCTTGAACTCCGCCGACATCATCATATCAAACGGTAGGTCAAGTATCCATCGGACTACCTCTCGATCTAGAGGAGACGCATAACGTCACAAAGACGTATAACGTCGAGAATGCCGGAGACATCCTTACAAGGACGCATTCGTCGGGACTCTAGGAAACGTCTCCAAAGGACCATAGATCATCGAGGTTGAAACACGGCACCTAGTGCCCATCACGACCCGTAGGCCCAACACGACCCTCAGGCCCAACCACGACCCGTAGGCCCACTATGCTATGATTTGGCCCGTCGGCTCCGACCCGTCGGCCCTATGCAATATGATATGATGCGGCCCGTCGGCTCCGACCCGTCGGCCATAAGCAAGATGATATGATGTGGCCCGTCGGATCCGACCCGTCGGCCCTATGCAACACGACCCGCAGGCCCAACACGACCCGTAGGCCTCTACCATATTATGGCCCGTCGGCCCCAAACAACGACCCGTAGGCCCCAAACACAACCGGAATACCATCCTCAAGGGACACACAACAAACTAAAATCACGCATCGAAATGCCATAGATCAAACACGGCTCACAGGCCCAACAAACTTACCACAACTACACAACACGTCGGTCTATCACTCACCCGACCATATCACAAACAAGGATTCACCATTCATCAACCACGACACACTTGCCCACACATAGCAACAACATGTTACACCGAGTATACTAGTTCTTGATTCATAAACTTATCGACCCTAGGTCATACAGCAGACATCTCAATCAAGAACATGCATTTCAATCAACACACAACCTACGGCTCGACTTGGCCAATCTATCAGCACGGCAATTTCCCATGTATTGAAAGCAGTTAACTACTGAGTCACATCCTACATGTTCCTACAACTCGTCCGGTTATTATATCATATAAACGTTCGTTCCAGTCTTATTATTACCTAGCATGCATAATAGTAACTTTTCGTAATTAAACCGGTATTCGCTACTTTCCCTACCTCAAGACGATACCACAGCAGCGTCTCCTAGCTGCTGACGACCGGGCCAACACCGTCTTCTAGGGCGGAGTCCGCGTCTGGGTTTAACTCCGGTCTTCTCTTCGATCGAAGCCGGACTCTAATTTAAAACGAAATCCACAATCAAAAACGGTTTCAAAGATAAATTAAAAGTGATGACGGTTTCGATTTAAGTTCACCCATTTCCTTTCAAACTCGAGCGGGCTAAAAGCGGGATTACGACGAATCGGGTTCGAGCACTCGAGCACCGAAATCGGTGCACGTTTCCCGAGGCACGGTCCCAATGCACGGATCTCGAGGCACATGTTTTGCGGCACGATTCCCGAGGTACAAGTTTCATGGCACAGTTCCCGATGTACCGTTTCGGCATTCCACTTTTTTCCGTTCCAGGTCCGATTTAACGTCCATTTTAACCAAAGTTCCTGATTTTAATCATCAGTCCCAAAATGTCTTAAAACAAAACTGATTTCGTTAATTTCTTTTATTTCAAATCCCTTTTCCTTTTAAAACTGATTTTTCGTTCTAAACCATCTCATTTCCTTTCTTTTATTCAAGTCTGATCTTGCTTTAAATTATTTTCCCCCTTTTAACAAAACATTTCCTTTATTTTTTTTCTGTTTCAACAACACTGTTCCAAAACTTGCCTAGATCCAAGCTCAAAAAGAAAAGCAAAGAACGAAAGGGAAAAGGAAGGCTTTGGTCAGAATCCGACCACCGGCGGTGACCAAACCGGTCGGGGCTTCACCGTGTAGCGCTCACCGTAGGAAACAGAAGGGCGGCGACGGCGGAGCGGAGGTTGAGCACGGCGGAGCACAGCGAAGCTCCCCGTAACGGATCTGGACGGCGAGCTTCGTCTCAGATCCGGCGAGGTGGCTGGTCGGGTCCGTGGCACGGCGAAGGGATCGAGAGAGGCGAGAGGGCTCGAGAACGCCGCCGACGGCTCGGCATTGCACAGGGAAGAGGGAGATGAAGGAGAGAGGGTCGCGAGGGGCGCGGCGGCTACGAAGGAGGAAGGAGAGATGGGTAAGGTGGCGAGGACTCCGGCGACGAGAACTCGGGATAGGTCGGACGGGGGAGGTGTCGAGGGTGGTGAGAGAGGTGGCGGCCGGAGTCGATGAGAACCAGAAGAGAGAGGAGAGTCAGGGTCGAAGAGGGAGAAGAGGGAGTTTAGGGTTTCAGACCCTAAACTTGCCTTAAATAGGCGGGCCGAGTTAAACGGGCTGAGCTAACGGGCCGAACTAAACGGGCCGCAGACGAACACAGACGGGCTTCGCAACACCAAGACGGGCCTCAGGCCGTAAGGCCCAAACGAGGGGGAGAGGGTCCGGTTCTGGCCGGGTTCGACCCCTTTAACCCTTTTTTTCTCTTTTTTTTGTTTGCTTTTCTTCTTTTTCTTGTTTATTTATTATTATTATTATTATTTTCTTTTTAAACGAATTAAAGATTAAATCGAATTTCAACCTCGTCTTTCCGATCAAAAATAAATAAATTAATTATTTATTTTTACTGAGGTGGTCTTCACAGGGTTACTCTTCATGATCAGCTCACCATATCGCTCTAGCATGCCATATTGAAGACCGATTTCCTCCTGATGAATCTACCTCCCTTCTCGGATTCCACGAGATACTTTACCCAACTTTAATTGTATCTATAGATCTCCCTCTATCTTCCTTTTGAACTCTTTACGATCAATACTCGCATGCTCGTTTATGTAATTCGCATACCTACATTGAAACATGGCAATAAATAGTTATTTAATGACAACTTGAATTACCATTACAAAACTTGGATTAATATGTGTGTCACTTGAATATACTTTCATACCTGTATCCAAGGGAACGAGCAATGATGCTTTCAACTTTTGTGGCAGTTTGACAGTTATGCTTGGGTCGGAAAGTTTTGATGGAAAGACACCCTTCAACCTTGATGTATGTACCCACACCATATGTAGAACCCACATTTGAGCATCTTGCATACCGGTCCAACACCATCATTCTTTTGGTTCCTACTATATATATAGTTGAAATCCTTCTCCGGTGCATAATTTTGAGGCACCACCCGTAACCAACTAGCATCCTCAAATCTATACCGTATCTGCAGTTGTATCTTTTCCAATCAACAAGACTTGTCCTAGTACTTTAGCTCCTTGCTACTTGATGGAACAAAACCCACCATGTGATCCTCCTTCATTTCATTTTCAACCTCAAACCCTTCGTTTCCATTTTCAACATGTTCTCCATCATCTTCATTGGCTGCTCCAGCACCTTTCTATCCTTCTCCATCACTTTCAGTTGTTCTCCATCGTCTTCCTGATCTACTCCTTCTTCCTCATAACATTCTTCACTAGAGGAACTTCCATCACCATCGTAGGAACTGTCCTTTGAAGAACTGTGACCTCCAGCATATTAAAGTTCTTCAACAGTTATTTCCTCCGTTTCATCTCCCAACAACTCACTGTATATGAGTTCTTCATCCAACATATCATCAAAGTCCACTAGCTCTTCATCCAAGGGTTCATCCATTAACCTCAAGTCCCCTATCTTCCACTTCCATATACAATAAAGGACATTAAAAATCTCACAGTTTTTTTTATCAGCGAAAGCATATATTAAAGAACCCTTTTTAAGGGAAAAAGAGTTACAAAAGGGGCAAACTAGCTACATATTGCAAAGAAAGTAAAGAGCAACTAAGAAAGGATCAAGTGTGAGTGATGCAGCAATGAGTTGAAATAGGAACAGAGAAATGGGGTGCATCATAGTGATGAAGCATGTATAGTCTGAAGTTTGAGCCAATGATGAGTGCACGAACAAGTGAAGTTGTTGCTGGAAGTGGCAATTGAACGAGGTCGGATCATGAAGAGATCTATGCTGATGAATGTCTGAAGTGCAGGTGCAAGAGATCTTTTATGATCAACCTGGAGTGAGCATCAGAAAGTTGAGGATGATGATTGAAGCTCCAAAATTGGTCTGGTGGCTCAAATGAGTGAAAGATGTGTGTTGATTAGACGCCAAATTGCAGGAGTGAAGCATCGAAACTGGCTTTGAGAATTCTAAGAAGCCCGAGTAGTGAATGAACCAGCAAGTCCCACTGAAGCTTGGGGCACACGTAAGGACTCAAGAGAAAAAAGAAGAAGAAGAGAGAAGGAGGCCCATTCCCAGGAAAAGGCTTTGTTGATAATTCTGATGTAGGTGGCATAAGGTGATTCTGTGATAGAGTTGAATGTGAGATTATTCCTTGCAAGCCATAATTGCCAAATGGTGATATGAAGAATAGATAACCAACTTTGTTAGAGTTTTTGGGGCATCATCTGAGATCAAGAGCAGAATAAATGTTTGACAGTAGCAGGGAAGACCCAAAGAATACCCCACCACTGAAGGATTAGGGTCCAAGTAGCCCAAGCAAAGCTACAACGTAAGAGGATATGGGAACCATCTTCAAAGTCCTAATTGCATTGAGGACGGATAAGTTGCTGGAGATTAAAAGGCATCCCCCTCCCTTCTAGGAAGCATTTAGATGGTATAGCATCCAAACAAGCTAACCAAGAGAAGGCAGATAGCTTTGGAGGTATTCCAGGCTTCCAAACTGAGATAGGCCACTCTAGATCAGAGGTTACTTGATGTGCAAGTAAAGAGTAAATTTTGTTCACAGAGAAGCTTTTTGCATCTTCCTTCCAAATCAGGATATCATCAAAGTGTCTCAAATGAATTGAATCAGTAATTATGCATAAGAGATCCCATTCCTGTTCTTCCCAACCTCTTGGTCATCTTCTGAGTAAGAAATCCCACTCAGCACCATCCCAAAGATCAGCAATGACTCTATTTTTGTATTGTGCAAGTGAATAAATTCTTGGGAATAGTACTTTGAGAGGACTATCACCCCACCAGATATCTTCCCAAAATAAAATTATGTTACCTCTTCCTAGCTGCGAAGAGAAGCCCCTTTCCCCAAATAAATTGTAAAACCTTGGATCTTGCAGTAAAGATAGAATATGGGATACAAAGCTTGATTTGCCTATCGCTGAGAATTTGGTGAGGTCCCATTTAGATTGAGTCCATCCAAGTCTAGCACAGATGGTTTACTTCCATAGTGAGTTGTCCTCAATAGCAAACCTCCAAGCCCATTTAACCAAGAGTGCTTCATTCATCAAGGTGAGATTTTTTATTCCTAGGCCTCCCTCAGATTTTGGTTTACACACCTGATTCCACCTGATTTTAGAGAAGACTTTGGAGGGGGCTGCAGAATGCCATAGGAATCTTTTTTGCCATCTTTCCATGGTTTTGATCACTGATTTTGGGGCCTTCAATATAGATAAATAATAGAGTAGTCTTGATCAATGTGATTCTGCCTCCAAATGTCAAGAGTTTGGCTTGCCAAAGACCAAGATGTTTTTTGAATCTCTGAATAATTGGTTCCCAGGTGATTAGTCTTTTTTTATTTGCCCCAAGTTGGAACCCCAAGTATTTGAAGGGTAGGATTTTTGGTTGACAGTTTAGAATGAGGGGAAATATTGCAGCTTCATCCTCTATCAGGTTGAGTGTGATGATACTTGATTTGCTGAAATTGACTTTCAATCCTGAGGCCATTTTGAACATTTTCAGAGCACTTTTCAGATTCATAGTTCCTTCTTCTGAGGCTTTGATAAAAAAGATTGTGTCATCAGCAAATTGAAGGTGAGAGATTGTTGGTCCATTACATCCCAGGGAAATTCCTTGAAACTGATCATGTATTAGCCCTGCCTGCATGATCTGGTTTAAGGCTTCAACTACTAAGGCAAAGATCAAAGGGGAAAGAGCACAGCCACTTCTTAGCCCCCTATGCATTTGAAAATCTGATGAAGGTGATCCATTTATGAGTATTGACACATGAGCTTTAAAACAGGAGATCATCCACATCCTCCAAAGCAAACCAAAACCCATCTTAGCAAGAAGCTTCATTACAAAGGACCAATGCACCTTATCAAAGGCTTTTTCAAAATCAGCTTTGAAAATTAGAGCCTTGATTTTTTCTTTTTTAATGTGAAGAACCACCTCATTGGCAACCAGGACCCCATCAAGGATCTGCCTCCCAGAAATGAACCCAGTTTGCTCAAACCCTACTAGAGAATTGATAACCCTCTTCAGTCTTAAAGATAATAGTTTGTTGAGGATCTTGTAGGGGCCTCCCATAAGGCTAATGGGTCTGTAGTCATCAAAGGAGATAGGAGTATCACATTTTGGTATGAGGGTTATAAAAGAAGAGTTGATGCCTTTTCCCAGATGTCCTGACATGTGAAAGTAGTTGAAGAAGTTGATGAGATCAGTATTGATAATTGGCCAACAAAATTGGAAGAATTTCAATGGGTAACCATCAGGTCCAGTGGCTTTATCACCAGCACAAGCCATTAGAGCTTTTAGGATTTCATCCTCAGAGAATGCCTCTTCTAGGTCAAGAGCTTGTTGTTGAGTAATAGTCTTGAATTGCAGGTGATCAATGTTTAATAGGTTTGGAGGAGATTCTAAGAATCTACTGCTGAAGTGGGATGAGGCAGCTTCTTTGATTACTTGTGGATCAAGTAATACTTCTTCAGAGTAGAGAATCTGAGTGAGTTTATTTCTGGCTCCTTGGAAATTTGACACTCTATGGTAATATTTAGACCCCTTGTCACCCTCATGATGCCATTTTTTCCTAGCTTTTTTACTCCAAAGCTTAGCCTGCAATTTGGTTTTGTGAATTAATTCAGCAAGGGTAAGCCCTCTTTCATTGCTTTCTGCTGAAGTAGGAGGTCTTTGCTCAACAATAGCATCCAATTCATCTATTTTCTGTCTGAGAGTAGCAATGTGAGTATCTAGGAAGCCATAAATATGAGTATTCCACTCCTTGATTTTTTTTTCAAGAGCTTGAGCTTCTGCCATAATATAAGATGAGATTGTCCCATAATGTTGAAGAAGTTCCAACAGGTTTGGACAAAGTTAAAGAATCTTTTATCCTCCAGCCATATGTTTAGGAACTTAAAGGGTCTAGGCCCCCAATCCTTTTGATCATCAAACAAGATCAAAGCTCTATGATCAGAAATGCATCTGGGGATACATAATTGGGTGATTTTGCTGAATGAGGCTAGGAAGGATGAGGATACAAAGTATCTATCCATTCTAGAGGCCAAAGAACCTGGGCCAAACCAAGTAAACCTTCCACCAGCCAAAGGAAGATCAATAAGAGCCAAGGAGTCCACAAAGTTCTGCAGAGAAGCCATATCCCTTGTAGAAGCTCTTGCATTTGCTCTTTCTGAAGGATGTAGGACTGCATTAAAATCCCCATCTAGTACTAAAAGAGGAGAGGTTTCTAGAGAGGCAATTTCAGTTGATAAATCAAGCCAAAGGGATCTTCTTCCTCTTGAGGTACAAGGGGCATAAATATTAATGAAGCAGCACTGAGCTCCTAAATTTGTGGATGTTCCAATCCAGATCATTGCACCTGGGATTTTTCTAATTAAAGATTTTTGGAATGAGTGAGTTTTCCAGGCCATTATTAAACCTCCAGAGAGACCTTCAACGGGTATGAAGTCACACTCCCAGCCAATGCTCAAGCCACATGATCTAAGGAAGAATGTAGGAAGAGATATGAGCTTGGTCTCTTGCAGGAGTATCAGTTGAGGTTGTTGCTTGCGAAGCACGCCTCCCAGAATTTTCCTCTTTTGAGAGGAATTGAGATCTCTCATGTTCCATGAGAGGGTCTTCATGAAATAACATATTCAGAGAGAAGGAGATACCACTAGCTTGTTGCTCAGTGGAACCTCAGAATCAGTGTCTCTCTCAAGATCAACAAAGTCTTCATCACTGCCCCCATCGAGATCAACCCCCATATTCCTGTCATCATCCAGAGAAGCAAGTTGTAACAGCACTTGTTCTTCACTACAATCAGCAGTTAAACCGATGGCTTAACCAAAGGTCTAGGCCTTCTTAGCTTCATTTAGTTGAGCTTTGGGGATGAAAGATTTTCCTTCTTTGGTTTTAGACCTAGTAGGATATTTGTGTGTAGAAGAGGAATTTTTGGGGGTCTTTGATTTGAGTTTACCTCTTTTCCAGTTACCAAGGGAGGGAAAATTTGAAGTTGATTGAATAAGGCCCATATTTTCTGCCACTTCTAGGGTTTGAGCATCAAAATGATTTGGAAGGGAGGCAGAGTGTAGAGTATAATTGTCACTGATGAGACCTTCCAAGCCTCCAATCTATTGTGAGGGTAACAGTTTTGGTGGTTTGCTTCCCAAATTAGCAGGGTCAATAAATGCAACCTTTTTCAAGGACTTTCTCTCACCTGACAATGGAGAGGGTTGCAATAAATGAGGTTGTTCCTTTGTACTTGTTTGTTCAACAATGGAACCAGATGGTTGAGGAGTAACTGAGGTGTGGGCATGTGTGAAGTTGAGTTGCTGTGTAACTGGAAAGGGTTCTTGTAGCAGTGGAATTGAGTTGGATTCTGATGGGATTTTTGGTTCAGATTTGTGAGCTTGTGAGATGGGAAGTTTGGAACTATCTTCCTCCAGGATAATCAAACTTGGTTCCAAGGAATCAGGCACAATGAGATTTTGTAGTGAAGAATGTTGTTGAGAGGTACTTAATACAAGAGTTTGTTGCTGAGATTCCTCCGGGTTCAGCACCACATTCAAACCAAGATCTTCTTCCATAAATGATGGTGAGGTTGGAGTGTTTAAAGCTGTAATAATTTCCAATAGTGTCTTCTTGGATGACTCCTCACCCACATTATCACCTAACTCGTTAAGGAACTGACAAAGTTTTCTTCAAAGGGGGACTTGAGAGGGTCTGAGTCATTTGTACTCAGATCTTGTGAGGATGCAGTAGATGGGGCAGAAATAGGAGGAAGCTCAGAATCAGCTATGGATAATATCTTTAAGTTAAAGAATTGTGACCCTAGAGATAGTTCCACATCTGCAGTGATATGAGAGAAAGCATTTGTATTGATCAAAATATAAGCAACATCAATTTTCATACCAGCCTTAGTTTGGGGATGACTGCAGACATAACTTCCAATATTGGTTAGTGTAGAGGCAAATGGATTAGTGCAGTGAAGAAGTAATACTTTGTTACCCAGATCTTTTAGCTTGAGTTCACAAACACCTTCCATTGTGATGTCTCTCACAATTTCTTCCATTGTATAGTTGTTGTGGGTTAACGCTAGATGGCAATCTTGTAGAAATAGATTCTGAGCAGTTATAATGGATCCCCGAGCTCTGAGATTTGCAGGATGGAATTGATGTGGCTTGTGTACAAAATATTGATCAGTTGTTGCTTTTTTATGAGGTGGTGAGGATGGAACAGAGATAATTTTCCTTCTTGTTGGTGTGACAAGAAGCTTGCAGTCGTTGATAGTATAACCATTGAACATGGATATGGCTTGTAGGAGTTGTTCATGTGTTTGAAAATAGCAGAAGCCAAAGATTTTCCCAGAGCTCTTGCAGCAATATGGACCCTTGTGATGCCTCCAATCTTAGAGAACAAATTGGTCAACCAAACATTTGTTGCTTTGGAGGGGAGATTGTGGACAAAGGCCACAAAAGATGATGAGTCAAGAGTTTTCATTTTGAGATTCTTCTGTGGTGGGTGTCGTCTTGGCATATAGTCCTCAAAGCCCGGAGGAGGATAACCAATTGAGGAAGAGGGCTGGTGCTGCAGTTGATTTGCTGGGACCACCACAGACTTCAGTTTCCTCATTCTTCTGATGCGTCCAGATGGTGAAGTTTTGAAGAATTCTTGTTCCGGGTTGTAGTGAAAATCTTCTCCAAAGTCGTGTCTGATTTGTCTTCTGAGGTGTGAGGATGTTTGCGAATGGCCATAGTACTCGTCTTCTCCGGTATGATGTAGAAGAGCTTCATTCTTCTGGTGATGATCTTCAGCGGATGGCTGTAACAGAGCTTTGGTTTGTTCAAAACAAGACGATACTGAAGATTCAGAACCCCTAAAGCAGTAAAGAAAATGGTGATCCGATGTTCTAAAAACACCCTGGATACTACACCACTAAAGATCGACAACCACTCAGAAAGAACATGAAGAACAATGGATGAAGATTACTGTAGAGAGCATTGTAGCTTTAGAGAGAAAAAAAAAATTAATCTTAAAAATCTCACAGTTAGTATATAATAAACATTAACATCATGAACTAATAAACTGTAACTTTTTTATTCAGTAATGTGTATTCATTATCACCTTACACATGTGTCATGATCAAGTATACTTCACAGTGATCTCAGAAACAAAAGTCAAATACTCTTTTACTTTTACTTCCACATTCTGATACTACTGCAAGATCTAAAATAAGCTTATAATGTTTTCAAATCACTTATAAATTCACACTAACTAATATCAATACTCAGTCAGTGGACCAAACCCAAATCATGCGTACTTCACAATCATGATTAGTGTAATTCCAATGCTCAACATCACTAATCCAAAGATGATGCTTAATTACTCACCCCATAGATGGAAAAATACTTATTATGATATCAGTAGTGTCACAATGAATGATATAACAATCTTCAACGAGCACATGCCATGGTTCTGTACACCCTTTCCATTTTATTTAAAAATTTAAGCACCAATTATAGCAGTTGATGAATACCATTTGAGGCCAGATTAGTATTGCTAATCAAAGCAAATTACAACTAACAACTAAAGACCAAGTCCAACTGATTTCCCCAATCAATTGAACCCTTAACAAAATTCAAACAAGACGACAACAACATTGTAGACCCACAAGATAAAGATAAAGTTCGAAAATTTCCTCATCAGAATACCATTAGAATCAAATGTAAAACATGTCAAATTCAGGACAATACTCATCAACCCAAAACCCCCAAATCATTTCAACCCAAACCCTAACTTAATTTAATCAGTTTTCTATTTCGAACCCAGACCAAAATTTCCTATAAACCCTAACAAATCTTCCTTCCCAAATCGAGTTAGGGTTCACTGAATCGCTTACCTCACACTCGTTTACTAAGCTTGCTGACGAAATAGAGCAAGGAAGATCTTCTTGCACGCTGTAACAGCACCACTAGCACGAATTCTCTACGAAACTTGCTGGACTGAGCTGAAGGTGAAGAGCGAAGGGGAAGAGCAAGAGAGCACAAGTATTGGTCAACATTGCTACATGATAATATACGTTTCGTTGGGTTAGGATTTGAAAATATCTTAAAGATTGAGGTTAAGATATGGAATAACACATCTATAGAGAGTCACTACTTTCACTTAGTGCACATATCCTAAAGCACCATGGTCACAAAACTATTATCCATAATGAAGTGTAGTCTAACCTTCATGTTCTAAACCAAACAAAAGTTTCAAACATAAATAAGGCATAGTCAAAACTGAAATTCCAAATAAAAATCACAATAAGAAAGAGATGAAGTGTACAAGTAAACAAGAACCACTTACATGGTCAAAGAGGTAGCATTGGCAGAAAAGATTTACATCCTTCTTGCACTAAATAAATTTATTTGGACAGAAAAAATCACGGCCGAGTTTCATTGATTGAAACATAGAACCAACGGAACAAATCGTACCACACACCGTGTGGTATGTATGGGGTTATAATTTGCCACTGTTTGACATTCTTGTCGCAATCATTTTTGCGACAGTTCGAAATTCTGGTCGCATTGTGTGAATTGCGACTGTGATTTAGTTTAGAACATGTTACAACCTATTCATAATTCACAAAAAAAAAAAAATCAAACCTGTCATTCACAATGTGACTAATATCAACATTCAAACCTGTTCATAATTCCAACTTGTTCATTCTAACATTCATTCAAAAGGACCATTCCAACTTGTTCACCAAGTTTGTGATGTTCAGATACAAAATATATAGGTACAACCTATTCACTGGTTACAACTAACCCAGGAAGTTCAAAAACAAAATATATCAACCTTCGAAATAAGTTCACAGCTATAGCCAACATTCATGCATACACACTATCCTCCAAACCATCTTCCAAATCTTCTTCCGAACCATCCTCACTCTCAGCATTCAAATGATTGGTGACATTATTTAACTGATTAGTGAAACTATTTAATTGATTTGTGAAACTACCTTCCATGAGGTTGGACCTATGGGATTCCTGGCACCACACGTTGCATAAACATCTGAGTGAGAAACTGGACTTGTTGCCTTAGTTGAATCACTTCATCATCGCTTGAGTGATCTGAGGTAGACTTGGAGCCCTTTTGCCTTTTCTTCTGGTGTCTAATAGGCATGAATGACACACCTCTACGAGCTCTTCCAGTCCTTGGTGGTGTAAGTGTTTCATCCAATAGCTGAATTTGTTCTTGCATATTAAACTGCAAAGAATTAGGGACAACACCCTGTGCTTCCATAATTGCCTTAAGCTTAGCAGTCTTCTCTTGCACATCTTTCTGCAAACATATCAACAATCAACATCAGTATGATATTATCAACTGGACTAAAAATATTATCAGATGTATATACATTGTAAAAAGAAATAAATCAGAAACAACTCATGTGACTTACTAGTATAATGTGTTATTTGATTGAAAAAGAAACATGGTCTCATTAACATATATAGGGACCCTATCTACTAAAACCCATAGATTCAATAGAAACTAGGGACTATATATGGCCATTGGATGAGACTTACACGGATGGTTAAGATTTAATGTCCAAAACTACATCAAAATTAACAAAAACGCAAATAGGGATATAAGTGGGATTGCACGTCTGAAGATGATACACGATCAGCCAAAATATATGAGGTTTGTTGAGAAGATATCACGCGAATATCTCAATTCCACACCAGCTGTATACGCCAAATCAGCCCTGAATACATATATTTAAGCATGTAACACAGGTACTGATCTTCACTTAACAGTTCGATATACTAGATTCATATAAGAGCAGTTTCTGGGATTACATATTGAAGGATGTCTGAGTATGATTCAGCCGAAGACAATTCATCCAGTGACATAGATGATACAAGGTGAGTTGTATGGTTTCTTTATGTATGGTTATTGTTTGAGTCGCAGGTTTTTTTTCATATTGTGTTTGTTTTGGCAAACTTTTCAAGCTTCTACTGGTAAAATTATAGAATCTTTCAAACATTGTGTATTGTTAATTCATTTCAAATAATTGGTATTGACATATGAAACAACATGTATGTTATTATGTAACAATGTTGTATTGGATCTTTTATTTGGTCAATTTTGTAAGATAAATAGTTTTATGTTGGTACCTTATACATGTTTGCTTATTGTATCAGTTCAGAGAGCTATTTTGAGTATCTTGATGATGATGAACCGCTTGAACCAATTAAGCAGACAGTCTATATTCCGGAATGTGATGATGAACTGAAACCGTACACTAATAAGGTGTTTGAAACACTTGCGGAAGGCATGGATTTTTACAGAAGCTACGCGGCGCAATGTGGGTTTGGATGTCGAAAGGGATCCATGAAACGTCGTAAGGGTGATATAACATTGCAATATATGTACTGTTCCAAAGAGGAAATTCACAAACGAAGTCCACAATCAGTGGTTAAACCAAGAGCGTCTGGCCGAACTGGTTGCAAAGCTATGATATCTTTCAGTTTTATGATGGGGACAAGATTTGAGGTCAAGAAATTTCATGCGGTCCACAACCATGATTTTTATCAAATGGAGGAAATGCAATTCTTCCGTTCGAACCGCAACCTTACAGAATCACATAAAAAGTGGATTATCGATAGCTATCGTGTGACAATCGGTCCAGTACGGTGTCACAAGTTATTGGCGCAGCGTGTAGGAGGCAGTCATAATGTTGGAGCCACTGTTATCGATTTCCGGAATTTTGAAAGGGATCTGAAGGTGTACATTGGTGAAACCGACGGGCACTTTGTCCTTCAAACATTTCACGAGAAAGCATCCAAAAACAATGGATTCTTTTTTGATCATGGTGTTGACGAGGAGGATCGTTTGTCTAAACTATTTTGGGCAGATCCGATGTGCAGAGAAAATTACAAGCTCTATGGCGACACTATAATATCCGACTCAATGTACAATACAAACAGGTTATAGAGTCATCACACTATAAATTTTGTTACATGTCAATGAATTTGGTTTTGATCTCCTTAATATGATATGCCTATGGTCTAATGTTTTTTTATGGTGGTGAAAATTTAGGTACGGAATAGTGTTTTGTCCATTCACAGCAGTGGACAACCATAACAAGTGTATTACGGTTGGTTTTGGCCTGATTGGGGAAGAGGATGCTGCATCCTTTGCATGGTTGTTTAGAACATTTTTGAAATGAATGGATGGTAAGCAACCAAACTGCATCGTTACGGATCAGGATCCAGCAATGAAAAAGGCCATTGAAGATGTGTTGATTGATACACGACATAGGTTGTGCATGTGGCACATCATGCAAAAGTTGAATGCAAAGGTTTGGTCCGAAATACAAATTTGTTTCATCTCTATAGTATGATTGTTTCATTGCTTTAGCATGATAGTTTCATTTGAATATACTACTTATGAAATAATAAGCTGTGTTTTCGTTTTCTTACAATTACTGTTTATATGAAGGTACCAATGTCATTGTTGAGGGATACTAAATTTTTCAGCCAACTACACGGACTTGTGTGGTCTGACAGCGTAGACATACCTACATTCGAAAAAAATGGAACAAAATTCTATCTGACTGGGGCCAAGAGGAAAACGAGTGGCTCGTGGGTATGTACAATCTTCGTCACTCGTGGATTCCAGCTTACTTCAAGGACACACCGATGGGACTCCTGGTGAGAACAACCTCACGTTCGGAAAATCAGAACAATGTTTATGGCAAACGGAAACGTAGGAGGCAACAACTAGTCCAGTTCATATGGTGGTGCGATACCGTTTTAGATGATCAAAGGCATGCACACACTAAAGCAGTTATGGAATCTTCAATGTGCATTCCAAAATGGGTGCCCGATGCACCGACTGAATTGGAAGCACATGCTTGGGAGGTGTACACAAGTCCAATCTTCAAATGTGTTCAGAAGGACATTGACCAAGCAATACGTGCTTGCGACATCTTAAATGTACCACCAGCAACAAACATGAAGGTATACCACATAGCCGATAAAAAGGAAATGAAGTTCGAGACAGTACTGGATCTGGAAAGCAAACATTGCACTTGCACATGCAAGCGGTTCGAATGCTACGGGAAAATGTGCGTACACATACTCAATGTATTACAAACATCAAGTGTGACTAAAATACCACCCAGCTTGATCAACCCACGATGGTGTCGGGATCCAACAACGAAGCCTGTTTTACCATCAGATGTTGCTGCATATACAAAAACCAATCAACTGACACATGATATTTGGTTATTATTTCAGAATGTGATCGGCAAAGCAAGTGGAGATTTAGAGACCCTGAACACGGTATATGACACTTTAGAGAAGTTGAATTCTGATGTGTCATCAGATGATTCAGATGAGGGACCGCGGAGTAAAACATGTGTGATTGAAGAACTAACTGGTCTTAGCATGCCTGAAACACTTCTTGTGAAAGATCTAAATGTCTCACGTACAAAGGGTACAAGTAGAATGCAGTCGATACGGGAGGTTGTAAGTAACAAGAGGAAAAGGGTGAAGCGAAAATGTTTGTTGTGTGGGAAAATTGATTGGCATGACAAAAGAACATGCTCATTGAGGAAGACTCTTGGTCGATGCAGAAGTTTTGGGAAAACATTTTTAGGTAGGTAATAATCGGTGTTTTTTGTTGAAACATTCGTAATCTAATCAAAATGCTATGTATTTCTCGTAGGTAATAAAAGTTGTTTCACTTACGTTATTGTGTTACCTGGAGTTACTTTTTGTGGATTGTTCAAGTAGTTTGTGGTGTTAGTAATATGACGCATGGAACATTAACAGTGTTTCATGTTTTACAGAAAAGTGTTTCATTTCATAACCCACCATGTATCATTTGGAAACTGAGAATATATTGATACAGTTGGAACTGAATTGTGGTTTCAAATGAGGATTTCTTCTCCGATCACCGAACATAGTGCATGAGTGAATTTCATTTTAAGTGATAAAAAAATTTAAATTGTTTGATAATCAAAATGAAGTTGTATCGTGCGAATAAATAGGTTATCTAGAATATGAAACCAACATGTTATAAAGGATGTACATTGTTTGATATGATCGACGACGTTATAGTTTACATGTGTTTCAGTGTGTATCATAATATTGTATCATGTCATAATATACAATGGTTTCAACCTGTCGCCTGCCACATCAGATTCGCCAAACTTCTGTCCGGGACTGAAGCCTTCTGCGTGTATCTACGCCTCTTGGGCTCAAAAGTTCGCAAGTATTGTTCAATCAGAGCCATCCGATATCAAACCCGCACCTGATTTCACTCGGTGATGTTGTGCATTTGGGTGACTTCAGCCGTTTAGTTTATGGTTTCTATTCCCCTTATGGATATGTTCATGGAAACATTGAGGTGTACAACAATTAACTCATTGAGAGCCAAACCAAAGTCTTATCCAACCCGGTGCTGCCGTTCAGAGGTATGAAAGGTCTCGAACGAAGTGAAGAGGGAAAAGGGCCCCCGACCAATTAGAAACAAAAAGAAAAAGAAACATAGTTCCAATAAAGGGTACCCAAGGGCCGTATTCTTCTCCAATCTGAGTTTTGCTTACGTCTCGAATGAATTCAATGACATATTCGAAGAAATTCTGAGCGTCCGTCGGAATGGTTTGCGGATTTTGAACAGCTAGAATAGCTGAACCTAATAAAATAGCAATTACAACCCAAGAAGTAATAAGCACTTGGCCGTGGACTTTGAACCCCCCTATTTGCCAATAAAAATGTTGACCTACCTCCCCACCAGATACCTCGTATAATAGCCCCTTTAGTGTGTTTATAGAACATAATAGAACACTCATACTGCCCTTTGACAAAAATAGAACTTTCAAAGGAATTCTTTTGATTCAATCATTTCTTTTTCGGCTTGCTTACTTGAATTCTATGTTTTGGATACCAAGCAATCCCAAAAGATTCCCCATTTTTTATCTTTTTTTTATTCAAGTATAGTAAACAATTGAAAAATCTAGGGAGTTCAAAAATGTCTTTTTTTTATTATTATTAATTGATTATTAATGAAGGATTTCGTATAGAGCTAGTAGAGTTAGAACGGCCGTTACAAATTGCGAATACTAATTTGTTAAGAATGAATCAGATTGAAAACACAGAGTCATCATTTGCTGGGATTGGAAGATCCATGAGATCGGGGTCACAATCTGTATCGATTAAACCAATTGTTGGAATTCCCAAAGTAATGCATTCTCGAAGGGCCTTCATTTGGTTTTGCTGATCAACGACGATTACAATATCGGGTAATCCGGTCATATATTGCACCCCGCCTAAATGTTTTTGCAAATGAGACAACTGTCTCTTCAAAATAGCTGCATCTCTTTTGGGAAGACAGCCGAGTCTCCCTGTTTTTTGTTGCGCTCTCAAGTCCCTGAACTTACGAAGCATCGTTTCCGTAGTGGACCCATTCGTTAACATACCTTAGAGCCATTTTTATTAACATAATGGCACTGAGCCTTTATTGCAGCCCGTACTACGGAATTAGCTGCTTCTTTTTTGGTACCAACAATTCAGTCCTCTACTTGCTGCATAAAAAACGAAATTGCAAGCTTCTGCTAAAAAGCGTGCAGTTCTAGTAAGATTTGTAATATGATTACCTTTAGACTTTGGAGAAATAAAAAGAAAAGGGGTCATTCTAGGATTCCATTTCTTAATACCATGACCAAGATGAACTCCTGCTGCCACCAACTCTTCCAACATGATGTTCCAATATCTTCTTATCATTTCTCCCCACATTTCCTCTTTTTTTGTTTAAAGAAAAAAAGACAAGGTATCCGGAAATAAATAATTGTTCCGACGGAACCTTTTCTTCTACCGAGGATTGGCCGTTGATACACGATTCAAGCCATTCCTTTCCTTTCTATTCGTTATTCTCTTTCTTTGTTGATTACTATTACCAAATCATCACCCCATACCATACATAGTGAAAAGGATGAATTTGTCTGTTCTTAGGAATCATTAAATCCTGTAAACGATTCTTCTGATGTATCCTGGAAATTCTTTGAACTGCAAGAATAAGAATCAGACCATTCTCTATGATAGAAGAAAAAATTGATCGCTTTTTCTTCGAATAAATTCTTCTTTTTGGTTTCCAGAGAAAAATTCTTATGTTGCCTTGAAGGGTGTACTAATCCTTTGAATTCGGTCCCAACGGGGATCATCTCCCCTAGAACAACGTTCTCTTTCAGGCCTTTCAACCAATCGATACGACCTCGGAGAGCGGTTTTTGCTAAAACCCGAGCAGTTTCTTGAAAACTCGCTTCGGATAGAAAACTTTGAGTATTTAGAGATGCGCGAGTTATTCCCAATAAGACGGCGCGGTAACAGACCCCCTCTTCCAAAGCCCGCCCCGTTCGTTCTGCTCGTAACAATCCAATGAGTTCTCCGGGTAAAAAAAACATTAGACATTCCATCTTCTGAAACCAAGACTTTTGATGTTATTTGGCGTACAATAATTTCTATATGCCTATTATGGATATGCACTTCCTGGGATCGAGAAACCTTTTTGATTTTACTAACCAAAGAAATACGTCTTTGCGCTATTGTTAGCTCGGCACCAATCAAGAATCCCCAAGGTTTGAAAACGCTTGGTTGTAAAACCAAGGTTCTTATAGAACGCTAGGTTGTAAAACCAAGGAATTCCAAGAATTCTTGTTATACACTGGTTCCAACCCTCAATCCTCTTTTCTAGGTTCATCGATATTGAATCAATTGAACGCACTTCGAATACCCTTTCTACTTTTGGAAGACCCTGTGTTATATCAGTAGACCGTGATTTTTCATATAGAAATGTGACTAATGTAGCCCCCTCGGAAAGGATTTCTCCATAATGTTCATGAAGAGTTGTTCCTGGAGTAGCCAAATAGGGCTTAGCTGATCTTATTATTACATACCCCACTTGGACAATTAAAACTTGACCCCATTTTAGACATGGGCCGTTTTTGGCTATACATACACTTTCACAAAAAACTGCCCAAGATTGAGTATTGTGGATGTTTCTTCCCAATAATTATGATGATATCATAACATAATTGAGCAATTCGGATAATATCAAAAAGGTGGGTATGATATCCATCACCTACGAACCCAACGAGTGTCATAACACTAATTAATAACTACTAATATGTATACTATCCCACCAAATTAAGTGATTCTTGTCTTTCCGCGTAATATAGTCCAAGTTTTGTTTGTATTGATGGTCATATCATATTCCGCTGTGAAGTCAACAGACGGTTGGCGAACCGAACACGTAGAGCTTTAAGCTGTGGTCCCTGTACAAGCCAAAGAACACTTGTTATTTGTTGTAGCACATGCCATCTAATATAGCATTTGCATGAGCAACAGATCAATTATAGGGAAAATTACACATAACCTCCTTTAGAATTGACTTATTTTCAGATACCCCCTTAACTATTTTTTTTTACATTTAACCCCCTTAACTTATATTTTTTTTCAGTTTAGTCCAACGTTGTTAACTTTCCATCCACTTGGACGTCAAATGTCCAAAGTACCCCTTATTAACTATTAAATTTTCAAAAGCCTGCCATCAAGTCTGTAAAACCTTTTTTATTGAAAAAAATCTGAATTCTATTTCAAAAATATTTTTATTAACTGTTCTTTCAATCTCCCTTTCATCTAAAGCCATTGCTTGATTTCGATTTCACTTATACATTACCAGAATTCATGATTTCAATTTCACTTATACATGACCAGAATTCATGTTTGGGTTTTAAATTAAAAATGATTTATAAGATGAGCTCCTCCTCTTAACACTCTCTCTCTCACAGACCCCCCATGGCAATTCAAGCTCCAGTCATGGCAATTCTTGCTATCCATGACCACATCCCTCATTTCCCTCCCAAACCTCCTCCTCAAAACACTCTCTCGCACAGACCCCCCAAGAAACCCAATTTCTGAATCGAACAGATCAGAGACGAAGCACAGCGAAAATGGAAATGCAACAATTTTGGGGGAAATTGCAGTGAGACGAAATTGGAAGATCGGAGGAAGGAAATAAAGAAGAGAGGCTTTCTGGTTGGTGATGTTGTAGGGAAGAGAAAGCGAGATTTGAGCTCTGATTTAGAGCGTTACAGAGAGAGTGAGTTAAGAGGCGGACCCCCATGGCCGAACTCCATGGTCGAGCTTCATGCCGGACCTCCATGGCTGAGCTCCATGACCGGAGCTCCATGGTTGAGGTGTGGAGATGGAAGCTTTGTTGTTGAGAGAGCAAAAAACATGGCTTCTCGTATCAATGCTCTGACATTGGAATTGGAAGATGTAGGAGGAGTTGAATTAGGGTGCGGCAGAGACAAAAAGGAAGAGGAGAGATGAGAGTGTGAGAGTTAAATTTAGGTTTAATTATGTGCTAAGGGTAATATGGGTATTTTTGAAGAAAAAAATGGCATGTGATGGGTACATGCTATTTTCCGTCCAAAAATGGACGGAAAATGACTAAAGTGAAAAAAAATTAAAGTTAACGGGGTTAAATGTAAAAAAAATAGTTAAGGGGGTATCTGAAAATAAGCCAATTCGAAGGGAGGTTATGTGTAATTTTCCCTCAATTATATGAACATGGAAAAGAAGTAACAAACACTTACATGATTTTTGTTTAGCTTAGTTCTCCATCCATTTTGGCCATCAAACGACTCTAAATGCTACATAGTGAAAATGCCGCACTTAATCACATTGTTCCGTGTGCCCCATGGTAGATCAACTCGTTTAGGTGTAGCCTTCTTAAACAATGCGGAGAGCTTATTGTCCACTCCAGCCAAAATAGTGCAGTACATGTCACGCTTCACATTAAGTACGTCATATTTGTGTGATAATACGTAAAAGGCATTTGTAATATTTTTATGGATCATAACTTACCAATATGAGGACCATAGTGTTGTAATGTTCAATCTGGGGTGTAGGTGTCACTGCGTTGTCCAGTATGTAAATTCCACCCCGATTCTTGTCCATACATACCACAAAGAAATGATTTGTATTTGTACATTGCAGTATAACAGGGAAAAACACATGTGGTAACATAGTAGATGAAACCAGTTGAATTATTAGATAAATCAATATATGCATCAAGATGACACAACTATTTGATGTATTGTTAACATGAACTGTATCACTTGACATATGAAGTTTTAATGACAAGACTTATCAGTCCAGTTTCATAAAAAATTATGTTAGTAAATGCATTGGAAGTGTACGTACCAAGTCGGTCTTGTGAAGATTGACATCGGTCGATGCGTACAATTTGATCTCATGCAGCATTTGCCAACGCACGATGTCAAATGATGTCTGATTGTTGATGTTCCGCTGTGTATACAACAATATATATAATGCTACGTAGAATAAATAACGAAACATGTTTACGTAAGTAAAATAGAATCATATACTGGTTTTTATCGTGAAGCAAAATCGTGAGAGAAACGGGGTCTTCGCAGAGGGTTGCAATGATTCACGACACTGCACCAAGCGTTGATAACATTGCAATTTATTTCGCATCCAGGAGCCAACGTCTGTAAGTCTTTCTTCATAACTCCCGACTCAGGAAAATCAACGTACAACACCCTTCCATTTAAAACAATAAAAAATGCATACATGAGGCCTAATATTCTCACAGTTTATGATGAAACAATCATTGATATAAAATGAAACAATCAGTGATATAAAAAGATACAGTGCATCAAAACTATGTTAAATTGTACTATTCAAACTTACTCCTCGGTCGTAGTGTCTGATAACATCCATTCGTAAACCAATTTCTCATTGGTGGTCAATCTAGTAGATAAATTTGTCGATCTGGTGAAGTTTGGTGATGCAAAAATCGGGTGCTACGTTACTTCACGTCCTGACCTGATTCTATCCATGGCCACTTGATTCAAAGAACGCGGATTTTTCACCACACCAACTTCAGTGTTGTTGTGATTTATTTCCAGGTACTATACGCGAGTGCTGGCTTTATATACCAAGAGCAAACATGTCTTCAGGTTGGGATGTGGCCCTCCGAACAGTTTCAGGTGACTGCATTACAACTGGTTGGGCTGGGAAATGCACTGGAGTTGTTGGCTCGACATATTCTGGCTGTTGATACGATTGGGAAACCGCATGGACGAAATCTGTCGGATTGACGTCTTTTGACAGCACAAACTCTTTGGGAGCGGGTGGCAACGTAGTTGAAGGCACGACGTTGTCAACGTCGTGTTTCAGTGTCTCAACGTGTTGTTCTGCGTAAGGTGCTTGACTTGGCCCACCGATGTCAAATGGAACGTACCCTCTGTTCGTATCCATGTCAGAGTTACACTCCACAACAGGATCGGGATGATCCGGCATATCTGTTGACACGTCAAACATGTCGTCTATGTGTGCTCGGTTGCCTGCATTTTGTTTCTCTTTCTCTGCCTGTGTTTCCTTTTGTTGGACAGGATAGCTTATGTGAATGAGTCGATTGTTTCCATGACCTCTTGTTGTCCCAGAATTTGTCTGTGTCATGTCTACACCAGGCTCAAATGGGGGACAAGAATGCAGTCCTACTACCTAGTTGAAAGAGTCTTGCATATGTTGCAATATCGTGCTCTCTGGGTATATTGACTGCGCACGAGGCAGCTGAACGCGTAACTCTTGGATGGTACTCATAAGTAATTTGCTAAGTCGGCACACATGGTGAATTATATCATGTACAATCAAAATAAGAAAACATATGACACATTAACGTGTTTGTATGAATGTACCATATGATGAAGCCCGATCAACTACGCAATGTTTATGCACGAACCTGGTCATTCACATCCGTGGTCGACCGATCAACACCAGCAGCCCGTTCGTGACTCTCCTGTTCAATGTTTGGTAACACATCCGGGTGGTTAATGGGCATACTATTACTACCATTGCAATGTGTCATCCGATCACGTATGTGTCCCATCCCAAAACTAGCACAATTAAGCTCCAACGTCTCAAGCTCTTTCATGGATTGGTAAGTCCAACCAGTCAGTGTTGGTATTGTACGAGGAACGAGCTCCTGGTTCTTAATCACCATCCTATCGGCGTAAAACAACTACATGTAACAGTATACATTAAAATATGTACATAAAACAGTCAATTTTGGCAGATGAAACATTGTAAAATATAAGATGAAATAATAGCGACAACTGAAATATGTACGTACCAATAGAAAAACGATCGATCCACCATAGAACTGTGGTGTTCTACTGGGTTGTGCATACCTATCTGTATGTTGAACGAGTTTGTCGAGCAAAAAGTTGCACCAGTCATACTCATGCAATGACCCAATATGTTCAAACGCATCAAAATACGAGATGGATATAAATTGTCGTGCACCAAAATCAACCAAGATACTAAGCATCAGTACCATGAAATCCCTTTTGAAGTTGTCATCATGTTCACCATCTACGAGAATTTTGTTCTTCACCGCCTTGGGTCTAATATCATTACCCGGATATATCGTCATTAAACCCGGATATATCGTCATTCATTCTATTTTATAGTACCGGCCTACTTCCCCGTGGGAAGCCAAGTGTCAACCCAACGTCAATCGCTGTGATATGGATCATTTCCCCGTCGGGTAACATTATGGAGCATTTGGCGGTGTCAAAGTGGTCCACTAGGAATTTTGATAGCTGCCCTGGAATCTTGACCAAATTAAGTTCCAGAATCGACCCAAACCCCATATCCCGTACAACTTGCCTCCGCTTGTCAGTCAAACCGGATATGCAATCAACTAGCGTCTTGGGTGATGCTCGCGTCCTAAGCACTTCAATCACATCCGCATCACGCTTTCTTTTGATGTTTACATTGGATGTGCCATTGGGGCATTGAGGTTGATGGGCAGTCCTTTGTCCAACATTATTAGTTTGATTCAACATGGCTTCAGTCGTATCGGTGGCTGGAACATCGCCCGGTTGAGTATTAGATTGTTGCTTACTTGTCCCCTCGCCCAAATTTACAGCAGACGTCTTCTTCCTTGTCATCACAGTTTTGGAAATATGATTTGATTGTGCAATGCAGCTTCTCTTCCTCCGTCCCTGAATCGAAGGAAATCTGTCATGTACGAGAGACACTGTCTGAGTAGCTGAGGGTTGTTTATTGCTGCTTGATGTGCTTGGGGCTTTCCGTTTCTGTCGAACCGTTGTTTTCATGGCTTTCTTAGGTGGCGGCGTTTTAAAATCAGACCCTGAGTCTGATTCGATAGTGAGCACTTCGTTCTCCAACATTGTTGTAGCAAAAAAAAACCAACAATTAATCATATTTAGTAAAACAATGCAATAAAAATTACATTAAGGTGTAACTAGACAACATCTATACCATTGTCCAATAAGACAGTTAAGTAGAATGAAATCAACTGTTTAATTTAATGAAACAATCATACAATCAAATATGAACCAGATTGTTAAATCAAATGAAACAATCACACTATGACATATATGACCATGAAACAAGTTGTTCAAATAAATGAAAAAATCACAATATGACACAATCACATTATTACACATATTACACAAAATATGAACTATATATGACAACAATGGAGAACAGAAACTTACACTAAGGTGTTCAAAAACTATTTGTCCTTCTTTTGTAGTGAGGCGGTTGTGTGAATCAGCAGTACGTGGGACATAGTTCCGAACTATGACACATATATCACTGTCCAATCGAGTATGTGATCCAGTATCTTGCCTAGTTACAGCTTGCAGATCACTGTCCCATTGGAGCATGTACCGCATACCTCTACAAGCGACTTCTTCTTGGGTTTTAGTACAAGTAAACACCCCCTTTGGCTTCCTATTTACTACAGCTACATGATTTGGTGAACTGGGAGTGGATTATTCGACTTCTGGTGAAAGGGATCTCGATGAAAGGGATGTCGATGAATGGGTTGTCGGTGATGTATTTTGTGCAGCAGCAACGCCTTGTACAGTTTCGCCCCACGGCATAGTGAACCTAGGTGGGGCGAACTGAATAGGTGGAAGGGCAGGTGAGGGTGTACACAATTGGGGACAGTCTTTTGGAGGATCCCACAACCGAACGATTGGTTAAGCGCTTTTTCAATGGAGTCATCCTAAAAAAAATTGATGCTAACAACAAAGAATTAATAAGCCTTGCATTACAGTAAAAAATTAAACTAATTAATAAGCCTTGCATTACAATCATTACAATCAAAAACACAAACCCCATTTGGAATTAAAAACCTGAACAGCAGAAAAGTAAACTAAGCCAAAAGACATTAAAAACAGGATGTGTGTGAGCAAGCTCATTCAATTAATTAACACTAGCATGAAAACAAGAACAAAACACTAATAAGCTAGGTTAGATTCTACTCAAGATATTAACACAATCTGCAACAGCAACAAGTGAAATGGGCAACAAGTTCCATTATAAGCTTTTAATTGAAAATGCTGCATAACCAGTTTTGTCCAAAATGAACCCAATGAATCACCTTAAAAGTTGAAGCAAATTCAACAACACTTATTTTATGTATGTCGTTAATAAGTGTTATATGCAACATACTTATTTTATGTATGTCGTTTATACGCCCATCTCCAGCAGTGAATGACCCCGAGCATGCAACTAACATCCCCCATTACAATTTTGAACCACATTTTCAGACTACCGTAATAACCAGTTTCATTTTTTTTGTCAAACATGCGATTTAAATCAACAATGCAATAATAATGTAATATAATCTTTCACTCCATTCATACCACCAGCAAAGTTGTTCCTTTCCTATCTATTTCTTTTAAAATATTAAATAGATATCCTACAGCACCATGGTCGCAAAACTACTATCACCCATAATGAAGGTCTTAGTCCAATCTTCATGTTCTTAACCAAACCAGAGTTTCACACATGAAAAGGCATAGTCAAAACTGAAATTCCAAATAAAAATCACAATAAGAAAGAGATGGAAATGTACAAGAAAACAAGAACCCACTTACATGGTAAGAGAATCTTTCCTGTACTAATCAATTAATTTGGACAAAGAAATCACGACCGAACAAAACAATGGGCTGACTAAGAACACAGAACGCGTAGCCATGCAGCGAAGATCTGAGAAGTTGACACACAGTTTTGGGGAGATGAAGAGAGCTGAGGCTGCAAGCTAGATTCATATATTACAGATAGTTTGTCTAAGCAAAAGGAAACACACGAGATTAGGGCAACACTGCAGGGAGCAGAGGGTGTATTTATTTATAATTAGTTTGGTGGGCTTATTTTGGTGATGAATAAAGCCCACTAATGGAAACGTTGACTATTATTTTTCAATGAATAAAGCCCACTGATGGAAACGTTCACTATTATTTTTCAATGAACTTTCTTTGTCGTTTATACAAAATATTGATACGGTTGAAAAATTCACATCCTTCTTACTGTAAGTTAATTTATTTGAACAGAGAAATTATGGCCCACAACCAACTAACAAATCGGATGTATCCGGATCTAACAAAATAATACAAAGAAGTAAAAACATAATGCAATTAAACAAATCATTGAGATACATCATTTTCTCACAGTGCATAAGCTCATTCATAACCATCACGTCATATTCATGGTTGACATCTTGATATAAGTAAATTCAAGAGGTAACTCAATGTGTGCAATAGAAAATAAAGTTGTCCAAAGACTTTTTAATCAATAATATCCCAAATAAGAGCGTAGTTTGACTTGTCTTGACCAACTTTTTAACCTCCTCTCTAGCCGTTTTGAGCATCTCAACATATACAAAACCCCTTGATAGCTTATTATTTATATCAACAATGCAAATCACTTTAAATAAAATAAAAGAACAAACACCTTATACATAAACACTTTAATAATATCCATGGGTTCACCTGCAAGAACTTGATCTGCCTCCTCTTCCTTTCAGAAGAATAACATTGTCACACAATTTATTTATGTGTTTACATCATGGTATGTATAATAAGGATTCAATAAGAAACCCGTCATGTGCAATGGAGAATCAAGTCGTCCAAAAGCTTTTTTGTCAATAATGTTCCAAATATTAATGTAGTGTTGACTTGTCTAGAACAAACTTCTAATCTCCTCTTTGGCCTTCATCATCTCTCCATATAAAAAATCCATTGACGGTTTATTATCCCCATCCACAATGCGAAACATTTTATATAAAGGAGCAAACACTTTCAAACATAAACTTACACAATACCAAAATGATTCACTCCAAGCAAGATCCGCCGCCGCCTTCCCTTTTCGAGTCTTTGCATGTTTGTCATCCTTCCACTCATTGCTTGCAACCATAATTCTTAAGTCATTTTTTTTTCTCCCACAAACTTTGTGAAGTGAGGAAAGAAGTAGCAAATCTAGTTACACCCGACCTCACGATATCTTTTTTGTTTGTGAACTTCCTCATCAAATGCAAAGTCTTGTGATGTCCATAAATGTAATTGGTAAAGCTCCTTGCATTTTCAATGGTACTCTTGTATTTAGTTAAGCCTCCAATATCTTGAAGCATGAGATTTATAATGTGAGCTCCAATATCCGAGTACTTGTCCTTTGCTTGCTGCTCAATTTTAACCACAATTTGTTTGAGAGTGTCAGGATCGCAGGGAAAATCGTAAAGGGCCTACAAAAACATGTACTTATGACATTAGTTACTAATATAACATAAAAACTCAATAAAGCAATGGCACGCAAAATTTAAAATATTCAACGGTACTTACGGTGAGCCGGTCCCAAAACACCAAACGCCAGTATCAGTCAAATCTGTCCACATTCCCACCATCAGGATATGGTTACGAGCAATGGACCCGATGTCCATCATGAGATGGTGCACCTTAAGCTCACATACCATGGTCATTGTCTCCACATTGAACCCTAACTTTATCTTCCTATTATTTTGACGGATCCAGTTCTCGCTAACTCTAGTCGTCACAAGTCCGCGCTTCCTACCCCTCCCTTGCCAACAATTTCAGTAAGGGCATCCTTGGCGTTTGGCATGAATTTTTTCTTTGGCTTTTTCCACCGGCGGATGCTAGGGGCTGTGTCCCAACCGGTCGGGACCGATGCACTAGATTCGGTCGGAGTTGTGAGGATGCCCAATTTTATCGGCCACTGATGGCTACCCCCCGATGTCCCAGCAGCTGATGAACCTGGGGAATCTTGTTCAACTGTACTACCTCCCCACCCGTGCTTGTTGAGGAATTCGAAGACCGGAACGTGTTTCGGAGACATCCCGCAACTCAAAGATTTAAACTTATACGGGTTTAAACATTTGTTAAACATCAAATACTATTTTTTTTGGCTTTAAAATCAATTGAAAGGGATATACTAAATTATAAAGCAAGCCAATAAACTAAATTATATTTTTTGATTAAAATAAATAATGTACAACTGAAATTAGGTCGTACATAAATTTGATATTTTCATGATGTAGATTTAAAGTTTAAAAAGAATTATATTAACCCAAGATTTCATTTCTTGATGTGCATATATAACTGTTTTTAGGAACATGTATACATATATATAACTGTTAATTCGCTTAATTAATAAATGTTTTGAAAAATTAGTACAGTAGTCACTGAACTAGCCAACTTAAAAGTCATATACAAATATGGATACATATAGTAAATTTTATTTTTATTTCAAGGTTGAAATTTATATAAATTATTAATTGATATTGAGCATCATAATAGTTTAAGTTTAATTAATTAAAAACCATGTGCTTTCTTAAAAAAACATGCTTGTAATTAAGTTATAACATGCATAGGAATAAGAGTCATGTAGATATGGCAAAAGATAAAACAAAAGGAACTAAACTATAAGTTTATTTTCCATCAATATATATAAATACATATATATGCTGATATGTATATAGAATGAGAATTAAAATTGAAAAGGCAGGGAAAGAAGCTATTTTGTGTAGAGATTATAACTAGCCAGTTAGTCCAAATGAGTTTATGAACACTTGTAACCTGAAATGACTCATCTAACACACATAAATAAATTATAAAGCTCCGAAGGCTTCCTGCAACTCAAAGATTTAAACATATACGGGTTTAAACATTTGTTAAACATCAAATACTATTTTTTTGGCTTTAAAATCAATTGAAAGGGATATATGTAGCTTAAAATAAATAGAGCATACACGTCCCCAAGTGTTTCCTAAACCATGTCAATATATATAGTTTCATTGGAAGCATGATTAAATGAGTACCACAATGTTGTTGTATCATGGAAGCCAATATAGTCCGGCGACAAGTCCTAAGGCTAGCCATGAACCTTTAAAATAAATTGTCGCTTGGATCCAGGCGAACGCCTAATCCATCAATTGACGACCCCTACCGCCTGAACGCCTCCGTGTCGAAATTCCAACTACACCCGTCCGACCCACAACAAACAAGGCATTTTTCTTATTTCAGGCTTAGGCACTCGACTTTTACAACATAGACTGCCATGCAAGTGCCCAGTTTATCACCAATCCTCTTGCCAACCGCCTCATTACTTTTTCTAATCAAGATGTTGTGGATACTAACCATCAAGGAGGTGTAAGTGAACGGGATTCCCTTCCGAAATCAACGGATCCACCCTTGTCAAAGCAAACATGGTTTAATGGAAATCCCATTGTTCACCTGCTAGAACTTGCTCCACCTCCTCCTCCTTTCAGAAGAAAAACATTGTCACACGATTGCTCATAGATCGAGCCTCTATAGTAGGTATCTACCCTAGATCCTACGGGACAATCCCCATGGTTGTCACACTCGTGATAGAACGAAGCCAAAGATGGAGTTCATACCCTTGATGTCATCTACCGGAATAAGGAGTTCAGACAAAGCTGGTGACAACTATTTTTGCTTTGTCGATGTAAAATGTACCTTCGCGTAAATTCACCAGTTTCATCGGTTTTATTTCAACTATAATTTACATCCAATCCCCCGAGCATGCAACTAACATCCCCCATTACAATTTTGAACCACAATTTCAGACTACCGTAGTAGCATGTTTCATTTTTTTGTCAAACATGCGATTTAAATTAACAATGCAACAATAATGTAATATAATCTTTTCCTCAATTCATACCACCAGCAAAGTTGTTCCTTTCCTATCCATTATTTTAAAATTATATTTAATTGATATTCACTGGTTTCACTTACTGCACATATCCTTATTCAATATTGTCAAATAACTATCATGCATAATGAAGCGTAGCCTAACATTCATGTTCTTCACCAAACCTATGTTTCAAAGATAAAAAAGGAATAGTCAAAACTGAAATTCCAAATAAATATCACAATAAAAAAATAAAAAAATAGATGGAAATGTAAGTAAACAAGAACCCACTTACTTGGTCAGAGAGGGGCAGAAAAGATTCATTTCCTTCCTGTACCAGATAAATTAATTTGGACAGAGAAATCACGGTGTTTCTTTGATTGAAACATAGAATCAACGGAACAAATCGAGTCGATCCGAATCGAACAAAACAATGGGCTGACTAAGAACACATAACCCATTGCCATGCAGAGAAGATCTAAGAAGTTGACACACAGTTATGGGGAGATGAAGAGGGCTGAGGCTGCGAGCTGTGGAAACAAGAGACCGACCGAACAGCTTTCATATATTCAGGATAGTTTGTCTAAGCAAAAGGAAACACACACGAGATTAGGGCAACACTGCAGGAGCCGAGGGTGTATTTATTTATAACTAGTTTGGTGGGCTTATTTTGGTAATGAATAAAGCCCACTAATGGAAATGTTCACTACTATTTTTCGATGAATAAAGCCCATTGATGGAAACGTTTACTATTGTTTTTCAATGAATTTTCTTTGTGTTCATACAAAAAATTGATACATGTTGAAACTTGAAAGTATGGTTGGCATAAAAGTAAGCACTTTGAATTACCAGATGTATCCGAATGTGAAGAAAACGGATATACAAGTTTCTATTATTTTTGGACAAAATTATATATTCGAGTTATGTTTAAAGAATCCTGACAGTATCCAGTCACAAGAAATCGTGTTATTGAAAGAATACAGTACACAATATTCACAAGTTGTATTTATTGTATTTCCCAACTTGTGTTTATATTGTACTTATAAATTGTTTGTTAGTGTATCGTTGTTGCAGGATGTACTGCACATACAAAGATACAACATGTTTCAATATTGTTCTTCTTTAATGTACTGTGTATATAAATATAAAGATGTAATTATGAACAAAGTTGTGCCGGTCGCAAGAGGAGAAAAACGACAGGCTTTCAATGGGCCTATCGCGATTATGCTCTGTCGCAGCCAGGGTGCGACAAATTCGTTGGCTCTGTCGCACTCCTCCTTTGCGACAAGCCTTTCCCGCATGCATTATACTGATTATTTATAATAATCGTTATTAATTAGTATTAATGAGTGATTAATTAAATGTTTTATAATAATTGTTATTAATTTGTTTGAATTAGTGATTAATTAAATGTTTATCATTAACTGTTAATACAAATGTTAATTATTAATACATTTTCTAATCAGTATAAGCAAATCAACATTAACTTAACAATATCAAAATATATATAAGTAATTAATACCAACTGCATTTCATCCCAAATCAACATTAACTTAACAATATCAAAATATATATAAGTAATTAATATCAACTGCATTTCATCCCAAATCAAAATATAGTCATTACAACTCAGCTATATATGGAGTTCACAACCAAAATATGCTTCTTGCATATACAAAAACCTACATCACAACTATATATGGAGTTCAAAACCAAAATATGCTGCTTGCATATACAAAAACCTACATCACGGCTATTCAAACATACAAAATGAAACAGACATCCAATAAGAGATCAAGGTCTTAATCCATTCCTTCCTCCAAAGGTTCATCCAAATCGTCATCCAAACCCCCTGAACTGACATGATTGAAATGGTTTGTGCCAGAATTAAAATTAGTAGCAATACCATTTAATTGAGTAGTAAAACTGGTTGGATGTTGGACTTGATTGAGGCTTGCCATCAGTAAAGTTGTAAAATTGGTTGGAGGTTGAACCGGAGGGAAGCCTTCCATCAAATTGTTTGGAGGTTGAACCGAGAGAAGCCTGGAGAGAAGCCTGCCATCATTTGTTGTGGCTGATGCATGCTCAGAAAAAGCTAAGTGAGGGTCGCTAGTTGTTGCTCAAGTCGGATCACTTTATCACTGTCTCCCGATGTAGAGGCGGACTTTGTGCCTTTTTGTCTCCGTTTCGGAGGTCTGATAGGTCCAAAAGACACACCTTGACGGGTTGTTCCAGCCTTCGGTGGTTTGAGTGTCTCGTTTAATACTTGAACTTGTTGTTCCATGGTAGACTTCAGTGAATCATGGGGAGCACCTTCCGCTTCCAAGGTAGCCTCCAACTGAGCACTTTTCTCTTTCACTACCTCCTACAAGCATATCAAACTGTATGAGCAAATCATTAAGTGGAAGTGACCCAAACATCCTAAAATATATGTATATGCATAAACTATATGCAAGCATCTTCATCCAAAGAGAGATCAGATCAAAGAGACAAACCTTACACCATATATGTATATGCACAACGAAAATATTCATATAATACAAGTTGTTCTAAAATATTCATAAAATAGAAGTTGTACTAAAACATCCTAAAATATTCATAAACTAAAATAATCATGTCCTACACAATTCATAAAGTAAAACCAATTACCATTTCATAATCAAATAATCATATCCTATAATATTCATAATCAAGTAAAACCAGTTACCAGTTACCAGTTCATAATCAAATAATCATGTCCTACAATATTCATAATCAAGTAAAATCAACACAACAAACATACCTTGCACAACAAGTTACCCACCCCCAACTAATCAAAGCCCACAAAAAGATCCACACCAAATCCATACCAGAAAAGTCAAAGTAATTATTGATATACATAAAACAGAAAACTGAAATTCCTAAAACAATTTTATCAACAGAAACAATCAAAGCAGATTAAAAGAAAGAAAATACCATGTTCATGTGCCCTGTTCTCGTATACACATTTTCCCAATTTTTGAGAATAGGAATTAGACATCCATTGTCCAGAAATTGTTGGGCACGCCTAAGGAATGACGTCTTCCCAGATCTATGGTTGAATATGTTCATGCTACGCAGTACTTTCATATTTTCAGACAGAACCTAACAAAAACATGAACAGTATCAACCTTTAAAATTAATTGAAAAAATAACTTAACAATGAAATTGCAGATGAAAAACAAAATAATACCTAAACTAATATTGAACAAGAAAGGAAAAACAAGTGAGGAGTTATATATTACCTTTTGTTCAGCTGTAGTAAAGGAAACACATAAATCCTTCCATTGTTGCAACCGGCCCGAGCCCGTCAACTCTTGAGGTGGGTGATCAATACCACCCTGATCACCCTCATTGAACCTTGCACGAAGATTTGATCTCCACTGATTGTATCTACTCTTAGCCTTTAGCTTCATCCAATTCTCGATTTCTTTAGTATTTTCATCCCAAGAATACATGTGCTAAGATAGGAAATAAAGAAAACATATTGAAATGAAAATGATTAGTATTTTGATTAGGAAATTAAAATGAAATGAACTGAAATTGATTAGTATTGAAATGAAATGAAAGAAATACAAATTGAAATGAAATGAAAGAAACTTACCCTTAGCTTGTCAATCACTATGTTTTGGTCATCTTCACTAAGGTTGGTGAAAGATACGACAATGAGTGGAACATAGTTTCGAACTATGGCACCTATCTCACCCACCAAGCGATTATTTTTCTTGTTATCTGTTCTGATTACACTCAAGTGTTCGTTGCATTCAAGTTTAATCCTCGCACCTCTTTTCATAGAGACTTCATGTTGTGTTTGATGGCATGTTAACACCCCCTAGGCGTGATTTTTTTTCTTGGTAGCTGAAGTGTTGAGTGGCCTAACAGTTTCTGGTGAAAGGGTTTCTTGTGAGGAAGATGTCGGTGAAAAGGTTTCTGGTGGGGGAGATGCACAGCTTCTGTGTGCGCGGTGGGGGATCAGCCGGTGTATTTTGGACATAATTTGCGAACACTTCCGGCCAATACCTATTATTTGGCCCCGGGCGAACATCCTGTAGCCAACATAAGACCAAAACCATCTTTTTCTCATGGCTTCAGGAGTATGTTGTTATGCCGACCATTGGACCTTCGAAAAAGAGAACAGAGGTAGGAAGAGATTAAAAGGAAAGCTATTTTATATTTGTCAATGTAAAATGTGCATTGGGGTAAATACGTCAATTAGATCGGTTTTATTTGAACTATAATTTACACCCAATGCCCCGAGCATGCAACTAACATCCCCATTACAATTTGGGAAATTTGAAAAAATATGCTTCATAATAGCATCTATTTTATTTCTATGCTATTATAACTCAAAATTGGAAAACTATGCTTTTCAATACCCTCCTTATTTCTCATCTTTTCACCAATCTTTTAAAAATAAATCGATGTTTAATTATTTTATTCGAATATGTTTTCAAAATACATATTAATATTTTACATTAAAAAAACAATGTATTCAATATATTAATTATGAAAACCATATTTTAAATTATAAAAAATTCAAAAAATACGATTATTTTGATAAATTTTTAAAAATAAAATTTTGAGTTTAATAATTCATATAACTGAATAAAATATATTATTTATAAAATCTAAGTTTTTTTTTGAAAAAATAATTTTTTTAATTTAAATTATATATATATATACATATATCCAAATAATCTGATTTTAAAAAATTAATAAATTTGAATAAAATAGTTTCTAAAATTAAAAATTGAATTTAATAATTAATAAATTTCGATTAAAATATTATTTCATGAAGTGTAAAACATTTTTTTAAAAATTAACATTGTAAATTCGAATTATATTTTAAAAATATTTATCAAAATAATATGATTTTTTCAAAAAACATAAATTAAAATATATTTTTAATAATTGAAGTAAATTTAATAAAAAATAATAATTTTGATATATATATGTATATATATCATTGATTTTAATATACAATATGCTTTTTTCAAAAATATTTTAGATATCATAAAATATATATTTGTTTTTATTTTATTAATTATTAAATTAATTTAATAATTTATTTTCCTTTTAAAATAGTTATAAAAATAATCTGATTTTCGAAAAAATAAATTAAAATGTGATTTTAATAATTAGTAAAATTGAATAAAAAAATTTATATAAATTTTTAATATATATTTCGAAAATATATTGTATTAATTTTATTAAAAGTGAATATATTTTCAAAATAGATGTGAATAGAAGATAAAAAATAGAGAATGTGAAACTATGAATTTTGTATCAACTAAAAGAAGGTTATTTTTGTCTTAAAACTTTTAGAAGACATATTTTTCCAATTTTGGATTATGCTAGCATAAAAATAAAATACATGCTATTATGAAGCATATTTTTTCAAATTTCCCTTACAATTTTAAACCCAATTACATATTTTTTCAAATTTCCCTTACAATTTTAAACCCAATTACAGACCACCGTAGTAACATGTTTCATTTTTTTTTGTCAAATATGCGATTTAAATCAATGATGCAATAATAATGTAATATAATCTTTCACTCCATTCATACCACCAGCAAATTTATTCCTTTCCTATCCATTTCTTTTTAAATATATTAAATAGATACTCACTACTTGCACTTAGTGCACATATCCTAAAGCACCATGGTCACAAAACTATCATCCACAACGAAGCGTAGTCTATTCTTAACCAAACCAAAGTTTCAAACATAAACAAGGCATAGTCAAAACTGAAATTCCAAATAAAAATCATAATAAAAAGAGATAGAAATGTACAAGAAAACAAGAACCCACTTACATGGTCAGAAAGGTAGCATAGACAGAAAATATCATTTCCTTCCTGTACCAAATAACTTAATTTGGACAGAGAAATCACGGCCGAGTTTCATTATTGAAACATAGAACCAACGGAACAAGTCGGATGGATCCGGATCGAACAAAACAATGGGCTGACTAAGAACAGAGAACGCATTGCATGCAGCGAAGATCTGAGAAGATGACACACCGTTTTGGAGAGATGAAAGAGACCGGCCGAACAGCTTCATATATTCCAGATAGTTTGTCTAAGCAAAAGGAAACACACGAGATTAGGGCAACACTGCAGGAGCCGAGGGTCTATATATTTATAATTAGTTTGGTGGGCTTATTTTGGTGATGAATAAAGCCCACTAATGGAAATGTTCACTATTATTTTTCAATGAATAAAGCCCACTGATTGAAATGTTCACTATTATTTTGGGGAAACTCCGGTATACAACGGTTATTTGACTTTCATTATCACATAATAACTGTTAACTTCATAATTATCACTTTGTATCCCCATAGTTGTTTTTTTTTTGCAGAGAATAACGGTTATTTTTTAAAAAAGCAACGGTAAATTGACGTTTTTTTACCGTTGATGTCTACAAAACGATACACAATTATAGGTATTATGTGACATTTTTCGTTAGTCTTCCGTTCTATTCTGAAAAAAGTTCAACTAACACGTTAGTCTGTGAAAACCATAGTCAAATAACCGTTGTATACCGGAGTTTCCCCTATTATTTTTCAATGAATTTTCTTTATTGCTCATACAAAAAATTGATACATCTGAATGAGCTGTTTTTTTTTAAGGAAAATTGAATGGGCTGTTTTTTAGTAAGGTACGAAATAATATATTATCAAGAAAATAATCTGATTTAAAGCAGGCACAATAAAATTAAACTACAAGAATATTGAAAAATAGGTTCTAACATCATAGGATAACTTAACTTAGGTACTGCTCAACAAATTAGAATCAGTGAAACAACAAAAAGATCTCGATCCACTTCTCTGAGGTTCGTCTCTACTCTAGTTAGGGTTTACGTTGCCGCTCCTGTCTCTCCGTCGCCGTCGCCGACCAGATCAACTGGTTCACTGTCCGGCGCCAACTCCACCTACACACCATCACGGTCTCTCTTCCCGCCGGGTATCAACCCTAAAATCGTCGTCGATGTATCCTCCATTTTATCGCCGTCACGCCAATGGACAGGGCCCTCATCCTGGTAGAGTATCGTCGGGTCCAGTTCCCCCCGGTGTGTTTACGCAGTCAGTGGCCATGCACCAGTACTGCGTCGGACCCATGCAAGGTCGTGTACCCCATCCTCCGTGGTCGTATCGTGCCTCCCGAGCAACTGATCGGTTTATCTCGTCAGTCCATCGACGACTGGTCGCTGGAGCTATGTCCCGAACCGGGTGACCGGATAGGGCGCCGATGCCTGGAACAGGCATGGCGCCAGGCCGAGCCTTACCGGGCGGTCTCCTCCGCTGCTGCTATCTGCTCCTCCGCCGGAACGACATACCCACGGCTGGTGGCGCCCCCGCCAGTGTACGCAGCATCTCCGCCGCCGCCTCATAGCTGCATGCGAACCCAAGGGCTCAATGGGTTTCTCCTAGGGTTTTTGTACCTTCAATGCCAATGTCGTCGGCCAGGCGACATGGCACGAAGCCCTCGAGATCCAGGATGGTGATGGTGATCGCCTCGAGGGAGGACCCCCCTGCACCGAGGCCTTTAGGTCGTCCTAGGCCCCCGGTGAATCGATACTCCCAGAGGGAGACACCATTGGTTCGTCGGGGTATACTAAGATACAATTCGGGAGTCGGTCCCCGTCCACGGAAGGCCAAGACAAGGAAGGAGGCGGGAGCATCTACTGGAGAACTGGGCATACAGAAGCCCTCTGGAATCATCGGATTGGCTCAGGTCCAGGTACTGCGACCGGGGGGATATAGCCCCCCGAGGGACGAATGACCTCTCAATGCGGGGGTGGGTTGGATCGCTGGGGGACTATACCCACAGACCTGGGACTACTGCAGCCGGGAGGTCTCGGGAAATCTGCACTACAGGCTCATTTTCTGGGTTGTCTTTCTGTTTTATGACGAATAAAGTTTTGGCTAGCTAGGATTAGGGTTTTGGATTATCTTTTTTTTGAAATGTTGGTACGAGGAACTCTTGAGTTCGGATATGCGAGTCAAAGCAGACTATCTTTATGGATCCAAGAGCGCCTAACGGGCTATGGCCGGTCGGGACAAAAATATGGAATCCGGGACAGTTATGTCCTACCCTGTAAAGTTGCTGCTTTTCAGTAATACAATACCTCTTTACCCGTTTCAAAAACATCATAGGATAAACATATAATAAAGTAATGACACAAAAGTAAATAATCAAATATCAAATTGTTTTACTAATATGTTTGGAAGGTGATACTGTGATAACATTCGAAGAAGCCGGTACTATAAATATGAACAAGAAGCTAAGACGAAGTCGGCCCATTTTTGGAGTGGCGTTTAGGTAGAGTATGTAATCTCCCGAGAAACCAGTGTGCGTCGTCCTCCCTAGAATGATAGTATAAGGCTCCAAAAACACGAGAGTGTAGGCCCCTAAAGTAGTAGGGGAGTACCATGCCAGAACTTGGTAGGGCCGTTGCCACCCTACATCTAGTGAGATTGTGTTGTTAGCCAACACCCCACTGGACCACGAACTCCTTATTGGGCAAGGCGAGGATGTTTGACGCCCCCAGCTGTTGTACGTTTTCATCCATTGGAGCTTGTAGAGCCCTCTTACTCCATATTTGGTCCTCGGTTGTCAGACGATTCCACCCCGTCGAAAGGGAAAAGGCGTCTAGCTCTCGGGGTACCCATAGTTGTTCCTCTACTCGCCTATGCGGAAAAAGAATGAGAGAGTCCCCAAGATAAGTCGAGGGTACTCGATCCCATCTTCCTCGAAATGAGGACTCCCTCTAATAGACCGAACGACTCCCCATGACGGGAAAAGGTCTGGCTGAGATCTGGGGACTCGGGTCGGATAGTCTTGTCTGACGAGAAAGGTCTAATCTGGTCGGAAAATGTTGCCTCCTCTTCTACCGCCTTCCCCCTAACCTTCTTGTCCCCTTGGACGGGTTTAACAGGGGTAAAGCTGTGGGTTGATAAGCTAGAGGATCCTCATAAATAGGACAAGCTGGTGCCCAACACCATCCTACAAGGACGTGCTCTGGAGCCTGTTGATATCGGGTCCGCCGAGGAGCGAAGAAAAGATCTTCAAGTCCTTAGTCCCGCACTACAAGGGTACAATAGGCGTCGTACACAGCTACACCCATAATAGTTGTATGGAAAAAAACTCAAGAGATATATGAAGCGAAGTCCGTACCTCAGACTCTAAGATTCATAAATATAGTTGTCTTTAAAACAGCGGATATATTTTCAATCATACATAAATCTGCACAAAATCACCCTAGATCCTCTTGTCCGCATCCTCGTCCACTTCCAAAAGGGTACCCAATGCAGTCCCTAGAAGGAAGCCAACTCCTCTGTTCCACGCCTAAACCAGCAAGTTGGAAATCTGTGCCCATACATAGAAATGGATAAATAGGATGTCCCAGGGTCGCAATTGAGGTCGCAGGTCTACAAATAACAACTGGAACCCGGGCTCGCTATTTGACGACTGGAAGAAACAGACCACCACTCCATCTTCAAGGGGCATAGCAACCACGTTAGGTAATTGGCACAAATCTGCAAGCCAATCCACCAACAGTTTCTAGAACAAAGTCATGAGTGACATGACTTAGGCCGCTACTGCATAGCTTAAATTCAAACCTCGCCCACATAACTCTCCATTTGGGTTCCCAAGTTAGTTAATCCCTTTGGGCCATGACCAAGAGGGCAGGAAGCCCTTGTTGCTACAGACCCTAGGCCTAGTGGGCCTCAAAAAATGCTCAAGCCACAAGTGGGCAGGCTTACCCGAACCAGCTCACAACCCGTAAGCCTCCCAACTCCCTAAATACAGCCACTCCGAGGCCCGACCAGCGTAACTGAAGCCCTAGGACCCAATGCTGGTCCCTAGCGCCGCCAGCTCCGCGTTCCAAGTCCGGACCCCTCGTCGTGAGGCTCTAGTACTTCTCGGGTTCAGTTGTCATCACCGGAACCCTCATCGTCATCCTTGCCCATTGAAACCCACCTTCTCCTTTACACCACCGGTATTGAATCCTCAATCTGTTCCTCTGCCACACAAGCAGGTAGCCCAATTCCCAGACTTGTCCGTGGAAGAGAGACTGATCGGTTCCCTGGTCCTTTATCGACATCCCTCGGGGCATCTAGGGTCGAGGACCTCGTGCCGGAGTCCATAAAAACGAGTCCACGTTGTTGACTCAATTGACCTCCTAAACGTAAGCCTCCCCCCCCCCCCCCTCTATGTTGGCATGGTCGGAAAAGGACTCATCCCGCCTGAATGGAGAATACCAATCCCGCCTTCGTCGCCAAGGGGATCCTGAATGGACCCACAACCAGACAAGAGAGGGGGACTCACCAAGCGAACTGAGAAGGTGAGTTTTGGCCTCGCTACTACCAGATACTACCGTCGACGTCGAAGGTACATTGTGACAAGCGTCGCCACCCATTTCCTTATCCTACTCGTTTCTTAGGGTTTCAAGAGAAATGAGAGAACTTTAGTTTGATTTTTTAATGAGATGGTTTTGATTTTTCACCCTCGTCAGATCAAAAATGAAATAATTGCAAATTTATAGTTTTGTATTATTTTTAATCTTTTTTAGCATACTGGTAGTTCATCTTTATCATGAAAAAAAAACAAAACAAAAGGAACATAAAGAAGGGATAGGCATACTCTCGAGTCTTAGAGACAGATGCGAGACGCGAATCATGAAACAAGTAACGTTTCTTTACATATCTTTGAGATGATGCATTGAAACATATAAGAAACATATACAAATGATGACTATCCTAGGTGTAAACTTATGGGATCTGACCCTATTTGTATGAATACGCACATCATGCACTTCTCGTGGCTCAACACGAAATTATCCGAGGAGGTCTCTTCGAGAAGGAGGAGTATGATCAAAGAGCGAGCCGCTGCTCCTCATCTGCGTCTCGCAATCATAAAACCCTTAGTTTGTCGCACCCAAACTCTGTCTCGTTGATGCTGCTTCCCAAACCATAGTGTATGTGATCCATCATATGTCACCCACCAACACCTATGGACTCCACAACCCACCGGAGAACAACTCTGCAGTAGCACTAACTCTGAGCCCTGCAAAAAAGATTATAAAAAAACGACTAGGTCAAGCCAAAATCGAGGGACCCACCACCGAAACCCCAAAAGGGATGAACATATCGCACATACTGAAAGGAAATAAGTAAAGCAAGTTAGAGGAATAAAAGGATTGGAGAAGAAAGAAGAGTTGCTGCCGGAGACGACGACATGACTAAGTATCATTTTTAATAAGTGTATCATTTTAAATAAGTGTATCATTTTTAATAAGTGTATCATTTTTAATCTATTATAGTACTTTCGATTATATTAGTTTTTTTGAAACGTTCGATTATATTAGTTTTTTTTTTGGATCGGCGAAAACATATTTAAATTAACCTCTTCTGAGGAAGAAAAGATTACACAAAAAAAGCAAGCTTACTAAAGCTTGCACAGGATCAAAGTAAGGGTACACAGACCCGAGAGCCAAGTAAGGGTGCACAGACCCAGAGTCAAAGACAGGGTACACCGACCCAACAGCCCCACAACGGGGAAGACCAACCATAGACAAGAGAGGGTACACAAACCAAAAAGGCAAAGCAAGGGTACACAGACCCCGAAGGAAAGAGAGGGTACGCAGACCCAGAAGTAAAGAATAGGTACGCAGACCCAGAAGCAAAGAACGGGTACGCAGACCCGGAGGCAAAGACAGGGTACGCAGACCCAGAAACAAAGAATCGAGAAAGGAAAAGGGTCCAAAGCCCCGGAAAACCAACCCTGAAGCGCTCAAAAAAGTATAGGTCTTTTACCTTGACTTGTCAACCAGTAAGCATAAGAGAAACCGATATACAACCAAAGAACGGCCAAAGCAAGTATAACACCTTGTCTCATTAGTATCATCGACCAGTCACACAGACTGGGAGACGATCACTAACACATCGACGGTCAACACTGCAAGCGATAAAGACAGTCCCAATGAGTGTAACCCACCAGAACACATAAAACCCATATACCGAAACTGCAAGAAAACAACTAAATGGCACGAAGGCCTAGACCCTCACCGGTGGCCAACACCTTAAACCGGCGAGTCCTCCCCACAAAAGTGGAAAGAAGCAATTGCATATCAAACTGAAATCGATACAGGGGCAATGCAGGGACACATAACTTAAGCTGTAAAGAGGGATATACCAGTGAAGATACCACGATGAACCGCTAGACCCACGCCGATCATCACCCGAGAGAATGAAGAAGCGCATCCCACGACCGGATCTAAAACAAAACAACAAGTAAGCAGACGAACCACCAAAATCAGGAAGAACAGCTCCGCAACGATCCCCACCTGGCAGGATAAAGAAGCGCGTCCCACGACCGGAGCCGGAACAAGAAACCTCCGATGTTCCGAAAGACGCACCCACCTTGGAGCCCGAACTCAGCCTTCCAAAACCTAAATCAGACAGCACCGAGAAAGGCTAAGAGGAGGACCGGTATTTCTACCGAGGACGGGCTCTGAGGCCAAAGATACACCAAGCGAGAACACAAGGGCAGAACTAGATCAGATCCAGGCCAGGCCCAGACCAGTCAGGCCCAGACCAGAAGGCCCAGTCCAGAAGGCCCAGACCAGCCCAGATCTGGACCTGTAGTAGTCCGACCCGGCCCAACAGGAGCAGACCCGACCCGGATGTGTCAAACCATACCTAGCCCAACTGCACAGTAGAAGAAGTCCAACGCGTCGCCCCCGATGACAGCTGCAGGTTCCGGTCGACCAGAAGAAACCCATCGGCGAGCAAGTGAGGCGGTAAATCTGCAAGCAGAGAAGACCCCACCCCCACAAGCCACGAGACTGACCGGAGACCGCCCAGGCGTCGGAGAAGGGCAACAGATCTAAACGGCGCCGCACCAAACGCGACCCCACGAGCCAACTCCGGCCGCCGAGGCCTTCCTTCCTACCGACACGATTGAGACGACGAGCAACAAGTTCCGGCCAGATCTGACGCACCGAGGCCTGCCACAGTCACACGGCACAACGACTTCAAACTCCGGCTGACGAAAAGCAGAAGGAGCCAACAACTCGCCGGGAAAGAGGTAACCCAAACCAGCAAGGAAAAGAAGGGGAGGAAGAAGAAGGGGAGGAGGAGAAGCCATCGCCGGCTACAATCTTGGTCGGAGCCAACGTTGTCGTCGACGGGGGAAGCAAGTGACGACGCCTGGGTTGGTTAGGGTTTCAGAGTTTTGAGAGGTTTTTTTTCTCTAATGAGTAGTGGGAGTTATTATATTAGTTTATAGTTACGTACTTATGTTTAATTTGTTCCATCTTATTCTAGTTACGTTCAAATAGACAAAAAAGTATTTATTTAACCATTTTATTATTTCGATAGATGTAAATGGATCATGGTATCATTTTATTATGAAAGAAAGATCATTAATAAATTAATACATCATACAACACAAGCGGTGTACCTATCGGTCGGTATTGGGAACCCAAGGGACGATCAACGAGATGATAGCTCTCAAACATCGGGTTTGACCTACCTAATACAAATACATACTTGAATACCAAAAGGATGGCACATCCACTAAACAACCAACTACCAGTCGATCATTCTTATCAATGATCGGGAAAGATCCACTAATAGAGAGACTCGATCGGACATGTCATCAAAGACGACAACCACACCTATCAGAGATTTTCCAGAGAAAGACAAGTCTTTAACGAGAAAATGGTTTAGATTGATAAAGTCATCGTAGATGAAGTTGTCCCCATTGAATTATGTGTTTCATAAACAAGGTGGAGAAAAATTGTTCATAATCCTAATTCTCTAATCTCATGCATCATGCGAATACTAATCTACAATTATATGTAATAGAGATTACCTCTTTGTAGAGAAACAGTTGATACTGAGCTTGCTGGTTTTAGAGTTGGACTTTTGGGTTATGTCGAAATCTTGTCAACGAACCCTTTGTATTTTTCCCTCCAACGGTATTCTTACAGCCAAAGTGCTCCCACAACTAAAAACTTGCTAGTAGCCATGAAAAATTTCCCTCTTATTTCTTATTATGGTAGGCCAAAAATCACTTGATGGTGCTTATATTTTTCGGCCAAGAGGTGTCTATTCATAGGCTTATGATTTCCCAAAACCAAAACCAATTAAAGTTAAGAAAGTTTGAAAAATGAGAAACCTAAATGAGTTATTTCCCTTTTCCTAGTCCAACTAGGTTCTCTTTTCTAGTCCAACTAAGTTTTATCCTTTCATCATTCCAACTAAAGTAGAATACCAAAATATAAACATATATTGGGTTGGCCGAAATCACTATGTTGTGAATAGTGATTTTGGCCGAACCCGTATATGATATATTTTTAATGCTTCATTTCATTTAAATAAATATCATGCAAGATATATAATTAAATGTAAATAATAACATTGTTCAATGAATAAATAATTAAATAAATAGACTAATTATATCATATGTAATTACTTTTATTTATTTAATTCGAACCTCCAAGGTTCATTTCGTCCCGAGCTTTACTCTATCGTGTTAGACCCTTTAGGTTCACATGACGTTGGTAGTGAGCCCAAAATCTATATTTCGTTCACAAGTTATTGGTAACCCTTAGCAAAGTCCATAACTACCCAAGTCATATGAATTGTAACATTTCTCTTGTCAAAATATATTATTGTGAATATCCTTGTCCTTTATCATATGGGGATATCATGATTGAACATAAGGCATAGAAGCATCATCCTTGTTCTATGTTCAATCTTTGGTTTATTGATCCCGAGTTCATATTTTAAGGGACAACTTTTATTCATTCGCATGATCATGTTTCATTTTACAATCTTTCACTCACCAAAGGGCTCGATGATGTTTGACTTATGTTGATGGCATAAGTGACAAGATACCATTGACAATCACCCATACTCCTTATACACGTGTATCCATATATAAGCACAACTCTTGTGGTCATCATGTCAGAAGTAGTGCGAGCTTTGTATCAAGAAATGAATCCACACATATAGGATATATAGTAATTTCGAGGTTATAAGACTAATATATACGCTGATAGATGAAAAATACTCATGTGCATGTTTTATGGAGTATTAAGTTGAGTCATCTAATGCTAAACTTTTTAGCATCTATGATGTTCACTCGCATCTCTGTATGCATGATCAGTATAACATGATCCTTAATCGGCCATCATATTAGTTTTAACTACCTGCTTAGACTGGGATTTTCCCCTCTTCTGCTCCCTTGTTTGACTAGTTTAAAGTTCCTCTACTGATGATCAATTTATATTGATAGTATGTTGTCGTTCTCCACCTTCTGCTCCGACCTGATCTCCTGTTATGGAGAATACTGTCGTATCATCTCCACTCATAATCAAGCGTGTCACGCCCAAATCCGGTTTTGACCGAACTCGAGACGTGAACTAAAATAATAATAAAATATTAATAAAAGTAAATTTAAATAACATAATCTCCGAATACTTCGTAATCAAAATCGGATGCCACGAGTCAACCGTTCAAAAAATCGAAATGTAAAGAAAACAAGGTTCGGTACAAATAGGAAGTACGCCACTACTAAGTAAAACCCCAGACTCTCAATGAGCTCCCAAGCTCCGAGACGTCCTCTAGACCGACTCAGGAGCGAAACCTGTAAAATAGTAAAAACAGAGGGGGTGAGCTTTCGCTCAGTAGAAAAAAGTAGTAAAGGGATTGGACTTCCGCTCTGTCACTATAATTACTAAATTAAAACTCATACTAGGAAAAGACAACACAAACAGGAGTCAACATGAACACAACTTATTCGACAATAGAACCCAACTAAATAAACATACAAACATCGAACAATATACTGCTACCACCACTACGAACGTCATTCAAACATGACAACACCCGAACATAAAATAAGTGAACCATGATACTCCGATCACCACACGCAGCTCAACATATCGTACCGGAACACGGCATCGTTCTAGATATCTTCCCGGACACACAACATCGGGGTGAAACAATACATCATACCGGAATACACCATCGGTCTAGATGTCTTCCCGGACACACAGCATCGGGTGATTCAATATATCATACCGGAATACACATCGGTCTAGATGTCTTCCCGGACACACAGCATCGGGGTGAAACAACATGCATCATACCGGAAACGCACATCGGCCGAGATGTCTTCCCAGAAACGCACATCAGGGTAAAGCACACACTACATCATACCGGAAACGCACATCGGCCTAGATGTCTTCCCGGAAACGCACATCGGGGTGAATCTCATAACAAACATACCGGACCGGCACACACCTCGGTCGGGTATCTTCCCGTCGCACGGGGTACAAGTCACACCACACAATACCATACTAAACATGCTAAGCCGAACTTATCATACCATCAAAACATACCGACACAACTTACCAAGCACACCACATCGATCTATCAATCACCCGATCATATCACAAGACAACAATTCATATCACATTCATCGCATTCATTCACCCAATCACATCACGAGACAACAATTCATATCATATTCATCACATCCTAATAAACTAACGTGATTCTTAAATTAACCAAGGAATATACTATACGTCAACCTTAAAGGACTACTAGCCACAATCAAACACAACCAGCACACACAATTCCTGAGGCACGACATGGCCACATGTGATTCTACAGCACAACAATTCCCATAATTTAAAGCGGTTATTCTAGTTAATCACATCCTATATACAAGCTAAAACTTTACCGGTTATTAACGTCCTAAATGCATACTATTAACATTCCTTAATTAAAGCGGTAATTACTACTCTCCCCTACCTCGAATGCTATTCAAACGCTTAGTCACGTGAACCGCCTAGTAGTCTCCTCCTCTGTGCTCGGGAACGGCGTCTAGGATCATAAAGTAGTACTAAAATTAATAAACACTCAAGGACGGTTTTAATGAGAAAATACCTAAATTACTCCTAACAATCAAGACTTGGGCCAAAGGGCAATTTGGGCCGGGACAAGGCCCAATTCGGGCGACCCACAAATCCAGAACCGGCCCGGTCCGTGCTTCTCAGAGGCCCGGTCAGAGGCCCGGACCGTGCATCTCAAAGGGCCGATCAGGGACCCGGACCGTCCCCTCAGAGGGCCGACACCAAGCCCAGACTGTGCCCCTCAGAGGGTCGGCACCAAGCCCAGACTGTGCCCCTCATAGGGCCGGTCAGGGACCCTCTCCGTGCCGCTCAGAGGGCCAGCCAGAGGCCCTTTCCGTGCCAAATCTGGGCAGTCCCCTTCTTCTTCCTTCCCAACTTCGTTTCCACGAAAATCTACTCCAAAAAGTCGAATGCTAACCTCACAACCTCCAAAATCAGTCACCAAAAACCCCCAAACTTCAAACCCATAATGGGTTTCATCAAAACATCAACAACCAAATGCTTTCTAACCAAAACTTCCACTATTCTTCATTAAAACAACCATCTAACAACAAATATCTCAAAACCCATCTAGTTCATGCAATTTTTATAGAAACCCATAACCCCAATTTGATTGAAAGTAGATTGTTAGAGCTTACTTACCTTGGGGATGAAGAGGGGATGAAGATGAGGGTGTTTTGGAGATATTTGGTGATGAAAATTCCTTAAAGTTGCTTCCTTCCTTCACTATCTTCTTCTCCAAGCAATGGTGTCTTCAACTTCTCTCCCACTTGTGTGATTTTCGGCCATCACTACAAATGGGCAGAAAAGTGTCCCAAAAGGCGGTCTTAACCTAAGGTAGAAATGACTAAATGGCCCCCTTGCTCCCTTTCTTCTATTTTGGCACACATGAGGGTAAATGGGTCATTATAGACCCATTTCTCCTCCTCCAAGCCACCATGGACACATGTCCATGTGGGTCCACCTAGACCCCTAGCATTTTCCAGCACACTAATATTAATATCAATAAAATTTCGAAATTGGCTCCGTTGACCCGAAATTGACTTTTTGTAAAATTAGTCATTTGAAAGGAAACGGCCCAACTAAGCTAACTGTAACGACGGCTAAGATTTTTGGGTCCCGAAAAGGTCCCCAATGACGCCCGGAGTCATCGGTTGACTTTTCTGGTTGAAAGTCAACTTTCGCCAAAATTCACCGGTTCGACCGGAATCGACCGGGGGCGGTTCTTACAATCTACCCTCCTTAAAAGAATTTCGTCCACGAAATTTAAGACGAACGTACCTCAAGGGTCGAACAGGCTGGGGTACTTCGCACAAACCTCATCCTCGCGCTCTCAGGTCGACTCTACTCCGTGGTGTCGCCACTGTACCCGTACTAGTGGAATAGTCTTGCCACGCAAGACCTGCTCCCGCGTATCCAGAATCATGACTGGCTGCTCCTCATACGAAACATCCTCAGCTACCTCGATATCCGTCCACTCAATGACGTGGGAGGGGTCCGCGGTGTACTTCCGCAGTTGGGAAACGTGTAAGACATTATGAACGTTCCCAAGCTGCGGTGGCAATGCAAGACGTTAAGAGACGGCTCCAACTATGCCTAAAACCTCAAAAGGCCCGATAAACTACGGGGCCAACTTGCCTCCGTCGCGGTTGAACCGCACTAGCCCCTTCTTCGGGCTCACCCTCAGAAACACATGATCACCAACTGTAAACTCGAGAGGTCGGCGCCGTTCATCAGGTCCATGAACGATGCGAGCGTGTTCGTCAGCCCGAACGATATCACCAGGAACTCGTAGTGCCCATACCGAGTCTGAAATGCAGTGTTCGCCACATCCTCCTCCCGAACCCTCAACTGATAATACCCGGATCGTAGATCAATCTTCGAGAAGCACTTCACTCCTCTCAACTGATCGAACAAGTCATCGATCCTCGGCATCGGGTAGCGGTTCTTCACTGTGACACGGTTCAACTTCCGGTAATCGATGCACATCCTCAGCGCTCCTTCCTTCTTCTTCACGAAGAGGGCGGGTGCTCCCCACGGTGAGGCACTCGGACGGATAAATCCCTTCTCCCGAAGCTCCTCGAGTTGTCACTTCAGCTCGACCAAATCGGTTGGTGCAAACCGGTACGGATCCATGGATATCGCTGCCGTTCCCGGTATCAAGTTGATCCTAAACTTAACCTCGCGCGCCGGCGGTAATCCTGACAACTCCTCCGGAAATACCTCCGGGAACTCGCACAATACCCGCGGCAACTCTCTGCTCTAAACGGTCGTCACCTCATCTCTTACGGTCAATACTGATAGGAGAACTCCACTCCTACTGCCCAAGACACAAGTGACGATCGTGTCACACTATACCATTGTCATCTGCCGTCGATAACAATCAATCGACGCTCGGTACCTCGCAAGCCAGTCCATACCCAAGATCACGTCAAATGTCGTCATTTCCAACACAAGCAAATCACCAGGAAAAGGGCAATCAACCACTCTAATCTCACATGCACGACATACGTTACTCAGGACCACATCTCCCGTAACCGTGGTGTCAAGACATAAAGGTCAACTCAAAGGTTCTACCCTTAACCCCAACATACCAGCGACAGTAGAAGAGATGAAAGAATGTGATGCCCCAATATCAAATAAGAAGGACGCCCACGAATTGTAAAGCAAGCATGTACCCTGAGTGGTCTAATGACCGAAGTGACGTCCCTCAGCTCGAGAGTCAATGACCGCGTACACCTTGCCATGCGGTGCCTGAGGTCCTCCCCTCGGGGGTGGTGGAAGGGTCATCTGTTGTGCAGCTCTCTGCTAATGTCTCGGTGCTGGCGCGCTCGCTGCCTGTCGTGGGACCCTCGACGCCTAAGCCTGATGCGGGCGGAATAAAGGTGACTATCTCGGTTGCGCCTGCTATAGTCGTGGCGCTGACACTCCTCCAACCCGGTCGGGACACACAGTAGAGATGTGTCCTATTTGGCTACACTGGTATCATGTCCTCTCATCGGCACGCGGCCTCTCCTCGACCCTTGTCCAACGATCCGCTGGGCGATCTGCAGGTCCACTACTCCTCGGACAATCTCGGGCCAGATGACCCAACTGCCTGCATAGGGAGCATAGTCGCTCTAGCGGGGAAGGTCCAACGGAAGCCACTGCTCCGACCTGTCGCATCCCACTAGACTGGGCATGTGACCAGAATGATCCTGAGGTCCTCAGCCTCCTCGGATCGCAGCCCTCAGACGGCCTTAGGAAGCCACTCGGTCTCGGTCTGCTCTCTCAGACCCTGGCTGTCTCTCGAAAGTGTCGCTCCATGGCCAGTGCTTGATCCACTAACTCCGAGTACACCTGGTCCTAAATGATGTGACCCAATCCAAAATCGCGGGGCGAAGCCCTCCCTCAAACCGTCTACAGCGGCGAGCCTCGGTCGGCACCATCTGCGGTGCAAAGCGGGACAAGGAGGTGAATCTCGTCTCGTACTTAGAGACCGTCATTCCTCCCTGACACAGTTCCAGGAACTGCTGATGCCTGTCCTCCCAGGCTGACTGTGGGAAGTACTGCTCCAGGAACAGCTCCCTGAACTGTTGAAAATCATCTCCAACTCGAACCTCCTCGCGATGCCACCAATGGTATGCATCTCCCTCCAGCTGGAATGCCGCAAAGGATACCCTCATGTGACCATCCAGGATCCCCGACGTATCCAAGTTGCGGGTAATCCGCTCTATCCATCTCTCGGCTGCCTCAAGGTCTGGCTCCCCAGAAAAGACAGGTGTGCCCAGCCTGCGAAAATCTCTCAGCGCCTGAGCTGTGTAGCTATCGGCCTGACTCGGCCTCACAACATCGACTGCAGTGGCACCAGGCACAGTCTCTGGTGCCGGTGCCGCAGTCTCCCTTAGGGCGATGATCGTCGCGAGACTCTGAACTGTGCGAACCAGTTCCTTCAGAGTAGTCGCTTGGGTCGGCTCTGCGACCGGCGGACCTCTGGGAGGAAGCCCTGACGGTCCTGCATCAACTCTCACGTGCTCCTCAACGGAGTCACCTTGTGCATTGGTTGCCCCTGCCGACCCAACGGCAGGTGGCTGCCATCGGCCTCCAGCTGGCCGTCTCCTAGTGCCTCGGGGGACTTAGGTAGGCGCCATGTCGTATATCCGTTGCACGGATAATGCACATGTTCAGTTTCTTAATCTCGTATAAAGCGACAAAAAGGTCATACTCGGACCAACAACAAGTATGCTTTTAGCATAGTCACAACTAGTTCCACACAACAGGGGAACCCGTACACCTGTATGTCACACAAGTCAGCAACACAGTTCAACAATCTCACACAGGAGTCACACATTCCACAATGCACGTCATGGTAAATCAACAGAAGTCTCAACGCCGACTTAACTCCACAAGTACAAACCTCAACTCGGTTTCAGGGTTCTTAACACTTTCTCTTTCTAACATAACATTCATGTCGATATCATGTCGTTACAACCCGATACAGGCGTCCCCGAACTACGTTGTAACCACTTGACATCCCCCCATCACGTCCGACTACAGTGGCGCCCCTGAGTCAGATCATGATAGTACAAACACTTCAGTTTTGCAGAAATTTGGGCATGACCCATTTGAAAAGTTCTCTAACCATCCGCTTACGCGGGACATTCCACTCACATCTTGCATAAAGCACTCAACACAATCACAGCATACAACAGTCATCACCATTATCCACCTCGGGTCTCGGTAATCACACGAGCACCACCCGAACAAGTCAACACTTCAACTTTGACCAATCAATCACCGGCCGAACAAGGCGGCAACCCACTAAATGATCACTCAACCAAGACAAGCAGTTATCACAAGCTCGAGCATCGCTCACTAACTCAACCTCGATCTCATCCGATCGGCACAATAGCACAACCGAAGCACACAACACAACAAAGGACCAGCAGAGCACAAACAAGTAGTTCACTACCCGAGACTCTCGTCGTCTTGGATCTACGCATAGGACATTTCCGATTTGTGTGACCGAATACTAGAACCCTATCGACTTAACTCTACCCACCTAATTGACGTACGATCCCAAGTTTTGAAAAAAACCAGGCTCTGATACCAAATTGTCACGCCCCAAATCCGGTTTTGACCGGACTCGAGACGTGAACTAAAATAATAATAAAAGTAAATTTAAATAACATAAATCTCTGAATAGTTCGTAATCAAAATCTGATGCCACGAGTCAATCGTTCAAAAAATCCAAATGTAAAGAAAACAAGGTTCGGTACAAATAGGAAGTACGCCACTACTAAGTAAAACCCCAGACTCTCAATGAGCTCCCAAGCTCCGAGACGTCCTCTAGACCGACTCACGAGCGAAACCTGTAAAACAGTAAAAACAGAGGGGGTGAGCTTTCGCTCAGTAGAAAAAAGTAGTAAAGGGATTGGACTTCCGCTCCGTCACTATAATTACTAAATTAAAACTCATACTAGGAAAAGACGACACAAACAGGAGTCAACATGAACACAACTTATTCGACAATAGAACCCAGCTAACTAAACATACAAACACCGAACAATATACTGCTACCACCACTACGAACGTCATTCAAACATGACAACACCCGAACATAAAATAAGTGAACCATGATACTCCGATCACCACACGAAGCTCAACATATCATACCGGAACACGACATCGGGGTGAAACAATACATCATACCGGAATACACCCTCGGTCTAGATGTCTTCCCGGACACACATCATCGGGGTGATACAATACATCATACCAGAATACCCATTGGTCTAGATGTCTTCCCGGACACACAGCATCAGGGTGAAACAACATATATCATACCGGAAACGCACATCATCCTAGATGTCTTTCCAGAAATGCACATCGGGGTAAAGCACACACTATATCATACCGGAAACGCACATCGGCCTAGATGTCTTCCCGGAAACGCACATCGGGGTAAATCTCATAACAAACATACCGGACCGGCACACACCTCGGTCGGGTATCTTCCCGTCGCACGGGCTACAAGTCACACCACACAATACCATACTAAACATGCTACGCCGAACTTATCATACCATCAAAACGTACCGACACAACTTACCAAGCACATCACATCGGTCTATCAATCACCCGATCATATCAAAAGACAACAATTCATATCAATCACCCGATCATACCAAGCAATGGTGTCTTCAACTTCTCTCCCTCTTGTGTGATTTTCGGCCAGCACTACAAATGGACTGAAAAGTGTCCCAAAAGGGGGTCTTAACCTAAGGTAGAAATGACTAAAAGCCCCCCCCCCCCCCCCGCCCCCCGCTCCCTTTCTTCTATTTTGGCACACATGAGGGTAAATGGGTCATTATAGACCCATTTCTTCTCCTCCAAGTCACCATAGACACATGTCCATGTGGGTCCACCTAGACCCCTAGCATTTTCCAGCACACTAATATTAAATTCAATAAAGTTCCGAAATTGGCTTCGTTGACCCGAAATTGACTTTTTGTAAAATTAGTCATTTGGAAGGAAACGACCCAACTAAGCTAACCGTAATGACGAATAAGATTTTTGGGTCCCGGAAAGGTCCCGAATGACTCCCGGAGTCATCAGTTGACTTTTCTGGTTGAAGGTCAACTTTTGCCAAAATTCACCGGTTCGACCGGGGGCGGTTCTTACAAGGCGAATGGGAAGGGCACAGGGAATTCGACAACCGGCTTTGTTTGCCGGTCCAAGGCCAAGGTTACCATGGCCAAGGAGAATCGTTTTACCAAGGCGTCTTTAGCCACAAGATCTGATTCAGGAACAAAGGAGATCAAGGAAAGAACAGTTAAGACCAAAGGGAAGGAACCACAGAGCTTAGTGGAGGTGGGAGCGGATCACCAGCAATGTTCAGGTTTGGTGGACTTCAAGGTTCAAGAGGATGAAGTCTTTGTTTGTAATCTACCTCTCGACTCTACGTAATCCTGGGTCCGAAACGTATTTGGCTCGTACGGTACGATCTCTTCTACTTCAGTTTCTAAGAGACGAAATCACAAAGGGTACGTATTCGGCTTCGTTCGTTTTGAATCCAAAGATGAAGCTACAAAAGCTGTAGATGGACTGAATCATTTCAAGATTAATAGCTTCACCCTCTTTGTGGCATTATCTCGCCGGCAGACGCCGTCGGTACCAGTTTCTGATGGGTTATTAGCTTGCTCTGTTTTTGAGTCGTAAAAACAGAGCACCCCTTTAGAGCATGTACAACGGGTCGCACCCGCGCCCCACTCCGCGCGCGCCCGGACCGCGGCACGCGGGCCGACCCGCTGTGGAGGCCCAAAAAAGCGCGCCCGCGCCCCCGCCCCCCGATACGCGTGCCGCGTGCCCCGTGTGCTTCCCGCTGGCCGGTCCCGCTCCCTGCGCGCCGTCGCTGGCGTGGCCGCCTGTGGCTGCGCCACGTGGCCAGACCGTTGGCAACGGTCATGTTGCTAACGACTCTTTTTTTTAATTCAAAAATCAACTAAATCTAACCCTATAAATACCCATCTTCACTCTCATTTTTTCCACACCACTCTATACTTTCACTCTTTCATAATCAATTCCTACTTGCTATTTTTGAAAATGTCAGACGACGAGGTTATGTCCGACGCTGAGGAGATGTCGTACGAGGAGCTGGCTGCCCGGATGCCGACGCATGCGGAGATGGCAGCCCAACTGCCGACATATGAGGAGATGGCAGCCCAAATGCGACCAATTGCGTGACGATTCCGGCGGATGATGGAGAGGCAGATGCAGAGAGTAATGCCAAGGGTCCAGAGGGCCATGCGTGGGGAACCAATGCGCCGAGAGATTAACAGAAATCGTGCGGAAGCCCACATGCAGTTGATGGCTAACTATTTTGACGAACAACCCGTATATGGCCATGAAATGTTCAGGCGTCGGTTCCGTATGTGCAGACCACTTTTCCAACAGATTATGAACGCGGTGAAGGCTCACGACCCTTACTTCGTTTCATGGAAGCTCGACGCTGCCTCACGGCCGGGCTTATCAACGGAGCAGAAGTGCACCGCCGCTATACGGATGCTTGCGTATGGGTCCTCGGCCGATTCATTGGACGAAACTCTGCGCATTGGGGTAAGCACCATACTTGAATGTTTACGTAAGTTTTGCAAGGCCGTCATTCAGGTATTCGAAGCCGAGTACGAGCGTACCCCGACACCGGCGGACATGGAACGCTTACTCCGAGAAGGGTACAGCCGAGGGTTTCCCGGAATGGCGGGGAGTCTTGACTGTATGCATTGGAAGTGGAAGAACTGCCCAACCGACGAGCAGGGAGCCCATGGACGGGGAGATCACCACGGGGACAAGACGATTCTGCTTGAAGTTGTAGCGTCCCGTGATTTATGGATTTGGCATGCATTTTTCGGGATGACTGGATCGAACAACGACATCAACGTCCTCAACCACAGCCACCTATTCCTAGACGCTTACTACGGCCATGATCTAGCTGTGGAGTACGAGATCAACGGGCATCGGTACAACCGACCTTATTACTTGGTGGACGGCATTTACCCATCATACGCACGGTTCGTGAAGACTATTCGGCATCCCTTCGAGCCCAAAGAGAAGTTGTTTGCTAAATGTCAAGAAGGTGCTCGAAAAGATATTGAAAGGGCTTTTGGAGTACTTCAAGCAAGGTGGCACATCATTTCCCGTCCCGCTCGGTCTTGGAGCGCAGACTTTTTGGCTGATATCATGCACACTTGCATAATTCTACACAACATGATTGTAGAGAATGAGCGCGACCGGTACGAGTATGGGGAGGATGAGTTGTTGTGGGCGCAACCTCCAGAAATGCGAATTGGACACCACCGGAACGATGGCACCACAGAGGGCCATTGGAATACCAGGGACTTGTGGATGCTCAACAAAGTGTCATAGATCCTGAGATCCATCATCAACTACAACAAAATCTTATGGAGCACTTATGGGATCGATTTGGAGCTGGTTTCCATGACGACGAGTAGTCGTTTGTGCTCTTGGAGCTGGTTTTTTTGGTGTTGTATTAAAACGGGGTTGAATAAAATTAGAAGTTAATTTATATTCGTGTTGAATTTATTTATTCATTATTGATTGTCAATACTTATTTTTGTTCCAAAATTGTTTAAATTATGACTAAATTAAACGGTTTCTGATAACCAATTAAATAAAACAGGAAAATATCAAATAATAATCCAGTCAGCACTGTTTTGCACTCCCAGGGCCTCAGAGGTCCTTTCTGTTGTAGAACACCCCCTTTTCTACACTCCCACTCCCTGACTTTTGTCCAGTCAGCACAAGGGCCTCAGGGCCAGGGCCTCACGCAGGGCCGACCCGTTGTACATGCTCTTAGTTGCAACAAAGACCCGGTCAGATGGGGAAGGAGTGGTTGAGCTTACGACGACCTACATGCCGGAAAAGAGGTCTGTTTCACCAGAGAAGCCGCGCCAGGTGAGAAGCTCTGGCTCACCGGCGATCCTACCCGGAGCGACGAGATCTTCGGTGGTTACGGAGAATCCGCAGGAGATTGCCGCAGAGATTGCCGTAAACTCCGTCCCAAGTGAAGAAGTTGGAATCGAGTCCGGGTATTGGGCAGCCCAAGATGGGCCTCTCCGCAGGCCCATTTCGCCAGTCCAACCAGTTGCCCAAAAGCCAAAGTCTGGGCCTGCTTCCGGTCCAACAAAGGGAGCAGTTGGAGGCAGTGTAAATCAAGCAGTCGCGGATAAGCCCAATCAGGGGTACATGATTTTTGAGTTGGGATTTCTCTCTCCTGAGGTATCTTCCGTTCCTGCTGACCTTTCTATGGATCTCTCTTGTATGGGCTTTGAACCGGTTGAGAAAAGAAACTCCTCCGGAAAAAGAGGCAGACGACTTAAGGGAACTAAAAAGTCCCCAGCAATTGTCTTCTATCAAACGAAGTCCAAGGATCTCTCAAGGAGCAGAGATAGAGCGCTCAGACGCTCAGAGTGGTCCAAACTGAAACTAGATGCAAAAATGAGTATCCTCCAAGGCTCGCTCAAAGAAGATGCGAATGCCAGGATGTGTATCGATTTCGGAATGGAAGATGAAGATGACGGTTTTGATGAAGGGACTGAGGAGGTTGTTCCTGACTCCCAATCCCCTCCTCAGTCTTCTTTTGGGGGTGGTGCCCCATCTCTTTTTCGAAAATTACCCACTTTTTCAGGTTTTGAAGCTGGTTAACTTGACGTGCTCGGTTATCTTCAGGCTGGTGTGGGTGTTTAGACAAAGCTTGATGTCTATGGGACGTCTTTCTCTTCGACCTAAGCTCCGTGTCTTTTTTGGTTTTAGTCTAAGCTTAGTTCTTAAGCTTAAGTGGTTTTTTTTTGTTTTTTCTTAAGGTTTTCAAGTTGATCCCCCTTGAGGGTTGCATCTTCTTGCAGCTTGAATTTTTCACCTGTAAAATTCAAATTCTATTAATAAAATCATCACTTATCAAAAAAAAACTTGGACTAGGGATGAATTAATAAACTCACTCCTTTATTCGTAAGAGTTCTATTATCGGAAAACGGCACCCTGATGTCTTAGAAAGAGTAGTTCATTTGTATTTCTAACATTACATCGAATGAAAATGAAAACACACGTCATTTTATTAATCACAAAAACGATGTAATACACTGATGTGGATTGTCCTAATGCCAAAACCCCAATAGTCCCAACCAACCATCACACTGCTAAAGTGGTAGTTGAAGTTAAAGACTTTGTTGTTCTGCTGTCTGAGGAGTTCTGGCGTCCTATACCAGCTCAAAGAGATAGACTCGATGCCTCCAAACAGGCTATTGTAGCCATAATACATGCTAGGCAAGAAATCTTCAAGCTGAGTTGATGATGAATAATGTGAACAACAAGTACGACAATAAGGGCATAAATTGAGATGGAGTGGATGAATTCAAAAGTAAGTAATTTCTCTCTATTTAATTGACTGTACATAATTTGAAGTTCATAACTATTATACTATAATTATTTTAAATTTCATAGCGGTTAGACTGTGACGATGGTAGGTCTCATACTATTAGAGAAACTTTGGTAAGGGGTAACCCTGAAACATAACCGTGTACTATACTTTATTTTTGCATTCTACTTATGCTTTACTTTTTGTTTCACTTCTTAATTGTGACTAAAAAAAATCAGAACCTGGCGTAAAAAAAAAATCAGAACCTGGCGTAAAAAAAAAATCAGAACCTGGCGTAAAGATAACGAAATATGTCTGACATCACAAATCCGTTTGCTTGAGTACCTCAACCTTTAATATGGACTCATGAATGCATAAGCTCATGGTAGTTTATGCAACAAAAAGGTCGACCGTAGATAAGTCAATAAACGTGATGGTAAGGAAATGATGTTAACTTTCATCTTTACGAAATTTTAACAAATATTTGAAAACTTACGGTTAAGAAGTAGAATGTAAGGTTGAGAACAATTAAGGAAGCAAAAATAAAGTATAGTACATGGTTTGCATTAGGAGTTATCCCTATTATTAGATGAGAAAACTACCGATACCTACCCAAAACCATGCCCATTTAACTGATGCATACCTAAAATTTAAAATTAACTGATGTATACCCTGAAGTTTCGAAAATGTAACTCAAAACCCCTCTGTCAGCTAAAATGACGAAAATACCCTCAACTACACTTCAATAATTATGTTAAAAAAAATATTTAAAAATTACTTTTGTTATATATATATATATATATATATTTACTTATTAAATGACTTCATTTTTATTTAAAAAATCACTTCATTTATATTTTAAAAAAATCACTGAGGGTATTTTCGTCATTTTAGCCGACAAATGGGGTTTTTAGTTACAAATCGTAACTTCAGGGTATGCATCAGTTAAATTTAAACTTCAGAGTAAACATCAGTTAAATGGGCATGGTTTTGGGTAGGTATTGGTAGTTTTTCCTTATTAGATTAACTATACTTAACCTAGAGAATCCGGTGAGGCAGTATTTACTTCCTTTAATTTTAACTTTCATCCTCGACGAGTCTATGTATACGAATATGAATCCTCACTCGTTCTCCCTCAAGCTATGGATTTTCCATAACCGTTCTAGTTCCTCTTAAACAAACTCACAAAACTCTTATAAGGTAAAGAAAAAACAAAGGGAAACAATCTTTCTTTTCATTTGTCCCCAAATTCAGATTTTTTTTAGCATATTATGGGAACTTTATTGTTACTAGAAATCAAAATACAACATGGATAACATAAATTAGAGATATTATGGAAAACGAATTAAGAAAAGGGTGAGACTTTGTTCTAACCCGTGGGTAAGGAACGCTCGATCCTGTAACAGGGTACCCGGTTACACCAGGGATTAACGAAAGAAAACGAACTCCTAGAATAAGGGTGGTATCAGCGAACTTCATCACATATCCTAACTCGACCTAACATTCATGGTTGAATATTGGGGAAGGGTGGGGTTGTGGGATGTACATAATGTCACAGAGAACTCTAGGAGATAGGAGACCGGTGTATCGAGTTTACACCGAGCATAGCAAGGCGGATACCAGCGAGGTATTAGGTAGGCTCGAGGCGAAGGAATCCTAGGAGGAGGAGGCAGCGCAGGTAGTAGACGGGCTTGTGACAAAGGTTATGGTAGTAGGAGTAGAGGTGGTGGCGACTCTGGCGGTAGTGAAGGAGGCGGTAGTGGTAGCGGTAGAGGTACACTAGTAAATAAGCATTCATTACCGAACCAATTATTGAGTCTGTAATGAATATGATTGGGTCGGCAATATTCATTCCCGACCCAATGGTGGGTCGGTAATGAATCCGTTTTTTGATTTATTACCGACCCAATTATTGGGCCGGGAGTGAAAACTCATTACCGACTCAATAGTTGGCTCGGAAATGAAAATTCATTACCGACTCAATAGATAGGTCGAGAATGAAAATTCATTACAAACTCAATAATTGGCTCGATAATGAAAATTTAGAAAATTCATTACCGACCCAACTATTGAATTGGTAATGAATTTTATGAGTCAGCTAAGTGTTTTGACAGATTTAAAAAAATATATCTAGAAATCAGGCACCCAAACGTGCAATATGATCAAATAAACCTGCACATTGAACACAATCAACAATCTAATTGATCCAAAAATTGAAACTATTCATTACACATCAAAGTTGTTCAAACAAAATTACTAAATATATAAAAATGTTTTAATATGTCCTTGCGACTGCAAAGCTTTCATAAACGCTTCTATTTTTACTGTGAATGCCTCTTGCGCTTTTAGGACTGTTCTTGGATTGCCTTTTGCTCATGGTTGTAAATGACGTTAGGCGCTAGTCGGGCGTCGAGGACCCCTATGCACTAAGCGGGGCCTAGGCGGTTTTGATTATTTTAAATTATTAATAAATAATATATTAGACACATATAATAAAATATTGAAAGTAAATTATTATCTCCAACACTCAAAAGCTCAAACAACTTATCAATAACAATTTCACAAGTATCTTGAAGTTTAACAAATAAACCTACAATACCAAAAGCATCTCCAACACTCAAAAGTTGAAACACTATATTTTATTGGCTCAGAACTTCATAAGCCAATAAGACATAGTGTCTCAAAAATCAAAATACAAAAGTAAACTCATCTCTATAAGCTTGAAGTATGTGTTCAATTTTCATGAGTTTCTTCAATAAGCTTCAAGTACTTGATCATATTCGTCCTCAAATTCATAATCCATATTTTCTTCCCCCTCTTCGTCGGAAACAAAGTCGTCTTCATCAAGTTCTATTTGTATGATTCTCATCATCATCATCCTCACCGCCATGAACAAGCCATTCTTGTCCATTGGTAGTATCATTGGAAAGAAGAAATTCGACTTCATTTTCCACTGGTTTACTCTTTTCGTTCAAAAACTTGGAGTTGAATTGGAGAAAGGCTAAATTTTCCACTCTTGCAACATCAAGTCTATTTCTCTTCTTGGTATGCATCTAAATTGAGAAAAAGAACATAAATTAAAAATAAATGATAATCTAACTAAAAATAAATGATAAACTAACTAAAAATAAATAATAGAATAATACTATAAATTATTAATTGATATTTAGCATTATATTAGCTTAAGTTTAATTAATTAAAAACCACACGGTTTCTTAAAAAACATGCTTGTAATTAAGTTATAACATGCATAGGAATAAAAGTCATGTAGATATGGCAAAAGATAAAACAAAAGGAACTAAACTACAAGTTTATTTTCCATCAATATATATATATATATAAATACATATATATGCTGATATGCATATAGAATGAGAATTAAAATTGGAAAGGTAGGGAAAGAAGCTATTTTGGATAGAGATTATAACTAGCTAGTTAGTCCAAATGAGTATATGAACACTTGTAACCTGCTTCCTGGGATCATTTGTATGGATTAAAAAACCTATTTTTTCTCTCTCTACTTTCGCTCCGACCTCTCTCTAAAACAAACGCCCCAACCCTAGCTTTCCTTCTCTGCCGCCGGCGACATCTCTCTCCGGCTCCCACGGTCAGGATGTCGCCGGTGGCCCTTTCTTTCTTCCTTTTTCTACTCCCCTTTCTCCTTCTCTCCCTTTCTTCTCCTTGATTTTGGGTGCTCGGTCCCCTTTGGTTTAATCCCCTCCTTCATCGTCCATGCACCTGGTCAGATCTGATCCTGTATGGTTGTCTTCTTCGGTGAGATGCGGCTTTCCCTCTCCCTTCGTGGTCGTCGAGTGTGTTGGCGGTCGGCGAGATCTGGAGCTTCGAGATCTGAGAGCGGGTTGCGGTCTCGACCAAGATTTGTCCTCTCACCTTCCTTCCCTTCTTGCTCAGGTACATTCTCCTCCTTTATCACTCCTTTAGGGCTTAGTTTCCTTGATCCGTTGTGGTCAAGGCCTCACGGTAGGGGTTGGCCACCGTGAGGTGTTGAGAGACTTTGGTCTTTTTCAAGCCCTGTTGGTTTGGTGGGGAAGCTTCGGTATATGTAGCTCCTCTGGGTTTGGAGGCGTTTCTGGTACCCCTTTGGGGTTCTGCCCGGTGTTGGTCGGCAGCGAGTTTTTCCTGTTTCAGGTAACTCGGGTCAGTTTGAGGGGAGGGGTGGAGTTTTGGGTGTATTGTTCGCGGGGGATCTACAGGTTGCTTTGCTCGGGGTTGTTTTGGTCCTCCTCCACGCTTTGGCTCGCGTTTGGTCCGTCGGACTGGTTAGCTGATTATCGTTGGGCGGCGGTCCGGTGCTGCTTCGGGGAGGCTCAAGGTGACGCGGGGCTCGAGGTCAAGCTGAAGTTGCTTCTAGGTTTAGTTCTTGTTTTTTGGGTTGTGTTGCCTTTTCTTGGGCATGTTTGCCTTTGTTGGGTTTTAAGTTGGGTTTCTTGGTTTGCCCTTGTTGGGCCTTATTGCTTAGTTGGTTGGGCCTGGCCCGTTTGGTTATTAGTTTGCTGATTGTAATTTTAGGTTATCAGACCTGTGTTTGTTTCGATTCCCCTTGTTTTGATTCCCCTGGTTTGAGGCTGAGCTTTTGTGGCCAGTGCTCCTGTTTGTATGTTTGTTCTGAGGGCTACGCCCTTGTCCTTCGGCCTTCACTTTGAAGCCGTCGGATTATTTATAAAAAAAATCTGCTGATAAAAAAAAACACTTGTAACCTGAAATGATTCATCTAACACACATAAATAAATTAGAAAGCTTCGGAGGCATCCTGAGATTTAAACATATAAAGGTTTAAACATTTGTTAAACATCAAATACTATTTTTTGGCTTTAAAATCAATTGAAAGGGATATATAGGGCTATGCACGGTCGGATATCCGACCTGACCCGTGCATATTCAGACCCACCCATATTATCAAGAATCTGGGTAAAATCCGACCACTCGGGTTTCGGGTGGATCGAGCCAGAACCGTGGATATCCGAAAATATGGAATTTTTTGGGCTTTTATGTGCAAGCCCAAACCAATACACATACAACCTGATATATCATTATAAAGCCCAAAATTTAGACTTTCACATTACTTACATTTAACTAAACTTATAACCTTCTTTTACTGCCAACCCAGTTTTCCACGATCCATTACATGTCCATCCTATTAATTTCATGAATTTTTCAATTCATCAAAAAATTAACCTTAAGCAAAATGTCATCACTTGATGACTATCATAACTATCAACACTGCATAGATCCAAAAAATCCTAACTATTGAACCCAAAATGTTTTAGGTACAACTTGTTCTCCATTAGCCCCACCTTCCACAACAGCTGCAACCCTTTCACCGATACTTCCTCTCTCTCTAAGGTTTGTGTTCTGTTGACTCTCTTCCATTATGCAGCCAGTCCTATTAAAACATTCAATACATAAATCAGATAAATAGGAATTAAAAATATAAATATGTTTAGACCATAAATATAGGAATTTCATGGTGTATAACAATATCATTATTGATAGGGCTACAAAATGGAATTATAAAATGACTCACAGGTTAGGTTTAGAAATTATTATTTTTCAAAATGGTCAAATTAAAAGGAAAAAACAAGCCATACATGAGCAAATATCTTGTTAAACAGTTCATGAACCAACATGAGCAAAAATGAATCAACACCAGAGGCATAAAATACATATGTTTCAATTATAAAATTAAGTTTTATGCCAAGGATCAATATACATGTATACAACTTTCCATGATTTTTTTTACTGAACATGAAAAACATAAGTTCTTATTTTGGAATAGCACTCCTATTAACATAGAACTTTGATTGCCTTTATTTTGCTAAAATCCCATAATTAACAACTCAGACACCAAAATTTGGAATTAAAAGAATAAACTCAAACAGTGAGTGTAAAAGAAGGTGATGCCAAGGTAAATCCGATAATCACAATACAAACCATGAACTCTGGAAACAGTTGAGAGTATAACCATACCAGTTCTTGGCTTAAAGGGATTTAGAGCTTATCAGCTTTAACTCGAACCGAGAAGATGACACTGTCAATCACATATAATGAAACTTAGATTTAAGAAAAAAATTAATCTCTAAAGCACTTGTGAAGCAATAAAACGAAATGATTTTAGAAAGGTTCACCACCTGTAAAATGAACGGCGACAAAGAACCAAAGACGCTGAGGTGAGAGACGTGTGGTGGTCTGTCCTCCGTGGTATGGTGGTGTCTTGTGAGTCCCTCACCATGAGGCCGGTGAAGGTGAGGTGTAGAAGGGCGGCAGAATAAAGAGAGAGAGAGAGGATGGGTGTGAGTTTTAGGATTAGGAATTAAGAGAGAGGAGATGAAGAGATAGATAGGGGTGTGTTGTGATAAGGTTACTGTTTAGAGATAAGGTTTATAGGAAGAGGTTCATGTTCTACAACGTAGTACTAATCTCAGCCTTTGTTTCAAGATATCAAGACCAGATCAAGGGATGAAATTAAAACGAATATTTTAAACAAAACATTCGGTCGGATCGGTTAATCTACGAGTAGCTGGATCCGATCCGACACCCGTCCGATATACTACGGGTATTCAATTTTTCGACCCATAACTCATCCATTACCCATCGGATGAGTGACCCACGGGTGACGGGTCGGTCGGGTTCTCGGGTCAAATACACACCCCTAGGGATATACGTAGCTTAAAATAAATAGAGCATACACATGTCCCCAAGTGTTTCCTAAACCATGTCAATATATATAGTTTCATTGGAAACATGATTAACATGAGTACCGCATTGTTGTATCATCAAATACTATTTTTTTTGGCTTTAAAATCAATTGTCGCTTGGATTCAGGCGAACGCCTAACCGATCAATTGGCCACCCCTCCCGCCTAAACCCCTTCGTGTCGAAATTCCAACTACACCCGTCCAACCCACAACAAACAAGGCATTTTTCTTATTTCAAGCCTAGGCACTCGACTTTTACAACATAGACTGTCATGCAAGTGCCCAATTTATCACCAATCCTCTTGCCAACCGCCTCATTACTTGTTCTAATCAAGATGTTGTGGATACTAACCATCAACGAAAGCTATCAGCGATCTCACTTTTTTTACTGGTCTTGCGAGTTGTAACAGAACTTCCAAATATCAGTTTATCGTTCTTCACACCAACATCAGCGACAGAGAAATGCTGAACAATGTGGTCACTATGATAGTTGTCGCAAAGGTACCTTATACCAGATCTGATCAGTTTTTTGTAGGGGTCTTTCAATAGATTGCATGTTATGTTTGAGCCAGGAATGGTATAGGTCTCAAAGCGGAGAGGGTGAATTTACACAAAATCATCGATGTTGCAGTCAAACGACTCATATATGACGGAATTTGTAGCCTCGTCCACTATGTAGGACCTTAAGTCACCTTCGTGAAGTACATGTAACTTCCTCAGATAGCACTCCCTGTCAAGGCCTTCTCCTAAAGGCACAGAACCGATGTGAATTCTTCCCATCAGATCCCCATTTCCATTCTCACAGGTGTAATGAAAGATCCCAGTTTAGTTGTGTTGTTGTAGATTATCACTGATCTTCTGCATAATGATGATAGTCACAAGTTAAAATATCAAATACAAATCCTAGTATGAAATTATAACGTGAGCTTGTAATCAAGTGAGACATTAAATTGATTGAATGTGGTGAATTTGTTGGATTCAAGAGTGAGGGTGCTTGGTTAGCTGCTTTAGATTCAAGGTTGCCCTAAGTCCTAATCAATGTAAAATCAAAATTTCAGACATGGATCTTCAGAAAAACGAGAATAATCACAATTAAAAAGATATAAATAGCGAAATCATAATGCATATCAAAACCCTAAGTACTACTAATCTAAGAGATATAGATTAAAAACCTTTTGATCCGCATTTTGAAATTGAGGTACATCTATTGGTGCTTGTGGTGCATAGTGTATTGGACAAGTTCAATAGTGAGGATGTTGTTGATGACCCATATATGATGTTCGAGGTGAAAAATGTCTCTGGAAATTGTAGGTTGGGGATGTTGTCACGTGTATTGCTAGAGGGTGATAATGGTTTTGGAGCTACTGGGAATTGGGTTAATAGTTATGGTAAAGATAGGAGTTATGGGAGTATTGAGAAGGCTAATATGCTGGTAAATTATACATTTGGTGATAATTTCAGGGATTCCCTTCAGAGAATCAACAGATCCACCCTTGTCAGAGCAAACAGGGTTTAATGGAAATCCCATGGTTCACCTGCTAGAACTTGCTCTACCTCTTTCTCCTTTCAGAAGACAAACATTGTCACACGATTGCTCATAGATCGATCCTCTAAAGTAGGTATCTACCCTAGATCCTACAGGACACTCCCCATGGTCGTCACACTACACTTCTGACTCGGGATAGAACGAAGCCAAAGAAAGAATTCATACCCTCGATGTCATCTATCGGAATAAGGAGTTCAGACAAAACTGGTGACAACTATTTTTGCTTTGTCAAAGTAAAGTGTACCTTACCGTAAATACATCAGTTTCATTGGTTTTATTTGAACTATAATTTACATCCAATGCCCCCGAACATGCAACTAACATCCCCATTACAATTTTGAACCACAACTTTAGACTACCGTAGTAGCATGTTTCATTTTTGTCAAACATGCGATTTAAATCAAGAATCCAATAATAACGTAATATAATCTTTCATTCCATTCATACCACCGGCAAAGTTATTCCTTTTCTACCCATAATGAAGCGTAGTCTATCCTCCTTGTTCTTAACCATACCAAAGTTTCAAACATAAATAAGGCATAGTCAAAACTGAAATTCCAAATAAAAATCACAATAAAAAAGAGATGGAAATGTACAAGAAAACAAGAACTCACTTACATGGTTAGAGAGATATCCTGTACCAATAAATTAATTTGGACAGAGAAATCACGGCCGAGTTTCATTGACTGAAACATAACCAACCGAACAAATCGGATGGATCTGGATCGAACAAAACAATGGGCTGACTAAGAACACACAACGCATTGCCATGCAGTGAAGATCTGAGAAGTTGACACACAGTTTTGGGGAGATGAAGAGGGCTGAGGCTGCAAACTGTGGTAATAAGAGAGACCGAACAGCTTCAGAGGGGGCAAAAGGATACACACAAGAGATTAGGGCAACACTGCAGGAGCCGAGAGTGTATGTATTTATACTTTGTTTGGTGGGCTTATTTTGGTAATGAATAAAGCCCATTAATGGAACCGTTCACTATTATTTTTCAATGAATAAAGCCCACTGATGGAAACCTTCAGGTCCTTCACTGTTATTTTTCAATGAATTTTCTTTATGGCTCATAGAAAAAATTGATACGGCCTAATGAGCTGTTTTTTAGTAGGGTACGGAGTAATATATTATCAAGAAAATAATTGATTTAAAGTAGGTACAACAAAATTAAACTATAAGAATATTGAAAAATAGATCTTAGCATTATAAGACCAAAATATAATAAAGTAATGATAGAAAAGTAAATACTCAAATATTGAATTTTTTCACTAAGATGTTCGGAAGGTGATACTGTAACATTCGAAAAAGCCAGTATTGTAAATACGAACAGAAAGTTAACAGAGTCACTACTGAAAAAGACAACTTAAGTGACACTACAATAGTGTCTCTTTAGATTTATAGTAGCGGCTTTTAAGAGCTTAAAAGACACTACACCAAAAGGGTAGCATGACTTAAGAGCCGTGACTTAAATAATAGTGCTTTAAGGTCTAAAGAGACGCGTAAAACTAGCATCCCTTTAGTGCAAACCTACAAACCACTGCAACATACCGTTTTCCAAGTGTGGGGTGTAGTGTCCTTTAAGTTTTGGCTCAAAAGACTACATTTTTAAAATAGTGTCTTTTTGGTTTTAAGTGTCTTTTTCTTAGTTTGAACTTAGGGTTAATTACCTTTAGTACCCCTTATGTATTGGTAACACACATTTAATACCCCTTATGTATTGGTAACACACTGGATAAAATTTTGGTCAAGTTTAGGCCATTTTGACGACCTGTGACCAATTGATAAGGCGTGTAATTGTCCCGTTACCAATACATAAGGGGTATCAAATGATTTGTGATCAATTCATAAGGGGTACTAAATGTGTGTTACCAAAACGTAGGGGTGGTTTTTGAACGTTACCAAACGTAATGGTACTAAAGGTACGTTACCAATAAAAAAAGGGGTACAAAAAGGAATTATCCCTTGAACTTAAAAGACACTACTACATAAAATTGTAGAGTCTTCTTAGTTTGAACTTGTAAGACACTACATTAAAAATAGGGATAATTCCATTTTAGTACTCTAAAATTTTCGGATTTCATTTTTAGTACCCTAAATGTTTTTTGTGCCACTTCAGTACCCTAAATATTTGTTTATTCCAGTTTAGTACCTAACGTCTGATTTTTTATTTATAAAAAAACATTTTTATTTTTCAAAAATTCAATTTTTTTAAACTACCGAAGGGTAGTTTTGGTATTATTATAAAAGATAGGGTCATGTGCAAGGCACATGACGTTTTTCCATCCAAAAATGGATGGAAAACCAGACATTGGGTACTAAACTGGAATAAACAAAGATTTAGGGTACTAAAGTGGCACAAAAAACATTTAGGGTACTAAAAACGAAATCCGAAAGTTTTAGGGTACTAAAATGGAATTATCCCTTAAAAATATAGCGCCTTCTTAGTTTGAACTTAAAACACACTACATTAAAAGTGTAGCCTCTATTAAGTTTGCTGCATAATTTTAAAAAAAGGGCACGGTCGTGCCCAATCCCATTTTACCTGTTAATTTGCATTCCAAAATAACAATCAGTAATTTTCCACAAAGTTCATACATATATAGGGACACTATCTACTAAAAACCAATGATTCAATACAAACTAAGAACTAATTATGGCCATAAGATTAGAATAAATGGATGAATAAGATTAATACTCTCAATAATGGCATTGATGTAAATAAATAAAAATTTAAATACATTTAAGACTTTTTAAACAGGAATAACAATTATGATTTTTTGACTGTGCAGTCATTATAGCGTTTTGGTAGCAAATTAATTGTTTCATCTGGATGAACTGAATGTTTCATCTGATGTTTTCATATCTGCAACAAATGTTTCATTTGGTGGAAGTGTATCATTTGGTTGAAGTGATTATTTAATTTGTTGTTTTCCATACTTAAGAGTTTCATTTGCTAATTTCTAGATATAAAAAACCAAATGTTTCATTTTCACTATTTTGAAGTTTTATCTCATCGAACTCGATGTTTCATTTCGCAAAATATGATATTTCACTTGAAGATAATGTTTCATTTTAACTATTTTGAAGTTTTATCTCATCAAACTCGATGTTTCATTTCGAGGAACTCGATGTTTCATTTCGCTAAATATGATATCAATATGGCGTTTAATTTTTCACATTTGCATGTTTCACTTTGCTGAGCTTCATGTTTCATTTCACCATGCTTCTTGCTTCATTATCTAAGAACAAAACGACACTATAAAATCAATAAACCACGTGCTTCATTATCAAAGAAAATCACTCAACCACACCTTAAAATCATCTCTACAATTCTAGTATAAGAACAATTTCCACTTGCTTCATTATAATGAAAATACATGGCTTGTAACGATTTTTCATACGGAGCACTGAACCTAATTCATTCTTGTGTATGTCAACATTTGATTTCCTGAAACCAACAATAATACTTCACTACTAGAAACAATTTCTGGTGATTTACCTAGTAAAGGCTGGCTGGTGAGAATGAATAGAAATAGAACAAAAAAGTGATACAAATTCGAATACCATCCCCATTACCACTTCTATAGCTGAAAATCATGCCAAAAAACACAAAAACACTGAACCAAAAGTATAAAAACCCATAAACATATGATGGCAATCAGATCTGAGATGGGGATCGGGAGATCAATTCTGGTTGCGAGATGGAGCCAGCGGCAACGCATCGTAGGACGTGGAGCCGGAGGACTAACAACACCAGCGAAGAACCCATCATCTTCGAAACTGAGAAGCTCGACACCTAGGAAGATGTCTTATGGTAAAGGAGAAAAGATGCGATTGTCGAGCCTATCGTGGCGAGAACCATAACGGCGGTGAGTAGCAAATCGATGGAGACCATAAAATGAAATGAAAGGGAAAGGACTTACAATGGCAGAATAACAGAGGATATCGGACATGAGCAGCGACATGTGGACGTCGGTTAGGACAAAGAGAGACGACAGCGCAACCTGCTCCTTCCTAGCGACGACGACGACAATCGACGGGAAGAGAAAGAGCAAGAATGGGACAGTGAACTCGAGACCTCCACAATCCCATATCCATGGAGGCTAACGCGAGGCAACAGAGAGAGGAAATTTTTTTTGAGATGAATTGATTGGATTTGAACATAATAGATAGATTAATTAGGGTTAGTGAAAAAGGAATGGTAAAATGACATTAACGTCCTTTAAACATGGAAAATTACCTAAATAAAATCACTTTATATTATATTTGCAATTGACTGCCATTATCATCAAAGCCATTCAATTCTTTTACTCTAAAGGTTGTAGATTGTCCTTAGTTTGTATTTAAGGTAGTGGTTTTTATTATATATATATATATATAAAGTGAACTTTCAACACATTAAGTGTACCAAAAAAACCTAGTCTAATCACTGCATGTACTACGTCTTACATCACATTTCAGTTTACCAAAAAAAAACAACTTAAACGCTACACAATAGTGATATACTTAAACAGACATCAAAGATCAGCTTCAAGAGCAACCTCAGGATCAGCGGAGGACTGAGATTGGGATCCAGTTAGGGTAAAAATTAGGGCCTTCATCTCCGCCATTTGCTGCTGGATAGTAGCAACCGCATCACTAATCTTTTCCTCAACTTCTTCGGCATTGTATACTTTCCTAGAGGAACTAGCAGATGTGGAGCCTTTGGGACGCCCGCTTGGCTTGAGTCTCTTCTTATCCCCACCCAAACCTCTCGGGTATGGCCCTCACTTTCCACCAAGAATATCTTCGAGCAGCGCAAGTTGGTCATCTTCAGCAATCTTATCGTACATCATCAAAGCTGAACTATCTTTGAATTTAGGTTTAACGGGGTCCGGTAACTCAATCCCAAGTTCCTCCATGACCCTGGTTTTAATGAGAAGCTGATCACATACAAGAACAAATTATCAGATATCACCAAAATCAATTTGAACGTTAAATGAACAATTAAAAATCAAGAATACCACAGTAACTAAAAATCAATCATCTTGTATCATGAACAGTATATACCAGCCAACGTTTCCTAATGGTACCCAAGCAAAAGAGGTAATTTTAGCTATTAAAATGATATTTGATAATTTAGAGGCATCAAAGTGTGATAGAACTTACTGCTGAACATGCCTACTTATCTAATACAAAGTAACATATTTAAAAGAAAAATACAAGCCTCCTGAAGGACTTCTGACCGGTAATGTGATCCATCTTTAACGCACGCCGATCCTTGTTAGTTAAACACAGAGCCTATAAAACACACAAAAGATTATTAGTTCTTTGAAAACTTTAACAACATTACGTTACAATAATTAAGTCAAGTACCTTATATTCTTCGTCGTGAAAATGTTGGTTCAAATAAGCCCACTCACAAGGTCGAGGAACGAACTCCAAAGGGATGGGCGGATCTTCTTCAACATGCTTCTTGTAAGCATTGATCCACGACAGCGGTTGGATGAGGCTGGGGCTTACAGCTCAACCCCACCTACAAGCACAGGGGAGGAGGGCACACCTCTCAGTGGTGAGTCCCAACCACCAGAATGGGGAGGAAGCGAGAACTACGAGGGGACTCAAGTCCCTCTCAGCGACACACCCCCATCCCCTGAGGCCGACCCAAGTCCCCCTCCCCGACCGCAAGGGAAGAAGGCAGCGAAGGCCGCAAAGAAGGGGACCGTCCTCACGGCCCAAATGTCTGCCTTCGTCGAGCTGGAACGTTCACGGGTGGATGCTGAACATTGTCACGCCCCAATTTCAGCGAACCGAAACTAGGGACGCGACGTTTAGAATAAGAAAACACTTTGAAAACATTTCCACTAAAACACTTTACAATAACAGTTTAGTTCAACAAAAGGATAATTACAACTCAAATTAAAACGTCCCACAGCGGACAAAAAAGCGAGGTGCCCGTCGCTAGACTAAAAAGACGAAACCCGGACTCCGCTCCCAGCTCCACAAGCTTCGAGAGCTCACCAAGTCCGTCCCACGAACAGTACCTGTAGGAAAAGCAGCTAGGGGTGAGCGTTCGCTCACCACCACGGATAACAGACTGACTACGGCATAATTAGCAGACAAGCCTATAACACCCACAACAGACTCAACTCCGGGGATCACCGTTCCCAACTCAAGTACTCTGACTGACAAACTCCCACGGTGACCTTCCTCGAACGACTCAACACTCAACCACGTAAGCAGACCCGACACAACAATTGACGACCTCTCCCAAGGACTCAAACGACAACTACACAACGCCAAACAGATCACAAGGGATCGCACACCAAACAAAAATCACAAAGGATCGCATACCAGCTGCTCAGTAACCTCTCCCACTCACACGAACACGGATCAGGCTAGCCAAAGAATGCTTACAACCTGTGATACTCAAACTCGGACCAGGCCAGCCAAAGAGTGCTTGCAACCTGTGTTACTCAAACCATGTCAGGCCAGCCAAAGAATGCTTGCAACCCGTTGATACTCAAACTTGGTCAGGCCAGCCAAAGAATGCTTGCAACCTACCGGGATCCGCAATCACAATCACACGCAAATTCATCAACCAGTAACAACACAAGTTCAACACTCACAGGCACTCATGGCCACCAAGACACCAACAGTAAAATTCGAACTCAACAGCCCCACAGGCACTCACGGCCTCCCAAGACACACCGATAGCAAGACACGGACTCAACAATCCCACAGGCACTCACGGCCTCCCAAGACACCAACCATAAGACACGCTTGCAACTTACCGAGACTCTAACTCGTAAGCCAGCTAAAGAAAGCTTGCAACCCCCCCGAGACTCTAACTCGGTCAGGCCAGCCAAAGACACCAACCTTAGTACACGGGCCCTCAAGGCCACCCAAAACACCAACAATTGACTACGGGCTCTCATGGCCACCCAAGACACCAATTCAAATACACGGGCTCTCAAGGCCACCCAAACTCAATCAATAAATAATACGGGCTCTCAAGGCCACCCAAAACTCGATAATAAAATGCGGGCTCTCAAGGCCACCCAAACTCAATCAATAAATAATACGGGCTCTCAAGGCCACCCAAACTCAATAATAAAATACGGGCTCTCATGGCCACCCAGGACACCAAATAAGCAATCAACCTCCGGCTTAACCAAGCCGCCAACAGTCCTAACATCAACAGTTTCACAATCAACCTCCGGGCATGGTCATATGCCTCCAGTACTCCTAATATCGATAAGTTCACAAACAACCTCCGGCCATGGTCATATGCCTCCAGTAAAACAATTAACGCTAAGTTCTCTGCTCCTACGACACTACTAAGTGTCACATGCTTTTCTCAATAATTACTAAGTTCCCGTAACATGCTTTTCTGATAAACGCTACAACCCCGTGTCATGCTTTTCTAATATTTAAATAAACCTATTCAACCCACGACACCCCAGTGTCACATGCAATTCTACTGTTAACTTTCCCCAGTCAGGGCCGAGATCCGGCTACTTTTCCCTACCTCAACTGAAGAGCAACCGCTATGTTTCCTAGCTGCTGACGTTCTGGCTCGCTACCTCCGGGCTCCACTTCGATCGAAGCCGGACGCTAAAGAGAACACGAAAGCCATAGATTAATAACGGTTCCACCGCTAAATTAAAGGTTACGATTAATCCGGTCTAGACCCGACAATTGTCCTTTAAACTCGAGCGGGCTAAAAGCGGGGTCACGGTGAATCGGGTTGAGTGCCCGAGCGCCGAAACCGGTGCTTGCGAGGCACAGTCCCAATGCACGAATCCCGAGGTCCGATTCAGCGGTCCGCTTTTGTTCCTTTTTAAACCCAAATTGCAGTCCATTTTAACAGCCCGATTATTCGTTCCACGCTCAACGGATCAAGATCCAATTTAAATCAAATCTGACTGTTCACTTAAATCGACTTTCTAAAGCCCAAGTTTTATTTCCGACGTTTTAGTTTATTTCCTAACAAATCTGATTCTCCACTCCTCGATTTAAAACCGTTTTTAAAACCCAAATTGATTTTAATTCCCCTTTTTAACTTAAACCCTTTTTCTTTAATCTGATTTTCGTTTCACAACTTTTCTTTCCAAAAAAACCCGATGTTGATTCCACTAAATGGATCCAAAATTTACAGTTGTTTTCGTATTAACCAATCAACATTTGCAGGTTTAACAATAACACATTTTACATTAACAGACCTATCATTAACAGATCTAAACATAAAACGAAAACAAAACGACGAAAGGGAGGGCTCGGTCATAAATTCCGACGACCCTCGACGGCGATAAAGCCGGCCGGAAACTCACGGTGGTGGCTCACCGTAAGGGAGATAAGGGCGGCGGGAGGTGGTCGTGGTGCCGGGCGTGGTGGCGGAGCACGGCGAGGCACGGTGGCCCTCACCCGTCTCAGATCTGGGACGACGGGGCTCGGGTTCGAGGGAGGCGAGAGGAGCTCTGGGACGGCGCCGGCGAGCCCTTCTCGTGCACGGCTAGGGCGGATCTGGTCCGAGAAGACGAGGGAGAGAGGCGGCTCGGTGGTGGTGCCGTGGCTGGGCGGAGACTCGGCCAGCGGCGGCGGCGGCGACGTGAGCTGGAGAAGACGGGGGCGGTGCACGGCGTGGTTAGATGGAGACGAGGAGGGGCTCGGTGGCCGGACTCGGGAGCGGTGGCGCCGTGGCTGGACGGAGACGGCCGAGAGGTGAGGGAGAAGGTCGGACGGAGTTCGAAGAAGACGGAGAGGAAGGAGTGAGGGAGGACGGGGTTGGGAGGTCGGAGACGCGTGGGGACGAGGGTGGGAGTAGCTGGCCGGAGGTGTCGCTGGCGAGGGCGGCGTGGTCGTGGGGCCAGAGGAGGGAGGTCGGCGTGGGGGCTGCGAAGAAGAAGGGAGGAAAATGGGGCTGCCAACCCTAGTTTTGGCTTATATAGCCCGGGCTTGGGCCGGGTCAGCACTTGGGCCGGTTCTGACTCGGGCCGGGTCAGTCCAGTCCAGCCCAAATTTTTTTTTTTTACAACACCACTTATTGCGCAAACCTAACCCGACGATTCTAATTACAAAAGAAAACCCCTTTTTAAAATAAGCGGGTTTTACAAACATTCACTTCGCGAACAACATGTAGAAAGGCATCGCCTGATACAGTCATTAACCCAACAGTGGGAATCAAACCTCGCCACCTACAAGGAGGTTCTGGGGGCGGATACATCTTCCTACGACGAAGAGGCTATGGCAGACCATAAGTTTTTCAAGTCCGAACTGCGACAACTCATATCCACCCTTAAAGCCCAAATCGAAGAACTTCGACGACAACCCCCACCATCGGATGTCGGCCCAACATACGATGATTCTTGAACTTGTATTTTGTTTTGGGTTGTATTAAAAGGGGTTGAATAAAATTAGAAGTTCATTCATATTCGTGTTGAATTTATTTATTAATTATTGATTGTCCTTAATTATTTATTTTCAAAATTGTTTAAATTATAAACAATTTAAACGGTTTCTGATAACGAATTAAATAAAACAGGAAAATAACAAATAATAATCCAGTCAGCACTGTTCTGCACTCCCAGGACCTCAAGGTCCTTTCTGTTGCAAAACACCCACTTTTCTGCACTCTCACTCCCTGACTTTTGTCCAGTCAGCACAAGGTATGCACTCCCACTCCCTGACCAAGGTCCTTTCTGTTGTTCATGCTCTTAGAGCATGAACAACAACACGCGCCCGCGCCCCATTTCGCGCGCTCCGGGAACGTTCCCCGCTGGCCGGTCCGCTGTAGACGCCCAAAATCCCGGTCCCGCTCCCGCTCCCGCGCCGCAATCGCTGGCCGAGCGCGTTGGACGCGCCTGCGCGCTCCAGCTGCGCTGGCAGCCTGTGGGCGTGCCACGTGTCCCGACCGTTGCACCCTCAAACGGCTAGTTTTTTTTTTTTTAATTCAAAAATCACCAAATTAAACCCTATAAATACCCCCTTTCCTCTCATATTTTTCACACCATTACCACTTCAACTATCCAACTTCACTGTCTCCATCCCCCGAGGCCGACCCAAGTCCCCCTCGCCGACCGCAAGGGAAGAAGGCAGCGAAGGCCGCAAAGAAGGGGGTCGTCCTCACGGCCCAAATGTCTGCCTTCGTCGAGCTGGAAAAATCACGGGTGGATGCTGAACGTTCACGTCGCGAACAAATTGTAGAAGCGCATCGCCTCATGCACTCATTAACCCAACAGTGGGAATCAAACATCATTTATTACAAGACTCTGGTGGAGAAGGACACATCTTCCTACGACGAAGACAAGTTGGAAGAGCATAAGTTTTGCAAGACCCAAGTGCGAAGACTCATCAGTAGCCTTGAAGCCCAAATTGAAGATCTTCGAAAACAACCCCCACCACCAGATGACGCCGGAACATCTTGAACTTGTATTTTGTTTTGGGTTGTATTAAAATGGATTGAATAAAATTAGAAGTTCATTTCTATTCGTGTTGAATTTATTAATTATTGATTGTCTTTAATTATTTATTTCCAAAATTGTTTAAATTATGACTAAATTAAACAGTTTCTGATAACGAATTAAATAAAACAGAAAAATAACAAATTAAAGACATCATACCGAACTTCCTCATGTCCCACCCCCGGAAGCCAGGTCGTGCATTTCTCAATTCTGTGGGTCACACGACCGTACCGGGTATAGAATCTCGGGAGGTGTTCGTATTGGGGCTCCACCATAGAGGAGGTAGAGCATTTTGGGAATCGAAGCCGGATCCTCCGCCGGAGGGTATTTTCCACTTCTATACCAATCCTGAGCCACAAATGATCATCCAACAAGCAAACTTTTAAGATATGAGCAGAGAGTACCATAAAACCCAGTTTGGCCGCCAAAATGGCCCAGATGTTGGCATTCCGAGCGTCACCCGGGATATTGGTAACCCGGATGCCAATCTCCATGGAGTTGAACGAGAGCATATCCGGTTGCATGCAGTGTGGTAGAGGTACCAACAGCAAAGGGTATCCCCAGAACCCCCACGGACCCCGATGACGAACAGAATCCATAGTTTCCCTCAGCGGGAAGTGAAAGGCCACCACTTCCTTACTGAGTCGTTCCATCGCCATCCCATCAGTCCTCCAATTAAGGAGCATAACCCCAATCAGGGTCGTGATATTGGGAGAGGTTATCCCGGTCAGCTTGCCTGCGAAGGAGAAACGGTATCTACCATCCACCGTCGTCGGGATCGCTTCAATCGGGATCTCTAGATATTCCTCCTCGTCTTCCCAATTCGGGACCGGCACTCAAGGATTGGTCAGATTCCGAGAGGGCAGTAGGGTTCTGTTCGGAGGTTCCGGGCAGAGAATCAAGACGGGAGGGGTGTCAAGGCCGACTCCTACGAATGTGGTTCTGGGGGCGGATACATCTTCCTACGACGTAGAGGCTATGACAGACCATAAGTTTTTCAAGTCCGAACTGCGACAACTCATATCCACCCTTAAAGCCCAAATCGAAGAACTTCGACGACAACCCCCACCATCGGATGTCGGCCCAACAGACGATGATTCTTGAACTTGTATTTTGTTTTGGGTTGTATTAAAAGGGGTTGAATAAAATTAGAAGTTCATTTATATTCGTGTTGAATTTATTTATTAATTATTGATTGTCCTTAATTATTTATTTCCAAAATTGTTTAAATTATAAACAATTTAAACGGTTTCTGATAACGAATTAAATAAAACAGGAAAATAACAAATAATAATCCAGTCAGTACTGTTCTGCACTCCCAGAACCTCAAGGTCCTTTCTGTTGCAAAACACCCACTTTTCTGCACTCCCACTCCCTGACTTTTGTCCAGTCAGCACAAGGTCTGCACTCCCACTCCCTGACCAAGGTCCTTTCTGTTGTTCATGCTCTTAAACTTTCATCGGTGGGTCTATGTGTATTAATATGAATCCTCACTCTCTCTCCCTCAAGCCGTGGATTTGCCTTACTAACCGTTCTTGTTCCTCCTAATCAAACACACATCTCTTCTAAGGTAATATTTTCTTTTCTTTTCGTTCTTCTTCATGTCCTCAAATTCAGATTACGATGTTACTGTAACGTTTTCACTTTCTTCAAGGCTTGAACTAGTGTACTTAGCCTGTCAAGGTTTAAAGCTTATAACCAAGTCAAGATGGGTATTTCCTCTCTTGTCTACCAGGGTTTGAAGCTTAACAGATGTGGTGTGTTTGGTATAGGTTTTCTTTCATAATTTTTGTAATCTTTATAATAGGGATAATTGTCAAAAACTACCCTAAAGTTTCGTCCACGCTGTGTGGCTACCCTGAAGTTTTTAGTTTTGACGTAATAGGGATGTTCATAATGATGGTCTGGGTAGTGCTTCCTGGATTGAATAGAAGCGTGGACAAAACTCTAATGCACCCACAAAGCATAGACAAAACTTAAATGCACCCACAAAAGCGTGGGCAAAACTTCAATGCACCCACAAAAGCGTGGACAAAACTTCAATGCACCCACAAAAGCGTGGACAAAACTTCAGTGCACCCACAAAGCGTAGACAAAACTTTGTGTATCAACTCTTTTGTGGACGAAACTTTAGGGTAGTTTTTGACAATTATCCCTTTTAAAAAACACTTGAATATGTGGGCTGATGGGTAGGGTTAGGGTTCGAGTTATAGTGCTTGTATTAAAATCTCAATTTTTAAGGGGGTTTAAAGTATGTAGAAGCTAGTTCTTTGTCACTTAATTTAGAACCTTGCAGAAGCAAACTTTTATGTTACCAAGATTCAAATTAAAGACTTCCCTTTTGTAAAAGCTGGTCTAAAACCACTAGTTTATCAGCTCTTGTATTAATCTAAGGTTCCAATTGTTGTCCACCCTTGTAAAATAGGGAAAATTGCAAAAAAAAAAAAAAACTGTATAGTTTTCAACTTTTACAAAGTTCGCATTGTATGTTTAAGGGAAAACTATGTTTCCTAACCTTTACAAACGTTTCATTATCAGATCCTAACCCAGGCCAACGTTTGGTCTCAATTCCTAGCATAATAGGTTTGAAATTTCTCAGAAACTATAAAAAGCAGTCCAACCTCACGATTCCGTCAACTCGTCGAGCATTGGGATCGATTGCTTGAGAACGAGGATAAGTTCAACGTCGAGGAAGGCACCATGGGTAATGTACGCCAACAACGACATCGCTTGGATGAGTTGACGAAATCATGAGTTTAGACGGCTTTTTATAGTTTATGAGAAATTCCAAACCTATTATGTTGGGAATTGAGACCAAACGTTGGCCTGGGTTAGGATCTGATAATGAAACGTTTGTAAAGGTTAGGAAACAAAGTTATCCCTATGTTTAAAAGATCTGTTTGTTGTACTTGTCAGGTTTCGATTGATTGCACCTTACGTCAAATCTAACAGAAATCTTCATTAATTTGTGCACGTGATAGAAAAACAAGCAAGGTGTTTTATTATGCAGCGTGAACTTGCACAAGTTGTAAACTATACCGTCTTTTCTTGGAATTTCCCCTATCATTGACTAACTTTAGGATGTGATTGTACTTCGTAATGGTAAAAGATTAGAGGATTTAAAGGCCTTTTGAATCAACGCCACATCCAATTGTACAACAAACAAAGCTTTTTAGTATACGACCTGAACTTGCTGAAGTTGTAAACTATACGCTCGTTTTCTTTTACAATTTATCCTTGAGAATAAGTCAAGCTGTGCTCTTTATCTCACTGGAGAGAACATGGGGAAGCGGAAACAAGCGTATATTGCAAAAAGTGTGGACATGATCAGTTCCTTACCTGATGAAGTTATTGGCTACATCTTATCGTTTCTTCCCACAAAAATTGCTTCGAGTACCTGCATTTTGTCAACCAGGTGGAGGAACATCTTTACTTTCTTGCACACTCTTTACTTCGACGGGACAATGGCTTATGGCTACAATGGCGGTGTACGCTGTTTTATGGATTTTGTGGATCGATGCATTATGCTCTCGAACAGGACACATATAGATAAGTTCCATTTGAAATGTGGCCGTAATGTTGACCCTTCACGTGTTCATTCGTGGATTTGTGCTGCACTATCTTGCAATATTCGAGAGCTTGATCTATGTATGAATAAGGGACAACTTCCGAAGGAACTCTTCACCTGCACTACATTAGTAGTCTTGAAATTGGGTCCTGACTTCTCTTTGAATGTTCCCGCTTCTACACATTTGCCATGCCTCAAAATCCTGCATCTTGAATCGGTTGGTTTACCGCATAAGCCCTATATGATGCAGAGCCTCGTGTCTAGCTGCTCTGTCCTTGAAGATTTGTTAATAGTAAGATGTTACATGAAGAAAATACCCATACTAAGTTTGTCTAGTCCTTCCCTCAAGAGATTGACTTTAAGCGGACCTTGCCATTTCAAATTAGTACTTGATGCACCAAGCCTCCTATGCCTGAGATTCGATATTCGTATGGGAGAAGGGAATATGTTAAAGAACCTACACTCTGTTTCTGAGGTTCATATTCACATTTCATGTTGGCTCGAGGGTCAATTAGCCCTTCTCGAACTCTTTGAAGGGATCAGTAATGTTCGGTCGCTGTACTTATCTGGTTCTTTAGAGAAGGTTAGTTTGCAAAATCTTATTTGTGCTTTACACTATGTACATAGGGATAATCGTAAAAAAAGCATCATGATCAGGTATTGATTTTTTGTAAGACGCAGCCTTGTTCTTTGATAATTTCAAAAATCGTGATTTTGAAACAAAGTTACTCAAAATGCAACAGAAAGACAAGTTCACGACATTTTTCTACGGTTATCAAAGAAGATGGCTGCAATTTGCGAAAAACGAATACTTACAAAGTACTTTTTTTCTTCTAACAAGTATCCCTAGAATATGTATCCATGTTACACTAACAATCTTTTCTTTCTATTTGCAGTCTCTTCTAACAAGATTCAATGAACCGTTTCTACTCAAGAACTTGACTTGTTTGGTGCTCAAGGGTGGAGAATATCTCAAATTGCCTGTGGTGATGAAGTTGCTCCAGTGTTGTCCAAATCTTGAAGAACTTGTCTTCCATGTTAAGACTTGTGACTTATATATCGAATTTGTGATGTAATTGATGTTGCATAGTATCTTAATCTCTTTGTCATCTTTCATCGTGTTAGGAAAGCATCTGTGGCGGATATGAAGAGAGGTGTGTCGATGTGCCTCTGCCATCTCGTCTGAAGGAAAATGTGTGGAAGTTGTCATATGGAGGGATGGCGTCGTCCATTCAAAACACATTGGTTTTACTTGAGTATTTTCTGAAGAATGCCGAGGTGCTAGAAAATTATGGGCTATCCCGTCGTGAGGCCAGAGAGAACTGGAAGACGACGATAAAGAAAATGAAGAAACTGGCCAAGTCACCTAGAATGTCGAAAACTTGTGAAATCAAATTTTTCTTTACAAGTAAAAAAAGAAAACTATGATTACCAAACTAACATAGTGAATCTCAAATTCTCACATTGTTTATAAGTTTGGCACACTTATAGCCAATAGATTATTACTGATATACTTATATTTTGAGCCGTTTATTTTCAGACAAATAGAGTTATGGTTAATTTATTTAGAGTATCCTAATTTTTTTTTGTGTCACCTCAGTACCCTAAACTTTCATTAATTCCATTTTAGTACCACCATTAATTTTACCCTAAATTTGGTTGTTAGTGACGAGTATTATATGGTCAATTTACCTGGTTTGGATGGAAAATCAGATGGAAAGTTAATATAGGTACTAAAATAACATTAATGAAGTTTAGGGTATTGAACTGACACGAAAAAAATAGGATACTCGAAGTGAATTAATGAAATTTTAGGGTATTGGAATTACTCCTTCACATTAATACAACTAGGTAATTTCGTATTCAGGTACCATAGTTTATATAGTTTCGTGTTCCTCAACTGTTATATTTATAAATTTCTGAACTCAATTTGTTGTTCATTTGATTATTTCTGAACTCCATTTCGTGGCTTGTTGAGTAACTCTTAAGAACTAAAATTCTTTATTTTCATAATGGCATGTTGTTTATTTATGTAATTTTGGAACCATATTGTTGAGTTAGGATTCAGCCTTGATGAAGGGGGCAATTATTTTGTTACTAGAGATTCTTGTTAGAATGGAATGTTTTTGTCTGTTCATCTTTTTCATCCCCTGCTCTTTACTGCAAAGCAGGTATTATATATTGTTTTGTTGATAAAAAAAGAATATTTAACAATTCGTTTAGAAGTCTGAGATATTTTTTCGTATATATAAGAATGGTTAGTGTGTTTTTGCAATTAAAAGGTTACAAATGGCGTGGTAGTAATGTTGCCCGTAACAAAAATACACTACTCGTTATCCCTGATTTTTTGTTTTTACTTCCTCTATGTTTTGATTTATGTTACTTCAATGACCTAGGTTGCTTGAAGTAGGTTGTTTGTTCGAATTAGTCCATTTATCTCTTGGTTTACGTATATTTCCAAAAAGACGTGTTAAAGGTTGGCTAAGTAGGAGCATATCAAGCTTTTGAGTGTCTATTCTTCTAAACATCCCGACCAACAAAGCTTTTTCTTACCCTTACTTGCACCACCGCGACGATGGCCTTGGTGGCCTTGGCCACCATTACCAACGTTTGTCATTGATGTTACATCGGTGTAAGACTACATCGTCACAAGCGTCTCGACCCTCAGCTTTTGGGTCCTTCCTTACCGTTGAAAGTCATGGTTCCAGTCGTGTTCTGGCTTGTCGTTTCGCTGCGAAGGCCGTTCCTCCTCTAGCCCCTCCGCCTTCTGCTTTTGTCTTGTAGACTTGACTTTGCTCTTTCCGAACCGTGTGGGCGTTTGAATGTCTTGTGGTATGGGTTAGGGGTTTTGCGGTGTTCCGTGGGGGTTCTTTCTCGTCGATCGACCGAGATTACCACCGGTTGTCTCCCAGATTGGCTTTTTTACTCTGTGGGGTAGAAAACTGCATCAACACAATTGTTTTATATTCTTATTTAAATGTTAATATAAAACACATTCCAAAGTACTGGGGTAAAACACCCAATACTAGGATACGAGCCTAGTACTAAGGGCATCCACAGTCATACGATTGGTTGCTGGCGGGGAAAATAAACAAAATATTTTTTGTTGGTTTATAGTCAGCTCTCCCAACAAGTATCATACAATGCTAACCCTTTTTGTTGGCTTATGGTAACCCCTTTTGATCACATTTTTGCTCCCAACCGGCGGTGAGAAGAGGCGAGGAGCTCCCAGCCAGCACTCCTCGCCAGCGACCTTCTAGCCAGCTCCCAGCCAGCACCTCGCCGGCGATTGCTCCCCGCCAGCTTCCCGCCCACAACTGTGGATGCCCTAAGACATATCCAACCCAACAGAATCCAAAAGTTCAAATAAATATACATCACAACACTTCACATAAATATAATATACATGACATACTAATGATGCATCATCAACACAATAGTTTCATATTCTTAATAAACAGTAAACATAAAACACATTTTAAGTACAATACTGGGGTAGAACACCCAATACTAGAATGAAACCCCTAATACTAGGATAACAGGCCCATCGCTAAAATAAACAACCACATCCAATTTTCAACCCAACATAACAGGCCCATCGCTAAATAAATAATACCTCATCAATCATTTTCTTGATCTTTTTCACCATAGTCATATTCATCTGAGTCATCTTCATCTTCATCTGAATCATGATTTTCTTATGCTTTATTATAGAAGTTTGTACCATCTTCCCTTTCATGTTCTTCTAGTTTTTGCATTTTCTTCTCCAACCACTAGATTTTCGCCCGCCTCTTCCTCTTCATGGTTGTATACTCAAAGTTCCCTTACTCATGCGGTTCTTTCTCTTCATTTACCTCCTCCCTGCTTCCTAGACCGTTTCCTCTAACTTCTTCTCAACCTTTTCTAGTTCTTTGGCCCTTAGTTTCCTCTTCTCCCTTCCCTGCTTGGCCTCGTATTCCTTTTCAGATCCCCTTCTTCCTTCAGATCTTCATCGTCTACAAGATCATCTTCCTCCGTATGTTGGTGATCATGTACATCTATTTCTTCTTCTTTTTTGTCTGAAGAACAGTCACTTTTATTCATGTATGAAGGGAGATGGAAAAACGAGCTGGCATATGGTGGAGGAGATAGAGGAGGATATGGTAAAGGAGATGGTGAAGTCGATATTATGTGAATAAGGGCTAAAGAACCGATGAAAAAAATGTAAAATATTTGAAACTGGTGTGACTTGGTTGACAATGGTTTGGTAAATATGAAAATGGTCTCGTCTCTTTTCTTTTAAGTAGATGAAACGTTTATGACGACGAGATGCGTCTTGATGAGGTGGCATCATCATGAGGTAAGTTAAGTTAATACGATAGACGCGTCATTATGGTAACACACATATACCTTACAACTAATTTGAGGAGTTACGAATCATTCACACGATTTATGGTTAATTCACTGGTATTGAGGTTGATAAACCTAATATTGGGACAATAAAACACCAGTACTAGGATATAAAAAATCCAATAGTGGCCTTATAGGATTGAGATCAATTTAAGGATTAAGAAGAAACTTAAGGACTATGATCAAATTGAGTAAGATGAACATGAAAAGGATGAACATTAATAGGTTAAAAACCATTTTAATAGAACAATGAAGAGCTTCTTCAATATACATTAGGTTAAGGATGAAGATCATAATATAAGTAAGAGGATAAAGTTTGAACAAAAGTAACAGAACATTGTTTGAATACAACCCTCGTTAGATGAGGTGGATTGTAATATTCATTGTTTGAATACAACCCTCGTTAGATGAGGTGGATTGTAATATTCATAGTCAATATACGACTAACAATTTCACATGATCATCTTTTCCAAACCTTTTTTGGTTCCACTTTCGATTGTTATGGTATGAAAAAACTTTATCTTTTATCCCAGTACTACTCTGTAACAAACAACTAGTACTAGGATACAAAAACCAAGTACTTCTACAAAAAAACCAGTACTATGAATTTTTCTTTTAACAGTGTTATGTTTGTTAAAGTTCCGTTAACAAAACAGTAAACAGATACTCACGTGTATGAAACATGTCTTTGGTGTGAGAAAGATGGAAATGGGCTTAAATGGAGCGGGCTATCACAAAGAGCCCAGATGGAGAAACATCATCGTTTTTTTATAAACAAAATTGTATTAAACCACTATCCTTCAAGATGAAGAGTAGGGAAAGGTGATACACTGAAAGGGATCAACCTATAAACCGAAACAAGATCGATAAAGATCCTAAAGCAGCCCGAGAGCTACACTACCCAAACAAAAACAACCAAAGAACAACACACTGAACCAAACAAAACAACTCTAGCAACAAATTGCTTAAACACATGACACATTCCTCACGAACCAAGGAATCAAGCTCATCCACACCCTAAGAACCAACCAGACCTCACGACCTCAAACCACCTTTGTAAAACTAGACCAAACACCAGCTACAAACTGAGCCTTTGAAATATTACCATGTACTAACATGTAACCAAGGACACACCTAAGATAAAGCTAAAAAAATAATACACAGACTACTGCCTCAACTGAACTTAAGAAAATTTGTCTTCTTCCTCCACCTACAATTTCTTTGAAACCTTCTTCTGTCTAAGACCATGGTGCACGAGAAATCTACTAGAAGGCGTAAAACCCATATCTAAACGAATGGCCCATGCCATTTTGTCTACCACATTTTATACTGTGTGAACCGAGGTAACCAAACTTGTTTTGGCTGACACTTTTATGATCATCACAGGGACTGACGAGGTCGCAACACAACGCTCATTACTACTCTTCGGCTTGACCTCGTAAAAAACCTGCGCTTCAATCTTCTTCTTAAATGTCGTCGTGTTTGGAAGAAGATCACTTCTTCCTCGTGGAGGACACAACAACTATGGGGATTGCACCATACCTTTTAATTCATACTTCTTATCCATCACACTCTTTAAAAGTTAAGAAAGAAGTTGCAAAACTAACGACTTCTGGTCTCATAATGTCTCTTTTCTTTGTAAACTTTCTCATCATGACTTGTCAATCACATTTTTGAATGTTGCTTGGGGTGCCAATTTCTTGAATCATAAGGTTGATAGTGTGTTGCAAGTCTAAAAGATTGATGACTTGTCAATCACATTTTTGAATATTGCTTGGGTGGCAATTTCTTAAGCCATAAGGTTGATAGTTTGTGCTGCACACGAAGTTCAAAAGATCGATGGTCTCTTCTCCTTTAACAAATTTTTTTGTCGCTATATTGTTTGAAGCATTATCCATCACAACTTAAACACATTGTGGGCCAATGTCTTCAATGCACTTATCCACATATTCATAAATGAATTAACCGGTGTGTAAATCATTTGATACATCCGTTGGAGAAAGAATTATTGTCCCTTCCAAGCTATTGACATATAAGTTCATGTCACTTCTTCGTTTGCGGTCAATCAAAACATCATTTTGATAGAACATCCATTCTTTTTCATATCCTCTTCATACTCCAAAATTAAATTCTTAATTCTTTCAACTCTTCCTTTAATAATAGCCCGCTTAATGAGTATGGAGTTACCGGTTGAAAACCCAGACCAAATTACCCAATCGCTTCTACAAATTTCTTGAAACTAACATTGTCAACGTCATTGTAAAGACCTGTCACGCCCCAAATCCGGTTTTGACCGAATTCAAGGCGCGACCTAAGATAAAATAATACTAAAAAGATAAAGGTAAATAAATCAGGTTCAATGCAATAAAAAGCTCCAAGAGTACAGTGAGTCAACAGCTCAACAGGTAAAAGCAATAGAGTCAAACAAATAAAGAAGGAGTACGTCACTAGACTCTAGCTAAACCCTCGTCAGCCCCCAAGCTCCGAGAGTCCTGCTAGTACTGCTCCCGCTCAACACCTGAAACACCACAAAGTAAGGAGGGGTGAGCTTACGCCCAGTAGGAAAAGTAGTTAAGGTTCGAAACCACAGTTCATCACCACGGGTAACTGTCCAATTAGGGCATACTAGTACAGCACAACTATTAGAAGTCAAATTAAACAATTACTCCAAGACAACGCGTGACCTTCGCGCAGGCACAACCCTTAAAACATCTCACAATGAACCGAACCCACCACTTTCGCAACTAACTCTTGACACTCATCCCTTAGCAACTATCAATGAACACGCCCTCGGATATCTCACAACCGATCACACGTGCGAACTCGCACGACAACACAGGAGTCAGGCATAACAGCACCCCGGGTCACCAGCCACTCTCATTAGACCCTAGTCACACTTAACCCAGTGCACAAAGCTAGACAGTACGCATGGCACACATAGTAGTCAACGCACAAAGCCAAACAGTACGCACGACACACATAGCAGACAACGCACAAAGCCAAACAACATGCACAACACACACAACAGTCCCACCTTAAACGTAGTATAACCATTTCCAACGTCTCCGGCTATCACAGCCCGTTCCATTTATATCGTACCGGATCACGAAGCCTCGGTCCCGACATCTTCCCGTCACATAGACTCGGGGTAACATCCCAGACCGGAAATCCCTCAGTCGGATGTCTTCCTGTCACATAGACTCAGGGCCTCACGTACAACGGACCGACACATACCTCAGTCGTAAGTCCTCCCGTCACAGAGACTCGGGTATCCAACACGCCATCATTGGCCTCGATACACCGCACTGGAACTCTCCCTCGGTGTAGGTATTACTCCGGCTACGCCGTCTCTTGGAACACACAACCAACGTATAACACACAACAAAAAGCCACTAATGGTCTCGGTATACCAACCGGACCATCTCAACATAGCACACAACCGCTCTATCACTCACCCGGTCATATCACAACCAAGGGTTCACGTTATCAAACATGACACACTTGACCACACACAATCACATCATGCAACACCGAGTATAATCTTAATTAGACTCTCACACATCGGTTATAGCACACAACACGCAAACCTAGGGCTCGACATGGCCCATCTACCAGCACGGCAATTTCCCAAGTATTGAAAGCAGATAAAGCAAGTAAACTAGTGAATCTCGTCCTACATGTTACTAGACTCGTTCGTTTAATCAATTAAACAAAGCGGTCGTTCCTATATGCCAACTAGGACCTTTCCGGTTATTATTAAACCCTAATCATGAACACTAGTAACTTTCCGTAATTAAAGCAGTATCCGCTAATTTCCCTACCTCAAGACGATACAACAACTGCGTCTCCTAGCTGCTGACGTCCTGGCCTAACTCCGGTCTTCAAGGGAGAAATCCACGAAATCCAAGTCTGGGTTTTAACAGATAACAAAAGTCCAATCAGCTCCGGTATGTCCAAAGTCCTCAGAAAGTCCAAAACGTCCTTTAAATAATCAGTTTTAAGTCAAAATAATTGATTAATTAAATATGTCGGACCCGGATCCGACTCGGTCCAGAAACCAGGCCTAGTCAAACCCAGACCCGACCCTAACCCGGCCCAGATCCGGCCCGGACCCGGTCCAGACCCGGACCCAAGCCCGAGTCCAGAACCCGACCTGGCACACGGTTCGAGCCTCCGGCCCAAGCTCGAGTCCCGGTCCAGGACCATCCGACCCAACACCCTGCCTGGCCCAAGGCCCGATACACCCAGCCCAATCCAGCCCACTTGGCTCGACCTGAGCTTGAGACGACGTCGATGAGGCAAAGGTTGCTCCGGTCGTCGTCCACAGCGTCAAGGACCTCGAGGGGGGAGGAAAAGGCGGTGGAGAAGGTCGTGGGGCTTCTGGCGACACTGTGGGTGTGCCGTGGGTGCTCGGAAATGCAGCCCTGAGCCTCCTCACAATGAATCTGACGGAGGTGGAGCTCGCCGGCGATGGTTCTGTCTGGAAACGCTCGAATCGAGCACGGAAATGAGTGAATCCGGTAGATACGAGGTCGGGGAGGAAGGAAATGAGTGAGAGAAAGCTCGATTCAAGCTCAGAGAGAACAAACTGGCAGTAACTCTCCGGCGTCTTCTCGTTTCTCACATGGCGAGGTTTGGGTGAGCTCCAAATGGAAGAAGAAGATGAAGGCGAGGGCGGGGTAGCAGGAGAAGATGAAGGAGGAGGAGGAGATCGAAGGAGATCGGAGAAGGAGGGACGGAGCTCGGCGATGGCGAGCTTGTGCTCAGGTTCGTAGAGAGAGAATGGCGAGAGCTAGAGGATGCCTCGAAGTGTGTGCGTGCCAAATGAGACCTGAATAATCGCGATTAGGGTTAGGTCCCAGCTCGTCCTTCGTGGGCCTGATCTCGCGTGCGGGCCGGGCTCACTCTCTGATTGGGCCCAAGCTGGCCCAATCTCCAATCCAGTCCAAAAAGCCCCCTTTCCCCCTTTTTTTTTATTTTTCTTCTAAAAAATAACTTGTTTGCAAAAACATACCCCAATGTTTCTGTTTGTCAAAACCAAACTCTTTTAAAACAAAGTGGGTTTTACAAGACCACTATTTTCTTATATCCATCTAGTCATATAATGATTCACTTTTTGATTTTTTTCTTTAGAGATCACTTCACTGATACTTTGACTTTGGAGAGTTCTCTTGTTGGATCATATATTGCAGTTGCATAATGCTCAATAAGTCCAAGTGTTTTTGGCTTCTTCCATTTTGGGTCATTCGGTCCATACTCTAATTCTTCCCCGTTCTTTAATATTGACCTCTTCCCTCACTTCTTTTTCCAATGTTGATTTTTTTCGTTTCTTAAGTTGAGCATCTTCAATAGTCTTCCTGTATTTAGCTTTATCCTTAAGTGTACTCTTGCTACACTTTTCGACATTCCCCTTGATATTTCAATATGTTGTTTCATTCTATATATTCCACCACCATATACTTTCTTACACAATAAACATTGTAGTCGATCAACATTCTTTGGATTTGCTTTCACTGCATAATCCCACCCTACATCATTTGATTTCGCCTTCAATGTTGAAATATTCAACTCTAGTGGTGTTGGATTAGAGTTACTAGGTATTTGGCACAGCGCGAAGCGCGGTGCAAGGCGTGAGGAAAAACTTGTGATATTTGTGTAGTAGAGATGGAGTATGTTTGTTGTTTGACATGGAATTGGAGCCGGTGATTAAGACGGGTCCATAAATTACATTTGTACTACAATAATGGTTTGAAATAACCAATTTTGGAGATTGGTTTAGATTAATATTTAAATAGGTCTTTAGGGAAATCATGTGGTGTGAACATAATATGTAGAGTGGGCCAGATGGTGTGTTGTGTGTGTGGCCTATTAGGGTTAATGGTTTATTGGTAATGGGTTTGGGGTGTTAATGGGCTGCGTTGATGAGTGTGGGCCTGATATGGGCATGTGGTAATGGGTTTGGGTTGGAGGTGGAAGGCTATAGGAGGAGGTGCAGGCGAGGCCCAAAATTGCGGTGTCACTTTCGGTTAAAATTAAAGAAACCGAAACGTTGTTTCAGTAGTATAAATGACATACGCTTCAGAAGAGGAAACGATAGAGTGAAAAACGGAACTTATGTCTAGGTAGAGAGAAGAACGGTCGCAAGGGCAACAATGAAGAAGCAAGGGGCTAGGGCGGGCATTGCACCAGTGTCCTGCGATCAGCCCGATTGGCAGGACCTCGGCGACTTCCTCGGTGGTGTCATCTTTGTGCTAGTTCAGAGATGTGCTCCTACAGTAGCACTGGAAGACGTAGAGAGGAAATCGTTGTCCCGATTCATCAAGACCCACCGGAACAGCAACACTCCAACGCAATCCATGCCAGCGAACCTGCTGTGGTGGAGGAGACCTCTTGCTTTGTAACTCTTCCAACTACATGAAACTCCATGGGAGCCCAAAATTTCCCGGTAAGGCAAAACTCAGTTACCAATTATTGTTATTGTAGGAGTTTAATTGCTTTTGTCTTTTAGTCCTTATGTATGAGACATAACAGAGAAGTCAAAGCATGTTTTTGTTGTTTACTGATCGGTGTAAGTGGTTGCTCTGATTTTTTTTCTTCTGTATAGGTGGGTAAGGAAGCCTTATATAGAAAGGGCATAATGAGGGTTGTCAGCGTGCCCTTCATAAAGGAGGAGTTTGAGAGGCTTAAGAAAGCCCATGTCAACGAAATGCCTGAGTTGGAGATAAAGGCTCAACTGAACCGCCACCCCGGTAAGGAAAAAATGTTATTATCGTCTGGAGTGTAGATATCATGCATGTGTCTTAGGTGTGCATGTAGGATGGTAAGAAACAACGATTCGATCTATTTTAGAATGCAAGTTGATTTAAATAAGAAGAATTTTAGAAGTATCATGAACTGAATTGCATGCAAATTGTAAGAGCAAATAGGTTCTTTGGTAGGAAATATTCTATTGGTTTGTATAGTTGTGTTTTAGTGGTAAAAAAACTGTCCCTGTTGTTTGTTTGTCTGTTAGTTCTTTGTTTATTTCCTAGGAAAAGATTGCAACTGATCAGTGTGGTTTAGACCATAATTCCAATAATTGAACCATATCATTGGTTTCGGGAAAAAATACATTAAATGTCATTATAAATATGTGTTAAACGTTAAATCCCTTCTCAAAAATGTTTGCCTGTGAGATGCCACATGTATATGATATTTCGATTTGTCAAAGAGTTTTAATTTATTGATAATATGACATTATATTATAATTGATGAAGACGATTATTGATGGTAACATGTATGTATTTTGTGAATGATAATCATTGGTTTGGGTTGGGCAATTATGTCGAATATGGTTTTGAATGTTACAGTAGTTGGAGTTTTTTTGCATGTTAATTTCTTGTTGTTTTTTATTTTGGCGTAAATATGTTGAATATGTGCACTGATAATAGGAGTTTTCTTTACTGTTTTGTTTGCATCTGAATACATTTGTTGAGGCAATTTTTGTTTATGGTCTGTAATATTCTTATTTGTCTTGAATCTGCTGAGCTTGTTGCTGAATTACATGCATGTTTGGGAGACAAATTGAAGTGCCTCAATCTACTGAGAGGGTATCTATATTGGTTTTTTGTAAGTATCAGCCACATTTTCCTAAAAATCTAATGACATGTACATTTTTTTGGTGAATGTAGGTTTTGTTTGTGTATGGTTAGGATATTTTTAATATAAAGTATTATTCATTTCAAATATTAGGTGTTTATGTATCATAATAATGCGTGATAGTATTTTTGAATATTGGCGGTCAGTTTGTTATATGCATTGGCTTGGGCAGCAAAGACAATTTTTTTAACATTCTGTTGGGCTATGTAGAATCTATGGTTATTTGTGTATTGTAGTGTCGGTCCAACGAAGGAGCATTCAAGCCTTGACTGGATGGGAAATTCATGACATTCATTAGAGGTGATGGGCAGACTGTATAAGATGGATGGATAGTAACCTTTTGTAGTTGCCAATTGAAGCCTTTTGTTTTATAGGCGGGAATCTACTGTATAGCCACCTTTGGAGTAGTTGTTTTTTTGGGTTGACAGTATTAGAACGACATATATGTAACTTCAGCTAGAAGTGGACAGATTTTGTTTTAACTGTAAACTTATGTTATCGATGGTTTTTGTATGGTATTTAGTTGTTTACCTTTGGCTACAGTGATTGTACTTTGCTCTTTGGAAACGGCTTTGGGTAATACATTTAATTGAGGTTAATATGTATGTTGCAAGTTCATGGTAAAGGTGATGAATTTTATTTGTCTATCATTGAGTTTAATGTCCAGGATCAATTTGTGCATGCCTATGAATTTTATTGGTCTATCATTGAGTTTAATGTCTAGGATTAATTTTTTGGAGTGGATCCGATGACAGCTCCCTCCATTATGCATGCCTACTATGTTCTTTTAAATTCATATCGTTCTACAATAAAATATTTTTGGTTACTTGGGTTGCAAGTTACGTTGTGTATTTCGTGATGGTCTTGCTGTTTTTGGGCTTTACAACTTCGTTTCTTAGGAGGCCAAAGAATTCATACAAACCCAAAGTGATAAAAATGAATTGGAAATAAACGTGAATGAAAGAGGGAGGATTCATTATTGACAATTTAAGATATAACATTATGGTGAGGGGTGATTAAGTATAGCTAAGTTACGGTAGGCTTCCTGGTAGACAACATTTTTTTATTAACAATGGGTCTTCGGCTTCAGGGTCTGCATTCACTATGACCAAACCTTTAATGGACGTGATCCGAGAGAGTGCGACATATAATTGTCCATGGCCGAAGACCTTGTATGAAAAAACACAAGTTAGATGGAAGTATTAGGTAATGTTATTATGGTGATAAGTGTAAAGCGGTTATAAATAACGAACCTGTTGGGGCAAGTATATACCAACATTGTTAAGTGATTGACCCTGACTTTTGTTGATTGTCATGGTGAAACACGGGGCGACGGGAAATTGTCTTCGATTCAGAATGAACGACCATTTTGAATCATTTGGGCACATAATAATCCGAGGAATAGTGACCACCTTACCCTTATGGTTACCAGATAGAACCATGCCTCGAATAGACCAATCTCCAAGTTCCGTAACAACCAGTCGTGCGCCATTGCAAAGTCCTTCTGTTTGATTCAAATTGCGCATAAGCATAACAAGACAACATATCTTCAAATGAATGTGATGCGAGGGGACCCCATTAAATGTCAAGCTATTCAGGAACTCAATAGAATATAAAGAGTCAACATCTTCAACCCGCATACTTCTCTTACATATTGTATCGCAACTAAAATATGATTTCCCTTTCCCAAATATCATGTCAATCATCATATCATTAGCAACTTGGACCATGTCATTTGGGGGGGGGGGGGGGTCAAAATTGCTCGTTCAGAAAGATAAGTATGATCAGTAAAGCGAGACGTGAAATTGGGGTAAACCGATGAGATAAGGCTTGTTACTTCGGTTGAGAATGTAGATGGGACCATTGTTGGTGGTACACGAATAAGTTCATCTTGGGCACATTCGTATTTAGTACCATTCCGAATCTCCAACATCCATCGATCAAAAGCTGTTATTTCGGCGACACCAGCTTCATCGAGGCCCGGGTTAAGGAGCCGCATATTTTGAGTAAGCTCATATACTTGGAAGGATGACTAGAGTTACGAAGAGTTTAAAGCAACATCGATTATATCAGTTCATGAACCCTTTGCAACGACTAGTAAGATTTGTCTAACATCACCCCGCACACAATAGTCAACCCACCAAATGGCCTCTCCAAACTATCTTCGTAGCGATATCGCAAAATATCACGCAAAGTCCTATCCAAGTCCTCAAAACACAAACGGTTAGCCATAGGAGGTTCATCCCATATAATCAATGACGTCTTCTGCAAAAAGGGCAGCCAAGTTTGTGCCCCGTCGAACATCACATGTTGATTCTGCCGTCGGATTAAGAGGTATACGCAAGCGTGAATGTGTTGTCCGACCATTAGGAAAAAGATGGGCGGCAATGCCAGAAGTAGCCACAGGTAGGACAATTTTCTTGTCAACGCGTAGCTTAGTGACTATTGTATTCCATAGGAAGGTTTTTCCCGTACCCCACGACCTTGGATGAAAAACAAACCACCTTTATCATTGTCAACTGAATCCATAATGGTTGTATAAGCACGGGTTTGGAAACTATTAAGTGCTAAGAAGGAACTCATATGTAGGGCACGTTGTTCATCTGTGTTGTAGTCAAGCTCCTCCAAAACCAATCGATTGCCCAAGTCGCATAGATCGTCAGCCCTTGGAATAGGCATCCCACAAAAGTCCGTCAACGACTTTCCTTGTTGACGCAATAGCTGTTCAAGCTCAAGAAGGGTTAAAGCTTCAATATGCTCGCGAGTGATGTTCATGGACGAATCATTTGGGTACCTTATCGTACAAAAAATTCATAAGGGTACCTTATCGTTCGTGGACGGTTCATTTGAGTACCTTATCATAAATAACCCTTGATAAAAACAGGATCAATATGAGCTAATTAGGTCGAATCTTTTCAAATGGACATTTAGTTGTATAAGAACTTGCTCAGGAAAATGGGGGTGAGAAAATACTGTACCTGAACACAGGAGCTGGAGAAGTGAAGGAGAATGGTATAGTTTGTGGTACATAAGTAAGAAGGGAAGGAAGAAAGAGGTAGTAGGATAACAGGAGATGGTAACACTAAATGCTGAAATGAAAAGGTTGAAAGCACGATTATTGGGGCTTCAAAATCTTTAATAGCTAGTTTTAAAAATGGAATTAGAAGTTACATTGATTGACCCGATTGTAACAAATATTTTTGTGGTATAAGGTCTAAAACAATCTCATAATCCAGGTTAAACAACTTTAAAAAGGTAGTGATATGAAAAAAATACACAGTACATGTATATTTCTCTAAGGGATAATTGTCAAAACATGCACTTATGTTTCGTCCACAAACGAAATAGTGCATAATGTTTCGTCCACGTCGTCTGGCTACCCTTATGAATTGTCCACGCACTTGTCTGCCATGTGCCTCATGCACCATCTGTGCTCAACATTGCCAATTTCATTCGATGCTTAAACAAGGCCCTACAAATGCAAGTTTAAAACCGTGGTTAATATATGTCTCAACCATTCTCATACCCTCAATGTATCAAGTAATTAGACAAAGAAGTACCTTTTGTTTGTCAGTCGTAAAGACCCAACCCCGTTCATTTTCATGGCCAAAGTCGGTGAACATTTCTTCAAGGAACCATTCCCAAGTAGCTTTGTTTTCAATTTCCACAACGGCAAAGCATATAGGGAAAAACTGCTCATTGGCGTCGTACCCAATGGCAACAAGTATCTGACCCCCACAATCTCCCTTCAAGAAAATATATGCAAGTACATTAAGAATTGAAAATAAACTGAACTACATACATAAATGCAAGAACATAAAAGTTTATTACCTTAAGATGGCAACCATCCATCATAACGTATGGACGACATCCATCTATAAAACCTCATCGTTGTGCCTCAAAGCGTATGTAAACACGTTGAAACCTCTCAACATGGTCAGTGTCATACTTGGTGACCACCTTACACCTACTGCCAGGGTTTGTAGCTTCCAATGTTGCACAATAGCCGTGTATGCGTTGAAATTGTGCCTCAGATTCTCCATGTATCAATCTTCGAGCCACCCTTATTGCCTTATATGCTTGGGAACCGGTTACCGCAATCTGCAACTCGTTGTCAATTTCAGCTACCAGCTCCTTCCTTGTAACAGTGGGATGCCTTCGCATGCAAGGCAAGAATCGAGCAGCTAGAAACTTCGACTTCACATATCGATTGGTCCTCAATGTAGGGTAGTCATGATCAGTAAACATGTATCAGATTGCAAAATAGCCTCCAATTCTTGACTTCGATGCATACACCTTGAAGCAACAATTTTTGGCCAGACAAACTATTGAAATCCTCTTGGGCTCATTTCTTAAAAATAGAAACTCTATCTTTCTTTGAGCAGCATACCCCATCAGTGCCAAACGGTACACTTCAGCGTTCTTGAACCGCTTTCCTACAGCTAGGGAAAAATCTTTGTACCCATCTTTACCATCATATATTGGTATGTCTTCTCTGATATCTTCGTCACCATCATCCTGCATTTTCCAAACAGCAGCTGATTCCGCATCAGCTTCTTGGAACTGCTCATCCCCAACAGTTCTACGCTCATGGGTAGACTGATCCTCATTTTCCAAATCTGTCTCATCACTCGAACCATCAGTAATATCTGATGCTTCATCATCTTCATGGTCGGAGTGATCATCTTCACGACCGGATTGATATTCATCAGCTGAATAATAGAATGTATTGGGGAAGAAATCATCCGGCTGTCTTGCTAAAAAAACATAAGGTCAAGAAAATCATATTAAAACTAAAATTTTAACAATGAAATGCAAACTGATTTTTAATTTAATTGAGCATAGTCATACCTTTTGGAGGGTTTTCAATGTCATGTTCAACTTCTTCATACGATTTCTCATCATCCGCAGATCCAGACTCTATCCGGTTGTCTTGTTAAAAAAACAGAAGGTCAAGAAAATCGTATTAAAACTCAAAATTTTAAAAAGAAATACAAACCGATTTTCAATTTAATTAAGCATATTCATACCTTTTGGAGGGTTTTCAATGTCATGTTCAACTTCTTCCTCCGAGTTCTCATCATCCGCACATCCATAGACTATATGTTCTTCATTTCTATGCTCTACGCTTTCATTCACAGATGGACCGGAATCCTCATCCACCAACCCCTACTCACCATATTAATGGTGTCATCAATCTTCTGTTTTTTCCGCATCACTCATGCACCATGAATAATCAAAAGGATCTAATTTGTTCTTATACACTCCAACACTCTTTTCAGTTGCACCATCCGTTTCAATCTCATTTTCCTTCTCATTTCCACTACCATCAGCTCCACTCTCATTATCATTTCCACCATCACTTTTTTCAGTTGCACCATCAGTTTCAGTCTCATTTTCCTTCTCATTTCCACCACACTCAGCTCCAATATCACTTTCATCTACACCATCTTCTTCACATTCTGCCCCATCATCTTCACAATCTGAACTGCTACAGATTTCCTGGATGTAGATTTCTTCTCTTGGCTCGATACGCAACTTCTCAACTTCCAACTACGTCATCGGCCTCTCCCAGGTCTTCGTCTTCTTCCGCTTCGGAGGGACGATGATGTTCAAGGCTATAGCCTTGGAACTGCCACTGATATAAATTTGAATCACTTCTCCTTCCCCATAGAAACTCAGCAGAAGATCTATTTCTTCTTCCACCAACTTCTCCCTCCCATTTTTAAGTGACAGTTCAGGCAAGTGGTACTCCAGGTCATACGTACTGTCATAACCAAGAACGAGTATCAAATTCGTCACACTATACCAACCTACAATATCGCCATCTAATGTAAACACTTTCTTCTTTCCCCCCGCATAATGATAATGAGGTTCTTCAACAAACTCTCCCCAGTAGTTGATTTCAAATATCCTAGGAAATGGTTCACCTATGGGTGGTCTATTTTCCATCTGTCAAAAGCATAAAGTATAATTACAAAATCATATAACTTCACAATTACAGTGGTTGAAACTAATGAGCACCTAGATGAAATGTGGACAATACATATCGGCACCTAAATGTAATGTGGACAATACATATGGGCACCTAAATGAAATATGGACAATACATATGGGCACCGAAATTAAATGTGGACAATACATATCGGCACCTAAATGACATGTGGACAAAACATAATTAAACTACCCTAATGCACTTAATGGACCCCAACTGGATTCAGTGAAATTCATACCCTACATGAAATTCATACAAATTAACAATTAGAGTGATAAAACTCTTCTGCTATACATGCATATAATTTTTAGAAACATAACAGCCCTAAATATGACTTAGGATAAAGTTTATGGAAACTGAATGATTAATAATTCTAATTTCCATCACCTAACTTCTGGGTAAAGCTAAAGTTGTTAAGTTTGTCAGTTCAAAATCAGAAATAGCTTCAGAAATTAGAAACCCTAAAACCTTGAAATGAAATACCGCCCTAAAACCTTCAGTTTGTCAGTTAAAAATCAGCTACTCACTACTATTTATACATGTAAATGAAACCCTAGCCCCCAAAAAACACAAGAAATATATACAACTATATGAAATAGGGAGCAAAGGGTACCTTCGAAGTTCGAGTTCGTCGTCACTTCACACCTGAGTTCGCCGTCCGCAGTCGACTTCGCAGTCGAGATTTTGCTGTGGGTCCTCTGGGAAAACACGGTTGCTTCGCCTTCAGTCCGATCGCCTTCAGTCCAGTCGCCTTCGCCGGCCGTCAAGCACTCCACTTCGTCGGTCGTGTGTCGTAGTCACTTTCTAGGGTTCGGGATGCCTTCGACGGAGAGAGTGAGAGAGTGAACATGTTTTCAGAGAAAGTGTTTTGAGAGAGATAAAGACAAAATGAAATGAGTGTGTAATAAAATGAGACAAGGGGCTTTTAGGTAATTGGACATCAAACGGTAACAGTAGTCTTATTTTTGAATTTCAAAAAAAAAGGGCAAAATTGTCAATTCATGTTCTGCTGTTACACTTTTTTAACAGAAGTGCGTGGACAATTCATAAAAGTAATCAGACGACGTGGACGAAACATTGTGCACTATTTCGTTTGTGGACGAAACATAACTGCATGTTTTGACAATTATCCCTTTCTCTAAGAAACTAAAATGTTCCCTTAATTTCAGAATGATGATAATTTGGACAATCAAATGAAACACAGTTAAAAAATCTAAATATGACCCACCAACAAGAAAGTGAAGCAAAAACATTAATACATATATGGATACCAAAAGACTTCATACCAATGTCATAAACATGGGCACTTATTTCAGACAAAAAATTATATGATAATACTTCACAACAGGTTCCTAGTTAAAGGAGATAAATAGAATAAAGACGAAGACAACAAGCTTATCAAAGCAAAGGAAAGCCATGTAAAAGTTTTAAATAAAGAATACGTTCAAATAATAAATCTTACCTGGAGTTGGGTTATGTTTTAAAGCATCCTCAATTCTACCCACATGGCGTATACCTACAAATACACAAATAATTGGTAATCTATATAGATGAGAAAAAATGCCAGAGTAAACCGTATGAATTAAGGCCAACAACGAAGCACAAAATAGAACTTCAAACAAATACTGTGGCTATATTGTCCAACATCCAAAAAACGCGAACAACAAAAACGGTAAAGATCTAAAAAAAGATCTAATCAACCATTACAAATATGCTAATTTAACCAAACCATCCCCTAGTCAAATTAGTAAATGATCACATGCTATTCAAAAATAAGCTATGATTTATAAAAAAGTGAACATTATAAGACATTTTTTTTACAATCATATGTTGCAAGTTTAAAACATTGTTCGACTATGACCTCTAACCTTCAAGCACTCAAGCTCTAACCTTGGACAACAAAGCTTCCCATGACATGTTATCTATTTCTAATTTTTCCGCTAATTTTTAGGTAAATAATATAAGGGCGTAACCTTTGGCCAAACTACTGTTAGAAATAACTTGTAGGTGAAGAAACCCAATTTTTAAGCCAAAAGCCCTTGTATCATAACTGGCACGAAAGTTCTAGACTTGAGACACACAGGTAACAGCGAACATAATGTAAGCAATGAAAAGGCAAGAAATACCATTTAATAAAAGTGGTCTTGCAATAACATAGACACGGTGCATAATGGACAATGGAAAAATAACAACAATATAAGGAAAAACAATTTATTGGCAATAAAGCAGGCAGTGGTAAGTAAACGTGCTTTAGTCTGCGAAACATAGTTCAGCAGAAAGGAAACTATGAAATAACTAATAGGCTATAATGGAATGTAAATAAATAAACTAGAAACAGCTAGTCTTCTTCATTGTCAGAGGAAAAAACAACACAGTTATTCCTCTTACTGGGTGTCAGATTCACCTCAGCCTAGGAATTAAGCGCCCTTTCCTTTCCTTTGCCATAACCAACCGGGGATTTAGGAAGAGTCTTACGAACAACAGTTGAGGTTGCTCCCTTGCACTGAGAATTACAACAGAATTAGGCATCATCGAACTAAAAATGGCAAAAGGCAACAATAATAAAGGGAGAGCGCGAAAAGGGAACCAAACCATCGGGTCAGTAGTGAACACATCAACAACTGTGAAAGAGTCACTGCCAGAGTTAAGGTAGTACTTTGTGAGGCCGATCTTGAAAATAAACTCCTGACTGCACAAATTCATAATCTGTTGTGGAAAGTGTCCACCGCGGACTCTAAACGATTGAAGAGCTTCTTCGCTGAAGAGTCAACCATGCGTTCAGCGACTTTGTTCAGAACTGTGCATATTATTGGGTCCGTCGGATCCTCCACAGTAAAGTTGATCTTGTAGCTATAGCGCAGGAAAAAAATGTTATCGATTAGCCTACATTTTCGGAGAAGATCAGAAAAAAAAATCAGGGAGAAGAACATACTAAACCATCAGTGAGTCTGTTTTTGCGGAACAGGCGGTGCATTTGTAGTAGTCATCTTCAGGAAGAGCCTTGAATTTGCAGTCGGGACAACCAAGGTAATACCACCCACTGTGGGTTAGTATCTCAGTAATGAGGCCTACAAAAGTCATCTTGTAGCCCTGGTAAGATAAATGAGTTAGACTGAATTGTTTGGTGGGCAACGAGAGTGGAAAAAAAGAGTGACAATTAACCTTTTGTTTAGATTTCCACTCAGCAACAAGGATCTCTGAAATCGTCAACCAATTTTCAGACATGGCTTCAGCGGTAGTGCTCGCTGTTCCTGGAGACCGGCCAAGCAAAACAACGGGTTTTGCATCAACAGCAAGTTCAGCATGGACTCGAGTTACATCAAGGCATTCCAGGTCGATGTACATTTGGGTTGCACTGGTTGCATTGAAGTTGTAAGCACTTGGGAGGTAATTAGGAGGCGTGTCAGATACCCGCACAATAGCAAATAGATAGTAAACTCCACGAATAAAATGCATCAGCGTAGGGTAAAACTCACCACCATATTGTGTGACTTTGAGGGACGTGGCAACAACCATGAGGTTCAGTTGCAGTATCAAGCCTGTGAGCTGAGACAAACATCTCAGCTTGGGTCTTCCAAAGAGTCAGCCTGATCCTCCCTTCGCTGGAAACATGTCAAACCGGTTACATAGTTTTTTTTTTAAAACGAGGAAAATCATGCAGTAGATGGCAGAATAAGTAAGGGGCCCAAAACAGTTTAGGTAGAATATTACGTGGGGGAGAGAACTTCAAGATCGCGTTTGACTTTATTGCCCGAGACAGCCTCGACCTCTCCAACGGAAACCAAAAGGCAGACAATATCTGTAGCAAAGCAGGGCTGTAAAAAACGTGTGACCAATGGAATAAAAAGGGAACATGTGAGTGGAAAAAGAACCTGTCAGATATGTAGGATCACCAGCCCGCTGTACAACAGTTGCATGGGGCACAAATTGGAAGACGTGGTCAGGAATGCCAGGTGTTTGGACAGCAACCCGCTTAACGGTACTGGCCAGTCACAAGGGAGACAACGAAATTCATGAATGAGTAAAGTGTGCCGGCAGACAGTAGGTGCCGAAAGCGCTTAATGAGGCTGCTCTTAATCTGAACCCACATACAGGTCCCCTGGGTAAAGACAAAAAAATTGTTAGATAAGAGCAGTTTAATCATGCAAGGGTTTATTGAAGGTCAGTACTGCAGAGTCAGCAACGATCATGTCGAGGTTGATGGCCATATCGGTGTTAGGGTTGATAGATTCCCAGAGACGACAGACGCGAACCTCTATGGGGTCAGACTCGGATGATTTTGTTATCGACTTGAGAGGAACGAATTCCATGGTTACAATAAGTGTGACCTGGAAGCGAGAAGGAAAAAAGGCAAGGAAGCAAAGAAAGGCGAATCAGTAAAATACAGATCCAGTAAAATCAGAGCATAACTATTATCCCCAACTACTATCGCTCTAACCCAATATCAAATTTGATTAGTTGATGATTCTAATCGATACCGTCTATATTCTAAAGGAACAAATCACGTCAAATCACAAATGTTATCCCCAAAAATTGTACACGAATGAGGTTTGTTTTCCAAAAAAATAAACACGAATGAGACTTGTATCCACAACATGATTACGATTGAGGCTCTGCTGGCTGAGAGATCAAACTAATTTAATTTTGGGAACAATGTGCAAACAAATCTAAGATGAGAAATCTCTATGTAAAAAAATGCTATATAAAGATTAGAAAATTCTTAGAAATTACAGATGCAGTAAAATAAGAGCATAACTATTATCCCCAACTACTATCGCTCTAATCCAATATCAAATTTGATAAGTCGATGATTCTAATCGATACCGTCTATATTCTAAAGGAACAAATCACATCAAAGCACAAATGTTATCCCCATAAACACAAATGTACACAAATGAGGTTTGTTTTCCAAAAAATAAACACGAATGAGACTTGTTTTCCACAGCATGAATACGATTGAGGCTCTACTGGCTGAGAGATCAAACTAATTTAACTTTTGGGAACAATGTGCAAACAAATCTAAGATGAGAAATTTCTATGTAAAATATTTGTATATAAAGATTAGAAAATCCTTAGAAATGACTTTCCAGCTACAATTAATTATATCCACTGCATTTTTTATTGTAGATCAGGTTAACATCCTAACCTATTTCATTTTCAACTTCCAAAACCAATATATCCAAACCTAGCTCATTTTTAATTCCCAAAACCAATATTAAATCTAAAAAGTATACCCTGCAAAACCCTTCATCAGAACATGAAGTTTTATTGGCTAAGGAGTTAAAATAATTTCAGTTTGAAAACAATGTGCAAACAAATCAAAGATGAGAAATCCCTGTGCAAAAAAGTAATAATATCTGAATCTATCTCATTTTTAATTCCCAAAACCAAGATCAAATCCATAAAGTTGACCCTCTAAAACCCCTCATCATCACCATAACGGAAAACAAGGCCTTAACTTAACAAAGCCTCAACTCAACCAACATTGTATATGAAGATTAGAAATTGTGTAACAATGAATTTCCAACAACAATTATTCTATCTACTGTATTTTTTCCTGCAGTAAAGATTAACATATGAATCTATCTCATTTTTAATTCCCAAAACCAATATCAAATCCATAAAGTTGACCCTCTAAAACCCCTCATCATCACCATAACGGAAAACAAGGCCTTAACTTAACAAAGCCTCAACTCAACCAACATTGTATATGAAGATTAGAAATTGTGTAACAATGAATTTCCAACAACAATTATTCTATCTACTGTATTTTTTCCTGCAATAAAGATTAACATATGAACCTATTTCAATCTGAGTTTTCTAAACCAATATCAAATGTATACGGTGAACCATCTACAACCCCTTATAAGCACCATAATAAAAGGCATGACCTAAACAAAACCTAAATCCAACTAACAGGTTTGTGTTTAGGTTGTAATCACAACATAAAGATGGGCAGGAAAAAATAGAAATTGCATCAAACGAAGTAACAAAATATATTCGAACCATAGGGAACAAACAAACCATAGAAACCCTAATCAAAAATCTCGACAACAAATACCCAAAATCAGAAACGCGAAAGGAAGGAAAGGAACTCATCGCCAGACCGGAGTTCAAATCGTCTTCACAGCACGACTGGATTGAAGGAGTTGGGTGGAAGGTCAAGGACTGGGGAATCGATATATGGAGTAGCCGGACCCCTTTAATGGTGCAAGTCATTAAACCCTAAGTCAAGAGTAACGGATCTTCGCCTTGAATGTAGAGGGAAACGGTCGGAAGTGAGATTAATGGAGAGAAGCCGAAGAGGTTAAGTGGAGACGATGGCTGATGATGTGGTATCGAGGAATAGTGGGAGGTGAACAGTGCCACGCTGGCAGCGGGCCTCCTATTATCTTAATAAGGATTATGGACACCGGAACCGAAAGTTACATTTTAAACCATGTCCGAAAATTAGAAACTAATAAAAAGGGTTAATAACATTAACATACAGTACAAGAACAATTTGATTGTTTTTATTTGAACTATAATTTAAATCCAATGTACCTTGGCATTAATACATCAATTTCATCAGTTTTATTTGAACTATAATTTAAATTCAATGCCCCGAGCATGCAACCAACATCCCCCATTATAATTTTGAACCACAATTTCAGACTATGTCAAACATGCGATTTAAATGGACAATGCAATACTAATGTAATATAATCTTTCCCTCGTTCATACCATCAACAAATCTGTTCCTTTCCTAGCAATTTCTTTTTTAATACATTAAACAGATAGTCGCTGGTTTCACTTAGTGCACATATCCTTAAGCAACATTGTCACAAAACTATCATCTATAATGAAGTGTAGTCTAACGTTCATGTTCTTAACCAAACCAAAGTTTCACACATAAGGAATAGTCAAAACTGAAATTCCAAACAAAAATCAAAAATAAGAAAGAGATGGAAATGTAAAAGAAAACAAAAAGCGCACTTACATGGCGAGAGAAAGAGGTTCACGTTCTTCTTGCGGTAAACTAATTTATTTGGACAGAGAAATCACGGCCGAGTTACATTGCTTGAAACATAGAGCCAACGGAACAAATCGGATGGATCCTGATCGAACAAAACAATGAGAAGTTGACACACACAGTTTCATATCTTCCGGACAGTTTGCCTAAGCAAAAAGGAAACACATATGAGATTAGGGCAACACTGGGTGCAGAGTGTGTATTTATAATTGGTTTTTGTGGGCTTATTTTTGTAATGAGTAAAGCCCACTAATGAAAACGTGAACAATTATTTGTCAATGGTTTTGGTTTTTCACACATTAGATTAAAAACAAGACAACTGCAAGTCTACGGTGTTGTATAATATTTTTATTATAGTACTTTTGTTCTTAGCCAAATGTGCTCTCCTCTATAAAATTATTCTACGCCTACCCTAACTTTACCTAACTATATCGTCAAATGTGCTTCCTCTATTTTTATTATAGTACTTTTGTTCTTAGCCAAATGTGCTCTCCTCTCTAAAATTATTACGTCATCGAAAGTTCCATTAATGTGGCTTCTTGCACCTTCATCCGCGCCAATGAAGTGGTCCTCATCTACCAGACTGGTCGTGTCACCGTAACCATTCTACGAGGTCGATAGACACTTTAAAGCAAGGAAGAAGAGGCAGCCAAAGACATCTTCTTCCACCGTGCCTCTGCCTCCACCACCGGTTATCATGGTCGAACCTCCCTTTCCGATGAACACTACGGTAGTGGCGTTCTCTTCGGGACGAACCTTGTCGGTTTCTCTCAAGCCGAAGAGAGGTCATCCCGTCAAGACTCTATCCATAATCTCTCCCCCATGCAAGTCTCTACCGGCGGCGACCCCCACCCTTCAGGAAGGTCTTGATTCCTCGAATAATAGGGGAGACTACATTGCATGCCCCCGTCTCGCTATCACCATCACCCACCTGGTCTGATCTAGTCTTCACGATGTTGACCTAAGAGGGCTTAGTGGTGCCCCATGTGGCGTTTGCCCCAGTTCCCTCTAACCCAAGACCTCCAGAATTGGTGATTTCGGCTACCCTCAAAGAGGGCCTCTCGATATGCTCTATCACGAATGAGGAAGACATGGAAGTTTTCGTATTATTGACACCAGTGGACCCTGTCGTTCTAGCCCTCCAACGCTTCGGCATCCCATCGTTGGTCCGGATGAAGGCCACATGTGAGTCAATCGGAGCAGCCTTAATGTCACCAGTGGGGATTCTATTGAGGAGGAAGGTAAATGTGAGGGTTCTGGATGACCATAGACCGACTCCAACGCTGCTTTCTGGTGCTGCGGTTCCAAGAATTACAGGACTAGGTGCGAGTCTCCCTAACTACCGAACTTCTACTTTAACAATGGCAGGATTGGAAATGGGATTCAAGACTACGACTGCGAGATGCTCCAGGATCCCTCGTTTTGATACCTCGCTCCTCTAATTCAAACCGGACACATTGGGTCAGAATTTTGCCAATGACTGAGAGGAAAAGGCGACATCATCCATGCCACTGAGTATTTCGGCTTTGACCCCAAATATTGAGCATATGGATCCCTTATCTTGGGGAAGGGGACCAATTTTAGCCCCGAACACTGTACCTAACCCTGGTGTATAATGGATGGGATTGGGGAGCCATTGTAGACCACTTGGGGAGGTAGATCAATCCTCGAGGACTTGGTCGGCTAATACTTCATGTATTGTCCCATCTGTGACGTTGGGCGCAAAGAGAGGGTTGACTAGAGAACCCCGAGAATATAAGGCGAGAGCTGAAAAACAGTCTCGCTAGGAGGAATGGGTAACATCCAAGGCTTCATAAACCATATCCAAGAGGGGTCCCTATTTCAAGCCTGTCTTCCTTTTGGTATTGTTGAGATCAGGTTCTATCGCACTGAGCACGACAAAAAGAGTCCTCACCATAAGAACAAGAAGCGTTTAAGCATCATCTTGAGCGGTTCTCGGCAATACTGGTTTTATGCTTATTTATTGTTTTTTTCAAAGTTGGTTGTGGCATCGGTGACTTATCATAAAGTTTGTGGAAATGGACCTTTCGAGGGCCCTTATCTTTGTGCTTACTCTTTTTTTATAATTAATAAAAGTGGTCTTTGACATTACTCTATGGGCCTCACTCCCACCATAGGAGTCACCATTGGAGAAGCACTAGGTGGCTTCGTGGATGTGGAGGCAGACCAGCGAGGGTTGGGTCGAGGAAATACCCTACGAGTCTATTTTTTGAAAGACCTGGCCGGTCCCCTCCGACGCACCATATACCTGAGCACCCCCTCGATCCCCATTTGTGCTCGCCTTCAATACGAGAGGTTGTCGATTTTGTTGTTGTTTCGAATACTGTTGTACTAGCCATATGGTTGTGAACTTCCTACGGGGCCTCAGGACAGACAACTCCTCTACTCCCGCTCTAATTTTTCCCTGATGGCAGAAGAGGCTCCCAACCCAGATCATGTCATTCTGTCACCACAAAGATTTGTCGTGATTGATCGGACCCGATCCCTCTATGGTCAACCCAGATCATGTCATTCTGTCACCACCAAGATTTTGGAATGCCCCTCCCCAGGATTCGAGCCGCGACAACCAGCCCTCCCAATTTTGATGCAAGACTTTCTCCCTATTAGCATGGGCGTGGAGCGGGAAGCAAGTGTCCCCCCCCCCCTACGATGACCATTACTTATGGAGCCCAGTGGCTGCTGTCTACCCCCGTCTAGCATAATACATGGCTTCCTTCCTAACTCGAATTCGGTACTAGAGGAAGAAAGGCCCTTGCATACCTCCCAGGTGAGCATGTTGAAGCGAGCAAAGTTTAAGGTCTACTAGCCCGACCTTCCAGGCGGAGAGCCCATCCTACAATTTAAGAAGTCGTTGGATAAATTTCTGCCCCGACTGAGGTGGATAGCACGGAAGGGCACGATGTGAGGTTTGCAAAGCATCTTCCTAGTTTCAATGAGTCCCTCAGGGACTCCTGGGGCGATGAGAAGGAGTTGCACCCCGGTCTATTAAGATCTGACACCACTCGATCTCATGTCTCCAACTTCTCCCCGGAGAACTCCTCGGTTACCTGGTGTTCTTCATCCAATTGAGTCTCCATCGCATGGCCAAGGAGTATCTAAGGCACCACAGATCCACCCGAGTAAAGCCGGGAGAAGTATCAGTACCTCATCACAAAAATAGGAATAAATCCCTTAGTTTGCTACCTGGATTACTCGGGATCTTTAATTATAGGATAAGCGTTACGGACATGTCCAAAACTTCTTCTCATCCTTTATTTCCGTTTCGTAAAAAAATCCCACGCTTGTTGTGGTAAAAAAATTCAGTTCCTTTATATTATTTAATTACCCATACTTAACCTAAGAAAATCCGGTGAGGGCAGTACTTACTTTCTATAACTTTCATGGTTTGCGGGTGTATATGTATATGCAATTCTCACTGGCTCTACTCAAACTCAATCCATGGTTTTGCCCTAACCGTTCCAATTCCTCCTAAATCTCTTCCAAGGTGAGAAATAAAATAGTCTTCTTTCTTTTCATTGTGCTTCATGCCCTCAATTTCATATTACAATCTTAATGTAATGTTTTGACTTTCTTCGAGGATTGAACTTGTGATATAGCAATTTTACAGAAAACTCATAGATGGGCTTTGCTAGCCATGATTACCACGTGTATTTACTTCATTAGTGTTTTTGTGTCAACAATTAGGCGTCTGTGTGGTGTTTGGTACAGTAGTGGTTCGAGTTATATTGGCTGTATTTAGACCTTATATTGAAGCAAGTTCTTTGCCACTTGAATTTAGAACTTTGCATAAGCAAAGCAACGATTTTTGATGTACCAAGATTCAAAATAAGAACTTCCTTTGTGTAAAACATTACTTTTTTGCACATTGTCATAGGTATAGTAGTGATATCCTTTTAGTTAAAAACATGGAAAAATTCCTATGTACAAACTATCATAGACTTGTACATTTTAAGAACTGACTATTGATTTATTAGTCGATCAGATTAGACCTGTAGACTTAAGGTAATTATACATACTAACATTTTCCGTTAGAATTAAAGGAAAACATTAGGAAAATCTCTAAAAACTAACTGTCATATGACTATTGAACTCAAAAACTAACTGTATACTTGTTACTTTTTCGAGTTTTTCCTAACGTTTTCCGTCAATTCTAACGGAAAATGTTAGTTTGTGAAATTACCTTAAGTCTACAGGCCTGATCTGACCGACTAATAAGTCAACAGTCAGTTCTTGAACGGTACAAGCTAACAATTATTAGTACCTGGTGTTACCCCTTAAAACATTGGTGGATTTGGGTGTGTTTTGGTTCTAAGTCCATGAGGAGCAAGCTGGTTTCTATATAGAATCCATTCCTGTCCTTTTGATAAAGGACTGAATGCAGATAAACTTTTATCAGCTCTATATTAGTCTAAGGTTCTAATTGTTGAAAATATGAGAAATTACAAAAAACGACCGTATAGTTTACAACTTTTGCAAGTTCACACTGTATATTAAAAAGATTTGTTTGTTGTACTTGTCATGTTTCGATTTGTTGTACCCTCTGTCAAATGTAACAAAACTTTTTATTATAACTTGCAAAAGTTGTGAACTAGACCGTCTTTCGTTGCAATTTCCTCTATGATAAACCAACTTCAGGATGTGATCTTACTTAGTAATGGTTGAAGATTAGAGGGTATATCTTTTTAATAGACTTTTAACGCCATATCCAATGGTACGACGAATTGAAACCTGACGGGTATAACAAACAAAGCTTTTTAATTACGATGTGAACTTGCAGAAGTTGCAAGCTATACAATCATTTTTTACGATTTCCCCTGAAAATAAGTCAAGTTGTGCTCTTTATCTCACTGCAGAAAACATGGGGAAACAAGTGAATATTGCAAAAGGTGTGGACATGATCAGTTCTTTACCTAATGAAGTTATTGGCTACATCTTATCGTTTCTGCCCACAAAAATTGCCGCGAGTACCTGCATTTTGTCAACCAGGTGGAGGAACCTCTTTCCTTTCCTGCATAATCTTGATTTCGACTGGTCAATGGCTAATGGCTACAATGGTGGCACAGATCGTTTAATTGATTTTGTGGATCGATGCATTATGCTCTCGAATGGGGCACATATAAATAAGTTCCGTTTGAATTGTGACCGCTATGTTGACTCTTCACGTGTTCATTCGTGGATATGTGCTGTACTATCTTGCAATATTCGAGAGCTTGATCTGTGTATCAATAGGGTAAAACTTCCGGAGGAACTCTTCACCTGCACTACATTAGTAGTCTTGAAACTGGAGGGTAGTGATCTGAATGTTCCCGCTTCTGTTTATTTTCCATGCCTCAAAATCCTCCATCTTGATTCGATTGGATTATCAGATAAGCCCTATCCGGTTCAGAGGCTCGTTTCTAGCTGCCCTGTCCTTGAAGATTTGTTGATAGTAAGATGGTACATGTTGACAGTACCCATACTGAGTTTGTCTAGTCCTTCCCTTAAGCGATTGACCATAGACAAATCTTGCTTCCCTTACCAATTAGTACTTGATGCACCAAACCTCCTATGCCTGAAATTCGATATGATTAGAAGGCAAGAAGGGTATATGTTAAAGAACCTACATTTTCTGTCTGAGGTTCATATTTGCATTTCATATTGGCACGAGGGTCGAATAGCCCTTCCTGAACTCTTTAAAGGGGTCAGCAATGTCCGGTCGCTGTACTTATCTGTAATTCCAGGGGAGGTTAGTTTGCAAAATCTTATTCGTGCAGCCTTGTTCTTTAATAATTGCAAAAACCGTCATTTTGAATTTCACGGTATTTTTTTTGCGGTTATCAAAGAAGATGGCTACAATTTGCGAAAAATGAATACCTTATAGCTGAATACTTTTTTTTTCAATTATCCCTAGACTATGTATATTTTTTTCAAACAATATTTTCTTTCTATTTGCAGTTTCTTCTAACAACATTCAGTGAACCGGTTCTACTTAAGAACTTGACCTGTTTGGTGCTTAAGGGTGCATACTATATCAAATTGCCTATGGTGATGAAGTTGCTTCAATGTTGTCCAAATCTTGAAGAATTTGTCTACAATGTAAGACCTGTGAATGGGTATTAATAATAATTAGATCTTCATCCATTAGTTGAGTTATTATTCTAGTGTGATATCAAAGCTTGGTACTTCACGGACATGGGTTCAAACTCATTTCTTTACAAAAATTACTAATTATTCTTCAATTTATCAAGTTTATCCTAAATGGGCTAGCACTTATATCTCAATAGGCTCATACTCTCTTCCAATTTATCGATCTTCTAACCTATAAACAGTGTTGTTTGTGAAGGGCATGACGTTTGAGCTTTTAATTGAGTTGATCCTCTGATATATATACATGTTTAATTTGTGATGTAATCGATATTGCAAAGAATCCTAACCCCTTTATCATCTTTCATCGTGTTAGGAAAACATCTGTGGCGGATATGAAGATTGGTACGTTGATGTGCCCGTGCCATCTCGTCTCAAGAAAGTTGAGTGTAATTTGTCATATGGCGGGGTAGCGTCGTCCATTCAAAATAAAGTAGTTTTACCGGAGTATTTTCTGAAGAACGCAAAGGGGCTAGAAAAAATGCAGGTGCATATTTTGTGTGATGGGTTATCCCTTCGCAAGGTCAGCGAGGAATGGGAGACGACGATCAAAACAATGGAGAAACTGGCCAAGTCACCTTGTAGGTCAAAAACTTGTGAGCTCAAATTCTTCATTACAAGTAAAAAAGGGAAACTATGATTGTCAAAGTAACGAAGCAGCATTTTGTTGTGAATCTCAAATTCTCGCATTGTTTTTTTTTTTATCAGCAAGTTTATTTTTATAAAATACCTTGTTTTCAAAAGAGAGAAACAAGGCCGAGGGTATTACCCCTCAAGTTACACAACGAACAAGGCTTAAAAGCCAACCAAACACCCCAACAATGGGTCTAACAAATGCCTACACACAGATAACTTACATGAAGCACATAAATACATGGGCCGATCCCAAATATCAAATAACAAACATGCCCAACCAGGGGCAAACCGGGCCAACCAGGGCCCAAATTAAAGTAAAATCTAAAAAATGAAAAGCAAAAAGAGAGACCTCGAGCCCCGAGCCACCGAAGAGACACGCCACAGCTGTCGGAACCACTTCTCTGAATTGAAGCATCTTCGACCAAACTCGGTCGGAAAACAAGTGAACCACCACCGGTCCAAAACACCGAGACGAGAAGTGAGAGCCCAGAAACCGAGAAGCCACCCCGAAAGCGACGGAGCCAACCCCCACTCAGAACCGCAAGGCAAACACCACCCTTACCTCTTCTTCCCCCACAACCAGCAAGGATCCCACAAAGAGCTAAGTAGGAGCCCCGACGCCGGGAAAGACCCACCGTCGACCCCAAAACCAGGAAGTTCCCTAGGACCTAAACCATCCACCACACCCAAAGAGAAACCCCACCGAACCCAACCCCCAAAACTTCAACAGAGCCGAAGGCTGAACCACCCACGACGGTTAACGCCGACCGTGGGCCCCGAACCACACAACCATGGTCGGGAAAGGAAGTTTGAAGAGGGAAGGGTTTGTGGTTTGGGAAGTAACCCAGATGTTAAGGGAGGAAGAGGCCAAGGAGAAAAAAAACCCAGTAAAACCCAGATCCCGTCTCTCCGATCTCCTAGAAGGAGATCCCGACAGCGGCCAGCACCAACCGATCGACCAGGAGGGGGACAAACAACGTCCAGTTCCTCAAAGGAGAGGAGGTGGCGCCAGGAAACAGGAGGGCGCGACAGTGACATTCTCACATTGTTAGTGCGTGAAGTTTACAAGTTTGACACACTCATACCTAATAGATTATTGGGGTAATCATGGGTCCTAACCCCCTTAAGGTTTGTTTTGACGATTCTAACTGGGCTTGACCTGGGTATAAAAAAAACCCTATGGTGAGAGAGAGGCCAGCCGCCGTCGGTACCACAGTTCCGGAGGAGTCAATCCCTGGGATTACCTATCGTGAGACATGGATCAGAGGAAATCTGGTGAGGGTACCGCAGCTGGCCTCCGTGATCTATCGGCTCGAAGGGTCGACGCAGATTCCGATCAAGGTCTCTCAGCGTCTATCCCCGATTGATTCGGTGTGCTTGAGGACAAGAAGGGTACTGCGAGTTCGGCGAGCACCGTTCCTAGGCATCGCGACTTCGTATTTGATCGACTGAACAATCCAAATCAAGCTTCTGCGCAGACCAAACAGGGTTTGTTCGTGAAGGAGGAGCAGAGTGGAGCTGCGGACTCAGAAAGCTTCGGCCCAAAGCGTCGCCGATCCGTGTTGGATCGATTGAAAGGCGAGCCCCAACCTCCTGTGCAGAACTCCCATACTGATTCAGTGAATATTGGGGAACCAATTCTGAAGCAAATTTCCGACAGAGTAGGTGTAAAACAGGGTAATCTCTCTTTTCTCAGACTATTTTTCAGCAATATTCCGAAAGACAAAAATTGGTTGTGGTTGAGAGGACTTTTGAAACCTGTGGCAAATGTGGCTGGACTTTTTGTTGGTCACAGACCAAACAAAAGGGGTCGCTATTTTGGTTTTGCAACCACTTTTTGTATGGAACTGGCCGAGAAAATAATAGAAACTCTCAATGGGAAGCTCTTTGAGGGGCACAAATTATTGGTAGCCGTAGCTTGGCCGGAGAAATTCGGGAAGCATGCCTGTCAACCAAAATCAGAAGGTTTGTGGGTTCCAAAAGGCAAATCCGCAGAGACAAAGTTGCAGGACACTATAAATTTAGACCGAACAGTAGATTTAAGGACAGGTGTAGCTGGAGAGACAATTGCAAAGGTTGACTTGGAATTGCGCAACCCGACTGTCAAGAAAAGGCTTGCAGGAAAGATTGTTCCTAAATTATGGAAAATGATGAATACTGGAGTTGTGGGTGTAGCAGCTCTAGATATCTCGGTAGATGATCTAAAATTAGAATTGGGTAAAGAACAGATGGACAACCTTGGCGTCAAATTCTTGGGAAACAGGGCTTTCTTATTTCATTGTGAGGAACGTCAGTTACTTTCAGAGATTTTGCTGGCAAAGTGGAATTGGTGTCAAAACTTTTTTATCCACTTCTGCGAGGCTGAAACTTTGCTATGCACCGCAAATAGGTTTGTCTGGGTTAAAGTTACAGGTGTTCCTGCAAGGGGGTGGTCTAATGAATCCTTTTCAGTGATTGGAAATTCCTTTGGAAAGGTGGTTAAAGTCCTGAAGGATGAAAGTGCAAATGACTTGGAAGTAAACTTTATGCTCTTACGTGCTTCTTCGGGGTAAGTGAAGGATTCGATTGACCTTGTTATTAATAATCAAATATTCTTGGTTTCAATTCAGGAAGTGAAAGCTTCAACGGTCCCAAATCAAAGGAAGACACAGGGAGTGGCTGTTTGTCAGCCAGCGATTCAAAAGCCCCTCGTCAGCTCCGTCGACCTCCAATTTGGGGACCAAGTCAGTTTTCCTCCGTGTAAAACAAAACTAAGTAATGGAAAGTCAAAGGTGGAGGTCCAGGTTGCAGGAGCGAGAGACCTGCAAGTAAGTTTTGCAGAAACTTTAAAAAGCCCAACTCCAACTTTGCATGGCTTACAAAAATTGGGGGATTCCATCAAGGGAGGGCGTCGTGGGCGTTCAAAACCCACACCCTTGTATCGCTCATATGCATCAAAGCCAAGGTCCATCAACAGGGAGCGACAATCTAGATCAGATCGTTGGAAGCTACTCAAAGCTATAAGTCATAAAGCTCTTCTGGTAGATGATTCGGCGATAGATCAACTTGAGGACTTTGCCTCAAAAGAAGATAATCAAATTGAACTATATGACAGTGATTTAGAGTATACTCCTATAGTGGATAGTTCTCCGGTTCTAACTCCCGAGCACGAGGACTGTGAAGACGATTTTCAGTGTTCTGTTGTCCCAGACTCTCTCAAATCTGTTTCTTCTGTGTTTCGAACTCCAGTTGATATCGGGGCGTACTTGTTCCGTGAGCCACAAGCTGGGTTAGCGTCCTCATCTCGAGCATGTCACATCAAAAAGAGATAAAGTATCGAGGAGGCAACATGGGTTGTTTTTTTGGCCGAGCTGGTGGCCCAACCCTGGAGCCAGTGAGCGTTGAGGACGAGTTAGAAGGGTTTGAAGCTCGAGTGTGAGTACCCGTTTCATTTATGTTTTGGGTATATTTTTGTTTGCAGGATTGTTTCCTTTCCTGTTTGCTTGTTGCTTTTTCTGGTGTCTTTTTTGAAGGTTTTAGATCCCCTATTTGGGTTGTATCTTTTCTGCTCGACTTTCCACTTTGGAATCTCGAGTCTTAATAAATTCATCGCTTATCAAAAAAAAAACTGGGCTTGACCTTTGCTTGCACTTCCCAACTGTGACCTTTTCATCTTTTGCACAAACTAATATTTTCTGTCTATTTTGACGATTTCATTAAAAAAATGTTATTGTGTGTACGTGACCAACACGTGTCAAAACCTAACGGAATCCGTTAAAATAGACGGAAATTGTTAGTTTTCGCAAAAAAAGATCAAGCGTAGTTGGGAAGTGCAAGGAAAGGTCAAACCCAATTAAGATCGCCAAAACTAACCTCAAGGGGGGCTAGGAGCCATGCTTTCCCCTATATCATGACTTATATTCTAAGTGGTTGTTATGGTAAAAGTTTTCTTGAACTTGTTCTTCTGACTCATAAGTTAATCGACTTATATGTACATATAGTGGACTATCCCGATGACGTGTAACATATACTTTGAATCTTCAAGACCTTGGCTCAGTGATATACTATACTAGTATCTCATTTACTCAACTGTTTAACTTGTTCCGCACTACATGCAATGCTAAATTTAGTTTATAAATCGATATTCAGAAGAGAACACCGTACCAAAGTGTTACATAAGCGACTGATTAAGTTAGTCCTAAGTCTTCATAAACTAGTCGTTGTTAACGTTAGCTCAGCTTTCATAGTTGCTTTAAAGATGACAGGAACTATATTGTCTTGCAGCTTTACTTATTAGAAAAACGACAGTTATATTTTAAAAGGTTCTGAAACATAGTACTCGAATCTGAAAATCAAAACCAATGAAAAGCTAATATAGGATTTGGAGGTGGAAGGAGGCTTTCCTTCAACCTCCGAATCCTAAACCTTTGGTTAAAGACCGTCTTTCGAAACAGGCTCTTTTTAGAGATTCGAATCGTCAGAATCGGCCTCCAAGTTTTTTAGGCGATTACTACACTCGTGAAATCAAACCAGTCTGTCCCTGGGGTCGGTATCCAGTGGATGTTGGGAAGCAGATTTCACAAGCTAAAGCTGCTCAGCTAGCTCATTCAACTAAAGCATTTGATGAACCAACTTTGACTTTGGAAGATGCAGAATGGGCACTGATGGTTGATGTAGTGACGTCTTTTGGTTTTTTGTTTCGGGTTTTTATACCCTCAGCTCATTATGAGAGCTCCTTTATACTGGTTGCTTTTGGTTAGATCTTATACTGGTTGCTTTTGGTTAGATCCTGCTTGGATCTAACTCTTTCTAAATAAAAAATTTCGAACTTATAAAAAAATGAAAAGCTAATAAATAATGAGTGTTTATTGTTCTTAGAAATTGCGAAAAACATATTAATGTCTACACCTAAACAAAAAGAGCTCGACACAGATTCACTCATTTTCAGCTCTGACAAGATAGAAGTCCTTTAGAGCAAACACAACGGGCCGGCCCTCGGGCCCGACCCGTGCGTTCGCGGTTTGCGGGACGCGGGCCGTCCCACTGTGGGACGGTTTTTACGCGGCCCGCGGCCCGCAAACACGCGGGCCGGGCCATAGGACTCGGCCCTCGCCCCTCGCTCGCGGGCCGGGCGCGCGTCCCTCGCCCCTGGCTCGCTCCCCTCCTCTCGCGTGGCGACACGTGGCAACCCAATTCCGACCATTTGACAACGGTCGGCAACGCCTATTTTTTTTTAATTAAATCTAAAAAAATTTAAACACTATAAATACCCCAACCCCAACCTCATTTTTTTGACACCCATTCTCCAATTTCACTCTCATTCCCACATTCTACTCTCAAGTTTCCAAAATGTCCGACGATGAGGTTATGTCCGACGTTGAGGTTCCGACATATCAGGAGATGGCTACCCAAATGCCGACGTATGAGGAGATGGCAGCCCAACTACCGACATATGAGGAGATGGTAGCCCGAATGCGGCCAGTTGAGCGACGACTCCGGTAGAGGATTGAGAGGAGCATGCAAAGAGAAATGCCAAGTATCGAGAGGGCCGCCCGTGGGGAACCAATGTGACGAGAGATTAACAAAGGTCGTGCTGAACCCACAACCAATTAATGAAGAACTATTTTGTCGATCAACCCATATATGACCCTGATATGTTTAGGCGTCGGTTCCGTATGTGCAAACCACTTTTTCAACGGATTATGGACAAGGTCAAGGAACACGACTATTACTTCGTTCAGAAGCCCGACACGGCCTCACGGTTGGGCTTATCAACGGAATAGAAGTGCACCGCCGCGATACAGATGCTTGCGTATGGGTGCTCGACCGATTCATTGGACAAAACTCTGCACATTTGGGTAAGCACCATACTTGAATGTTTACGTAAGTTTTGCAAGGCCGTCATTGAGGTATTCAGAGCCGAGTATGAGCGTACACCCACACCGGCTGACATGGACCGCTTACTCCGAGAAGGGTACAGCCGAGGGTTTCTCGGAATGACGGGGAGTCTTGACTACATGCATTGGAAGTGGAAGAACAACCCAATCGAAGACGAGGGAGCCCATGGACGGGGAAGTCACAACGGGGACAAGACGGTTATGCTTGAAGTTGTAGTGTCCCGTGATTTATGGATTTGGCATGCGTTTTTCGGGATGACTGGCTCGAAAAACGACATCAACGTCCTCAACAACAACCACTTATTCCAAAACGCTTACTACGGCCGTGAGCTAGCTGTGGAGTACGTTATCAACGGCCATCGGTACGACCGACCTTATTACTTGGTGGACGGCATTTACCCAACATGGGCACGGTTCGTGAAGACTATTCGGCATCCCTACGAGCCCAAAGAGAAGTTGTTTGCTAAATGCCAAGACGGTGCTCGGAAAGATATTGAAAGGGCTTTTGGAGTACTTCAAGTAAGGTGACACATCATTTCCCGTCCCGCTCGTACTTGGAGCCCACACACTTTGGCTGATATCAGGCACACTTGCTTCATTCTACACAACATGATTGTAGAGGATGAGCGCGACCGGTACGAGTATGGGGATGAGGAGTTGTTGTACGAGCAACCTCAAGAAATGCCGAATTGGACACCACCGGAACGATGACACCACAGAGGGTCATTGGCATACCAACAACGAGTGGATTGTCAAAAAAGTGTCATAAATGATGAGACTCACAGGCAACTACAAAATGATCTTATGGAGCACTTAAGGGGTCTATATGGAGCTAGTTTCCGTGACGACGAGTAGCTGTTTGTACTCTTGGAGTTGGTTTTTTTGTGGGTTGTATTAAAAGGGGATCAATAAAAGTTCAAGTTAATTTTTATTCGTGTTAAATTTATTTACTGTCATTAATTATTATTTTTCCATTTGTTTATATTTTATATAATTTAAACGGTTTCTGATAAAGAATTAAATAAAACAGCAAAATATCAATTAATAACAACTGAGCATCCAGTCAACACAAGGGCCTTAGCCCCAGGGCCTCACCCAGGGCCTCTCATTGCAAAACACCCACTATTCTGAGTTCTTGGGACCTCACTTTTGTCTAATCAACACACGGGACTCAGGACCAGAACCTCACCCAGACCTTTCCATTATGCATGCTCTTACATCCTGCCTGCCCGTAGAGCTCAGCAATGCTCAATCCTTACATAATATGGAATAAGATAAGACCGATGATTGTGTTCTAATTAATAAGTAAATAATGGCCGTGCATGTCTAATGGTTAAGGATGACCTATATGGTATCTCTTAAACAAATGGACAATCAAATTGTATTAATAAATAAACAAAGTGACTTACGCAAACAAAACTTTCATTATTATCACCCTTGAACTGAAATCCATATAGGGGTGGACTTAGGGGCTTAGGGTATGAATTATAAATTTTTGGATACCTTCGGTTTAATATTTAACAATCCTATAACGGAATTCGTACGAAAAATTTATGATCATTTTGTAAAAAAATATAATTGAAATGCTTTTGATTGATTATTATTCGTGAGTTTATATTCTTTTATATAGGAGATTACAAGATCTTTGACGGAAATAAATAATATATAAAATGTAATTCAATTACCGTAATCAAATCAAATTAGACATGTTAAAGCCCAATTCATCCCTAAAGCTCAAACTTTTAGGTTGGATCGGGTTTCAACATGGTATCAGAGTTGGTTCGGTCTACGGTCTGTTTGTCACCTCCACCCTGTGGTCTCCAGTTCGTTTGTAGACGCCGATCTTACTATGACCCACGTGTAGATGTCCAGTTCTCTACTTAAGAGGGAGTGTTGAATTATGTGTCCCACATTGAAAGTGTATGGATAAATTGAGCATTTGATAAACATATTTGTGCCTCCACCCATAAGTTCGAGCTTTTGGGTTGGATATGGTGCCAACATGGTATCAGAGCTGATTCGGCTCACGACCCGTTTGTTACCTCCACCTCGTGGTCGCAAGTCCATATGCAGATGTCTAGTCCTATTATGGGCGACGTGTAGATGCCCAATCCTATATGTGAGGTGGGGTGTTGAAGGTTGTGCCCCACATTGAAACTGTATGGACAAATTGACCACTTGATAAGCATATTGGTGACTCCACCCATAAGTTCGAGCTTTTTGGTTGGATCGGGTTCGATCATGGTATCAGAGCTAGTTCGGCCTATGGCCAGTTTGTCATCTCCACCATTTGGTCTACAATCCATATGTAGATGTTCAGTCATGCTATGACCCATGTGTAGATGTTGAGTCCTATCTATGAGAGGAAGTGTTGAAATACGTGCCCCACATTAAAAGTGTATGTACACATAGAACCAGAGATACCAAGTGGACCAACCAGACAAGACCAAACCACCACTCTAAACCAACCCTCCCAAAGCCAACATTCTACTGCATAATAACAAGACCAAAACACCCACATAATCATCACATTTAGTGTCACCCACCCCATTGCTTGACTCCCAAGCAACAAAATAAAACAAAACACTATTACAACCCCTAGGAACAAGATGTCCAACACAAATACACCATTACAACCATTATAGAGTACCAGAACATACAAACAAATAGATCCACAATATCAGATTCAGTCCATGGTTTGCTTAAATGTATATGTGAAAGTTGAAACCGAATCTTTGTCCGCAAATGTTTGAACCATACATATTGAACATGATATTGAACCATACAATACAGACAACATGCTGAGTATATATATGACAATGAGTAACCAACATATAATTCGTCTATATAATTGCTAGCTAGCTAGTAGTTCCACAATCCTTCTGTGAAATCAAAACCAATTGATGCTGAATCTTTGTCAAGGCCACTAAAGTTGAACCCTAACCCATTCCATGGCATACGATCATCAAGACCAATTAATTCTTGATGTTCACAAGTTGATGTTGCCGGTTCTTGCCAATCCACCGGAAGGCCACCACCCGGAAAATCCCAGAACTCATCTGGAAAATCAAATGGTGGAGGATAAGATTGTTTTGCTCGAACACTAGAGTCGATCTTCACAACTGAATCACGATCATGATCATGATGTTCAAACAGATCAACTGATGCGATCGATATCATTCCTTGACGATCATGATCAGAATCATTAACCAGAGCAAGAGAATCACATGCAACTCTATCTTTCATTCCTTCTTCTATCTGGTTTTCAATCAAATCGATCAGTTCCCAATCATCATCATCACAAGTTCTTGATTGTGTCTTTTTCATCGCAACTTTATGATCATGATCATCATGATCATTAGTAGCAATTGTAGTGGATCTCATCTTCTTCATCACAACTTGGTTTTGTGTATCATCATCATCATAGACAACAAGCGTTCTTTTAGACGAAGACGAAGATGATGTTGAGGAAGCTTTCTTGTGGATCTCGCATATGACATAGTCTTGGAAGCCGTCTTGAAGGAGAGAGTACTCGTTCATGATCCATCGACCGTGCTCTTCACGTGAGTAACCACAATCTTTCTCGGCTACAAAAGCAAAGTACCTCTTCAAACCCTTCAACTTCACGCCGTCTTGACATCGGAGTGCCACGTCGCAGCTGTTCTGCTCCTTCCAAGTCCCGACGCCGGCCCTCCTCTTTATGTTGGACTTGCCGGCGGCCACCTTCTCCAACCTGGTGATCACATAGAATGGCTGATCCGAGGAACCGTCGAAGAGCGTCCAAGGATTGCTGTCCTTGTCGTAGAGATTTAGGTATCTGATCTCCGGAGGCCGAAGCCATTGATCTTGGAGCTTTATACTCTCCACCAGAAACCTTAACAGCTCCTCCGGTTCAGGCCGAAACACAAACCCCACTGGTATCACGTACTTGGCTCGCTGTTGCTCCATAATGAGTGTGTTAGAGAAGAGAATGATTGCAACTATATATATATATGTATATATTCCGAGAAGTTAGGGTTATGCATATTCAAGTAGGAGTATGATTTCCGATTATAAAGAGATAAATTAAGACCGAAAAATGATTGATTGACTTGCAAGGAATAGCACGTGTTTCACATACTTATTAAAACAGTCTATGTTATATGCATGTGTCGGAGACTAAAAATGTAAATCAAACGGCATCAATTTTTTTAAAAGTAAAGCTAGAGGAGAAATCAAATACAAACCATGTCTTAACCTAAAAACTAAAGAACCAATCTAAGCCATCCATTTTAAGAATGGATGGATGAGATGCAATTGAGTAGTTGATTTGTTGACTGCAAAAAAAAAACAGCACTTTTTAATAAATGGTAAGGGCTTTTTAGTAAAACTATCATGTTATTTTTTTAATCAATTCACTAATTTAATTTTTCCCGTTTCGTTTGAACTCCGATTGGCTTCAAACTTGCGCCATTAGTTTTGTTTTTTTAAGGGCTTTAAATCAAGATCAGCCATGAATATATTTTGAAGCACGAAAAAAAAATATTTCGGTGTTGATTTTTTTTTATAAAAAAAATCTGGGTAATTTTTATCAACACTTTGCTCTGCATTTATCAACACTTTTACTCTGGTTTTATCAACACTTTACATTGGTTTTATCATCTCATTTTCCAAAACTGATCATAGTTTTATCAACACTAAACACTAGGTTTATCATTCAATTACGTGTATTTTATCATCCTCATCACATGGTTTTTTTGAAGCACGATTTTTTTTTCGGGGCTGGTTTTTAAAGAAATTATATCTGGTTAATTTTTATCAACACTTTGCTATGGTTTTATCAACACTTTACACTGGTTTTATCAACACTCTACATCGGTTTTATCACATCATTCTCCAAAACCGATCATGATTAGTTTATCACACTTATTATCAAAATTGAACATGGTTTGTATCACCTCAGTACATGTTTTTATCAACATTTAGCACTAGTTTGATACCTCCGATACAAACATTTATTAGTAAAGATTTATCAACACTCAACATTTTTTTATCACTCCGATATACCTGCTTGCCTAACAATACTGGAGGGGATGGGGCGTGACCGGCGATCGAACGTGAGCCTGGACGAGCCTCCTTCACCCACAACTGTAGTGGAGGCAGACCTCCATGCTTCCCTAGCAGCTATCTAGGACAAATTGTCTTCGTGCTCGATTGAGGACAAGGAGGAATTCAAGGTCATATTGTCCCGTTCTCTCCAGTCATCTATAAGACCATTGCTAGACACCAATGGGGGCATGGTGGGCAAGCTCTGGTCGCCAGCACCACCTCGGAAAGAGGCTCTTCTGCGGATCATCACTACAGCACGGGGAAAAGCAGTGGAGGGGCTGGTCGTCAAGGACTTGAGACCGGGTCTGTTCGGGTTCTACTTTCGGTCATTTGAAGCTCTTGCATGGGTTCGGGGCAATGAGCCCTGGTGCTTTGATGGTCGGGCTCGGCTGTTAGGTGACCTGGACCCTTGCGCTAGGGAGATGCTGGCCTTGGATCGCATACAACTGTGGGCTTATGCTCGGGGCTTGCCACCTTTGGTCCGTACGAAGGTGACGAGAATGACCATTGTGGATGCATTGGGGTCTGTGGTGGAAGTCCCGAGTGACCAGTGGGGGATGTGTTGAGGTGGAATGTTTCGGATCCGCTTTTGGCACCTCATCGAGCGGCCAGTCCGGTGCGATATGGTTCTCCGCTTTAAAGAGTTCCCAGACCCGGTGAAGATCGATTTGACCTACTTCAAGCTTCCGAGATTTTGCTTTAACTGTGTGAAGCTTGGCCATATTCTCAAGGGCTGTCCTTGAGAATTCCGAGGCACCCCAAGGTATGATTTGTCTCTTTTGGAATATCACAAGGATAAGCAGGTGAAGCCCTATGCTACAAATTGGAATGAGTCTTCACAGCCGCCTAACCCGCACGGATCCAAGCATGTTTCCCCAAACACTGTACCTAAGGGCTCCTTAACCCTGGGAAGGAGCCCCTGGGTTTCCTAGAGCAATGTACCTAACCGTCCAGTGCCTCAAGTTAATGCCCGACTAGTGACCGGTCAGCTCTCTGCTGATTCGGTTGTTGAAGTTCCAACACCCATTTCTAGGGGGTCTGGAGAGGGTGGGAGCGTTGCAACTGGAGCGCTAAGAGGTTGGCAACAGGAGTGCCTCGGGAAGATCAGGTAAGGGCTGGGAAGCAAGCCTGCCAAGATGAATGCTAGATCGGCCGAGCATCAGGGACTGGCCTTGGGAGGGGTCCCTAGACGATGCTTTGCCTCCCACCACTATTGTCGAGGTCCTTGGTTAGCTTTCGGAGCAGGACTTCCGGTACCCCCTTCTCATCCCTCGTACTCCCTCATTGCCCAAGAGGCGTCACAATACCGTCTATAATGGTTCTAGTATTACAAGGATCAGTGAACCATTGTTCTTTAATCTGTCCTTTCATGGCCGAAAAGCATGTTCACCGATGCACAACATTGTAATTGATTTTAATTAATAAAAGTTCCACCTTTTGTTCAAAAAAACTTTTTTTTTAAAAGTAAAATCTATCTCTAGGTTTCTAATTCTCACAAATTACATAGGTAGAAAAGATTGTTATGGTTTAATGTAATTGTGATGAACATGGTCATCTAGTTTGAATGATATTTTTCCCTCTGACTCAAATTATACTTTTTTAGATGAAACATATTTTATTAAAAGAAGTGTCTAGAAACCATAATTGAGACAAAAGGTGGATCCAATCTTACCTTAACCAATAGAACTCCTCTCAGTAGAGCTATTTTTGCGAGAGAATGAGTAACATGATTACCTTCCCTCTTCACCCAAACCAAGCACAAAAAGGGCAATTGATAAAACAAAGACACAAGTTCTTCACCTGTGACCTATTACTCCATATACACCCAATACTTTCTTATTCTTGCAAGCAGAGACCGCACTAAAAAGAGTCAACTTCAACAGAAGACACATTCAAATTCTTGGAATAGCAAAACAAAAGACCCTTCCAAGTAATGCATGCAACCCGTGACCAAATCTAAACCCTAGTCTCGAATTATAACCTTCGTCCTCATTAGGACACCATTGGAGTGAGGCCGGTGTACAGTAGGTGAACGAGAAAGGTGGAGCATTGTCCTGGTAAGATTATACCTTTCAATCCATTTATAGGAGTAATGTAGCAAACGTTTACAAAGAGATTTGCAAGATCTCAGTAGCAAATTGCAACTGGATTTGCAGAGCTAAAAAAGAAAAGAATACTTATAAATTTTTAGACTCCTAACAACCTCTGACTACAGCATGATTTATTCACCAAAAGGAAATAACAGAAGGGAGAAATTAAGACAAACTTAGAAATGAGGTAACAGATACAAGCCACAATGAATATAGACACGGGAAACCATGGGTCCTAGTCCCCATTGAGGTTTGTTAAGGCAATCCTAACTAGACTTGACCTTTCCTTGCACTTCCCAACCACGCTTGATCCTTTTTTGCGAAAACTAACAATTTCCGTCTTTTTTAACGGAATCCGTTAGGTTTTTGACACGTGTTGGTCACATGCACAGTAGCATTTTTTTAACGGAATCGTCAAAATAGACGGAAAATGTTAGTTTACGCAAAAAATAGAAAGGTCACAGTGGGGAAGTCAAGCCCAGTCAAGATCGCCAAAATAAACCTCAAGTGGGGTTAGGACCCATGGTTACCTCTATATAGACACCGAGACAAGATAATGTCTTATAACAAAAACAACTTCAATCATACAAGCCACGAAGTGTCCTCCAGCTTGGATCCTTTCGCTCGTGTTCCTTCCCCTGCATTATTCTTCCTATTTCTCTCTTCAACCTAACAGAATTAGTATGAGTAGTAGGCATCCACCGGGCCTTTGGGGGTGTAACCTGTTGGTTCCTCAACGCATTGTGGATCATCTTCTGTTGATTTTGGCGGCGCCCGTATATGAAAGTCCTGTCATATTCAAACTTGGGAGTGAAAGCATCCTTGGTTGCTTGGCTATCCCATTCCAGTGCATTCAACCACCATGGGTATCCTATCATCTTGAACTCTTCAGGAATTGTGTCTGCAGTGTTGGAGTCCAACGGGAGCTTTCTCAGACACACGCAGTCATATACCGCCATACGCTTCAGGCAAGGAAACGATAGTGCATTTTGCGGACAAATGCTCCTCAGCTTCGGTAAAGTTATTAGAGAAAGCTGCGTGAGGCGCGAGAATAGTAACATTCCATCATTCTCGTCTCCCCTGCACATTGTCTCTTCTGCGCCTTCTCCGATCAACTCTTCCATTGACTTACATGAAATCACTTCAAGAATGCAGAGGTTTGGAGCATATAAAAGTGAGTTCAGATTTCGTACCTTGCTACATTCGTAAAACGAAACCTCGCGGATGTTACTGCACAAGGAGAACCCCCCTAGTTTTATCACGCACACATCACAGTCTACCATGTGAAGCTTCTCTAGATGCTTGGTTAATATCCTCGTACCTAAGTCAAGCTCACCTGGTAAAGAGTCCTTGGTTGTCAAACTCAGTTGGTCGGTACAACTTTGTAGCTTCGGGGACTCGAATAATTTCTGGATCCCTGCTGCTGAGGTTAACGTGAGACAAAGACTTGCGATGTGTTCCAACCCCTCCAACTCTTCTAGCATCCCTCTTTCTGCTGATATGCGGTCGGGTTTGTAATCATCGTACCAATTCGATGCTTTCTCTTGCTCAAACGTTAGCAACAATGTCACACTTGATATGACCGTTCTTGGAATAATTGTTGGCTTGGCAACCCTCAAAAATCTCAATTTCTTCAGTTTCTCAACCTCCATCGGTAATATATTTACATTTGTCATCATTATGTTGAGATATTCCAAACTAGCCAGACTACCGATCTCTCTTGGTAACCTAATCATATCCGTATTACAGGACAAGTCAAGAACTTTCAACACCTTCGTAGACAGAAAGATTTCACCGGACAACTCTTTCAACTTGGTATCTCGAATGATCAAAGTGACAAGATTGGAACAAAATGATAACCCTCCCAACGATTCCACGGTAATACCATAACCCCATAGTGACACTCTTTCTAAATTAGTTCTCCATTTTGCCATCACAGTAGGTGTAACTGAAGTGTCATTGGAAACCCTACTTACAACGTCAACCCAAATCTTGTTCTTCTTCTCCCCGCGTTCGCAAGCAATCCATAAGGACATATCTCGAATCACATCATGCATCTTAACAGTCTCTTCCTCGTCACCAGTCTCCAACAAGCATGTATGTACCAAACTTTCCATAATTTGTCGTCCTTGAACGAGTGCATCGTGCATGCTATCATATGAATCTATCAATCTTTCAGCAACCCACAGCATAATGATGTCATCTTTCGCAATATTATGGTCTTCCGGATACAGAGAACAATATTCAAAGCATTTCTTGAATGTTGGAGTTGGCAAGCTGTCATAGCTAAATACCAATTTAGAAAACACCCGATCTTCTACACCCGGAAATGTTGATGGATATTTTTCCAGTATTCTTTTTGCATCCTTCCATTGTTGAGCATTTGTTTTACCTCTCATGGATCGGCCGATAGTAATTAAGGCAAGAGGCAAACCTTGGCATTCTCTCGCAACATCTTCCACCAGTCCTATTATCTCTTGATGACATTTCAGCACATCTTCTCCTACCTTAGAGCAGAACAGACTAAAGGCTTGATCTGGCGGCAAACAACTGACATGAATCAACTTGAGAGCTTCCATGGACTGACATACTTCTCGAGACCGAGTAGTAAAAACAACTTTGGCCGTGTTATTCTTGTTAGGTTGAGGAATCCCTACCTCTGAGAGTTCAAGTCTATCCCATATGTCATCTAGAAGCACCACAAATTTCTTCTGGCTAAGTTTGTTGAATATGAGAATAGCTCTTTCACCCTCGCTTTTATTATCCCATAAGTAATCTGGAATGCTTAACTTGCTCTGAATCGAAGCCTGGATCTTTCTCAAGTTTATCGGTTTGGAGACCACAATCCAAATGACCATGTCATATCCATGGGTAGCCTTCAAGAACTCGTTATTGAGTTGCTTCAAGAGTGTAGTCTTTCCCACTCCCCCGATTCCCACCAGACCGATAATTGGAGTGTCTTTGTTTTGAACAGACTGCCATACTTCTTCAAACTTTGATTCAAATCCCACTACAACATTCTCCATCGGCAGCTCATCCACTGGAGGTGGTGCCAACTTATCAGCAACAACATCAAAATTTCCTTCATCAATTAGCCTTTTGACTTGAGGAATCATATCCATCACCTCCTTCCCGAGCTTGTAGCTGGACATGCAGTTCCTTGGGCAGCAACTTCCCAGACATCGTTTTTCAAGTTCCTGGGTACCCTTGTGCGCAATCTCGTCTACTTTTTTCTCTACAGATTCAACACTTTCAAACCAGCCATTTACTTTGTTTGTTCGCTTCATGTGTTGCTCCTCAGCTTCCGTGACTCTTTTCCTCACATCTTCCCTTACGTTCTTCAGTTTCAGAATTTCAGACAGCAAAGATGTGAGGGTTTTTTCCAGATCAACAATGTATGCAGCATGCTCGCCGGAGCATTTCCCCAAGCAAGACACAAAGTTCAACACTTGGCCCAAACACTCCATGATGCTATGAGATTAACCAAAAGAAATGATGCGATTTAGACTTAACCAACTGAAAATTATTCAACAAACAACGTTCTTTTAGCTGTAACAATTAATACACAAGAAATCAACTCAGAAAACTAGATCTTCTTGACCTCGGAAAAGATAGTGCTCTTCTTGTACGATTCAACAACACATGATATAAAAAGCACGTACAAACTAGATTTCTCTTGCTTGACAGACAATAATAGCATTTATGCATAAGAGGTTAAGAGAACAAAAGGTAATTTAGAAAACAAAGGGATAATTGTCCAAAACTACCCTAAAGTTTCGTGCACAAACGAGTTGATATACAAAATTTTGTCCACTCTGTGTTGCTACTTGAAATTTTGTCCACGACATTTTTTTGTTTTGACGTAATAGGGATGTTCAGAATGATGGTCTGGGTCCACTGGCCCGTGCTTCCCGGATTGAATAGAAGCTTGGACAAAACTTCAGGGTAGCCATACAACGTGGACAAAACTTTATACATCAACTCATTTGTGGACGAAACTTTAAAATAGTTGTGGACAATTATCTCGAAAACAAAACCACAGTAAATATCAATTCATATAACTTTGATTATGCAGAACAAAACAAGGAATCGAATAGCATTTATGCATAAGAGCACAAAGGGAATTTTGCAAACAAAACTACAGAAAGTATCAATTTCATAGCACTTTGATGATGCAGAACAAAACACTGAACCGAAGAGTTACCTTATCTTCAGAGATTGATGGATCTGAATATGAATTGCGTAAACAAGTTGTGCCCCGGTGATTGATATTTGATTTTCTGTGGATCTGAGAAACCAGAAATGAAGTCAATGAAAGAAGAAGATCAAATGAAATGAGCTGGATCGGAACAACACCAACCACCAAGAGTTGAAGAGTAGCTAGGTCAACCATAATTTCAAAGAAAAGGGAAGTTCAGAAGAATGGCCAAAAACATTGTTTAAGGGACACTACCAGTATGTCTAGCCCATTGATTCATTTAGGGAAAATCACATTTAACAAGTAACAACACCTTCTCTAAACGTTTTTTTTTAATTGAAATACACCTACTAATAAAATCCGATTTTTTACACACCATTCTTACTATCTCTGTTAGGGTTTTGAGAGTCCTGTTGTCGTCTACACCTCCATGGTTACGGCTATGACAATTGCCATAACTTATGCCATGGTTCCTCCTCTCTCTTCTTTCCAATCTTCCCTTCGTACCTTTCCCTTGGATCCTGCAAAAATTTTCTCTGCTAGGGCTTTTTTCAAGCCATCTCTAGCCAACATGATGTTGGCCGTCTCCCGCCACAAACAGAGCATCTTCCGATCTGTTTCGGTCTCTCCTCTGCCCCAGGGGTTACCGTCTCTATAACCGCCGTCCCTGATGCTGCCGTTGCCGTCCTCGAAATCGCCTGCGCCCCTGCTGCTGTCGCCGCCGTCCCTGATGCTGCCGTTGCCATCCTCGAAACCGTCGGCGCCCCTGCTGCTGTTGCCGCCGCCGCCGTCCCTAGAGGCGCCCATGCAGTTGCAGCAGCCGGCCCTGTTGCAGCCGGCGTGTCCTTCTCCATGGCCTCCACCGCCTCGTCCCCTTTCACGATTATGGCTCTGGCTAATCGAAAGGGTTTCATTTATTTTGTTTGAGTTTGTCTTTTTAAGATCAATGTCTATCGATCAGATAATCAAGGACTTCTCCAAGGAGGGGAGCATTAGGGACTGGCCCGACCAAGATGATGCTTTGCCTCTCACCACCACTATTACTGTTGAGGTCCCTCAGGATCTCCGGTACCTCTTTCTCCCTCTCTGCCTTCTCTCTCTGCCCAAGAGGCATCCAAGTACCGTCTGTGACGGTTATGATAGTATAAGCTCCAGAGAACCATTGTTCGTTAATGCTGGCCTTCCGATGGTCGGGGAGCATGTTCCCCGATGCATGATAATGTAATCGTTTTCAAGTAATAAAGTTGCACTCTTCGTTAAACAAAATCCGATTTTATGACTAAATTATCTTTCTTTATTTTTTTTAAACGGGTGACGAGGAAGTGTATTACTAGTGCACGCTAAACATTACAAATATGACTAAAAATTTCTTGGAACAGAATATGTTCGAGTCTCCCGTAGGACAGTCGGCGCTCATAAACCCGTAGAAATAGCCTAGTTTCTATCATAGACAAATAAGTATATTTCTACGTCCTACCTTATGCTGAGAATATAAAAAAGGTAAAAGTAAATGAAATAAAATTTATCAAACCAAACCAAACTAAAGCATAAAGGAAACAGTAGAAACAACTAGAAAATCTTTGGTGTAAAAACGCTCCCCCATGTCACGCTAGTAGAACAGGTCCCAAATCGTGAGGGGTAGACCACCAACCATCTACCCCCGAGCCCCATGTAGACTCATTGTTCTCAACGGGGACGTTTTGCAGCCCGCGCATGATCAACGTCGTCCTTAACTTCATCTTCATCAGAGACGAAATAGATAGCCTCTCTCGGGACAACGACTATGGCATCATCCTCTAGGTCATCCTCCAAAATGACCCCACCGAGGCGACCCATGATGATCTCTAGGGGATCCTCTCGCCAGAGTAGTGGCCACGAGCGGTTGGCCTAGTCTGAGGTTTGCTATCGTGGTTGTCGTTGCGGAGGGGTGGTCACATCCTTGCTTCTCGTGGACCTGGTACTACTTGTGGTGGCTGTTTGGATGGACGACATATCTCGAAACCGATGCCACCCGTGAGGAGCCCCACCCACAAGCGTGGAGCAAAGGGGATCCTATGCGCGGCGTGGGGACTTGGTGAGGCGGGACTCCAACTCACGACAATGATGCCGAAAGGGATCCATGGTTGTGAGGGACAATGCTATGCGGTGGTGATTGGCCTGTGAGGCTTATCACCGCCATCTGGCACGCTAAGAAGGATGAGTCCCTAGTTGCGTCAACCTTTTTGGATGAGAAGGAGGAAGATGGGGAACTAAAAATAACCATGACGATCGGTTGAAGAAGAGGGGATAACCCCTAATTTTGGAGTCTTTTAGACTGTGTGACTACTAAATTATCCTTTGAAAGTTCACGGACCTAAAAATCGTATTTTTTTATACAGAAATTTGGCAGGTATTATTTGTGTGACATAATATTTTTGTAAATGGAAAAATCACCCTTGACTCGGTTACAAAAATACTACATCAGTCTTGGGGGGTGATTATTGTTGTGAGATCTGAAGAACTAATTGAGGGTGAAGGAAATCGATCGAGGGAGAAAAAAATGGATGTAGGTGATTCAAGGTTGAGGAAGAAATTGAAGGAGAATGTTAGAGTACTTACAGGGGCGGATCTCTTAAGGACCCGGGGGGGGGGGGGGGGGGGGGGTTGGGGGGCACGTGCCTGCACATCAGCAAGAGAAAGGAAAAGAAAAGTGAGAAAATCAATCAGTGATACCATGACGCATAATGGAGCGAATTCCCAACCACTGATCCAATCTTTAAAGGTGATAAATATCATCTTTGGTGTATCAAAATGCAAACCATGTTCAGATCTCAAGAACTATGGGAGAACGTTGAGGCTGGTATAGAAAGCCATCATAGTGACCAACAGAACCTGATCAAAAGTTACGTGATAATCGCAACCGTGATGCCAAGGCGTTGTTCTTCATCCAAACTGCAGTGGATGATGATATATTTCCCCAGATTTAATCCGCCAAAACAGCAAAAGAGGAATAGGAGATTCATAAACATGAGTATGTCGGTGATAAAAAGGTAATTACCATTAAATTACAATATCTCCTATCCTACTTTGAATCTTTAAGAATGCAAAATAAAGAGTCAATACAAAGTTATTTGTCTAAAGTATCTGGGTTGAGAATCAAATAAAGTTTTATGGTGAGAAAATTAATAATGAAATAATTATCGGTAAAGTGTTGAAATTGAGAAGCTTAAATTCAAATTTTGATCAACTAATGTGTTCTCTATTGAGCCATGAAGTTAGGATTAATAAGACTTGCGAGAAATTACAAGACAACATGTGAAGATGCATCATGTGTTCCAGACTTGATTCTTTCTCTTGCTCAACGTTAACAACAATCTCCGACTTGATATGGCCCTTCTTGAATTACCGTTCCCTCTACGACCATCAGAAATCTCAATTTCTTCAATTGCTCAATCTCCATCGGTAATCTAATAAAATTTGTCCTCATTATGTTAAGATATTCCAAACTAGTGAAATCACCAATCTCTCTTGGTAACCTCTTTAATGACCAATTAGGGGACAAGTCAAGAACTTTCAAAACCTTCATAGAGTGAAAGATTTCGCCAAGCATTTCTGTCAATCGAGTATCTCGAATAATCAGAGTGACGAGATTGGAACGAAATGATAACCCTGCCTAAGATCCCACGGTAGTACCATGTCCCCATAGTGATACTTTTTCTATGATAGTCCTCTATTTTGCTCGTGGTGGCTCGTGGTAGTGGCGTCTCCTCTGTCTCTCCTGCTTTCGATGTCTCCGCCGTTGGACTTATCCGCCAGGTGAGATCTGGGATTTCCCCCCTTTCTCCGTTTCTTTTGAGTTCTCCTCTTTCGATCCCTTTTCGCTAGCGTGTGCAACGTGGGTTTCGAGGCTCAGATCCGGTGCTGGCCGAAACAACTTGTTCATGTCTTTTATTTTTTGATCAACAAAACATATTTAAATTAAACCTCTCTCAAGGAGGAAGAGGAGTACAACGAAGAGAGTCTAGCTACAGACTCTCCAACAAAAAAGATCACAACAACGACTACAGCCTAGGTAGCATGAAAGGGTACGCAAACCCTGATGATGAAGGGTACGCATACCCTAATGATGAGTGGGTACACAGACCCTAATGATGAATGGGTACGCAGACCCAGATGAAGAATGGGTACGCAGACCCAGATGAAGTGAAATGAATGGGTACGCAGGCCCTGAAATGAATGGGTACGCAGACCCTGAAACGAATGGGTACGCAGACCCTGAAATGAAAGGGTACGCAGACCCTGAAGCCCCACATCGGGGAAACCACATGAATAAAAGGTCTAAAAAACCTAGAAAAACCGACCAAGAAGCACATAAAACTGATAAAACCCAAACGGCCGCTAAAGATAGAAAATCACCCTGTCTCATCAGAATCCATAACCTCACGCAAAGTCTGGAAGATGAACCTGACAAGTCGGCGGCCAACACCGCAAACGGTAGAGACAGGTCGGAGGGTAAAACCCAGCCGAACACACTAAACCCGAAATGAAATCTGAAGGTAAACAGCCAAAGGCACTAAGGCCAAAGCACTCACCGGCGACCAACACCTTAAACCGACGAGTCATAACCGCGAAAGTGGAAGGGAGCAGTAGGAAACCAAACAGATAACAATAGAGGGATAATGCGGGGATACAAAACTTTAACTGAAGATAAAGGGAATCAGAATCAATACCACGACGATCTGCAAGATCCACGACGATCTACTTCCCGGAGGATGAAGAAGTGCGTCCCACGACTAGATCTAAACGAAACGTCGGACACCAAACGAATCAGCAGACGCCCCTAGATCAGAACCACAACGATCAACTCCCTAACGGGAGAAGAAACGCATCTCACGACCAGTAATGAAGCTAGACACCTCTAATGATACGAATGAAACACCATCGAAATCACCGCTAGAAGAAAATCTATAGCAGAGTCGGGAACTCCGGAGGCCTACACCAATATCCAGACCGAACACCTTGAGATTGCTGCCACCGACCCAGAACACCGGCCACAAAGGCCGGATCTGGGATGACACGACGCAAAAGAGGGAAATAACAAAAGCGCTCCGTCAGCGAAGTCCCACGCTAGCACCGACGAACTCCAGCTGGAACCAACCAAGACAGAGGCGAACATCATATCCGGCAACCGAACACCAGGCAGGCCACTCCGGCCTGAATCCGGCAAGATTCCGGCCAAGGAAGGAGCCTCCTCTCCGGAAAGAGTAGATCTGGATCTCACCGGAGAAGAGCAGCGACAACCAAGCTGCTCCGGCGACAGGAGAAGCCTCCGCACCAGATCTGACCGGATAAAGAGCAACGACGTCCACAACCTGCTCGGTTCGGCAACTGAGCAGCAGCATCCCCACCCATGACCTGATCGCTCCGGCGACTGCGCACTGCATCCCAGCCCACGTCCGGCTCGTTCCGGCGGCAGAGCATCAGCGCCCCAAGGTCCGGCACCGGCAACTGCACACAGCGTCCCAACCCACGACCCGCTCGCTCCGGCGATAGCAAACAGCGTCCCAAGCTCCGGAGAGATTGGGGAGGCCCGAACAGATCTGAGCACCACACACCCAGGGCCGGCTGCCGCAGCTTCAACCACTCTGGCACCAAGGAGACGCTCCGGCGACAGAGAACATCACCCCAAGCTTCGGCGAGATTGTGGAGGCCTGAACAGATCTGAGCACCAGCAGCTGAACCACGGCTACACCGGCAATGGAACGTTTGGATTTAAGGGAGAAGAGGATTGGATTAGAGGGAGAGAGTTACCTCGCCGACAACAGCCACAACCGTAGTGGCCGTGGCCGGAGCCGGCAAAAGAAAGGGGTGGCGGCTGGTGCTGTGATAAGGTTAGAGATAGAGGGGCACAGAAACCAAGTCAGAGGATATTAGGTTTTTTTTTGGTATATTTGACCTTGGTTTCATCTTTATGACCTTTGTTGGGGGACTCTGTTAGGCCGGGTTGATTGGCCGAAAGAACCCGTTGCCGCTCCTCCTCACACGATTCATACCCCTTGTGTACAGAACAGAAGAAGCTTGAAGATGAACAAATTATGTTTTAGATTTTAACGTAAGCATATGGTGGATATTAATTGTGTATGTTTTTTTTTTTTACTTAATTATTCTAACTTCCGGAAAATTGTTTTCTATGATTTATAGTTATTTAATAAAATAATATATCACTTTTAATAATAACAACAAGAAATGGTAAATAAGTAGATATGAAGTGGGTAAAATAGACATTTCAAAGGTATCAAGTGATTTATTAGGGTTAAGGATGGTAAAATCGTCATTTTACTATCCTCTTAACTAGCACATGTGTCACTTGAAAAACTTAGAGGAATATTCTGTTAGTTTTCTAACGGAATATGCTAATTCCGTCCGTGGACCGAACATAAGAGTACCTAAATGTATTAAACTAACATAAGGGTACCAAAAATAAAGGGTAAATTACAAATGCATACCCTTAAGTACGCACGTTTAACCGATGATTACCCTGAAGTTTAAAGTTAACTGATGCATACCCTGAAGTTTCATATATTGACCCAGAACCCCTTCCGTCAGTTGCTTCTGTCAGTTTACTGTTCACTTTTTCAAAATTGTCCAAAATGCCGTTAGTTTTATAATTATTCGGAATAAATAATAAACAATAAAAAAACATTAAAAAAAACTAACTTACTAATAACTAATAACCTAACCTAATATCTCTAAAACCTACCCTCCATCTTCACAATCATCACCGTCTTCACAATCTTCACCATCTTCATATACCAAACAAATCTAAACTACCACACATCCAGGCCGTCAACCCCCCTTTTCTTCTTCTTCTTCTTCTTCTTCTTCTTCTTCTTCTTCTTCTTCTTCTTCTTCTTCTTCTTCATCCCTCCTCTACTTATCTATTTCATCAAAATCAAATCCCTAATCTCTTTTCCTCCAACAAGACCACCACCACCACACCATGGCTCCACCTCTCTACGAGTACGACCTCAAGCTTCTTCTTCATCGTGTTTGACCACCACCACACAACGGAACCGAGATTTTGGCGAGCATGGGCTTCCAGGGACAGATCCAAGCATGGGTCTGGTACTACCCCCTTTCTCTTCGCCTTCACCGGCGACCTTCTCATCCCCCTTTCCACCATTCTCGACTCCTGCTCGTGGTATTGCCCGGGTCAAATCTGGTTCACCGGAGCTCGACATTGGCTCTTCAGATCCGACCGTCGGAGTCCTTGTAGGTGCTGGCTTGGCTCGACCTTGGCTCTTCAGATCCGGCCTAAATACTGTTTTCGGCCCTCCATTAACCAGTAACCACCACCACCCTCTCCTCAGGCTCTTCCTTCTTCTCCATCTTCTTCACTCCCTCTCTCTGCAACGCACAAGCAAAAGTGCTTCGAAATCAAATTCTCTTCACAAGATAAGAACTTTTGTCTTTTGGGGCTATGGATTGCGACACTGCACCAACAATGGCTGCTTTGAAAGATTAGCACTCAGTTTTGTTTCAAATCCCGATTTTGCCCATTGGTGTTGCGAAAAAGAGACAAGTAGCTGCGAGGACAAAAAAAGGAATTTAATTTCTCATTCGAGACAGAGGAGCTCAAGGAGAGTCCAAGAGGCACCAAGTCCAACCCATGGCGGGCGCCGAACCAGACGAGATCGAGGACCTTCCGTCCCCGTTCGGCTCTTTCGCGCCCAATCTGTCCGATATATAGACCTCCGGCAGACGGCGTACGAGATCCTCGTCGGGGCGTGTCGGACCAGCGGCGGGAAGGCGCTGACGTACATCCCGGCGTCCGAGAGGTCAGAGCGGGGTCAGGTGGCGACGACTCCGTCGCCGTCTCTGCAGATGAAAATTAGTACAAAAATATGAAAAACAATTAAAAAATAAAAAAGAAATAATGAAAATTGAAAAAAAAAGATTTATATTAAAATATGAAATTAAAAAAGAAGAGAAGAATTTTTAAAAAATAGATTTATATTAAAATCTGAAATTAAAAAATAATCTGAAATTTGTAGTTAAATATTTAAAATTTAAAATTAAAAAAATGTAAACAAAGGAAAAGGTTATAGAAAGGAAAAAAAATAATTAAAAAATGAATTATAACAGATTGTGTAATAAAGAAGGGTATTTTGGTCTTTTTATACTTCACTGTTACATTCTGACTGACGGAAGGGGTTCTGGGTTAATATATGAAACTTCGGGGTATGCATCAGTTAACTTTAAACTTTAGGGTAATCATCGGTTAAACGTGCATACTTAAGGATATGTATTTGTAATTTACCCAAAAATAAAAGTTGATGGACATGTTTCTAGCATATTCTTTGCATCCTTCTATTGTTGAACATCTGTTTAACCTCTCATGGATCGGCCAATAGTAATTAAGGCAAGAGGCAAAACTTGGCGTTCTTTTTCAACATCTTTGACGAGTCCCATTAATTCTTGATGACATTTCAGCATATCTTCACTTACCAGAACAAACTAAAGGCTTGATCTGACGGCAAACAACTGACCTAAATTAACTTGAGAGCTTAAATAGAGTGACATACTTCTAGAGACCGAGTTGTAAATACAAATTGGTCATGTTATCCCTGTTAGGTTGAGGAGTCCCTACCTCTGAGAGTTCGAGTCCGTACCATATGTCATCTAGCATCCCCACAAACTTCTTATGTTTAGCTTTTTATATATTTTTTTGATAAACTCGAAAATTTTATTTCGGAAAAGTAAGATACAAGAAGGATTAAAACACAGTTACTATTACAAGGAAGCTCTCATAAGGAGTTGCGGTAACAAAACCCAAAACAACAACCGAAACAAAAACTAGAAAAGCAGAAAAGCGAGTATAAATGAGAAGATCAACCTTCATCAGGTACCCACTCTTCTTCTTTCGAAGTCAAGTTCAGGTCATCAAAAGCTTTTTCGTGAGCATGTTGAGCTAGCTAAGCGTTTGAGCTTATAAAATCTGCTTCCCAATGTCCACAGGATTTATAATTCTCTCGCGACTCAATGAACGTGCTTGTTTGATTTCAGCAGTGACCCACTCTTCTCCTTCCGAAGTCAAGTTTGGGTCATCAAAAGCCTTTTCGTGAGCACGCTGAGCTATAAAATCTGCACAGGATTTACAATTCTCTCGCGACTCAATGAATGTGCTGGTTTGATTTCAGCAGTAAATAAGTCCGCTAAATGCTTGGGAGGCCGACTCTGACGATTCGGGACTCTAGACGGCGCATGCTTCGAATGATGACTCTTAACCGAAGGTTTGAATTTCAAAGGTTTAAGAAGAGCCTCCTTCCACAGACTACTCTGATGATCCTCTGATGATCCCCGATAGGATCACTATTTGCCAGTTGTTGTGACGTCTGACCCGTTGAAATGTGGTGATCACTAACACCTTGAGCACGGCCCGACACCACCATATTCAAACCAGATCCGAAAGAGTTGGCCATATTTGTTTGGGTTACATGACTCGATGGTGGATCTCGGATTTCTTGATCCAAAAGAAACCCGGTTCCCAAGTTAAGTTCATCTACCGGTCCATCCGTCCCTGTCAAGGGACAACAACTTGGGCTCAAATTGCAATGCTCTGTTTCAGAATCATTGTCACCAACGAGATCAATCGGCGCCATTAATAATCTGGGATGTCTAACCTGCTCCGAAAGGAAGCCTGGATCTTTCCCAAGTTCACAGGTATCATCCACCTTTCATCTCAACTCTGATTGATAAAATATGTTTTGTCTAAAAAATAATATAATTTGAGTTGTGGGAAAAATATAATTCAAACTATTCATCACAATAACATTAAACAATAAAAAATCTTTTCTATTTATGTAATTTGTGAGAATTATAAACTAGGAGATAGATTTTAGTTTTTAAAAAGATTTTTTTTAAAGGCAAACCGAGGGAATGTATTAGATTAATGCGTGAGAACCGATACAAGTGGTGGACTAAAGTCCTGAGAACAGAATAAGGACCGGGTCTCCCGTAGGACACTTAGCGCTCTGAACCCGTAGAAACAGTTTAGTTGACGTCCTATACTAAGATAAAAGTCCCTACAAAATAACCAAATAGAAACACCAAATACCAAATTCTAAAATAGTACTGAACGTAAATAACAGAATAGAAACAACAGAAATAAAGCGGATCCTCCAGTAGCATCCTTTGCTCCAAACTCGACTCTTTCGACCGTGTGTGCCGCATAGACAGACCCCAATCTATCGGTCGTCCTCTCGGATCCCAAATTCATTGTCTGTATTGCTCTGAAACCTTTCCCAATCGGTTCGTACAGGTGTTCGATTGGTAGAGTTGTACCAGAACAAAACCTCGGCATATCGAAACCTATAATTGATGGAATCGATATCGGATTAGCCCTGAAAACTCTTCATAATCTCTTAAACTCAAGGTAAAGTCTCTTATACTAAGTAGACAATTACCGTGGTTGTGCTCAGACAAAGATGAAAGACCATTGTCGCATCCGTCTCTCGCCACCCCCATTAAATGGTTGTCGCCGCCTCGTCAGATAATTATAAGATTGAGGACGTCATTTTCCGACATCATTACAAGTGTGAGCAGGAGTAGAGCCATGACAGCTGTATAACATATAACATACATTGTTTTAATGAGTGTGTGAGACACGTGCTATTTCTTGCAAGTCAATCAATCTTTTTATCTCTTAATAATCGGAAATCATATTCCTACTTGAATATGCATAACCCTAACTTCTCGGAATATATATAGTTGCAATCACTCTCTTCTCCAACACATTCATTATGGAGCAACACCGAGCCAAGTACGTGATACCAGTGGGATGCGCCAAGTACGTGATACCGGTGGGGTTTGTGTTTCGGCCTGAACCTGAGGAGCTGCTAGGGTTTCTGGTGGAGAGTATAAAGCTCCAAGATCAATGGCTTCGGCCTCCGGAGATCCGATACCTCGATCTCTACGACAAGGACAGCAATCCTTGGACGCTCTTCGACGGTTCCTCGGATCAGCCATTCTATGTGATGACAAGGTTGGAGAAGGTCGCCGCCGGAAAATCCAACATAAAGAGGAGGGCCGGCACCGGGACCTGGAAGGAGCAGAACCGCTGCGACGTGGCGTTCCGATGTCAAGACGGCGTGGAGTTGAAGGGTTTGAAGAGGAACTTTGCTTTTGTACCAGAGAAAGATTCTGGTTACTCACGTGAAAAGCACGGTCGATGGATCATGAACGAGTACTCTCTCCTTCAAGACGGCTTCGAAGACTATGTCATATGTGAGATCCACAAGAAAGCTTCCTCAACATCATCTTCGTCTTCGTCTAAAAGAACTGTTGATGTCTATGATGATGGTGAGACACAGAACCAAGTTGTGATGAAGAAGATGAGATACAATGCACTAAGCTCTTCCACTACTATTGGTACTAATTATCATGATGATTGTGATCGTGATCATCAAGAAGTTGCGATGAAAAAGACACAATCAAGTACTTGTGATGATGATGATAATGATGATGATTGGGAACTGATCGATTTGATTGAAAATCAGATAAAAGAAGGAATGAAAGATAGAGTTGCATGTGATTCTCTTGCTCTTGTTAATGATTCTGATCATGATCGTCAAGGAATGATATCGATGGCCTCCTTTGATCCGTTTGAACATCATGATCATGATCGTGATTCCATTGTAAAGATCGACTCTGGTGTTCGAGCAAAACAATCTTATCCTTCACCATTTGATTTTCCAGATGAGTTCTGGGATTTTCCAGGTGCTGGCCTTCCGGTGGATTGGCAAGAACCGGAAACATCAACTTCTGAACATCATGAATTAATTGGTTTTGATGATCGTACGCCATGGGATGGGTTAGGGTTCAACTTTAGTGGCCTTGACAAAGATTCAGCATCAATTGGTTTTGATTTCACAGAAGGATTGTGGAATTACTAGCTAGCTAACAATTATATAGATGATATTATATGTTGGTTACTCATCGTCATATATACTCAGCATGTTGTTTGTATTGTATGGTTCAAGATCATGTTCAATATGTATGGTTCAAACTCTTGCATACAAAGATTTGGTTTCAACTTTCACATATACACTTCAGTAAACCATGGACTGAATCTGATGTTGTGGATCTATTTTTTGTATGTTCTGGTATTTTATAATGATTGTAATTGTGTATTTGTGTTGGACATCTTGTTCTTAGGGGTTGTAATAGTGTTTTGTGTTGTTGCTTGGGAGTCAAGCAATGGGGTGGGTGACATTAAATGTTGTGATTCTGTGGGTGTTTTGGTCTTGTTATGTTCTGCATAATTATGCACTAGGATGTTGGCTTTGGGAGGGTTGGTTTAAAGTGTTGGTTTGGTTTTGTCTGGTAGGTCCATTTGGTACCTTTTGTTCTATTTGTGTTGGAGAGCTAAGACTCTTGGGTTATTCGTTATTGCAATGAGTAACCCCTTAATAAAATTTTGCTGATAAAAAAATACCAATTGTGTATATTTCTCAATTTGATCCCCAAGTTAATCAACGGCTAAGAGTGCATACTTTTTCTTTAGATAAGCTCGAAAATTTTTATTAGAAAAAGATCTGTTCCAAGCAGGATCAGACCAAAGTTTAACCATTACAGAGGAGGTCTCAAGAAGAGTTGCGGGTACATAACCCGAAAACAAAAAAAGCAGGCACTTAACCCTCATCAGTTACCCACTCTTCACCTTCCGAAATCAAATTCGGATCATCAAAAGTCTTTGCTTGATTAGGCAATGCTAACTCAAGCAAAGGCTTGAGTTAGCACATTTTAATGTCGTCAATAGTGGTCGATTTTTGTGCGGACCGTGAGTTTGAAGAAAGGATGATTGAGAGCAGGTTGTCCGCGGGATGACAATAAGACTTGGGAAGGAAGAAACATTTGGCATGTAGAGACGCATTCAATAAATGTGAATCAAATAGTTGTTAGTTTGTTTTCTTATACTTAGCATGTACAGACAAGGTTGTTGTAGAGATTTCCCTTGCTTTCTTGTGTATTTAAACTGTAAGAACCGTCCCCGGTCGATCCCGGTTGAACCAGAGGTTTTCGGTAAAAGTTGATTTTTTGCCGGAAAAGTCAATTGATGACTCCGGAAGTCATTCGGGACCTTTCCGGGGCCCAAAAAACTTGGCCGTCATCACGGTTAGCTTAGTTGGGCCGTTTCCTTTCCGTTGACTGTAATATTGGGTAAAGTCAACTCGAAGTCTGTTTCGGTCAACCGCAGTCCGATTAAGAACAAAATCCGATAAATCCTTGGTGCTGGAATTATTTGAACTAGGAGTGGTCCCCATTTGGACATGTGTACATGCTTGCTTGGAAGGGAAGAATTGGTTGCTTTTGACCCATTTACCCTCTTGATATGCCTTAAAGGGGTTAGAGCAAGGAGGGGTAGTTTGGGAATATCCACCCTAGGTTAAAGGCACAAATCCCTAGAGCAATTCAGCTCATTTGTGCCTCTTATCAGATTTTGTAGAGAGAGAGAAGGAAGAAAAGAGTTCTAGAGACTTGAGGAGGAAGAAAAGAGAGAAAGGGAAGATTTTGGAGCTTGATTTTACTCAAAGCTCACCAAAATCCTTGGATTCTTCTTCTACACTCCATTTTCAAGGTAAATCCTTCTTCCTTTTTCGTTTTGGGTTACTTTGGTTCATGGGTTTTGGAAGAGAATGAAGAACTTTGGTTGGGAGTTGAAGCTTTATTGGTGTATAATGTTTGTGGAGTGAAAAAGGAGTTTACATGTTGGTTTTCCTGTGGTTTTGAGTAGTTTTGATGAGACCCATGAAGGGTATTGAAGGATTGGAGGTTTGGGTTCTATTCTGAAGCTTGAGGAGTTCATCAATGGAGGTTTTGAGAGATTTTTCGCAGAAAACGAAGTTGGGGAAGAAGAAGGAGGGTCTGTTCTGGTCTGATACGGAACGAGGCATTGAAAGGGTCTCATCCCGGCCCTCTGAGTGGCACGGAACGGGCCACATTCCAGCCCTCTGAGTGGCATGGAATGGGTCACATTCCGGCCCTCTGAGTGGCATGGTATGGGTCACATTCCGGCCCTCTGAGTGACATGGAATGGGTCACATTCCGGGCGACTTCCCTTTTGGCCCATGTGTGGACCCTCAGGCTTTTTGTTGGTGTTTTTCTCGTTAATGCATATTGGAAGTTGTCTTAATTCGAGAATTGTTTTGTGACCCAAGGCTTCGGACCGAGATCGAAGGAGGAGGAAACACGAGGACATCGTGAAGTGGAGTAGGAAGCGAGCCAAGACGTCAGCAGCTAAGAGACGTAGCTGTTGATTCTTCTTGAGGTAGGGATCGTAGCGGATACCGGTTCGATTGTGGAAAGTTACTAATATGCCTATAGGTTGTTTTTACTTAACTTAAACTGTTAGAATTGCATGATTAGGAGGTGCGGAACGAGTGTACTGAGGGATAGCTTACGTGTCATGTCGAGCCGTAAGTTTGAGATTGTTGTGCTGGTAGAAATGCATGTGGGCCTTGGCAAGCCCTTAGGTTGTGTGTTATTTGAAATGCCTTGTTCTTGATTGAGATGCATGATGTGTGATTTAGGCGTTAATAAGTTGAGAAGCATGTTATGGTATTACTCGGTGTAGTATGTTGTGGTTATCCTTGGGCAAGTGTGCCATGCTTGGTATGATGTGAATCATTTCATGTGTGATGGTCGGATGATTGATAAACCGACGTGACTTGTTGTGGTAAGGTCGTTGGGCTTGGTAAGTCGTGGTTGAACTATGGCATTGAGATGCGTGTTATTATCTTGATTTTTCTTCCAAGAGGAGTTGTATTCCGGTATGGTACCTACGACCGAGGGGGTACGCCGGTGTAGGGTAGTACATAGGCCGACGGTGTGGTCCCATGTATGTGCGGTCCCCCGAGTAATGGTTTCGATACGATACCTACATCGAGTGGGTATGCCGATGTAGGATATCTAGGCCGACAGTTTGTGTTGACACTCAGTGTCCTGTTTGACTCTAGGAGTCGTGCCCCGATGGAGTTCCGGGAAGACGTCTAGGCCGATGGAGATTCCGGTGTGACGTATTGTGATTGTTACCCCCAGTCTTAGTCAGGGGAAGATATCTAGGTTGATGATGTGTGTTCCGGTTTGATATGATAGAGTCGGGCTGTGGACAGCCGGCGGAGTAGGGGACTGCGGTACGGGACGTGTGTGTGATTTTACTGTTTACGTTATGTTGATGATCTGTTAAGTTACGTGGTTGCAGTTTGTGCTTGGTCGTTTGAGTATGTTTGTGAGTGTGGTTTTAGTCTTGTGTTGGAGGATTGTGGTTACGAGTTCCGTTTTGGGAATTAGTTGTGTGCTGTACTAGTATGTCCTAATTGGACGGTTACCCGTGGTGGTGAGCTTGCTTATAACCTTAACTACTTTTCCTACTGAGCGAAAGTTCACCCCTTACCTTGTTGTTTTTCAGGTCTTGAGCGGGATTGTACTAGCTGGATGCTCGATGCTTGGGAGCTTGCGAGGGTCCTAGGCTAGATTGTTTAGTAACAACTGTCTACTTTCTTTTATACTCTTTTACTGGTCGTTTTTACCGAGCTGTTTACTCGTGGCGTTGTTCGGAGTTTTTAAATTATTATTTTGAGACTTGTTTTGGGCTTTATTTTCATTTAAAATTATTATTGTTTTAGTTCACGTCTCGAGTCCGGTCAAAACCGTATTTGGGGGGTGACATAAACCTAATCTTACCTTTGGAATAAACACAACTTCAACTTCTTCTCTCTTTGATTACAATCTCATTCATTTGATTACAGTAAGTACTCTTGTTTGTAGTTCTGATCTCTGTTATGTTTATGATTTACTCCTATATCTAACTAATATGCTTAAATTAGTTCCAAAGCGTCTTGGTTAACAAGACACGATAGGATTATCACCTACAAAAAGAAACACGGGAGGAGCAGATGGCTCTGGAACAACACTGAAAGTCCAAAATCGTGGTGGCCTGTCAGTCAAGTATCGAATGTTGACAGACAACAATTATGGGATTTGGTCAACGAAGATGGAGATCTTAATGAAGGCTCTCGGAGTTTGGATGGTTGTAAAAGGAAGCGCTTTAGAAGAAAAAGACCAAGAAGTTCTTGCAGTCATTCTCCAAGCAATCCCATATGCGACATTAATGGCAATCCCAAGGAAACAGACGACCAAATCGGCGTGAGAGGAAATGTGTGATATTTACATTCGAGAAGAAAGAGTGAAGGTTGAGAATTTTTTTTTTGATCAGCAAAAAAAAACGATTTTATTCAACCCAAGCAAAACTCCAAAGGAGCATTACAGAAAGGGAAGAAGATAAGAGTAGAAGAGATTGAGAAAAGACTAGTTAATGACTTAGAACAAAGTGATGGTTTCCGATTCACCGAGAGACAAGGCGCGCTTAGCTTCAGATTTTTTCCGGAGGGAGCAAGTGGGACTGACGTCCTTGAGAGTTCTTAAGAGCTTAGGGCGACCTTTCCGAATTCTTTTATTTCTGCGCTTGGCCCGAGGAAGGAGCAAGCCTGGATCTATCGCAGGGTAGTGAAGATCAGCAATAAAAGTGGAGAAAGACGGGGGAGCAATCTTGGTCGCCAAGGGAGAGGAAGAAGGCCGGACTGGGCTTGGGGCTATCGTCCAGGCCTTCTCAGAGCTTGCAGGCATAAAGGGCTGCACCTGAGGCCTGTAATCCAAAAAGCCAGTCTGTAAGCCCTCAAGAATAAAGGCCTTTAGCTGAGGCCCAAGCCCAAGAGCATTCAAAGAGGACTCGGGAGACAGAACCGACAACGTCTTGGAAGAAGCAAACGTGTGGGAGCTGAGTCGGAGGTCTCGGGAATGAGCGGCGGAGGAGACGAGGAGACTCAAACCAGGCTCCGGCGCGAGCTGGACTGCAATAACTCAGGAGACGGGCTCACTTGCCTAGGAGGGGTGGAGTTAATTCGATCCGCATGCGTGATCTCGGTGAGAGGGATCGCAGAAGACGAAGGGGCAGAAGGCGCAGGCTTCACGGGGGAAACGAGGTTCGACGATGGCCTCTGAAACGACCGACCACGTCGCCGGAGGGAAGAGATCGAAGAGGCTTGGGGAGGGTTTGCGGTAACCTGGCACTGCCGATCCAAACCGAGGGAGCAAGAGGCCGGGTTCTGTCTCTCAGTAAAGGCTTCCTCACCATTAGAATCCGAAAGAGCAATTTCCCCTTCCTCTAGATCACCAAGCTCTGAGAAAGAGGGAGGAGAGGACTCAGGGACGAGGAGCGGGTCCAAATCCGAAGCTAGAATCGAGAAAGAGGAGCCCTCAAACTGCAGCTTGATAGTTCGCTCTTCCGGAAACTGGCGATTTGAGAAGATCAGGGCAAAGGCCAGATCTAAACGAGCGAAGGAAGAGGAGCAGGGGTGGACTGCAATTGGAGTCCCCAGAGTTGCTGCGAAGTTGCGAATGGTCGTATACGACCAACCAGCGAGGGGAATTCCGGCGAACGAGACCCATCTAAAACAGCCTCCGTTAAGCACTGAATTAACATCCGTGAAGAAATCAACAAAGCACCCGCGAAACTCAACCCATTTCGAGGCTGCGGCTGCTTTGAAGGCTTCTGTGGAGAAGAAGGAGATAAGGAAGGCTCTGCTTCCGAGCTCTGCCAGATGTAAGCGGTCTCGAAGGGAAGGAGGGAGGTCCGAACAGATAGAGGTAGCAGATTGATTGGTGGAGGTCACTCCGATGACAGAGGAGGTTGGGTAGGGACGTGCAGAAGGGGTTGGGGGAGCCCGAGCAGGAGAGGACGTCCAAGGGGCCCAAGGAGCAGGGCAGAGCCGGAGAGGTCGCCAGGGAGTTTGAAACGACGTCCTTGAAGGAGCGGCCAGGAGGGGCTTGCAAGGTGCCGGAGGAAGGCGACGAAGGCGGGGCGACAGGAAGCCGACTCTGACCGTGAATAGGACCCGAAGCATAATCCACAATCAGCCGGACCGAGCCGAGCCAAGAATGGTGTTTGGCAGCAACTGTAGAGGCGACATCTTCTTTGTTGAGGTAGAACACGAATCCGAAGCGTTTTCCGTATTTGGAGGGCTTGGAGGGGATGAAGGCACGGCTCACCGTGCCAAAATCAGAGAAAAGATCAAACAATTGATCTAGGGTGAAGTCGGAAGGAAGGTTACAGATGAAGAGGCGAGAGGAGGGAGGTTTTAGAGGGAGAGGCGGAGGCCGGTCCGGAGGCTTCATTTTTTGGGGCTAAGAGTTTTTTTGAAGGTTGAGAATTTGATGACCTTTAAGACGAATCTGAGCAAGATACAAATGAATGAAGGGGACATTGTCGTTGATTTCGCACAAACCTGACACATTTGGTGAGCGAGATTCGTGTTCTAGGGTCTTAGATAACTGATGCAATGGTTGTTGAATAAAAAATTGGCTCGGTTCACGTCTCCTATCTTCCCATCGTTAGAACTGTACAACAATGGAGAGACATGAGCAAAAAATGACGTTTTCTGAAGCAAATGAAAGGTTGCATGCATTCGAAGCAACCATGAAATGTCAAAATCAGGACAGAGATGAGGAAAGCTTGATGCTTACCAGAGCTCAATGGAAGTTACCAGAAGCCAGAGAGCGCGACAATGATCAAGGAAGATCTCGTGGACGATGAAGAAGGCAGAACAGTTGGCGTGGATAAAACAGTAACAACCATCGAAAGACCCAACCTCAAAACGGGTTTGAAAAATCCAAAGTTAAATGTAGTAACTGTGGAGGTTCAAGGAATTATTCATATGATTGTAATGTGGCTAATTTTGCTGAGAAGAATGATCGAGACGAGAACTATGAGCCCTCACTCCTAATGGTTGTAAGGCAAACACAGGAGGATGAGAGAAAGCTGATTCTACTCAACGAAGAAGGGGTAAGTCAAGAACTAGGAGATGGAGAGAAAAGTAAAGGTGATGCTTGATAACGGTACCAGAAATCATATGATTGGAACTAAAGCTCCTTTGCAAGGCTTGACGAAAAAGTAAAGGGGTCAATGAGATTTGGATATGGATCTCTAGTAAAGATAAAGAGAATGAGATTTGGATATGGATCTCAGGCAAATAACAAATATCCACTTTTAAGGGTATGAAAGTTCTCTCTCCACAACGAATATGAAAGTTCTATCATTCTCTTCTTTCGGCGGAGAGTTGTTAGATTTCTCTCCAACCCATTCTAGGAGCCGGGAGAGAGTTGTAAATCATGTGGACGATGGGAAGCAGGTCTTACACGCTCAGGCTGCTCACAACAGCTACCGCTCAAGATGTTTACAAACTCAAACTGCTCAGCTAGCTCATGCAACAAAAGCTTTTGATGATCCGAACTTGACTTCAGAAGGCGAAGAGTGGGCCACTGATGGATGATTTTGTGATCCTTTTTGTTTTTGTTTCGGGTTTTGTTCCCGCAGCTCCTTTTGAGAACTCCTTTGTAATGGTTGTCTTTGGTTAGATCCTGCTTGGATCTAATTTTTTTCTAATAAAATTTTTCGAGCTTATTAAAAAAAAGATAAAAGGAAAAGACGTAGTGATTCTGCAGAGATCAGATCAAGTGCATCGTGCTCTAATAGGCGTATTCTACATCCCAAATCTAAAAAGTAATATCGGTATTGGGCATGTTGATGAGTTAGGATACTCGGTTGTGATTGAAGAAGGGTTGCTTAATATAACAGACAAATTGGGGCAGCTAGTAGCAAAAGTAAGTAATTCTATGAATAGACTTTACATCTTTAAAGTAACATATATGTTGGTCTAGTTTGTCTCCTCACTAAATTTGATAAGAAACAATAGTTGTGGCTTGCAAGACTAGGAAATCCCAACTTCCAAAGTATAAAAAGGAGATGGAAAAATTCGAAATGGCGACGGGCTTGCTTGAGAAGAGTATCTGTCTATGCTCTAAAATATTCATCTTTATTGATAATCATTTCATAAAGAAAAAATACGACAATTCTTTAAGATGAAACTATCAAAAGTTTCATTTCTTATTACAAAACATGGAATGGAAACACATAATAAACTGTTATTTAATAACGAAATACCCTTCACATCAAAGGGCCCAATCAGTTCCAAAGCTTCATTCAACCAACAACAATGGCTTCATCGGTGGAGAGCAGTGTTTCATTGGAGACCACATTAGTGCAGATCTGATCAGCACTCCCACAGCCGCTGCCACAGCTGGTGCCACAGCCACTACCGCTGCCGTTGCCACAGCTGGTGCCGCAGCCACTGACCACATATGGTGCAAGATCAGCTACCATTGCAGCACTCCCACAGTGGTTGCTGCCACAGTTGGTGCCGCAGCCACTGCCCAACCCTGGAAGATTGGGAGGGGACGGGGCGACGCCTCTATACATAGCGCCTGCCCTCCAGTACTTTCTTCCAAATGCAGCTTCATATAGTTTAGTAGTTCTAGCAAACCCTACGTCGAGTTTCTTCCCTTTAGTTCTGTCAGAGTCCATGTCGTCATGCTCCAGTACCTTACCGAGCAGCCCGGTCGAGTCTTTACAATAAGCAATAGGGTGCAGTTGATGGGTGTGCCAAATGAGATCGATGTCGTAGGTTGGAACACAAAAACACTTGACAGACCTCTGTCTGTTCCTATTGATTAGATGAAGAAACCCCTTGTATCTGGCTATGGCTTCTTCAAGATAGATGCTATTGTTCATGTGCGGCCTCGATACCTGATCGAAAAGAGGACCAGTGTTCGAATATAGTTATAATTGGGTCTTCAACTATGAACTTTAGTTTTTAACTGAATTGGTTCTCTAATGTAGTATGGACCCAGGTTCAAACTCAGTATTTACAAAAAAAATCAATTTCTTATCTATTATCAAGTTTGTCCAAAATGTTAAAATGAGCCAGCCTTTATCACTCTGGATTTATCTCTTCTTTTAAATAATTCACCTTAAAATCCACAAACAAGCTTGGCTGGATTGAGTTGGTATTGAGCAAGAACAATTGTTAACAACTAGAGAAAATTAATGTCCTATGAGATTACCTGGTAAAAGAAAGGGCTTTGTCTTTGGACAGATGAAACAAAGTCATATGTGGACCATTTTTCAAGTCCAGACACTTGTTCAGAGACCACTGCTGTGGACAAATGAAAGTTGTATGGCTCTTCTGGGTACAGTCTGTTCCAAATCTCTTTGGTTTCCTTTTCAGAAAGACCTTCAACAGAACATGCAACATTCGAATTGCCAAGGATCTTTCCGTAGAGTGTCTCACAGTCAGATTTGTATCGAACCTGTATAATATCCATAACCAATAGACAATTATATTTCCTTACCACATAGAAAAGGGTGAAATATCGATCAGAAATACTAATTATAATTAGGGAAAACTCCATGATATATCTCTTATTTGACTTTATAGTACAAGATATACCTGTTGACTTTCTTATCGTCTTTAATACACGGTTTGGTAAAATAATTATCACAAACCATAATTTTCTGTCCAAAAACACAGAATGTTCCGAAATGTTCCGTGTGTTTGGACAGAAAATTATGGTTTGTGATAATTATTTTGCCGGACAGTGTATGTTAGACGATAAGAAAGTCAACAGGCATATCTTGTACTATAAAGTCAAATGATGGTTATATCCTTGAGTTTTCCCTTATAATTATATTCTAATACATGTCTTCACGGACAAATCTGTGTACCGGTTTTGAGATAAATTGTTTGAAAGCAAAGAGAGTTTATTGAGAAGATAGATAAATTATTTATATTCTAATATAGACCCTCACGGACGAGTCTGTTTAAGGATCTTTCCATAGGGTGCCTCACGGTTAGATTTGTATTGAACCTATATAACATCCATAACCAATAAACGATTCTTCAACTAATTATCTTTTCTGACCAAGATGAAAACAGGAGAATCCTGTTAAACAACACGAAACTAATCTTTCCATAGTTATAAGATAAACCGGTTCAAAAGAAAATTGAGCATCAGATTGACCCGTTCTTATTTTGTCTAACAAATCCTACACCTGCTCCCGATCAGATGTACTCACCAGAATTCGAATCCAATTGCAAAATTCTTAAACTAATTATCAATGGCAAGAACGTTTGAATTACTATGATAAAACATTGTTACATACGGGACTAAGCCTGTGACAATGCCACACCCATTCGCAATCAAGAGGAACAACCAGAGGCCCTTCCGAGATTCGGGATTCGGAATCTCTGGCCAGCATGGGAAGCCAGAAAGCGTTGTACCTGAACCCGAAATGCCCAAAACGTTACATAACTTTCAAAAGCGAAGAATACAACGCTTCCACAATCCTTACCTATAGATAGCCCTTTGGAGGGCAGGTCCTTCGTAAAGACAACGGTTCCTATCAACCGTTGCAAGGAACCGTAGGTGCTGCTTTGCTGCAGCCAGAAGGTCCACACTGACCACAATCTTTTGTGCTTCGAGCCATTCCATCTCTTGTTTCATCTCCATCTTTCAGCTTCAGCCTGATGATTTATTGATGATATGTTAATACTATTACTTGAGATAAGGATCATGTACTATGATCATTACCCTTTTCTATGCATTTTCCCAGGAACCAAACAGAACTTGCCTAATAGAAAAAAAAATATTACCTTTTGAAGATTAATGTAACCGGGAAGATGAACTGGTGATTGTGTATGATGGTCTGATTCCCTTTTTAAAGGACTCGGTTGAGGTGAGATCGGTATGTTACGATTGTACTCTAGACTGTAGTACAAGTACGATATTTGGAGCTAGATATGCAAGGACGAAAACAACATTTCTTGTTCAATTAAAACACCCGAAGTTTCAGTAAAATGAAAAACACAAATACTATAAATTAATAATCCAAGTTCGTTTGTTTAAATAAATAAGGGGAAACTCTGGTTCCTAACCTTCTTGAACGTATCATTATCACATCCTAACCCAAGCCAACGTTTCGTTACAGTTCCATACACGAAAGGTTGGAACTTTTACAAAACCTGATATGAACCGTTTAAATTAACGTTTTGGTTAACATGGGAAGTGAAAAGTCGAAACTACCCCTCCATTCATGTTAACCTTGAATAAATGCCGCTTAAAAAAGCCTCTCTTTAAACTCGAGACCCCCTCTTTCTAGTCTCTTCTTCTTTACCCCAAGTCTTAGTTTCAAGCCGTCTTCTGCCAGAAGTTGTCTCTTTTGGTCTCGATGTTTTCGGTATCCCTTCCTCTCCTTTCCCTCCCTTCCACCCCCCCCCCCTCCTCCCCAAACACACACACCCTTCCACCTGTTTTGGGGTTTTTGTTTCCAATCCCTTTTCTCATATCTAGTTTCGGAAGTCTCGGATCCAAGCTTATTTCGCCGGATTTAATCGCCTTGGGTTCGGATCTCCCGCCCTAGTGACAGCTATTTCGAGCCCTTTTGAAGGAGTACGGGTTTAGACGAGATCTACCTGTTGGTGAGTGAATGTCCGCTGCCTCCAGGCCAATCGTCTTCAACGTTGCTCCGGTGAAGATCTTTCACACTAGCAGATGCGCCTCATTTTCCTTGTCGTCTCTCCCACGCTGACCCGTCGGTTCCCAGCTCGATTTCATAAGTCCTTGGTTCCCCTTTCGACCTTGGGTTTGGGTTTGGGTTTGGATTTAGGGCCCGTCGTCGTGTTGGCCGACGGCGGGGTGGTTGTTCAGTTTTTGCTGTTGTCAGGCTAGGTTCAATTTTAGGGTTCCGACGCGTTTAGGTTCTGCTCTAGTGCTCAGTCTTCTGACCTACACTTCTCCTTGTCCGGTCATGTGTTGGCCGCTAGTAAGGAAGGACTAATCTCGGGAAAGCCTACATCGACCATCCTCCTCTCTACGGGTCGTTGGTGGTGATTCTGAACTCGGGGCTTCTCATCCCTTTTCTTTGTGTGTCTACGGCGTAGGGTTAGGGATCTGGTAGTCCTGACTTCCCCTTGGGTTGCTCTGTGGTATTGGTCGTGGGCGAGTTCCGTTTGGAACTGAGTAGTGTTCAAAGACTCGTAGTGGCTGTGGATGGTTGGGAGAGTCTTTGTGGTGACGACTCTGGTTTGTTGTGGTGGTCCGCGTGCCCGGAGGTGTTGGTTTCTTCTCGGGTTCAAGTTTTTTTCGGTTGTTTCTTGTTCCTTGTTGGGAGTATTAGTTTTCTGGGTTGTATTTGGGTACAAGTACCAGTTTTGTTGTTCGTTTGATTCTGGTTTCGGGTCTTTTTAGACCTGTTGGTTTTGTTTGCTGTTGTTGAAACTGAGCGTGTTGCCAGTGCTTTTTCTTTGTTTACTTCATTGTCGGTTTGGTTTTCTACTTAGGTAAGAGTCTTGTGTAGGCCCATTGATTGGGTCAGTTTGGTTGGTTTGCACGAGTTCTATCTCGATCCTGGTCTTGGTTGTTTCTATGGAGTGTTGTAATGACTTCCATGTTCTTCTTTTTAGTTCGGAAATTTGAGTCCTTCAATATATTTTTCTGATAAAAAATGAACTGAATTTGTGATTAGTTTATAAAAAAAATTGAATTTGTGGTTACGTCTCGGAGCGTGTGTCGCCTCAACCAGCCTCCTCGCTGGTCTGGTGGTCTCCGATCATTTGGTGGTCGTCTGTGATGATGTGATGGTGTTGTGGTGGTGTGCGCTGTAGAGGAAATCGAGATTTCAGTTCTGCTCGGTGCTCAGTAGTCTGTGGGGTATGGGTTTTCGGCTGCCACCTCTACCTCAATAGCGCATGCTTTTGTTAGTGGTGTCTCTAGTGGCTGTTTTTGAGGTGAGACTTTTATTGACATTTTACTGTTAATTGTTAGAATATAACTATAATGGGTCTTTAACTATAAGTTTGATCTTTTAGTTGTGTTGGTCCTCTAATATGGTATTATAGCTTGATAACTCACGGATAGGGGTTCGAACCCCACTCTCTATAAAAAAAATGATATTCCTCTATTCATCTAATTTGTCCCAAATGGATCAGCCCTTATCTCTATTCTCAGTGGGCCCTTCTTCTCTTCTAATAATTCACCTCCAAACCCCTAAACGGACTTATTCGTGAGGGTGCGTGTTATAATATAATTATAATTGGGCCTTCAACTATCAGCTTGAGTTTTTAGTTGAAGACCCAATTATATTTATATTCTAACACATAAAAAGTACATAATACTCTGTACTAACAGTCAAATATTCAAAAGCATGTCGTTAAAGGAGTTTTGGGTAGTGAGATGAAACTATCCATTATCTTTATTTTACTATACTTTGGAATCCCATGGTGTGTCAGGGTTCATTTGTAGGACCCCACCACGATCTGATCCACTGTAGGATTATAGAAAAAATCATATTCTTGTCAGTTAATCTTGAGATGCATAGATCAACATGTATCATACAATCCAAATCTATGCATTATGTAAAAGGGAATTATCTCGATATAGGCTACTTTAGAATCAACTGGTTCGAGACGGGGGACTTAAAAAGTATAACATTAGGCGTCCAGTAGTGTTATATTTATAGGACTTGATTTACCTAAAAGCAATCCAAATATAATTAGGAAACCTATCAAAATTAGATGTCTTGTTTCTTTTTGACCTATTCAAACTAGAATCCCTTTTAAGTCTGGACATTCTAGAATATTTAGGATTTCCCTTTATTATATTTGATAAATAAAAACACAACAAATATGTATTATTTAATGGGTTGGCTGAACCCATATAACCTAATATGGGTGTTCGGCCAAGCCCTATAATTTATATATATTAGGCCTTCTTTATTTGTTCCATTTAATTATTATACTTAATAATTAAACACAAATAACGATATTTTCTTATGAGTATTGTATTAAATAAAAAGGATGTGTTATATTAGAATATAACTTCTTACCAATTTATTTATCGACTATACATTTTTTTCACTTCATTGCGGTCTCTCTCTTTTTGTGTGACCCATAACTATGCAAGTCATAGAATTAATGACTATATCATTTGTTAAATCTTGTTGCCATAAGTAGTTTTATTCTCTTGTGATTTGGCGATTGTCAGACTGAACAAAGGCATTGAATCGTCATCCTTTCCGGTTCAGTCTACAAGTTCTCTTGACTGTGAGTTCGGATCGTAGGTGACAAATCACACGTGTGATCATGCTTCTTTTACAATCCTCCTATTCGTCAAGAAATGCCCTTAATGACATCTGACTTGTATGAATACAAGTGACAAGTATCCGCCATCAGCCATATGTCTCACATGTGTGTAACCATATTTGAGCATAACCTTTAGCGTCATCTTGTTAGGACTACCGTGTAGTTATTTCAAGGCATGAGTCAACACGTTTTAGAACATATGGTGATATCATGGTCATATGACTAAGAACTATTTTGATAGGTGAGAAATACTAATGTCCATGTTCTATGGATTATTCTCAAGGTGGGTAGTCCAATGTAAAACTCTTTGACATCTATGTTTTGACTCATATCTCTATATGCATGATCACTAAAACATGATCCTCAAGTCAATGTAGCTATAACTATCGGTTTAGGCTAAGAACGAGTGAATAGATTCACTCATTTATCTATAAATGTTTTACTATTAAGGAAATGTTCCTTAATACATTAGAGGAAGTAGTTTATTCACAATTTCACTAACATTATCACTTAATAATAATAAAAATATTTGTCAATCATTTATTAACTCAAATGACGTAGTTTATGGTATGGTTTGTCCTAGGGCAAAAAACCCAACACGCACGACGACTGGTCCTCGACCTAGGGCAGCTCGGGTGGGTAGAGTGGTGGTCGTAGTGTCGAATCTCTTGCCTCATCTCGGTTCAATGGGGCATGTGGCTTCGTGGGTCAGGGAGGGTCGAAGTGGAGACGGCGATGGACGCTACTCAAGGGGCGAGTACAGCCACATGGCCAGGGACGACGGGCAAGGCGACGGTGGGGGATGGTTAGGAGGCAACGAGAGAAATCATTTGATGCATCGTTCCATAGTTGTTGTTCGGGTGGTTGTGGGATGGATGGGTACCAGAGGGGCCTGGTTCTCAGTTGGCGATATGGTGTACCTATCTTTTGTTAGTGCTCGGACGATCTTAGTTCTGTTGCGAGCATTGGTACTGACTCAGAGAGTTCTATTGGGCCCAAGGAAGTGACAAGCAAATCGGGGAGAGGTGTTATATGCTCTCGCCTCTCCCAATAAGCGACATAAGATCCAGTGAGGGGTCTGCGGTTACTACCACTTATTGATCATAGAGTGGCAGTGGTTCCATCAAGTACCGATACAGTATTCCCTTATTATATCGGGAGCCAGCACTCACGCATCCTTGTAGCCCTAGATATCTATCAAGAGATGACGACCCACGCTTTATCCTCAAATAAGTACTAAGTCCTCTTCGGCGCCATTCTCCGGAAAAGGCCCTGCTCTGTCCTAGCTGACCGTTTAGAATAGTTGTACCGATTGCCTCGCTATCACAGAATCTCTCTCCCGATACACACTTTGGAGCATTTCGGCACAAGAGTGTTTTTTTATTTCTCTTTCTGTCCCACGATATTCGGATGTTTTAGTTAATTACTTTTCTATTATCTTTGATTTTTATACTCTGGGTATCCTGTTTTACGTCGGGATTTTATTCCGTTTAATATATTGATCACGTCCACGGTTCAAAAAAAAACTCTTCTAATGTGAGATGATCATACCTAAGCTATATGTTCAAACTGAGAATTATTGGGTTATATTATATGGTTATCGGAAATTATAGTGACATGGGTTTCGAATCTTGGTTTAAAAGAGAACAAAGGAGCTCTAAATTTCATTTAAATTTATCGGTTTCATGTTCATAAAAAAAAAATAGAACTTTCAAGGACTTTCATTTTTGACATGTCTATATATATTCAAGTTTCTGTTATGGAAGCTCATTTGCTACTACTATTGGTGGTATCGTCTCTTTCTCTCTCAAGCATCACCAAGATCATCTCTGTAAATCAACAATGGAGCAGCAGCAGCAATCAAGTAAGCTTCATCATCATCACCATACCTTCATCACCAATGTCCATTTTTCTCTATTCTTCTTCCTCGAACATCATCTCTCTGATCTTGTTACGTTAATCGGATCTTGTTTCATAGTTCTTGAACTTTTCTTGAAGAAGATTATGATGATGATCGATACATTTAGTCGTTTCTAGTCTCTTTCTCCGGAAATCCAAACTCGTTTCATGGAAAATTAAGAATTTTGATCGATTTTTACATCCCCGAATCTGCAGCTAATCTCAGGAAGCGAAAGAGGCATGCCAAGAAAAGCCGAACCAGAAGGAAGCTACACGATCTCTGTCATTTATATCTCATGTCAAGAAAGCTCGAGGAACGTATTCAGCAGCTCGTGTCTATGGAAAAAGGGTTCACCAAAGAGAGCTCGATGATTGCACTAACACTGAACCAATGCAACTTGGAGAGATCTATCGAATGGCTATCGTCAAACGGCTCTGATTCTGCAGCAGAGGAAGGTGATGATGGATCCCATCTTATGAATCTGAGAAGAGAGTTCGAGGCTTGGATTGAATGCACCAGAAGGAGTTACAGCTGCTCAAAAAGGGATGTTCAGAGAGCTGTCATCGAGTCCAAGGCCGAGAAAAGGAAAGTTTATGATGAGCTCCTTGTGAAGATCTCTGTGAGGTATCTGCAGAATGAAAGTGAAAAACTTGTTCATGATGCTGAAAAGTACAGACTGTTCATCAAAATGTGCTTGACGAAGGACGCTTGCTGGTACGATAAATGCTGGTCTTTGCCCATTTTTCTGACTGATTTATGGTTCAATTCCTGTAATTATGCATTTTCAGGAAGGAGATTCATGGGTATTGTCCAGATATTGCTCGAGGATTGTTCAGAAAACTTCGTGGCTCGAACAAATTGGATACATCTGTGGCCAATGGCATGGATGTTAAATTAGGTGAGTTGGGTTTTTTTATATCATCCTGATTCTGCAAAGTAGCAAATTGTTGTTAGTTGTAACTAATGTAGTTAGCAATGGCTTATCGAAATGTAGATTCGAGAGAGAAGAAGAGGTTTAACAAGAGGGTTCGGAAGATGATGAGGAAGCTTGATGAAGTTGACAAAAAGAAGAACAAGAAGAGAGCTTTGAAGTATGCACTCTCAGCTGCAGAGATTGACAAAGAAATCGATGAACTTGGTCGCAGATTGGCTTTGGGAATTTGAGGTTGGAGATCAAAATGAGGATTAGAAACATGGGTATGAATCAGATTGAGTTCATGTTTGTGTGAGGTTGAAACAAATCTTTGTATGCAAATGTGTGAACCATATATATACAATTCAAATGATGCTGAGTATATAACAGTTGAGTTCATGAACATGACCACAGATTGAACATTTCACTACATTTATATCAGAGCAGATAACTGAAATGTGAAGCTTGAAGAGCTAGTACAAATGGGTCCAGAACAGAACCACTAATGACACGAACAAAAACCTATACATCGATCATGTGCTCTTTCTATATCGATTTCATTCAGTTAACCAAAGACTAGGTTAACTCAAACAATCAAAATCAATACTAATTGATAAACAACTAAGAACACATAAAAGGCTTAGTTAAGGAAGAATGTATCACCATAAGAATAGCTCAAAGACTATATACAGAGTCACTAATCCATGAATTTGCTACAGTATAAGCTCCAACAGAGAATTGAACTTAGTTAACTGATACTGAAATGTGATTAACTGTATCTGCTCTCTCGAATCAGCTGTGCCATTGTTAGCTCGAGCCGAGCTTTATCATCTTCCTCCAGTTTGCTCCACCTGTTCATCATCTCATTGAGCTTCACTAGACCTTCCAATCTCAGTAACAGGCTGTTGTTGCTGCCCAGATCAATGTCAAGATCCAAATTGGCCTTCAAAGTTAGAGCTTTGTGTTTCCATGTGCTGAAATCAAAGCTCTCCATGAACTTGTAGTGATCATCACTTTGTATTTGCTGTAAATCCATCATCATCATCCAATTCTTCAATGTCCCAATCCTGATCATGATCATCAAAACGCATATGTTTCCGAAAATTAGGGCAGTGCTGGGGAAGATCACAGGAAGCTGATTCTGGATAATCAATTTTCCCCAATTCCCTAGCCCTAATTCCAAATTTTGCCTCAAAATCACAATCCAGAACAGCTACATCATCAGAACGCATCCGTTCCAGAAAATTAGGGCGAAAACAGGAATGGTCATAGGAAGCTGATGCTGCGGATCCTGGAGAATCAATTTCCCCCAATTCGTGATCATCTCCGGCGGAAGACGTTGGTGATTCCGGCGAATCAATCTTGCCCAATTCGTAATTATCTCCAGATGAAGACGAAATTGAACAAATGGGTACCAAAAAGCTCGATCCTTCTCCTTCTTCTTCACGAGATGGGAGAAAACAGCCCGATTCCGATGAATTCGAACAAATCGGGATCAGAAAGCTCGATTCTTCATCATCATACGATGTGGATGAGACGATCGGAGGAACGGGAACAAAACCCAGTTCTTCATCAGGAGCCGAGAACACGTTGGAGCTCCGGTTCTGATTCCGATCAGATTTGGGAGGGACGCTCCGGCCCGATCTCGACCCGTCGCCGCCGTGATCATCTCCGGAGACAAGCTTTCTTCTACTAGACATGACCTCCGGTTAGGGATTAGGGTTAGGGTTCAGATCTCGGTATCGGAACAGAGTAGAGAGAGAGAGAGAGAGAGAGAGCGCGCGAATTCGAAGACCAGTCGAGACTGAGAGAAGCAATACATTAAGCTTATAAATACCCTCTTTTTTATTTCCTTTTCAGCCCCCCTCTGTGTGATATGCCGTTAGAAGGGACTTGAGGGTCCGTTTGAAATCCCGACCTTTCAATTTAAGAGACTTTCAGTAATTCAGGAATCAGAACCGGAGCTCCAACGTGTTCTCGGCTCCTGATGAAGAACTGGGTTTTGTTCCCGTTCCTCCGATCGTCTCATCCACAACGTGTTTGAAATCCCGAGGAAGTGTTTCGAGCCGTGACAGGATGTGGGAGCGACAAGGCTTCGGGGCCAGATGGATTCTCGATGTTATTTTTTAAAGCTTGTTGGGAGATTGTGAAGAAAGATGTGCTCGGGTTCGCAGAAGAATTCCACAGCTATAGGACTTTGGGCAAAGGTTTGAGCTCGGCTTTTATGGTTTTGATTCCAAAAGTACTAAACCCACTTTCATTTGATGAGTTTCGGCCAATTACAAGCCCGTATAAAATAATTGTGAAATTGTTAGCAAACAGGCTCAAACAAGTTATGCCAGATTTAATCGGTGATACCCATGGTGGCTTTATAGCAGGGCGCTAGCTAGTGGATGGGGTACTTATTGCATCAGAAGTGATACATGCCGTTAAAAAATGTCAAAGGTGGAGTCTGTAATCATAAAACTGGATTTTGAAAAGCCATAGGATAAAGTGAGGTGGTCTTACCTTTTGGATGTGATGAGAATTATGGGTTTTAATTCCAAGTGGAGAAATGTGGATGGCTAGCTATTTTGAAGCCAATTTATCGATTTTGATTAATGGAGCGTCAAGTGCTGATTTTGCAACAGAAAATGGAATCCGTCAGGGATGTCCCTTGTCCCCTTTCTTTCTTATAGTGGTGGAGGGTCTCCATCAAATGTTGGTTGATGGTTTTCGAGGAGGAGACTTTCAGGGAGTCCAGATAGGGCGAAATGAGATGGAAATTTCTCATTTACCGTTCGCGGACGACGCCATCATCTTTATCAAGGGTTCGGAGGTTGCCTTGAGAAACTTGAAGTATATGTTGGATTTATTCCAAGAGCTTTAAGGGCTGAAAATTAATTTTGCAAAGTCGAAGGCAGTAATTCTTTTTTTTTTGATAAGCTCGAAAATTTATTAATAAAAAGACCGATTCCCGAAAGGAACCAGAATGCCCTGATTAAAAATAATCAGAGTAAAAGACAACGCATACACAGGGACTCCATAACGGGGAGTCAAAAGGCCTACCCTTTTCCGAAAAACGAAAACGAACCAAAGGAACATGAAACAGAAAAAATAACCCCATCACACCTCGCCTCTCGACATCAGATACTCGCTTCTTTCTTTTTAGAAGCCAAATTACGAATTGTAATCCAAGCTTCGGTACCATGAGACGAAGCTGCACCTGAAGAGTTATCAGTTCTGCCATGCTCAATTTGTTTCTCAATCACAACGGGACGAGCAACTCTTTCCCGCTCCAACGAGCGATTCCTTGATTTTCACCGCATGGTATAAAAATCTGACAAATACTTTGGAGGTCGGCTCACTCGTTTCGACGACTTAAGTAAAGCTTCCTTCCAGGGGCTCGACGGATCATCACTCTCTCCCACGGCTACCCAAAACAAGACTCGGATCATTAAAAGACTGTAATGGAATAGCTTGTAACGGATCAATCGACCCTGACGCTGGAATCAGGGAATTAACCATTGGGCTGGAAAAAGAAGCCAATCCATGCCCACACTCAAGCCCAGACGCAGGAACTGCCCCAACTGCAGGCCCATTCGCGTCCAGCCTAGCTGCCACTTCTTTTCCCTCGCGCAAAGAAACGCAGTCAATAACTGCAATCGACGTTCAATCTACAGAATCTCGAGCGCCACCAAACACGAAACCATCTGGCCGAGCTTCGCGATTTTCTGAGTCAGAAATCACAACCGATTGATTTCCAAGAAGCTCACCGAGATCCTCGTGCCGAGCCCGATCTTCACGGTTTGCAGGATCAGCATTCAAATTTCCGATATGCTCACCTGGAGAAAGGTCCAACGATGGTTCCTTGCTGCAGCTCAATTCAGATGGCCGAGAGACTTATTCAGGTGAACAAATTGCCGGAACTTGCACCGTACCCTGTTTTGCTACTTCATCCCGAACTCTTGAATCAACACTGGACTTCCGAGGCCAGGCAAGAGCCACAAACATGTGATACCCATTCAATTTCAGCCCGTTCATACTCTTCACGGCCTGAGCAGCTGCCTCCCTCGAACTGAATCGTACAAAACCATACATTTGATTATTGCGATTCGGTCGACTCAAAGCCAACGAAGACACTATATCGCCAAAGGGACTGAAGGTATTACCAAGTCACTCGTCCGTTGTTCCATACAGAAGATTACAAACGAAAATTTCTTCGTCTACAATTTTTCTAACACGTCGAGCAGAGGCCGCCTCCACGGGCCTCTCATTGACCTCCATAACCTTCGAGACATCTAGTACTACCTCCTCAGCTTCTTTGGAATCGGAAGCAACGTCCCCGACCAACCCATGTTGCTCCTTCGTCCTGAGTTTAGATGGATCCGCAAAGTCCCCAGAGCCAGAGATCCCAGCCATAACTTGGGCCTTTCCATCCCCAACCGGAGAAGCAATTGACCTCAAACGAGTCCGGGATCGCTTCGACTTGACCCATTTCTCTACAACACTCGGACCCTTTTTGGAAATCTTCTTCTCGCTGGGTTTAACAACCTTTTTTGCTCTTTGTGTATCATCATGAACTGAGGCCGCAACTACTTTGCAGTATTCAGCATACAAAGAAATCAACATAGTGCCAAAGGATGAGAAGGAGAGAAGATCAGGCATTCTCAGTGCCGAAGGATGAGAAGTTCTAATCTTGTTCCAGGAAGAAGAATCTAATACTTGGAGCCATATAGAAGCACCCCATCTCCCGAAGGCAGTAATTCTTAATAGAGCTTACTTGTCAGATGATCTTATTTCTGATATTATGGGGTGCGAAGTTTGTGATCTTCCGATCCCATATTTGGGATTTCAGTTGGAGCTCAGCCCTCGATGTATTTCGTTTTGGGAGTCGGTCTTTGCGAGGGTTGGGAAGTACCTGAATGGTTGGAAATATAAGACATTAAATGTGGATGGTCGTGTGGTTCTAATCAAATCTACTCTGGCGGCTCTACCAGTGTTTTATATGAGTATTTTCCGAGCTCCTAAAGTATTTATGTAGAAGTTGGAGCAACTTCGGAGAAGATTTTTATGGTCTCACAGTGTTTTAAGGAGAGCCATTCACAAAGTGAAATGGGACGCGGTGTGCCGATCCAAAGCTGTGGGTGGACTTGTCTACGGCGTCTGGAGGAGGTCAATTTAAGTCTCTTGGCCAAATAGTTCCGGAGGTTCGCTGAAGACGACGGGTCTCTTTGAAAATTGCTTATTTGTGAGAAATTCAAATGGAATGTTTCTGAATGGGATCTAATGGAAATAGATAAGTCTTTTCTTTTTGGCCATATTATGTGTTTCGCAGGTGATCCTAGGTTTCAACATTTATTTGGAGGGCAAAGTATTCACTAGAAGGTGGGCAACGGTTCAAGGGTTCGCTTCTGGGACGATGTGTGGTTAGGGACCAGCCTCTTCCGGGTCAGATTTCCCCAATTATTTGTGGCAGCTTCCTTTAAGGAGTCTTCGGTGAGAGATAACTGGAGCAATGCAAAATGGTCGTGGCTTATCGGAAAACTATTTGTACCTGGGAGCTTGGAGAGGATCGTGAGTTGAATGGGATCCTGGCTTAAGTGAGTTTATCTGATAGCGTTGACCGGGTGGTGTGGGTCAAAGGACCGAGATTCTCGATAGGGAAGGTTTTTGAGCTCCTGACACTGTCTTATGAGCCTTTTCCATGAGCTTCTTTCCTTTGAATTAAAGGTTTACCTCCAAAATATAGTGTTCTTTGTGGTTGATCATTCATGGAGCACTGCCGACTTTATGTTTCATGGAGGCGAGAGGTTGCAACATTTCTTTGAATGTTATGCTTTGTCACTTTTGTAAGCTGAGCTGCGAAGACTTGGACCACCTTTTTCTTTACTGTGAGTATATCTAGGATTTATGGGGCAGAGCCTATTCTTGGTGGTCGTTGGTGTGGGTTGCGCCGACCACCTTTTCAACGAACCTGGAAGGTTGGGGGTTATTTCGTAGGCAAGTGGAAGTTTAGTTTGGTTGAAGGTTCGTTACATTACTTGCAGGCATATTTGGTTGCAAAGGAATGGTGCAATCTTTAAAAGCAGGCTAAATTCGGTGGTTGAGGTTTTGTTGAAAGTACAACTTCATTGTTTCAGCATTGCTAAACTGGCAGGTGATCTAGTGTTTGTTTGTTCCTTTGAGTTATGGTGTTCCAATCCGTGGTAATGCTTTTGACGGAGGCAGAAGGGGTAATTAAAGAGGAGTCAGGCGCCGGTTTCGGGTTATGTGTTTCTTTACCCATTTTTTTATACAGATGTGGTTTTTTTTGGTTTTAGAAGGTTTAGATCCCCAAGTTTTGGGGTTGTATCTTTTTTCCTCTTGATTCCACCTTGGAATTAAGTGTATCAATAAATTCATTGCCTATCAAAAAAAAACTTCTCTTTGGGGTAGGCAAAGTTTGAGGTTTAAAAATATCAAGGGCTCTAATTATAATGCTAAGCCTTGATCCTTATTGTTCATATGTGACCCCTACTATTCACATATGACCCTTACTATCACAACTTGATCCTTACTGTTCATCAGTGACCCCTATTGTTTCACAAATGACCCTGACGCCACCCTATTGGTATCTACTATTACTGACACGACCCTAATGATCTCTAACACGATGTAGTGACCTTACTATTATGGGACTTACATAGAAGGAATCTTATCCTTAATGGGACAAGATCATGATGACTATCACATCATGTTTCCTAATAAGATCTCGATGGCCTTATTACACGCACGTGTCACAAAAGGGACTACTCACAACAATATGATCAAGACACTCTCCTCTTTTACTTCTTTTGTCAGATTTGAGCTACTTATTCAACTTCATTGCTAAGCCTATCATTGTGCAAGGAAACAAAGGCATATCTCAACTGATTGGGCAAGATTGTTGGAGCTGTTTTGGTGCTCTTAAGGGTCATTTGGCTCAGTTTGGATTCAATGATTTGGTTTCTTTTTTTGTTCTTTGTCTAGCTATGTATTAAGCTAGGCAAGGTCGTTTAGAAAGTTGGCCTTTATGCCTCTTTGACTTGTTTGTTTTCACCTCCTCTTTAATCTCGAAAGAGGTTTTTAATCTAAATTTGCTTTGCCGGTCAAAAAAAAAGTGGCGACCTACATACTTCTACACACTACTAGATACCGTGAGTATTATTACATATATTACATGTGGTTTTATCAAGGTTCTAAAAATTGTTAGGCGCTAGTCGGGCGGCTAAGGTCTTTTAGGGATTAATCGGGGATTAACTGAATTAATCGAGATTTAATCGGGTCGGCCAATAAGTTTGGCACACTTATACTTAACAGATTATCCCTTACCATTATGCTTATATTACAAGTGGTTGTTCAGGTAAATGCAACATTTAGTCTATAAATCGAAATTCAAATGAAAAAGAAGACAGAAACCATACTGTCTTGGAGATTATTTATTACAAACCACAGTTGAATTTTACAAGGTTCTGAAACATAGTACTCAGGATCTGGAAAACAAAACCAATGGAAAGGTAATAAATAACAAGTGTATCTTCTTCTTAGAAAACTATGAAAAACATATTAACTTCAACAACTCCTCCACATCCTGCTTGTCAGTAGAACTCAGTACAAAGACTATATTTCTTCTCCCGCAGTCCGAGAAGTGCCTAAATCAAAATATAATACAGAGTAAGATAAAATAGACTATTGTGTTTTAATAAATAAAATAAAATTATGGCAGTGCATGTCTAATGCATGTGTAAAGCTATAATTAAGGTTGATCCTCTAACTATAACTAAGGATTCTCAATAATCTAAAGGGGATCTATTTTGAGCTTTGTTTTCGCAATCCTAACCTAGGTTTACCTTTCGTTGCATCTCCCAACTATGACTTTTACATTTTTCGCACGGACTATCGTTTGTCGTCAAAATTAACAGAGACGTTAGTTTTGGATAGGAGAAGTCCAAAATGCTCTGAACAAAAATGTTATTTTGTGCTAAAAATGGAAAGGCCATAGTTGGGAAGTGCAAAAAAGGTCAAACTCATCTTCATGTTATTGACTTTTGTTGAGGGCATTTCTATCTTTTCTCATCCAAAACTAACGTATCTCTTAATTTTAACGACGCATGATAGTCCGTGCAAAAAATGTAAAGGTCATAGTTGGGAAATACAACGAAAGGTAAACCTAAGTTAGGATCGCGAAAACAAATCTCAAAATAAGTTAAGAACCATGGTTTCCCCTAACCTAAAAAAATAACTTTTCGCGGTTATGAAGCATGCATAGTATATGAGAATAACGCTGATATATATGTCTACACAAAACTAAATTGTATAAACAAATGGACTTACACAAGCATATTTCTGAGTCTTAATGTAGTCCTTGTCCTTGTCCTCATCCTTCAACTCAAACTCATACTCCTCATTTTCACCCTTAGATTCATACTCATCCTCAAAGTCAAACTCAACATTAAAGAAAAACTCATCCTTGTCCTCCTCCCCCCGATAACTCTGCCTACTAAAAAATTCAGTAATCGGTTTTGAACAGCCTTTCACTTTTAACGACTTCTCTCTCAATTTTGTAAACACCAAATTGCATGAGGTTGGACAAAAACTGACGAGCTTTGGCAAATATATCAGTCTTAACATATGAAGTCTAGAGAACTCAAGTTGTTGAACCGGTCGTGTATTGTTCTCCTCATTCCCGTCTTCTTGAATTACTTGCTCGAGCTCATAGCATCTCTCCACCGAAAGCAGTGTCAAATTATGCAGAGTTTTAGCCATGGTGGTAGTGAAAAGTTGTTTCAATCTGCTGCACCCTATCACTCTTAGTGCACAAAGATAGGAGAAGCTTATATCTTGTGTGGGAACACTCCATATCCTCTTCAGGTCTCCTAATTCTTCCACTTTCAGTAATTGTCTCTGAAGCTGAGTTGTCTGATCAACATCAACACCATCTTGCCTTTGAAACTGAATTAACTCTTCTACTCCTTGAGTGTTGGACAAGTTGATTATACTCAATCCCTGTAGATTAGTTTAGATACATATAAAAATGTCAATTACAATTAGTAATACCATACTACACTCACCACTAAGTTTTGTACAGTGTCCAAAAATAAGTGCCGTGTTTAATTAAAGGGTTAATTGCTTAAAACTACCTTATGTATTGTCCACGTGCAAAAAAAAACTACCCTATGTTTAAACGCCACCAATAAGGTACACTATCTTTTGACCACGGTCGTTCACTGACAAATTTTGGAATATTCTGTTGAAATGGAAGCAAAACTAATTAGGGACAAGGACAATACATAAAGGTAGTTTTCGCACGTGGACATTACATAAGGATGGTAATTTCGTTGAAAAAAATTAACTGACAACCATGGTCAAAAGATACTATATCTTATTGGTGACGTTTAAACATAAGGTAGTTTTAAGCAAATAACCCTTAATTAAAATTCAGCGTTAAACGTTCCAATCTCAAACCATCTCCCGCTTAAAGAGTTGAGACACTAGTTTTGAGATGGAAAGAGTACTCCACTTAACTAATTGAAGCAAAAAATGTTAGTTAATGTTAGAATATCACTATAATTGGGCCTTCAACTATCAGCTTGAGCTTTTAGTTGAGTTGGTTTTCTAATATCCGAGCTTGGTACCTCACAGGCAAGGGTTCAAACCCCACTCTATACAAAAAATACTAATCTCTTCTCAATTTATCAATGTTGTCTCAAATGGACCAGCCTTTAATAACTATAATTGGACTTTCAACTATCAGTTGAGTTTTTCTAATAGTTAAGATGTGCAAATCAAGGATACAAGGCTGATGAAGTAGTTAGTAGCTAATTAAGCAACCTAAAAAATCAATTAAGTAATAAATATAGTATAGTGCAGCCCTACATTTCTTTCTCGTGAAAGAGAAAAAGTAGTAATACTGAAACAAAATAAATCATTACCTCTGTGGGTGACTTATTATGGCCTTGTAGTTGACTTTGACTTTTTACGATAGCTATCGTTTCTGTACACAGTTTCGGACAACCTGTAACAGATAGCACTTTTAAGCGTGTCCAATGCGAAGTGCAATCACGATCTGACTGTCCGAATAGGCTCTCTAAAACTGCATTACTTTGCAATAAAAGAGTGTCTAGTTTGGGAAGAGGTATGAAGGTTGAGAATACTGTTTTCAGTTTCTTACACTCACTCACATGTAAGACTTCCAAACTCTCAAAACCAACTTTACCAATCATTTCTGAGGTTGCATCATTCTCCCATTCTTCTTTACTGTCCTCGACCATGATCACTTCTTCTAAATCATTGCATCTCCTTACAATAAGCCTGTTCAATTTGGGGAGATTTGTAGCAACTTTCGTTGCGAAAAGATGTTTCAATTTGTGGCAACCTACTACTTTTATTTGACAAAGATCCGCGAAGCATATGTTTTGTGTCGGTCCACGGTGTATACGCTTGACCTCTTCTGAATTCCATGGAGACAAACTTTTAAAAGATGAAGTCGGCAAGTCATCGTCATCTTCTGCTTGGACGTGAGCAAGTTTAATGTTCCGAGCCTGGAAACCACTCAATTAATTGACATACAAATGACTAAATATAAACACAATATTAACTTATGGAATTTTGTATACAACAATGATACCATAATTCCCCCAACATTGTGCTTGTCTGGAACAATCACATTGAACAGAATGAAAAAAGAACAATGCTTCTTGTCCTTAAAATTGTACAAAAGTTTTATTCGAAGACCATATGTGTGCCAATTTGAGACCAGCCAGCTTGTCCCGATTACTCAGTTATCATGTTTTAAGGGAAAACCATGAGTCCTAATCTACTTTGAGCTTTGTTTTGGCGATCCTAACCGGGCTTGATCCTTTTTTGCACGGACTAACAATTTCCGTCTGAATAAACGTTGCCGTTAGTTTTGGATGGGAAAAGCCCAAAATGCATTCAGCAAAAGTCAATAACCTGAAGTTGGGAGTGACCTTTTTTTGCACCTCCCAACTACGACCTTTCCATTTTTTGCTAAGGCCATTTTGAGCTTTTCCCATCCAAAACTAACGGCAACGTTTATTCAGATGAGAAATGTTAGTCCGTGCAACTGAACAGGTCATAGTTAAGAAGTGCAAAAAACAGTCAAACCCGTTAGAATCGCCAAAACAAAACTCAAAACATATTAGGACCTATTGTTTCCCCTTTAATTAGTTAACTAATAACGAAATTGTAAATATAGTATCAGGGAGTAGTAACTTGAGCAAGAGGATGTAGCTAGCATGTGCAGATTAAGGGAAATTAATCAAATTATACATGTCACTAACAAGTTTGCAATGAACTAATTTGATGGCTAATTTTGGACTTAACTTCTTAACCCAAGGAATTAGTTATTCCCCAACATAGAAACATAATTAATAAACAGAGTTTAGAGATGTAGCTACTGTTTGCATTCAAAATACCTTGCTAGCACTTCAAGAAACTAATTAAACAAAAAGTAATTAGTAGTGTAATTACCTCTGCTGTTGACAGATTCTGTATACGGCCAGCAAATTCTGTGCATAATTTTGGGCAGTCATCCAGGCAAAGGTCTTTCAAAAATGGGCATTGCCAAGTGCAATCCCGACCCGGTCGTCCAAATACATGCTCCAATTCTGCATTGCTTTTCAGTTCAAGTTCTTCGAGTTTTGGGAAGGCTATAGAGACTTGGAACATTGTTTTCAATTTTCCACAATGACTCACACGTAAAGTCTTCAAATTTTCAAAGCGAACTCCAACGGTAGGCTCTTCTTTTCCGTCTTCTACCTTGTCGATGATTTGTTCTAATTCATTGCATCTCCCTACAATAAGCACCTCCAATAGGTGTAAACTGGTAACAAGAGACGTCGTGAAAACTTGTTTCATTTTATCGAAGTCTACAAGAATTACTCTATTGAGAAAGGAGAAGCATATAATTGTATTTTGTGGCAAATCATCGTGTAGTCTTTGTAGCTGTTCTTCAACTATTGGGATGTTGTCCATGGAATAATTATCTTTGTACGCCTGTAAGGTACATAAAATTTCATTCACTAGCACCACTAAATAACCATTTAGCAAAGACAGTATGAGGAAAATGAACTAAGAATTAAATAATGAGAAAACGTTGATTCCTAATCTTTATGAACGTTTCATTATCACATCCTAACCCAGACCAACGTTTGGTTGCACTTCTAAACTTCAAAGGTTTTGAGTTTTTCATAACATGATACTTGCCGTCCAACTTAAGGATTTCGTTAACGTGAGAAGGTTAAAGTCGAAAATACCCTTCAGCGTCGAAGGTTAAAGTCTGACAAACAGAAGGTATGTCTCTATTTTAATGCATTATTTTGAAATTCAGAGTGATACTTGGGAACATTATGAGCACCCAACCATGTTCGGCGCCGAAGGGTAGGAAGGGTTATTTCGGCGCTGAAGGGTATTTTCGACTTTAACCTTCTCACGTTAACGAAATCGTTAAATTGGACAGCTAGTATCATGTTCTGAGAAACTCAAACCCTTTCAGGTCTGGAAGTGCAACTAAACGTTGGTCTGGGATAAGATGTGATAATGAAACATTCATAAATATTAGGAATCAGCGTTTTCCCTTAAATAATTACCTTTGATGATGGAGCTTGCAGTTGAGTTGCAACAAAATGAGTAATGGATATTTTAGGACACCATGTTACGTCCAGCACTTGTAAAGATGGGCACTCCACCCCCTCTTCCGCTTGAGTTTGATGGCCAAATATGTGCTCTAACTCCTCGTTATTATCTAGTCTAATTGTTTCTAGCTTGGGAAGACGACAAGGATGACGTTGAGGGTAAAGACGAGGAGCTCTGCCTGTTGACTTCATTGATGGGAATATTGTTTTCAGTTTATCACATTGAGACACTTGCAGCTCTCTCAAACTAGAAAAGCAGCAACAACAGGTAAAATCGTCAACATCTTCACCGCTCCCTCCTGTCCTCGAAAAAACTTCGTCCAAGTTATAACAGCGTTCTATTTTGAGAATTTCCAGTTGCTGCAGGCTTGCAGCGAGAGACGGTGATGAGAAGATACAAACCAGTTTTCGGCATTTATAGATCTCCAGTTTAGTGAGGTTGCGTAGGCTTACTAATCTTGTTGGCCCCTTCCATATGTGCTTCAGTTCATTTAGCCTGCACAGATATAATATCTTTAATGACAGTATCTGCAGAGTACTATTGTTGCTGATAAACACATATTCCATACTATGGCATCTGTAAACTTCCAACGTCTGCAAGAATCCTCGGGCAAGACAATTCGAACCAGGTAGAGAATACAGGTCACTACAATAGGTCAAGCGAAGCACTTGCACGGTGGGAAACAACTTCTTACACATGTTTATCATCACTGACTCGTCTTTAATGCTGCCATGTACGTTTAAATGTTTACCTTGACTTATACCGGAATGAAAGCTGTCACTAAATGCACCGATATAAATGTTGTAGCTTTGTAGATTTGGGAAACAAAAGTCCGTAGGAAGACACCTCACATCCTCAATCAACATAGACAATGCAACCAAGTTGGATGGTAACCTGCCGTTTGTCCTTTCTTCAAATTTGTAACCATATAACTCCTCTAGTTTTATGAATTTTTCTACGCCAATAGAAATAAACTTCATTGTTCCTGACAAATCCAGCAATCTTAATTTCTTCAATCCCGACACTACTTCAACTCCGCAATCTATTCTACAATCGAGTAGAGATAAAATTCTCAGTCTTCCCAAATCTCCAAGGATAGAACTATTTGGGCAATCACAATGTCTCAACATTAGAGTTCGGAGGTACTCTAAACAATGAAGGGATTGAAAATTTGGAAACTTGCACCATCCCCGTCTGCTTTCAACCCTAAAATCCAAAACTTTGAGGAGTTTCATATGCTCGAAAAATCCTTCCCCAAGCTCAACAAATTCAAGATCACCCTTTATAAAGATTAAAACAATCTCAAGATTCGGAAACTCCAACTCACTATATTTGGAAAACTTAGGAATGACATCAGACGTAAATGATAATGCTTTGCAATTCTGAAAGCTTTTCTTCCTGATCAGATCCTTCAAATGAACACCATCTCTCACGGTCAATGTGTTCCTTTCTTTCGATTCTGCGCCTCCAATCCATAACACAGCATCACGAACCACATCATGCAACTTAACATATTCTTCGCCCCCAGCTTCTAACAACAAACATGAATCCCTGAGAAGCCTAATCATCCCTCTAACTTCTCTCCTAGCCACCTTAAGTGAGCTAACAGATTCAAATAACACCATCCCAAATGCATATCTAGTCAAATCCTCCACCTCAATTTGACAATCTTCTGGAAAAAGAGAGCATAGCAACAATATAAATCGTGCTTGACCTTTCAAATAATCGTAACTGAGTTGAAGACATTTGTAAGCATTTTTTTCATCGTCATCAACCCCAATAATGTCCACAAGCCTTGCATTTCTTAGTTTGTCCAATGCTCCTTCCCATTCATCCTTACCTTTGCATTTCAACGCTGCTCCCACGGTTTCAAGGGCAATAGGAAGACACTTGCACTCTTCAACAATTTGTTTTGCCACGTCATCCAACTCGAAATCACTAGATAGCCCCGCCTTTTTCTTAAAGAAATTTTGCGATTCATCTTGAGAGAACATGTATAGTTGAATCTCTGGTTGGCATTCCATGGAAGAGCACACATCCCTCCTTCTAGTTGTTATGAGAATCTTACAACCTTTGCAATCATTCTGTGTTATTCCAATGGATCCCAAGTCGAATCGCTTCCAAACATCATCTAGGATTATGAGGATCTTCTTATCCTTCAACCTGTTTTTTAATTCAATTGCTCTTTCATCCAGTGTCTTTTTTTCAAACTTGAGACCCAAAATATCTGCAATTTTGTCTTGTATGTTTCCCATATCAGGCTTTTGAGAGACCGTAACCATGACGGCTAGTGCATTCTGCTTTATGACTTCATTGTGTACTTGGCTTGCCAATGTTGTTTTCCCGATCCCTCCCATTCCATATAATCCAATCATACTGATGCTATCTGCCTTCAATGCTTTCAAGATTTGATCGAAAGCTGATTTTGCAGCCTCAGAAAACAGAAAGTCTTTATACAACAACAATCTCATGTCTGGTTCAAGTGGAGTAGGATGCGATACTTGGTCAAAATTGCCTTCTTCGTGGAGATCCTTAAGGCAGGTTGCCAATGCCTCTACTCTGGTAGCCACACCAAGCTCCTCAAAACACCATTTGTTCTGCTTCAATTCATTTTTAAACCGTTCAACATCATTCATGACCCTCTCCACATCTTCGAGCCACTTTTCAACATCTGGAAAAACTTCCTCAGCATTCTGCTTTGCTATTTTGATTTTAGTGCTCACCCTATCTTGTCTCAGGCTAAGCTTCTTGACACCTTCCTTGAGACTATCAATGATTTTCAACTTAGTAGCGTTGTGTAGTTGAAGAGTTTCTCTCCATTCCAAAACACCTTTTCCATTCAGGACCGCTCCCATTGCTACAATAGCTTTAGGAAGGCCGTTGCATTCTTCAAGAGCATCCTTAGCCACATCATGCGTCCTTACTTCATCATCAACACCAACAATACTTCTGAGCAGAGTCCAAGCTTCGTCTTCTAACAAGGCGCCCAACGGAATGTGCTTTTGTGTATGCATACATTCCGGAACATGGATTTCAGCATTTGCCGTCAATAGAATTTTGCAACCAACTGAAGGAATTCCAACTACGGCACCCAAACATAACTCTTTCCCCACATCATCAAGAATGAGAAGGATCTTCTCGCCATTTCTCAACCTCTGCTGCAACGTAGCTGCTCTCCCTTGCTCACTCTCCAACTTCCCTAATTGGAGATCCAAAAAATCAGCAATAAAACCTTGCAGGCTTCTAACTTGGGGATGTTGAGAAACAGGAACCATGATGACACGGTCAAAGAGCTTTTGAGCTTCCTCTCGAACTAGTTGGGCCATCGTTGTTTTCCCTGCACCTGTCACGCCATATAGTCCAATCAAGTTGATGTCATCCCGTTTCAGCGCCTCCATGATTTGATCGAAAGCTGACCTTGATGATTGGGAATGCATAAAGGAAGCATACGAAGATGATCCAATGATATCTTGATGAAGAGGAGGAGGGTGCGAGACTGAGCTGAATGAACTACCCTGTTCACATAATGTCTTCATAGTGGCCGCCATCTTAGAAACTTGCTTGCTGAAGCTGTAGTGACAAGTCCAGTTGGGACACCAGCTATAGCGGAAACAACTCTTATTTTTCTCCAACTCAATTTCCACACACCGCACTTCCGGTATTGATGCATTCACTTTTTTCACCCATTCTTCAACATTGTTGTAAATTACTTGAGCATTGTCTCTGCCACGCTGCACTTCATTTTCCACCCTCTCTTGAATTGCAATCAGATTGTTGTTTTGTTCTTGAAAATCATCAACAATGCATTGAAAGCAGAATATGGGACGAAGGGGCCTTATCAGAATAGGCTCAACCAGGTATTCTGATATCTTAGCTCCGATAGAGATGCAAAAGTCAGCTGCCATTTTCTATATCATACACCAATTAACCTGAAAACGAAAGAACTACACTTATAAAAGATTTATTAATTCGGAAGAATAGAAACAAACGAGGAAATTAACGTATTGAAGGAGTACCTGTTATTGGAGAAACAATTGTCGTACCACTTGGCATCTTAATTTCATATGCTAGTTTCTGTATGAACCGTGACACTACCTGTAAATGGATCATTCAGACAAAACAAAACTAACTACAAGATTTCTATGGTTATTATGACTCGGAACTTATGATTGTAAAGTCACAAGACTAAGTACTGGCCACTTTATAACATCATATTTTACTACTTGCTGATTAAGTATAGAGGGAGGGAATATATGAATTAGCACAACAAGTTTGCAATCACTAGCAATGTTATTCATGCTAATTAATTAACAAGGACTTTATGCACATGCATGCTTAAACAAAAGATATAAAAAAGTTATTGGTCACCTGCAATCAATTAGAATGAATTGATGCATCTTTCAAAGGTTTAAATGAGGAAAAGAGTGTAACTAATTATACGACCAGCGTAGTTCTTTGCTAAGTGTTACAATATAATTATAATGGGATAATTGTCCAAAACTACCCTAAAGTTTCGTCCACAAACGAGTTGATGCACAAAGTTTTGTCCACGCCGTGTGGCTATCCTGAAGTTTTATCTACGCTTTTGAGGGTGCATTGAAGTTTTGTCCACGCTTCTATTCAGTCTGGTAAGCACTGCCCAGAGGCCCCAGACCATCAATCTGAACATCCCAATTACCTCAAAACTAAAAAAGTCGTGGACAAAACTTCAGGGTAGCCACACAGCGTGGACGAAACTTTGTGCATCAACTCGTTTGTGGACGAAATTTTAGGGTAGTTTTGGACAATTATCTCAATTATAATTAAGTCTTCAACTATCAAATTTATCTTTTAGTTGAGTTGGTTCTCTAATATGATATCAGAATTTGGTACCTCACTTACAGGGGTTCGAACCACACTATCTACAAAAAAAAATGACATTTCTCTCTATTTATCTAATTTGCCCTTAATGGGTCAGTTCGTATCCTCTTCTCAAATTATCTACTTACACTTGAGCTTTTGATTGAGTTGATTCTCTAATAGAAAATAAATCACACTCATAATTTCTCACCAAGCCCTTGGAAATGAACTTAAGATAGGAAGTCTGTCTACAAAAAATGAAGTAAACAAATTGAAGAAAAAAACATATCTACAAAACTGTGAAATGAAGCAAAACATAAGTAGATAATTTGTTAAACACTTGAACACAAACACAACCAATCCTGAAAGCAAAACATTGAGCATCCTTAATCTTCAAGCTCTTAATTAATAACAAATGCATGCATATAAGTAGATCTCAGTAACACAAGAAATATTCACTAAAATGGAAATAAAATTACTCACAGACTAACCTCAGAAGACAAGATCTGGACGACATTCAAATTACAAAGAAGACCACACCTTTCTCTCTTTCAACTCTTGTTTGTACTTAAAGAGTTAAAGACAAACAATTTCATGAGGATAAAGTCACAGTTAATTAACAATAGCCGGTTATGTTGTAACTTGTAAGCTGTAAAGTCTTTTTTTACTCATTATTTTTTTACACGTATTAGTTTAACAAATTTAATTAATAAAAAAATTTAGTTATACGATAAAGATGTCTCGAACCAAGTTATATGTGTTTGCGATCATGACCGTCGAACCAAAAAGTTTTAAACCAGCGGCAGCATGTGCTTGGCTGGCCGAGGAGATTGGTTTTAGTAAACAAATGTTGTTATGATAGGGTGAATTTCAATAAGATAATAAGGTAAATTAATAAAGGTTTAAATCATACACTAAAATGTGATTTTTGTAGAGTTTATTTTTTTCTTTTAGTTTAAGTCTATCTAGAATTCGTCTTAGAGAATGTACAATAAAGCAACGCAACAACGGCGTAGTGGGTTTGGCGCTACTACTACATTGTGCTTAAGGGTGTGCTAAAAATCTGAAATCCGGGTGAATGCGGATTGATCTGATCCAGTTGGAGGTGGACAAAATCCGGTCCAAAATCCGGATGATCCATATGTGTTGGATATCGTGTAATATTCAGTCCAATAACATTTAATATCTATTAATACTTAAATTCTGGAGGCAAGAAATTGATTAAAATTTAAAATGTAATATTCAAATTTAATATACTTTTATAATCTAAATTTAGATATTACAAAAAAAAATTTGAAACGGGAAAGAAGTAGTATTACGATCTTATCAGTCTTACAAGGGGGGCCTAACAGTCCCGGACACCAGCTTTTGTCCCGATCGGCCGTGGCCCATCGGGCGCACATGGTTCCATACATTTAGTCTGCTTTTTTTCGCAGATCCGAACTCAAGAGCTCCTCGATCCAACGTTTCGAAGGGTAAATAAATGACAGAATAGAAACTAACTAGCCAAAACATTATTCGTCCTAAATCAAGTAAAGTGGAATGAAATGTAGCCTTGATTGCGGATTCCCCGAGACTTCCCGGCTTTGGACGTCCCGGGTCTGTGGGTATAGGTCCCTGGCGGTCCTCCCCACCCCCGCCCTGGGGGATCATTCATCCCCCGGGGGATTGTCGTCCCCCGGGCTAACTTCCCGTTCCTGTACTTGCTCAGTAGTGGTTGGCTGCATCTTGAGCTCCGGCTTGTGACCCGTCTTTATTACCCTGGGTCTTGGTCCAACGGCTGTGGTGAATCGCAGGATCCTCCGGCGGGCCAAGGTGCAGTCCTTCAAGTCACCCAATCTCGGATCAGGTATTTTCCACTTTGCCCCGATCTTCAGGTTTGATTTAGGGCTTGGGTCTTCCTTGCCTTGTTGCTTGGTTATTGTTGGAGACGGGACCAAAACTCTAACCGTTGTACTCCGAGGCTCATGGTGTGCATGGCTCCTACTATTCGCAGACCTCTTAGGGTTTGTTGACCCCGTGTAGTGAGAAGTCCTCCCATGTTGTGTCCCAATTCCCGAGTGGGCATGTCTTGGTTTGTAAGCCGAACCCCAGGAGCAGCATTGTACCGGATCCCATTGGTAGGCTGGGATCACGGTGTGCACCGGCGGGGGGGCTAGGACCAGGCCCTGATGCAAGACCTCCTGTCGCTGGCTATCCTGATCCCAGTCCGGTAGGGGACGTCGATTATCGTGACTGGCTGCAAAAAACCGTACGGGCTCCGGTACGGGTCGACTCCAGAGGGACGGATGCAACCACGTCGGTTCGTGGGTCGCACCATGCATGGACCATCCATGATTGTGCAGGATCAGAGAGGGGTTGGGGTGGTTGATCATGGGTGGCGCAGATGACCGGTCGCGAAGGAGCGATCATGGGGGGGCGCAGATGACCGGTCGCGAAGGAGCGATCATGGGGGAGGTGGTCCGACGACCATGGTGTCCGAGTGGAATAACCATCTCGATGGCAGCGTGAGAATGGTAGAACCATACTGATGTGTAAGGGAGGGAGCACGATGGCAAGGGGCTGGAAGCGATGAATGAGGGACGGAGGCTGGCGGTGGAGCGGCGACGGCTGTAAACCCTAATAGGGTATGAGAGAAACCTCAATGAGGTGTGTGGAGAGCTTTTTCCCTGAGGAGTTATTAGATATTACAAATTTACAGCGGTCTACAAATTTTTATAATAATGTCTTGATAGTTGTAAAATATATTTTATTATCATTTAAAGGGGGTGTTTTTTCACCATTAAGCATGAATAGTGTAGTTCATTCAATAATTCTATTTTAATGGTTTTTCACCCAAATGGTTAAAAGAATTTGTTATTGTTTTTTGGGTTAAATATCGAAACTTACTCTTAAGTATTGGTCACGAACACTACACTACCCACGTTTTCAAAATGAACACTACACTACCCTTAAGTATTGGTCACGCGATTTTGTTAGTAAAAATGGACGGAATTTTCCATTCCGTTAGTCATATGACCTCAAGTATCATATAATGGATGGTAAAATGACTTTTTTTTTGCCCTTATGTATTTGACATCTATACATTTTATAAGGAACAATAACGAGGGTACAATGGTAATGTTCCTTATAAAATGTGTAGAGGTCATATAATTAAGGGGAAACGTCATTTTACCATCCATTATATGACACTTGAGGTCATATGACTAACGGAATGGAAAATTCCGTCCATTTTTACTAACAAAATCGCGTGACCAATACTTAAGGGTAGTGTAGTGTTCATTTTGAAAACGTGGGTAGTGTAGTGTTCGTGACCAATACTTAATAGTAAGTTTCGATATTTAACCCTTGTTTTTTTTCTTCTTCTTGTTTTTAATTTTATAATAGAGTAAATGGGTTGAAATAGATATTTTGGGCTTAAAATAGTAAGCTCATTAAGGTCGGGGTAAAATTCTAAACCAATTCAAATTTAGAATTTCAAAAATCCGAAATTTTATAAGTAATTCAAACAGGTTCTTGACATGGAGTTTTTGTACCCAGATGATCCAAACAGGGTATTTAGTCTAGTTACATCCATATCGGTGTTGGGAGAAAAGTGTCAGCATAACGGACGACGCAACAATTTTTTTAATCAACAAATATTGTATTAAGTAACCAGCGTTTTAAGAAAAAAAGGTTGACAAGGAGCGCCCGTGGGAGTATCCTTAGTACAATCAAGGGAAGGGCCCAACAACATTAAGGTCAGAGGCCATAAGAGCAAGATCATGTCCAACTTAGCATCTCAAACTAAAACAAATAAATCAAAACCCTGATATTCCAAACATAAAGCAAATAATAAAGGTCTACCAACCCAAAACGACAACCAAAAAGGTGGAAAAATGAACAAAAAGGTCTACCAAACCCGAATTTAACTACCATTAATAACGAGAAATAGGAGATAAAAGAAAAGAGAAAAACCGTGACCACCGAGCAATCAAGAACAACGACCGCCCATCACACCCACGCCGTCACACCACACGGGAACTCTACCGACCAAACGAAACAAAACTCTCGCTTGGTCCTCCGTTACCAGTTAGGTAGCCCACCTTCAACCAACACTGAGAGATTACCCAAAAGGAGGAGGACTGGTATATCGTTCGCAGACCTCTCCTCCCTAGTGTCGGTCAGATCTGTTGCCCTCATGCCGGTCAGATCTACTAGATCCTTTTCGTCGGTGTCTCCCACGTTCGTGAGCTTCCACCACCCCTTCTCCTATCGTCGATGACCGGCCGTTGGCATCCCCACCCACGCTTTAGCGTGCTCTGCCAATAGATCTGGAGGTTACCGATCAGATTTGCGTCGTTAGACCTCCGTGTATCTTGCAATGGTGTCTTATCCTTCTTTTTATCGTTTTTTTGTCTTGTTTTTCATAGGTTCCCTCTGTCGGATCTTCTTCGTTAGAGGCTCGGCGGTCTTTCTCTAGTGGGTCCCCAATAGATGTGGTCGCTGCTTCTGATGGTGTGTTCAATCGGCTCTCTTTATCGACAGATTGATCATCGATAAGCAGGACCAGCCGTATGATAATCCTAACCGAACATCCTCTGATGTCATATCTTCGTAGTTCAAGCCAAAAGCTTTGGCGCACTATTCTCCCCCACCTAGGTCTTAGTCTGAAACTAATTCGCATTACTTTTAGGCTGTAATAGGAAGTTTGGCTAGAAATTTGGGCGTTGTGTCGTTATTTTGTTACTTGATTATATGTTTGAAACAGGAATTTCAAACCCGAGAATTGAGAGGAATCACGGTAGTAACCGTTTTTAGACTTCCGAAAACGATCAATAGATGCAACGCTCATGTTTCAATGTCTGTCAGGTCTAACCTTTATTAACGAAGCTTTCTTTCAAAAAGAAAAAGAAAGAAAAAGAGTTGTCGTGTAACCTTGTAAATTTGAGTACTAAGCTTTTATGATTTCTGTTTTATTTTATGTAATATTTAAGCAAAGGCCCAATGGATTTGCAACGTCCAATGCAGTTTGTAGCCCAATATGAAAATTTGCCACACCAGACCAAAATCAGTACATAACTATTGTGGACTTTGTCTTGTACAATTCACATGACTTTGATCTATAACACATTTCAGGCAACTGTAGGTCTTTAGGGTTAGGCTTCTTCTATAGTTGTATTACGTAAATAAGGAACTACCTCAATTTCATATAAGAGGCATGAAAACATGTGCTGACCAATCCTCTAGAACTATCGTGTCCCTCTATCAAGGGACCAACTTTTGGTTGCATGTGTACCATTTCCCATATTTTTCGGTGGATCCAACTCTAGTATTATAGTTGACCAGAACTTGCCTAACTTAGTTTTCTTTGTAGGTTTCACTTCCGTTGACCGGTAGTGTCTGAAGTAACATACGTAGTTACCGTTTATGTTAGAGCATCTCGAACGTGAGTTAAAGATGTTGAGTGATACACGAATACTGTTTGGAAAAATCTTGTTTCTTGACAGAAGTCTGTGAATGAAATTATAGTATAACCACACAGCGTAAATGAAGTTTTGTGCATCATTTTATTTGTGGACGGAACTTTATGATAGTTTTGGACAATGTACTCAAAACATAACCCCGCTTACATTCAACTTCCGGACGTTCATAGGCTCTCATTTATTTTTTTATTTAATGTTCGATCAACCAACCTTCTTACTCGAAGATTTGGGTGGTAATTTCTCCACGTCCGATTTTCAAATATTAGATTCCGCGTGTCTTTATACTTCCAACGACCAACCAACATATACACATCTAAAGACAGAACACTTTTCTCTCTCTAGCTTTGACCCTCTTCTCCCTGACCTAGCTGTCTCCCCTCCCCCTCTGCTTCTTCTTCACCGCCGGCGATACCATGGCCTCCGGCCATGGAGGTCGCCGGTGGTGTCCCTCTCCTCTCCCTCTATCTTCTACCATCTCCTGGTTTTTTCCGCTTCTATGGCTTCCCCCTTGACGTCCTTGGTCGTTTTTTCCTTCTGATCTGCTCGCCGGTTTCAATGGCGTCGAGCTCTCTCCTCGCCGTGTGTGCTTCGCGGACGTCGTCGCCTCCGTGGTCGGTGAGCTCTGAAGCTCGGGGAATTTGGGTTTGTCGTTTCCAACCTCTCTTCTTCTTCTCAGGTGGATGCCGGAGCTTCAGTTGGTCGGTGTGGTGCTATGCAGTTCGTGTCGGCGGCGCTTGCTGCTGTTGTGGTAGATCTGGCGTTGTACTGCTGCCTTCTCCCCGGAGCTAGTGAAGCTTGGAGTAAGTGGGTGGTCAGCGTGGTGTGTTGATGTTTGATGGCTTTCCCGGAGTCCAGATCCGGAGTTGGCGGCGGGTTGTGGCCCGGGCCGGACCTGCTACTCGGGGTTGTGTTTGGGTCCGGGTCTGGTGATTGGTGGGTTGGGCCGGGTCTTGGCCAGAAAGGTTTGGGCCAATCTGGTCTGGGCCTGTGGGCTTGTCTGGTATGGGCCTGTTTGGTCTGGGCCTAACTGTTCTAGGCCTGACTGGTCTGGGCATGCCTGTTCTAGGCCTGGTCTGGGTCTGCCCTTCGGTTCTCGCCTGGTTTTCGGCGGACTCTGAGCTCGTTCTCGCCTGGTTTTCGGTGGACTCTGAGCTGGTTCTCGGTAGAAATACAGGTCCTCCTCGTTTCCCTTCTCGGTGTTGTCCGATTTAGGTTTTGGATGACTAAGTATGGGCTCTTTTGTCTAATCCGTCCCTCTCGGACTCAAGGGTGAAGCGTCTTTCGGATCTTTGGAGGTTGTTAGTTTCGACTCTGGTCGTGGGACGCGCTTCTTCCCAGGTGGGGATCGTTGCGGAGCTGTTCTTCCTGCTTTTGGTGGTTCGTCTGCTTGCCTGACGTTTCGCTCCAGATCCGGTCGTGGGACGCGCTTCTTCATCCTCTCGGGTGCTGATCTTCATGGGTCTAGCGGTTCATCGTGGTACTTATATTGGTATATCCCTCTCTGCAGCTTAAGTTTTGTGGCTTCGTTGTGCCCCTTTATCGTTTTCGGTTTGATATGCATCTGCTTCCTTCCACTTTTGTGGTTAGGTCTCGCCGGTTTAAGGTGTTGGCCGCCGGTGAGGTGTTAGGCCTTTGTGCCTTTCAGTTGTTTTCTTACACGATTCGCTTTAGGGGTTTAAGTGTTTTAGTGGGTATTACCCATCGAGACTGTCTTTATCGCTTGCGGTGTTGACGGTAGATGTGTTAGTGCTCGTCTTCTAGTCTGTGTGACTGGTTGATGATACTAATGAGACATGGTGCTTTACTTGTTTAGGCTGTTTTTTTGGTTATATTCCAGTATCGCTTGTGCTTAATGGTTGGAAAATCAGGGTTAAAGACCTTTCCCTTTTTTGAGCGCTTCATGCTTGTAAAATCCGGGTGTTAGGACTTTTTTTATTTTTTTGACTGTTAGCTTCAGGGTCTGCGTACCCCTTGCATTGCTTCTGGGTCTGCATGCCCCTTCTTAGCTTCTGAGTCTACGTGCCCATTCTTTGCTCTCGGGTCTACGTACCAACTCTTAACTTCGAGGTCTGTGTACCCTTTCTTTGCTTCTGGGTCTGCGTACCCATTCTTGGTGCTTGTTGGTCTTCCCTGCTGTGGGGTTGCTGGGTCGGCCCGTACCCATTCTTGGCTTCCGGGTCTGCGTACCCTTTCTTACCTTCAGGGTCTGCGTACCCATTCACTCGCTCCTTACTTTGGTCTTTTGCAATCTTTAGGGTGGTTGCTTTTTTGTAATCTTTTCTTCCTCATAATAGGTTAGTTTAAATATGTTTTCGCCGATAAAAAAACATATCCGCATCTTCATTCGATTTCCAAACATCTGGTTCAGCACAACTAAAAGGTACGAAAAAAATGGTCGTTTGACAAAAACGAAGGACACATGGTTGGGCCTAGGTTGGGCTCGTCCCGTTGTTGTTTTGTTCGGTCTTCAGATTGTTGTTTCAGGTTCATAGACCAGTTCCGTTTGTTTATTGGTAGAAAAATCAGGGTATAGGAAGTGTTAGACCTATTTGTTGTTTCGGTTTGAGGTTGTGCCTCTTGTTTGTAATGGTTCCTTGAGGGCTTGTCTTGTCCTTCGGCTACATTTTGTAGTTGTAGGATTTTTATAAAAAAGAAACTTGCTGATCAAAAAAAAAACTGGTCGATCCGGTTCACATGAATGCAAAAATCGGGGAGGCTTTTTGGAACGTTATAGTCCTGAAATGTCTTCACATTAAAGGAGCTAATGACCTCGTTTGGTCTCAGAATAATTACAATGATCATTGGAGGCTCTTTAATACATAGGTGCTTGCGTCTAATGGTTCTTGGGTTAAGCGTAAGCACCTCCACCAAAATAGATGATCTGATGACCAAATAATAGTTTAAGCTGAATAAATGTACAAATACGAGAAAAAAGATGATTTTTTTTTACATAAGCGTAAGTAGAGGCTTGCGAAGATCAACCTAAGTAGAACAACCAGTACTTTCACAAAGCCTCCGATCAAAACAAGAGAATAAAGTTTTTTTTTTTATCAGCTAACAACTAAATAAAAACCCATCTTTCAGATGATGAAAGAAGAAAAACAAAGGTATAACCCATATAACAGTTAGCACCGAACTAGTTTCGGTCTAAACAAACAACATTGAATAACTGAATAATTCTCAGCCTCAACCCAAGTCACTAATCCAACAAGGATCAAACCAGAACAACAAGGTCCAAAAAACAAATTTTACAACCATAAGCACTATAACAAGTAAACGGAAAATGTAGTCTAGAACTCGGATTTAACAACCATGAAACACATGATACTAATAAAGGTCTACAACCTGATTTCTCAACCATTTTTCAACCTAGACCCTAATTTCAAGATATGTTTCAAGATATTTACTTTTTCGGAAAGAGTCAATCATAGTCCATATATGTTTCAATCTTTGAGTTGCAAAATGCCGTTGAAGCAAGTTCCGGTTTTCTATTTCCTCAAGGAGAACGGGTGGGGGCGTACAACCGAACAAGATTCCCCGGTTGTGTCATCTGTTTGTATATCGGGTGGTAGCCGTCACTGGTCGGGGTCATTGGGCGTTCTCGTCGATGCTATCGAATTTACGGCATCAGTCCCCGGTTGGGATACGGTCACAGCGTCCGCTATTGTGAAAAGAGTCGGGTGTTGATGACACGCCACTCATGCCCATGGAAGAGGAGGCCTTAGAGATCGACACGATCACCAAGCGGTTCGGTTAGTCTAAGGGATAGTTCAATATGGGAATCAAGAAGAAATTGTGTGTCAAGGGGTTCAGGGATGTTGTCGGGTCGTCCAATTCTACGTCCACCGAATCCTTTCAGATGATGGACAAACTAGCCCGTCTTGTCGATGGTACCATCTACCCCAAATGGTCGAGGACCACAAGTCGTCGATGACGAAAAACCCGAGCACGAGCACCAGGAACACAAAAAACCGGGACCATATCTACGACTGTAAAGGTCCAGAAGTACGTCTGACGCTAGATCTGGAAGAATCGCCGGTGAGGACGGACGCACTACCGTCGGGAGCTTAGGAGACGATCGGATATACACCAAACGACTATCTGGAGAAGGAATCTAAAGGTTTCATCTACTCGGGAGGAAAAATTAGTTCAGGATATGAAGGATGAAGGATGCAGGAGGAGGGGAGCCTCCACTAACAACAACCATGCCCGGAAGCCTAGGTAGTAGTTGGAGGCTAACGGAGAAGACCGAAAAAGAAATAGGATAGGCTGGTCGAAGAAGAATGAGGTGGAAAGAAAAGGGGGAAGGGAGAAGAAGAGTAGGGGAGGAGAATAGAAGCCACTACCGACAACAACAATGACGAGCCACTATCGTCACCAGCAGAGGAGATGGGACGACAGGTTTGAAATGAAAAACATGTCCTTCACATCATCCTGGCGAGACCCTCGTATTGAAGTCTGGTTTGAGGGTCAAAATATAATTAAATTGAGGAGTAGATGAAAAAACAAGATTGCTACATCACAAGAACAAAATAATTTGGCCCAAGGCATTTCATAAATGCTAACAGCTGGAGACGATGTAAGAATATGGATCGAGAAACTAAGGTTTAAAAAATAATATAAAATCGATTTCATTTATAAGCAATTTCATGCGATAAAATAGCGACAGGGTTATAGGAACCCTTTCCGCATTAGAGATTGGGGCCCTATCAACCAGCGCTTCCAAGGCCTTCATCCCTTCGTCCTCCATTGGAGCTTTCCCACAGAGAGGATCTCGGCACAACGAAGGCAGCGAGACCTCACCGAGAGTAGGAAAAACCCTTTCACCCCAACCCATCTCTGAGCCAAAAAAAGGAAGTAGTGGCCAGTTCACAAAACACAATATCATTCAACAAACACAAAAGGGCGCGAAGAGGAGGCGGAACCAAGCCCGCAATCCCAAGCTCAGAACCGCCAACAGACTTCTCCCGAAAACAACCTAGTCCCCGGCCAACTTCGGTACAAATATACAGGGACAAACCTCCCTAGAACGGAGAAAGTTAAATGGGACTAAACTAGGGAAAAGGAAACAAACCTCGCTAGAGCCATGTCAAGCACCGTTATATCTTGCTGGAGCTCAGATCTAACCAAGACTCACTAGATCTGGATCTAAGTACCCAACACAGGAGAAGCAGGGAAAAGGAAGCACATCGACTTGAACCGAAAACCACCACCAAATAACCCCCACATAAAAGTAGACGCCACAGCTTCATGGACGCAAATCTGTGACCCGAAGGCAACACAAATCCAGCCACAACCTAGAGATCCTTCAAACAATACCTCAAAAAGGCTAAAACCCTTGCCGCAAACAAGCAATCCCCGACGAGGCTTAGACCACCATCGTATTCGAGGAGAGAGGAAGGTTAAGGAGGGTTTATGAGTGACACACCAAACAAATATGGAGGGAGGAAATCCAAACCAATGAACCAAGGAGGAGGAACGAGACGAGAGGTCGGTGAAGTCAAGGGAAACGAGAAAAGGAGCACTAACATCTTCATTGATTCCAAATGAGACGCTGACAAAAAAAACACAAAAACGATTCTAAAGGAGGCAAGAATTTTCAGAAAGAATTAAGGAAAATAGATATAGCTACCAAATCGGACCTTGGTCATATCTGAACTAAATAAGTCATATGCTTGCTCTAAAATATTTTTTTTGATCGGCAAAGAATATTTAAATTAAAACCTCTCTCGGTGTGAAAGGGGAGTAAAAAGAGAGGTCCAACTACAGACCACAAAAGGAAACCAATAACAACCTCATACAAACTCGAGCGTTGGCGTGATAGCTCAGCCTCATGACTATCCAAACAAGGGGAGGAAACAATGAAGAGGGTTTGGAAACCCAATAAAATTGAAACCATGAATCCCAACAGTGGAAGTAAACCAGAACAAGGAGAAAAGAGGTCTAATAACCTAGATTTAACAACTTTAAACACAAAGAAAAGGTCTAAAACCCGGATTTCCCAACCATGAAGCCCAAAAACTATAAGGGGTCTAGAACCCGGATTTTTTGACCATGAAGCCCAAAGTAAACTTGAAACTACTGAAATATATGCCTAAGAATGAAGTGCACTTTGTCTCATTAGGACCATCAATGACGGACACTAACAAGCTGGCGACCAACACCGTAAACGATAGAGAAAGTCTCAATAGGCAGTAGCCACTAAAATCACTAAGCCCTAAATCGAAACTGTAGGAATCAACCACAAGGCAGAATCGCCAAACCACTCGCCGACGACCAACAATTGTAAACCGGCGAGCCCTTACCAATAAGGTGAAAGGAAAGCGATGAAACCAAACAGCAACAAAAAAAAGGACAGCAAGGGCATAACAACACTTAAACAAAGGATACGGAGATTAAGTAAACCTCTACTAAAAAGGAGCATCACTTGAGCACAACACCCCAACGAGGAGGCACGACTGAAGCAGATCCACTACGATCAACGACCAGGGAAGTCATGAAACGTGTCCCACATTGGACCTGAATCCAGACGCCTATGAAATACCAAAAGTAGAGAGGTAAGCACCGGGACGACCTCCTCCAAACCTACACATAACGTTAGTGACATATCCATCTAGAAACCCGAATCGAACCCACGACCACAGACCACCAAGCCGGAACAGGACCTAAGCAGGATATATATGAACGTTATAATACTGAAACAAAGCCACAAGGAAGAACCGGCTAGCCCCAGGCCGAGGAGACAGATCGACGGGCCAAATCTACAAGCCGTGGCAACGGGGCACCGACAAGGCTGACAGTATCAGTCGAGACTCCAAGCAGCAAAATCGAAAACGTGAAGGCTCCACTATGGTCGGTTGAAGTAGGACAGAAATCAGAAGAATCATATAAACAAAGGAACGAACTCAACCGTGCTAGCATCATCGAGAGAGCTACGCCAAAAGGTCGAGGAGCTTGAGGCCGAACCACACGCGAGCGAGGAAAGCACCCTAGTGTCGGAAAGCACCAGAAAGCCAACTACATATGCTGACTCTGGTAATCTTTCAGACAAAATTCAGGCCACCAGGTCGAAGGACAAAGCTTCGCCGGCCAAGAGCAAGGCTACGAGGTAGCCACACCACAACAGCGAAGAGAAGAGCTTCACCGGACGGTGTAGAGGATGAAGCTGAAGCCATTTCCATATCTAAACAACCGGACAGAATGAAGTCGAGCAGAGGAGAAATGAGTTTAGAGAATAAGAGAAAGGAGCAGGAGAAGGTAAGAGGGAGAGGGGGTGGCCTCCACCGGAAACCACCAAAGCCGAAGCCAAGGTTGTTGCTAGCGGGGGAGAATGACTAGTGGCGACGGTAGTTTTTTCGCAAAGAAGCTGAGGTGTTAGAGAGGATTTGTGTTCAACCTGTTGATATAGATCATGTCTTTCCTCTTAAATATATAACCTCCTCATTTTAGGACAATATTTATTTTTAACAACTTGTTACTCTATCATTTTTTATAATGTCAAATATTTGATTATTTGGAAAATAACTTAGTAACTTCCTTTCCAAACTTTTAAGATCAGTGAGAACAGAGGGAAAAACCCTAGCCGTCAAAGGGGAAAACCCTACCGCCCTCCTTCTTCCTCCGTCGTCGACCACCACTAGCCTCCATGGTTGTCTTCGTCGTCGCCTCCGTTGATCCACCTCTATCGGGCCATCATCCTCTCAAGAGAAGAGGCTTTCACTCCGTCCCTCATATGCTCCCCTTCTCCGGTGAATACCAGATACTCATATCGGAACAATACTGCCGTTGGATTTGGGATCCGGGAGGAGGGATGATAGGATGGGGTATGTGTCCGCGACACCCAAAGTCGGGCACCTTAAAACTGGTCAGACCCTTGTGGGTCAACCCGATTATGATCAATCTACTTCTACAAGAAGTATCGGTGAAGTCACATCCAAAGCATGCTCTGATATCCTTAACACATTCAAACATCTCAGCGACTCAAGACAATGGGTTAGCGATACCAGAATGCCCACTACGAAAGTTACGGGGTTCGGAAAAAACTGACATTACAGACTGTTTTGTTTCTTATGTTAGTTTTTGTGTTTATTTGTGTTCTTTATGGTCAACGATACAAAGTGGATCAACAGTACGAGTCTAAGTTCGCCAGAATCCCTACGGGAGTTCCGGACATATATTAAAACTCAGGGTCAAGTACCTAATTTATGTTTATGGTTTATTCTCATGATTAATAAAATACGAGGTTAGTGAACTATCATCCATAATTATAGTATGCGCGCAAAACCCTAGGACGGCGACGCCGGTTTTTGTGATGTCCATGGGAGTGGCCATGGCTCTTGCCATGGCCATGGCTTTCATGGGGTTGGTGCACCATACCTAACCATGGTATGGATAAGAAACTACGGAGAATAACGTCGTCATGCCTTGACCTCTCTCTCTCTCTCGGCAGCGGCGGCAGTTTGGTCGGTTCTCCTCCATGGTTGACCTTTTCTTCTGGCCAATATCGCGCGTGCTGACGAGTGTGGGCGGACTTTGGATACGGTTGATGAGGAGACGAGGTACGTACTTGTAACTCGTGTTCTATTCCATCTTAATCTGGCTGTGGTTGGATCGGAGGAAGGATCCACGTTGGTGTTGGGAGTTTTATCCCTTGTTGACCCACGACCGGCGAGCTTGTCTACGTCGTGGTTGGTAGTGTTTCCAGGAGCGCCTGGTATTACTCGGGGCCGGGGTGTCGGGGACAAGGCGTCGGGAGTGACTGACCCTCTCGGTGAAGTGGGGCTGTGTGACTACGGACTATGGGTGGAGGATCGGAAATACTGCAAGGTGGGGGCTTGGCAGAAGAGGGTGCAGAACAAGGGTCGATTGGGGAAGCCAGCTGAGAGGACGACGGCGGCTGCGGGGTTGTGGAGGTCGGGGAAGAAACCCTGTAGGGTTTTCCATGGTGATAGGACGGGTGGACCTACAGGCGTGGGCCTGGATTATGGGGCGGGCCGGGTTGTTCTGACACAGTGTTCAACGGCGTCAGATGGTGGTTCACACGTAGCAGCGGCGGGGGGCGCAAGCACCCCCGCCTCCAGGAATGAGTCCGGAGAGTCCCAGGGAGGGGTGGGTCGGTTTTGGCCCCTTCCTGGTGGATGGATGGCGACGGTTCCACCTCCAGCCGACATTCATCTCCTCTACCAGTCCGGTGTCAGCAATCCCGCGTTCAAGAACCCTAAAATTATCAGTCAAGGGAGGACGACGCACGCTGACTCACCGGGGGAGATGGCGGTCCACCAGTATTCACCTTTCACTCCGCTTGCTCGCCCGGTGCCATTTGGTAGAAGTATGCTGTATCGGTATCCATGGTATCCTTGGATGCTACCGCAGATATCCCCTTCAACCGCCCCTATGCATCGAGCAACTTTTAGATTTCTGTTCTTGCTTTATGTTCTTTAGTTGGATTCTATCTTGTATGATGAGTACAACTATATACTCATCGCCCTATTTCTTTTTCCGGTAATAATAGTACTTGTTCTTCTAAAAAAATGATTAATAAAATACATTTGATCACGTTTCAAAAAAAACTTATTAACTTCCTTCAATTTAGCATTAAAATGAAAAGGAGTAGACGATTGACTTTTATGTTATAGCTATGCACTATTTCTAGGTCTTTTAACTCCGAATCTTTGTTTTTCTGGTTCGTCTGTTCATCATATAAATCTTTGGGGGTTTTAGACATTGACCTCATAGGGTTTCAATTCGTTGTGCTTGATTGTTTGAGAACGCAATTAGGCATCAAATATGAATATGATACCAAATCTTTTGAGTATGAATCGATGCCCATATTTTATAACACCTTTATTTTGGTGGCTTTGGCTCACGAGAATATAGAAAAGCTAAGTTTGATTTAAATTTTTAAAAGTTAGCTTTAAGTAATGAAAATTTGAGTTTTCTTGAATAGTTTCAAGTTGGAGTCCTGTAAATTAAAAAAAAAAAAAAAAAACAGTGCCGAAAATTCTATCCTTCAAAATGAATACAGTTGTCATATCGAATTAAAAATTCTCAATATTTTTTAATGTCGGTCATACATAATCACTCTGAAATTATGGAGCTCTTCTCTACAGGCATCGTCTCGTCGTCATCACCATCGTCGTAGCAGTCTCTCCCATCTTCTCCATTGCCGCCACCGCAATTCCTTGGTTCGAGAGACTCCATCGCCGCCGTGACCATGACTCTCTCTACGTCTCGTTCTATCTCCTCACCTATAGTTACTCCACCACCACCACCACCTCCATATCCTCCTCCTTCACATGCATATTTTTCTACTCCTGACTACCTTTTGGACTGGTCAGGAGAAGAGATCCACGGTGTATTGCCCCCATCACCACTCACGATCGAGCATCGTCGCCGCCTCGGCCACCTTTCCCGCGAACTTGTGGATCGACTGAGATTCCATAGGAAAGACATTAGAGCTGCTGCTCCCCTGATCAGCCCTCGCCGCCTCTGAAACCGCTAGTGATGAAGCCTCTTCCTTGGCCTCCACTGATGCCTCCTCCTCGATCTGTCTCCCGATTTCGGACCGTCATGACCGTTTGGTTCTATTTTCCTTTCTCTTTATTATTCTTTTTTGTAGGGTTTAACTGTCCACCATGTCACGTGATCTCTCCCCAAACCGCGCGCGTCTCCCAGCAGCTCAAAGGTCCCAATTGGAGGGTTCATACGTTTTCAGACTATTTTGGTTTAGCTCAGGTAGAGCCGGATAGGGTGTCCAGTTCAGGTCTAGTTAGTTGTTTCAGTTGCACGTGTTTTACTTTTCTCTTCTTACTAATGCTTTGGTATGGTATAAGGTTTACTTTTTAGTTTATGAGTCGTCTGTCTAAGAATCGTGATGTTATCGGTTATTTTTCTCGGAGTATGTTAAACAGAGACCTACGGGGTCTTGTATCCAAAGTCCAACTATGTTTAGGCTTCTTTTGAAGATTAGTAGTAGTCTGTCCTCGAAAAGACTACTTCCACCTGATCTTCTAGTATCATGTTGGGTTTATAAGAAATAAAAGTCTCTTATGCTAGAAAAAGAAATCATTCAAAACGAACCAACTCGCAGCGGAAAATCAATGAAAACTAAGAGACGATTAAAACCATGAAACAACTAACAAAGAATGGATTCACAAGAGAAAAATTCAGCACTATGTCTTACCAAAACAAGAACACCGGATAACGAATTATTGTCTTGAGTCTCCAAGACGCCTACGTATCCACATGGGAATCAAAGCCACGTAGTTCTTCTCTTTGAAGACTCAAGAACACAAAAATGGAGGTGGGAGCTTGCCTTGGCCGAAATTGCAAGGGAGATGGGAGAGAAGTTGTGTTTCCTATTCTTGTCTTGTGTTTGTTATGTTGAAAAAGATGACTTAAACATAACAAACATCATACTTGTCCAACTAAAGGCATAGGACAAGCATGGTGACAAGTAATGTGTAAATAGGGCAAAGTATGGTTAGACAAGATGGGGTTAGGTGATGAATCACCAACACCTTAATCCTTCTCATGCTTACTTAGTACTAATTAATCAAGACTTGATTAATTAGTTCCATGGGCCTTTCATGGGCCTCTTGCAACATGCCCCGTGGCCATTTCCAACGAGATCCCGTGATTCGCTCATCGCCTCCAAGCCTTCCTTACCGGAAATGTACAACATTATCCGATGCGATCAATCCCAAGACTCCAAGCTTTGTCTCGATCCGTAAAGTCCTATTCACTTATGGGCACATGACCCAAGACCCAGTTTTGGTCATGTCCCGAGACAACTCCCTTTTGACCATACTCCATAAATGTGTCAATGAGTTTCACCCTCCGGTGTGACCCTTAGGTTTATGCATGTCAAAAGGTCAACGTAAAATCCCATTTTACTTGATCCTATATAAGTGGCAACTAACGAGATTTAGTATTTCCTGACACTACATAACGAATCGACCTTGCCGATTCTAACATTTTCGTCGTCTATGCCACTATCCTTTTATCTCCGATATCCTGATTGAGATAAGGCATAGAGCCGTCATCCTTATTATTCTCAATCAGTGTTCCTTGATATGTGAGATGACTAAATATATGATACCCATTATCATGTGCATGGCCATACTATTCTTTCAGTCACTCTCGATCAAGCGGTCGAGAATCGATATCTTTCTCATACCTCAGTATGAGGGATAAATCCCTTAGCCGTCTTTTGTGTCACTCATGTAGGCTGTCCCCAAGCCAATCTTGGCCGTTATGGAAGCCCTGTTACAGACAACGTTAGGCTCAGGTCAAACTCAATTGTTGACTACATAGCGATCACAAAGACTCCTTGGTCTAAGGATACATGACAAGCTACGACACTGAATATGTTCATGACTTAATCTATGGCACATATTCAGGGCGGGTCGTCCAATATCATGTCCCACATGATATCTATGTTCAGACTCCGGAATCCCATTCCAATGACTAACAGAACGTAAGCCATAAAGAGCCATATTTCATACTAGTCGCTTCTAGTGAAGCTTTGTTGACTAGGGACCAATCGAGTGTGATCTATCTCGATCTATGGTTCTATTCGCATTGTGGGCATATATTAGAGCACACATCGATATTTTACTCCAACACATAAGTAACATAAAGCTGCTTTAATTTTATTGCTAACGATGATATATACATTTCGACATTTAAGATTGAACTACGGGCACTAAGACTAACAGGGGGATGAGAAGGTGATACTGGCATTCTAGCTTCTAAAACTGGCCAAGGACTTCAACAGTAATGGTGGGAGGAAAAGCATCGACCAGGGACCCCTCCCAGGGCCATTCCCTGAAGCCTAGACGACCTAACATTCCTCCTGGCGGGACTACTTAACCGCCCTTGCGTGATCATCCCAAGGTGAGCCAGTCGCCGACCTCTTAGTGCCTTCATTAGATGACTCTCCAACATCCTTAGGCCTATAAGAAATGAGCGTTGGAACTTCAGTGCCCGACAACCAAAGAGCTGGACGGTCACCAAAATTTTCTAGCACGGGATCTCCTTCCCAGACTAGGTGTCAACCTGAGCCACCGTACGATTAGGTATAGTGCTCGAGGAAACACTAGGGCTCCTTCCCAGAGATGAGGAGCCCTTATGTATAGTGCCCGGGGAAACATTCCTGACGCTTGACAGGGTAGGTGGATGTGGGCACTCACTCAAGTCCGTTGCATACGGCTTCGCCTTCTTGTCCACCTGATACTTCAAAAGGGAGGAATTATACCTCGAGGTGCCTCGGACCTCCCACGTGCAGTCCCTAATGATGTGCCCAAGTCTCCCACAATTGAAGCAAAATCTTGGGAGTTTGGTATAGGTCAGCTCTATCTTTACTGGGTCCGAAAATCCCTTGAAGCGAAGTACCATTCCCCGCCTGAGTGGACTCTCGATGAGGTGCCAAAAACGAACCCGAACAGTGCCTCCCCAACACATTCCCCACTCATCGCTCGGGACTTCCACACAGGTACCAAAGTGTCCCCAATAGACATCCATGTCGCCTTCGTCCTGACCAGAGGTGGCAGACTCCTTGCGTGAGCCCATAATTGCATGCGATCCAAATTCGGCAACTCCCGGGCACAAGGATCCAAGTCACCCAAGAGTAGGGCCCGCTCGTCAAAACACCAGAATTCGTTTTCCCGGACTCAAACACGTGCTTCAGACGACCGGAAGTAGAAGCCAAGGAGGTCCGAATCCAGATCTTTGACAACAAGACCCTCCGCAGCCCGCCCCCACGTGGTGGTGATGATACGGAGCAGGGCCTCCTTCCGGGTGGGTATCAGCAACCATAATTTTCCAACCATACCCCACTACTGCCTAGCAATACCCGTGGAAATGGCCAGAGAGAATGGGACGACGACCTCAACCTCATATTCGTCCTCTATCGAGCAAGAAGATAAGCTGTCCTGGAGAGCTGCCAACGAAGCATGAAGGTCTGGAGCCAGTGCATCGCTGGGTGAGGGAGGCTGGTCAGGGTTGAGAGTCGGTGACCGGCCACGACTCCTCCCTGTTGGGACCGAAAGGCAAGAGGGGATGAGGGGGATCCTATCCCGATTGGGAAGGCACCGTCCCAACCCTAGTGCTTCCACCGCAATCCTCAGAAGATCCTCCATTTGCGTTTTACCCTTCGCCAGATCCCGTTACCGATGGGCAGCAGTAGAGTCACCGACAGAAGGTGGAGACGACGAGTCTCTGTGGAGAACAGGGACAGTTTCCCTTCAGATTAGGTTTGAGAGGAACTACCCCAGGGGCAGGAGGCAAAGCTAGGGCTAGGCTCGACGGTGGAGACGGCGGGTGAGGGTTACGTGAAGCCGAAGCAACATTGATGCGCCTTTAGGCGCCGACCCCATCTTGGTTTTGGAGCAGACGAGAAAGCGAGTGCACCCATGGAGAATGGCACCACGACGGTTGAGAAAGACAAGGGTAGCGACGGTGAAGGAGGGCAGGGTGAGAAGGTAGAAAGACCGACAAAGATTGGTTTCGGCCTTCTCCTTCTGTGGGGCTAAATATCCCCAGCACCGGACATGGTCTGCTAGGGATGGGCCTGCACCAGGTGAGGCTCAGGGGCGCAGGAGCAGCAAAAGCAGCAGCGGTGATCAGCCTGTCAGCAACGACATTAGAAAAGGGAAGCACCATAGTTACGTAGGGGGAGGCTAAGACTAGTCGTAGTCTCAAGTTACGAAAGAGATTAGGTTACTTTATAAATGTTTAATTCACGTTCAATCTTCTTTTGAATTGGTATTTTTTTATCACTCATAAAAAACCAATTTACAAATTAATGGGGTGAATCCCTAAAATTGAGAAAGTAGTCTGAGACACCCACTCAAGGTAAATATACCAACGCTTTAATCCACATAAACTAATCCTATTAAGTATCATAGGAATACAGGATACAATGTCATGCACGATTGAGAAGACACAAGGAGTTAAGAGCATGAACAACAGAAAGGACCTTGGTTAGGGAGTGGGAGTGCAGAACTTGTGCTGACTGGACAAAAGTGAGGGAGTGGGAGTGCAGAAAAGTGGGTGTTTTGCAACAGAAAGGACCTTGAGGTCCTGGGAGTGCAGAACAATGCTGACTGGATTATTATTTGATATTTTCCTGTTTTATTTAATTCGTTATCAGAAACCGTTTAATTTAGTCATAATTTAAACAATTTTGGAAATAAATAATTAATGACAATCAATAATTAATAAATTCCACACGAATATAAATGAACTTCTAATTTTATTCAACCCCTTTTAATACAACCCAAAACAAAATACAAGTTCAAGAATCATCTTCTGTTGGGTCGACATCCGGTGGTGGGGGTTGTCTTCGAAGATCATCAATTTGGGCTTGAATGGTCGATATGAGTTGTCACAGTTGGGACTTGCAAAACTTATGGTCTGCCATAGCCTCTTCGTCGTAGGAAGATGTATCCGTCCCCACCAGGGACTTGTAGGTGGCGAGGTTTGCTTCCCACTGTTGGGTTAATGTCTGTATCATGCGATACTTTTCTGCATGTTGTTCACCACGTGAACGTTGAGCCTCCTACCGTGCACGTTCAGCGTCCATTCGTGCACGTTCCAGTTTGGCGAAGGCAGACATTTGGGCCGTGAGGACGGTCTCCTTCTTTGCGGCCTTCGCTGCCTTCTTCCCTTGCGGTCGGCGAGGGGGACTTGGGGCGGCCTTAGGGGATGGGGGTGTGTCGCTGAGAGGAACCTGAGTCCCCTATTAATTCTCGCTTCCTCCCCATTCTGGTGGTTGGGACTCACCACTGAGATGTGTGCCCTCCTCCCTTGTGCTTGTGGGTGGGGTTGAGCTGTAAGCCCCAACCTCATCCAACCGTTGTCGTTGTTGGCGTACCTGACTGCGGACAGTTCCCATTGTGCCCTCCTGGGCACTGAACTTCGCATTGCCCTCGAGCCTCATGACCCAATGATCCAGGTCGAACTTTATTGGGTGGTCTTTCACCAATTTCCCATCATTCTCCCACATTTGCTTCGCACGTCTCAAGTGCTCTTCCTGGTTTGCGCCGCTCGGATTCTCAGCCTTGGACCTCTTCATATAGCCGAGCATCCTCCTTGTCTGGCTGGAACCTCTGAGCCAACGTTTCTTGATAGCTTCCCAGCGGCGATGTGGGTAACCTCCCTTGGAGTTGTATTTCCTCTGCACTTCGCACCAGAATGTGTTGCTGGTTTGAGAGTTTCCCTTGACGGCGTCTTTGGTAGTGCTCAACCAGCAAGTTATGAGGTGGTGGTCCTCCTCCTTGCTGAATGTCCGGCCCTCCGGATCTGGTTCTTTGGGTTGGGCTCGGGGTTGGGCTCGGGCTTGGGCAGGGGCTTGGACTCGTCGTTGGGAAGGTCCGGCAGAGGATGGTTGCGGGGTTTGTACGTCGGGTAGTGGATGACCCTCGTAGTTGTAGAATTGGGGTGGCATGCCCCATTGTGATGGCACTTGGAACGGTGGCGTCTGGAAACCTTGTGGGGCCATGCCCCATTGTGATGACACTTGAAACCCTGGCGCCATTTGGAAATGTTGGGGACGATATTTCCCTAATCAAAAAAATTAATACAATAAATTAAGTGCAAAAAATAAAATAATAAAATAAGTGCAAATAATTAATACAATAAATTAAGTGAAAATTGTAACACAATGTATTAATATAATAACATAATCAAAAAATGAATACAATGCATTAATACAATAAATTAAGTAAAAAAATTACGTTACATAAATAATAAGTTTGCACTTACGAGAACTCGACCCCGGGTTCGAGTTTGGGGAGTTGGAGCGATTGCCCGTTAGAATGTCTCCGAAACCTCGTGCCAGTTCGTCCTCGGTGAATCCTACTTCGTCACCAGCTGACTGTGCACGAGACCCAGCGTCGCCCGACATTTTTCACGAGAATAATTGAAACGAGAGAGGAGAATTTGGGAAGGAGAGAGTGAAGTTGGATAGTTGAAGTAGAAAGTGGTGTGAAAAAAATGAGAGGAGAGAGGTATTTATAGGGGTTTTTTTTGCTGATTTTTGAATTAAAAAAAAAAACTAGCCGTTAGTCCCAACGGTCGGGACACGTGGCGAAGGCAGACGCTGCCAGCGCAGCAGAAGGCGCGCCGGCGCGTCCACCGCGCCCGGCCAGCGAGAGGGGATCGGGAACGCGTGCAAGGGGAGCGGGAGCGCACGAATGGGGAGCGGGGCCGATTTTTTCCGCCTCCACAGCGGAATGGCCAGCGCGCCCGGCCAGCGAACGCGACGGCGCGGGGAGCGGGGCCGTTCCGTTGTGCCTGCTCTAAGAGATCCTACTCGATGATTGTTTGGTCCGATAGAACCGGTCCAACTAGGGCCCACCATCTTACCCCCTGCTTGTATCTCATATCCCTTGGCGAGGTTGTTTGGAAAACATCGTTATTGACTCCTGATCGTCTTCGTCTATCTAGACAAGGTGGTCGAATACGAGTTTCATAAAACATAATCCTGCTTCTTTAGATGAGTCTTGATTGTTTGGGTTCAAACTTTAATCACTATATTCCCACTTTCATTAGTTTAATTTTTCTCACCTCATAATTTTTAAGTTATGTTTAGGATTTAGCATTATTTGTATATCTCAAGTTCTTATACCAGAATTTAAACGTCTTTTTTAAAATTTTGTATCCCTTCAATTTCATTTATTTTATATCGTACGAAAAATTAGAAATGCAAGGGATATCAAATTTTTTGATTATTTTTAGAATTTTTAAAACTTAGTTTTTGAAGATTGAAATCATTACTTGAAACAAAATTATATCAACTGTAATAACAAAGACTTTACTTTTTGTATTACAATTATCAAATAAAAATTACAAATTACAGAACAAGAATGCCTCAAAATGTTTCCTCCACCCTCTTTTATGCTCTTTATCGTTCTGTGGACAACGAAGAAGTTGCATAGAGGTTTAGGGTACGACCTCTTTGAACATAGTGGGCCCATTATGTGCCTTCTCGGAGGCCAGCGGAAGAGATAAAGAAGGCTTTGACATGACAACAATAATAACAGTGGCATGGTTCAAAGAATGGTGCACATCGAGGTCTAATCACGTCCACCCTAGATTTATGAGGGTGGTGGTCGGGTCTATGAGATTTCGGTGCTCGTGTTGGTGAGACTTCGAAGGGCTGGAGATCGACGAGGCCAACCCCTACAGAAATCCAAGAGGGTCGTGGTTCGATACAACGACGACACATACTGATTATAGGCCTCACAAGAAGGCGGTCGACAACACTAAATGGCGATAGAAGGGTGGATGATTACCGAAGTCAGGGCTGCTATATACTCTCGCCAAGGAATATGATCCACTGGAGGGGTGTCAGGTGGGTAGCTGGAAGCCCACTTCACAACAATATGGCATGGGTCTCCCCGCCTCTCTTTCACGGGATGTGACAACCCGACTTGTCCTAACAGTTCAAGACAAGCACTTAGTAGGGTCTATAGCTCTTTGTGTCTGCTTAATCACGATAGTTACAGTCTCCTATGTTGCCTAATAAGTATAAGTTTATATAGCTTAGAGCGCCACTATACTTCTTTAAATTGGGGCCCCGAACTATATACTTGGTCTTAGATATTAGAACCCTAATCGAATCCCTTAATAATCCAACGCTTAGTCAAACAATCGGGATTTAAACATAGAACAACATAGAAAACGTACCTGATGATTCCATGTCGATGACGAGAACAAGAATGGTTTTGGCCTTCCACAGATTAAACCCTTATGCTCTCCGTGTGCTCTCACTCAATAGATGGGGATGGAGGAGAAAGAAAGACGATTGATTAATCTTGGGGACCAAACCCTAATATGCCTTTATATATAGAATCTGAATAAAGCTAATTACTCTAATCAAATTTATATGGGTATCACACATTACAAAGCCCATACTCATTAATGTTTTAAATTGGGCTTCTAAACAAGTAGCCCAATACGAATCATTGACCCTAAATATACTTGTCCAATTTGTAAGCCCACACGTTGGATTATAAAAATAACCCAACAATCTCCCACTTGGGCTACAAATTGATTCCTAATGAAAATTATATTTGAAAACCGTACGTGCGCACAAAATGGTCAATATTCTTAAAACATTCCCCCTTAGTCAATCTGGTCCATCTCTTGTACCAACATAAGACCAAAGCGGCCTTCGCTACAACAATCGTAACTAGACCCATCAATGATCACCATGCCAAATACATTCAATGACATAGATCAAGTACGGATGTGTGACTGGAAATTTCATGCAATGATGATATCATTCATGCCTATTTCCACTTGGTCCTTAATGCTTAAATGAGATCAATATTTAGTCTTTCGAACCTTATGCTAAACCGCAATTGAAAGACAAAACATTCAGAGCAACAATGATTATAGCATCATCAACTTTATTCTGCAAAACTCATAATATAGTGTCATTCCGAATAGCAAACATAGGAAACAAACTCCCACTAAAACCGCATACCGTTAATTAAGACAACACCCATATGAGCAGTATGCTCATGAAATACTTTAGGTGTCAAGCCCTTAGTTAGTGGGTCTGCTAGCATGTAGTTTGTTCCTATATGCTCAATAGACACTATCCTGCTCTGAACTCTTTCTTTAACAACCAGAAACTTAATGTCAATGTGTTTAGACTTTGACGAGCTTCTGTTGTTATTCGAATACATAACTGCCAAAATATTGTCACAATAGACCTTTAGAGGTCTTTAGATTCCATCCAGAACCTGCAGCCCGGTGACAAAATTTCGCAACCATATAGCCTGATTGGTTGTCTCATAACAAGCTATGAATTCTATTGCCATGGTGGAAGGAGCTATAAGTGTGTTCTTAGCACTTCTCCAAGATATAGCTCCTCTTGACAACAGAAAAACATAACCAGAGGTGGATCTCTTAGTATCTTGACAACCCACAAGATCGGAATCAGAATACCCAATGATCTCCAAATTTTCTGTCTTCCGATAGGTGAGCATGTATTCCTTTGTTCTCTGTAAGTACCTCATGATCCTTTTGGCTGCTTTCCAATGATCAATACCAGGGTCACTTAAGTATCTGCCCAACATGCCAACTATGTACGCCAAATCTGGACGGGTACATACTTGAGCATACATAAGACTCCCAAAAGCCGAAGCATATAGAATCTTAAGCATTTCCTTTCTTTCTAATTCATTCTTGGGGAACTGTTTGAGACTAAACTTGTCTCCTTTAGCAACGAGAGTATCTCCTAGTGCACAATCTTTCATGCCAAACCTGGCAAGAACCCTTTCGATATAGTTCTTTTGTGATAACCCAAGAATACCACGAGAGCGATCTTGGTGTATCTTGATTCCTAACACAAAAGTTGCATTGCCAAGATCCTTCATTTGAAAATGTTTTGTTAAAAATCTCTTGGTTTCATGCAACAAACCTATATCGTTACTTGCCAACAGAATATCGTCGACATAAAGCACTAGGAAGATGAATTTACTCCCACTAAACTTATGATATACACAATTATCCACTACATTGACCTCAAAGCCATACGAGGTAATGATAGTATGAAACTTGTGATACCATTGATGGGAAGCTTGCTTGAGACCGTAGATGGACCTTTTGAGTTCACAAAGCATAGACTTTGGGTTACCTAATACAAAGTTTTCTAGTTGTGCCATATATATTGTTTCCTCAATTTCACCATTGAGAAAAGCCGTCTTCACATCCATCTGATGCAACTCTAAATCTAAATGAGCTACAAGTGTCATTATTGTTCTATAAGAATCTTTCGATGATACCGGAAAGAAAGTTTCCTTATAGTCAATACCTTCCTTTTGAGTAAAACCCTTAGCAACTAAAAACGCTTTATACCTCTCAATACTGCCCTTCGAATCCCACTTGGTTTAAATATCCATTTGCAACCAATGGGCTTCGCACCTTCAGGCAACTAGACGAGTTTCCAAACGCCATTTTCATGCATAGATTTTATCTTATCATTCATAGCATCGATCCACTTCTGACAGTTAACACTTTGTTTGACCTATTTGAAGTTGATTGGATCATCTTCCACTGTCCCATTGTCAAACTCGTGTTCCTGAAGGAATACAATGTAATCACTAGAGATTACACTTCTCCTGTCTTTAGTGGATCGCCTAAGTGGAACTTCCTCTTGAGATAGTTGTGGTTGCTCTTCGGGAACAACCTCTTGAACTTGACCAGGGAGTGGTAGAGGAGAATCCTCATTGTTGTCTTTTGTTGTGTCTTGAACAATGTCAACAGGTTGAACATTGTCAATAACAACATCCGGTAGAGGAACGAATTCCTCTTCAAAGACAACACTCCTAATACTCTATCCCCCCTCTAACACAACATCCTCAAGAAATCTCGCATTTCCCGTTTCGAAAAAGGATTTAGTTGAGAGATCATAAAACTTAGAACCCCTCGACCGTTCAGGATACCCAACAAAGTAGCAGCTAACCGTCCTAAAATCCAGTTTATCCTCACGAGGCCTATAAGGTCTCGCCTCAGCTGGACAACCCCAAATATGCAAGTGCCTAATACTAGGCCTTTTCATGTCCACAATTCATAAGGGGTTTTAGCTACCGCTTTACTAGGTACTATGTTCACTATGTATACTGCAGTCTTGATTGTCTCTCCCCAGAGTAATTCCGGTAAAGAAGAATGACTAATCATACTTCTCACCATGTCCTTATGAGTTCTGTTTCGCCTCTCCGCGTCACCATTCATGCTAGGTTGCCCTTTGCATGGTGTATTGCGGGACGATTCCACACTCCTCTAGGAATTAGGCAAAGGGAAAGTATAAATGTGAACTTCCCACTACAGTTACCTTATCCTTAATCCTCTTTCTTTTGTTGCCCATTGAGGTCATTGCAACATGAGCACTTTCAGTCTTTTCACGTTTCAACCTATCCTCTTCTTGCACAAAATGAGAAATGAGCTCATTAAGAGTCCATTTGTCCTAATAAGTATTATACCTAACTATAAACTGACCATAGTGTGCAGGAAGTGAGATTAGGACCAAATGCACAAGCAAGTCATCAAACAAATCAAGCTTGAGCCCTTTAAGTTTTTTGAAGCGATGTTAGACATCTCCATAATGTACTCCCTTACATTTCCTTTTCCTTTATACCTTATCTGGACAAGGTCAGCTAAAATCTTGCTTGTCTCAACCTTTTCGTTCTTTGCAAAACTACTTTCAATTTTATGAAGGAAACTCCTTACAGTGACCTCATTTGCATACCGCCCCTAAATGTTTCTAGAACACTACGTTGGATCATCATCAGACTTAGGCGATTCAAACGCTCCCACTTCTCAAAGTTCATCTTATCCTAAGTGGAACTTTCATTTGTAAGAGAAGCAGGTTGTTCAAACCTTATCGCATAGTCTAGACCCACGCAACCGAGAACTAACAGAATGTTCTCTCCTAAATTCTATGTCGTTAAGCACAGGAATTGAATTCATGTTGGCAGTGATATTAGCACCAAATAGTAACTATCAATACAGAACAAAAAAATACATAAGCTCAAACATTAAAAATCATGTTATAACACATTAAGAATAAACAAACAATTCTCATGTTATACATAATTTTCAATCAACTGAAGTGATGGGCACATACAACCAAGATACCTAGCACAACATTAATGTCTATCTTTGGATAGAATCATTAATTCGTAAGTGGTACTCTTGCACACAGAAATCAAGTGCTGACAATAAATTCGGTCAAATAACATCCTTCCTTTGGGCCGGTATGTTATCCACATGAAAACTTTACAATCGTCACACACCATTCCCACACGTGTATTCATTGTTCGGCCAATCAATGACCTTCCTTTGGGCCGATGCATTAACCACATGAACAATGAACACACACATCCCGTTATTTTAAAATAAATAAACCTACACACAAGAGGTTACTTTGGAAACTTTATGCGTCGATCTACTCATTTAAAATAGGGGACAAAAATAATATTTGTAAGTGCCCAAACCTGAAATTTTGATTTCAATATCAAAAGTGAAATTGTTTCACACACAACCTGATCAGATATATGAATCAAATATATAGTACCAATATGTATCAACAAACATAAATGTACATATTAACAGTTCAATATTTATCACAAATGGATAGTGTAATTATCGTTCACGTATATCACCACACATGTATTCATTGTTCGGCCAATCAATGACCTTTCTTTGGGCCGAGCATTGACCGCATGAACAATAAATACACACATCCCGTTATTTTAAAATAAATAAACATACACACAAGAGGTTACTTTGACAACTTTATGCGTCGATTTACTTATTCAAAATAGGGGACAAAATAATAAAAGTAGGTACCCAAATCTGAAATTTTGATATCAAATATCAAAAGCTTAAAATTTATTTCAAACACCTACTTTAATCTATAAAAAAATAGATTTCATGAATCAACCATATATATAAAACAATATGTATAGCCAACATGCATCAATACACATACATATTAATCAAACCTTTATGTATATATAGACAACAATAAGCACGCACCGCAATCTAATTTACTTTACATGTATATATACTTAAGCACATGCATATATACTTAATAAAATTGACATGGAAACAGTACCAACACAGCATCAAAATCAGTTTATGATACTCAAACATCAAAAACAACATTAAGGCATCAACGCATGTCATAACAAAAGCATTAATAACCAATTCCAGTAGCTGATATATGAGTATTAGGTTTATTCCAAAAGAAAGAAACCAACTCCCATATACATACAGTACACGGCAACACAACCTTAAGCCATATATTAATGATTTTTCAAAAAATTACCAAACTACCATCTGTATAAGATCTGTTAAACGATTCATGGTTTTGCAAAAATTACCAAACTACCAATACATACAATGATACTGTTATACTCCAGTTGCAATTGAAAGCTTGAATACAACGGATTTAGACCAGGAAGCAAAGGATTTTGGTAGATTTAAGCTAAACGATTACAAATGGTTCTATAATTGACGAAGAACAGAAATGAAACCTAATTTAGTAAAAATACAAAGATAAACCAAAAACATAGACAAGGACGAAGGGAGGGGTAGCTGGTCCTTTTGTATCGTGCCTCCACCGTCACTGTCGCTGCAGAAATGCAGGACCACATCCAGCGTGTGCGTTGCGTGGCACCCACGCAACCAACAGCTCGAACAGAGGAGGAAGACAGCTCGTGCCACTCACGCGAGCTCTACTTCCAGACCAAAACGCACCGTATTACTTACTGAAAGAGACTAACGGTAATAACATAATTATGAAGAAGGAAGCTTGAGATTGAAGCAAGCATGACAAATGCCTCACTCTCAGAATTTGGCTTGACCTCAAGCCAAAGCCTTTGCCAACCAATCTGGAAAATGTGATTTGATAGTAGGAGCCTCCTCCCAAGTAGCATTCTCAACTGAAGACATGTCCCATTGAATCAAATACTGCACAGCTGCAACATTATTTCGATTCACAATCCTCTTCTGAAGCAGTTCAATTGGGTGAAGCTTCAAGTGTCCTTCAGTTGTAGTCTCAGGTAACTGAGGGAGCAGCCTGTTCTTGTGTCCCAATTGCTTCTTCAGCAATGACACATGGAATACTGGATGGATAGGGGAGCTAGCAGGCAACCTGAGTTTGTAAGCTACCTTGCCAATTCTCTTAGTAATTTGAAAAGGCCCATAGAACCTTGAAGACAGCTTTAGGTTAGACCTCAATGCCACTGAATTCTGCCTATATGGCTGCAATTTCAAATATACCCAATCTCCCACTGCAAATTCCCTTTCACTTCTATGTTTATCAGCAAACATTTTCATTCTAGCTTGAGCCTGAGTTAAGTTGTCCTTCAGGATTCTATTCAGCTCTTCTCTAGAGTTTATGAATCCTTCCACAGCTGCAACAGAAGACTGAATTGGGCCAAAGTTGATCATAGGGGCAGGAAAACCATAAACAGCTTCAAATGGAGACATTTTGATAGCTGATTGATGGCAAGTATTGTACCAAAACTCTGCAAAAGATAACCAAGTGCTCCATTTCTTAGGAAAAAGATGAGTCATGGCCCTCAAATAATTTTCCAAGCACTAATTCACTCTCTCAGTTTGGCCATCTGACTGAGGATGATAAGCAGTAGACATAGCCAATTTAACCTCTAACTTCTTGAACGACTCTTTCCAAAAATTGCTGAGAAATAATTGGTCTCTATCAGAGACAATAGTAGAAGGCAACCCATGAAGCTTGAAGATAGTATCAAAGAACTGCTAAGCTACTTGAGCAGCAGAGAATGAGTGAGAAAGAGAAATAAAATGTGCATACTTTGTGAATCTATCCACCACCACCAGAATAGCATTTTTTGTATTAGATTGTGGGAGGCCCTCAATAAAATCCATAGAGATATCAGTCTAAGGCTGGGCTGGAATAGGAAGAGGGTTCAAGAGTCCTGCATAAGGTGTATGTTCAGCCTTGCACTTCTGGCAGACATCACAAACTCTGACAAATTCATATATCTCCTTGGTCATATGGGGCCAGAAAAAATGTTGCTTGATCCTCTTGATAGTGACACTTATACCAGAATGGCCCCCAACAGCTGATTCATGGAAGCAGGACATGATCTTTTGTTTAATACCTGCATCAGACCCCAAGTAAACCTTCCCCTCATATAAGATAATTCCTTGCTTCAGATCATAAGAAGGCATAGAATCCTTTGCCAGAGAAAGTTCCAATAACAACTTATGTGCTTCCAAATCATTGTCATAACTTGATTAAACCTCAGCCATCCAAGCAGGAACAACTGTGGAAATAGTGTTTAGACTGACCTCAGGCGGCCTTGATAAAGCATTTGCAGCTACATTCTCCTTGCCTTTCTTGTATTCAATTGCATAGTCCAGTCCCATCAATTTTGCCAGCCATTTATGTTGAAAGGATGTAGTCAATTTCTGCTCAAGAAGGAACTTGAGACTTTGGTGATCAGTTCTCAATACCACTTTACCAGAAGCAAAGTAGTGTCTCCACTTCTGTATACAAGTGATGACTGCTAACAATTCTTTTTCATATGTTGACATTGCAGCTTGTCTCACTCCCAAGGCCTTGCTTAGGAAAGCAATTGGTCTGCCCTCTTGCATCAAAACACCCCCTATGCCTTTGTCACAGGCATCTGCTTCTATAACAAATGGTTGGGTAAAATCAGGCATCCTCAGAACAGGAGCTGTACTCATAGCATCCTTCAATGCTTCAAAACTGAATTGTGCCTCAAGGCTCCATACAAAGCTGTTTTTCTTTAATAAATTAGTCAAAGGCCTGACAATAACTCCATAACCCTGCACAAACCTCCTATAATACCCAGTCAATCCTAAAAATCCTCTCAATGCCTTGATTGAGGTAGGCACAGGCCAATCTCTCATGGCTTGGACTTTAGCTGGATCAGTAGCCACCCCCTCAGCAGAAATGATATGGCCCAGATATTCAATTTGTTGCCTCCCGAATTCACATTTAGATAACTTGGCATAAAGCTGGTGATCCTGTAACCTCTGAAGCACCATTTTGACATGTACCAGGTGCTCATCCCAGCTCTTAGAGTAGATTAGGATGTCATCAAAAAATACAAGAACAAATTTCCTCAAATAGTCATGTAATATTTGGTTCATAAGAGATTGAAATGTTGATGGAGCATTAGTTAGCCCAAAAGGCATAACTTTGAACTCATAGTGGCCCTCATGAGTCCTAAATGCTGTTTTAGCTTCCTCCCCCTCAGCCAGCCTTATCTGATGGTACCCTGACCTCAAATCAATCTTGGAAAAAAATGTACACCCAGATAGTTCATCAATAAAGCTCCTCAATAGTTGGAATTGGGAATTTATCCTTTATGGTTTGGTCATTTAGTTGTCTAAAATCCACACACATTCTAAAGGAGCCATCCTTTTTCTTAACAAGTAGGACTGGGAAAGAGTAAGGACTGAACTGTGTTGTATAACCCCAGCTTCCAACATTTCATGTACTAAATTTTCAAGGACATTCTTCTGCTCATAAGAATGCTTATATGGCCTAATAGATGGTGGTCTACTGCCAGGAGCCAAAGGAATCTTGTGGTCACAAAATCTTCTAGGGGGTAAAGAGGTTGGTGCCTCAAACACAGTGGGGAAACTATCTAGCAAGGCTTGCATTTGAGGGTCTACAGTAATCTCAGGGCCTTTATCAGACATAATCAAGGTAAATTGAGCTAAAAACAATGACTCACCAGCTTGTAGTTCATGGTGCACAGATTTGATGCTAGATAGAATGCAATGATCAGAAGAAACTGCTTCCAGAAACTTGATCTTCTGACCCCTCAAAGTCACAGACACAGACCTTGCTGTATAATCCAGCTCTATAGGGCTAACTGTTTGCAGCCAATCCACTCCCAAAATCATGTGAAAACCTCCCAAGGGCATCACTAAGAATTCCCAATCCAGTGTCAGTCCATGCAATACCCAAGATATCTTTGCAATAGCAGTGCAAGATTGAATATGACCATCACCCATTTTAACCAGCACAGTAGGTCCAACCAATACTGCCAGGCCCAATTTACAGGCAGTTGCTTGATCCAGAAATGACTTGGTTGCCCCAGTATCAACCAAGATGGATATAGTTGAGCCCTGTAAAGAACCTTGTACCCTTATTGACTTGGCCTGATTTATATGGACCATATGACCAAATGCTTCATGTGATAGAACACATAATTCTGGTTGGGACACTTCTTCAATAACTGGTTCATCAGGATCCAGTTCCATCAATTCAGAATCATAATGGTCTGTAGTGATCTGAAACAGTTTGTGCTTATTAGGACAAACATGATCCTTGGTGTACTTAGCAGGGCAAGTATAGCACAGTCCCTTTCTCTTTTGCTCATCAAACCTCTGAGGATGGACCTTTGTGAAAGGCACTGAAGATGAATTTTGCCTTGGTGTGGAAGAGTGTAATTGCTGCTGAGCTTGTTGAGGTCTAGGCCTGTAGTGATTCTGACCATAAGAAGATGGACTAGGCAATGATACCTTAACCTTAATTATGTGCTCCTCTTTCTTTGCTAGATGCATTGCCTGAGAGAGTGTTTGAGGGTCATACATCAGCACTTCCACTTCCAACTTTGGATGCAATCCAGCTACATAATTGGAGACAAAGTAAGCTTCTGAGTAATGGGGATCTCTGCTCAAGAATAAGAATCTCAGCTCCTCAAACTTATCATCATATTCACTCAAGGAGCCCTCTTGCTTTAATTTTTTGAATTCACTCTCAACATCAGAGTGACCAACATCTTCATATTTCAGAGCCAAATCCTGGCAGAACCTATCCCAAGGTATAATGCCTCTCCCAAATGAGTACTCAGCATACAAGTACTCTATAGAACCAGTCATGTGTAATGAGGCAACTCTGACTTTGTGTTCCTCATGTATGGAGCAGTATTCAAAGTAAACATTGCACTTCCTTATCCAGTGCTTTACCCCCTTTCCATCAAAAAAGGGAAAAACAAAGTTTGGGGTCTTAAAGGTCAATTCATTCAGTGGGTTTTGAGGGTACCCATGAAGGATCTGAGGTGTTTGTGGGACTGGATTCATCATCTGAGGGTTCAATACTTGTGGGTTCATCATTTGTGGGTTAAATATTTGGGGGATTAGGAGCTGGGGATTTACCATCTGAGGGTTCACTAGCTGTGGATTTACCATCTGGGGGTTAAACATTTGGGGATACATCATCTGAGCCCAGTAAGCCATGTAAGGGTTTATAAAAAAAAGTTGTGCATCTTGTACTGAGATCTGAGGAACAGGAACATTGAGCCCTTGAGGAATCTGAGGGTGATGGTTCTGGTTTACAGGAGTTTGGGTATGAGGTGGTGTATTGGTAGTTTGTGGGTGTTGTGTGGGTGGAGGTGGTATGGGGTTTTGGCCATTTATCTGGTGCTGTGGGTTTGTTACCCAGGAAGAAACATCAGAAGCTTGGTTCATCCTGGGTTTTTGAGGTGAGTGAGGATCTGGTGGTTGTGTCTGGTAAGGAGAATAAGTGAGACACTGAGGAGTAATAGGAATGGAAGGGTTTGGTACCTTAGGACCCATGGAAGAAGATGGGTCTTTGGGTTGCTGGGTTTGCTGTTGAGATTGTTGCTTCTCACGCATGAGCTGAGCTAGCTGTTGCTTCATTGCATCTATTTCCTCCAAACGCAAGCGTAACGCTTCATTCGAAGCTCTGAGCTCGGAGTTCTCAGCACGAAGCTCCGGCGACCCAATCTCTGAGTCTTGCTCCATTTCAGACGTTAATGCCATCACATGTTGCGGGATTTGAGGCTCTGATACCACTTGTTATACTCAAGTTGCAATTGAAAGCTTGAATACAACGGATTGAGACCAGGAAGCAAAAGATTTTGGTAGATTTAAGCTAAACGATTACAAATGGTTCTATAATTGACGAAGAACATAAATGAAACCTAATTTAGCAAAAATACAAAGATAAACCAAAATCATAGACAAGGACGAAGGGAGGGGTAGCTGGTCCTTTTGTATCGTGCCTCCACCATCACTGTCGCTACAGAAATGCAGGACCACATCCAGCGTGTGCGTTGCGTGGCACCCACGCAACCAACAGCTCGAACAGAGGAGGAAGACAGCTCGTGCCACTCACGCGAGCTCTACTTCTAGACCAAAACGCACCGTATTACTTACTGAAAGAGACTAACGGTAATAACAGAATTATGAAGAAGGAAGCTTGAGATTGAAGCAAGAATGACAGATACGAGCATATAGGTTTCGGCAATATGAATCCAAATATAAGCAGCGGAACAGAGTGAAGTCATCGTAACCATAACAACAACTTTACATATAATCCAACAATGGAAATCACATAAATCCCAATAATTTGATTAAAGCGTGGCTCTGATACCACTTGTTAGAACCCTAATTGAATCCCTTAATAATCCAACGCTTAGTCAAACAATAGGGATTTAAACATAGAACAACATAGAAAATGTACCTGATGATTCCATCTCGATGACGAGAACAAGAATGGTTTTGGCCTTCCACAGATTAATCCCTTATGCTCTCTGTGTGCTATCACTCAATAGATGGGGATGGAGGAGAAAGAAAGACGATTGATTAATCTTGGGGACCAAACCCTAATATGCCTTTATATATAAAATCTGAATAAAGCCAATTACTCTAATCCGATTTATATGGGTATCACACATTACAAAGCCCATACTCATTAATGTTTTAAATTGGGCTTCCCAACAAGTAGCCCAATACGAATCATTGACCCTAAATATACTTGTCCAATTTGTAAGCCCACACGTTGGATTATAAAAATATCCTAACATTAGACGCTTGCCTCATACGTTTGTATTTGGCTACTCAATTATGAAGGAAGGTATCATTCCTTTAAAAAAAAACCTCAAAATATTTTGTTATACAATCATCGCTTAAATGTATACATATATTTTGTCAATTAATCAAACATCAATAAAATCGCTCTTTGTTTTTTTTAGAAAAAAGGATATGTATTCGATTAATCACGAAAAATAAAAACATATATCAGAGTACAACAAACTAAAGTTCAGGGATAACTCCCGATACAATCCAAGGTAAAGGACGGTATCCCCACTTGAAACTCAAGAAGGTGATCCTACTCACATGGATAAGAAACAAGCAATTCTACAAAACATCGTAGAAAAAGAGAGATGCCAACGATAAGCACTATGACGTGAAACCAAGAGGCTAAATACCAAAAATGGTGGTTGTCTTGACTTGCGGGGGAGCTGATATAGTCACCCCAAGGAACATGACCCTTCCCGAATAGGGGTCGAGGCCGGTTGGGAGATAGATACCACAGATCCCCTAACCTCCATACCACCTATCATAATTCCCGACGAGGCTATTTATCATCTCTCTTCGATGAAAGTGGGTGGTATATATTGGGATGGGCCTGTTCCGACGGGATATTGTCTATCTACTGAAAGGTCTGCTTCCTCGGTATATGCAGCCCAATTACGCCATTGTTGCATTCCCCACATAGAAAATTCTCGGCTGTGATCCATTGTACCATGGTGTCTGGCGGTCATGACTCCCAAAATTCAAGCTTAGGCATCTTGTTGAATGCGGAGCATATCCTCCCCTATTCTACTTGCACGTGGGCTCTATGCTGGGTTGGCCGTCATGCTGACCATCGGGCCTATGTAGCCCGTCACTCTCACGTCCTCCTATCTTCCCAGAAGGTGGATAGAAAATCCTTCTAGTAATGTTGTTATGATAGGTGGAATGATCTGTATGGGTGGGGGTATACAGTTGGTCCCTTCCCCTTCCATTTTCTTCGGTTACCGTGCTTCGACGGCATTACCAGACCCATTGGAAGTAGGCAGAATCGTAGAATTAACAAGTGCCATCCCCTTAGATGAGATGCCAGTCTCAGGTCCCTTAGGCACCACGGGCTGGTGAACCACTGATGAACATTAGGGACCTGTAGCAGATGAAAACAAAAATGGTACCATCGGAGCACCTGTTAGAATTTTCGGTTTGCAAGGGGCCGGATGTGATTGTCTCCTGTCTAGTGACCCTTCACGGGTAAATGTTAAGGGAGCCCTCAGCCAGTAACCGTACCTGATTATCCTCTTTTCCACCCCTGGCAGGGAAGCTTTGCATGTTCTATTAACGTGACCCAAACGGCCACAACGTTGACAAAATGTCGGGCTATCCTCATATTCAAGTCGGACCGTAAGGGGGTCCGAATTCTCCTCCAGTTGTAGGTTTAGGTGACGTCGGAGAGGTCTCGTGACGTCAAGCTTTAGTCGGAGTCCAAAAAAAGGGAACAAGACCCTCTAAAGGGTTGTAGTTTCTAGGTTCGTTGGACCCACGGTCTCCACCTCCTTTCCAAGTTTAGAGGCTATGAAGGCCCTCATCTTGGGGGTTTTGGCTTATACCGGGACGTCAAATACCCTAACCGACATACAATTGTGTCAAAATGATAGATGTTCTGGTTGAGTGCGTGGAGGAAGAGTAGCTAGAAGCAGTATAGTCCCATATAAAGACCAAGGCTCCCGAGCGCTAATAGCATCAAGGGCAGCTTGGGATGGAAAGTAAAATGCCATAATCTTCTCTAAAAGTGGCTGGACAATGAGGTTCTCCATTTTTCAAGCATGTGCAATATAAAGAAAAAGGTTTGGGGTCTTACGTCTTTCTCTTCAAGTAGGCGGCCGGTTAATGCGAATCTGTACTAGATATCGTCCACCCGTGGCACCGTATTTATTGGGACGGCTAAAACCTCATCGTCTTTCTCGTACGCGTCGCGGTTGGTCTCGGAGATCGAGACCCGTGTTAGCTTTTCTTGGACGACCGTCAAGCTGGTCGGATAAGGGTGCACGGTTGTGGTGGAGGATAGGAAGGAATTGTGGGGGTTAAGATTTTGCGGTTTCTTCCACCATTGGTCCCTTGTATACTGTTACAAGGATCCAAAATTGCAAGAGAGGGTCGGATTTAGACCTGGTGGGGTTGTAACGGGAGCGGTCGGGAGGAGCGGTGGCAGAGTTGGGGCGGTGGTTGATGATGAGTTGGCTTTTGGGGAATTCGGAGGAGTTCTCATCGAGAAGGAAGAAAAGCGGGTATGTGGGTGACGAGAAGAGGGAGACAAGGTTGTAGACGGGTCAGATGTAGAAAGGGAGGTTAGTCCCGACGAACTCCGACGGTAGAAAAAGGGGAAAGAAAAAGGTGTCATCATAATCACTTGTCTTGAGAAGAAAGAAGCCAAGTGAAGAGACCCGATAGACAAACAGCAAGTGGGGAAGGGCTCAAGAGTTTAAAGTCACTCTTTTCGTTCATATATATATTTCTAAAACGTAACCAAAATTCTCATATGGAACACTATAGAACTACTTTTATTATAAGTGGAAATAATCACAAAACTATAAAACTTTGTTGAAAATGTTGTTTTGCGAAGAAAATTTAAAAAATAAATGCATCATAATTAAGCGGCAATAATGGTGCTTGCTAAAGAATATACCATTTGATTCTTCGAAACGTTCAGAAGACAACAACCGTCCACACCTACCAAACCCTACAAAACCAAAGCCACCTTTCTAATTATAGAAAAACTAAGGATGATTTTTATGACACATATGCACATGCTCTATTTTAGTGTAAAAATAGTTACCCCCACCACATCAATACATAGATGTAATTTTTAATTGGTGTAGATTTTTTTCTGACTGAAAGATGCCATTTTATTAATATTAGAGTTCAATTATATAGATGTACGACAAGAAACAAATTCTCTAATCACTAAAGAAGAACAGATATCGAACAAATTTATTCGTAGTTCTTTTAACACTATAACTGTCACAGACAGTATTGAAACGCCACATGGGCAAGAAGGAAAGGTGGGAGGTTGGAGAACGAAACTGGAAGTCATGATCGCAGTGCCTAAACGCTGCATCTGGGGGGCAAAGCAACCGAACTTGAACTGCATCAGTTGTTTTGAGAGCATATACGCGAATCAGGGTTCCCTCCCAGGAAAGTTCCTCATTATTTGCTCGCTAGTCTTTGACCCTGCAAAAATAAAATCAAGGAAAAGAAAAAAGACACACTCGATTAGCTTGATCCAGAATCGATAGAGGGATCGAGGAGGGTGCGTCGGTGGAGGCCAGGGAGATAGACGTGTCGGTGGCGGATTCTGAGACGGCGGGGGTTGATCATGAGAGATAATTCAATACATGGGGATCGAGGCACGACGTTGGTGGCGGAATGGAGCCAACGCCGCGTTGACTAGAGGCGGTTCGATAGGAACCCTAACAAAAAAAAACCCTTGCAAAGCTCATAGGGTGCATCGGTGGAGGCCAAGGAGATGGACGCGCCGGTTGCAGGTTTGGAGACGGTCGAGGTTGATCAGAGAGTAGTGATGGTGAAGATGGAGAATGCACTGGAGATGGTGATTGAAGACCGGGGGTATCGAGGAAGAAAAAATAGCATTCAGGAGAGATCCAATCACCGGAGGATTTGTTAGGGAAGAGGGCCGAGGTACTTCGCATATTTGAGAGAAAATCCCCTCCAATCCAGAGTGGGAGGAATCAAAAGAGGCAAAGGGGTGGGGAGAATGCCATTGCGACGAAGGGGACTGACTGGAACTACGCCGGGAGGACAATCTACAGTTGGACCGTGGAGGAGCGCAATGGAGTTTGGAGAATCTAGAACTAGTTAGGAGCTTGTTGGGAGAAAGAAGGTATTTTTTCGGCGACCGGAGGTTCTTCGGAGTCCGGCCACCGGGGAGGGGAATGACCGGCCATGGTCGGCCACACACGGAACCGTGACCGGCCCGGCCCGGTTCGGCCACCCACGGCCCATGTGTGGCCGTGGGGGCCACATGGCCGGGGTGTGGTTGTGTAATGCTGGGACGGTCTTGGGTGAACCCCGAGACGATAATTTCACACCCGGAACGAATTATGGAAGTGATTCATGAAATTTCGGGAAAAGCGATTAGAAACTTTAATTGCGATTTAGAACGCTCGGACCTCGGAATTTGATTCCGTCAAGTGCGATGGAACAAGTAAATTTAATTAGGATTGATAGAAATGAAAAGGGAAATTTTCGGAGTCCCGAGGGACATTTTCCCGATTCTAAGCAAAATGGGCCTTTCGGGCCCATTTTGACAAGTTGAGCAATTAGGGGTTAGTTTGGGTATTTCTCTCTTTAAACCACACTTGAATTAGCATTAATTCTTGTATTGCTTTGTGATCTTAGACGTTGGTCCCGAGCACGGCGAAGGAGGCTACTAGGCGGCTCGCTTGGCTTGCGTTTAGATAACGATCGAGGTAGGGAAATGTAGCGAATATCAGTTTAATTGCGGAAAGTTACTAGTATGCATATAGGTCTTGAATAAATGATATGATTGTAGAATTGCATGTTGGATGTGAGGAACGAGTGTAGCCGTGTAAAATGTGGGATAACTTGCGGGTCATGTCGTGCCCGTAGGTTTGGGAATTGCTGTGCTGTAATATCACATGTGGGTCTCTGGTTAGGTCCGTAGGATTGCGTGTTGATTGTGTTGTTGTGATTGGTGACTTGTAATACTTGATATGTGGTATATCCGTTGTTGAATCGAGGATCATGATATGATAAGCTCGGTATGATATGCCTGGTATGCTATGTTTGGTATGACGTGAACTACTGTCTTGTGATATGATCGGGTGATTGATAGACCGATGTGATGTTTTTCGGTAAGTTTGTTTGGTAATGATATACCGTGTGTTCCGGTAGAATGCCTATGCCGACAGAGGATTCCGGCATAGGATCTCTAGACCGATGATGTGTTCCGGTATGATACCTATACCGACTGAGGATTCCGGTATAGGATATCTAGACTGATGATGCGTTCAGTATGAGATGTTTGATGATGTTATTCTGGTCCGATATCGTGGCGGATGTTGTGCCAGTTCTTTCACGATATGTTTCGAGGCGGTGTGTTCCGGTCCGGTATCTATATCGATGGTGGTTCCGATATAGATATCTACACCGAGGCTTCCGGTATGATGTCTATGCCGAGGAGGATTCCGGTATAGGATATCTAGCACGAGGATTTGGTTCCAGTGCCATACCTGTGCTGCATGTGCGATTACGGTACATGGGATTTAGAGCCGAGGAGGGTATTTCAGAGCAATGTTTATACCGTACCCCGGGATGGTATGTGTGATGTGAGTTGTACCCCGATGTTGTGTGTTCCGGGAAGATATACCCGACCGACGGAGGATTCCGGTCCGCTATATTATGAGTTACCCCGAGGAGCCGTGTTCCGGGAAGATGTCCAGGCCGATGTGAGTTCGGACGACGTGATAAGTCGGGCTGTTGATGAGCCGCCGCAATGCTCTGGAATACCGTAGGTGGCAGTGATTGTTTATGATATTACTCTGTGTGTTGATCTATGTCGACTGCTGTGACTGCTTATGCATGCTATGTGATCTGCTGTGACTTGAATACAGATTTACCTGAGTTTAGTGTATTGTTGTGCGAGTTCGCACGTGTGGTCGGTTGTGAGATAACCGTGGCCGTTGTCCATTGAGACTAGATTGGGTGATAGTGGTTAAGGGCATAGTTGAGAAAAGTGGTATGAGTTCGGTTCAGTGTCGAGGTTGATTTACGGGTTGCACCCGAGTGAAGGTCAAGCGTTATCTTGGGTTACGTGTTTAATTGATTCATAGTTATTGTGCGTATATGCCATAATTGGACGGTTACTCGTGGTGGTGAGCGGATAGCTTAACCCCTTAACTACTTTTTCCTACTGAGCGAAAGCTCACACCCTTCATTACTGTTTTACAGGTTTTGATCGTGAGTTGGTTTAGAGGACGTTTCCGAGCTGGGGAGCCTGGCGAGAGTCCTTAGTTTTGGGATATTATAGAGACGTACTTCCTTTTGTATTAAACTCTTTACTATTTGATTTTCGAGCTTTGACTCGCGTTACCGGAATTGTCGTTGGTTTTGGAATTATGTTTGGAGACTTATTTCGTTAAAGTTTGTTCTAAGTATTTTTATTTAGTTCACGTCTCGAGTCCGGTCAAAACCAGATTTGGGGCGTGACAATTTGGTATCAGAGCCTGTTTTTTCAAAACTTCGGACCGTACGTCAACTAGGTGGTTAGAGTTAAGTCGTTAGGTTTCGGTGTGTCGGTGACGCAAATAGGAAATGTCCTACGCGTAGAATCGAGACGAAGAGAGTCTCGGTTTGGATCGCAGATACTAACTTAGGACATCCCCTTACCGACATTTCAAAAGTATGAAACTGAAAAGTAAAAGTCCAACATTCTAACAAAGCAAAATAGTCCAAACTAAAACGATAAAGCTCATAAAAGAGGTAGAGATAGAGTTCTCTGAATGCGATTTCTCCGAAACTTTCCAACACCTGTTGTCCCAGGTCTGTGGTTATAGGTACGAAAAGGCCCCTTCCACTCCTGTCGGGTCTACTCATTCTTCCAATGGCTTATTACTTAAATCATCACAAAAAATACTGATTTGTTTATGATCAAGTGATAAAACAAGTCAAACCACTCAACTCACCAAACACATTTGCAAATAATAATAATTGAAATAAAATTAAATAATTCTCACCAAGAGTTCTGTCTCCTCTTCTCATTTCTCATGCATATAAAGCTCCACTTTCCGTGATTCATAAGACCATTTGGTTGGCTGTGGTCAAACGTTTGATTCGATTTAAAGGCATAGTTTTTAGTTTTCTCTTGCTCGTTTAAAGCTTCCGATTTTGCTATTTTTCACATTTCATTTCTCAGACCAGAAATTTCACCGAACCCATCTGGATTAGCGTGTGAAATTTCAAGTTCTTCGTTGTGAGAAGAAGAAAAAATGATTTGTTCGGTGAAACAGCTGCCTGGCCTCACGGGATCGGAGGTCAGGACTCGGCGGTCGCCGGCGCCTCTGTTTCTTCCTCTCCTGCCGACCCAGAAGCTCCAGGCGCGGCCGAGATCGGTGGTCTCGATCTCGAAGCCTCTGTATGTCTGTGCGGCGATCGAGAGTGATGGGTCGGTCGTGGCTCGGAGGAATTCGGTGAAATGCAATGCCTATGAGGCTGACCGATCTAAGCCGATCCAGCCGGAGACGCCGCCGGAGGGGGTGAATAAGGCGAAGATCGGAGTTTACTTCGCGGTTTGGTGGGCTCTGAACGTTGTGTTCAATATCTACAACAAGAAGGTCCTGAATGCTTACCCGTTCCCGTGGCTGACATCGACCCTGTCGCTGGCTTGTGGGTCTCTGATGATGCTCATCTCTTGGGCCACCGGGATCGCTGAGGCGCCGAAGACGGATTTGGATTTCTGGAAGACTTTGTTTCCGGTGAGTGAATCTGGGTTTTGTTTGGTTGCTGAGAAAATTGGTGGGCTGCTGAGAAAATAGTATGAGAAGTCCATGTCCCTGATTTTTGTTTGTATCCACTGTTTTGGGGGTTTCTGATTTCATGGTTGAATGAGCCCCAGAGATGGAGAATTAGCTTGATAGGGAGATTTTTGTTTTGTTCCCAGAACAAAATCGAAACCTGGGATGCAAAGTTTTTGTCTTTATTTTCATTAATTTGATTAGGGTTTCGATTTAGGTGAATTCTGAATTCGATTTCAATGGCAGGTTGCTGTGGCACACTCAATTGGGCATGTAGCTGCTACTGTGAGCATGTCCAAGGTTGCAGTTTCATTCACCCACATCATCAAGAGTGGAGAGCCAGCTTTCAGTGTTTTGGTTTCAAGGTTGATCTTAGGAGAGACTTTCCCGGTGCCGGTTTATCTCTCTTTGATCCCAATTATCGGTGGCTGTGGTTTGGCAGCTTTAACCGAGCTCAACTTTAACATGATTGGTAATGTAAAATTCCTCGTTCTATCGAGTTTTGAGATATTTATTGCATTCTATTATCGTTGTATCTATGTATGTTTCATTGCTGTTCTTGTTTACCCGTGTTTGGTTTCTTAGAAGATGATTTCTAACAGCTCTGAAAGTAATGCAAATTTGGTTATTTCACTTGATAAACCAGAAACCTTACTCAGTTAGGCCCTACATTGATTATGTATTTAAGACTTTCATCTACCTTTGCTCAGTTTGTAGATGAGCAGACATAAATTCCTTCACAATTTAGAAGTTTGGGGACAATTTCTAGAATTTGGTAGCCCGCTTTGGCTTGTCAGTTTTGCATATTTATTGAATGGTGCGCAATTTTTCGTCCTGTATAAGTAATGTTGGTGTGATATTGCTGATGATATATTTATCTTATGAGGATTTATTGTGTTTGGGTCGTTTTTATTTAGGATAATCTCACTCAGCTACCTACCTTTCACTATGTATCTTTCTCAATCAACCATCCCTAAGTTTAAAAGCTTTTGGCAACCCTTGTATTTTTTTAGTCTAGGTTTACACTTTACACTGATCCTGTCAACTTTTGGGGTTGAAATGACAAAATTGCCCTCATACAAAAATAAGAGTATTTTTGTCATTTCTCACTTTAAAGCTATATTTGAAATGCGTTCTGATCATTTTTATTTTGAGAATGCTGAGCCTGGTTATCGGGTGAATGTTTCAGGTTTTATGGGGGCTATGATATCGAACTTGGCATTTGTTTTCCGGAACATATTTTCAAAGAAGGGCATGAAGGGAAATTCAGTTAGTGGAATGAACTACTATGCTTGTTTATCTATGATGTCCCTTGCAATTCTCACTCCGTTTGCATTTGCTGTAGAGGGCCCACAGATGTGGGCCTTGGGATGGCACAAGGCCATCTCCGAAATCGGAACCCCATTCATCTGGTAATCACATGACAACTACAAACTCTCATAAACCTGTCCTCTTTGTCCTTACTCTAATTTGTCTCCTTATATTTGTTTTTCCATGGTAGAAAACTAATAGTTGTAGTAAATTAAATTGATGGTTATTTTCCATGACCAGTGTTTTCTCTTTCGATAAGCTAATTGAAGAAGGAAAATCACCATTTTTATCGAATCTTTATTTCACAAATTGAAGTAGGGTTTTCATGTCTTTATTTGAGATAAATTGACTGATGCCCTTCATTCTGATGATAAATGGCAAAGTTGTCCTTCATTAATTTTTATTTTTCCCAAAATATGCCACTACGACAGTGAATTTTGTTCGAGTCCCTTAATTGTTGCAGGGGTATTTTTGTCATTTAGCATCAAAATAGAGTAGAGTGAGAAAATTTTGAAGTTTTCAGTGTAGTGAAGTGAGATAAGTGATAAGTTCAGTATAGTTTTATGAGATTGTCCCTTTAATCTTAAATTACTCATTAATGGCAGCTCGATATAAACATTTTATCCTTATGGTTATGATTACTCGTTAACTTGGTTAGAGACATATATGTAGTTCTTAAGGTTTCTAGATAGTTTGGCTAAAAGAACATTTGTGTCTGAAACTCAGGTGGGTGGCGGCTCAGAGCGTGTTCTATCATCTCTACAACCAGGTGTCGTACATGTCACTGGACGAGATCTCTCCCTTGACATTCAGCATCGGTAACACCATGAAACGTATATCTGTCATCGTCTCTTCCATCATAATCTTCCGCACCCCTGTCCAGCCCATCAATGCTCTTGGAACCGCCATTGCTATCCTCGGAACCTTCTTGTACTCCCAGGTAACAATTTGTAAATGACCAAAATACCCTTCTTGGAATTTCAAAACTACGCCACTGCTAAGAAGTTTCGCCTGAGTTCCCTGAATCATTCTAAGGGTTATTTTCGTCATATAGTACCAGAACATAGTGAAATGAGAATAATTGAAGTTTACTGTAGTTCAGTAAGGAAATTTAAAAGTCATTATGGCTCTTGGAGCCACCATCGCTATGCTTAGAACCTTCTTGTACTCCCTGGTAACTCTTCATAAATGACCAAAGGCAAATACCCTTCATTAACTTTCAAAAATATGCTAGTGTGAAGAAGTCTTGTTGCCCGAGTTCCCTAAATTCTTGTAGGGGTATTTTTGTCATTTACTACCATAGTAGACTAAAGTTCGAAAATTTGGAAGAAGACTTAAACGTCAATATAGTTAAGTCAGCAAAGGCGATTAGTTGCTGAGTATGACGATTTGTCTCTTGTTTCGTGCAGGCAAAGCAGTGAAGAGGGCTGCGGCCCGAGGGAGGAGAGTTCCGGAGAGGATAATTTTGGTCAAGCTTAATCTGCAGTATGTTTTTGTAGATAACAATAATGATCAGAAACAATGATAATACTATAGTTTGATTTAGGCAGGTTTATTTTTATATCTTCTGTGTCTATTCCTTTTGCAATGATTCAGGGTGGAATAAAAGTGGATTATTATATCTTTTGGACAAACAATGTGTTGTGATAATCAGGTGCTTGAGTTTGTGATCCGATAATGGAGATTAAAGTTAGGGTAACGGTCGTAAAGAGTATCAAAGTGCTTGAGTTTATGATATGATAATCGAGATTTGAGTTATGGTAAGTGGTAACGATGATATTGGACAAAAAAATGTAGTTTTTTGTGATCTGATAATTAAGATTCAAGTCTACTTAATGATTTTAACAACTATCGACTACCGAATGACACTAAGAGCATGTATATTAAGGGGGCAGAGAGCATGATTCATGTACTGACTAGGATGAATTGTATTTTGTCCTCTTTAAACTAAGAGTGTTCTACATCAAGCGGAGCAGGTAAGGGGATCATGGTTTGCACCCGCGTGCCACGTGTCAACACGTCATTGGGCGCTGGCGAGACACGAACCCGCGAGGCGTGCTCCGCAACCAGACTCGCGATCTGCAGGTTCGTGGTCCGTGGTCTGCGGTTCAGGCACGTCACATCGTGCAAACCCTGAACCACGATCTGTCGAGTGCGTGGTCCTGCCCCGCTCAATGTATATGCTCTAATGGCCACTTGAGTAATGTAGCAGCAAAATATGTAACACTCATGGCCTTTGCCCTGCTGAAAGGACAACTAGTTTCCTAAACAACCCCACCAAAACCATCACCCACCCATCATTGTGTTGTTTCTTTTGAGTTTTTTTTCACCAACTTGGAATGAAGTGTTTGGTAAGTAGCACACAATTCTTTGCTTTAAACAGTGGGGGCCTACAACCCTACTAAACTTTGAATAGAAAATTTTCAAATTAATGATAATAGGACATGTTTTTGTAATTTCCGTTTTTATGTGGTTGGATTCAATATTTGTTTGCTTATAAGAATGACAATAGGAGTTTTGTTATTTCCATCTCCGCCCTTCCTAGGTCGGGGATATCAGGTTCTTATCGAGATTTGCAAGCCAGCCTCACCAGCTGCAATGAGTTCCCGGGAGACGTTCGTGGGAACTAAAGAGGAGTCGTATCCCGACATTGAGGGACCTAAGTTTACCTGTTCTCGAGTCTCCGCCTTCTCCTGGATACCCCCTCGAATACCTGGCGCTCTTAATCCTATGGGGTCTCTTAGCGTGATTGATGAGCACCTGACCAAGTCGAGCCGAAGGAGGAGATAGAAGCACTTCAGTCAGAGAATGGGAATATATATCCTAAGGTGTTAACTGGGTTAACCCGTGTTTTTTTGTCAAATGATTAGCGTTCCGAGAATATCCAGAACTGTCTCATCCTCTACTTACTTTTCATTAATGATATTTCCACGAATACTATACTAAAAAAAATTAACCATGAAAATTAAGATCAAAACTGTATCATTTGTATTAATAACACTAGAGTATGAGTGAAAATGATGAAAAGATAAAACTTGCCCACCTACCACATCCCATTGAAGTTTGGAAACCAAACAAGAAACGCAAGTTCAACAACTTTCAAAACCATCCAACCACACCCACATGACTTCTGTGAAAACCAAACATGTGCTTGCATTAACTGCTCTCGATTCAAACAGGTAGGAAACATACCGTTTGGCAACAAAGAAAAGAAAAGAAAAGAAAATAAATTTTCTCTGCATAGCATTTCAAGTTTATTCAACTTTATTGGACAACAAACTAGTTCTCCTATTGCAAGACAAGGTACACAGATGAACGCAATCAGCTAACGAAGACTCTTCCCTTGTGATCCAGAGATCCAAAATGAATCGAGTTGCGTGACCGGTCATCGATGTTCTTACAGTTTCAGATACTTGATTGCTGTGTGGACATCCTTGTCTCCTCGGCCACTACAGTTGAGAACGACTCTAGTTCCATTGGGGAGAGTGGGGCACAACTTCTCCAAGTAAGCCAGAGCATGAGATGTCTCCAGAGCTGGGATTATACCTTCCAGTCTTGATAACCTCTTGAAAGCTGCATTTACCAAACATGCAAATTGAATCGTGAGGTGGGTCGACATTAGATGAAGCTACATTTATCATGATAATAACATGAGATAATCGCAAAAGAGTATCCTGAGATATTCAGTTTTGCAACTACTAGCTCTCTTCTTTGATGATTGCGAAAAAGTGCCATGCACTTTTCTTTTTGTTGCACATTGTATAAACATGACGATTTTACCATTGGAAATTTAAATTTATAAAATTGTAATTAAAGAACAAAAAAATCCAAATTTTCATATCCCTTAAATCTCTTGTCGTGAGTAAGATATTTAAGGATATGAAAATTTGGATTTTTATTGTTTTTTAAATCTAAATTATAAGGGTAAAATCATCATTTTTATGCAAATTGCAACAGAAAGAGAAGTTCACGATACTTTTTTGCAATCACCAAAGAAGGGGGCTTCAAGTTCCAAAAACTGAATACCTCAAGGTACTTTTTTGCGATTATCCCTAATAACATTGCTCTCATACCTTCCAAAGCCTCATCATCGGTGATGCTATGGTACTCTGCCCTTCCCAAATCTTTCAAGTAACTATGCTCCGGTCCAACCCCGGGGTAATCCAAGCTATATAGCACAAGGAAATTTTTTACAATGATGAAATATACAAAGAGAAGTGGCACATGAAATATGTAGTAATTGTCCTATTCGACTATTTGCAAAAACTAATGGGTTGATTATACCTAAGATTACACGTTTTTCACATGGATCTTTTTCGCTAAAAAGGATAAAAATGCCCTGGACATTGATCTCAAAAGCGACTCAAAACATTTTGATTAGATGTAAAAAAACGGTCGAGTATCCGTAAAAAGACCCCTTAAATGATAAAACTACTAAAAACCCGAAAAAATGGCATCTTTTGAGATTATGGAAAGAGGATTTTCGTATTTTTTTTTAACAAAGTGCAAATGTGATTTTTTTTTCAAAACCCGGAGTAATTCAAAATAAATTTGGAAGTTATGTGTAGGTAGGTGAAAGACATAAACTTAAGTGTACCAAATACAATTAACCCAATAAGTACACCTAACTATGAAATGTTTTTCTCAACTCACCTAGCTCCAGTTTCATTACACTTCTAAAATACCCTCCATCATCACTCAAATTTTCAACTGACTACCCCGTGCCACTACTAAGTTGTTATAATAAACCCGTCAAGGGCGGCATTAGCACAATTTCACGCTTAATTAACAACCAAAATTGAAGGACGGAGTATATAAAATAAGTCTTACCCTGCACTGATGGAATGAGGTTCAATAATTTGACCATCATCATCCTGCAATAAGTAGCTCATGGCTCCGTGCAAGACCCCAACTTCTCCTTTGGTCAAAGTTGCGGCGTGCTTTCCACTATCCACGCCAAAACCTGCAGCCTCCACACCGATCAACCTTACATCTTTGTCATCTACAAATTCATGGAAAAGTCCCATGGCATTTGATCCTCCACCAACACAAGCAACCAGCACATCCGGTTTCCCACCCCACTTTTCAAGCGCTTGTCTCCTTGTTTCTTTTCCAATCACTGCATGGAAGTCTCTAACCAGCATAGGGTATGGGTGTGGGCCAGCAACGGAGCCCAATATGTAATGGGTTGTTTCGACATTAGTCACCCAGTCCCGAATTGCCTCTGATGTGGCGTCTTTCAGTGTGGCTGTCCCGGAGTGAACTCCTCTGACCTGTAATCGCAGTGTGATGTACAAATCTAAGACTTGATGCTGATGAAATTGAATAAACTAATTATATGCATGAAAGGATAAGGTGATATGAAATATGGATCAATATTAATATTAGCCAGCGTCCCACAGTGGTATTAGCCTCACTTGGGCCAATATGGATTATTATTGCCACATGTTGCATGGCAAGTGGCCACAACCCTCTCCCCCTTTCATCTGTGAGCATGGGCGATTCGCCCAGCCAAAGCCCCAAACCTCCTTTTTAGGTGATTCACATTCTCCTTTCCCCCGGAGTTGGAGGTGTTCTAAGGAACTTTTGTTTGCTCAACGAAATGTATTTCAAGCAAAGATACGTATATCACACAAAGTTCAATATCCTAGAGATAGAAAATAACACCCACAATAACAGTCAAGAAGAGAAAAGAGATCAGAAAAATACAAACCTCTGCCCCAAGAAGTCTCATTCTGAAAACATTAAGCGCCTGCCTTTCCATATCCTGTGCGCCCATATAAACAATACACTTCAGACCAAACCGTGCACAGACGGTAGCAGTAGCAACACCATGTTGTCCAGCTCCAGTTTCAGCAATAATTCTTTCTTTGCCCAACCGCTTAGCTAGCAAAGCTTGTCCTACGGCATTGTTGATTTTATGAGCTCCTGTGTGGTTCAAATCTTCCCTTTTGAGGTAAACCAGAGGCCCTTCACCATTGGGACGTTTATAATGCTCAGTAAGCCGCTCTGCAAAGTAAAGAGGACTCTCCCTACCAACATAATCTTTCAAAATACCATCAAGCTCTTTCTGCAAAATTAACATTTATCGGATATGTTAGCTATCTTAGCATGCAAACCAACATACTTAGTCATTGAGATCATTATAGTTCTGAACTTCCAAGCTACAATGTCTTTCAAAAACTAATTTACCCGAAAATTACATAAGAAACAGCATGGCCATGCTTATCAACAGTAAATCCTAGACAGTACCCTCTTCTTCTTAGCAAGAAAGTGCGGAAATCCTACTCTAGCCTAATCTAATTCCTAACCTAAGCTAGACCCACACCTGCTCCGAAGCAGATGTACCCACTGGGGTTCGAACCTATAACCTCTAGGAGGCGAGAGAGCTCTCCGACCACCAGGCCAACCCAAGTGGGATACACAGTACCATCTAGTAGCAACCGACCTATACAGCATAAGAGGTATCTTCATTCCTGTTATTGACTTCTTAGAGACACCCTACAAGAACTAGTCCACGGCACATTTTGCATTACTCGAACACTGAATAATAGCATAAATTAACAATATAGATTATTAACCCCCCAAAATAAACCTAATTTGGAGCTCCATTCAAATGATTAAGTGACAACCCAATTACTGCATCATGCAAATTCAACTCTCCAATTTGGAGCTGCAGTGAACAGAAATCACCTTGCTAATTGAACCCAAACACCCATTAAGACCTAAAGAGCACACACTGGACATTATAATCCAATCCCATCTCCTCAATTTTCTTTCCAGCCAAACAGAAACAAAAACAAGCAAATACATTTTAGGCAAAACAATCCCACACACAATCCATTTCCGACCTCCAAAGGAAATGTTAATTTGAGTTCTAATTTATCAAATTTCTCTGAAATCCAAATAAAGCACCAACCATACCTGAAACTCCTCGTCCTTGGCGAGAGAATGGAATGCGGACTCGAGCTCGGTGAGCGCGTGCATAAGGGTTTCAGGCACATATTTCCCGCCAAATTTGCCGAACCGCCCAAACGAATCGGGCCTCAGGGACACCGTCGAATCCTTCTTCTCCTCCGCCTGAACGGCCGGCGATGGAGCCCCGGCGACCGCGCAGGAAACGGAGAGCCTCAATTTGCTAGAAGGGGAAGCCATTTTCGCGAACTTGAAGGGCAACCGGGAGGACCCAGATGAAGAAGACGAGTTGGGTCTGGGCAAAACCGAAGCTTGGGTCCTGCAAACAGTGGGCTTTCCAATGGCGGCCATGGGAGAGTGAGACAAGAGACAGAAAAGCTTGATTTGTGGTGTCGATAGGTTACATCAGATTTGGGGTCAATTTGGATTATTTTATAGCTGCGGATTTGTTATGGTGGAGAAGAGACAGTGACGTGGCAGATTTATCGCAACACGTCGGTATCACAGAAATGGCAGAGATCTCGGGCCATTGGTTATGAAACCTTGTTTGGCTTTGTACCAAAGTACCAATAGGAAGGAGAGGTTGGAACTTGTATGTCTTGGTTTGGTGTGTAATCTCATTTTTAGAATCTTATATTTTTTACCATTTATTTTTTCTTTTTTGGGTATTAAATTTGACTTTGATATTGGAAGATATGATTGGTGGTTGGTGAATAAACACTAATTAGAAAGTTTATTACGATTAAATTTGATGCAAAAGGTTTTGGATGTATTCATGCATCTACTGTATTATAAACTTAGGGGTTATTCAACGATTGTGATCATCGACAAGCATTTGTGTGATTAGGCCATTTCGATATTTAGGACCAATCTGATGAATCTTACAATCAAATAATTCATTTGTGTTGTGGTGAGGAGAAAAGATAGGTTTCTTGAGAGTAAAGAGTTTGACAAATAATGCGAAGAAAAAGAAGATTTGTTGCTTAGAATCTACGCGGGAACTAGTTATTCATGTACACTCTAGATCGGAAAAAGTAACGGATCATGGAGTTTTTGTGTTCTTCTTCCCCACCCATGTCTAAGCTCATTTTCTGTATAGTCTAACTTGCAATCAAAATCGAGGTCCGCTTCCTCGAAACAATCCAAAACAACGACATGATTCATAAAACTAGACGACTTGAATACTTGAGCTTCTACGCAACAATCCAACGATTGACACCAAGTCGATATGTCCATGTCGAAGATGTTCAAATATTTTGGCCCGCCCAATACTTTGAATATCATGTTGTTGTTCCACATTGTTTTGGAGAGGCGGATCTCGATTTCTATTGCGTTGGATTTTACAGAAAATGATATGTCAACTACTCATTCTCTTTTGGATCAGATTTGGCATGTTAAGGTCTCAAGTGTTTGTGATTTCTGGCTTCAGGTACGAGTATACTATTGACTTGCCATTTTCTTTGTTTCGATTTTCTTTTTAATGTTTTTATTTCAATTTATTGTTCTTATGTTTGCACTAATAGAGTTTCTTCAGGGGAACAAGGCTTTTATGGATCATCTTGACATGAATACTCCCCATATGATTGTGGAATTTAAAGTAGGTAGAACTAAGCTGTTAATAAATTGAATCGGTTTTTATGGGCGGTAAAACCTTCATTTGATTTAAGTATAGGTCGAGCTCCCTCGATCTTATAAAGTGCAAAAATAGCTAATGTTTAATTGAGAGATGAACTAGGATCTATCAACGTATTGATCACCTTTAACTCTTTGTACCGTACGCTTGGATAGGGGTCTGCAAATACCCGCAACCCGAGATCTGCCTGATAACCCGCCCGGCCCGAAATCCGAATAATAGTCATCCGTGGGTTATTGGTCGGGTATTGGATCTAAAATATCTGATCCGAATCCTTTTGGGCGGATTACGAATCAAGTGTTATTGACCCGCGGATAACCCGATCCGCCCGAACTCAACCCTAGGCAACTTAATTCTCATCATCCTCTCCGTCCATCCGTGTATAGCCTACGGTTAGAATAAAACCCCTAACTACATTCTCTCCCTTTCATTTACCCTAAGACCTAATAGATCTTATTCATCTCTCTCGCCATCAGTATGTTCTGCATCTCTAGAAAAGACCCATCCCCTTTCTCTCCTCCCAAACAAATTTCTCTTTCCTCCCAAGCAAATTCCTCTCTCCTTTGTCTAAGCGAGCCCCCGAAGCCTCCATATTTGACCTCAAGTTCGCGTCCTTAAGTATAATATTGATTTCTTCGACGTCCTACGACTTCTATGGCATCGAGTTCTCCGACTTCCGTAAGCAATAAATCAATTTCTCCCACGCTGAGTTCTATATTGTCCTGCAACATCCGTTGGGCATTTCTGGCGTACCCGTGGGAAGAGTAAATATGGTCGTGTCTTTATCGGTTATGGGGTTTTGAGTGTGGCTATGGGTGTTCAGTGTAAAGTCAATATTGTGTAAGGTTTTGAGTTGTACTTATGATATGTGTGTTTGGTGTTTTGATTTGGTTTCAATACTTCGAGAGATTGAGTTGTAATTGGAATTTTATATCAAGTGGATGGTGGATTCCAACTTTCAAGTGCGAAATAGGCTTCATCTATGTTTATATTCGGATTGAAATCCGATCCGCCCGCAATTTGATCGGTCGGATCTGAATCCAAAATCGGATCCATTGGGCGGTTCTGGTAGTAGATATATCCGATCCGCAAATATGCGGACGAATCTGAAAAGTTGCAGGTCAGGCCGGATAACTGCCCATGCACACCCCTACGCCTGGGTACACTTAGACCCCAATATAAATAATTGTGCACCGTCCTTTAAACCAACAACAAACCTATTATAACCTATTAAAAAAAATCATAGAAGATGAAACTAGAGTGCCTTGAAGATGGCTGTGAGCGCCTCCACTAAAACACGTATATCATACTGGTGTAAACGTCTAGAGAGATGAGATGAGGTCCTTGCTGATAGTCACCTTACTTTGAATAGGTTGGATGAGACAAGGGTGATCATGCCATGTTCAAGTCGAATAAATGAATCATGACTCCCACTTAACCCTGGTCCGGGGATTTATGGATCCCAGCGAGCCTGTTTTGCAACCCGTGTCTGATTTGGTGGGATAAAGGGAGCCACATGTACCCTTGTAGGGTTCGTGTCTCCGCTAGAAAGATCCCATTCCCGCAACTCCTGTTGAGCCTCCTACACGGACACTTTCTAATGGGCCCGAAATTTCCATCTCTTTCTATCTCGCCCTTCCTAATGTCCGGCCTATGCTAACTGTAATGGTCGTGCCCCCCTTTACCGGCCTCGACCTCACCTATGCTCACCAAACATAGGTACCGTTTTGGCCATGGACAGGTTATGGCCGACCAGAACACTCGTTATGTAAATAACCTGCTCGATTTGTCCAGGTAAACTTGTAGTGGTAGGTTCCTTATTCAGACTATGATATAAGTAGAATATCCAATTATCTTTTCCCGGAGAGACTTGGGTGGACCTGTGTTGTCAAGATGACACGTTGATCCCTCGAATGAGATCCTTGGGTAGAGGTAGGGAGGATGCTAGACCTCCAAGGAGGTATTCAGGAAAAGGATGAGTGGGATCGGGGGCAAAACGTTCTTCCTCATCAGCATCCCGCGAGCTACAGTATTATTATACCTTGCAAAAAGAAGATAATTAAAAAAACAAAATAGAGGCAGTTGATCATAATGTCCCGAAAATTGGGGGGGGGGGGGGGGGGGGGGGAGATTGAGGAAGAGGCATTGTGGATGCCAATGAGGTGGATACATCAAAGGAGGAATCAAAGGAAATGGAGGCTAGTTAGGGGAAAAGGTCCAAGACGGCGGGGGCAGTGACGCCGAATCCAGTAAGGAGAGTAGTAAGGCAGAGGCGGCGAAGGTCGATGGATCGACGAATGAGGAAGGAGATGAGGAGATGGCGATTGATTGGAAGTGGGTGGACAAGACGAGGCCCGAGAAGGAGGACACAAGAACGATGGGGTGCCTTAGGGTCGACTGAGGAGGGAGGAACTCTCATCTCTTTCGAAGATTTGTTTCATAGTTTGTCTTTTTGTTTTTATATGTTTAATGAATTTTTATAATATAACTCGTATTTTGATAGTATTTATGTAATATATATTTTTAATAATTAAAAATAGAAATATACAAATCCGATTAATCTCCAACTAATCTATATATATGCATAGGATCCTTCACCACCCAATTAGTGCCTATCATTTTTTTTTACAATTATGCAAGTGGTATATATTTGTGGATGGTGAAGCGTGATTTCTCGTCACCTTAAGAATATGGAGATTAAACGTAAATTTCTACCAATAAGAATATGGAGACTCCAAAAAGCGAATGGGCTGAAACCGGCGAATTCTCTCGAAAGCGCAAGCCAAGGTCCAACAAGTGATGGACTTATTAATGGCCGGGGAGCAACAGAGAAAAACCGAGAAGCAAGTTTGGGCTAAGTTTTCTGCGCAACAATTCCCACAAAATGAGCGAGAGGTAATACCTACGACGACATTCACGCAACAACAACAAGCGGGCCAAGAAGAACGAGAATTGTTGGAACAAGACCAGATCGTATGTTCTGTGCACAACTTGCTCATTGTGGGTCTGTCCAACAATGACTATGATATGTTCTTGGACGGGTTTGCAGAATTTTTCAAAGGTGATATTCAAATGACGAATGTGCTGATATCACAACAATGACATGTGAATGCATTTGTGGAGACACATGATGTTTTGTATGGGCGAGCTGAACTACTCCAGAACCTTCTTGGGCCAAGAAATGATGTTTTTCTTGTCAACATTACTGATAAGGAGTCCTCTACGCGTCCTGGTCACATGTTGATTGTAGAAGAAAAATTCGAGGTATATTCAAGTCTATTTCGTTTTGATTATCATGAATTATCAATACACTTCTTTGGATAGCTTTGTTGGCCAACGGGTATTGGAACTAGGTGGAAAAGTGGTTACAACTCTACGGGGCTGAAAAAATTAAAGTTGAAAGGTTATGAATCAGTTCAAAGGTCAGAACCTTGTCAAGAGGGAGGGAATGATGTGGACATCAAAACTAGCTCTCAAGGGAAATCAAGAAGATATTCAAAATCAATTCAAGATTCCAACAAATCTGTTTTGGCTCTTTCCAAGGAATTAATGAAGGCATTTTGGCTCTTTCCAAGGAACTAATGAAGACAACTTGTTCCATATTTCCAAAGACAAATCAGCCACATAATTCAATGCAAGGGAGATGAATTCAAGACTATTAATGAGCTATTTTGCAGATTTCCAACATTTAGACAATTAAAGAGTCATTTAGTTGTCCAAAATAATTAATTTCAAGTTTTGCGGCTGTCATATTTAAACCAGTCCATTTTCAGAATGTAATAGACAAGTTTATGCAAGTTTTATGAAATAAAAATTCGAGTTTTCTTCTTGGAAGAACCTATCGCATTTCAATCTTCATGTGTGTGAATCCTTGAAGTTTGAGTGTTTCGACTTATCACAGATTTTCCATAATCTGTGTGGCGGCATTCAATCCACCATATATCCTCCTAGTTACTTCGATTCTTCAAAGAGTGTTGTACGACCAGTTGAAGCACTCTCCATCATCGACTCCATCTCTATCCATTGGAACCTTAGAGAGTGATGTACAACCATCTAAGATTCTCCATCCTACCACCACGTTCCTGTATCAGTAGGTTTCCCCAAGGGGACATCCCAGTGGTTATAGCTTCTCCTTGAATAAGGGAGGTCTTGAGTTCGAATCTGGGCAAATAGTTGCATATATTGCAAGTGTGGTGTGGATGTTTATTGCACCATTTAGAGTGACAGATCTAGCTTTACTAATAAGTGGGGGCACCAATTTTTTATTATTAATTTTATAAAAAAATGATATCTAATTTTACATCTCGTTAGAATTGATAGACTCAAATTTTCTTTCAAAAATATATCTTTAATACTTATAATATTTTGTACAGAGCTACACTCAAAACAAATTGACGTAGTCTTCCACACAAAAAATGATTTAATCTCGAACTCTAAACAATGTTTTAAATAGGAATAAACTTTCTAAACTAACTAAAATTAAGAAATTAAAAAAATAGAAGAATAAAACAATTAGGAAATAAAAAATCATGTATCAAATCTTAAAATTTCCTAAACATTGAGATTTTTTTTGAAACGAAGATTGTATTTATTATTATTTGAACCACTTTAAGATACAATCTAGTGCATCCGGGATAGAAACCCCAGACCACAATTGGATAGACACAAAACGGGCTTCCCGAGATAGCCAATAGGCTGCCCCGTTTGTTGTCCTAGCAATATACCCGAGTTTAACATCCTTGAGAGAAGAGAGAATAGATCGACATTCGGTGATGATCCGACCTATAGGGGATAAAGGGGGCCTTCCTGAATGATGTGCATTGCATACTACGCATCACTTCGCACCATCACCCTTGTGCGGCCTTACCCTCGGACCCACCAGAGAGCCTATAAAATAGCCTCTGCCTCAACATATTCATCCCCCAAAGTACTATAGAGAGTTCCATTTCGACCCTCCACTACTTGTCCTTGATCGGTCCTACAAAGCCAACCCCATCCCAATTGAGTCGGATCAGTGAATGTGGCCCCATCCACGTTTATTATAACCCATGTTGATGGCGGTGGGTGCCAACCCCTTTGTCTCGGTTGTCGAAGCCCCGACACCTTTTGGTTTCCTCGGTGAGCCTCAGTCTATCTATGTTGATTACTCTAGACTGTAGCATTGACAATATGAGGGTTCGGCTGAGAGTGGTCCCAAGCCAAATCATTACGAGCCTTCCATATTTCCCAAACCGTCATGGTTATCCTGCTTTTTATGGACATATCCATGAGAGTCATCCATGTATCCAGGGTGTGATGATGTAGAATAAGAACCTGTAGATTGGCCATAGCCCACACCCCCTTGCCGATCTCGCAATGTAGGAGGAGGTAAGACGTAGTGTCCTGATCAGTGAGGCAAATCAAACACGCTTTTGGGATGTGAACATGTTTCGTTCGGAGATTCATAGCCACTTGGAGAGTTTCGAAAAGAGCTCTCCAGAGAAAGATTTTGACTCGGGGTTAAATGTTTAAGTCGCACAGACCCGTCCAAACCGTGGCCCTAGCCAAGATGTGTCATCTTCCATGGACCCGTGAAAGAGCTCGGTACCCCTCGTTACAGGTATATATACCTTTCACATTATGTGTCCAAAATTATTTGTCAGCATGTTTTAGGATCGGGGCGGCACCTGTAAAATTTCGCTCACAATTTCCGAGGAGAAGTTGAGATGAAGTTTGGGTTCGTCCCAACCCTCCCCCTTAGGCAGTACTAGGTCAGCCACTTTCATATTTGGAGCTTGGAACGCGTGGAGTGGTATGATGGGAATGTCCCCTAGAAGCCACGGGGTACCTTCCACCATAGAATGTTTTCCATCTCCAATAGTTCATCGGAGGCCTTGACATAATAGAGATTGTCACGCCCCAAATCCGGTTTTGTCCGGACTCGAGACGTGAACTAAAATAAAATAAAAACAATGCCAATAAAAGAAAATTTACGAAGTATAACTCCAAAATTTAGTTCCAAAACAACAATAAAATAACACGAGTCAAACGCTCAAATCCAAATACATAAAACACTGTTTAGTTCAAAAAGAAAGTACGTCTCTACTAAAAGATAAATCCCCGGACTCTCAAGGAGCTCCTGAGCTCTGAGACGTCCTCTAAAACAACTCCTGATCGAAACCTGTAAACCAGTAAAACCAGAGGGGGTGAGATTTCGCTCATTAGGAAAAAGTAGTAACGGGAATGGCTCCTGCACCGTCACCACAATTGCTCGGTCAATGAATCATACTAGTACGTGACAACTCAGACCCAAACCAACAAGAATATAACACTATCGACAACAGACTCAGCTAGAGAAACACACGAACAACAAAACATTACAATACGATGCCAACTACAAACACCACTCAAACCGACATCATACGGACATGAGAAAGGTAAACCATGACACTCCGATCATCACTCATAACTCAACATATCGTACCGGAACACGACATCGGTCTAGATATCTTCCCGGAACCGCACATCAGGGTGAAATACATACATCGTACCGGAATACACCATCAGCCTAGATGTCTTCCCGGACACACATCATCGGGGTGAAACAAATAATACATCAAACTGGAATACCCATCGGTCTAGATGTCTTCCCGGAAACGCACATCGGGGTAAATCTCATCACACACATACCGGACCGGCACATACCTCGGTCGGGTATCTTTCCGTCACACGGAGTACAAGTCACACCACACGATACCATACCAACACGCTACACCGAACTTATCATACCATCAAAGCTTACCGACACAACTTACCAAGAGCACCACATCGGTCTATCATTCACCCGATCATGTCACAAGACAATAATTCATATCACATTCATTCACCCATTCACATCACGAGACAATCAACCATATCACATTCATTGCATTTATCACATTCTAATAGCATAACATGATTCTTAAGTTAACCAAGGACTATACTATACGTTAACATTAAAGGACTACTAATCACAACCAGACACAACCAGCATACACAGTCCTAAGGCCCGACATGGCCACATGTGCTTCTACAGCACGACAATTCCCATAATTGAAAGCGGTTATTCTAGTTAATCACATCCTATATGCAAGCTAAGACTTTACCGGTTATTAACGTCCTATATGCATACTGTTAACATTCTTTAATTAAAAGCGGTAATTACTACTCTTCCCTACCTCAAAAGATATCCAAACGCTTAGTCAAAGCGAGCGCCTAGAAGTCTCCTCCTCCGTGCCCGGGAACGACGTCTAGGATCATAAATTAATGCTAGAATTAGTAAACAATCAAAGCGGTTTAAAGAGAAAATACCCAAAATTAATCCCCAAAAGGTTCGGTTTTAGGCAATTACTACTCTTCCCTACCTCAAAAGATATCCAAACGCTTAGTCAAAGCGAGCGCCTAGAAGTCTCCTCCTCCGTGCCCGGGAACGACGTCTAGGATCATAAATTAATGCTAGAATTAGTAAACAATCAAAGCGGTTTAAAGAGAAAATACCCAAAATTAATCCCCAAAAGGTTCGGTTTTAGGCAACCTTCCCAAAACCTGAAAACGACTAAAAAGGGCCAAAAAGGCCCAATTCTGATCTGCCACGGTTCGGGTCACGGAGCCGTGAGGCTCCCCGTCACGGGTGACGTCAAGGAACTGTGACGTGTGCCGTCACGGAACCGTGACGTGTGCCGTCACGGCCTCCGTCATGGAGCCGTGACCCACACCATCACGGTACCCGTCACAGATCCGTGACGGGTCTGACAAGTCCGTCCTTCTTCTTCCTCCAGTCTCTTCTCCACGAAATCAAAGCCCCAAAACTCCATTTTTATCAATCAAAAACCTCCAAAACAGTACCATAAACTCCAAACTCCAACACCCATAATGGGTTTCATCAAAAACACAAAATCCCAAATGATTTCTACATAAATCATCAATTTTCTTCACTAAATAATCATCTAATAACAAACAACTCAAGACCCATCTAGTTCCTGCAATTTCTGTAGAAACCCATGACCTCAAATTGATTGAAAGTAGATTGTTAGAGCTTACTTACCTTGGGGATGAAGAGATGATGAAGATTATGAGCTTTTTGAGAAGATTTGATGAAGAACTTGACCAAAGCTTCCTCTTTTCCTCCCTTTCTTCCTCCTCAAGCTATGGAGCTTTTCTTCTCTCCTCCCTCTTGTGATTTTTGGCTACAATGATGAAAATGGGCTGAATTGGTTGCTCCAAGAGGACTTAAACCTAAGGTAGAAATGACTAAAAGGTCCCCCTTGTCCCCTTTCTTCTATTTTGGCATAAGTGAGGGTAAATGGGTCATTCTAGTCCCATTTCTTCTCCTTCAAGTCACCATGGACAAGTGTCCATGTGGGGGCCACTTTGCCCTTGCCAATTTCCAGCAAAATTAAATTAAACGGTTTATCCTCTAAATAGGCCTAGTTTGACAGAAAATTGACTTTTTCGTAAAATTAGTCATTTGAAAGGAAACGACCCAACTAAGCTAACCGTAACGATGGCTAAGCCTTTTGGGTCCCGGAAATGTCCCGAATGACTCCTGGAGTCATCGGTTGACTTTTCCTGCGGAAAGTCAATTTTCGCCAAAAACCACCGGTTCGACCGGGATCGACCGGGGACGGTTCTTACAGAGACTGAGTGGCCCCCAATCCTGTCCAGATATGGCTCGGGTTACAGCCCTGGTCTGTTGTTAAGAAGTCGCCTTTTGGATAATAATGGGCCTTACAAACCCGTGCAACCAGACTCTCTGGTTCAGTGAGAAACTCCCAGCCCATTTTTGACAATAGAGCTATGTTCATATCCCTCATGTCCCTGAAAGCCATCCCCCCTTCTTCCTTCGTTCTGAAAAACTTGGCCCAGTCCTGCCATATGATTGGATTAGTGGCGCGGGGGGTACCCGCCCACCAATAATCGGCTAAGGAAATGTGTATATGGTTGATGGAGCCTTGTGGTAGGAGGAACACACGCATGGAATAAATAGGGAATGCCTGTATGACCGATCACACCATTATCTCTTTTCCCCCGGTTGAGAGCATTTGACTATCCCAAGTGCCTATCTTGCAACCAAACGGTCGCATATAAATTGGTGTCTCTTCCCCTTCCGCCGCCCTAGCATGTTCAATACCCCTAGATAAATAGAGGATTGGAAAATTCCTGTATTCCCAAGGTCCCACAACACATTGGACGACCAACAGAAGGGGTATTTGTACCGAAGAAGATGGATGACTTTGCCTTGTTGATAACCTGTCCTGACATAGTCCCAAAAGTCGTGAGTATGTGCTGGAGGTTCTAGCATCTTCTCGATTAGCCATGTAGAATATATAACAGTCATCTGCAAAAAAGATGTGTGAAATCACCAGAGCCCCCTAGCCACTGAGACCCCATGTAAGGAGCCTTCTGCCTCTTCTCGGGCTAACATACGGGATAAGCCGTCCATACAAAATAAAAAGACGTACGGAGAGAGGGGATCACCTTGCCGAATTCCCCTCCCTGCTGTAAATGTGGATGTATTCATACATTCTAAGTTGACTATGTACTAAATGGATTACATACATGCTATGACTAAGCAGCGCCAATAAGGTCCAAACCCAAATTTCCCCATCATAAAGAGGGTAAAAGACCACTCCACCCGATTAATTTTCACTTCATTTGATTTTATAAAAAAACTAATACACAAATCATTGGATTGGGCCTCAACCCCCTTAATTTTCTTCAGATCCTTACGTCAAGACCTCCGCATGAAAATAGTAAGAGGTTACTCCATGTCCTAACCTCGTACTACACTTAATTGTCAAATCCAAACCCTACAATATTGAAATTGTCAAATAGTAACAAATTCCAAAACTGAATTATTAAAAACCAAAAAATACTGTTTAAATTGACTGTTGCTATGAACAATGAATCACGTGCGTCTCACGTAACTCATTTTATAATGGAGCTTGGGCGAGCTGAGGTCACGAAGAGATGAAATTCGAAGCTCGGACACAAAGATATGAAGTTCGAAGAGCTGAGATGAAGAGATGAGGTCACGAAGAGATGAAGTTAGACCAATTTAACGTCCGAAAGAGGAACATATTTGAGGGTAAACTCGACTTTTCACTTGGCCAAGTTAACGTCCGTTTAAAATTAGAAACAATTGGCAATTTCAGTTAATTGACCGTTACTACATGACAATTTCAATAGTATAGGGTTTGGATTTAACAATTTCTAAAAGTTGGGTGTTAGAACATAGAGTAACCCCAAATAGTAATAAAACCTATCATCAATCCATATGGTTAATAAATTAAAATCACTTAAAAAGTAACCGTTATCAAAAGAAATGGAAACGTTGCAACGGTTACATCCCTATATAACAACAACGACCCCCATTTCTTCATTGCCATTTCCCGACCAATATTTTAACAACCTTAAACTCATCGAAAAACGGCAAATGGCCACGAATAAGAACCAGAACGTTGACTTCATCTCGAGCCTCCCGGACCCACTCCTCGAGGCCATCCTCACCCTCGTCCCCTTCAAGGAAGCCACCAGGACCTCCGTCCTCTCCCGCCGGTGGCGCCACAAGTGGCGCTCCACCGCCTCCATCGACCTCGACCAACGCTTCTTCCTCAACCCCCCGCGACGAAGGCGACAAAGACATGGACGACGACGTCTTCGAAGAGGACGAGGACGTCAAGAACCACGCCTTCACCGACTTCGCGCGCCAGTTCGCGGCCAACCACACCTCGAGCCGGAACTCGCTCAGCGAGTTCCGGCTCACCTTCATGTTGTGCTGGAGAATGGTTAGCTTGGCGGTTGTTGTGATTTTTTTCGAAAGAAAGATGAGGTTCAATCGATACTGTTGGAGAAGGAGTTGGATAAGTTGGGTATGTGTTCGAGATCCCATGCCATTATAGTTTCATGCGAGGATACTGAGGTCCACTAGAGGGCCGAGACCGGAATGGAGGAAGCAGTCGGATCCCACCTAAAAGGATGCCGCAAATGGCCTGAAACCCTAGTTGAGGGCGACAGCATGAGAATAACAAAGATATAATTCACAACTTCTTAGTATCTCTACTTTTCCGAATACCGCAACAAATGACATATTTTGTATTTAATTTCTTATGTATGTAAATTAATTATTTAAAAGGCTATATGATTTATTATTTATGCTTCGTATGTTAGATCGGAAATTTTCTATTGTGTTTTTTTATCTTGTGTGATTTAAGTTGTGATCGACGGGCAGTGAAATAGTATATTTTTATGTTTAATTTTTTTAGCATGAAAACATAACCGTTTTATTAATGATAATAATTAAACGGTCACTATTATAGTGAAAGTAGAAGTATTTTAAAAACGAGGTACTGTTTTGGCCATGTCGAGTTAAGGCCGACAAGAACACTTCTTATGTAAATAACCTTCCCAGCTTATCAAGATAAACTTATAGTGGTAGGTTCCTTATTTTGACTATGATATGAGTAGAATATCCAAGTATCTTTTCCCAGATCGATTCAGGCGGACCTGTGTTGTCTAGATGACACGTTGATCCCTCGAATGAGATCCTTGGTAGAGGTGGGGAGGATGCTAGGCCGCCAAGGAGGTATTCAGGAAAATGATTTGTGGGATCGAGGGCAGGACATTCTTCCTTATCAGTATCCTGTGATCTGTAGTATTATTATACCTTGCAAAAAGAAGATAATCAAAGAAAACAAAACAGAGGCAGTTGATCATAATGTCCCGAAAACCGGGGGAGAGATTGAGGAGGAAGCATCGGTGGAGGCCAAAGAGGTGGATACATTGAAGGAGGAATCAAAGGCAGTGGATGCTGGTTAAGGGAAAAGGTCCAAGGCGGCGAGGACAGTGATGCCGAATCCAACTGAGAAAGTAGTGAGGCAGAAGCAACAACACTGGTGACGGTCGATGGATCGCCGGATGAGGAGGAGATGGTGAGCGATTGGAAGTGGGTCGATAGGATGGGCCCAAGAAGGAAGACGTAAGAACGATAGGGTGCCTTATGGCCAACCAAAAAGGCAAGAGCTCTCATCTCTTTCGAAGGTTTGTTTCATAGTTTTCCCTTTTGTTTTTATATGTTTGATGAATTTATATAATATAACTCATATTTTGGTAGTATTTAAGTAATATATATTTTTAATAATAAAAAATAGAAACATACAATGCCAATTAATTCCCGATTAATCTATATGTACGCCTAAGATGTTTTACCACCCAACTAGTGCCTAGCATTTTTTTTACAATTATACAAGTGGTACATATTTATGGATGGTGAAGTACTATTTCTCGTCTCATTAAGAATATGGAGATTAAATGTAATTCCTTCCGACAAAGTGACCATGCAGGTGATCCCAAGGGAACATCCAGTGGTTCAAGCTTCTCCATGAAGAAGGGGTCTTGAGTTCGATTGTGCGTATTATGTTACGTTGTTTTGGTTCAGAATTTACAATATCATGATCTAATAAGTCCAGAAACTATAATACTATCGTTTCTTTTACGTTTCAACATACTGTATTTATATCTTCACGTGATATATAATATATACCAACAAATAAATTATGTACCCTTATAAGTTTACCAATATTCTGCCCAACAATTAAAATTTTCACTTCATTGGATTCTATAAGAAAACTAATACAGGAATCATTGGATTGCCTCCATCTCCTTCTTAATTTACTTCAGATCCTTATGTCAAGACCTCTACATAAAAATAGTAATAAAACCTATCATCAATCCATATGGTTAACAAATTGAATCACTTCAAAAGTAACCGTTATCAAAAGAAATGGAAACGTTACAACGGTTACATTCCTATATAACAACAACGACCCCCATTTCACCATTGCTATTTCCCGACAAATATTATCACAACCTTAAACTCATCGAAAACCGGCAAATGGCCCCGAATAAGAACCAGACCGTTGACTTCATCTCGAACCTCCCGGACCCTCTCCTCGAGGCCATCCTCACCCTCGTCCCCTTCAAGGAAGCCGCCAGGACCTCCGTCCTCTCCCGCCGGTGGCGCCACAAGTGGCGCTCCACCGCCTACATCGACCTCGACCAGCGCTTCTTCCTCAACCCCCGCGACGAAGACGACGAAGACATGGACGACGACGTCTTCGAAGAGGACGAAGACTTCAAGAACCGCGCCTTCATCGACTTCGCGCGCGAGTTCGCGACCCACCACACCTCGAGCCGGAACTCGATCAGCGAGTTCCGGCTCGCCTTCTCCAAGCCGAACGACGTCGAGTTCGTAAACGACGTCGTTCGGCTGGTCACGTTCGGGACGTCCCGGAGCCCTCCTCTCCCTGGACTTCTCGGACCCGTTCTGGCCCGACCACGACGAGAACTAGGTGCCGATCTTCAACCTACCCGACGTCGTTTACAGTCACAACAACCCCAACCTCGAGTCACTAACATTAAACTACTGTGGCTTTCTTGTTCCTCGGATAATTGAGTGTTGGTCTCTCGCTCGTCTCAAGGACTTGTCCTTGGGTCTTATGAACCTCAGTTCGGATTCCATAAGGTTGCTGATCTCGAGCTGTCCGGTGTTGGAGGGTTTGTGTCTGAAGAAAGTGTGGAACACCGAAGGGTTTGACGTTTCTGTTCCGGCGGGTTCGAGGTTGGAGAGGCTGTGCTTAGACATGTACAGCTCTTTCTCGTCTAGCATTGCCGTCGCGGTGCCGGGGTTGAAGATTCTGGAATATTCTGGACCTTTGTGCTCCTTCAAGGTCGAGGAGACGGATTGTTTGGACGAGGTTGTCCTGGATTTCAGTGTAGATTACGGCGCTGCGGAGGGGCCTTATCTTGATTGGGGGGTGAGAGAGTTCGTCAAGTTTATGGTTAAAACTCTTGTGCATCAGCTCTCGGGTGTTAGGGTTTTGACTGTTACCGATTACCTCCTCAAGGTACGTATAGTTTAGCTAATGGTGTGTCTCTATCACTAAGCATGCCTTAATTGAGTTGGCAATACTATTTTTCGGACGTGTGACTTTGATACTCTTTTATCTCGTAATCGAGTTGTCAATAATTCAGTCGGGAATGAACATTCATTACCGACCCACTCTGATTGAGTGGAGAATGAATAAAAAAATGGATTACTACCCGAGTCATCATTTCCGACTAGGGTAGGGAATGAAAATGACCGACTGAACAACATTCATAACCGACCCACATTTAGTAGGGAATTAATAAAAAAATGGATTCATACCCGAAACTAATCATTCCTAATTGGAAGACATTATTGAGTTGGACATTAATAAAAAAAAATGGAATCGTACCCGACTCATCATTTTCGAATGAGGTTGGGAATGAAAATGATTGACTGAACGACATTACTGAGTCGGGAATGAATGCTTCTGTATTACTGATCTATTAACATCCGTTTCTCAGAATTTTGTCATCCTGACTTGTCAAGTATATATGGTTTAGGTTAGGAACTAGCTGCCAACATCTATAACTTTTTATGGCCTAATTATAGGATTGTGTAGGTTCAGACCATTTTGTCATTATTGTAATAAATTTTTTTACAATGATTTGAACTATATATGTGACTAATGTTGAATAGGTAATTCATACCCGACACATCATTTCGGACTTGGGTAGGGAATGAAAATAACAGACCAAACGACATTATTAAATCGGGAATGAATGCTTCTGTACAACTGATCTATGATCATCAGTTTGTGACTTGTCAAGTCTATATATTTTAGTTTAGGAACTAGCTGCCAACATCTATAACTTTTTAAGGCCTAATAGGGTTGTTTAGATTGGAACATTTTTTCATTATTGTAACTTATTTTTTACGATAATTTGAACTATATATGTGACTAACTATGAATAGGAAATTCATGGAGATGAGTCGTTAACGATGAATGTTCGTCGTTTGACCTTGAAGACTACTCCTCCTGAGAAAGAGGTGCGAGGAATCATCAATCTTTTGAAAAGTTGTCCTCTCCTGGAAAGTCTGGAAGTTGAAATCATAACTCTTCACTACTCCATCTTGGTATGTATCATCATTTCTAACAATTATTCGATAAATACGATAACATAACTCTTCTTTTGTAGGAAAAAGATGAGGGGCTTGAATTTTTCAACTGTAACTGCATCAAGAACTCTGTGAGGGAGGTTGAAGTGGATGGATACAGTGGAGGAAACAATTCAAATTGTTTGCTGAGATGTGTCATTGAGCAGGGAAAGAAGATGGAGAGGCTAAGCATCGATGTTTGGAGAAGAGGAGGTTTTGATCGAAAGCGGGCGGTGAAGAAAGCACGAGATGAGTTTCTGCATCTGGAGAAGGCCTCTCAAGAACTGGTGATCACCGTTGCTTGAGATATATGCATGCTATTTTCTATTTTTAAGGTTTAATAATTGGATTGTTGTGGATGATATGATGTTGTGTGTTGCTGTTGGATTTGTTGTTTTGTTGTGATTTGTATTTCTTTTGGAATAATTGTGTTGCATTGAGCAAAATGCATTAATAAAATCATCCTCTTTCTGATAAATAAGCTTCTGAAATCAATAAGCTTTGAAGTCCAAAATACAATGTAGCTTAGTCAGCTCAAAAGATATACTTCCCATCAAATTTTCTTGATTATCCGTCTTTTCTATCCTGGATTAAGAGAGCATATATGTTGTCTTTTAGTTTTGACTGTACAACAAAGTTTAGATAGCTAGAGACCAAGGTTTGATCACAAAAGCGTTGGTTTCTCTCTACAGGACCCTATCGGACTCTTATGTCCCTTCGTCTATGCGTCGTCATCATTGGCAACCACTCGGGCTTTGGTTTTGGGGCTTGACGGTGACAACGTGTCCTCCGCGTCTTCCCGTCTCTAGGATCCTCCCCCCTTACCCTCTGTCTCCTTCAACTACCCCAACCCACGCCGTGGTACAAGTCCTCTCTCTCGCCTTGCTTGCAGTCGACCGACTTCTCCTCGTCGGCACTCGTGGTTCCTCGTGACAGATCTTCCCTCACTGGAAAAACCCCTTCTTTGGTTGTGGGTGTTAGATCTGATATGAAAATTTCCCACAGTAACACCGTCCCAGCCCCTTCTCTTTCCTTCTCTTCGTCTGCACGACGTAGTCAGCAAAGCCTTCTCCCCTTACTAAGAAAATGGATGGTTATCCTTTGGTTGCGTCCGTTGTAGTTCTTGGCCACCGGAGTCTGTCGCTCTCAGTTCCTCTCCATACACCGGGAACACCTCAAACCTCCTTGTCGCCCATGTCCCCTGATTGTCGGAGGCTTTTTCTTCCCATCTCGACAGACTTTGCCCCACCAAGAACGGGCCATGACTCAAGCAGTCCGGCCATCCATTCACTTGTGTCGGACTTTTTTTAATGGGTTCGACTTGTGTGTGGCCTGAACTCTCCGGACGGTATGAGGACGGTCGGGGGTTGGGTTTCCTTTGTGCCAACATTCCTTAGAGAGAGGGAGGTGGAGGAAGAGGTGGTCCACTGTTTCAGCTTGATTACAACATATGAGAAATTATGAGGAAATAGGAACAAATCTACAACATAGGTTGGCTGCCACTTGAAGGTTAACTGTCAGGCAATGTCAGAGGAAGATACAAATCCTGGGTTGTATCTTTAGTTTACAGATGGATGGCCAAATCAAGGGGTTGTCCATATTAGGATTCTTGCGGGGTCGTAAAGCCATGTACCCCGCTTAAGTGGAATAATTTCCTCTTGGATTAGCCGCCCAGTACCAGGTATCATCTTTTTGGGTAACAAAAAGTGGGGTGGCTTGGATGGCCATCTTGTCCCCAGGAGAGAATATCGCCTCTATACATGCGATATCCCATCGTCGAGGTGTTGATAGAATCAACAAATCCACCTTGATCCCTTCGAGCTTCAAAGAGGTTGTTCGGATGTATGGATCTGCTTTTGCAAGCCATGGTGAGCAGAGTATGGTTGTGGTGCTTCCATCCCCCAAATTTCGACGCATCCTTGTTTTGATGCGGGTCTGAGTGGCCCGAATGCTTCTCCAGATGTACGTAGGGTTCGATCCTCTTGGTGTTGTTTGGAAGTCACCTTCAAGGTAGTAACGTGCTTTGACCAGTTGGGCGATTAATGAAGTCGGTTGTGTGATCAAGTTCCACGCCTATTTAGCAAGTAGGGTCGAATTCGCATCTTGGAGATACCGAAAGGACATTCCCTCGGATTCCTTGGGTTGTAAAACTTTAGCCCAATCCTTCCACATAATAAGTCACTTTCTGTCTGTTGGTGCCCCACCAGAATCGGGCCAAGGCTACATGAATTTTGTCCGTGATAATCAGGGGACCCTAAAAATGGACATAACATATAGGTGTCTAGCGTTGTTGGCACAAATCAGATCATTATCTCTCGGCCTTCCGGAGAGAGGAGTTTACCATCCCAGGATCAGATGCATTTGATGATTTTGTCTCCCAGGCAAGCTAAGTTTCTTGTGTGGTTTCGCATGTCGCTTTCGTTGACGCTTTCGTTGTTTTCGGAATATAGGGGGTTTAGGAGCACACCTATCGGGTCATATGGTTACTGTTGCTACTAAAAAGCATAAATGATTTGTGGGGGCTGAGGATTGACCCGATCAAGCGCCAAAGACGGATGTTAGCTCTCTAACGTTGGTGGCTTCTTCCTCTATAACTTTGCAGAAGATGTAGCAATCGTCCGCAAAGAACATGTTTGTGATAATTGTTGTTTTATTTGTTAACCGACATCCATGGATCTAACCTGGTCGCTAGGCTTGTTCGATGAGTCGAGTTAGTCCTTCCATGTAGAACAAGAAGAGATAGGGAGAGAGAGCGAGGTTTCTTGTCCAATACCCCGTGTTGGAATTATATGCTTCGATATTTGGCCTTTTGAATCAATTTGGTACGACACCATTCTCATACAGATCATCATAGGATTTATCCACTCCTGGGAGAATCCTATCTTTTGCATCATATTCAGAATGAATGGTCATTCTATCTTGTCGCACGCCTTGGTCATGTCTATTTTTAAAGTCATGAATCTCGTGTTCCCCTGTGTCTTTCATAGGAGGTAGAGGATTACCTCAAAAGAGACGAAGATATTATCTTGTTGGATCGTTCGGGGACAAAATCACCCTGAGTAGGTGAGATTATACCTAGCAGTAGTCCTTTGAGATGATTAGCCAAGGCAGTGGACATAATTCTGAATATTACACTGCATAGTGCAATCGGGCAAAGGTTTGTGACTAATTTCGGGCCCGGTACTTTTGGAATGAGGATTAACGTAGTATCATTGATGTCGTTTCCATTGTTTCCTCTCCTATCACCTATTGGATAAACCCTGTAACCGCCGATGCTAGTGTAGGTCAATAGTATTTGTAGAATTTAGGATTCAGCTCATCCGGTCCAGGAGCCTTTTCCGGACTCATTTACAAGACAACCTAGGTTACTTCGTCGATATATCCGTCATCAGGCCCAAATTCTAAGGATCCGTGATTGTTGGTCTGATGCGAAGATCCAAGTTCCGAATAGAGGGTTCCGAGGTGGTGAATAGATTCATAAAGTATGTTAACAGAAGTTCATCCATTCTCGACCCCAATGTAACAATGTGTCCTTGATCATTCTATAGCGATCAGACTTGGTTGATCCGACGGTAGAACAATGCCGCAACGTGGAAGAATTTTGTATTCCTACCCCCCTCTATCAGCCAATGGTGCTTGGCTCATTTCTTCTAGAAAGCTTCGTTCTTTACTAATGTTGCCTCGTATAGGATTTGAAACGCTTCCCTGCGATTCACACCCTTAGTGTTTGTGCGTCCATTTAAGTTAGCTAGTTGGCGTTGGCCCCACTTGATATTTTGGAGTGTGGACCTATACACGTTTCGTCTCTAGTCGTGAAGAGCCTCCCCTGCTCGTGCCGTTCTTAGAGTCGTTCCATTATTCTTGTATTAGTAGTATGCATTCCGGTTCCTTGGTCTGGTTCGATTCGAATATGAATTTTGGGATCAAGGGTGTTCGATTCACCAAGGCTAGTGTAAGTAGTATAGGGTAGTGGTCCGATGTTGTGGTACCCATGCTTTAAGGTCGCAGTACTGGTACCTCTCTTCCCATATCCCCCGACATTAGGGCATGATCTTATCTTGTTTCAATTCGGGTTTTCGCGTTCCAGCCTCAGAACCATGTAAATTGTCACGCCCCAAATCCGGTTTTGACCGGACCCGAGACGTGAACTGAAAATGATAATAATAAATGCAATTTTAAATACAAAATAGAACTCCAAAATAGTTCAAACCAATAATTCCGACAACAAGAGTCAAATGCTCGAAATCCAAGTAATAAGAAGTTTAGTGAAAAGGAAAGTACGTCTCTAGACCATCCAAACTAGGACTCTCGCTAAGCTCCCAAGCTCCGAGACGTCCTCTAAATCAACTCGCGATCAAAACCTGTAAGACAATAGAAAAAGGGGGTGAGTTTTCGCCCAGTAGGAAAAAGTAGTAAAGGGAGTGAACAATCGCTCACCACCACGGATACCCGTCCGATTATGGCATACTAGTAAGGCAATGACAAGAACCATTTAAACAAGTAACCTCAAGACAACGCTTGACCCCACTCGGGGCAACCCGTAGATCAGACTTGATACTGAATCGACACTTGGACATTTCTCCTCAACTATACCCTTATCGACCATCACCCCAACCATTCTTACTGGACTACGACCACGGTTACCTCACAACTAACCACACGTGCGAACTCACACAACAATACACTGAATTCAGATCTACACGTATTCAAATTACAGAGGATCATATGACCAGCATAAGTAACCATAGCGAACCAAACAGATCAACACACAGAGTAATATCGTTAGCAACCACACCCACACTAAGTCTCCAACAACAATACGCCAGATTCCATAGCCCGGCTCAACCATATGTTTCCGAACTCAACATCGACCTAGATATCATCCCAGAACACACAGCATCAGGGTAAAACTCATATCAAACATACCGGACCGGAACACACAGCATCGGTCGGATATCTTCCCGTAGCACGGGGTACAAATCACACCACACTGTAAAACCCGACTTTTTTTAAAAAGGGTATTATTTTGAACTTGAAACATCGGGGTAGAAATTTGCAATTAGTGTCTTGTTTAAAAGAAATTCAAAAAAAAGGGAAATGAGGAGAGAATTGGCACTGGGCTGGGACTTGGGCCCATCAGAAGACGAGCCCAAGCCCACGCGCGAAGTTAGGACCGTGAGACACAGGCGCGGCCCAAAACCCACGTGTACCTAACCCTAGTCTTCATCGCTTCAGCTCCTCTTTGCACGCACGATTTCAAATGCGTCCCTTTCCTCGCGTTCTCTCCTTCTCGCGTGAACCAGAGCCGCCGCCATCTACAGCTCCAGCCACCTCTTCCACCTTCATCCTTCTCCTTCTTCTTCTCTCTCACGCGACCGAGCCCACCTCACCTCATCTCTTCTTCCTCTCTGAGCACCACCAAAACCCCCGCGCCCTAAATCAAACCAACACCAAAGGTTCCTCGGTCAAGCCTTTCATCTTCGAGCTCAATTCGAGCGTTCCTACGACAGGGAAGCACGGTTCGTGCACCATCGCACCTCTTCCCTTCTTCCCGAGCTCGATTTGAGCTATTTCAAACGGAACCACCGCCGACGAGTTGCTGGTTCGTCAGATCTGTGGCGGAGGCGAGTGGGACGCGCGCTGGAGTTCCGCCATGACCAACGGCCTCACTATGATGTCTGCTACCTTCGCCGCCCTCGGTTTCCCCCGTTTCGAGCATGCTTGACGCCGTCGACTAGCCTCGCCGGAGTGCCTCAGCTTAGACGAGCCAGACGGGTGTGGGCCTTTGGGCCAGAACCTCGTCACGTGGGCCAGGAGATGAACCTGGGCCAAGGACGGGCCTTGGGCCCAGCTTGGACATCGGGTTGGAGCGGACCTTGGGCCAGGCCCAGGTCTAGACGGGTCAGAGGCTCGGATCAGGACCGGGTATGGATCGAGTTCGGGTCGGGTCTGGGGCTGGGTCTGGTTTCTGGACTGGGTCGGATCCTGGTCGGATCCGGGTCTGGTTCGCGGATCCGGGTCGTGTCCGGGTCGGCAGAAATTAATTAATTAATTTGACTTAAAATTGGGAATTTAAAGGACGTTTTGGACAATTTCGAGGACTTTGGACATACCGGAATTGGTTGGACTTTTTACCTGTTAAAAACCCAGACTTGGACTTCGCCCGAGAAGACCAGAGTTAGGCCCGAACGTCAGCAGCTAGGAGGCGTAGCTGTTGTGATCTTCTTGAGGTAGGGAAAAGCCGTAAACTCCACTCCTGATTTAAATAACGCTAATAGCATGCCTAAATGACAATTAATAACTGGAAAGGTCCTAGATTGCATATAGGATGAGATTCACTAGAATAGCCGTATTTCAATTATAACAACAACTGGACGAGTCTTAGTATGCATATAGGATGCGATTCACTAGTTAACCGCTTTCAATACTTGGGAAATTGCCGTGCTGGTAGATTGGCCGTGATGAGCATCAGGATTGTTTGTGTTTGCCTCACATGTCGTGCTTGCTTAGTATTTAGGCTAAGATAAGAGTCTAACTAAACTAGATCAATTGTGATGCTTTTGGTTGAATGAATGTCGAATGAATGTCGAATGAATGTTCGAATGAATGCTTGAATGAATGCTTGAATGAATGTTGAGTGTAATTGATTGTGCCAAATGGTATGATCGGGTGAGTGATAGACCGATGAATACGGGATTGGTAAGTTAGATCGGTAAGTGTGATCGTTAATATGAGTTCTTGTGGTGTGCCGTGGCAATATTGTGAGTTGCTAAGCTATGATTGTACTATGAATGTTTGGTATGTTCCTCTAATATGGATGATCCTCTGTTAAGGTGTACCTACCTTCCGACTAGAAGTCGGTAAAACGTGCTACGATTCTGTGATAAGGTGTGCCTACCTTCCGACTGGGAGTCGGTAAAACGTGTTGTTGACATTATTAAGGTGTGCCTACCTTCCGACTGAGTGTTAGTAAAACGAGCTATGAATTGTTGTAGGGTGCACCTCCCCTCCGACCGAGTGTCGGTAAATTGTGCTACAATTGTAAGATCCGGCGTATTAAGGGGGACTTATTGTATGTGTACTGTTAACGATTTATTGCGTGGTTGCTATTGCTTTACTTGGATGTATGATTTTTTGTCCGTTGTGCGTTACGGGAGCCCCAATGACTGCGTCTCCTATGGACCGAGTGGAATCTGATATGATGTACCAGTTAGGGTGCAGATTTTGAGAGTTGATAGTTAGTGTATCGGTATTTGAGTGCTACTTTAATTGTTTTCCTGTTACATTCGTTATGCTCCGTTGATTTCCTTGATCATCACCTTCTTTAAAGCTTTAGAACTCTATTGATCTATATTTACAGCATTTTTTGTTAATCGTTCAAATTTATAACTTGAATACTTGTACTATTTGGTTTTATGCTCTAACAGGGTTTTTTTTTACTTTACTGCTTTTTTCCTACTGAGCGAAAGCTCACCCCATTCGTGTTTACTGTTGCTTTACAAATTTCTTTGCTGAGTAAGTTGTAGGATGTCTCAGAGCTCGGGAGCTACTGAGGGTCCGGGAGTTTAGCTGATTATAGACATACTTTTCATTTATGTTTTTAAACCGGTTGTTGTTATTACTTTGAGATTTTGACTCGTTGGTTAGTTCGGATTATATAATTTTCGAAGTTTTATTTAAAGTTTATTTTAAAGGTTGTTATTTATTATCGTTTTAGTTCACGTCTCGAGTACGGTCAAAATCGGATTTGGGGCGTGACAATTTGGTATCAGAACCTGGTTTTATTTTGAACTTGTTTTCAAAACCTCGGACTGTACGTCAATTAGGTGGGTAGAGTTAGGTGGTCTAAGTCGTAGTACTCGGTGACGCAAGTCGGAAATATCTGATGCGTAGAGTTGGAACGACAAGAGTCTTAATTGTTTAATCACTTTGTTTAAGATTGACTCCTTTATGTTATGTTGTTGCGTTGCTTGACTGATATCTTTGCTCCATTGGCTGTATGCCTCAGTTTATCTATGATACCGACGGGTTGAGATCGGAGTTGGTTTATCGAGCGATGATCGAGCGGTTACGAATTGGTTGTTTTGATATAATAATTGTTGAGTGAGTTTCCGCCTTGGCCGGCCGTCATTGGACTGATGAATTTGAATTGTTGACTTGTTTGGGTGTTAATTGAGTAAAGGGTGAAAACCTGAGTGGGACTGCGATACTTTACGTTGATGTGTACTTTTGCTGGTTGTGGTTTACCTTGTGTACTGAATGCTGTGTGAAATTGGTTATTAATGTCCCGCTTGAGCGGATGGTTAATGGAATATACGAACGGGTCATGCCGAAATTTCAGTTAAACTGAAGTGTTTGCACTATCACGGGACGACTCAGGGTCGCCACTGTAGTCGAACGTGATAAGGGGATGTCAAGTGGTTACAACGAGATTTGGAGACGCCTGAATCGGGTTGTAACGACCCGAGATAGACATGAATGTTATGATAGAAAAGTAAAGTGTTGAGAACTTATGAAAAAGGAATTAAGGATGAAATTCGTGGAACGATTTTGTGTTATGATTTGAACCCCCTGTCATGGGAAGATACCCGACCGAAGCGTATGCCGGTCTGGTATGTTATTGTGTGACTGTTTGACACTGTGCCTCCTGCGGTAGTTGATTGAATTGCGTGTTTTGATTCTGTGAGACGCACAAGTGTGCGGGCTTCTCTACTTTATGAAGTAGTATGTATATGACTTTACTAAGACTAAGTTTAACCGTGGTCCGAGTATGACCCTTCTGAAACGCGTGCGAACGTTTTTACATTAAGCGAACTGCTCTATTCGAAATCTGAGAAACTGAACATGTGCGTTATCCATGCAGAGGATATACGACATGAGACCGGCTTACACACCGAGAGGCACTAGGGGTTTCCCTGCTAGGGGACGGGGACGACCACCTACTATGGATCAGACAGGGGCATTGGACGCCCAGGGTGGTGCTCCTGTAGGGCACCAGAGAGAAGAGGCCGGGCTGTCAGGATTACCGCCCAATGTTCCTCCAGTCGCAGAGCCGACTCAGGCGGCCCCTCTAGAGGAGGTGGTTCGCGCAGTGCTAGCAGCGATCAGCGCTCAGCAGGGGACTGCAACACCGACACCAGAGCCTGTGCCTACTGCTGCCGCAACCACTGTCGAGAGGCCAGGCCAGTTTGACAGCTACACGACCCAGGCTCTCAGGGACTTCCGTAGGCTGGGCACACTAGTCTACTCCGGGGGGGGGGGGGGGGGGTCAGACCCCGAGGTAGCCGCAGAGTGGCTTGAGCGGATTACCCGCAACCTTGATACTTTTGGGATATCCGACGGTCGTTTGAGAGTATCTTTCGCGACCTTTCAGCTTGAAGGGGAAGCATACTACTGGTGGCAGCATGTGTAGACCAGGGTTGGAGATGACTTTCAGCTGTTCAACAGACTGTTCCTAGAGCAGTATTTCCCTCGATCTGTTCGAGATGACCGGCACCAGCAATTCTTGGATCTGCGTCAGGGAGGGATGACCGTCTCTGAGTATGGGGCGAGGTTCACATCCTTATCTCGCTTCGCACCAGAGATGGTGCAGACCAAGAAGAGCCGCTGCAGGCGTTTCGAGAGAGGACTCATCCCGTCCATCGTGGATCGAGTCGTTGCCTTCAGGACTGAGGATTATTCGGTATTAGTGGACCAGGAACTAGCCGTGGAGACGCACTTTCGAGAGACCGCCAGAGCGCGGGAGATCAGGCCGAGGCCGAGTGACTTCCTGAGGCCGTCTGAAGGCCGCGATTCGAGGAGACAGAGGAGCTCGGGATTATTCCGGCCTCAGACTCAGTTTGGTGGGCCGAGACCGGACAGATCGGCAACGTCGACCGGATCCGTCGCGTCGGAGCGGCCGTCAGTATGTTGCTTTTGTCATCAATCAGGCCATCGAAGCTGTGATTGTCCGAGAGACGGCACGCGCCGGTGTCATACTTGCGGCCAGGTCGGGCATTTTGCGAGACAGTGTCCCGTCGCAGGTAGAGATACATCAGCGCCGAGGGTCCCACAGTAGACAGCGATGGCATCAGCGCCAAGACATCAGCAGAGGGCCCCACAACAGATGACTTTTCCACTACCCCCGAGAGGAGGACCTCAGACTCAGCAGGGCAGAGTGTACGCGATTGCCGGGCCCCGAGCTGAGGGACATGCTTTCGATCATGAGATCGCTTAGAGTACTTGTTTACTATTTAATTTTGGACATTGTGTGTCACGCCCCAAATCCGGTTTTGACCGGACTCGAGACGTGACTTGAATAAAAACGGTTTTGAATACTATAAATCAACAATAACTTCCTAAAAATCTCGAATATGAAACTTAGATCCACATAAGTCAGTTTTAAACATAAATAAAACCCTCCAGGGGTGTAGTAATAATTCTCCAATAAAGTTTGTCTAAAACCGAAATAAAGACATAATCGAAGTCACTAAGACGACACCCAACCAAGAAGCTCCCGAGCCTCTACTCCTCAACAAGCCTGTAATCACAACAGTAAAAACATAAGGGTGAGCTTACGCTCAGTAGGGAAAATACATAACAAGTTGACCTTCAAAGTTTAACAATTTCTCAATCGAAGTCACCAAATAAAACTCAGTAATTAACAAGAAATACCCAACCCAATCAATGTCGTGGCACGTGAAGTCACCACCCTCCGATCCACACAGAGTGTGTCCTCTCGGATTTTCCCTCAGTCCAGAGGAGACGCATATCATCGAGGCTACCGGAAACACCCCCTGAGGGTGCATATCATCGGGATTCTCGGAAACGTCTCCAAAGAACTATATGTCCTCAGGAACCAAGGTATCACTCCTATAGGGAGCATACACTTGGGTGAAACAATCAATAACCATCCTATAACCAGGGCCACCGGCTATGCTACCACCTTGCACCGGCACTCCTTCAGTGTAGGCGCCATACCGAGTACCGACTATGACGCTACCTCCCACCGGCACTCCCTCGGTGTAGGCCCCATAGCGATATAACAGCCGACTCACGAATCCATGAACGAACATCACACTCAAGTAACCACGAAGTAATCAATTCTCCATGACTCACACTTTCACCACGACACACCGCACACGAATCACAGTTCCACCACAACACACATCACACGAATCACAGTTCCACCACAACACACATCACACGAATCACATAACCACAACTTACCGCTCACCTACCTGCCATGACCCTTCGGTCCATCGATCACCTGATTGTACCGCTCGGCACAACCAGTCATACTCGATTCAGCCAATCAAGGAATCAAGCAATCATTCAAATACAATCCACAGTCAAGTATACGTTCAATTCAATCCAACAAGTAAACCTTCAATCGAGCAATCAACCATGCAATTCAGCTAGTTTCTTTAGACTCTTTAGCCTATCCGCTAAGCAACCAAACAACCAAACAAGTAAACCTAACACACAACTAATCCGAGGGCTTTGCCAAGGCCGCTCTACCAGTAAAACAATCCCCAGGTATTGAAAGCGAATTATGCTAGTGATTGGCATCCTACGCATGCTTACTAGACACATCCGATTATTTGCAATTGAAAGACAATTATTCTAGTTACTCGCATCCTATAGGCATTTCTAGGACCTTTCCGATTTTATTAGCCTAACATGCATACTAAGCATTTTAAACGAGAAGTTAAGATTTTCCCTACCTCGAGGTCTTCCTCTAAATCTCTGTTGTCAAACTCGGTATTCACAACTCCATTCTTCACACGGGTTCCGACGTGGCCTTCGTTCTTCAAGCTCGGGTCCAAGTTCTTCGCTCTCGGGCGAAGTCCCGTCTAGATTTGACAAATAAAGTGTTCAATTAAAACCGGTAATTGTCCAAAGGTCATCTGATTGACCAAGTAGTCCTTTAAGTTGCCCAAATTGAATAAATTAAATAGTCGATTAACCTGATTTTTAAATTGAATTTTCTTTAAAACAGGGTTGACCCGGATCCGACCCGGATCCAAGCCCTGACCCGGATCTAGACCCGGTTCGAACCCGGATCCGAACCCAAGTCCATGTCTGGGCCTGGCCCGAGTCCACACTGGGCCCAAGTCCCGCCTTCTGTTACTGTCCGGCCCGAGGCCCAACACTGGAGTTGGAGGCCCAAGTTCTGGCCCGATATGCTGGTCAGGCCCAAGGCCCGGATTTATGGTCTGGCCGTAACAGCGTCGAGGCCGGTAGGGTTCCGGCGATCTCATGGCGACGGCGGTGACGGGGTCTCACTCCGGTGGCCTTCTCGTGGCGGAGGACGGCGTTAGAAGGGATTGGAGGTTCGTTTCACGGCGGAGAGGGGTGCCATGAGCTCGGGATGAAGAGGGATGATTGTCAGGACACGTACCGCTCTTCTCCGTACAGATCTACCGGCCAGATGAGGTCACCGGAGATGGGGTTCAGACCTGGAACGCGAGAGTTCCGGTGACGCCTCTCCAAGCGAGATTCAGCCTCGGAAGCTCGAATCTCAGGGAACAAAAGGGGACGAGCTTGAGAGCTCGGTTTCGCAGAGAGGAGAGATGAAGACGATGGAGGCGATGAACAGTGCCAAAAGTTAGGGTTTGGGTGCGTTTTATCGAGTGGGTCTGGGCTTCGAATGGAACGCGGGTCGGACTATCGTGCGGGCTCGCCTTGCGTTGCTGATTGGGCCCGAAACAGCCCAATCCCCAGCCCAGTTCGCAGCCTGCCCTTTTCCCTTTTTTTTTCTTGTCAACAACAATAGTTGCAAAACTCTACCCTCATGTTTCTGATTTCACAAAAATACTCCTTTGCAAAAACGTGGGGTTTTACAGTCTACCCCCCCCCCCCCCCCCCCTTAAAAGAATTTCGTCCTCGAAATTTAAAAATGAACGCGCCCCTCTTGTCCTCATCTCAGGGAACATCCTGCTCAAGACTCACCAGCGATGGATCCATGGGGTACCTCCGTATTTGGGAACGTGGGAGACGCTAGGCAACGGCTCTAGTTCTGCCTGTAGATCTCAAACGGTACGATAAGCTGCGAGACCAACTTGCCTCCGTCGCGGTCGAACCGCTAAAGGTCTTTCTTAGGCTCACTCTCTGAAATATCTGATCCCCAATTGGAACTCCAGAGGTCTGTGCCTTTCACCTATGTAACTCTTCAGTCGGCTCTGCACGGTCTTTATCCGTTTTCGAATCTACGCGACCTTCACGTAATCGTGCCTCATCAGGTCGCTCTAGTTGCTCAAACGCCACACGAGGTGGTGAAAAACAGTCTTTCTCAACAGTTCACAACTCAACGAGCAACGTCTCACATCAACTCAAAGGGAACCGAGCAAAAACACAAGCTGAAAAAAAAACTCAAACGCTTAAGAACCTCAGGTAACTGTCTAGATATCCCATACAGTAAATTCCCATCGGCACAGGTATCCTACTGGGATGCTCTGCAAGTCGAACAGAGTCGGAACCACACGCTAACATTACTTCTTAATTTCCTCTTTAGAAACTGATACCGGGACTAACCACAACAAAAGTCAAGCATTATCGAGTCAAGACCAACCATAACAAGTCGCTTGTCCCTCAAACACTAAGAAAAAACAGATAACGATCTCGGCAATCTAAAGCGAATTCCAACGTTAGTGTAGACGGCGGACCGTCACAAACAATCTCGGTGTAGATACCTCTCATCAGAATCCCCAATGGTACCGGTATCATACCGGATAGAACGACCTCGGTTCAGACATGCCATACCGGAATTTTCCTTCGGTACGGGTGTCTTACCTGAATACTCCGAAAATCGGACAAGGACGGAGCCATCCGCAGATGTAACTCCTCAATTTCTCTTTAGTAACCGTCTACCAAACAGTTCACACTGGAACGCCAAAAAGGTCTTGTCGCGACCTAACACACACAAGACGAACAAGTAACACTCGAATGCAATCATCCAATCAACGGTCCTCATAACCACTGTGGGGTTTGGAACAAACGCTCGTTTCGTCACATTTCGCGGAAAGGTAGATGTACCTCCGTCAAGCAAAGGGTACCACGTACCGGCATATAGTCGAAATGCGGCATGCCTCAAAACATAGCTTACTCAAAACCTCTCGTCAAGCTAAGCCTGGCATACGGGTGCATCACACAACTAATCTCAAACGGAACTCGTAACCAAACTCCTCAACTCAAGACTCCACCATAATCACAAATCATACTCGAACAAATCAACACCAACTGCAACCACATCACTTATCAGGTCATCACACACAGGGTAAACGATAAAGCACACACTCATCTCGTACCAAGCCAACGGTAAGCACATCTGTCACAACGGTTAAACCTTATCACGATTCTCAACCTGATACGGGTCGGTCACACATCAAGTATCACAAACTTAACTCACGGTAAGCCATCCACATCTCACTGTGATCAATCGAGGAGGTTATCCGACTCGCAATATTTCTCTTGACATCGATACTAGTTCTCAGCCCCTGATCAAACCACATCACAAGTCACCTCACCCGAATCATCAAATCAACGAGACAATGGTTCTCAAAACCGGCGCATGGGTCAATACCACCATGAACTCTACCGACACCTAGTCGGACGAACGACGTACAACGACACAGTCCAATAGAACCCATTACTGGCACTTGGTCGAAAGTAGGCGTCCTTCAAGACACCAAAACCCAACGTACGATAATTACATTCGATTGCGAAATACGATCCAAGATCGATTGCCAAAGGTCAACCCAACCGGCGGTATTCCTTATACCGTTGACACCCGTTCACGAGCTATCAATCAACCAACTTATAGTCAAGTCCACCCAAGTCACCTTTTAAGGAGTAATCAACACGTACAGAGATCTCGATAATTTGAACAGTTCAGAAACCCGCGCGGTTCCTTCATTCGTTACTTGACAAATTAAAACCAACAACGGTTAGCTCTTAACCTTTCCTGTGCCCACTCATGGCACGAAATCCGACCTACCATACAATTCCTCGTTCGGTGCCATCTTGTTACTGGCCTGGAAGCTTGTGGTAGTCGCCCTCAGCTATCAGTAGCTGGATTTCAACGTGAGGTGCTCTCACTTCTAGGACGTATCTTCATGGTTATGTTTAGTCCTTCTGGAAAGAACGTAAGAAACGCACCTTAATTTAGGTTCTCACGTACGGCACACACTCGTGCAACCTTCGCTTGCTAACAAGGATTTGAACCAACACCGCCTCGATGGTTCGAATCTTATAACTTAAGTCTTGTAACGGGGTTAGAAGAATCTGTAGATTAGGATTTCTGTGGGTATGGACCCACCACGCTTCCGCTGCGCTACTCTGCTCTTGTCGTAGCTCGGTCATCTCCTGTGACCAGTTGGACCGTTTACTGGTCGAGGCTGCTGCCTCTCACTGCTCGGCATTCGTCGCTGATGGCGCTTGATGAATGCTTGATGTTTTAGCAATCGGTTCTTAAAATTCGATCCGCACTCTGGTCGAGGAGTTTAAAGTACCGGTGGACTCAACAATTTTAAACCCGCTTGATCCCTAAGTAGTCGCAAACCAATACACCCAGTGTAAAGCTCAAGTGTCAGCTGACACGAGATCCAAAATGTAAATGGTAACAAGTACTCTACGCGATCTCAAGATCGGTATCAAGTTCTCTACTCGGGGCCCGGCCATCATGTACGTTCGGCCCTGCCACATCGGAGGTCCTCCTCTCGATGAGGTGCAAGAATTTACTGCTATGGCAGTATGTTCTCTTGTCGGCTCTCGTAGATCGACCTGTGGAACGGTTCGTAGACCCATCACTCAACTGGCCTTCTCGGCCTAGACGTTCCAACTGTTTTCTTGAGGGCAAACTATGCCACCCGGGGCAGGTCCAACGGACGCTACTTCTCCAACCCGTCGTGTCTCACCGGACTGGGTCTGTGGCTGAAAGAATTCTGAGGTCCTCTGCCTTCTCGAATTGTGACTCTCTGACGGCCTCAAGAAGCCCCTCGGCCTGGTCTCCCGCGCCTTGGGGTCTCCCAAAAGTCTCTCTAATGCTAGTGTTTGTTCCACTAGTACAGAATAGTCCTCGGGTCTGAATGCAATGACTCAAACCGTGATAGATGAAATGAGTCCCTTCTCAAACGCCTGCGGCGCTCTCCTCGGCCGGCACCATCCCGGGTGCGAAGCGATACGGGGACATGAACCTTGCCCAATACTCATAGACGGCCGCCCCATTCTATTGCAGGTCCAAAATTGCTGGTGTCGGTCATCTCGGACAGATCGAGGTAAATACTGTCCCAAGGACAATCCACTGAACGGCTGCAAGTCATTCCCAACTCTGGTCTGCACAGGTTGCCTCCAGTATCGTGCTTCTCCCTCAGCTGGGAGGTTGCGGAACATATTCTCCAACAGATAACAGAATACTCTAAACGTATTAAGGTTGTGGGTAATCCGCTCCAACCATAATACAACTGCCTCGGGTTCTGAATCCCCGGAATACATTAGAGTACTCACTTATGGAAACCCCTGAGTGCCTAGGCCGTGTAACTGTCCACCTGGCCTGGTATCTTGGTAGTGACTGCGTCGGCAGTAGGCACAAACTCTCGTGTCGGTGCTGTAGTCTCATGCTGAGCGCAGCTAACACTGCGCGAACCACCTCATCATTAGGGCCTCTTGAGTCGGTTCTGCGACTAGGGAAACTCTAGATGGTGACCATACCGGTCTATCCCCAAAACTCTGGTGCTCTGTGGAAACAACACCCTGGGCGCTCACTGCCCCTGCCAGAACAACAACTGGTGTCTGGCTCTGCCTCACAACTGGACGGCTCTTGGTACTCTCCAGGATATAAACACGTGACATCTCATAAGCTCACTGCATGTAGAACCTATAGATTCATATCTCTGTTTAACCCAATCGGTTCGATTCACCAAAACATGACGTTCTCGTGCGTCTCCACCGGATCCCACTTGGACCAAAAGTAAGTCGTAAATTCAAAAGTAACACTTATAAAGACAAGAGACCCGCACCTCGTGCGTCTCACACAGAAATCAACGGTTCGATCAAGTACAGGGACGTTCAAGCGCGTCTCACAAGTTACCCAAAGTTTACAACTCTTAAGCTTAGTAGGTATATACTCATATAAAGTCACACAAGTTCGCATCTCAATGCGTCTCACCACAACAATCAGCGATTCAATCAAAAAACAACCAACTCCCACAGGAGGGTTCCACTCAAATACACACACAAGGCGCAAATCACCAGGCATACCCCTTGCTCGGGTATCCTTTCACAAAGAGGGGGGGTTTAACAACTTAACACGACCCAATTCATTAATTACCCTTAGCCTTTCTTTCCTTTCCGCAGATTCATACTTCTTAACTCACTCTCAACTTGTCATGTCGATCTCTAGTCATTACAACCCGATTCAGGCGTCCCCGAACCTCATTGTAACAACTTGACATCAAACCATCACGCTCGACTACAGTGGCGCCCCTGAGTCAGCCCGTGATAGTGCAAACATTCCAGTTCTACCGAAAATACGGCATGACCTATATGTAATTTCCCTTAACCCTCCGCTTAAGCGGGACATTTACCAAACCAAATTTACAAGGCAAATAGTACACAGAGTTCTCATGCTCGGCCAAATACACCACACAGTCAATACATAGAGTGCTTATTCTCTTCAAGTTACATCACAAAGTCAATAAACGGAGTTCTCTTGCTCCCCAAATCCGCCACTCGCTGGGCACTCAACACAAACAATATACGGGGTCCTCGTGCACCACCCAAACACTCAAAACAAGCACACATGGACTTCTCATGCTCCAAAACAGTGGTCAATTAAACAAGTCCACAATTTAATAAGACTATACTTCAACTTGAAAATTTTAATACGATACGCCACAATGGCAACACCACCAACAATTGGCTCACTTTGCAACGAATGCATAGCGGGTCGATAACTGCCCGTTAATCCGATTCCGATCTCAACCATTCGGCTTCACCGATCACTAAGGAGAGGACACTAATCAAGCAATGCAATCATTGTAGTGCAAAAGATTTTGATTCAGGACAAATATTAGGCGACTCATGTCGTTCCAACTCTCCGCATCAATGTTTCCAAATCGCGTCACTGAGCTTCACGACTCAGACTCCCTAACTCTACCCACCTAACTGACGTCGGTCCGAGGTTTGAAAACAAGTTCACAAAGACACCTGTTTCAAATGAAACCAGGCTCTGATACCAAATTGTCATGCCCCAAATCCGGTGTTGACCGGACTCGAGACGTGACTTGAATAACAACGGTTTTGAATACTATAAATCAACAATAACTTCCTGAAAATCTCGAATATGAAATTCAGATCCACATAAGTCAGTTTAAAACATAAATAAAACCCTTCAGGGGTGTAGTAATAATTCTCCAATAAAGTTTGTCTAAAACCGAAATAAAGACATAACCGAAGTCACTAACACGACTCCCAACCAAGAAGCTCCCGAGCCTCTACTCCTCAACAAGCCTGTAATCACAACAGTAAAAACATAGGGGTGAGCTTACGCTCAGTAAGGAAAATACATAACAAGTTGACCTTCAAAGTTTAACAATTTCTCAATCAAAGTCACCAAATAAAACTCAGTGATTAACAAGAAATATCCAATCCAATCAATGCCGTGGCACGTGAAGTCACCACCCTCCGATCCACACAGAGTGTGTCCTCTCGGATTTTCCCTAAGTCCAGAGGAGACGCATATCATCGAGGCTACCGGCAACACCCCCTGAGGGTGCATATCATCGGGATTCTCGGAAACGTCTCCAAAGAACTATATGTCCTCAGGAACCAAGGTATCACTCCTATAGGGAGCATACACTTGGGTGAAACAATCAATAACCATCCAATAACCATCCTATAACCAGGGCCACCGGCTATGCTACCACCTTGCACCGGCACTCCTTCGGTGTAGGCGCCATACCGAGTACCGACTATGACGCTACCTCCCACCGGCACTCCCTCGGTGTAGGCCCCATAGTGATATTACAGCCGACTCACGAATCCATGAACGAACATCACACTCAAGTAACCACGAAGTAATCAATTCTCCATGACTCACACTTTCACCACGACACACCGCACACGAATCACAGTTCCACCACAACACACATCACACGAATCACAGTTCCACCACAACACACATCACACGAATCACATAACCACAACTTACCGCTCACCTACCTGCCATGACCCTTCGGTCCATCGATCACCTGATTGTACCGCTCGGCACAACCAGTCATACTCGATTCAGCCAATCAAGGAATCAAGCAATCATTCAAATACAATCCACAGTCAAGTATACGTTCAATTCAATCCAACAAGTAAACCTTCAATCGAGCAATCAACCATGCAATTCAGCTAGTTTCTTTAGACTCTTTAGCCTATCCGCTAAGCAACCAAACAACCAAACAAGTAAACCTAACACACAACTAATCCGAATGGTGCGCTCTGACTGTCCATCTGTCTCAAGATGGTAAGCTATACTCAACAGTACCTCAGTGCCCAAGGCCTTCTGTAGACTCTTCCAGAACCTGGATGTGAAACGAGGGTCTCTATCCGATACCACTGACACTGGTACACCGTGCAGACGAATAATCTCTCTGACATACAAACGAGCCAACGTGTCCACAGAATCAGTCATCCTCATACCCAGAAAGTGGGCCGACTTGGTCAGTCTATCAACCACCACCCACACAGCGTCATGCCCCTTCGACGATCTGGGCAATCCACACACAAAATCCATAGTCACGTGCTCCCACTTCCACTCAGAGTTCGGTAAAGGCTGTAGCAAGCCTGCGGGACGCATGTGCTCGGCCTTTACCTGTTGGCAGGTAATGCATCTAGAAACGAAATCTGCAACTGCCCCACGCATCCCACTCCACCAAAACTGTCGCCGCATGTCTCTATACATCTTGTTGCCACCGGGGTGCACAACTAGACGGGAGTGGTGGCACTCACGCCACACCGTGTCTCTGCACTCACTAGGTACAAACAGTCGTCCTCTAAAGCGGATACCCTGATCGGTGCCCATCTCCCATCCCTCGAGCTTGACTCCATCCATCAACTTCTGCCGAATCCCTGCTGTCTCAGCATCCTCAGTCTGTGCCTCTAACACCCGAGCAAAAAGGGTGGGCTGAGCCACTAAGGCACACAAGGCCATACTCTCGGTGACCTCCTCCAACTCTAGACTGAATAAGCTCAACTGCTCCAACATGTCCCACTCTCAGATTGCCATACTGGCAACGCAGTGACTCGACTTCCTGCTCAAGGCATCGGCAACCACGTTCGCCTTGCCTGGATGATAAAGCAACTCGAAGTCATACTCTTCAAGTAGTTCCATCCATCGCCTTTGGCACATGTTCAGATCACGCTGCGAGAAGATATACTTTAGTCTTAGTGCCCGTAGCTCAATCATAAATGTCCAAATGTATATATCATCGTTAGCAATAAAATTAAAGCGGCTTTATATTATTTATGTGTTGGAGTAATATATCGATGTGTGCTCTGATCTATGCCCCCCATGCGAATAGAACCATAGATCGAGATAGATCACACTCGATGGGTCCCTAGTCAACAAAGCTTCACTAGAAGCGACTAGTATGAAAGATGGCTCTTTATGGCTTACGTTCTGTTAGTCATTGGAATGGGATTCCGGAGTCTGATCATAGATATCATGTGGGACATGATATTGGACGACCCGCCCTGAATATGTGCCATAGATTAAGTCATGAACATATTCAGTGTTGTAGCTTGTCATGTATCCTTAGACCAAGGAGTCTTTGTGATCGCTATGTAGTCAACAACTGAGTTTGACCTGAGCCTAACGTTGTCCGTAACAGGGCTTCCATAACGGCCAGGATTGGCTTAGGGACGGGCTACATGAGTGACACGAAAGGCGGCTAAGGGATTTATCCCTCATACTGAGGTATGGGAAAGATATCGGTTCTCGGCCGCTTGATCGAGAGTGACTGAAAGAATAGCATGGCCATGCACATGATACTGGGTATCATATCTTCAGTCATCTCACATATCAAGGAACGGTGATTGAGAATAATAAGGATGACGGCTCTATGCCTTATCTCAATCAGGATATCGGAGATAAAAGGATAATGACAGGGACGACGGAAAGGTTAGAATCGACAGGGTCGATTCGTTATGTAGTGTCAGGCAATACTAAAGTCTCGTTAGTTGCCACTTAAATAGGATCAAGTAAAATGGGATTTTACGTTGATCTATTGACATGCATAAACCTAAGGGTCACACCAGAGGATGAAACTCATTGACACATTTATGGAGAATGGCCAAAAGGGAGTTGTCTCGGGACATGACCAAAACTGGGTTTTGGATCATGTGCCCGTAAGTGAATAGGACTTTACGGATCGAGACAAGGCTTGGAGTCTTGGGATTGATCGCGTCGGATAATGTTGGACATTTCCGGTATGGAAGGCATGGAGGCGATGAGCGAATCACGGGACCTCGTTGGAAATGGCCACGGGCCATGTTCCAAGAGGCCCATGAAAGGCCCATGCAACCAAGGCCCATGGAACTAATTAATCAAGTCTTGATTAATTAGTACTAAGTAAGCAAGACAAGGATTAAGGTGTTGGTGATTCACCACCTAACCCAATCTTGTCTTGCCATACTTTGTCCTATTTACACCTTACTTGACACCATACTTGTCCCATGCCTTTAGTTGGACAAGTATGGGTTTTGTTATGTTTAAGTCATCTTTTTTCAACATAACAAAGACAAGACAAGAATAGGAAACACATTTTCTCTCCCTCTTCCATGGCCATTTCGGGTTTGGCTAGTTTCCACCTCCATTTTTGTGTTCTTGAGTCCTCAAAGAGAAGAACTACGTGGCTTTGATTCCCATGTGGATACGTAGGCGTCTTGGAGACTCAAGCCAATCATTTGTTAACCGGTGTTCTTGTTTTGGTAAGAACTAGTGCTGAATTTTTCTCTTGTTAATCCATTCTTTGTTAGTTGTTTCATGGTTTTAATTGTCTCTTGGTTTTCATTGATTTTCCGCTGCGAGTTGGTTCATCTCCAACCCTACCTCGAGACCCAACATCTAACACCCTAGCAAAAAGGGTGGGCTGAGCCACTAAGGCACACAAGGCCATACTCTCGGTGACCTCCTCCAACTCTAGTCTGAATAAGCTCAACTGCTCCAACATGTCCCACTCTCGGACTGCCATACTGGCAACGCAGTGACTCGACTTCCTGCTGAAGGCATCGGCAACCACGTTCGCCTTGCCTGGATGATAAAGCAACTCGAAGTCATACTCTTCAAGTAGTTCCATCCATCGCCTTTGGCGCATGTTCAGATCACGCTGCGAGAAGATATACTTGAGGCTCTTGTGGTCTGAAAACACCCTGAACTGTTCACCATACAGGTAATATCTCCAGCTCTTCAGCGCAAATACTACTGCTGCTAGCTCGAGATCATGGGTGGGGTAATTGCGCTCATGCACCTTCAACTTATCCGGTATCCCCAAACATTCAACGTGGTAAACCCCACTGGCTTATCCGGTATCCCCAAACATTCCCAATCCAATATATCATGAAACCAGGAAATAACACTCAGATCACTATCATGTATTCTCAAGCCAACTCTACTCGTTTTGATGTTTATCTTTTATTAACCGTTCAAACAGCACAACATAGCAATCCACCAACAACAATCAATCCTACAGGCACGACATGGTCTGATTCTACCAGCACGACAAGTTCCCAAGACAGAATCGTAAATGTTCACAGTCGTTACGTCTACGCTAGTGATCCACATCCTATAAGCATACTAGTTGTTTATCCGGTTATTAGGTTTCCCTATATGCATTCTAGTAAAATCGTAATAAGCGAGTTTCGAGGTAATCCCTACCTCTTGAAGGGTCGACTGCTGCGTCTCCTAGCTGCTGACGTCCTGGCTCGCTACCTCCGGTCTTCTCTTTGATCGAAGCAGGACTCTACATTACACAGAATGTTACAATTAACACCGGTTTCACAATTTGAATTAAAAGGTTACGACGGTTTCGTTTTAAGTTCAAAAGTTGCCTTTTAGACTCGAGCGGGCTAAAAGCGGGATTACGACGAATCGGGTTCGAGAACTCGCGCACCAAACTCAAAACTCTGTGCACGTTTTCCGAGGCACAGATCCCGATGCACGATTCCCAATGCACGTATCCAAACACGATTCCCGAGGCACGAGTTCAGGCACGTTTCCCGAGGTCCGATTCTTCGTTCCGTTTTTGTCCCGTTCTAGTCTGATTTCACAATTCGATTTAAAGGTCCGAGGTTCCAGATTCGATTCTAGTCCAAACCAGTCTTTGATTAAATCTGATTCAAATCCCATTTTTAATTATTAACTAAAACTGATTTCCGTTTCCTTTTCAATCTCTTTGATTTTGGAACAAACCAAACCAGATCCAAAGAAGTTCGGGCAAAAGAAACAAAAAGGGAGACTAAGGAGAAAGAGGCTCGAAAACGAGTCTGGCCGGTCACCGGCGAAGCCACCGGCGACCAAACCCTCACGGACTTGCGTTTCTCACCGTGGGGAAACGGACGACGACGGTGGAGCGGTTGTAACTCGACCAACGTGGATCTGGTACCAGCGAGCTAGTTGAGAAGTCCTAGCACCGGATCGAAAAGGTGTTGTTGAGAGGGAAACCGCGGCGGAGGCTTGGGCCGACGGAGAAGAGGGAGAGAGGAGCTCGGGGTCGGTATGGTGGACTGGCTGTACAAGGGAGAGTGAATATGGTGATGAAAGAGCGAGAAAGGTGAGGGTACGTCTGAGGAGAAAAGGGAGAGAAACGAGATCGAGAGAGAGTGGCCGGCGATGGCGGCCGGAGCTGAGAAAGCTAGAGAGAGAGGGTCGGATCGAGAGTTGGGAGAGAGGGAGGTCTGCGATGGTGTGCGAAGAGGAAGGAGGAGAACGACTGAAACCCTAGGGTTTCGCTGCTTAAATACCAACGCCCCAACTGGGCTGATTCAGAATTGGGTCTGGCTAAACGGGCTCTACGGCCCAAGGCGAAGGGAGGCCTGGGTCGGCCTACTCTGGCTGGGCCTGCGGGTCTGGTTGGGTCTGACCGGCCCAACTTCCTTCTTTTTAAAAAAAAAAAACTTTTTGTTTATTTAATTAAAATTGATTCAACATTCCTTTTTTTGAACGAATAAGAGATTAAACCCAAAATTCACCCCCGACGTTCCGGTCGAACAAAACCTTAAAACTTAAACCGTTTAAAACTGGAGCAGTCTTCACACAACGCGTCCCTTTCCTCGCGTTCTCTCCTTCTCGCGTGAACCAGAGCCGCCGCCATCTACAGCTCCGGCCACCTCTTCATCCTTCTCCTTCTTCTTCTCTCTCACACGACCGAGCCCACCTCACCTCATCTCTTCTTCCTCTCTGAGCACCACCAAAACCCCCGCGCCCTAAATCAAACCAACACCCGAGGTTCCTCAGTCAAGCATTTCATCTTCGAGCTCAATTCGAGCGTTCCAACGACAGGGAAGCACGGTTCGTGCACCATCGCACCTCTTCCCTTCTTCCCAAGCTCGATTCGAGCTATTTAAGACGGAACCACCGCCGACGAGTTGCTGGTTCGTCAGATCTGTGGCGGAGACGAGCGGGACGCGCGCTGGAGTCCCGCTGTCACGGCCACGGCCTCGCTGTGATGCCTGCCACCTTCGCCGCCCTCGGTTTCCCCCGTTTCGAGCGTGTTTGACGCCGTCGACGGCGGCCAGAATACCCTGGCCTCGCCGGAGTGCCTCAGCTCAGACGAGTCAGACGGGTGTGGGCCTTTGGGCTAGAACCTCATCACGTGGGCCAGGAGATGACCCTGGGCCAAGGACGGGCCTTGGGCCCAGCTTGAACCTCAGGCTGGAGCGGACCTTTTGCCAGGCCTAGGTCTGGACGGGTCTGAGGCTCGGATCAGGACTGGGTTTGGGTCGGGTCCGGGTCTGGTTTCTGGACCGGGTCGGATCCGAGTCGGATCCGGGTCTGGTTCGACTTTTGACCTGTTAAAAACCCAGACTTGGACTTCACCTGAGAAGACCAGAGTTAGGCCCGGACGTCAGCAGCTAGGAGACGTAACTGTTGTGATCTTCTTGAGGTAGGGAAAGGCCGTAAACTCCACTCCTGATTTAAATAACGCTAATAGCATGCCTACATGACAATTAATAACCGGAAAGGTCCTAGATTGCATATAGGATGAGATTCACTAGAATAGCCGTATTTCAATTATAACAACAACTGGATGAGTCTTAGTATGCATATAGGATGCGATTCACTAGTTAACCGCTTTCAATACTTGGGAAATTGCCGTGCTGGTAGATTGGTCGTGATGAGCCTCAGGATTGTTTATGTTTGCCTCACATGTCGTGCTTGCTTAGTATTTAGGCTAAGATAAGAGTCTAACTAAACTAGATCAATTGTGATGCTTTTGGTTGAATGAATGCCGAATGAATGTTCGAATGAATGCTTGAATGAATGTTGAGTGTAATTGATTGTGCCAAATGGTATGATCGGGTGAGTGATAGACCGATGAATATGGGATTGGTAAGTTAGACCGGTAAGTGTGATCGTTAATATGAGTTCTTGTGGTGTGCCGTGGCAATATTGTGAGTTGCTAAGCTATGATTGTACTATGATTGTTTGGTATGTTCTTCTATTATGGGTGATCCTCTGTTAAGGTGTACCTACCTTCCGACTAGAAGTCGGTAAAACGTGTTGCGATTCTATGATAAGGTGTGCCTACCTTCCGACCGGGAGTCGGTAAAACGTGTTGTTGACAGTATTAAGGTGTGCCTACCTTCCGACTAAGTGTCGGTAAAACGTGTTGTGATTCTGTGATAAGGTGTACCTACCTTCCGACTAGAAGTCGGTAAAACGTGTTGTTGCCAGTGACAAGGTGTACCTACCTTCCGACTGAGTGTCGGTAAAACGAGCTATGAATTGTGGTAGGGTGCGCCTCCCCTCCGACCGAGTGTTGGTAAATTGTCCTATAGCTGTAAGATCTGGCGTATTAAGGGGGACTTATTGTATGTGTATTGTTAACGATTTATTGCAAGTTTGCTATTGCTTTACTTGGATGTATTATTTGCTGTCCGTTGTGCGTTACGGGAGCCCCAATGACTGCGTCTCCTATGGACGAGGGGAATCTGATATGATGTACCATTTAGGGTGCAGATCAGAGTTTTGAGAGTTGATAGTTAGTGTATCGGTATTTGAGTGCTACTTTAATTGTTTTCCTGTTACATTCGTTATGCTCCGCTGATTTCCTTGATCGTCACCTTCTTTAAAGCTTGGAACTCTATTGATCTATATTTACAGCACTTTTTGTTAATCGTTCAAATTTATAACTTGAATACTTGTACTATTTGGTTTTATGCTCTAACGGGGGTTTCTTTTACTTTACTGCTTTTTCCTACTGAGCGAAAGCTCACCCCCTTCGTGTTTACTGTTGCTTTACAGGTTTCCTTGCTGAGTAAGCTGTAGGATGTCTCAGAGCTCGGGAGCTACTGAGGGTCTGGGAGTTTAGCTGATTAGAGACGTACTTTTCATTTATGTTTTTAAACCGGTTGTTGTTATTACTTTGAGATTCTGACTCGATGGTTAGTTCGGATTATATAATTTTCGAAGTTTTATTCGAAGTTTATTTTAATGGTTGTTATTTATTATCGTTTTAGTTCACGTCTCGAGTCCGGTCAAAACCGGATTTGGGGCGTCACACATACCATACCGAACTCGCCATCGGCCTAGGTATCATATACCGGAATCCTCTACGGTATAGACATCGACCCGAAACACCATCCTCGGCCTAGGTATCCTATACCAGAATCCTCTACGGTATAGATATCGTATCAGAACACCATCTTCGGAACATATCGTGCCAACATATCATACCAAAACACACAACATCGGTCTATCAATCACCCGATCATATCACAAGACAATAATTCACACTAACATTCATCACGTTCTCATCGCATATCATGATCCTTAATTTAATAACATAGCATACCACATATCAACCATTACAAGCTATCAATCACAACCAAGCGCAACCAACACACAATCCTACGGGCACGACCTGGCCCACATGCGATTCTACAGCACAGCAAGCCCCACACCTACGGGCACGACATGGCCCGCAAGTGGTTCCATATGTTAAATACAAGTACACTAGTTATTCACATCCTACATGTGATTCTACAATTATTCCAGTTATTCATATCCTATATGCATTCTAGTAACTTTCCGTAATTAAACCGGTATTCGCTACTTTCCCCTACATCAACCGCTATCCAACACGAACAACCATGAGTCGCCTAGTAGCCTCCTCCGCCGTGATCGGGAACAATGTCTAAGATCACAAAGTAATACGAGAGTTAATAATAATTCAAGGTCGGTTTAAAGAGGAAACACTCGGCCTAATCCCCAATACGTTCGGTTAAAGATAACCTTCCTAATTAATCGAAAACAACCAAAATGGACCTAAAAGTTCCAATTCTAGTCCATCACGGAATTGGTCACGGAGCCTTGAAGGGCTCCGTCACGGTTTGGGTCACGGAACCG